>OX411884.1:49691180-52091180 GCA_948293265.1 Cheilosia impressa | reverse complement strand
AAAAAAATCCTTCTAACCGACCGTTTCCAAAATGTTGACGAACGAAAAACAAGTATTTTTTGAACGAATCATTTTTGTCCATCGGCAGTTTTGATTGAGGGGTGCTGCTTCCAAGGTCTTAAACTTGATAGCTTTCGAGGTGAATCATACCATAATATTTGTCTGTGATGGGGGCCAGAACTTTGGTTCTTGAAGTTTCCTGCTCTTTAAATTCATTGCTACAACTGCCTGAATTATTTGTTAGTACACAACTGGCCTCAGCACAGAACCTTTAGGAACACCAAAGTCTCCTAGATTCATTTGGTATCGAATTGGATCTTGATCTTTGTTTGTCGACTTTAAAGGACAGCCTATTCAATCGAGTCTAAATGTAGAATATTTTTCTTCTTTCGAGCAGCACAGCAGCACTTGTCGACGGGGCGTTTTTGAGCAACCAATCTACCATCATATCTTCTTTCTTCAGCTCTTCGGCTACCTTAGATTAATGAGCGGGAGTGCCATCAAGGGGATCTGACACTGCGGCTCCTCAAAGAAACCTATTGTGACGTTTCGCTACCTTTTTATCTTCGTTTTTCAGCTACCACCGCACATATTCTTCTGCCCTCGCATTTCGTCTTTAATTTGTACGAAATAGTAGTGTAAGTGGGGACAAATTCGCGGACATCTTGTTTACTTTCTCAACCACCCTGGCGATACTTTACGGTCTTTAGAGCTCGGAAAATCCTCTTTGTAGACCGGCTTCTTATTAATTTTATAAATTATTTTGTTGTAGAGTAAAATGATGAGCAGCGATAGGTGCACTAGTGAGCTGCAGTACAACTCATCCATGGCCATTTGAGCCACCTTTTCTAACAGGCCATATGGCTGTAAATTTGTAAGGAAAAAGTTCGGTCCTAATCGAACAAAACGATGGCCAAAAATTGTTTAAAACCTTCAAGGCAAGCAAACTAAGCATCTTGCTTTGGAAATAAAGGTCCGATGGATGAGTTGTCCATAGATGGGTATAAGTTGACCTTTGATGGGTTCTATGAGGACCGGTAGTACCCGATTAACACTATTTTTCTAAGGAACCAGTTGTAGGTAGTAACAAAAAAATCAGCAGGCATAAATGACAACCTTTGCATAGCCAATTTGAGCTCTTTCCCCTCCGTGGTAATATTTATGAACAAAAGGTTCAAGATTTTTGAACAAGAGACATCTTTTTGATGCAGGATGCAGAGAAATATGAGTTCGTACTTCTCTATTGAGCCCGTGTTAGTCCTGGGCCTCAACCATACTTCCCTATGCATTTGTAAGGAAAAAGTTTCAAAATTCAAGACCTTTTCCCTTGTCACCTGATCTATGTAACCTCCCCAACCTTCACTTAACACAACGCTGCACATTCAACGATAAATCACTCAACTCTGCATGTATTACCCTCCCTGTCCAACTGTCTGCCGCTGCAATTAACTTGAAACTCCAGATCCGCGTTGGATATTCAAAGACGCTCCAAAGGTATGCCGCCTCACAAGCAAATGCGCACAAGAAGAATCCGTTTGCACACCAGTTGAACAAGCCATTATCCACAATCAGATCTCTCTCTAGTGTCCGAAGTCATCACATCCTCTGTGTTCCGCTTCCATATCGGCCAAATAAATCTGCTAATTTGTATCTTCCCGACAGCGAATCCATGTTCAGGTTAGCGTATCTCAAAGAGTCAGCTGCGATGACGGTCCAAGTCCAGCTGATTAATGTCCGCGCATTAATATCAAATTCGTTGAAATGCTTATCAGGTCCATGAATCCGTTTCCTGTCTATGACCCAAATGTACCTGTAATTAAGCAACCAGAACCAGAGGCAAGAACAAACCCGCAAAACCCTCAATATTCGCTGAAAGACTGCACGAAAAATACGCCAACGACGCGAAGGACGGTCGTGAACTATTTACCGGTAAGCGCGAGGGATTTTTTTTCCTCGTTTTGCTGAAGATTTATGAGAAATCGCTTGCGGGCGCAGAGAAACTCCTTTTTGTAGTGAGTTTCTCTGGCTCTCAAGTGGAATAACTTTGAAATATGGATGCAAATGAACCGAAGCGCATGTAGTCGTCCCTAGGATTTAGCAATACCTAATTGGATACACGTGAACTGAACTCTGAACATATCGTGTGGACTTTAAATAATTGCCCAGTGATTTGTACCAAAAGGCAGGCTGTAGGGTCTGCTATAAATGGGCTCCGTTTTGAGTTGAGGTGCAGTGCGGCAATCCTGCAGCTTACAAGTTTACAACTTAATAAACTGCTAGGAGGACAGTTGCAAATGGGATTGAACTTGATGGATGTTTCCATAAGTTGGTAAAAATTAAAAAGGGAATGGACCAAGAAAGGGGATTTATTACCCAAAGTTTATTGAAGAAGTCAGGTCCCTAAAAAATTATTTTCAAAGTTACAGTTTGTGTGACATTGTGGGACGTTTTGGACAACGATCCGACTTTTTCTTATTTTTTAAACCCATTTTGTTGAAGTAAAACGACGCACAATGAAGAACTACCCCAATTTAGGGTACAGCTCATCCATGCACCTTTCAACCAAACCTTTAAGTGTTGCACATCTTTTAAAAAGCTTCAGCTGTCCCCTGAAATGATGTGGGGTTAGATCGCGGTTTGCCGACAATTTCCCAACAGTTTTTAACGATTATACTCGAATTTGCAGAGATAGCTGCGGCAAGAGAACTAGATTCCGTTGCAAAAGACTTAGCTATCCAGCTCTGGGGAGTAATCTTTTGAAAGGAATCGTTTCCCTGTTGTTTGTCTAAAGAGTTGGCGCAGGTTTACATTTCATTGTCATATCCATAATCTTATTCTTCCTACAAAAGCCACACTCTTGACCAGTCTTTGGTATACCGTCCTTTGAAATTCTCCTTAAAATTCGTACAACTTCGACTTAAAGTCATGCAAAAAGCAAGCGAGGCAGTCTATCCTGTTGCGACTCTAAAGAATAGCTATTCGGATTCCGGCAAATATTTAATAATACCTTTAAAGCCTCAGCTGAACAGAGCTCTACAGCATTGCTTTCGGATCTCTCCAAGCCCTGTTAGCCTTGTTAGGGTTGGATGTGTCGAAAATCCCCGCATCGTCGTTATATCTCTGTTCAATGGTTGTCATCCTCTCTGTATTTAAAAAAAATGTATACCTAAGGCTGGTAAACGCAGTCATACTACCGCCAAAGACTCAAGACCCAATAGGCTTACCTCTCTTGTTATGAAAAAAATTGAAGCGCTCATTGATGCCTACCTACGTATTTGGAATAAAGCGGCCGAAAGATGCATTGGCCCAAGGCAAAGTGAAGAAATAGCACTCAATAGTTTAAATTAAGGAATGGAGTCTTGCGCAGTTTTTCTATATATCCCAGGGGCCTTCAAAAATGTCAAAGCGGAGGCTTAAAAATAGTCTAAGAAATAGGGGGTGTAAGAACTAAGGTATCTGAATTTAGAAGCACTCCTCAAGGGGGAGTCTTCTTACACCTTTTTAGTGTGTCAGATGTCAAACAGATTCAGGTCAACTTAGAACTTAGTGGAGTCAAGGCAGAATTGCCTTTTGGATGACCTATTACAGCTTGTGACTGCAAAATTCCTATCCAAATAAAGAGCTCTAGGCTTGGTTATTCTGTAAGTAAACCTACGAAAGACGGAATTAGTTCTTTTAGTGCCGTTTGCTGATACGACTCAATGCGAGTTTAAGTGCCACATAAACTCTTATGTGATAATTTAAACTATTTTTCGTGCCTATCTTTCGCCTTGGCGAGTCAGAAGTTAAAAAAAAAAGGAAAAAGTTCTCATTTATTCGACAAAGGCTTGACTCCTGATGTAGCCTGTTTGAAAATGACAAAGATTCTAACAATAACCTGAATTGCCACCCCTGGACCAACGAAAATAAGTTTACAACGGAACCATAGACTAAACTAAATCAGAAACTTCTAGACCTTTTACGTACAGACATCTGCTGCAATCCGTGTCCTTCGGCTAAGCCAGACTAGAAGCTGAAAATACACTCTGACCGGGCACGGCCAAATTCTAAAGTGATGTGCACATACAGACTTAAGAACTGGAAGTCTAGAACTTCTATGACCATTTGACAATTGCGGGAATAAATGACAAGAAGGCCAACTGTACCCATCTACACAGATATGTAGCTCCAAGACTGGTATATCTTTCGGCTTCTCCGAAAGTCTTCAGTTATCCAGTTTTTCCTGGTCCAGGTTTTCCCGGTCTTTCCAATTCATTTTCCAAATCTTTAACAAGCTTTTTGTTGACTGTTTTAAGACCGTCTTAATTTTTTTTGCCGATTTTACTTGAAGTGGACCAAGTTAGAAATTTGTGAGGGAAATTTCCCTGAAAAAGGGAAAAATCCCATCGATCTGGAACCACTGGCAAATGAATACAATATTTTTTTAACAAAACGAATTTAAATCGATAACCGCTGGGCCGATTTTCATGATTCTTTCTTTATTTTAGGCGTGTTTTTTTGAGCTTCGATGTCAGCAAGGCAAAGTAAAGTAGGATTTTCAGCACGCATATTGCAACAACTACAGTGAGTCTCGAAGTGTCAAGGAGAGCGTAGTTGTTGCAAATGCGTGCTGAAAATCCTACTTTACTTTGCCTTAATGAGATCGAAGCTAAAAAAAACTGTTTTGCAGTATTTCAGGTTTAGGTAAAAAGAAAATTCCCGAAAATCTATTTATTCGCATTAATTATTTTTAAAATTTATTTACAACTTATTTTTAAAAGTAAAAGTTGTTAAAATCGATAGAAGTTTCTTTCCAAAGACTTTCACCGCTTTTGACTGAAAAAGCACCCAAATCAATTCAAGTTCGGCTGGACAAAAGCCCAAAAGAGTTAAAAATAATTTTCCTCCATTTAAAAACAAAGGCTTTCCTCAATGGCCCATGTGGACTTGAACGATGAATACCATTTGAATTGGACGGGTTTACCTGCACCCTTGACCATTACCAGAAAGACTCATCGAACAGGCTTCACTCTGCCAGTCCGCTCAACAAATTTACAACCACAAAACCCCAGATAGTGAATCCTGTTTCTGTGTCTGTAAAATGATGACAGGAACAATAAAAATTCACCCACATGCCGCAGTCCAACAGAACCCAGTGCCTAAAGACTCATAAGCAAAGTAGGTACCTTCCGCCCCGGTGGGGAACAAGACTCAACCACGGATGAAACCCAATTAAGTTTATCGTCCGTGAAAATCTTTTAATTCGAATATGCAATCCCACGGTAGGGGTGTTCACTGTTCACACACATGAACCCCCACCACACACGAGCAGTAGGAGCATGTATACCTATACCTACACCTATACCTATACCGTAACCTTAAAGATTTCGAATTAAAGTATCTAAACACCGTCAGAGGGGGGATCTATAAAATGCTCATTTTTATCACCGTACACCATGTGTGCGTGCGTAAACAGACAGGATGTTCTCGCAGGTGAGATATTCATAGCCTGCCTCCGCAGAATCGATTATCACCTGGAACTTTTTATGGGGCCGGTTTTATGAGCCACATTATACATTACGTACATCTGCCTGGCGCCGAAATTTTCTTAAAATGTATACCCACTCGCAGATAAAGTCGAACAAGCCTACACCCATGTATGGAATTGCATTCTGCCACCCAGATGCGTGCAGATGCCTTGCGTACCAGTTGTACTTAGGCGGCTCCATTGGCCGTCTTAATGAGCTGCCTTGCGTTAATATTGCCAATTAGTGCTGGCGTGCCTTGTTTTGGCCAATGGATTTCCATGACATTGAGGCAATTTATCTCCAAATTGGTTTGGAAATTGTTTACCCTGCCGCATATAGCACATGGAATACCTGTTCAGAGATGCTGAAGGATACCCCAGAGATGGGTACGGTACAACCGGCTGTAATGTTTATTTTTCGTCTTAATTGGATTTAAATTGTAAACACAATGATGTCGAGGTTTTTTTTTTCAACCATTTTAGTTTTTGGCGTGGCCGCGATGTTTATTCGACTGCACGGATTGTTTATGTTTACAATTTTTTTCGCACGTTCCTACCAAATGCGAACATGTACTCGTAGGCTTTGGTTTTTATTTTTGTGTATTCCCTGGGAATGATTGTATCTCTATTGAGGCATCGAAGTGCGGCATTCGACATTTATCGGAATGTATTTGCTGTTGGGGCGCCCGGGGGCTGTTTGTTTGCGCGTCTGTACTCGTCTGTGTGTGGTTGGTATTGAGCGGGTTATTTGGGCATTTGCTAAATGTTAACTTGTGAACTGGGGTAGGTATGTTGCTTTTGATTACGTATTCGGGGGCATGCAAAGTTCAAGGGTGTCTTGTTAGCTCGGCGTATAAAACGAGCTGCGTCGGCTCTTTTGACAACATTTTTCAAGTTGACCCATGAGTGACGCATTTCGAAATAAAAAGAGAGACTTGAAAGAATGTGCGGTTGTTTCGGGGGTGGTTTTGCCATTTATAATCTCTGCACACATTTCTGTTTTTAATAGCCAAAATCAAAAACCAAGCTTGCTACCTAAAAGGGCAGAAGAAATGACAATATTTGCGACCGGAAGACTCTTGATAAGCCCAAGTCTACTTCCAAGCTTGTTGTGGACTGCAGGGAGACACTGAACGGGCCGTCATATGGATTTGAGATCAATCTCGTCTGGTTCCCGTATGAGAAACAGTCTTCCATTTGGTTTGAGAGCGTCCGGCCCTAGAAAAAACCATACTGCGATGACCTTTCGGCAATCCAAGGTATCCATTTAAATATCATCATCAAATTCCTTTACTCCACAGGTTTTGAACTTCTCTAACCTACCTCTCCCTCAGTATATCTACAGGTCCCGTGAATTGTGGCCCCAAAACGTCGCTCAGGCCTTAATTTTTCATTTCCTTGACTTCAGGATTACCTAGAGAACAGCCACATAAACCAACTAGACAAACAAGTGATAGATTTGAAAAACTTTGGGAAGCTTTTAAAAACCTCAAAGAAGCTGTAAAAGTCCTCGAAACGGAGGGTTTTCATGGCTGAGCAAGCTATAAGTGAGGCAAAAATGAGTTTCTGCACAAAGAAGAAGGAGTTAAGCTAAGCTAATTCTAGTGAGTTCAAAATAAGTGAGTCAAAAAAGCGTTTATCCATAAAGAAGAAGAAGAAGGCTGAGCTGATTCAAGTGAGTTTAAAAGCCAGTAGAAGCTGCTTGTTGTAACCGCCTAATTATAACAGCGTAGTTCAGCAACCTGCATAGGTTTTTCATCAAATACGGCAAGTACGCTTCTCTTGGAACCGGTTGAAGCAGAGTTTTGTCATATATAACGTTTAAAAGCATAGACCCTAGTACTGAACCCTGTGGTGCACCACCTGTTTCTTCTTTAATCCATCGTGCGAATTATAGTGAAAGACTTATCTAGCAAACTAACTCGTTAGCTTTTAGGCAAATAGATCCATATTTCAGTGCGGTTCGCTAGTGCCAGTCTTCTAAGGGAGCTGCCACGCAGTGAGCGATAAGTGACAGAGCGATTGTGCGACGTTGTTCTGTCTATGATAAAATCGCTAATCGCTCAGGATTTCATTTGTTTTGAATTTCTAGAGCGACGTCGCTCAATCGCTCTGTAGCTTGTCGCTCACTGCGTGGCTGCACCCTTAAGAGGCTTGCGCTTCGCGTTATTACCACGTCTACAAGAGATCTTGTCTTTCCTAACCATACTTATATTTGAGACCACCTGCTGTTAAAATCGTCCATCAAACAAATAGGCCCATAAGAGAAAAAGGTTTCTTTGGCTTCTTCTGTCTTTTCGTCAGTTAAACTAGTCTTTGGCAGTTACAAGGCTCAGAAGGACTGCCTTTTTAAACCGCAAATCTTCTAGTTAAAAGCAATTTCTATAGGGCTTTGGTTGACACACCTTTTTAAGTGATTTGAATACAATTTCGAATAATGCTTCGCATAGTTTCATGTGCCCCTCCAGGTCCAGGTTCTGAAGTATGCAGAGTTCTTTGGCCGTTGGTAATAAAAAATTAGTTCGCCTAGCTTCTCCAACCTGAGGGTTTTATTTGTGAGTTTTAATATGTGAAATGAATGGTGGGTCCTACAATTGTAAGCCTGAGAATCTTTTTTCAGACAGTCACTGTTGGATCTTTGTCAGTCGATCGCAGGAAGATCTACAGTGGAAAAAAACCTTAAACTGTGACTTGGGGGTTGAACCGGAGACTTGAGCACACAATTTCTTTCTTTTGATGAGACTGCAACAAAGTTCCTGGGACTTTTGTAGAATTTTTGTCTTTGAAAATTCATACCAGACACTGGACACAAGGCTGTGAAACTGGTTAAATTTGACCGAAGTATGGAGGTTATTCTTTCACAAAAAGCCCTGGAAATACCTCGTCTAAGATGTGTGGCTGGGAAGACCTAAAACCACTACGTTGTCCAATTGTTAAGGTGGTTGTAGCGAGCTAGAACTTCGGACAGTCTTTGCGATTCCTATATCCAATCCATTCCGGCGTTGGGTGTTCCGTTTTTCTTCTCAATTTAAAAAAACTCAGTGATTCTGATTCTTTTCTTTTGATCTTGATTGCTTTGTCCCACTGAACCTTCTTCATAAAAGCTCTACCCTCGCTCTGGCAGTGCGTCGTTGACACTTTGGTCTGTATAAACACTAAATCCATGGTCCGGTGAAAGGTAGCCCACTCGGCAAAGCCATAGGTATGTAGACCATGAGATTCCTAATCATAGCTTACAGAACAGCCGTCCATTTCACAGGGAGATATATACTCGTAGTTTCAGCATGACAACCTTGGGCAACTAAATTTTAA
Source organism: Cheilosia impressa (assembly GCA_948293265.1). Classification (NCBI taxonomy): domain Eukaryota; kingdom Metazoa; phylum Arthropoda; class Insecta; order Diptera; family Syrphidae; genus Cheilosia; species Cheilosia impressa. The sequence goes on along the minus strand of OX411884.1, from coordinate 52,082,362 downwards.
AATTGCAAATACAGATATAAAGACCTCTTGCTTATTTTTTTGTTGTTGTTGTTGTTTGGATTAACAATTTCAAAACGTGAACCTCACTCACGTTTGCCCTCTCGAATTCCCACAGACCCACTCCGGGACGGTATAAATCACTTGACTGCAATAAAGAAGATTTATTTTTATCTCCATGTTTGAATCTGTCAGCACAATAATCTCCTCCGATTACGAGTACCCATACACCGACTCATCACACAAGTATGGGAATGGCCTCATCACGATCGTACCAACTGATTAATGTTCCCGGCCAAGTGGCGATGTTCCCACATCGAAAACCGTGACTAAGTTTGGTTAATTAAATTGGCTACACTCCACACGAGGGTTTCCATTTCTAATACATGACTAAAACCACCAATTAAAGTAACTCAATTGATCCTCGAGATTAGAGACTTATGCGAGAGTGACCCTCCTAAGCAATTTTGTGAAAAACCGCAAATTAACCAAAACAAAACTGGTGGCAAAAAAATTCTGCAATTAAGAGAGATGACAGTATATGCACTTGGGTTTCACCTAACCAAACCTCTGTGCACTGCAATTGGGAGAATTCAAAGGAACCCTAAGTGAGATGCGGCGAGTTGTGCGCCATTAGGCCACCATACGCCATACGGAAGCTCAAACGAAAACCATTAATTAACATCATGCCCGTGCAACCACGATGGGAAGACAAAGCAACAGCCAATAGAGGCAAGGAGTACTCGTAGTTGTAGTGTTTGGTCATTAGTAGCCGCACCGTCGCTAATTTCATTACAACAGCCAATAAGCGGAGGAGCTGGGCCTGCCCTACAATGTGGGTCGACATCATCAACGTCATGAGGATAGCTAACTATTTTTTGCAAAAGAACCCTTCCTCATTAGTGGCAGAGATGCATTGAAAGCCGTAAGGACATTCGCACATTAATGATTCATATAGATTGGTGTGCGAGTTGGAGTGAGCGTGCACGGTGAGAGCTTTCATTAGTGATGCCTGTGCGAGTGGAGTTCGATTTTTTTTCCATCAGACAACCGGAAAGGGAGGAAATGTATAAAAAGGCACATGAGAGGATATGCGGTTATACAAAGGGAATTGATGAGCAGTGATGACTATGCTAATGCCAGACGTAGGACAGGTAGTACGAGTATATTAATTATTTCGCAGTAGCTGCGGATTTAGTTCTTCCCTTTATTTTTATTTTTTTTTGTGTATCCTTGTGGGTACGTATGGTAAGTATATTTTGCTTTGTTTGGTCCTTCCTTTTGCATGGCTTTCAGATAGCCTTGGAACAGAGGGTTATAGTAAAAGGATGTGAGTCAGGTTTGGCTGCGGATTTAGGGATTTTAGGGGCCTGTGGGATTTGCAAAGGACTCGGGCACAAAATTTAACAGTCTGCACATGTCAAAAGTGATTCAATGACAATATTTAAAAGAAAACTTGGCTTCCATCCCGTATATGTTGGCACAGGAGACACTTTACCCACGCATGTAATTTTTGTATATAAAGGGTGTCCCAAAATTCACGCAAAATTTGAATTTCGCGCCATTTAAAAGTACAGTGATGCCAACGCAAAAAAAGGTAACAATAAGAAAGCTGACATAATTACCGCAAAATTTGAATTTCGCGCCATTTAATAGGACAGTGATGCCAACGCAAAAAACAGCTAACAATGTGACAGCTGACATAATTAACGCAAAATTTGAATTTCGCGCCATTTAAAAGTACAGTGATGCCAACGCTAAAAAAAGCTAACAATGTGACAGCTGACAGTTCGGGGTTAGTGAAAATGGAGCGCTATACGAAAGAACAACGCATTTTCATTGTTGAGCAATATTTTAAAAATAACGAGGGTTTGTCAGCTACAGTCCGCAATTTTCGTACAAAATGGTGACTTAAAACCATCAACTGTGAAGATAAAAATTCAGGTAGACTGGATCAGTAAGGGTGTCCTGTCACAAGTCGTTCAAGAAACCATCGAAACAGTTCGCGGGAGTATTGCTGACAGTCCGGGAACATCAATTCGGCACCGTAGTCAAAAATTGGACATTTCGAGAAGCGAATTCTCACGAAAGACTTGAAGTTTCATGCTTACAAAGTTCAAATGCACTCAAGAACTGAAGGCTACTGACCATGCAGCGCGAAGAGAGTTCGTTGAATGGATTTTGGAACAACAACAAGTGGAGAACAAAATCATCTTCAGTGATGAAGCTCTTTTTCATCTTGATAGAAAATGACGATCGTTAAACGTCAAAATTGTCGCAATTGTAGGTACTTCCTTTTTGGGTTTTTTTTGAAGTCAAAGGTCTATGCAAACAAGCCCACGACCACCAACGCTTTGAAAGATGAAATTAGGAGGTGCACAAATGAAATTCATGCACATTTATGCGAAACGGTCATAAAAAATTTCAATAAAAGAGTACGCACTTGTCGGCAAAGCCGTGGCGGCCATTTATCCGATGTGCTCTTCCATACATAACCTCAATCTGTATTTTCTAGCAAAACTACATTTTGAGTGAATTTTGGGACACCCTTTACACACTGAAAGACGTTTTTGCGACAATAACTGCTTGAGTGTATTTCAGCCAAAATTCAATTATCTGGCCCACCCAATGACAGCTTGCCAACTGACGGGCAAAGCCAGTATACAACTTTATTCACTTATAGCTTGTAACAATTGAACCATAACACACAAGTCCTTCAAGTGAAAGTTGCTATTTTTGTTGCTGTCCCTCAGTTGTTACTGTTCGATTTAATTGAAGTCAAGTTCTGAACCAGACAGACATGACAAGTAATCACAATTCCTGCTCAACTGTTAATAGCCCATTCTGTCTGTGTTTTGTTAACCTATAGAGAACACGTCAAATTTATCTGGGTTTTCACTTCTAATACAATTAAGCGAGTTATTTTGTCGGCATACGGTACAAATTATTTCGTTTGTAACACTGAACGAGTGTCGTTCGACAGCAAATTGTAATACCCTGGGTATGTGAAATGTCACGCGATCCAGAAGCACTTGGCGCGGTGAATTAATTGACGCTGTGAATTAATTGCCGCTGACCTATATATTCCAGTGGTTATAGTTGATGGACAAAAGTAAACCAAACTTGAGCCAAAAGGTAAGTGGGAATGTGGGGAAAGTGTGCCAGGTAAGAGTTTTCGATAAGTTTCTTTCAAAAAGTTGACAGACGTCATGGGAATAGGTGCGAATGTCGGACTTTTCGATTTTTGAAAGCCTGCTAAACACGAAAATTACTTCGCCAGTGATCCGGAGCCGGACTCGTTTCTCCTTGTCGACGGGACTTATTTTGCTGTTTTTTCGTGACCTTTGTATAAAGATGAAGGATGTAGTGGAGATAAATTGTAAATTTCTTGACATAACTTTTGGGCACGAGTGTCACACAGTCGCGTAAGAAAGTACTGCACACGTCTCTTATACGGCAGCAGGTCAAGAAAGTCACTACAAATGACCACGTCCAATTGATTTCCTATTATACCCATCAGTCCATATTACAGCAGACCTTTGCACTAAATATCCCAGACCGTCCTTCCTCCCTGCGGTTCTTACTTCCAACCATACCCTATGTTGGCCGCATATTCCTGGCACACACTTATCCCAATGATCTATACCGCAGCCAAATAAACGCCCCTGGCTAACTCGAGAGCTCTCGAAAAGCACCCACTCACCCACTTCCGTCTTTGCAGATTCAGCAATTGGAAACATAAAACGGAAATAAATAAAAGCGGGACCCAACATTAAGCGCACACCTTCCAATATGTATCAAATTTTAATGGGCGACTTCAAAGTGCGCATTGCCGCCCTAATGACTGGCGCCAATAAAACAAACAGCACCGCACCACCCAGCTAAGTGGTTGAGTTATTTGTTGATTTTACGCCGGGAGGAATGTGCAGTAAAACTGGCCACAGGTCAGTAACGTTGCTACCCCCAAAGAGCGACCGTTTCATGGGTATTTTATTTTATTTTATTTTAATGCCCTTGCCGATGCCCATTCCCTTCCAAAGGACAATAAAATTGGAGAGTAACTCTCCGCAGTGTAGCTGTCTTCATCAATTTCACAAGAAAGTAGCTAATGTTGGTCTTGATCGGGAATGGCTTTGGAAAAAAAACCCCCTCCCAATCGACAAGTTGTTGTGGTTTCGTTTTGAGTTTCCTTTTCTATTTTTAGGCAGGAAAAAAAACGAACAACGAACCTCTCTCAAAGTATGTTCAGTTTGCATGCGGCCTTGCGATTTAAATAAAATTCTGAAAATTATCAAACAGAAGCGACCGCCGAAGACGCACCGCGCTTTGGTAGCTGTTTGGCATGGGGTAGGCTGAATAATAAAATAGCGTTTGTCCTGCTCACGACTCTGCAGCAATGCAGGTACGAATAATTAATGTGTGCGCCGGAAAGCAGCTGGCGTGCCGAGCCGGGGAAATTTCGTTGCATAGGAAATGAAGATGCGGCGAGTGGGATCCGGGATCTTTAAGATGCACGAATTGTTAAATTGAAAACAGCACGTGGTATGTGGCGAATTTTCAAATAGATGCATTTGTGGTAGTCTATGTGGAGTCTTGTATATGGAAATGAAGGAAGGAAGGAAGTCGTGTATTTATAGATATTCATGAGGTACGAGCAGGAGTTGCTTCAAAGCGTGGGGTTCAGTGGGTGACGATGGCTGAAGTTCGTTTTATGTGGAAAGTTTCGAATCTGAGTTCCCTATCAGAAATGGGTGCGACACTGAGGACTCCGTAGTCCGCATACCTCTTTATTGAAAGCAGTAGAAATTGATTCTTTGCCAACGATACTATATAAATTTCGTAAGAAATGAGTTCTTTGTGGTGTTCAAGTAGAGGGATGGAGGCAGGGAAATAAGCCGAATAATTCACTCTGTGCTCTGGTAACCAAAAAGAGCTGTCTTACCAATTCAACTTTTGAATTTTCAACTCAACTCAATGTGAAACGCCAAAAAACAAATAGTTCTAGTCTTTCCTCAAACTTCTGCAATCAAGATGATGAAAACTTGAAGAATTCAAAAGCAAATGGTTCGATCTCGAAACATTTGGCCTCCTTTTCTATGAAAAGTAAATCACAAGAGAACATTTCTGACCAATAGATCCATTTAACATGATTTTCCAACTAAAATTATCAGAAAACACAAAGTTACAAAATCAAATGGTTGGCTTTGGTATGACTCGAAACATTTCTATGAAAAAAATGCATCACAAAACAAAATTTATGGCCAATAGATCCATTTACCATGATTTTCCAACTTAAATGAACAGAAAACACAAAGTTACAAAACCAAATGGTTCGCTTTGGTATGATTCGAAACATTTCGCCTCCATTTTGAAGGAAAATGCATCGAATCTACTACAAAATAAAATCTGCGACCATTTAACCCATTAGTCATTTTAAATGTTGTTTATATCAGTCATGGAAAAATATAAGAGCCTCAGTTAAATATTGTATTCAGAAGATCAGCTCTAACACCGAAAACCAGTCATTCGAAGTTAAATTTTCCTCAAAACTCGAAATACAAAGAAACGGTCATTTCTGGGTTTTCTCCGACCTGTCCAACTAAAACGAATAAAAAAAAGTTATATTCAAAAGCAAATGTTTCGATTTGGTATGAATGGAAACATTTCACATTCTTTTCTATAAAGCATGCATTGATTTCATCATAAAACAAAATGTGCGACCATTCCATCCATTAATCACTTAAAATCAGAGCTTTTTCAAATGCAAATGTTTCGGTTCAGTATGACTCGAAACATTTCACCACTTTTTCCATGGAAAATGCACTAGATAGTAAAATTTAAGGCCGATCTATCCTTTATTCGTGTTTGTCCAACGATAAGGAGCAGAATACCCGATAATACAAATGCAAATGTTTCGGTTCAGTATGACTCGAAACATTTCACCACTTTTTCCATGGAAAATGCACTAGATAATAAAATTTAAGGCCGATCTATCCTTTATTCGTGTTTGTCCAACGAAAAGGAGCAGAATACCCGATAATACAAATGCAAATGTTTCGGTTCAGTACGACTCGAAACATTTCACCACTTTTTCCATGGAAAATGCACTAGATAATAAACTTTAAGGCCGATCTATCCTTTATTCGTGTTTGTCCAACGAAAAGGAGCAGAATGCCCGATAATACAAATGCAAATGTTTCGGTTCAGTACAACTCGAAACATTGCACCTCATTTTCTATGAAAAATGCATCAATTGCATTTTAAAACAAAATGTACGACCATTCCATCCATTAATCTCGACTGTCCACTTAAAATTAGAGCTGTTTCAAATGGAAATGTTTCGCTTCAGTACGTTCCGAAACATTTGATCACAAATCGCCTGCCTTTGACAAGTTGGAAGTTGCCTACCTAAGACTTGATCGCAGAGCAGAAAATATTTGCTGCACCAACAGACACAAAGCTTCTTCATGGCCGCTGCCACCTGTATAATTGCAGCTTGTTTCCCAAGTTAATCACTTAATTAAATGTTTATTCAGCATATGGATAGTTCTAAGAACAATGCGAGCATCAGTTCTGTTTGAGCAGATGCACTCGAAGTGCAAAATGCAAATACCCAGCCAAGTGAGCAAATAATTAAACGCAAGTGCAAAGCTGCAAATAGAAGAGCCTGGTCTGGCGAACAAATTAACATGCATTCGCTGTGGCATTTCCCATGCGTGGCACAAACAGACGAAACTGTTCCGCACATAATCTATTGCATTTCGTGGCGATTTAGTGGAGCAGAGCTCTTCAATAAAACGAACTTAAAAGCCCGTTTAATCGTTCACCTGACGGTCGGAGTTAGTTCCGTCCGTATGCACATAATTACCGTATAATTATATTCCAATTCGCATGACTGAGTACAAGAAGCGCAAAAAAGACACCGACAAATGGTAAATGGTGTATATGGCTGCCGTCGGTCGGCTGGCAGAGTTCTGGACAACTGCGTGGGTGTTATTCGGTGACACACATTTCGCTATCAAGCCGGCATAAATTAATTACGCTGTCATTTACGCACGCATTATATGTATCCACTCGAGTAGTTGTGTGTATTCAGTTTCGTCCTCGTTCTTTATTATAGCGCCTGGGGGGATATCAGAAGATACATGCAGATGACACGCACGTGAAATGGTACTTGTGCGGGTCATCTCAGATGGGGGGATCGCAAATTGGGCACTTCTGAGCGACTGACTCTGAACCTAATTCGGACACTCGATGCTCCATTTACCCCCGTACTCTAAGGTACCGTATATCTTTTCGTGCGAAGCTATATGGAGCATATTACAGCGGTTCGTTTTCAAAACCACTTATGGCTCTTGTTCAATTAAATCACCATATTAACCGCACTTTGGGCCGTTTTCTCGTATACAGCTCTTCGCGGTACGTTGAAGTTCACTGGATATATCTTTATTGCCATTTAAACCGCCGTAAAATTAAATCGTGTGAATAATAGGTTAAGCAGAACAATCGGCTTTTAAATTATTCATAAGCCTTCAAGTTAAGCGGATTGTTTCATATCAAATGATTAATGAATGCAACGAGCGCAGTGTGAAGTCATCATTGAGTGTAAACCTGCGGGTTTGTGAATATGCTGACTGTAGTTGTGTTGCATTGCAGCTTGCTATATCCTTTAACATGCGCACTGTGGTTGATTGAATGTGGAAATCTCTTTTTTTATTATCGCACTTATCGCACTCAACTTAGAATGGTGTTTCCCTAGGATTTAGAAGTGAAACCTCATGAAGATTGATAAAAAGATATTCAATCTAGAGCGGATGTATTTTAGAACGCTCACCCAAGACGCTACTTTTGCTGATACTGATTCCCTCTTTCGATTTTGTTCCCGGCACCGAACTGCATCACCACGGACGCTGCTCTTTCTCTTTTACTGTCACTTTTAGGGGTTTGGAGCTACTAGCCAAGTGCCTGTGGCTTCGCTGATTCATTAGGCTTCAAATTTCTATTCCAACGATCTGTCGCTTTTTCGTTGCATCAGACTTTGGAACTACTGCCAACCGACGTTTGCCGTCTTCGTTTCATCAGGCTTCAAAATTCCTACCAAACTACCTGTCGCATTTTCGATACATCAGAGTTTGGAACTACTGCCCAGCGACCTTTGCCTTTGCCGTCGTCGTTTCATCAGACTTCAAAATTCCTACCAAACTACCTGTGACATTTTCGTTAAATCAGAGTTTGGAACTACTGCCCAGCGACCTTTGCCGTCGTCGTTTCATCAGGCTTCAAAATTCCTACCAAACTACCTGTGACATTTTCGTTAAATCAGAGTTTGGAACTACTGCCCAGCGACCTTTGCCGTCGTCGTTTCATCAGGCTTCGAAATTCCTACCAAACTACCTGTCGCATTTTCGTTACATCAGAGTTTGGAACTACTGCCCAGTGACCTTTGCCGTCGTCGTTTCATCAGGCTTCAAAATTCCTACCAAACTACCTCCGCATTTTCGTTACATCAGAGTTTGGAACTACTGCCCAGCGACCTTTGCCGTCTTCGTTTCATCAGGCTTTAAAATTCCTACCAAACTACCTGTCGCATTTTCGTTAAATCAGAGTTTGGAACTACTGCCCAGCGACCTTTGCCGTCTTCGTTTCATCAGGCTTCAAAATTCCTACCAAACTACCTCCGCATTTTCGTTACATCAGAGTTTGGAACTACTGCCCAGCGACCTTTGCCGTCTTCGTTTCATCAGGCTTCAAAATTCCTACCAAACAACCTGTCGTATTTTCGTTTCATCGCGGTTTGGAGTTTCTCTCCATCTTCGTTTCATCAGACTACCCAACGACCTGTCGCTTTTTATTTTCATAATAATTTTGATATTTATCCCAAAACTGCAAAAATAAGCTACAAACCTTAAATAACCTCTACCGGCTAATTATGCTATTTATCGAACAGGCTTCTCTGCAGAAGTTCGGAAGAAGATCCCTTTTGCACCTTTAAGGCGGCATCGGCGTGTTTGCCAAAATGCTTCGATTGTGTATGGGGCGCTTTAGAAAAGTTGTACCATCCCAACCTTAGACGTAATAAAATTGTTTGCTTGTGGACTTGCACTCAACCAATCCGTAAGGGTTTCTCAGGCAAATGGGATGTCCTGGATCAACTTATAGGCTTAACTTCATTGCAAGCTGTTAACTCATTCAGAAGATTTACGAATTTAAAGTCGGAGCGGCATACAATTCGAAACTACGTCTTCGGTGGGTCGGGGAATTTAAAATGCGCTTATAAGTTGGCTTTTAAAAATGAGTGAAGACAAATTCGTCAGGGATCTGTAAGAGTGGCCAAGGACCACCTCACCTTCAGTACTTCGAAGAAACGAACAGTAGATGGTGACAGGCAGTAGCCAACTTCCAAGTTGGGTGAAGAGGCTAGTTCCACCCCGGACTGTAGTGCCACCTAAGTAAATAACTAAGCAACTTAGACAGTACCACACCCTAGCAAAACATTTCCTAGCCGAGCTTTCATAGTACAAAGTACAAAATTTGCCATCAGTCAACACCCAATCGCGCACAACTATCGATACCAGTCAGCCCACCCCACACCACAACAAAGAGCACCCAACCGACCCCGAGATGATCGGCAAACGGCGGCCATAAAACCACCATTCTTACTCCGACAAGCTTATCGGGGGCATAAGTTGCAGTGGTGTATCCTGTATCCGCACGACGGGAGAGAACAACACTTCGCCATCTCGTGAAAGAGCTCCACTCAGTTGCTTTGAATATTATGCTGAAAGTTTTTCAATTTTCCCCCCCTTCTTCCTTCGCTTTTATTGTTTTTCTTTCTATTTTTTTTTTATTTGCCTGCTCTTTGTTCTGCGAAAACCTTCATCAAATTTGTTTTTTTTTTTTCCCATCTCCTTGTAATGCTTCCACGATGATAACGTAAAAGAATGATTGACTTTTATATCAGGTTCAGGACCTTTCAAAGTAAAAGGCTTTTTTATTCCACTTGTGTGTGTCTTCTTCGCTTAATGATATTACGTTTCGGTTTTCTTCATTTTCATTTCGCAACATTTACGAGTTTTCCATTATTATTAATTTGGCAACACAAAAAGGTCAAAACATTCCTAGATAAGGGCGCGCAAAAAAAAAGAAAAAAAAAACAACAACAGTAGGTGTGGAATGCGGTCAATTAATTCATGGGGAACTCCCTGAAAAAGGGGATTCTCCGCATGCAATATGGCACCGCACACACAAAAACATTCGCGCAGAATAAAGTTTTTCCATAAATAAGCCGAAACACAACTATAAAACGGGTCGTGTAGGGAGCAAAGGTGGGTGTGCGGCGCCAGCCATTTATCAAACCAACACTGGAACATGGGACTCTAAAACAGAGGTCCAATTTGAGCGGAAATTATGTCCTTTTCCACAGCAACGACTGCAAGATGTTTCGATTAATTAACAAATTTGGGGCTCCCATTTGGATGGGAAATTCAAAAGCTCGTTACGAGAAGTCACAACGACCCATACCATACCGCATCTGCATATGCAGCTGCATGAGGTTCTCTGCATCTGGGGAATATTCAGTTTCAGGGAATCCAAGGAATATTCAGTTGCCTTGCTCTGGTGATGGCGAAAATTGGGAATCGATTTAAGGGAAAATGCCATTTCGGCTGGATGCCTCTTAATGGTATCCGATAGGGTATAAGGTATAAGGGCTGAATTAAATTCGGAAGCAAGAGTTACATGTTGAGTTGACGATGACGACAATAATGTTGCTCTCTGAATTTTGAGTTTTTAATTGGTATGCAGTTCAAGTTTGTAGAGCCAGTTAGACGGGAGGTAAGTTAGAGGGGATAGAAGGTAGTGAAATGGATGACTCCCTTGCAAGAAAGGGAGCATCGGAAGCTTTCATATGTCCTTAACCATTATGTGGAATAGGGAATCACACATTTAAAGAAGAATTTAGGCAACTAAAGGAAGAAAACAGGACAAGAACCTGGCATAACACTTAGGCATGAGGCAGGCCAACAAACTTCTGGGGCAATACAACCTGAAAAGATTCCAAGCTTGCATCGGCCATAGTAAAAATAACCTCCGTATCCTAATGGGCTTCTTAACGGGGCATTGTAGACTCAAGGAACACCTCAGGAAACTGGGTATATCTGAAGAAGGTAGGGAGATTCAGAGCAGAACTGCTGCAATCGAAAGACACTGTCGACGCGTTTCCTAATTCCTGGTATTTTTAACTACATCGAGAAGTCGAATGTAACCAGCTTCAAGTGACGACTACCAGTGCGCAACAGATGGGCGGTCTTCTTTTAACTACCCCCCAAACCCTTGGCTTGACGAAGAAGGTCGGAATGTGCAGCAAAAGAGGTCTCCCAAAAAGCAGAGACGTTGCAAAGATGGATTATAAGCTCTATGACTAAATGAGGAGGGAAGACGATCGGATTCTTTAAAAGATTGAAAAGACCGACCTTTTTGGAGAGTATACTCCAAGTCTTTCCAAAGATTTGGGCTGTAGGAACTATGCTTGACGAATGGAACCTCGGCATCGTTTGATTGAGAACCTCCAAACAGAGGGAACTATAGAGGCGTCTCCTTTACATTACATAAACTATTTTGTCAGTCGTGTTGTGTGAACGCCTGCAACCCTTTGTCAAAGAACTGACAGTCTAATTTTAGTTCCGGCAAGTCCACAACCGACTTAAAAATCTACACCACTGTAGATCCCGAAGAGAAGCCAAATGTGCAGATCCACATCTTTTTATGGCGATTAAGTCCGACAGCATTTATAGAGACGAGTTGCAAAGTCAAAGCCAGTTTTGGTAGGTACCATAAACTAAGTATTAAATAGACCGTCAGCTCTTTCAACTTAAGAGAATTTGCCTACAAGCTGTTTTCGGTGTTACTATGTGCCAAAGTATGTGTGCCAATGTTAAAGTAAATTAGACGCACGCATACACTTGCACATACTAACCTGACAGATGCCTCTGACAGTTTATTCCGTGGTAACATTGGAAAAAATTCAAATAATTGCCCGTTATCGGGACGTGTTAAGAAAGCGGTGGGTGTGGTGTGGTGAATTTAGTACCAAATTATATTAAAACGCATGGTAGGTATACATTATTAGGATTTCTTTCATTTTACCTTGATAATCTATATAGTACGGGATGTTTACATTTTTGTTGTAAACAATGGAAATCGATGAACTTATGAATCATTGACAAAAATAAAAAAAAATAAGCTTATTAATATAAAAAAAATCTGATTACTATATAGGTAATGATTTTGAATCGAAGGAATTAAAAGAAAATTGTAAGCAGCAAAACTTAAATGTGTGAGACATATCAGTGCCCATGTTCTGTTATTATCACATAGATATTTTTATTACAAAAACGATATGAATTGAAAGAAAATGCTCCTGAGTTAAGTAAATAAATTTTCGCATCGATACTTTTTAAGCATTTTCTTTCAATTCATATCGTTTTTGTGATAAATATATCGATGTTATAATTACAGAACATGGGCACAGGGTACAAATCAGTAAACATGTTTATTTCCAATGTGGGTACCTATATCTATATCTATATTTAAAGTTTCGTTCTTTCCCGTATACATTTTAAAGAAAATAAATTTTCGTTGTGTCTATTCGACTTTTTCTTTTTATAAAACAAAATTATTAATATTCTGGGCTCACGCAATTCATTTCAAATGTAATTTTTAATTATGTCAATTGTATCAAATTTTTTAATAAATTTAATTTTTTTTTTGTTTTCCATTAATAAACGGAATCTTCATGAAATGATTGGGCTTTACTAAATTTAAGTACGAGTAGTTCACAGTGGTTATATCTTCCATACAAATTTCGCAAATGTGAGCTTCCGTAAATTTAAAGTCGATGTTAAATTTGTTATTATTACGGGTAGTATAACTCAAAAATCATACCCACACAGAAATGTGTATATCTTTTCCCTAGAGCATATTTGAATGTTCTTAATCAATGCTTATCTTTATATTGGTTACCGTTTTTCTGTCGACATTTTAGGCGAAATAATTTTTTACCAACAACAACCAACGAAAACAGACACAATAATTATAGGAACAAAAATAACTTATTTTATTTTAACGAATGCATTTTTCACACTTTATTCCTTTATTTATTCATATTGATTACATTCGCTTTACGCATTTTGTAAAATACATGTTTTCGTGGTGAATTAAAACTACGAATTTAAACTTTCAGAACGCATCCATCAGCTGACAGAAACTCACAAAATACACTAACTCTCAGCAGTGTTCTTAGCGCTCTCTCTTTATTTTTCCCACGAAGCTTATTAATTGTTCCCTTTTCACTAAACTCAAATTCCCTCGATTTTTTAATGAAACAAACCGTACTTTAAAAGTAAAATTTGTATTGTTCGGAAAGAAAATCACATTAAATTATTCTTCAGTATAAAAATCGCAGTTTTCAAACATTATATTGCATTTTTTTGGTACTAGAAATTGTTGCTAGAGGAAAATCTCCTTTTTATGTACATTTAGTGCGTTGATATTCATGGTGAAATGTAATTTGAATGTTTTCTAGTCAAATTGTTGATATTCACACAATTTTGATGTTTTTTCATTTAACGCATGGAAGGCTTTTCGGAAATCGTAATTCCCACGAAAAGGTAGAAATACTACTATGTAGGAACACTGCTGAGTGTCATTATTTTTTTTACTTCTCCCGTCAATTAGAATTTCTTTTTTTGCTGCTTCACACGTATTCACAGATAGGAAATTTAAGAGAGAATTTTCTTTAAAAAATTTGAGGGGGGAATCGGGTAGGTGCGCGGGAGCTGACGGTCTATTTAATACTTAGTTTATGGTAGGTACCTCTGCTACTTACTTACTTACTTAACGGGCTCCCGACCCGTGGAGAGTCTCTGCCTGAGACACTGCAGCCTTCCATCCTCTGCGATCCCGGGCACGCTGCTTCCAGTTATCCAGACCAAGCACTCTGGCATCCGCGATGGCTTGGTCTTTGAAACGGATGTTCGGTCTTCCTTGTGTCCACATCTTGCTACAGCTCATAGAGTTCGCGGTTGTGTATTCTCCTCCATTCGCCCTCCTCGCACACAGGACCAAAAATCCGCCGAAGAATTTTTCTTTCGAAGGAGCCTAGTATCAGCTCTCCATTCCTGCTTATCGTCCAGCACTCGGCGCCATAAAGCAGAACTGGCAGAATAAGGGTTCTGTAAGGCATACATTTTGTCCTTCGAGTTAGGAGTTTTGAACCCAATTGCTTTGCCAAACCGAAGTAGCAGCGGTTTCCTAGGGTAATTCTTCGCCGGATCTCCACTAGGATGTCATTTGGGGAGTTTATGTTTACTCCGAGGTAGACAAACCTCTGCTAAACTCATCATTAACGTCGGAACTATGTCTTCGAGACCTTTGACGTCGAAATCGGATCTAGACGAAATTTTTTAACTGACAATAAGAGAGGAAGTTTCGTGCAACTCAGTCGTGCACATTATTTCTCAACTGGTGTTAGTAATCAACTCCACCTCTGTTATTCCCTACCTTCCCCGGTACAATTTATCAGCCGCAAATTCTTCAAACTTCAAACTTCCTTCGAAGCTCATTGCTTAAGCAACAGCCCTCAGTCGACACAACCTCGCACATCTCTTAACCTCTTTTTACTTAGAAAAATTTTGCGTGGGTGTCACAAAATTAAATCGAAGTCAACTGAAGCAGATCAATCAAAAAGGGACCTTCACACATTTTTCGTGGTAAGAAGATGGCCAACGTCTAGCGTTAAATTGCCCATGAAAATGTGTTTTATATTCGTAAGTTAAGCCCTCAAAAATGATTCCAATCCCCAACCAAAATGGACCTTCCTCAAGCCTGCAAAGAAACCACCCCAATCACGAATTGTAATTAAATTGATCCCCAGCTCACCTAACTGTGACAACTTTGAAAATTTGTGATATTGGAAATTCTCCCCCCACTACACGCAAACTTTTGCCAAATCTCCTCTCCATTTCGCACTCGGTTACACCCCTAAGCCAATTTAATCAATTTCCATCTTGTAGCCATGTGAACAGCAGACATTTCCAAGCCAACTTCATCCACTCTGATGGAGTCGAATCGAATTGCTGAAAGTCCCTCCTACAACTAGGTGCACATATAACGAACGACTTTAAGGCGACTTCAAATCCAGGAATTTATTACAGCTCAGAGAAAACGGGAACAGTTTCAAAAACAACAAATCAAATTCCAGAACTCTCCGCACCAATCATTCATGCATTACGTCCTAGTGTCGGTTGAGGGGATTTACAAAAAAAAGGAACATTTCGGGAATATATTCGCAATTGTCACGAGTGACCCGCTCAACATGCCGGCGCAATAAAAACAAAAAACCCCAACTGGAAAAAAGGGATACGTTGGGGAATTAATAAAATTTATTTTTACAACATTAACGCTCTCCCGCGTCCCTGTGTGTGAGTTGGAATTAATCGTTCTTTTACTGTTGTTGTTGTTGGCTATCAAATCGCAATTTTACGCAAATACTGGGTGTGGGAGGATCCTTTCCTTTTGGGGGGGAAAATTTGCCGGAAAATGATTATTTTATTCACGAAAAACGCCTTAAATGTGTTTGGGCCTTCTTTTCTTCTCGGATTAGGGAAGATTTATTTTCTTATCGAAAGATTTATGGGCCGGCACATCATTAATACCTGATGGGAGGAGTTGCACCGGCCCACTTTGATGGGGGAGAAAGAAAGATGTGCGGGAGCCTGACATTCGGATGAGTGAATCGGAGGAAGTAGGAGTTTTTTTTTGAGTACTTTTAGTTGTTTGACCGATTGGCGTTGGAGGGATTTTGTCTGCATATGGACCTTGATGGAGCTGAGTAGGATTTGATTAGGAATTGAGCATGGGGTGTAATTTGGAGCTGTGAAATATTTATTTATTTATTTTTCCATTAAATTTGCACAACAAGTGAATACATCCTCAGAGCACTCTTCACAAATTGACTGGGGATATCTGTTGCAAAATGAGATCTTTCGACAAGGTTTTCGAAGGCTTGTTGGTACCTATTTAAAAGACTTTTGAACTAGTCATGTCGAACATTTTTGTGTGAGTCGAAACTGCTCTTTCTTAGCACTGGAATGGCGAAGTCCTTTTAAACGCGACCCTCAACGCACTTTGGGCCGAAATGACTTTTTTCCTTGTAAAAATCATAACTTTTGAACGAATATGGATATTAGTACACATTTTCTTTCGGCTTGAAGGAAATTCCCAAGGCTAGAAACGATCCGAATTTCAATGAAATTATTCTACAGGGTGTTTCAGAATCTGAGGCTGAAATGGGAATTTTTCCGAAAAAGCACCTCACTCTTTTAAAACAGCGAAAATGTTTTGGATGTCAAAAAAATGGTTAATGACTATTCTGGGTATTAACAGGGTGGTTCCGAAAAATAATTCTGATCACAATAGTGGAAGAAATACCCCTTTTTTAGGTCTTAGGATCTCTCCAAAGCGTAATTAAAAATGTTGGTCGGGAATATGTGTATTTCACTCAAAAAGGGGGCGTGGAAGGGGGCGTATTTTTTTCATATATGAAGGTAATGAAAATACGTATTCTACTGAATATAAGAACAAAAAATTCTGCATCCTAGCTCTCTTGAGAAATTAAATAACCCAAAGAAGACCAATAGTAAATTTTCTCTCAAGACCGGGAACACGTTTCTTGTTTAAACAAATTGCAATATCTCCGAAGTTCGCAAGAGTTTGCAGCTGTAATTTTAGCATATGGTTCAACAAATAGGTTAATTGAAAATCCCGGTTAGTTCGGCACTGCAGCAACTAAGACTGTTTTTGTGGGGATATTCAAACCCACGAAACTGATCAAAAAAAGACGTATTTTTGATTTATTCATAAAAAATGTAAAATATTTTTTGTTTCGCTTTTTATTTGAAATTTCAATAAACACACAAACTGAACAACTAAGTAAAATTAAGAAATATCAAAGTTTCCATGGAAATATCAAAGTTTCCATGGGATACTAAAAAAATTAAGGTGGTCGATTTTTTATATTTTGTTTTTTTTAACTTGACCAACTTTGAAGAGCTCTATAAATCAAACGAGTTGTCAGAAATATAACAGGTTTGCAATTTTTGAAGCTCTGTTTAGATATTTATTAAAAATAAATTGGGTTTATTGTTTCAGCAACGACTTTTGGAATTTTGAAGCCCAGTCCGGCGCCCATTAGTTGTGACCGAATTTCACAGACTGAAACTGCCTGCAGTCTCTTTAAGCCCACTGTTAAGGACGCCCCATGCTTTTAATCCTTCAAAAAATATATGCTGTTAGAGACATAATTTGGATTGGACCGGTCCCCAAGTTTTGTCGGTCCTCTTCGTTTCATTTTATGGCCAATGAAAAATCAAACTAGGTCCGCATTTTCGAAGACAACTGTCCGATTGCAATATTTTTATGTATGCGTTAGGAGGTATTTTCCGACACAGTTTGGTTGACCATGACTCCTGTTAATTCATGGTGTGAGCTGATTCTCGTCCGTCTTCCTTTTAAGAACTAGTTCGACTGTTAAAGTTGCCAGATTGTAATACTGCGATCGTCTACCCAAAGGTAGGATGGGCCCGATCTTCCAGCACAGACTCTAAATCATCAAACGTGACTTTTGAGCAACGAAATTGTTAGCAAATCAACCCTCAATTCATAAACCTATTGTCAACTTGTTGCGAAACATATGTCGAGCAGCATCATCAATCTTCCGGTTTTTTTTTTGAGCGTTTGAAACCCCCTTAGGCCCTTTCACAACACGATTTAAATGCCCAACCCGCCAATTTAGAAAGCTATTTAAAATCTGACCCCGTGTATAAAATAATCACTTCATTATCGGGCGTCTAAAAATACTCCAACCACGGCACGTAACAATTCCAATCACACTCTGCGCCAGCCAAACATAAATTCCAAAATCAAAAATTCCCCTAATCACCATCGCACAGAACCATCAGCATCACCATCATCATCAGCATCAGCATCAGCATCAGCATCAGTACCAAATTATTCGATAATAATCGGCTCCGAGAGCACCCCGCCCCCCAATCGAGCGATTTCGATTCCCATTCACCGCAGTGCGCGAGGCCAGCAAAAAGCTTGGAAAACTAATCACGCACAAATCGATCTCATATTTCGATGGAATCGCTATTCGGCAGGTGAAATTACTTAATCACAAAAGGTCAAGTTCAATTGATTTATATGTGTGTGCCGTCCGCCTGTGGGGGTAATTTGGAGTTTGGCCAAAGGAATCGCCTCCTTTGGACGCGCCCGTTTTCACAATCAAATGCGGCTGCACGAAGAGGAAGGACAAAACCCCGCCAGGGCCTCATCGTATTGATTGAGTTGAGTATATCGCATGAGAAAAAATGCCGACCATGTCGGGAATGAAGGATTAACCACCGTCGAAGAGGCGGTGTTTCTCTCGGACAGGTCAACGGCCAGCGATGACGATAATGACGATTCAAATGAAGACAGATATGTAAAAGGGGTGTACCACATATAAATATGCGCATTACGCGGGATAACGATGGCCGGGACCGAGCCGCGTCCACCAGTGTGCTCTCATATTTTATAATGAAGTTGTAAACCGAACAGTCATTAATAATGTATGCGCGCTGTGGAATATGTTCCAATCTTTTGAATACCTTAACTGGAGCAGCGCGCGGTAGTCACCGTGCGGATTCTTTTGCTCGCTCTCTCGCTGGATATACGGTGGATTTTGGCGGAATGGCAGACAGGACAAACGATGCCTTGTCGGGTTTGTAGTAGTAGTCGTTGTCAGGCATAAATAAAGGATATAAATTGCTTCCCAGCGGACCGGCGTTTAAGGCACCTTCTCACAGGATGTGCGCCATCGGTATCTATACGAATAAAAACGAAACATTCTCAAATTATTTATGAGAAGCAGATTTCTATTTTTTTTTTGCTTCTGCTCCTTGGGGCTATTTTTCGGATTTTTATCGTTTTATTTTTTTATTCGGTTAAGTGATCGATATATTTATGTATGCAGCGGATTTTATTTATTTATCTCAACGTATTTAATGTTTGTGTTTATTGTTCTCTGGTGGACATAAATGTCACACGGTAGTTTGAGGGCCCCATGAAGATGGTGCGCATAAGTTATGCGCTACTGGGAGGGGAACAAAAACAAGGAAAAAAATTCATCATATGCGCTACGTGCCCGGGGAGTCAATCATTGTGGTCATGGATGTAGGACTGTGAGAAGTTGGTCGTTAAATACGAATTTGGAATATTAAAATGGGTGTTGGTTGCAAAACGGTCTCGAGTGGACCGTAGGTTATAAGAACATCGGACTAAAAGTGGCCTTAGTTGGCGGGCGACATTCGCTGACAGCTTTTATGGCTGGGAGTCTTACAAAGCGTTTGGAGAAGCCATTCATTGAGAGCGACTTAATTTGGCTTTGAAACAAGGCAGCTTTGGGTATAGGACAATCGCCGGAGCACAGTACACTCCAAAAAAGAGTGGAGATCTCTTGGTCTTAGATCATCTCAATTTTGGCCAAAGTCCAGGGGTCGAATAGCCTCTTCCGTGAGCGAGTCCTACGTTCACGGAAATAAGTTGATTTTACATGTAAAACAAAAGGAAATTCCGTAACGTAATGCTCGTTATGCATGCGTAACCAACATTTCTAGTACATGTGACATACAAGGCTTACCACGGGGTCTGCTGGTTTCCAAAACCAATTTCATTAAGAAGCCTCTTCGACATTACTTTCCTTAGGCAAATTCGTTGCGTGCACGTAACCCCCTTTCTCTTTTGAACAGTGAAGTAGAAGATTCTTCAGGCTAGGTTGTTGCAAACTTACACTCGTTTCCCTTGCTCTATCAGCCTTAGATACCGCCCAATGAAGTCAGAGTTTTTGGAACTGGTTTTAATGATGCCTTCGATAAGATTAAGTCCTTAAAAATTAGCTGGCATTGGCGTCGTTAAAATTGATATCTGTGGGCTTACAAATACTCCCCTAAGTCCGTCATATCAGCTCCTTTCCTAACCGCTACTGGTGTACCACAAGGCGGTTATTTAGGTCCCCTTCTCTTCATCGTACTACTCAAAGATCGTGAGAGGATCATGATTCACTTTGAATGGCTCTTGCTTTCTGATCTTGTTGATTTAGACAGTTTTTCCCACCTCGAAATAGTCAATATAATTAATGCTTATCCGTAAGTCCGTCCAGCAAGTCCCTCCTCTGTGGTGAACCTATATCTCTTCTTCTTCGCGACTATCTCACTAGGGATCTTCATTTTTGATTTGCATGTTGATGGCATCATTCTTAAAACAACTGGCTCCGTCAAAAGATGGTGTCGAAAGTTCATCATCAGTTCCGTGACTAGCTCTCTTTACGAAGCTTCTCTTTGTCCCTTTGTTTGGTTACGTATATCCGAAGCTTCTAGCCACTTGGCTCCGTCGAAAGGTGGTCTTTAAAATTCATCAGCATTTCCGTAACCAGATCTCTTTAAGATCCAATGTAGCTTTCGTCGATTTGATCTTCGTAGAAAAGCTTAGAACGATCTTCTAACCTTGCATCCCTATATCAAGTCCGTTTCAAAGCGTTTAACTTCCTAAATAGTCCTGAAAAACCCAGTGGCGCTTTATAAACACTCGGGCATATTTTTCACTTTTCAACTAATCTTTTGAGCTCTGTCGACGGAGCGTCTTCTCTACTTTTTTTTTTAGCTTAGACTAACTAACTAGCCCTTGTAATACAATTTGCTCTCGTTTTTTTTATAACAACCCATCACACCTCGTTTGACTGAAAACAGCAGTCTTCACCTTGAACACGATCTCTTTCGTTGTCGGTAGCTCCAAAATGCCTCAGTTTGTAGACTTGCCTTTGCTAGTTATAGCCATTGGCGTAGGTGACAGTTTTTTCTACTGCTGGCCTAAGGAAGGTTCTTAGATCTTCTAGTCTAGACACTTCTGTGGTGATCACTGTCCGATAGGTGCGATAAGCCACCAGCTTCAGGTATATATCGTAAGGGTGGATGTCATCCTAAGGTGTATACGTAGAAGCTTGTAGAAGTGAATGCCATTTGTCTAAGTGGCTACGAAGTTCCCTGTTGGACTATCCTCCTTTTCGTTCAGTGTTAAAAATATCAGTAACTTTCAGCTGTCTAGTACCCATAGCTTTTACTTGCCTTTCTTGTTTAGAAATCGACACGCCTGCATGGCCAATACCGCCCGCATTTCGCAAAACCAAGATTACGGTCTTTCGTAAACGAGTTCAAGTTTTGTGTGTGGAAATTTATTTAATCTCTCAGAAAAATGTGTGTCCTCTTGAGAATTCCAATTGAAATTAAAGAAAGAATTTAAATTCTGAATAAATAAATAAATAGTTGGCACAACAGGTCTGTAGGGGTCCAGGCTTAGCTTTTCACAACCATTCGTTTTTGTATGAGTTTTTCATTTTTGGGACGAATGGAAGAGATCTACCATTTTATGCCGAGTCCAAACGGCCAATTTAGCAGCTTTTTCATGACAGTTATACCCTCGGACGTTTGTCAGACGTTCGCGAAAGATGGCGCAGTGAAAAAAAACCTGAGTTGAAATTTGAGTTTTTTCGGAACTCGAAACTTAGAAGTCCAACACACTTACCACCAAGCCACTGCCCGAATTTTAATCCTGGCTTAATTGGCACTTAGCGAGTGCGATTTTGGCGCAGTTAAAAAAAGGGTTGAAAGCAACCAAGTCTCTGTTAAAAAAAGGAACATCCGTTGTTAAAAACTACCGAGATAAAATGGTTAAATGGTCGGTTAAATTCTACAGACTTAGGTTGCTATTTACGACCGAGAAAATTTGGAAAAGAAACTGAAAAATTGGTTACTTTTAACCGAGTTTCCTCAAACAAGATTCAGTTATAACAAGTTCAACAGAAATGCTCTTCAGTTTTTAACCGAGAGTTGGTTGATTTTGAATAAGTGACTTTTCTGCGTCTTGCGTGATTTTCCTGAGTCTATTTTGAATCCACGAACTCCGTGATAGCTTTATCAACAGAAATGCTCTTCAGTTTTTAACCGAGAGTTGGTTGATTTTGAACAAGTGATTTTTCTGCGTCTTGCGTGATTTTTCTGAGTCTTATTCTGAATCCACCAACTCCGTGGGAGCTTTATCAACAGAAATGCTCTTCAGTTTTTAACCGAGAGTTGGTTGATTTTGAATAAGTGACTTTTCTGCGTCTTGCGTGATTTTCCTGAGTCTATTTTGAATCCACGAACTCCGTGATAGCTTTATCAACAGAAATGCTCTTCAGTTTTTAACCGAGAGTTGGTTGATTTTGAACAAGTGATTTTTCTGCGTCTTGCGTGATTTTTCTGAGTCTTATTCTGAATCCACCAACTCCGTGGGAGCTTTATCAACAGAAATGCTCTTCAGTTTTTAACCGAGAGTTGGTTGATTTTGAATAAGTGATTTTTCTGCGTCTTGCGTGATTTTTCTGCGTCTTGCGTGATTTTTCTGAGTCTTATTTCGAATCCACCGACTCCGTGGGAGCTTTATCAACAGAAATGCTCTTCAGTTTTTAACCGAGAGTTGGTTGATTTTGAATAAGTGATTTTTCTGCGTCTTGCGTGATTTTTCTCCACTTGTAGCTTCCTACTTTCGTAGATCCCCACTTGAAGTATTTCAAATCATTCTCGTTCAAAAATTCGTTCGAAAAAATGTTCAGTCATGCATTGGGTTTAAAAAAAAATCAATCTCTTGTTGGTGGCCCCCCCATCGAGTAATAACACTTTTAATTTACTGCGGCCACAATAAAAATCCATTAATCAGTAATCGCCTCTCTTTTCAGGTAGAATCTACTTTTAATGAACTTCCTACATCCTCTTAAGATGTCGTAAGCCCTCCATGCCAATCAATTACCGATCCAAAACGCGTAAGTACAATACATTTCCCTTCTCGTTTTCTTCCTATTCAACTAGCAAGAGTTTGTACAAAACATTATTATCCGCAATTAGTTTTAATATCCTTGGCAAATGGCACGTTAATGGACCTACACCGTTTTCTGCCAAAATCGATTTTCATGTAATTAGAAAAAAAATTCAACAGAATTGCTGCTGACTAATGCCAACACAATCAGCGGCAGCCCGCATGACCTCTTCAATTCGACAAGAAGCAGCAAAAAAAATTGACGTTCAATGTCCATCAACAGCAAGAACCTTGATCTTGTCCAGGGGTTCCGAAGCTGGTACACGAGTATTGTTCTATTTTTCACTACATAAACTACACCCATTGTTGTGGAGCAGTCATGGTCGCCGCAAGTTGCGTGTACCCACCGACAGTTGGTTGGGCGAGAACAGAGGCGGGCAGGAGTACACCGCCGGCCGTTCGGGTGGTATACGAAATAGTGGTTGAAAGTAAACAAATTGAAGCTCTCCGGTGTGGACCCGCAGGTATTTTTTTTTTATAAGAACGACACGGTGTCTTAAGAGTCTTATCGTCAAGGGCCATTGTGTGCGTGTGTGAGATTTGAAAACACCCCCTTAGACACGATGGCTCGTCCCACTCAAGTATAACAATTAATTGGCCCGCCGGCAGACTCTGTTGTTTTTCGTTGTGTACACAATCTTGAGCTGAAGCAGCCAATAAACTGTTGCTAAGTAAATGGACAAGAATGCTACTGTCCGTTTTCGTGGCTCCAGGGTGAATGATCCAGTGGACATTATTTTCGCACTTTGTTTATCAATAATTGGAATTGTGTGTGTATTTTGGACTGCATTTTGAAATGGTATATGTTAATTGGCACTTGGCGTGAAATTTGCCAAGGCAAGCACGAGTAAGAAACGAGCTTCCTGCGCAAAACAATTAATTGCCTCGTCGTTAATCTGGAACTGGATCAATGGGCGGTGTGAGGTTGAAATATTTGGAGTGCGTGTGCAGACAAATTTCTGCGAAATTTGTTTTTTTTCCATTTGTGAGGTATGGGGTTGATTTTGGAAATTCAAGAGAAATTTGCCCACCGAATGGCGCAATGGAGGCGATATTTGTGTGGAACTTAAGGAAGAGTGCTTTGGGTCTGGGAGGTTAATTTTGAATCGATCTGCCCACTTCAAATACTAATTTTGATTATTTTGCCCCAAACACTCGCTTTTACAGCGATGGACAGGTTATCCTTGGACAAACAGTAAGGGATCCACAAAATGAAGCTCTCCGGGGACAGTTTTTCAATCCGAAATCAAAGCACGCGTGGGTGTCCTTCTAGGGAACACTTTTGACGACAATCATACTGGATGGTGTCTAAAAGGTAGAGAACCTTTGAAGCGGGTCAAATAGAAACAAAAACTATGGCTCGTTTCATTATCCAACTACTAGACCTTTCATAGTAATTAGACCTTTCAGGATGTTTGAATTGAGTGAGGTATTTGCCCGTCAAAACACAAACCAGTCAGACTCGAAAACTGGGGTCATATCGCTTTATATGCGACGGAATTTGTTTTTGTTTCGTATGTAAAACCGACTTAATTCCGTGAACCAAAAGCTTGTTTGCGGTTGCGGCCACTTGAAATTGAAAATCCGGTAGAGTAGCGTACGCATGATTTTTTTTTTGGGTTGGCTGAGACTTGATTTTCATAGCTCTATGAGATAGAAGTTTGTTTGGAAAGCCCCCTGAGTCCCCCTGCTCATTCACTGGTCACTCCCTTTTTATTTTTTTTATTTTTTTAAGACTCACCAAGATGGCGCTTCATTGTCAAACAGTTTCGGTGTTTAGAACGTCATTTGTCTGAAGCTCAAACAGACCAATGACAGTGAGGGTGGAATAGCCGCACCCATGATCCAACTATACGTTAAAGGATCTCTGCCAATTTCATACATAAAACAAAAGAAAATTCAGCGGATATTGCTCGTTTTTCGTCTTCAAACTTTGACTTCGTCCCAGAAAATTCAAAAATACAAAAGGGGTGCAGGAAGTCCTCCTTTTTCACTTTGCTTTTGCGAAGCCATAGTGAGTACATTCAGTGGTATAAAGAACTTAATGAATTTATTTAATTAAATAAAATTGTTAAAATTTTTCGTTGTCTTACATTTTTTTAAATTTGAAACTTAAAACTAAGAGCATTTTGGTTGAAATTGTTGTCCCGCCTATGTAAAAATTGTCCCCCACCCCAAAGAATGTAAAATGTCCCACTTTCTTATTTTTTTAATCTGGCAACCCTCTATAGGAGTGAGACGATTCGACCCAGGACGATCACGTAGAAGCCGCTAGGTGTGCCTTCGCTCTTAGCATAACTCTCACAGATGGTTGAGTCTAGCAAATTATTAGGGAGCTTGCTAGCCCTTTATTTGCCTGCAGTTTATTTATATTTCAGTGTTGTCATACTTTGGATATTTAAATTCCCATGCATAGTGATGAAATTTCCCCATAATTTTCAAATGTCCCGTTTAAAAAATACCACCAATTTTCACACTGAATATTTTAATGAAAGAACCGAGATTGAGAAGCTTCTATTAAGCACAAATAATTTTTCGGGCTGAAATGTTAGGCAGTTCCTCCATGGCCAACTCCGACTAATCGACAAAGCAACTGCAAGACCTTTCAGACATTTTATGCGACACAAATTGCCAGGAAAGAGGATCGATCTGATTTCAACAGGGGCTTTGTGAACTTTTCCTTAGAAGCCTAGAGCTTAAAGAAAAATTTCAGCGTGCATGAACTGTCCATTATATGAGTTCTTTTGTAGTTGAGGTATTTCGTAAATAAGTTTCAAGAGCATAAAAAAAACCATGGGTATCAAGGAACCATGAGTATGAAAGAACCATGTACGTCTTGCTTAAACTAAGTTACTATGCCCAGAAAATTCCCTTAAATAGGGAAAATTCTTTCGAATTGTCATTTGTCGACACTGGCTTAAAGAAATCGTCAATTACCTGCTGGGCTGAAGTTTGTCATGGACTTATAAATTTTAAAAAGATATTTCCGTAGCTGGAAACATATTCTGACTGTCAATGCAGCTTTAAAGACGTCCACGTTAGCCTTGTCTAGGAATTGCCTCAGTGTCGAAATTTGATCTGCCGTCTGAAATTTGATCTGCCGTCTGAAATTTGATTTGCCGTCGATCTGCCACAACAGGCTATAGATAGTGGGCTTCAGTCTTGAAAGTTCTCTGAGTTCCAGTCTTGAAGCCAAAGGAAGCTTGATCTGGGTTTTAATATTATATAACCTCTTGGCTGCTGCTGAGTCTTAAAACTGAAGTCCTTCTTCGCACGGTTATAAATTGTCCTCGCGATATATATTCCGTTGTAGATTTGTCTTTAAAAGCACACTGCTCTTTAAATTGTTGGCTATAAAGCTTCCCTTTCTTTATGCAAGGTGCTCAAAGCCCCATTGTCGAATCAAATACAAAGTACCTCCCTTTCTGGTTAAAAAATTCATCAAAATCACCCCATCCATCAATCAAAAGATGTCTTCCTACGTTGATGTTTAAAATTTGCACCTTCAGTGCCCATACCTTCAGTCAATTGCCTCAAAATGTAAATACCTTTTACACGTGTATTATGGATGGAAAACAATTCAGGAAAAGTACTGCTTTTCATAATTTATGTGTCTGCCAGGCTTTTGATATATTATGCATTCCGTGTTGAAACAATCGCTGCTACATGTTCCTCATTTGCGAAAAAGTTACTAACACGAAGGCTGGATACTGATTTTGCTGTCGGGCGGCCTTATGGCGTGCGACATCCCATACTTGTTTATATCGGTTCTTGATACACCGTTTCAACTAGACCATCCAACCAACTAGAGTGTGGATAATTTCGGGCCTCCGAAAGTGGAAAGACACACATCAAAGACGTATCATCTTCTTGCAGTAGCTACTGCGAGTAGCAGAAAGGTTGCGTGATCGCCGGCTATAAACAAGTTGAGGTTTTACCACATTCGTGTATGGCAAGAAATGCACAAGAGAGCGACATGTAGGCGATTTATTGTTTACGAAGTTTGTTTAACAAATTATCTGTTTTTTTTTTAAGTAGCTGGCCACGTAAGCCCTGGTTTTGTACAACTTGAAGGGCGGTTTGCTCTGCGATTTGGTTTTAGTTTTTGCGTTTTTTTCGTGGGTGGACTTATTTTTCGTCCATCTCGAGAGAGTTGAAAAGGCGTTGCTGTCAAATTGAGTAGTTTTGGGCAGTTGCACGTTTGTTCGAAGTCTGGGGACAGCTTAAAGCCAAGAGAAAGGTGGATAAAACTCCGCCTTAGGGTGGTCCGCAGCTCGAAAAGCTTAAAGCCGAGACTGAAAGTCATAGGTCGAAGGTTTTTAGTGTCAAAGTCTGAGCTGTTACCGACCTTCAATTGAAAAACTACTTCGACTATCATTTTGGAATGTACGACAGATTCGCGCAGCCCTTTAGGAAACCTGTAAAGGTTACATTTAAAGATTTTTGAATCTCGTACTTGTACCGTGCCATGTGGAGCTTTAAAAAATGTGAGCCTACCGAATCTTGTTTGTAAAGCGACTCTTGCTGTGAGTCAGTCGTTGTGAGCCTGAATTTTGAGTTATAGCTGAAGAGCTAACAGACATCTGATCATCTTGAAGTTTCCCAGAAAGAAGGAAACCCCTCCCAATAGTCCTTATTCCAATTAATTTCGATGGGAAGCTAGACGTAGGAAGCTTTAAGGACACAACCATCCAAAGACTTGATAATTTTTAGTACTGGCAACGCCCGGCTACAAATTTGACCGCATTTTAGACGAATGTTCAAGTTCTACCTGAGAAATGCATGAGGGAATTCAACTTCCTTTAATTTGGTCCATATTTCATTAAAATCGGTTTTCAAATAAGGCTCGCGCTCTGCCTCTTGACGCAGCCGTTTGTTAGCTCAAGAACACTCATGGCACTCTTTAGCGCTCCACCAAAGGCTATCTCCAAGACTCCCCTCATTTACTGACCAACCGATAGCCCTTTTAAGAGGTTTTGAACCCTCTCCGGCGATAATTCAAACTCGCATCCTCAATTAACTAAGACTAATCATCCAACTATCCCATCAACTGGCCATTATCACATTATTAGTATTCCCAAAGTATCCCTTTCCAACAGATTACTCTTCCAAAGTTATTATCCTTTGCAAATCATACCAACAACAGCGACATGAATGACAACACACCGAACTCGACCATCTCCCTCGCTTCGTTGGCTATTCAATATTCATCTGTGTCGAAAATCGATTAACATAATTTGCCCGGAAAAATGGCTTCAACCCATTCAACCAATATTGAAACACGCACACGTAAACCATCATGTTCCGTCTATAAAAATCATATTACATAATTTTCTCCGAGGCATCGCCACCACCACAACGTTCGTCACTCTCTGGGATCTAAATAGGGCTTTCCAGTCACGTTGCTGTAGTCGCCATCGGTTGGATATATTCGTAGACGTGAAAGTGAAGAACTGAAAGGATAATGCTCTGAGAGGTAGTTCCAAAATGTGAGACATCCCCCCTCCGCACCCATCAGTGTCAATGTTCATCCATCCTTTTCGGAAATAAAACAGGGAATGAGCAAGCTTTGCCGAGATGTACATTGTACACACAGGGTTTTTACGTTTTTTACGTTTCTACGTGTCTACGTTTTTACATTTTACATTTTCCACTTTGGTCCTTATGCGCGCCTCACAGCGGGATACACTCGCATTGAATCCACTAAACCTGCACGTTTTGGTGGGAGTTGTTAGGTATACGAGTATCGGGTGTGCTCGTCACTTTTATTTCGTGTTCGGTGAGCGGTGGAAACCATCGAATTGAATATATATGTTCGTGTGGATGGGGTGCAGACGGATAGGTGTGCAGAATGCCAATTGAGTTGGTATTTTTTCCCCCGTTCCGCCCAAATGGCCGAAATGTTATTAGACACGGGAAATCGATCCACATAAGGTTGCTACCAACTTCCTTTTTGTTTGTATCTTTTTTTTTATTTCTGTGGATTTTTTTAAATCAAGTTTATGAGGAGGTTCTAAGCCTTGTTTCAAATAACTGCCATAAAATTGTAAGCCCAATCGTGTGTTTCGATTGAAATTCTGTTGCGAAAACGCCGCCAAAACAAATTTCGAAAGATATCCTTAACATGCTCGTGGGATTTTTAAGTTTTACACGACTTTTGAACTGTCGAAAGCTTTTTCTTTGTACTGGCAGATGGCTTAGCCTTCGATTGGGAAAAATTAACTCTAAGCCCTCCAGCACGCACTCGAATTGCGGCCCGAGAGGAACGCCAATATTTTTGCTGAGCTATAGATATTGTGACCATTTTTTCAATCACGTTAAAGGGGACATTTTTTCTTAAGTAAAAAAACCTTTGCAGTCAAAAATGGTTAAAGCGCGTTTGAACTACCAAAATTTGTAGGCTTTTGTAGGTTTGATGAAAGCAGTTGACTTTGTCTTTGAAAACAATACAAAATTACCAGCTTTGTAAGACTTGAGAAGGTACCTTCCGCAATCTCGCATATTTCTTATGGTAGGAAGATGGTCTTTTGGGGAAAAGGTCGACAATATAGAAAAAAGAGGACAATGCAATGTTTGCTTTAAGTAAAAAGTCAGAGAGGACATAGTAGCGAAGAAGAGGACTGTTCTCTCAAAAAGATGAAGAATGGTCACTGTAGCTATAGGCCAGCTCATTCATGGCCTTGCTAGACAACTGAACATCGGGCCACTTCATCATGGGACATTTGATCTACCCTAATTTCAGGGCTGGGTAGCTCGCTTCGCTCGCGGCTAAAAATCTATTCCTAAGCACTGCTTAAAGGTGGATTAAATGTCCGTGGATGAGTTGTCTTATGGATGAGCTGTATGTTGTGTATGATTTGCAATGAACCGCCTTTCCGATCCAGAGGAAATCGAAGCTCATACTTCTCGAATATAGCAGCGCACCCTACCCTTAAATTTTACAAATTTTAAAAACATGTCGACTTCTTATAACTGCCATCCATCGATTCTTTTCAAAAAACGCACCCGGAAACCTTTCTAAAAAAATTGGGAAAATTGTTACAGTTGCCTTTAACTGTGGTAATTTTTCTTAATTTTTTTTAGAAGGGTTTGCAGGCGCCTTTTTGGTAAGAAGCTTAGTTGCACTGTTCCATCACATCTGCGAAACTGTCTGGAGTAGGAAACGAGGAAATGCAGAACTTCCACAGAGAAAATGATGGGCGGAACCATTCCCCTATCGACAAGAGTGTCTCAGGGGGTGGGGTTTTTTCTTATGTGCGATATTCGTTTATTTTCTGCATAAAAAATTGCAAAAGGTGGCTCGTAAGGACGCGTATCCGCCGTCTATATTTTTCTTTGGTTTGTGTTTTGGTTTTTTTTTTTGCTGGTGATATCCAAATGCTGCGGACTTCTTACAAAAGCCGCACCAAACTGAGATTTTGTCTATCTGTAGGCTGAGGAAGAATGTGCCCCTATGAAATCAAATCGTCAATGGAAGCCCTAAGAAGTTTATGAAGCTTTTGGCACTGCGACTATTCCTTTCTATAGTCTTTTCGAGCAAGATCATCATGGGTCTTATTTCTATTGATTTCAGCGTGTGGGCTAGAGCTCAGAATAAACGAATTCAGCTTTCCGCCAGTAGTAGGAGAGGTCTTCACTTCTCCGGCTATATCTTAGAGGTTGTTAAGAGACCAGGCAAAGCCTTTAACACAAAACAAAAGGATTATGCAAATGAAATGCAAAATTGTCATTTTCACTCAACTTTCCGACAGTCGTAAGAGGGGTCTTCACTTCTCAGGCTATATCTTAGAGTAACTACCTCTAAGGGACGAGGCAAGGCCTTGAACAGCAAAGAAAAAGCATTTTACAGATGAAGAGCGTTACTCTTGAAAAATTGTCATTTTGAGTCAACTTATGGTGGCTTGCAGTAGGCCCTTGACCGGCTCCTTGATTAAAAATACTTCGCCCTACATCCTGCTGTTCCTCATAACATATTTCGGAGCTGAAGCCTTTGCATGGACTTCAGCTTATAAAACCAACTCCTGTCGTTGCAAAGACTGACATTTTGTAGATCTTTTCTTCACCTGCAGCCATTCGTAAAAGAGACTACATCGATCCACTGAGTCAGAACCTAAACGAAACCAGTTCTGTACCAAGAAAAAAACGACCTAAAAGCTAAAAGCTTATCTATGCAAAAACCAGATGTATTTTAAAATATCGAAGGAAGGAAACTCGAGTTCGCGTTGTCTCACAAGCTATTTACTTTTAAACGGGTCATTACTTGAAGTTTGACACTTTAACCACACTTTCATTGAACGTTGGGGGTAGATAAGTACTAGTTGGAGTAGGTTCATAGGACCCTTATTTGGCCATGACAGGGCTACCGCGTTTGACACGAACGTCTGACCGAAAGTACCTAGCTGCCCTGAACTCAGTCGTTTGTATTCGTCACAAAATAGTAAGTCTCTTCCATGGTCCTATATGGACTTGTTCCACCGACTATCCTTTTTTTAACAATATTTTTCCTATGCATCCCCTAGACGTCAATCAAATTGAATTCGCTCTAAAAATGTCAATTCTTTTCTCTGTTTAGAGCTGCGCCGCTTTCAATAGCAGAAATTCATCCTCAGGCCGTTTTAAGGGATTCCCTGTCCCATAATGTAATTTTGATAGAAAATACAGATTTTTAATTAAAAAAACCTTACAAATGCCCAATTCTTGACTATGGTGTCGAATTGATGTCAGTAATACTCCCGCGAACTGTTTCGATGATTTCTGTTGAACGACTTCTGACAGGACACCTTAATTGATTCAGTCTCCCTGAATTTTTCTCTTCACAGTTGATGGTCTTAAATCATCATTTTGTATCAAAAATTGCGGACTGTAGCTGACAAACCTTCGTTATTTTTAAAATATTGCTCAACAATGAAAATGCGTTGTTCTTTCGTATAGCGCTCCATTTTCACTAACCCCAAACTGTCAGCTGTCACATTGTTACCTTTCTTTGCGTTGGCATCACTGTACTATTAAATGGCGCGAAATTCAAATGCGTGAATTTTGGGAAACACTTTATTTCTTTGCCAGTGGAGTGAACCACCCACCGCCTGATCATCTATTTCAATATTACCATTTCCTGTAAAACCCTGAACCTGTGTGCCTCCTTCTGAGACAGTTCATGTACATTTTCTGATGACTCACATCCCTTAAACATTTCCAGCATTAAATTTAAAAAAAAAAGGAAGGAAACAAAATATCCTATCAACTGATAAAGATCCACTAACCATGAATATTAACACTCGAGTTCACCGCCAGTTGAAAGTATTTTTACTAATTCACTGAACTGAAATGTGTCTCGTTTCTTTTTCACAGTTCCATTAGCAGATGGCCCTCTCTCGACAGAGGCAGCTCTTCACGTGATAAGCACATGCCTGTCAGCCCGACCATCATGCTAAAGCTACCCGCCTTGTATTTAAATTTAAATTTACGCCTCCCTTCGTGTTACTTGTTGTAATGCAAACCGAAATAACACTACACCACCACGAACAACAACAACAACAACAACAACAATATCAACAATCCAGCGCCAGGGCCAACACATGCTCGTAAGCATTTTCTGTTGTGGGGGTTCTTTTGATGCAAAACATTTTTGCGGACAATTTAAGCCGCGAGTGCACTTCGACAACTGTGTTAAGTGGTTTTTGTGGGTTAAAACACACAAACACGCTCATCATCTCTGGTCTTGACGGGCATATCTGTGACACCTATAGTTGGATACCCATCCAAATGCGCACACATCCATACACAGATACTGCACAGGGTGGTACACCCCGAGCTTAATGCAAATATGTGTACATTTTTGCCTCGTGTGCATAATAATAGAATTTATGTTCAATTGAACAATGACACGATGTTGGCAACACAATGGCCGATGTAAACACAAAATGCGCCTCGCCGGAAACTGTAGACACCAGCAAAAATATCGAGATAACATCATCCAGACAGGATGCGTGCAAAATGGCACACACACAGCCGGGTAGCTATAGGTATATAAAATTTGCTTTGTTGCGTGTGAACTACTTATCTGAATGTGAACGAATGTGCGTGCGTGTCAGTTAACGAGCGAGGATTGCGGATAAAAGCTTATTGAATATTAGCCAGAGGGTGGCCGACAAACAGAGTTGTGCTGCACAAATAGTGGGTAACCACAGTGCAATTGGGTTTGACAGTGTAAGTGTACCCCAACCCCCACCGAGTGTTGGCATCACTTGATTACTGCTCGGATCATATTGGCGTATGCTATTTTCAAATTGACAGCATCTGCATGCAAAATGATTGTGACTACAATAATGACGGATGATTTCAGCGATGTGCTGGACTCCATTGGCATTGGCGGCGTCCTGCAAGGGATGACAGTTTTGGGTGTTTGTTTCGCAAATATTGTCGATAAATAATTGACTTCGAGTGACTGAAGTGGGTGACTTGCGTGGACCTCGTCGCATTTTCCAACCCTTTCGCGCGATATATTATTAGAGCTTGTTTCCATGAAGTACCGGTGCGGCTATCTTGCGAAAGTCAATAAAGCTGTTACTGGGTGACAGTGCCAAACCCGGTGGAAGTATACGAATAATGGTGTACTCAGGCATATGACTGGATGACAGAATTTCTTGACGTGGTTCATGTGTATAAGAGGCTGCAAATTAGTTTCTCTTGGGTGGACTTGTTGTTCAGCTTTTTTGCCACAGTTTTTATAGGCTAGTAAAGCAGATAGCGGACCACCCTCCCAAATGCCGGATTAACTACCGCCTCGTGTCGTTCCGTGTTGTGTTTATCCCACTCTGTAGGGCCCTCCTTATGCCCAAGGAAAGCTGCAAAGATAAAAGAGTCAGGTGGAGGAGAGCTCTGGAATGACTTGGAAGTTGTAGCTTCCAGACGCATCTACTGTATATTTTTAGAGAACCAATCAACTGTGAAAAAATAGTCCTGTAGTGCCTTCGCTGGAGGCGAGCAGTGATTAAGAAAGTGAAGTATGTCATCGTGGTCCTTGAAATTCCATTTCTCTACAAAACTTCTGAGTACCTTGTGTCCCATCAGAGCAAATGCCAATTTACACGACGATATTCTGTCAAAATGCAGAAGCTTGTTGGTCCAGCTCTTGTCATATTTTGAACAAAGCTTCCGTGATTTTTTCCAGATCGCTAGTCACTTACTTTTGTATACAAAAAAAATAGTAACAAAATAATAAAGAGTGTTCCTCTAGCTTAATGGACCCTAAGAAGATACTTTAATAAATGACCCCCTTCAAAAAGGGGCATTTTCGTAACGAACAATCCTGTAGATTGATTCTCTCCCGGTTTGATGAAGAAGCACAAACATTTATTTGGGTGTTTTGCCGGTTTTTTTTAAAGTGATCCTATGCCCCCCTTTTGAGGGGTAAACATATCAAAAAATGCGGATTTTTCCTAAAGGGCTATACTTTTCAAACGAATTACCATAGCGATGTTGAATTTTACGCAGCGGTAGGGAATACAAAATAATTCGACAAGTGTTTTGGGATGTTTAGATTTTTGGCCAATAGCCCCTTTTAGGGGGCAAGCAGTGTTTTTGTTGGTTCGATTTACTTTGAATAATACCCTATGATTGTTGAAATACTTATGATGAAACACAGAGCTTAAGATTTTGCAAAATACAACCCCCAAGTGGTGCAAGACCACGCTAATCCTTTTAGGAAGCGGTTTTGAAAGCTTTGAGGAAGGTTTTTAGTTAAATTGGTGCTCCCAAAAATTTGATACTTGATTTGAATTTTTGTATGTATTGCTAGAAATCAAAAGTACATAAAAGATGTTTCGGGGTTTTTGAAAATGTCCCCCAAACCCCATTTTTAGGGGGGGGGGCTTTAATTATCCTCAGACATGACTGCTTGTCAGTCGAACCTGGATAATGTCGCATCGTTTTATGTCACACTTATGCGAAGCCGGTTCTCGTTTTTTAACCCGCTATATAATAACTAAGACTTAAAAATCATTTCTTGGAAAAAAACGGCTGAATGAATAAGCCCTATCGCAAAAAATAACATTGGACGTCCAGCCCCAGATGGGAGCAAGCTGACAAGGGTTCCAAGCCATAAGTGATTGTGGTCGACTCAAGTTCCATATTTACTTGGGAAGGAGTGCATCACTTTCGTGCGCCTTAAAAAATTAACATGCACCTCAGCTAATGTCCCAATGAATTGCTTGCATAAAGCATCCAAGCGACTACACCGGAACATTTTTGGTAGACATCCATCAGCGTGTAGTATGCTCCACAGCACAACCTATAAAATTTATCATTTCCAGAGAGCACCCGCACTACAACCACTTAAACAGGTGTTTGCCAAGCCGCCCCACAGACCCATGACTAAGAAGAGTTTTTTTATTTTATTTTGCAAACCATCAAACAATAGATAAGTACGCTCTGGCATTGCTCATCCTCTCCGGCATTGTCCTTCAGAGTTTCCTTTGTTCCGTTCGCCCACTAACGCGCGTATTCATCAAAGTGACAGCAGCTATATCTCACAAACAGGATGTGAACAGTAATTAATTGTATGGTGTCAGAATGAATTATGATGATGGTAACGAGATGCCGCACTACACCCAAACCACCGCACCTAGAGAAAATTCGAAAACGCATTATATTGGTGTCTTCCTTTTTTGAGGGAGGCTGAGTTAAGCCCCCAACCCATGACTAATAGGGGTGCAAATTGAATTCCCGTGATTGACAGAGAAGGTGAATTTTACGTGAATGTGCCACTGACCGCCCGTCATGTAATGCAGAGAAGATAAAATTGTCCCAGCAGGAGAATTAATGCAGATTAAACAGGACGAACGGTTTATGAATACCTTCAACAACAATAGAGGTTGGCAAATATTGTTGCGCTCGCATCTGCTGGAGGAATGTGTGTTATACCAAACATTGCCTCAAATATCAACACAGCAAATGAAGCAAATTGAAATTGAATGCGAACACATTGACATCCCCAGTGAGTGTATGTGCATAGGTCAACATGTACGTACAGACAATGGTCAAGGATATCTAATTAATCAAACTGCCATAATATAATCGCATTGACAGGCACATATGAGTATCGGAGGGAGGGTCCTTCCTATCCCACAAATCCATCTGCACACATCAAATTGCTTATGTCAGTGTCGTCCTACTATACACTTCTTAACGGCTGTGTTGCGGTTACTGCCCATGTGCTGCTGTTGTATCTGTTTGGAAATTAAATTACTAAACTGAAGCCGATTAAAGCAGTTGGATGATTAGAATCGGACAGATGGGGGATGTGCATTTGAAATAATGTAATATTGATACATTCCTTTAGCGTCACCTCCGTCAATCCATGCAACAGTTTAAAATTTGGACGTCTTCTTAAAAAATTTGGAAGCGGGAGACTGACTGACTGACGTGAGAACTCAGCATTCACTCCGTCAAACCACGCAACAGTCTAAAATTTGGACGTCTTTTTACAAAATTTGGAAGCGGGAGACTGACTGACTGACGTCAGAACTCAGCATTCACTCCGTCAAACCACGCAACAGTTTAAAATTTGGACGTCTTTTTACGAAATTTTGAATCGGGAGACTGACTGACGTCAGAACTCAGCATTCACTCCGTCAAACCACGTAACAGTTTAAAATTTGGGCGTCTTCTTATAGAATTTAGAAGTGGCTGATGGAATAGGCAAAAGAGATATCCCTGACTGACTGAATCAACGACTCAAACTGCTTCTGTTAGGCTCATAAGTCCTAAAGGGTGCCCTTTAAGGTTAGCTTTTTAAAATTAAAACACGATAACTCACGTGCCATAAAAGCTCAGCAAATAGGATTCAGAAGAAGAAAATAAACAGGTGGTTTAAGAATTTTTTAAAATGACCCCTCTACCCCCTTTTTGGAGGGGCAAAATACAAATTTAATAGAGGTACACATTTTTTTATTGGCTAAAGCTTTCTATCCGCTTTCCATACCAAAAGTAGCTTCTTCCTCATGGAAGCGTATAGAAAATAAGTGGACACCTGTTGTTTGAATCAAGTCCAATACCCTCGGCCCAAATCACTTAACTTTTGTGACGACTTTCGTCGTAGCCACCAAGTGCAAAATTTACAGGATGGGGAGCTTTATTTAGTCGAGTCTTCACAAATCGATCTTCATCTAGTTGATTCTTCTGATAATCAAAAATAAATCGTCTTGAAAACAACTTATTGCGGTCGTCAAAGTTTCAAAAACTATTTCGTCCATGATGACATGATCTACCCCTTGTTTTAGGGGGGTATATATTTTTTTCGCAGACAATACATCTCTGATTTTTATGATTCATAATTCTCTTCCTTTGAGAGGCTTTAAATAAATTTAAGACCGATCTTACTTGAATCAAATGCGAAGAAATGAGAACTCTATTGCATTCGATCGTAGCTCTCCTCTGAGCAGGCATCATTTGTATACCTCCACTGTTTCATTGTTCACTTGGTTGCGTCACAACTCTCGTTACGAATGAAAGAAAAAAAGCAAAATAAAACCAGAAATATTCGCTATGTCATGCGATTTTGCAAGACAACCAACCAACTCCGACTATTTAATTACGATGCCCGATGCCCAAGTTCAAATACAAAAAAAAAACTGCAATCTCTCCGATTTCGGTCTGCAAATTACTAAATCACCAACCCAAAAGAAATGCCAAAGCCGTGCCCAACAAAAACAACTTCTGACGAAGCATTAAGCACGTTTTACATCCAAAAATTCGCATGCCTTCGCTTGTGCCCCGCATTCCGCTCCACTGCATCCATTCGTACATACGTAAGATTCTTTTGTTTACAACTCATGGTTCAGGTTTTTTTTTGCCAGTTAACCTTCCTGATTGACCTCACGTCATGCTCGGATTCAATTCGGTTGAGCACTGCAACCACCAAGCAAATAAAAATGTTTAATCAGCATCTATACATTGTTTGGAATTCTATCGGCGCGGCGGTCTTGCCATCGCAGGTTCAAGTTCATTAAGTCGCCGCTAATTGCATTACATCCACGCTGATGGATTTCTTTTAAACTCATGCACCCCTCACACAGTACTCCGTGCAGTGGTGTTAATATATATTTTTTCTTATTTACAGGCCTTTCATCGAGGACAGAAGACCATCATTAGCTTCGAACTAAGGTAAGTGGCCTGACTTTGGCATTTGTTTTTCTTTCTTCTTGTTGTGTGTTGCGAATTTCATTACTCTTTGGGTTGAATGTAATAAGAAAGATGGTTAAATGGACGGATGCACCTGCTAGGGTTGCCATTACAAGCGGCATCCGCTGCTCATATGGAAGGTGATAAATGTTTACGACTGCTGTTTGCAGTTGAAATGTAATAAAAGGCTCGTTAAGCGTTTTACGTACGGTCGTTAGATTTTAGGACTATAAACTGCGTCCTTTGCGGAATCGCTATTAGGAATGTTGTTAACATTTTTGAGTCGTTGATGCTTTTGCAACAAATATAAAATTGCAGCCCAGTTCATTGTGGTTTGGTGCAACAATGACGCTGGCATTGTGCAGGCAAATTCACTTTGCTGGTAGTTGGTGGTTGGATGCCTCTTGAAGTCACTTGGAAACGAAGAAGTGGTCCTTTGTTAAAAGGACAGAGTGTTCGTCTTTGAGAGTAACTCACGGCAGTACGAGTATGTCTTCCTTTGGATGAATATAATTTTGTGTAGCCCTTTTCTGTTTGCAGAGGACTGTCAAGGGTACAGATGGTTGCTGCACTTGGTTGCTATATATTTTGGCTCACTTCTAGCTGACGTTCTTCTTTGAATTGCTGTCATATTTTATTTCCTAAAACTAGAATAAACCCCTGAAGACCATAAACTGGTCAACTAAGTCGCGGAGATACGAAGAAAATTGTT
Organism: Cheilosia impressa; assembly: GCA_948293265.1. NCBI lineage: Eukaryota > Metazoa > Arthropoda > Insecta > Diptera > Syrphidae > Cheilosia > Cheilosia impressa. The sequence continues at coordinate 52,043,469 of OX411884.1, read as the reverse complement.
TTTTGACGAACTTCTACAACTTCCAATAGTAATGCGAGGTGCAATAAAATGTCCCTTAGGTCGAAAATCTCTATATTCAAGGACTATTTTCGTTCTTTTGGAGTTGTAACCTTTGATACTAAAATACACAGTAGTAGTTCCAATAAAAACGGCTAAGGAGTCACCCCAATCACCTTTACGCTACCACTTAGCTGATATGTATGCTGTTGGCATGGTTCTCGCGGGGACATTTTTATTCCCTCACCGTTTTGTTGAAATTCCCTTAGTTTTTCCCAACAGCAAAAAAAAGAAGAATTTTCAATTGCAGATCTATCATCAAGGAGTTTTAAAAAATTTGTTCCCCTTTTTGTGTTTGAACATTGAAGACACTTGTGGTTTTTTAAATGGGAGGGATTTTTTTTTGAAAATTCCTTATGTCTGAAGTAGCTGTCGGAATTGCATAGTTCAACTCCTTTGACATGTTCTGGAGTTATCGGGTCGCCCCTCTTTATCCAGAAATTCAGATGAAATGTCCTCCTTTCAATACGTTGGCTGTTGTAAAATTATAACAGTGCCAGACCGACAGGGGACTATTTTTCGAACAAAGGAGCGATGAAATGTCCTCCTTTCAATATGTTGGCTGTTGTAAAATTATAACAGTTCCAGACCGACAGGGGATTATTTTTCGTACAAAGGAGCGATGAAATGTCCTCCTTTCAAAACGTTGGCTGTTGTAAAATTATAACAGTGCCAGACCGACAGGGGACTATTTTTCGAACAAAGGAGCGATGAAATGTCCTCCTTTCAATACGTTGGTTGTTGCAATTTTTGTCTTAGATTTATTAAATTTTAAAATATGATCCAGTTTGATGGGCTCGTTTTGTGAACACAGCCCACAGTACACTTCTGAAAATCCCAGGGGCAGATTCCGTATAACAATAATCGTCGGGACGATAACGTTTTTGAAACTTTGATGACCATAAGAAGTCAAATTCTGCCTGAATTTGTTTCAATATCGTCAGCTTTCATCCAAATTGTGGCAAATGAATTGGATTAAGGTTTCAAACTTGTAATTTTCGCACTTAGTTGCTACTTTTGGAGGTCCATCGTTTCGACGATAATAGCCTGAAAAATTACGGAATGAGTGCGCAGGTTATTCAATGAATATTCAACGAACTATTCTTCAAAATTACAAAGAAGAAGTATTTTGAATAAGAGGCAAATTGTTGGCATCGAAATTCTTACGAAAAGGTAAAATTTCCCACGACATAGCAACACTGTCCCTGAGTTTGCGCCTTAAAAGTTGATAACTAAGACTAAAAATGCCCTCCAATCACGTCTTGTGGACCTTTAACTTTTGTTTGGTTTTGTGTAGATTTTGCGTCCTGCCAAACAGTGCTGCCAAGATCAGCGTGAGGATTTATTTCCTCAGACAGACAGTGATTTTGGTTTCGTCTGTCTTCTCTTCCTCCTTATTTCTGACAAATCGGGTGCGGTGAGTGCTCCTAAAAGCACCATAAATCCAGCAATGGGCTTTTAACACTTCAATCACAGTGTGCGTTATAGTAATCGAAATTTTCAATGATGTTGTGTAACCCTTACAGCAGTCTCTCTCAGTTCAGCAAATCAATCTTGCTTCGTGCTCTCCATGCAATTGTTACCTTTCCATCTGTAGCATGTTTCCTCCGGTAAACCTGCCTTAAAGTGGACACTTCCTTCAATCAAAAAACGACAATACCTATCACAATTGCTTGTGATTGTGTCATTCTCTTGTCAATTCTCGCCCCTTTGCCCACTCATATCCCGCAGCTAGATATTCGATTTGGCAAAATATTTTGCTACCTCTGTTCCAGTCACTTGACTCTCAAAATTGAATCAATGTCTTTGATGTTGGGATGATAAATACCAATTTCATTACCCAGAGCAATATCATCTGACATATCTCTCTCTCTGGATCGCTGTCAGTGTATCCGGGCTCTCACGTCCAATTCACCAAATTAAGCTCGGTATAACTAAAGGTGGATACAATTTCCATGACAATCTATTGTACGAATGTGTGTTTCCCATTTCCCCATATATCCGTCTCCACAATCGCTTGAGGTATTCATGGTATATCTGCGGATGTACTACATATCCCTCGTCCTTATCCATTAAATCGATTTAAAGTATTTTCTTAATAAAACAAAAATTCAAGAGACACAACTACCCTTCCTGTGAAATGAAGGTAGTTCCTTTGATAACTTTATTTTCGTTCTATTGTCCCTTCAAGATCGAGATTGGGAAGCAAAAGGACGTGGAGGACATGAATGTGTGCCTGTGAGTAGTAATTCACTTATGCCATTCAATTCCCATCAAAAGTCGCAGTTCCGAGTGTACTTTCCCTCTTTGGCGATCGTGCTGCCATCCCTTAGATTAGATTTCAAAGCTCGTGCTTCGTTTATATAGTAAAGAGCTCAATTCCATTTTGTTTTCCTCAATCCCTTTTGAAATAGGCAGACACACAGCCTGAGTGAATTTCTGTATTTCGGTCCAATTTTTTTCCTTGCTGCGGGATAGAGAAAAGCAAAGAAAACAAAACTCCACCCGCCAAGGACGTGCACGTTGTATGGAAATTTAATTGCTTTGACTCTGTACACCCTCGGGGTGTAGGTTGATTTCTTGTCAGAGTGCCGACGAGTTTCGCCACAAAGCAAAATCGAGTCAAGGTGTGTAGCGCAAAATGGCACAGCCAGCTTTGACCTGACGGTGGCGTATACGCATCTTTTCTTCAAAATTAAACTAAAAAAAAATTATTCATGCGCTGGTGAGGCGATGACTCGAGTGTTTACGACTGCGGGGGATGCAAATGGCGTAGCAGGGATTCTCGCAAAATCAATGCTCAAGCTGTAAGGGTTCTCAAGGTAATTGGAGTGGCAGTGATACTCAGTACTTTGTGATTTAAATTCAGCGGACGCAATAACACGCGGGCCATAGAAATACACTGCTCACGGGAGTGGGGGTGGTGAAAGGTTCACTGGAAATGAACTAATTAGTGTGTTTGATTGAAATTCAATCGTTTTACATTGGGGATGGTAATTAGAACTGGCAGTCAGTAGTCGCTGTTGGGTATGATTTGCATTTAATCCTGCGGCGGCTGGTGATGTACACGAAAGTGATATGGTATTCAAATTTAGTAATTAATTGAACCGCACTGCTGTAGACTGTGCGGTGCTTCAGTATTTTCCACACAATTCACTTGTTATGTGTGGTGGTAAATGTTTTCGATGGGTTACCCCTCATGCGTTGTGAATGTTTCTTAAAGGGCGCAGCACTAATCTAAAGTCTAATTTTGGACAAGTCTCCTCTACAATGACAAATCAAAGAGCAAATCAATGCAAATCAGCTGTCAAATTGGCTGGCGGTGGAAGAGGTGCTGCATATTCGAAAATCATCCTTTAAAAAAAATCCTTTATAACGAAGTGAATCACATTCATGACAGATTTGCGGTTTACACTGAATGACTGTAGCAGTTCGATTGGCCTTCGAAATATCTTCTCACCTTCTTTAGACCTAAAAAATGTCGGACAGAGTCGCTTGAGGGCACTGATTACTTGCGATCAAAAACGAGGATTTCTTAGAATGATTCTTTTTCTAGTCCTTTTATTATTCTAAGATCGGTTTCTAGACCGCCCAAGTATACAAAGTGCCGGAGCTTGGTCTTCAGCGTATATGTTACTATAGCAGTTACTTTTAATAAATTGACGATGGCAATTGAGCTTTGTGACTATCAGTTTGTCAATATTTTCCCGAATAGGGCTCCCTTACTTACTTAACGGGCTCCCTGTGAAGAGTCTCTGCCTGAGACACTGTAGGGCTCCTTAGCCCTATTTGCAAAGGTCGTAAAGAAAATGGTCATCGTTCTCTTCGTTCCTGCAGCTTCTACAAACGTAGTTTTATGAAAGGTTTAGTCTTCTGGCATGTTGGCCCATGGAACAGTTTTCAGACTTGATAGAGACAATACTGCTGTCCAATTTTCTTAAGGAAAGTGACACAAAATTTGGACTTTTGAAGCGCGTTTCTGTTCTTTTTCTCTTGGTGATTGATGATCGCAACCAGTGGCAGATTTAACTTGCAAATGGAACTACCGAGGTCCACCTCTTTACTTCTTTTCGTCGGTCTTACAGCTCCCTAGAAAGTTGGAATTATGTTCTTGATATAGTTGACAACCAGGCGACTTATTCCGTAACTTTTCAGACCATTATAGTCAAAACGATAGACCTTTAACAAAAGTAGGCAACTAACTGCAAAAATTACGAGTTGAGGGCCTTAATCCAGTTCATTTTGCACAAATGTATTGAAGGCTGATGATAGTGGAAAAAAACTCGGGCAGGATGTAACTTATTACCATAAAAATTTGAAAAACGATATCGTCCATACGATCATTAGTATGACATTCCAAATCGAGTGTTTATATTCTCATCACGTCATCAGTCAAATGCGCATAGAAAACCATTGCCCCCGTTGAGAATGTGGACACCAGCATGAGACACTTCTTTTTTGCGTTCCGCTCCAACAGAGACAACGACACGCAGTGCTTTCGCCTTGCGCCCACCATCCCAAAGCAGGAAACACGATCAAGTACAATCGTTGCTGATACTCTTCGTTTTGTAGAAGTAAATTTAACTTTATCGTGTTCGATTTCGGTCTGTAGTTCAGCTTCTGGATGCAACAGAAAGTTGATTGATTGCTTAAAATATTTAAAAAAGTATCGACTCCCTTAAGTGTTTTTTTCTGTCTTTTATTATATGAGAATATTTTGAGTTATGGCAGTTGATAGTCAGTAAAGTCGGGAAAAATGCAATTCAGTCCAAAACGCCTATAAAAAGTAGGCGTGGAAATGAAGAACATGGCCTGTAGTGGTTCTGGAGTCTGAGGAAATATTTCAAAGGCTGTAAAGTGGGGAAAAAAATTAAATTCAGTCCAAAACGCCCTTAAAAAGTAGGCGTGGCAATGAAGAACATGGGCTATAGTTGTTCTGGAGTCTGAGGAAATATTTCAAAGGCTGTAAAGTGGGGAAAAAATTAAATTCAGTCCAAAACTCCCTTAAAAAGTAGGCGTGGCAATGAAGAACAAAGCCTACAGTCTTCCTGGAGTCTGAGGAAATATTTCCAAAGCTGTAAAGTCGCTCTTCTTGGTGCCAGAGGAAAGAGAATTTCATTGAAACTGGACCAGTAGTTCTCACGTCCACTGATAGCAAACATAAAGCTCTCCACAGTTTCATAGATTTAAATGTAAAGAGTGGTACACACCGGGATAGTAAAAGTCTGCTTTGATTTATGTCTTTTTTTTGAGTCAAAAACTGTCCTCCATATCATCCGCGTTTCAAATGGTTTCCCAGAGACTTCGATGATGCCTTGTGTCAAATGAGGATCCTCATTCCTCACGTCCATTTTTTGCCAACCCTTATACCTATGACGCATTTGGTATCACCAACAAACCACTCAGCCATAATTATTGTTGTTATTTCGATGCGACTTACCAACTTGCAGGTGCCCATATCCTTCAAGACTGCGTTTGGGTCAAAGTATTCACTTCTTTTAAACTTAAATTTGTCAGAAAATCACCAAATATACGAGTTTTCCAAAAAAAATCCTTCCGCAGAACCGTCAAAGTTTCATTTTCCTTTTACAGAAGTTAAAATTGGATAGACCCAGTTGAGAAGCGTTGCCTCCCCATAAGTACACAAAAGCAGAAAATATTAATAAATACTAATTGAAATGAAAGTACACAAAATGGGGAAAAGAATAACAACTCGCTGGTTGTTGTTACTGTCTAAAAAAAAAAGAAAATACCTCTGCAGGACTCTTAGAGAATTTCTCTTAGACTCTGCCCATCAAGGAAGAAAGATCCATTAGAGATGTTATTCCTACGAACTTGATTGTGATGGAACCTGATAGAAAATGCAAACAAAAAAACAGAAGAAAACACGACGTAATTGAATGGAATGGAGGGACTGTCGCAGTTGATGATTGAAAAAAGTAAGTCTCGTGGCAGTAACTCTGGCTTTTCATTGTGATTGTGTCCTTTTGCAAATTGCTCCGCTCGGTTTATTATTTTTAATGTGAGACTGTAATGGCTGTCGTTAGAAGTGTTTTGACCCCAACGGGCGCTGACCCTAATACTCGTAGATCCACTCTTGGGTTCTGTGATATGTGTAAAAATCCACTCGTATGAGCAGCAAATTTTTGGTCGAAAGTGGCAATGCACACGCGTCGCTCCAGTTAGCATAGTAATTCCCACAGTTGCACGCCATCACGATACAGTTCATGCACCTGTGCCGGAATGTGTTTAGCACGAGTGTCAATTAGCCGCAGTGAACCAAAAACTGCCTGCCATTTAATGGTCGGTACTCTCACGAACTCGAGCTAATTTCAAAGCAATCGCACTGAAAACGACCCACATAAACCGCACGCAAATCCACGTCCTTGAACTTAATCCAGAGAGGAAGAGAGCAAGTGTGCTTTTCCATTTCGAACTGACAACCTATGTCTGGGATCTGTCTTTCGAACAATACCCCCAGACAACAGAACCGTCAGAGCAACTGCACAAAATCTATAAATGTAGTTGGTTTTTGTCGTTTGTTTCCCCTGCGTATAGACGGTTGCAAAAAGGGACCAAGTAGAAATAAAATAAAAATATTGCATGGTTTGACATTTTGCTCAGTCTGCAATTGAAGAGTCACTATGACCTGGTTTTGGCGTGCAGTCCTGCATTTAAATGCAACCACATGCATGCATGACGGAAATAATGAAAAGAGCACCCACACATCAGATGCACGTGTGCATACCTGCCTTTGGTTGGAAAATATAAAATCTCTTGCGAAGGTGTTTCTTTTTTGTTTTGAAAAATCTGAAAAGAAGTATCTCCTGCTCCGGTCTGTAGTAGGGTTGGAAAAATGCTTTGAACTAGCAAAGTTGAAAGACTGGAAATGGGTTACAGGTTTTGGCAGAATGAAAGGGACGTGTGCTACAGACCTTGTGAGCGGGGAGAGTTTTTTTTAAGGTTATATTGACAGCCTCAATGGGTTTGTGCTTTAAATTCTTTGGTGTACCTAATTTTTAAGAGGATTGGTTGCAAAAGGAGGTTCGTTACAAAAGGTGGAATGTGGGGGCAAATTTTAGTAGGAAATCCTTTTTTGACCCTTGGGCAACTCCTTCCCAACTTTCTTACAATCTTTTAGACGTCTGTGGTTCAGTTGTCCCGTGGAATCGTGCAACTAATGCCGACGAAATTCACTTGTATATAGATCCAGGAAAACTGTGGATCAGTTGTCCATAAGCCTGTTGGGGCTCTTTCTCCTAAGCTCATTGGTGGCAGGTTTTGTTTTATTTAGACCGTTTTTTAGACTGAATACAAATTTGTGGATCAGTTGCCCATAAACCTGCCTGGGATCTTTCTCCTAAGCTCATTGGTGGCAGGTTTTGTTTTATTTAGACCGTTTTTTAGACTGAATACAAATTTGTAGATCAGTTGTCCATTCGCCCTCTGATTTCTGAGCGGATTCCTATGTCGATAGGCTTACTGCAGATGCGTGCTCTGCTAGCCAATGACGCCAAATCTCCTTACATGTTTTGAGTTCTTTAGAAAGCCCTCTTAAATTGTAGAGAAATTGTATTTGACTGCTTAAAATTTGCACAAACTTTGGTCTTGATTTATTTGAAATTAGATTCACAGAAAACCTGTGGACCAATTGTCTCCATAATCTCTGATTTTTCTGCGAAATCACATCTCGTATATAAGGTTCCAGAACTTCTAGACGGGTTTGTTTGCTTCAGATAATTTATTTTTACGTTCGAAGTTCTGTGGATCAGTTGTCCATCTTCTTTGTGGACTCATTCCCTGCCATTGTCTTCCTTCTTAGCCAATTTGGGGCTAGGTAGGTAAAAGGGTGCTCTTGTGGACTTGGCACAGCTTCACATAGACCATCAGTTGGATCCGTTGTGTTGGACCTCAATTTACTGCAGTTTTCGGGTCCTTTATATTTACTAAAAGTCCGTGGATGAGTTGTCCCATAATTTCCCAAAATTCCTCTTCTTTTATGTTAAAGTTACTAAGCTCAATGACATGAGTTGCGATTAGAGTTCTGCTTTACTTAGCTCTGTCTAAAATTCAACTTAAACCCTGTGGATCAGTTGTCTCTTGATCCGACAACTGTGTTTGCTTGTACTTTAAAGACCAGTAGCAAGAACTGTTAGAGGGTTTTGGTTTTTGGTTTGGTTTGATCATCTATGGACGGTCCGATCTTCATTTTCTGTCGTCTACTGATCACAGGTGCTGTCTCAAAACAAGCAGCAGCGTCGACCTACTGAGCAATTATCCGCCGGTCTATCAGATATCACATGGAGTGTTCTTTGTCCGAAGGTACTTGTCCGAATGTTCTCTCTGTTTTACAGCTTGAATTTATGTAGGCCAGGTTTAGATCAAGCACTGATCTGCAGTGTTTCAGTGCTACCCCGCACATAGACACACCTTCCTTCAACACTGCATCCATCACGGAATACGTTCGGTCCTATGTGCCCCTGAGTGGAAGCTATTCTCGGACCACCATTAATCGCAGCACCATCAATCTCTCTGACAGCAGTTTATCTACACATCTGCGTCTTTACGGGCAAAAATGTTTTGTCGTTCCTCACCACACCGTCGACAAGCTCACCCACTGTGCCTCGCAACGCTACGTGGTGTAGCGTTTGCCAATATCCACTGAATTGTGATTTGAGCAGCCGTCTTCGTGTCCTTTTAGAGTCCTTAAAAATTAACGACCACGGAATATTATCTCTCATTAGCGAACCATTAAAATTGGTATACCTCTCCCTAGGGCCGCGAAACAAATCGGCCGCGCATTAGTTTTGTCCCGCAATCCCTCCGTGGCGCGCTATCTAGGCCAAATGTAATTAAAATCTTAAACCTAAACGTTTCTCGCTCATTAAATGTGAATCTTCATTCGGGATATTTAATGTGTTGCCGTTTACCTACACCGCAACAGCACAAGAAATAAATTCTCCCTATCCGCCGGAATGGAAGGAAGTTCTATTCACATAATTTAGTCCTCAAAGCACGGACGAAATAGGGCGATAGGGAAAAAAAAACCTGCTACAGTTACACAATACCTATACATCCTTTTGAAATGAGACGCAAGGACATGCAGGCGCACGAGTACACGTAATAACTGTGAAAGCTAATTGCATAGACAATTAAGAGTGTTTCTCCTGTTGGGTGTTGCGATTTGAAAGGATTTTCTCAAGTTCCTCGAGCCCTTTTCATTCAATGAACTGTAGAGGCGAAGAAAGGATAGAGAAGCGTGAAAAACAAAGTGGAAAAACACTTTCGCGCCATTATCCTTTAGCGCGGCATGCGTTCGTATGAAGTAGAAGTACATCTCGTGTGTCGTGACCTGACCGCTGTGAGAATTTTTCATTCTCGCTCTCGATTCATTTTCGTACCCTTTGCCTAAAGATGGGGTTAAGAGCTGAGCGTGCTTGAGGGGAGACACACGATGACAACTAAACCGTCTATTGACATCATTCGAAGAGTTGATGTTAACTTGAGCCACTCGTCTATCCTGTAGGTTAATCTGTGCCAAGAGACGACTCACTAGATGGGAGGAGATTAGGCACACACGTGCTCGTGGAATGTTTGAGGTAAATGAGGACAGCACGTCTGGAGCGTGTATTTTGGCAAGGAATCAATTTTTCGTTGGCTTTTCGTGTAGTCAATGGTCATGTGGTTGGAAAATGCAATTCCACTCATGCAAAGATTGGCGTATAGGGTCCTGTAGGACGAAGTTGCTGCCCGCATGTACGATGGGCAGTAGAATGTTAATGGGAGGATAATTGCGGTCGATTTATAGGACTTTGTGCATTTTTAGTCGGAGAAGTCGAAGTTGTGTGTGTGGCGCTGGCAGCTTGCCAACTTGTTCGTTTGTATAGAAGGTACTCACCGCAAGGCCTCTCTGTTTGAAGAGGGTTTTTGTTTTTTGCCAAGTTCAGCAGCACGAGGCTGTGATATATGGTTTGTATGACCTTGTGACCTTGTATGGTTTGTGCTCAAGGTTGGAATGTGGGCGGTTCAGTGCCACAGCCAAGGCCACTTGATGCGGGGGGATTTTCTATATTGCAAGTATTAAAGTTTGATGAATGGGTGTATCGTGGGCCTAATGAAGCCCATGGAGAAGGGGGAGAGGAAGGGTGCATGAGCAGGAAATTCCAAAATTCTTTAGCAAGGGATAGATTTATTGTTCCGCTGTAAAGATGGTGTAAGGCAGCGTTCTAAATTATCAATATAGCATCCGGCAAGGCGCTACAGATCCGAGCGGATTTGGGCCTCGAAAGATGTGTGCCTCAATTCAGTGGGAGTTAGGTAGGTAAATCCAGGGGATGGCGATGGGCCCGTCTTGGTGCCTGGTCTTTTGTGACGATCTCACAACCTCACTCAACCTAACCTAGTTAGGTAAATGAGTGCGCTTGTGGCAGTATTCAGTGGCAAACTCAAACTTTCTCCAAAGGTAGTTAAGACTTCGTGCCATCTAAGTTGAGGGGTTACTTTTCTGTTTTTTTTTTACTTCGGGTTGCTGTCAAAGGTCTTTATCGACAACTTTAAAGTTTTAAACTACTTTTGTACGTCCAACTCCTCTGCCCCTTTTTTTGGGGGCCATTTTAAGAAACTATGCCAGGTAGACTTTTGAAATTTTTTTTTACTGCGAATAAAAGAGAAGTAACGAGCAAATAATTCTTTTATTTTCTCAGTAAGCTGTACCTCGCAAGGGGGGTCATTCCATATGAATCATTTTCGGTGAAGACTTTTTTCTAAAATGAGGCGATTTACTAGGCCAAATTTTTAGATCAAACCAAATTGCTTCCTCAAACTTAAGATGCTTGGGATATTAAGCTTGAGTGTCCCCAAAAGAGGGTCATGTACAAATATATCCCAGATTGCTTCAAATCACGAGTTTCAATTGATGCTAAATATTTTTAACACGAGGCAACTTTAAGATATACTAGAGATAGTTTTCGGCACGTGTAACCTAGCGTTTTGAAGGAACATTTATTGCGCCCCCAAGAGGGGGTCGTTTTGAAACATATTGAATCTCTTTTGGCCGGGTAAAATTGATGACAAGAGTCAAAAAACTTGGTAAAATTACAACTCGAATACCCAGCATTAATTCAACGTTATCCTATAGTGCCCCTTGAAAAGGGGGTCTTTTAAAAATTTCCTCAATCGCCTTTGGGCAATATAAAATAGTAAATTTTTGATAAGAGTCACACAACCTATTTAAGTTGAATACGCAGCGTTCTTTCAACGCGAAACTCTAGTGCCCCTTTTAAAAGGGGGCCTCTCAAAATACTCCTAATCGGGGCAATACAAACGAGGAAATTTTGAAAGTCGAACACTTAGCATTTGTTCCACGCAAAACTCTAGTGCCCCTTTAAGAGGGGGTCCTCTGAAAATCCTCCTCATCGCCTTTGGGCAATACAAACGAGGTTAAATTGATGGCAACAGTCATAGAACTTGATAAAATTTTAAGTCGGATACCCTGTATTCGTTCTACTCGTAAACATTATACTGCCCCTTTAAAAGGGGGTCCTTTTCATGCTCTTCATCGCTTCAACGGGTTTGAATAAACAGTCATACAACTTGGTTAAATTGCAAGTCGAACACCCCTGCTCACATAAGCCTCCATTCTATTCCACTGATTTCCCTTACAACAGTCGTTAAAAAAATCCAGATGACTTCAGTTGTATTCCAGAATTTCTGATCTAGTTCCATTGGTATAGTCGTTGGGGCAATTGACGCGCGAAGTGCAGGTTCACTCCCCGGCAGGGAAAGAAATAACTATAATTATTAAGAAAGGTAAGACCAATCTTTTGAGTCGCGCAAATATGCGCCCATTCACTGAGTTCAAGTCGTGAAAAAATCCATTCAAAGGACCTCCACTTCCCGTATTACGAACACAATAGACCGAGCAAGAGAAATATTCAATTCTAGAGGACTTTCCAAGAGAATTTTCCAAAAAAAACACATGTGCACTTTAGCTCAAGTATTACTCTCCTTGTATCCTATACAACATTGAGAAATATTCCATTCCTCTGTTTTATTCAGTTACAAAGTCGACACAAGTGCCATTCAATGAAAAACTTAAAGTAGAGCTATGCCCGAGCCAAAAAGATTTCCGTTCAAGGACAGCACACTGCATACATTCGTTGGCCTTCATTTGAAGAGAGAGAGCGAGCCGTTTCCTTATCGTCTGTTTTTTTTTCTATTTTATTCCATCATACACAAGAAAGTGTAGAACAAAAAAACAAGTGGAGAAGCAAATCAAGGGTGTGTGCACATTTCATAACCTCTATAGCACAATGGCTTGTATGGGCACGTATGTAGGAGCGCAAGGACGAATACGAATATGGTGCACAATTTAAAAATTGTTTGAGAGTCGCTCGAGTCAAAATGGGACAAAGTGTTTTTTTCTTTTTAGCAAAACAAGGATCCTTTATGCATACGGCCAGGATGTCAGAAATATTATATATATGCCCAGTGGCTGTGTTGGGACAGGAAGCTATGACAGATACTGTCAGGGGTAGGACAAATTTGTAAACGATAATAGGGTTATGTGGATTTGCGTCAAATATGGAATAGAAATCCATGCTAAAGTTTTGTCCGATGGTTGTTGTGGGCCAGAAGTCCTGGGTCGTGCGGTCTTAGTATGATTGCAAATTGGATTAGGTTGGATTACTCTAATTGAATAGTGGGTCTTTCTTCAGAGCGGAAGGATGAAGGGGTTTTTCGATTATTTTTCAGGTTCGAAACAAGGTTTTTAGGTCTTACAAGTCTACGTTGTAAGATAGACTAAGGTTGGCTCCTACTTTTGGTATTTTTAGAAGCTCTGAGCCTGAAGTTGGTACTTTAATAACTAGTTTCCAGTCAAGTTGTGGTTCGGCTTGGCTTTGCATTGAACGTTCCTGGATTAGTTAGTCATCGTCCCATTTCTGACCCGCTTTGTAATTTAATGTGTACCGAATTTCTTCGACGGTTTTTCTGGCATTTTTTTATTAGTTTTTGTTTTCAGTCGGAATTTTTAGAGCTGCTGTTTGACGAATTTTTCTGACAGTTCTTCTGGGATTTTTTAAATAATTTTGGAATGCGTTTTTATTCGCGATTTGTAGGCCTGTTGTTTGCTGAATTTTTCCGACACTTCTGGTATTTTTTTTATTAATTTTTGACTGCGTTTTTAGTCGCAATTCTTAGAACTAATGTTTGACGAATTTTTTGACGCGATTTTGTTTACAATTTCTTGATCGTTTTTAGTCGAAGTTTTTGCTTTGTTGCACTGATTTTTGGGCTTCTTTTTTGACTGTTTCCAAAGTTGTTTTTGACTTTTTCTCGTCGCGTTTACATCGTAGTTTTGCTTTCGGTATTTGTGTTTTATATTTTCTCGAGCTTTTTGAGAGTTTTCAAAAAATTTTCGAGCACATTTGATGTTGCGAATTGTCAACTTTTTGATAGAATTTTTTTGAATTTTTGACGCTTTTTTTTGGTGCGTTATCAGTCATGGCGGTTTTTCTGATTTTTTTAAAGATTTTTTAGAGCACAACTTGTCGCTCGCCAATGGCGTTTGTTATGTTCCTTGACTCCATTTATTTTCTTTTTTTTTTGTACTAAAATGCTTGGCGAATTTTTCGACCCATTCTCGGGTGGTATTTTTTTTTGTTAATTTAAGACTGGGTTTTTTTCGACGCGATTTTTAGAGCTAATATTTGCTTAATTTTCGACGCGCTTTCCTTTGCCCTTTTCTGGTTCATTTTTAGTCGCATTTTTGTCGCGATTGTCTCTAGTATTTCATTTAGAATTAGAGGAGTTTTTGACGCATTTCTAGGTGTGTGTAACCTATCTGTTTTTGAAACGTTTTTAAGCGTCTCCGGGGGAGCCTTTTTCACTTTTTGTCATTCATATCCGGATTTGTTTTTGGGCATTTTAGTTTTTTTTTGTAAGTTTTTGGTGCAATAATTTCGTAAATTTTTCTGGCAACATTTCTGACATCCTCTTCGATACGTATACGACTTCCATTCTACTTTTGGCCTCGTTTTCTTTTAAGTATTGTGCTTTTATCTCTTATGCAGTCTACTGTTCAGATATTAGGGTATTTTTTTGGACGCATTTTAAAGCGTTTTTGGGTCGCTTTTAGGAGTGTTTTCGACACTTTTTCTGTACAGATTTCCGGCGCTTTTTTGGTCTTTTTTTATGCAAATATCCTGATGAGGTTTTGCCTATTATGGCGCATTCTTTACGTGCTCTTTCTTATTATATTTTGGGGATTTTTGTTTCTCGTATTTTTGGTCCATTTTGAGTGGCAAATTTACCGGATTTCTCGGTGAGGTTTTGTTTGCCTTTTATATATTTAGTTGAATATCCGTTGCATGTCTTTCAATGCCTCACTTACAGACTGTCGACACTAACTTTTCCATTCGGCTGACTCCCAAAAAAAATATACCCATCACTTTCAGTCTGTCAACATGAATTGCATTTATCCGCATACACCAACCGAGCATTGTATACCAACCATACGTCGAGCGGTTCGATTGACTATATCCATCGTACTGTGCAACTGCAGCTGTGTCGCACCTGTATCAATATTGCTTCTACTTCCCTAAACGGACGGCCGGCGATAAACCCCATTCGTGCCAAATGCAGAGTGGCTTTGGTAATGGTTGCTGCCAACACACCTACCCGCACACTCGATTGAATCGCTCTTCGCAATGGCATAATGCGAATTTGCACTGTCGCCGTGAGTATTGTGTACCAAAAGAACCCGACCCATGCCCCCAGCTGCAAGGATTTATCCAGCTCTATGCTGGTCGAATGAAAATGAGAATGGCTGCCCTCCTCCGTAAATAATTTTTGTTGGCAAAGCATTTTCGGTTGTTTTTTCCCCCCTGTTGACCGTCTTATAGGTAAGCATTTTACCTGAGTAAATGTGTTTAAAATTCGGCATTGTTTAGGAGGCGATTGTGTGCTGTCCGCATCTCTGTTGGTATGCAACTTAATGGTTCGGGTACTCAATTCCACTGGCGCAGCAGCTGGGATATTTGGAAAATTTTGACTTGCTTTAGGGGATGCCACAACCTGCTGTTTTGAGGGTAGCATAAAGAATTTTGCACATGCACCGCAGAGCGTTATTATACATACATTGAACCAAACCCCTAGAAGAACAAGAGACGGAAAATAGCCGGTGGTGCTATTTCGACGGGTGCTTTTGAATAGGTAGGTATTGCTGCGGTGGAGCGAGATAGTTCCGCTTTTGTTTAGGGGGTTTTCCTTATCCCATGGGTGAAATGATGACCACAGAGGTGAAAAAGTGCGAGAGATAAGCAACAAAAAACAGTTGAAATGAAAATACAGACAGCCTTTGGACTTTTGGCAAACATTTTGCGAATTTCTTGGACAAGTGTATAGCTCGCAGGAAATATGAACGATGGGGCTTTCGACAATCGACTTTTGCCTGCGGAATTTTGATGTACCTTTGAATGAGCGATCGTTTAGGCTCATGAGGAGTTCTACTTTATGAAGGTTGTAGCAGTAGGAGAAAGAGCAAGTGCAGTTTGACAATAGTAAGCTAAGTCTTTCTTATGTCCCGTAGTGTTCGAAAACAGTTTTAGAAATTTCTATATTGCGGCTTAGCATCAGAATTCTGAGGCTAATCGCACAAAAAGGTGGCACGAAAGCAGTTTAACTCCTTAGTCAGCATTGAGACGAACTTAAGGTGTAGCTGGCAGGAAATTCTGTAAAAATATTGCCCAGGTAGGCAAGGCCCTCGTAGAGGTTCATAAAAGTTAGGAAATGTTATTGCAAAAGATTGAGGGTACCTCCTTTCAGTTAAAACCTCACTTTAGGTTGCTTTTCCATATTGGTTCACTGGCGTAACCAGCTCGACTGTTCGCGCAACTTTTTACACGGTTGTCCATCAAAGAAGGACTTCTTAAGTTGTCAACTCTGTGCTAAAGTTGGAATTTGGGGGAAAAGCTGTTGATAGTCAAATGGGTTTTCCCAACATTTACGGTCGTAGAAAAATTCCAAAAGTAATATTTTCTCGACGATCCACTCCCAGTTTGTCGTGCAAAACTCTCAGCCCACTCAAAGCTCCACAAAGTCCCCTCTCTTCTTGGCTACAAACTTCAAAGACGATGCCAACTTTCCAGGGATAGGAACATGTACTAAAACCGCTCTGGCAAACACATATCCGACCTCACGCAGCTACTCGCCTTCAATGGCGACACGCAACATAAATCAAACTAAACTCCCATTCACACCTTGCGAAAGGACAACTCGCACCGTTCTCCACTCCGATCTCATTAAGTTTGCAAACTACATTTCCAAGGTTCGCCAATTGAATCGCTAAATGCAATAGGTTCAATTGAGGTAATCGCATATAGGGTGGCGGCTTACAGTTCCGACGGGCCACGGTCCGACTATCTCAACCCACTCTCTGTCCAGCATCGTGTTACATTTATCTCGCTCGCTTTTTAATTAACCGGTCTGGCAGGTTGTAAACTGAGGTGAGCACCGGACCGTGCCACCGAGGACAGTGCAGCGGCAGTGGCATTGTTTAATAGAAAATATATATCTCAGAGCTAACAACGGACTGGTGCGGATGGTAGTTTACCGGACCCGTTTACGCTGCCGTGCAAGTTAATCTGATTCTTCTCCCGTGTATCGAATCAGCCAGCGACACTGCGAACTGTTAAGGATGCACACGGTCAATGGCATGCCCTCGTTGCATGAGCTCGTTTCCACCCGGGGCTAATGCGCGCAGCGCGCATTTCTTCTTCTTCGCCAACCTCTTTCGGTGTGCAGCTCTTTCTCGTTTTTATGTCATTCGCCATTCATTTGATTACCTGTCAGATCGAATATGGATGTGCGCAGAATAGAATACTATCTGCCAAAGATCTACACACATATACGTACGAGTGCACATCTCGTTGGTGAGCTGCTGCAGGAACGAACGACTGCAGCTGGGATTAGTGCGGCCAACCTGTTTATGTCGCTCGACGATCTGCGCGCTTTAAAAGACGTTCGCGCTGAGAAAATGTTATCCGCCCTGCTAAAGTGTTGTGTTTAAGTTTAATCCAGCATAAATTGCCATTCATTTGGGCGACAATTTAAATTCCTCGTGAATTATTCATTACAGATGTTCGTCGTCATCGTTGTGTGTCGGTCCAGGGTATGCTTGTAAGGACCTTGCACCTATCCAGGGGACACAAAGAGGGATGTCTTCATGCGCCGCCTCCTGTGTGCTCCGGACACTCATTCATTCCCCGAGGTGACGTTTTGCTATTTGTGGAACTTCAATTATTGATATGCCAGAGGTGGTAGTGCTCTGTTGCTGTTTAGGGATAATGATTGGGTGGTCAGCGTGGTCCAGGGATTCAATGTTTTTGTGTTGCAGACTGCAGAGACAAATATTCTGTTCAAAAATTTAATCATTCGTCCGAGCAGGAATGCACCCAGCACACTGCGACTGTGGGTATAGAAAAAGGGAAACCAATTATAGAAGGCACTCGAACGGGAGGGGATCCCATTTTGTATTGGAGTTGTTCAATTATTGCGAAGCGAAGAAAATAATCAATTCCTCTTGTTAGTGATGCCTGACTTTGGAATTGAAACAGTTGTGCTCGCAGAGCATGGCTAATTCGAGCGAGTGTATTAAAAAGGGAGAGTGCATTAAAAAGGGCGAGTGCATTAAAAAGGGCTCTGCACAAAAAGGTGCCTCTAGAGATGATCGCTTGTCTCTTGGGGAGTGCACGATCTCAGGCGTTGTCTTTGAAAGAAGTTATAGATAAGTCTTTCTTGAAGGGGATTTGAGTGGTTGCTTTTGTCACTAGTCAAAGTGGTTGAGCCTCTTTGGGAATCCAGTACTTTTTAAGCTGTCGTCACAGCTTCTATTTAAATTTGCTCCACCTTACCAACTTTACAACATGAGTCGTAGAGACTGTAGCTACTACTTGAGCTACAACTAGGCGAAGACATCCTAGACCTCCCAATGAGCTGCATTTTCTATGTACAGCATTTTCTATCTACAGCAATCCAGTCAAAAAAAAAACACCGCAGAAGGTCCTGAACACCAGCAAAAAACATTGAGTCGATGGGCGCACTGGTTCAGTGATTACTGTGCTTACTACTGAGCGAGGAATCTGAGATAAGATCCCCGGAGAAAGACAAAATCACATCTTAAGGTTATTTCAACTGCGCTACATCTCGCTAAAAACATGTAAGCCTTGGAAAGGCTTCTTAACTCAGGCTTACGAACTTGGCATCCAACTGTAGGTCGCTTCAGTTCGCCCCAAAAAATTAAAACTCACACAATGTAGCTGGGCCTAGGGTACCTAGTCCGTCTGTCTGTCTGTCTGTCTGTCTGTTGAAAGCACGATAGCGTCCAAAGGAAACAACCTATGTGAATGAAGTTTTTTGAAAGGACTTCTTTTTATCGTCGTTAGGTTGGTATTAAAAATGGGCTATGTCGGTCAAGTAGTTCTGGTATTTTGCTTGTATTTATGACTTGTATGCAGTGGAGGGTATCAAAGCATCGACCAGGCCGATGATAACACTTCTACTTGTTTGAAATAAATTTTGTTCGCTTAGATGAGTTCTTAAGTCTTTTAATTAGACTTCTGTAATATGTTCATTGAACTCTACAATACTCCCTCGCAATAAAACCGTCTAAGCCAGGCAACAGTAAAGTTACAGCTCCTATGAGTTCTAAAAAACAATCGACAGGCTCTTTAAGTGCTTTGAAAAAATCTTCAAAATCATTGTGTAGTTCTGAGTTCCTCTGAGTTCAGCTTAGATACTAAAACTTGCTCGAGGAACTCAACAAGATTTTCCTATGAGCAAAATTCAACTTAATGTTACTCTGATAAGTTCTAATCAGCTCTAAAAGCTGTTACAAAATTTTGACAAGGCAGTTAGCGTGTAACTTGCTGTTTTTGTCAAAGTTCCCTGAGTTCTAGTTTCATCTTCAAAATGATCACGGAACTCAACAGCAGTTCCCCAAGAACAAATCTTCAACTAAGTATAAAGCCGAGTTCTTAGAGTTCTTAGTTCAAAAATTGATTTTGTCACAGTTCTTTTCCGAATGGCAACTGAAAAAAGTTATGAACGAACTTAAATTTTGTTCTGATGAGTGCGGAAAGCTGTTCAAAAAATTCGACAAAGAAGCTAGCGTCAAACTTGGTTTATGTCAGAATTCCCCTAAGCACTTATTAAATTTTGCAGCTCAAAAGTGATCAAGGAACTCAACAGCAGTTCCCTATGAAAAAATATTCAACTAAGTATTAAGACGAGTTCTTAGAGCTCTAGAAGATGCTCCAAATTTTGGATTAGAGAGTTAGAGAGTCGAAAATTGATTGTGTCACAGTTCGAAACGATTTGAAAATCTAAAATTGAGGTCGGATGAGTTCTCATGCGTTCCAATATTGCAGGCAACTTTGCGAAAACCGAATATTTCTAACCCAAATTGGAAAACATAAAAAAACAAGTTGCACGCTAACTGCCTTGTCAAAATTTTTGAACAGCTTTTAGAGCTCATTAGAACTTCCAAAGAAAGCAAAAGAGTTTCCATGAGTTCAGATTACGTTCTGATTTAAGTTCTAAAGAGTTAAAATTGTTCTAACTCCAGTTCAAAAAAAAAGCTTGCCAAATGGAGAATTTTAAGAAACACAATTCTGACTTCCATATTTTGCAAAAAAAATTCCCCAAGACAAAAAAAAAGTTGTAAACGAGCTAAGATTCACAAATTTAGAGATTTCCGATTGGAGTTTTCGCCAACAACAAAATAAAAAAACTAACAAATATTTGAATATTCGAAGCCTGAGTTGGCAAATTTTTGCGTCAAATTTCCATTCGTTCTGATTAGACCTCTGGACAGTAACAATCAATGCCGCATGACTGCATGCGAAGTCCCAGAAACAAAGACGTGGTAATGAGAGTACACATTTTTTTCCCTCCAACTCCCAGATGCAGAAAGGAAGTCTTAAGAAATACGTCCGGTAAGGACAACTGTCTTAAACGAACTGCACAATTCCTCGTCTCGTCTCGACTCGTTATCTTTTGCAAAACAATAACCCACCATATTTCTGGTCTATATATGCAACTTGTCCAGTACTGAGTTCTACAAAATTTTATAATACTTTTCCGACGACGAATAACATTGAAAAGGATTTCGGCTCCCCATCAGCAAAACTTTCTTTTGTCCAAATTGAAATCACACAATAGACGAGCACTGCCAGTGTCTTCCGTCACCGGTCGGTGTGGCACTGTACAGTTGGTTGACAATGATCGTTTACACAAAAGCCTCGGGAGGATGCATTCCCCCTTGCATTCAAAGGAGGATGAAGATAAAACATGAGAAATTGGGTTTCTGTGTCGCATTCTCGCATTTATTATAAGGAGATTTGGATTCCCAAAACAAGAGGAGAAAACCTGAAACAGGCGCAAGGAGGAATAGTGTGTGTCATTGTTTTGATACATGTAGATTTGGGCTTTTGTTTTGGAGAGTTGCTTCTGCTTGTCAAGGAATGGAAAATTTTCCGGATTTTTTTGGTGCAATTTGGGCAGGAAATTCATCAAAGTTGGGGTACAGTCTGCTATGGCATTTGCACCGGTGGCATTTAGATCTGAGTGGGAAATTTATTCAGCGGTTGCTTTTTTTGTCTTTATCCAGGATGCTGCATTCAATTTGTGTGGTTTGTTGCATCAAAGTGATGAAGTGAAGTTATAAGATGTGAGATAGAAGGCGGAAGTTTGAAAATGCGAAACAGAAGATGAAATGAAAGGTAGGAGATACGAGATAGAAGACGAAAGTTAGTGAAGCTAGGAATAGGCTGAGTTTCAAAAACCTTTTTCATAGCACAAAAATTTAAGGCACTGCCAACAGCTATTGTCCTGGGAGCTTCTTAAAAATCTCAGTAGTTTAAGTTTTGTTTCCCTATATAGATATTTCTGACTGACCCTCTTTGTAAATATGTTGTACGAATAAATTTTTCTTTCTTTTTATTTCCAGGTAAGATTTTGCTGCAACATCTTGATCATGAGTATTTTTGTGCCTGCCTTTTGTGAGTACTTACCTCTTAAAATATGAATTTTAAACATTTTCATAGAAAGCGGTAACTCCACGAAGTCCATTTCCAACATCTACCATCCAACAACATCCATAATTGACTAGATTTACCTTAGCGAGTGATGTCAGGTCGTGGGAATTTTTCCTTTCATTGGGAACTTTCTTGGCGGCCTTGTCCAAATTTATAAGTCCATTCCCAACATCTACCACTGCTAGATTTACCTTAGCGAGTGATGTCAGGTCGTGGGAATTTTTCCTTTTATAGGGAATTTTCATGGTCGACGCAACTCATCCACAGCAGAGATATCTTTGATTTTTATTTGCATAGAGCTTATTTAAGAAATAAATGGACTGTAGAACAGCTCGTCTATGGACAGTTCATCCACCCTAAATTTTTGCATAGACGTAGGTTTTTAAGGACAATTTATGCGCCTTATCATTCAAATCCTCGAGGTAGGTACAAGTCTTTCTTGTCAGTGAAGGGATCCACTCGCTTGGTTGAAATGTCTGAAAGATTAATCGATCTTAAGCTCAGTTGCTTCCTTGCTAAGTTGAAGTTGGCCATGGATGGATTTTCTGAGTTTGGACTCCGCTATTATATGAAATCTTCTTGATCCTTCATCTGTGGTTGTTTTTAACAAAACTACTGACCATAAAAATTGCGGGAATTTTCTAAAAGTATTCGAGATGGAATTCCAAAATCCAACAGCTGTCAACACTGAAACCTAGAAAAAGAAAACCCCATTTCATCATCAAAGTCCCTTCTGACATCCATCCCAAATCGAAACTGCATTCGCTCGCATTCCGCTCCAATCGCGAACTTCTACGTCGCCGACTGTCATCGTTTGAAATCGTCTCTATGCGCCCCAGCAAGCAGCTCTCCATTAACGATGACAACAAACAAATTGCGTCAGAGTCGCAACAATCACGACTGATCTTGTTATTTTTATCTAATACGGAAAACTATCTCTCCCTTGACCATAACGAGCTGGCATAACAAAGTACCAATATATAGGTAGCCGTTTGAGGCGGTGCGCTACCCTGCACCCAATGTGTCCATGTCGCTGTCAGCGTCCATGACCATGAGGACGAAAATAAACTCGCTTTGTTCATGAGAGTGAAGACGCACTAGCCAAATGGACTGTCAATGGGGAAGAACGGTCTGCACGGTAGTCAACAGACCGCAAACCCAAGACCGAGAGGGTATAGTGGCACAAAAACAAAAATCCCAATCATGTTGCTGCTCGGAATGTATGAGCACATGTCAATCTCTGTCGCTTCCTCTGGGGTTGGTCTTCGGAGGAGAGTAATTGGAGTCCACCTCACGTACATGTCGCGCTATGATGAAATGGGTGTTGCGACGGTCTTCCTCTCTGTCGCACACTGTCTAACTACCTTAGAAGAAGACGGGACCTGAATGTGAGTTCTTTTTTAGCCCTGTCCTTTGATATCGCACCCAATTAAGTTACGCCATCCAGGAGATTACCTCTTGTTCTCCCTAAATGGCGATTAATCCCTTCAAGGAGAGGGTCAGAGTCAGAGTCAGAGATGAGAACGGGTACAGCGAGTAACTAATTGGTTCCATGTGTTCCGATCAAATGGTTTGAAGGGGGATTTCTTCTGTCCCGTCTGATTGCTCAGCACGAGCACACTGGCGCCTTCGACGACTACGTGTGGCTCTAGGGTGTAGCGAGATGATGACCTTTTGGAAATCCTTTCGAAATCAATAAGTCTTAGTAGTCCTTCGGTGAACTGCGATGTCAATCACGTACACGTCCTTAGGACTTTGAATAAATTGAAACATAAATTCAATTGCTTCTCAATTTTGAATTAGTTAAAAGAACACGTGACTCTATGGCTCTGCCCCGACGGAGATGAGCCAATCGATTTGGACCACGTCATGTGTGGGGCAAGGTGGTTTAACTTGCTGACAGGGTGAGATGCCCTACTATATGAGCACCTCATGGGCTTCATTATGTCCCATCCGGAAGTTGCAGGTCCGCCTCTTAACATTTAAGGTAAAAGATTGACGGAGAGAAAGTGGGGGAATGTGTGCGACGTCCCAGGAAAATCTAACTCTAAGTGAAACTCAATTCTCGTGTTTTTGTCAACGTGACCCTTTATTTCCGGTCTCCCAGCAACCCTACTCAATCTCTGAAATGAAAACAAATTCGTCACATCGTTTCTGATCCGCTGAATCGGCCCAGGCCCGCACTCACTCCTTTCGGTCGGGGTCCAACCGATGTCCGCATTTGCTTCGCGATTCTTGTCACTCAGCCAGGTCTTGATCGGCTGGTAGTACTCCAGGAGAGAGTCCGCGTTAATTTTGGGATCGTCGGGCAAAAGTGTTGCCAGCACGTCAAGGTATTTCTTTGAAGAGCCAAGCTTCATCATTTTCCTGCGAGAAACACAGTTTGAAAGAAGGAGAGCTGCCTTCGTTAACAAGAGAGCTGCCCTTTTAACAAGAAAGCTGCCTCCTTTAACAAGAGAGCTGCCTCGGTTAATAGGAGTGCTGCCTCATTTAACAAGAAAGCTGCCTCCGTTAACAAGAGAGCTGCCTCCTTCAACAAGAAAGCTGCCTCCTTCAACAAGAAAGCTGCCTCCTTCAACAAGAAAGCTGCCTCCTTTAACAAGAGAGCTGCCTCGGTTAATAGGAGTGCTGCCTCTTTTAACAAGAAAGCTGCCTCCGTTAACAAGAAGCTGCCTCCTTTAACAAGAGAGCTGCCTCCTTCAACAAGAAGCTGCCTCCTTCAACAAGAAAGCTGCCTCCTTTAACAAGAGAGCTGCCTCCTTTAACAAGAGAGCTGCCGCACTTACTTCATGGCATCGCCGACACCCGTGCTGTTGTAGAAGTCGCACTGCTGCAGTGGTTCCTTGGGGTACTGCTCGCTTATCTCACACAACTTCTTGTAGAACTGATAGCCCAGCACCTCGGTCTTGAACTTCCTAAAAAATAAAGGCAATAATTTAGGGGAGATGCAAATTTGACAAGCCATACGCAGCCTGTTGGTTTGCGGGTAGGTCGATGTAAAACTTCACCGAGAAGTCAAAGTAGTTGGCGTCCCGATCGATTGGTGGCTCAACGCCGACATACTTCCCCATCAGCTCCCAGTAGTGCTTGTTGAGCTGCTCAATGGAGACCTTATCGGCGAATAGGTCGGCCATGGCTTTTGTGTGCACAAAGTACACGGGGATGTTCAGCAAGGTGTGGATGCCCTACAAAAGAACCCTTAGTCGAGTTTGACGCAATGAAGTCATACCTACCATCCTCAGCAGTCGATTCATGTGCCCTTCGTCGGTAAACTGATAGTCGGTGGTCATGCCAATCGTTTGCAAGTGCCTGGGCGCCGACGCAGACAAGACCACGGCCTCCCCCAGGGGATAGTCAAGATCGTAGGTAAACAAGTCGTATCCAGGCAGACCGTGCCTCTCTCTGGCATTGTACAGTCGGGCCATATAGCCGTGGGCTTGCAGAAACTTCCTAAAGTCCATCTTCTGGCAGTACTGCATGTAGACGTTGGAAGTCAGATCGAATATCGTTGCCTTGCAATCGCCCTCGTCTTCAAATTTCCTCATTTTGATCTGAGTGCCCCAAAGCTCTTCGGGGATCGGCTCGAACCCAAGCGACTGGTAGAACTTGTCGGCGGTTTTGTACAGCTTGAGGGTGTCATAGTTGTTCTTCTCCAGGATCGAGTCGTACGGCGGCAGATCCTTGTGCGGGTACATTTCGTCAATGATACTGTCGTCTGTCCAGGCTTGTGTCAGCACTTGCGTGCAACTGCTTGTACAGCGGCTCAATTTGCCTCGTGACGTTTTCCATCTCGGTGATGTTGTGCTCACGAATCCAAAAGTCAAAAGCACTTACACCTGGAAAGCGATTGCAGTTGCCTTGTAAAAGTTCATATTTTGACTCACAAACTCACCGGTCATGTTGGCGGCATCCCGAATCACATCTACCACAACAGCCAAGTTCGACATGGCCCAGGCACTGTTCCTGTCTCGCCACTCTTTCCAGTAGTGCTCCAATTCTTCGGGGTCCTTGCTGTCTGCAATAATATTCTGTATGTCAGGATAGTACGCCAGCTCTATGCTGCTGTTTTTGTAGGCCTTTATGTCCTTGTTGGAAGATAGTGAGCTCAGTTGAACGCCCGACTCTATCATCTCGGCGTAGCGTTTTTCACCGACGATGGCTTCTCCAGCACATTTCGCTAGGTCGTCTAAAATTCTCGCCAGGTTCTCGTCCTTGAAGTTTTTGTAGTCGAACGCCTTCGCCTCGTTTGCGATTTTCACCAAAATCTGTTCCTTTTCCAGCGATTTTATATAGTCGTCGTATACATCTGCTGCGTCTTGGTCGAAGATCTTGAACATGTCGTGAGTCATGTTCTCGAAATATTCGTACAACCGTTCGCTGACTTTGTTTGCGAATTTGGCGGCTTCCTCTTCGTTGGTGTTCAACGGAGCAGCATTGCACTGAAAGGGGTGGGGGTTGCAAATGGAATGGAGTTTCGGGTTTGCTTTTACAACTTGCCTTACCCAAAGAAAGACTGCTCCTAAAAGGACTAGTCCAAGAATTCTGTTTCGCATTGCGGTGTTGTAAAGCGGTCCGCAAAAAACTAAAACGAATATCGGCTGGCTGGGCGTCTTTATAGCGCTGTGGAACTGATTATAAGTGCGGCTAGACTGATCTTGCTAGTGCGACCTTTTAGTAACTTAATCGTCTGATTCTGATAACAAAGTGCACAACTGTGCAATGTAGCGATAAAGGCTTTTCTTATGTAAGTTCCGCTCTCATCTAAAAATAAACGCCGAGGGCTTGTCTTATGTGATGTTTTGCTGTGTTTCCATGTGCCGACTAAACAGGAACACCCATCACATTCAATCAAGGCCAAGGGTAGGTTAACTTGAAATCTATTTATAGGCTGTTTCTTTCAAGGTTTGACTGCAGCTTGGCATAAACAATGAACGGCTTAGATATTTCTGAAAACAGTCTTCCAAAGAATTGTCTTTAAAATCCTCTGTGGCCGGTTTCGAAAAGATATCCCCTAGAACACCTCGTCTAAATAGGGTGTGGAACCACTTCTGCCAGCTAACAAAGGCCACTTTCTTGTGTCTTAATTCGATCTTATTGTTTAAGGTTTGCATTATATGCACAGGCATATGTCTTGCCAGGATGAGCCCCCAAAACGGTTCTATGTAGTTTTTTTGGTGGATTCACTTTGAAGGAAAGCCCTCTACAGACAAACAAGACTCAGCAGGTCTTCCTCTTGACAGTCCTGTTGAAAATCAGCCAGCGAAAGTTGTCTTCTACGGATAATGAGGGTTGCAGTTGTAAAAAAGTCTAAACGTCGAACACTAGAAAGGGCTGAAATGTTGTGAAAATGCAGAGCGACTTTCCAATAAGAAGGACCTGCGAATACCCCAATTTGACACCGAACGCCTTTCCACCTGAACTAGCCGGAGTCTGTAAAAATCACCTGATCTAGTGGGAGTATATAAAAAATCACCAGCGGTACACAAGCTGTCTACTGTGGGTTCACCTTCCACAAATTATAGAAACCATTGGGCCCTTTATCGGGACGTCATCACAGAGTTGGTTGCGACCGCCATGGACTACCAGCTGTCAAAGAGACAGAGCCCACTAATGTGCCAAATCATCGGGACTCAGCTGTGACGCATGACTATGAAAAACACGCGCAGTTTCGAAAAAGCTCCTGCGAAGTACCTCAAATTTCAGTTTCTTATATGGGCTCTGTAAGTCCAGCGATACCATTTATGCACCTTAATTCCTGGTGTCCCACAGGGCTCTATGCTTTCTCTTCTACTTTGTCGAATAGTTTTCTCTAGTCAGCTTTGGTTTGCTGGTTCTTTTTATTTGGTTGTTTGTTTATGATGATGTGTGGTAGCTCTCCTCAGCTCTGCAAAGACCCACAGTCCATTTAATTGACTATTTGGGTCTCAAATTTTGTGACAGTCTCCACTTATGTAGTAAGCTGGCTACGGTCTATTACGTGGGACCTATATGATCCAACTTGTATTAGCCGAAGTGAGCTCAAAGTCGAGTGCTATAACAAAATGCGATCTCTGAGTCCCAACGTCCTAAACAGCCAGTGCTAGCTTTGAATAGTTATACGATCTTTGGTTGTCAAAAGTGTCTGGAATTGTTTGTCACCTTCAAAGGTACTAACCACCATATAGATCCCCTAACGGCAGTAAGCACCGGCCAATTCGCTGTCAACAGCCGATCAAGATCAATTCTCTTGTTTTTCTGTGACGTAATACGTTTCACTTGACGCTTTTTACAATATGTGACTACGCCACTTTCCAAAAGTGGGCATAAAAATCTTAAATTGACTAAAATGGTACCAAAATTTTGTATAGCAACTATCTTCAAAGTTGGCAAGATGTTTTTAGAATTGATTGAGGAGAGACTCTGCGAGTTCCAGCTCAAGGCTCGAAACTGAAAGTGCTTACGCTTCAGAGTTTCCTCTTACAATGTCAGCTCATAAAAAGCAAGGCTGCCAACTTAAATGTCCTCCGAGGCCAGTGCGCTGACTTGAAAAAGACTCGAATTTGATTACCTTTGATCAGTTTTCAAAATCTTATGCGTCACGGAGTCATACCCAATTCAAAGACCAAAACTCTCACTCGGATTTTGTTTGTTTACTTAAATAGCTGATAACCTAGGTTACATTTTTATCGACAGCAACTGCAAGGTGAGCACCTGTTTTGCACCACGATCACACCTCAAAAATAGTACGTAGTCGCAGATCTCACAAGGCACTCGTGTACAATAAACAAAAGGCACGTCAAAAGTTAATCGGGTTTTATTAGTTTCAGGGACATTATTTCTCGCAATCTCAGTTGCACCGTCTTTATACAATATCTGAAAGGAAGACACATTCGTGAGGTCACATTCGAAAGAGTTCGTTTTTGGAGAGCTTACTTTTGTCGGATGGGGTCCATCCGGTTTTGACATTCGCTTCGCGATTCTTGTCAGTCAGCCAGGTCTTGATCGGTTGATAGTACTCGAGGAGGCTTGCAGCATTAGCCGATGGATTTTCGGGCAAAAGTGCCGCCAGCACCTCGGGGAACTCCTTCGAGGAGCCGAGTTTCATCATTTTCCTGCAGAGAGAAATATTTTTCTAAGCACAATCAGACAGTCGGTACGGTACTCACTTCATGGCATCGCCGACACTGGTGTTGTCATAGAAATCACAGTTATGCAGAGGCTCGCTGGGGTACTGTCTGCTGATCTCGCAGAACTTCTGGTAGAACTGGTAGCCCAGGACTTCGGTGTTGAACTTCCTGCAAGAGCATAGGATATAACGACAGAAGCAAACTTTTGCACAAGTCGTACTTAGCCTGTGTGTTCTCGTTCAAGTCGATGTAGAACTTGAAGGGGAAGTCAAAGAAATCGGTGTGACGGTCGACTGGTGGTTCGACACCGACATACTTGTCCATCAGCTTCCAGTAGTGCTTGTTGAGATGGTCGATGGAAACCACGTCGGCGAATAGGTCGGCCATGACTTTTGTGTGCACAAAGTACACGGGGATGTTCAGCAAGGTGTGGATGCCCTACAAAAGAACCCTTAGTCGAGTTTGACGCAATGTAGTCATACCTACCATCCTCAAAAGTCGATTCATAAGAACTTGGTCGGTGAACTGGAAGTCGGTCACCATGCCAATGGCTTTCAGGTGTTTGGGTGTAGACGCCGACAATACTACAGCTTCGCCGATTGGGTACTCCAGGTCGTACGAGGGGAAGTAGTACGCCGGAAGAGCCTTCTTCTCCCTGGCGTAGTACAGCTGGCCCATGTACCCGTGGGCTTGCAGGAACTTCCTAAAGTCCATCTTCTGGCAGTACTGCATGTAGACGTTGGAGGTCAGATCGAATATTATTGCCTTGCAATCGCCCTCATCCTCATCCTTGTTCATTTTGATCTGGCTGTCCCACAGACTGTCGGGGATTGGCTCGAACCCAAGCGACTGGTAGAACTTGTCGGCGGTTTTGTACAGCTTGAGGGTGTCGTATTTGTTCTTCTCGAGGATCGAGTCGTATGGTGGTAGATCCTGGTGCGGATACATTTCATCAATGATGCTGCCGTTTGTCCAGGCTTGGGCTAGAACTTGCTGGAACAGGTGATCGGGTATTGGGCCATTGGGCTTGATTACCTGGTCGCCGTACTTCGCTAGCAGTTGCTTCCGAATGAAGGCGTGCAATTGTTTGTAGAGTGGCTCAATTTGGGTCATGACGTTTTCCATTTCGGTGATGTTGTGTTCGCGCATCCAAAAGTCATAGGGCGTCATATCTGGAAAAGGGAGTTCTTTTTAAAATCTGTTGGTTAAAAATAAAAAACAAATAAACTTGCGTCACGCGCATTTTTGAGTGGACTCTTTTTGATGATTTCTAGTTCTCTGACTTTGCCTATAAATAATAATCAATTGCAATAGAAGTTGCGGGCAATAGGGTGTTTAAGAAAAAAATAAGAAAGAGTATAGTAGACAACACTTCACCTTGTGGAACCCCAGCGTATTTATTTAATGCCAGATTTTTGTACCGAGCTTGAGATGGCTTGGGCAGACTTTTGCGAAAGGCTACACCTTCGACCTTGTTCGTTTTTGACTAAATCTATGAGCACTTGAAAAAAACTTAAAAAACACCCAAACGGATACCTCTTGCAAGAACCTGAGGCTCTTTTACTTTGTTTGCTGAGCCAGTATTTTGGATCCATGTTAACTGAACTCCAACTCACCAGTTCGCCTCGCAGCCTCTCTCAGAACATTTGCCACTTGACGAACGTCAATAATCGTCCATGCGTGAGCACCGCGCCACGCCGTCCAATAGTATTTCAATTCCTCTAGGTTGCTGCTCTTTGCAATTATATTTCGAATGTCAGGCTGGTATGACAGTTTTACAGGTTTGTTCCGGTAGGCAGAGGTTTCCTTGTCGAAGGCAACTTCACTAAGCGCTAACGATGAATCGAGAATCGATTCGTATCGCTCCGCTCCAGCAACAGCTTGTGCAGCGCATTTTCTCAATTTTCCAGAAACATACCCAAGTTCCTCGTCCTTGAAATGCGTGAAATCATATGCCTTCGTCTCGTCTACGATATCCACTAAAGTCTGATCTCTCGTCATAATTTTTATGAACTTTTGGCTTATGTCGGCTTCAGAGTTCTCAAAGAGGTTAAATAGATCTCGGTTTTTCGCGTTTAGGTAGGTATACAGTCGGTTGTTGAGTTTGTCTACGAACTTTCGAGCTTCGGCTTCATCGATTTCTAGGGCTAAGCATTTGTGCAGCTGTAAGAGGAATTTGAGCCATGGTCCGCTTTTCACAAAATTTCTTACCCGAGGGAAAAGTACGCCCAGTAGGACTAGCCACACTGTTTGTGCTCTCATTGTCGTTTGGAGCGTTCCCACTTGAAGACTGATCTCAATAATTGCTAGTTGTACTGATTTATAGCGGATTGAAGGTGATCGATTGGGAGCTGATAAGTTGTGACGCCGACAGGGTGACGGGTGAGCTCTAAGTCACGTAACCATGTAATTTTGATAACAAAATTAAGTTGGGCTTTCAAATACTTGTGTTCAAGCGATAGGGGTGCTTCCTAGAAGTATTTAAATTTAAAAAAAAATTTTTGCCATGCAAGTGTGATGCATTTGCGACGTATATTCTGTCTCGATGTTCACTTATATTAAACTTGTTAAAACGTCCGACTAGGGGACCAATTTTCGGAGGTCCCCAACTGTCAAAGGAACATGTAATATTCGCGTGACGCAATTTTATATGGCAGAAAGCGTCACTTGGACTTTGGTGATCGAAAATCGTCTTTTGTCGGATACATTTTTGGAGGATTCTCATGGCCAATGCAATTTACTGTAATGACGTTGATTTATATTGAAAAAGGCGTCACTCCGACATGTAAAATGTGCGCACTTTGTTAGCACAGCTGGTTAACGAGTTGACTGAAACAAGCATTGATAGCAACGATTTGAACACACTCGGCATCGTTGATCATCTTTGTTTTTAGCATGGCTGCGCAGCGTGTTGACGCATGTCTTAAAAATCTAGTACAATTGACATCGGTAATAGTCGATAGCTGCCACCTTGAATATCACTTGCATTGGCGAGCACAAAAGCAGCAGCAGTCCCAGTAGCAGGCCGTGCTTTAAGTCCCCAAAGCTGGTCAACTTTCTAAAATCGCTGCCTTAAGTTACTTTAAGTCGCCCAACGCTGGTTAACGTTCTGAAATCGCTGCTCAGCAACGTCTACGCAAGCTTTCACCCTGCTCAAACACTTGTTGAGCTGGCAGCATCGATCTACAGCGCACGACCAGCACAAGTCACTACGACCCTTGTTCCCATTTTTTCCAGAATAAATTCAAAATTCCCTTCAATGGAGCAAACAACTCACCAGTCTTGTTCGCCGCATAGATCAAAGACTCGGCCATGATCTCGAAATTCCTCTTCGCCCAGAAGTCGTTCTTCCGTCGCCACGCTCTCCAGTAGTATTTCAATTCGTCCGGATCGTTGCTCCCTGCGATGATATCGTTTATGTCGGGAAAATATGCCAGCCTTACACTCGCATTGTGATACAGCTCAATATCCCTATGGCTCGATATGGCATACAGCGTAATCTGGGCGTCGATTAAGTCCAAATACGATTCCTCCCCAGCCACGATAGGCCCGGCGCTTCTCCTAATCACGTCGAAAATATACTTCAGCTCTTTGTCCTTGAAGTTTGCACAGTCGAAGTCCTTCGAGTCGTTGACAATTCCCACCAAAGTCTGTCCCGAATTGAAGTCACGCGCCGCCATATCTCGATCCTTCTTGCGAGTGGTCAGTGTGTCCCCGCTCAGACTGTTGTAGTAGCTGTACAGCCTGTGACTGGCTTTCTCGGCAAACTGGCGCGCTGTGACCTCGTCTGTTATCAGTGGAGTTGCATGGCAAAACTATTGCGAGAGGTTATACAGACTGAGTCGAACCACTCAAAGGACGGCTTACCCCAAGGAAGACCGCTCCCAGCAGCGCTAGATAAAGTGTGCGACCCTGCATCGTGGGTATTTTTTCACTGCCTCGCGATTTGCGACTAATCTGAATCTCGCGTAGCGTTGCTGCTTTATACCGGGGGACTTACGATCGTTTGGGTGTTCTAACAATCGTTGCTCGTTTGACCTTTCGGTGATATGATCTGCCGCTGTCTGTGTGCGTAGATAAGCCCGTTGCAAAGTGGCAGAGCGAACTCTGGGAACGTTCTGACAATTTATCGAAGTGGGTTCATGTACCGACTGATTGTTATCTTATACGCAAACCACTGATGGTGGAAAAATGCAGAAATTGAGCAGAAAAAAAGGCTCACCCGTCAAATTAGCAGCTTCCCTTATGACCTCATGGAGAGACTCAAAGTTGGCCCTCGCCAATGCGCCATTCGTCGCAAGCCACTCCCCCCAGTAGTACGTCAATTCCTTGGAATCGCTGCTATTCACAAGGACATTGTGAATGTCCGGGAAGTATGACAGCTCTGTCGCCTTGTCCCGATAGCTTGCAATATCCTTTTCAATGGATAACTCACGAAGCGAAAACAGATTAACCAACATCCGGGCGTAGGGTATCGCACCAACCACACCTTCTCTAGCGGATCGCCTTATTATTTTGAAAATATACCTCAGCTCTTCGTCCTTGAAGTGGGCGTAGTCAAAATCCTTTGATGCATTAACAATTCCCACAAACGATTGCGTCATCATTATTGTAAATCGCACGATGTAGTTCAGTGTCAGTGGATCATCGTTGGATCGAAGGAACGTGTCTTCGCGCAGCTTGTTGTAAAAGCTGTACAGGCTGTCACTGACGTTGTTGGCAAATTTCCTAGCTTCGACTTCGTTGGTTATCAGTGAGGCAGCATCGCAGACCTTTCGAAAGGAAATGGAGAATGTTTTGTTCTGCCACCAGGTTGAAAGTGCAACACTCACCTTGAAGCAGAGCGCTGCTAGAAGTGCCAAGCAAATTGTTCGAACTCGCATTTGAATTGACTGGGCTGGCTTTTTGGTTAACACTAATCGGACTTGGGTGTAGCTTTGCTGTTTTATATTGAGCTGTGAATTTGTTACGATCCGATTGACCCGATGTAACCTCTGGCGATATGAAAGCGCTTAGTGTGCTGCAATCAAGTGATATCAGCTCAGATGACTAATCAGTTAAAACAGGGAGAAGAGTTGCACATCTCTGTAACGCAGACTCACAACACAAGTTGAATGCTGATCTGAATCAGAGCCACCTTTGCCCTTTTCAGTCACTACTCCCCTACCCTTACACGACTTAAACTCACCCGTCAACTTGGCAGCTTTCCTCAAATTAGCAACAATATTCACAAAGCGAACCTCTGCCCAAGCGCCGTTCTTCGTCCGCCACACATTCCAATAGAACACCAACTCATCGGTATTGTTGCTCTTTGCAAAAATGTTCTGTACATCGGGATAGTAAGCCAACTCCAGGCTCTTGTCATGATATCCCTTGATATCCTTACTGCTAGACATTACCTCAAGCAGAAGGGTTGAGTCCAACATCAGTAAAGTCTCGTCGGTGCCAACGATGGCTGAATCGGCGGATTTTCTCAAAATCTTGAAGGTATCCTTCAATTGCTGGTCCTTGAATTGCGAATAGTCGTAAGCCTTCGATTCGTTGACAATTGAAACGAGACCTTCTGCAGTTGTCAGTACTTTCCGAAACATTGCACGTGCCTCCTCAGGATCGTTGTCAACGATGTTGACAGTATCTTGGACCAGTTGCTCGTAGAAGCTGTGAAGCTGTGTACTGGTCTTGTCTAGGAAGTTTCTAGCCAACACCTCATCCGTTATCAATGGAGCACTGTTGGACATCTTTATAAAAGATTTTAAATAGTAAAAGGACTCGGATAGAAGTAGCATCTTACCCCGATGAGGACAGCTCCCAGGAGTACTAGACAAAGCGTTCGATCTTGCATTGTAGCTCGGTTGAAACACAACTAATGAAGAGCTCTTCGGGCTGTCCCCATTTATACTCGAAGGCGGGTGCTAATTCGGGAGTTGTTTTACAGATCTGGCTGATCTTTTCACCCGACGACGCATCGTTGCTGTGATATGATAGCGCGCCAAGGTCAGTGCAGTATGTCAGCGGTAATTTGATTAGAGGTATGGTTATTAATTTTTTTGTGAACAGCCTTAACTTTTTCCAGCTGATACTTCTATATATATGGTCTTCAAGTTCCAATTGTTCCAATAGTGAAATACTATTTTCGAACATTTACTCGAAAGGAACAAAGTTCACATAGAGTACTGAAATGAGCAGATTAACAGCAATGCTCGGCTTGGGGGGTAAATGCGCTGCACTAGACTGAGCAAGGTTTTGTCGGGTTTAAAACTGTAGGTCTCGCCTTAAAAATCCTGTGATCCTCAATGAACCAGCTGTTTCAGTTTAAAGGAGAACGTGCACCTTTTCTGTTGCGCGTAAATATTTGAAATATTATTAAAATCAAGTAGAAGCGCACAGGAATACGACTCATAAAGAAAGCGCACACAATATACACAACTTTAATAGGACTGCGTTTGATTTTAAATGTCCCATAATCCGATAAGTCCAGCTAAACGCCTTCGTCCCCTCTCATTTTAACAAGATATCTAACAATGTTTATATGAAGCGCACACATTTCCATTCCGCACATGGTGTGTGCGTTACTTAAACTATTCACATTTTAAATTAAGAACTCTAAAATGTAGAAGCAGTAACTTAAAATGTGTAAAATATAAGAGTATATCTGGCGCACACCTCTTTTTCCGCACATTATGTGTGCGATACTTAAACTATTCACTATTCACACTTTCAATTAAAAACTCTGAAATGCAGAAGCAGTAACTTAAAATGTGTAACATATCTATATGTATACCTCGCACACACCTTTTATTCCGCACATGATGTGTGCGATACTTAAACTATTCACTCTTCACACTTTCAATTAAAAACTCTGAAATGCAGAAGCAGTAACTTAAAATGTGTAACATATCTATATGTACGCACACCTCTTTTTCCGCACATTATGTGTCCGATACTTAAACTATTCACTATTCACACTTTCAATTAAAAACTCTGAAATGCAGAAGCAGTAACTTAAAATGTGTAACATATCTATATGTATACCTCACGCACACCTCTTTTTCCGCACATGATGTGTGCGATACTTAACTATTCACAAATGTAGAGGGGAAAAAATGAGTCATTCCAATCAGTACAGCTTATGTTCGCTGTCATTTTACGAATAAATCTAATAACAACTGTCTATACCCCGCGCACACCTTTCATTCCGCACATAAGTGGTGCGATAGCAAATATTTTCGATTCTAAAACCTCACCCCCCACTTAGCATGTAACCAAAACTCACCAGTCAAGTTGGCAGCATCTCTGAAAATTGTAACCATTATCTCAAAGTTCTTCTTCGCCCAGAGATCGTTCTTGTCCCTCCACGCACTCCAATAGTACTTCAATTCCTCCGAGTCGTTACTTTTCGCGACGACATTTTGTATATCCGGATAATATGCCAGCTCCATGGTCTCATCACGATAGCCCTGTATGTCCTTGTCACTAGCCAGATCATCAAGCATAACTAGAGCCTCTAACATTTCCACCTGCTTCTCTCTTCCAACAACAGCTTCGCCAGCCAATTTTCTTAACGTATCAAAAATACGCTGCAGTTCCTTATCATTGAAATGCGAATAATCGAATGCTTTCGTCTCGTTGACAATACCGACGACAGTTTCTGCGGTTGATAACATTTTGTTGAACACCTTTAGTGCAGCCTCAGGATCATCGGTAACGATATTGACGGTGTCATAAAACAGTTTATCAAAGTAGGTGTATAGCTGAGCACTGACTTTGTCGACAAACTTTCTAGCTAGCACTTCGTCTGCTATCAACGGGGCACCATGGCACATCTTCAAGAAAATTAGTTTAGTTCGGGACCGAGTTCACAAAGAAGTTATTTCTTACCCCGGTGAGGACAGCCGCCAGGAGTACTAGACAAAACGTTCGATCTTGCATCGTAGCTTGGGCAAAAAAACACTAGTGAGAAGCTTGTTCACCTTTTGCGATTTATATTCAATGGCGGCTGCTTATTTGAGAAGTGTTTTTTTTTTTATGGTTGGGATAATCTTTTCACCCCACCGACGATGCGCTTAGCTGATAGCTCTATTTAGCGATAAGTTGTCGAGGAATTTAGACGTACGAATGAGTGGTTATCGCTTTTGATACCCCGACGACCTCGGCTTCTCCCAGCTGATACTTTGATTTATATAGACGTGTCTACGTCTAACGTTTTTTTTTTTTTTTTTTGAGTCACCCATCGGTCAGTTAAAATTCAAATAATTTCTTGGAGAAACTTCTTCCATAATTGAGTCGCAATGCTAACCTCACTTGAGTGGTATGCCCCTTCATCAGAGGGGCGTCAACACAACTTGTCTGACAGTTTGCCAACTCAAACGTACAGAGGTTCAAGTATTTTGAGAAATTTTCCCGCGATCGCCTGAGCTATCTTCATAATTTTGCCGAAATCCCTAAACGCTTCCCGCCGCTTCCCCCCTTTCGGTGTTGACGATTAAACAGCTGAGGTTGTTGTTTATCGCGTGTACAGTTGCTCACCGACTTCGTCGGCAAACTTTCCAGCTTCCGTCTCGTCGGTTATCAAGGGGCCAGCCACACATGTCTATATTCTGAGAAATGTCTGTTGCAGTGGTAAGGGATGTCAAATAAAAGGCACCAGGCAGAGTCTTCCACCACCCATTGCTTCTGCGTTCAAAACAAACTGAAACTTCCCCCACACTCTGTGCTGCTTTACATATCACTTGGCTGTAAATGGTTGATCTTGGTCACCCGTCATCGTGGAACTTGTTTTGATTTGTGAATTTGTTTTCTGATGCAGCGATAACAGGTTCAAAAGCGAAGCCTGTCTCCTTGAATTGACTGCAGTAAAATAAACGAGGCATTTCTGGTTTATTCGCTGCACTCGTCGTTTGTTTTTACAAAATATGCCAAGAGAGTGCGACCTAAACCATAAGTTAGACTTTGCAGCAGTCAAGTCGGACACCTTGAGTGAGATTTTTTTTTTTAACTTTTGTCAGTGAGGATTTTTTAACTCAGTGGGAAAGGAGAGCTATTATGGCAGATGAGCCGCCGTAGTAGGTTAGGTTAGGTTAGGTTGAAGTGGCTGTCGCGGACGTAGTAAAGAAGACTTGATCATCTTCAACTTGAAACTGACACGCACTCGCGCCCGCACAGAGGAAACAGATGACACTACCATGCTTCTGACGAGCTGGTCGACAAGTCCTAAGTCATTCTTGATTTTAGCTCCAGACCAGTGGGACATTTTGGTAGTACAATTAAAAGGCAAATTCAAATCGTCACCCAGCTCTAGAATCGGCAAAGGGGGGGGTCTTTGGCAGTCGTCGCCCGGCTACCACCAGATGATCAAAACACACACCTTAAGCAACTAAAACTCACCACTCAAATTGGCGGCCTCCTTTAAAATGTCAATGGTAGTGCCAAAGTTGGCCTTTGCCCAGGCGCCGTTCTTCTCCCGCCACGCCTTCCAATAGTACACCAGTTCATCGCTGTTGTTACTCTGCG
Organism: Cheilosia impressa; assembly: GCA_948293265.1. NCBI lineage: Eukaryota > Metazoa > Arthropoda > Insecta > Diptera > Syrphidae > Cheilosia > Cheilosia impressa. The sequence continues at coordinate 52,005,701 of OX411884.1, read as the reverse complement.
CAATGATGTTCTGTATGTCGGGATAGTATGCCACCTTCAAGCTCTTGTCCAGATATCCCTCGATGTCCTTGTCAACAGACAAATCGTTAAGAAATCCAGCTGAACTTATCAACAGAAAGGTCTTATCGTCGCCAACAACGGCCTCCTCGGCGATCTTGCGCAATATATTGAAAATATACTTCAACTCATTGTCCTTGAAATGGGAGTAGTCGAAGTCCTTTGCGTTGTTGGAGATTTCCGCCAGGGCATGGGCCAATTGCCTGAGAGCGGCGAACGCCTTGTCTATATCAGTGTTGTCGTCGATTCTTGGCAGAATCTGTCCCAGTTCATCTAGGTGCTTGTTTAGGTCTTCATTGGCTTTGTCGACGAATTTCCTAGCCTCCGCTTCGTTGCTTATCAGTGGAGCTGCATCGGATATCTATGTTTTTGAGAAGAACTCCAGCTGCACTCGTGGTTGGAAAGTATTTCTATTTATATATCTCACCCCAAGTAAGGTAGCTGCTAGCAGCGCCAGGCACAGTAATTTCTTCGCCATTGCTTTGGACGTTTAAACAAATCCACTCGACACTACTGGGGGTGTCAGCACACTATTGCTTTTTATATACAGAGGTCGAGGATGATTGAAGCCGGTCTTGTTGTCAGTTCACACTTCGAGTTGCAAGGTTTCTAAGCGATAACTATATAGGTACTTACTCCCTGTCGTGCATGACGCTCTGAATTATTTTTTTTTTCGTAACCAGTCCGGTTTTCGCGATAGAATTTTATTTTATTTTTGCATTACCTGTTATTCTGGATTAAAATAAGAATTGCTATTTGCAAGTCTGATTACTGGTAAGCCATTGTGATTAATTGTGGCGAGGGCGAAATGTATCCTGGCTGCAGTGGATTGAGTTCAAGCCTCGTTTCGAATCTGACCAGTATGGGTATCTTTACGTCGGCGCAGCGAGTTCTACTTGTTTGAGTCTTAATTTTTACACCAGCTGTTGATGGGAAATAAATTTGCAACAAATTGATGACGGCACTGAACATCCATATGGCTTTTGTTGTTTAGGTAAAACGTAGCTCGCCTGTTATGAAATTAAATAAAATATCATCCGCCCCTCATACACTCTGGTCTCAATCCGCCTTCACTCCGTAAATTGCTTACAGTGCAAACGTGGCCACAGCGCCACCTATCGGATTCTAGCAAAACTGCGAACCATTGTCTTGACAGAGCAAATTATATTGTACGATTATGACCGCAGCTTAGTCGCACAGATTATCACAAACAGATGCCAAACTTCTAGCCCCCCCAGGTCTACACGGCCTCTTAACCTAAAAAAAAATACAGTCAAGCCCCTTCTAACGACTTTTTGTGAAAATCCCATTTTTGGCTGATTTGACAAGCTCGAAACAGCCATGATGTCTCCGAGGTTTTCTTTTAGACTATGACAGCATAAAATACACTTTCGGTTGCGATTTGTGTTTATCTGGGTGTTGAACTGGGAAACCCTCGCTCTAATTGTGGTCTTTATAGACTTCCCATGTCGACAACGGCGCACTCCTCCGTTGACTGCATTCGCAGAGATTTTATTTTTAGAAAGCTGAGACTACTTTTAACGACCCTTACGCTATTCGTGATGGACCAAGAACAACTAAGCCATTGTACCAAGTTCGATTCCTGGTCAATATATCTCGACTTATAAAGTTCGTCAATGAAACGTTTAGCTCTACGACTAACCCAATGTACCAAGTTCGATTCCTGGTCAATAAAAATGTAATCGTTTAAAGTTCGTCAATGAATCGTCTGCTCGAAAAACCCCACCTATGCAAACTGAGTTCGAAAATCATCCGAGGAATCTTTCTTGGAACACATCCCGGTCCCAAGAGCTTCGCATCTATTTTTGAACAGGGTTATTCCGACCTCACTGGATATTTGGCGTTCTGCATTGCGATTGATGGGGTAACTGTATTGGCTGCTCAAAACCTGGTTTTGGTAAATCTTAACAATGGAGCGCAATGTTGAAAGTGCTTGCTCTCTACTATTCCTATCAGCGGTAAAGACCGGACACCTAACTTATAAATCAGGTTGAGTTCGTTTGACTGTGATCCAAAGGCCCGCATTACAAAGACCGGACATTTTTAAGGTCTGGGAAGTAGCATTCTTCCCGGCAAAGGCATCAAACTCTAGAATATCGTTGCCGGTGAAGTTCCGATTACACTTCGACCCAGAAGTCGAAGTTTTGGTAACGTCACACCCGACAAGGCCTATTGCTCCAAACTTTAGACTCTACAAAGAGAAGTGCTGGTTAAATACAAGGCAATGGAAAAACTTTAGTCTCGGCAAGTAGAAAGCTGGTAAAACCTCGAACCCTACAAAGCGAGGCGATGGAAAAACTTCAGTCTCCACAAGTGAGATGCTGGTGAGACCTCGGACGCTACAAGGCGATGGAAAAACTTCAGTCTCAGCAAGTGAAAAACTGTCAACCTTGCAGTCTATAAAGCGAGATGCATCAGTTTCGATAAGTCAGGCGCTAGTAACCTTCGGAGCCTGGCGAAGTGCTGTCAACGTCAGGCATAACAAACCGAAGCTACTACCAAACTCTCAGTGTCAAGATCGTCCCACCCTCTGGTACAACTTTGTGGAAACCATAACCGCTGATATTGCTGCCAACGAACGTCTGCCCTGTTTACCCCTTTTACTGTCGGCATAGAGTATCCCCGTCGCATAGCAAAAGTTCACCGATTTCTGGTTCGAACCAGCCATTCCATTAACGCCCATCAGAGCTGATATCATCTCCATTAACCCCCGGCCACTACCCCCTTATTATGTATCAATTTGCGTCAAAATATCTCCGCGATTAGTGCAAAGGATGTCGCTTCGTCATTATTCAATCCAGTTACTGTCATCCATCAGGCCATTCGCATAATTGTACCATTTATCAATATTCCAGTTCCCAACAACATGTTCCTTCGTCTTGGTGATTTTTTTTCCCTCCCCCCTTCATTTATGACAAGTATCTATCACCTGCGCCGTGGTTTCCTTAATTAACGTAAAGCGATTATACCCACCATGGAGCTGAGGAAAAACTCGCTTGTGGCAGAAGAAAAACCTTCACCTTGGCAGTCGCTTTATCGGCTTTTGGCGAGCTGATTCTTAAACGGGCGACCGACCAGTTCCTCTTTTATTTGAAACTGGAAAATTCAGTTTTGTACAAACAGAAGACGATTGCAGCTGGCATCTTCCGCGCCAGCCTCAATCCGATCAGCGATAAAACGAAAAACGTTCCCAAATGCAATTACCGTAAGTTTCAGGAATGCATTTCACTTAACCGTTATCTATAAGTAACACACATCTGACGGAAGGTGCACCGCCGTACTTGTGCTCGGTGTTCGTCAAGAGCCACGACTCCTCGTCTTGTGGTTTTTTTTTGTCTTTTGTTTTAGCTGTACGAAAACAGCATGTGTGCTGGTTGAGTGATTTATCGATCAACATGGTTTCATGGCATGACCATCCGCCAGCCAGGTAGTAAGAAAGCATCATCATTGCCAGCGAAAGATGCGAAAATGCTACTCGACAGGATGCGGTGCGACGACACGGTGATACTCTCGTACGTTGGGTAAAAGTCGTTAGGATTCCAGTTTTTTTTTTATGCACTTTGTTTTTATTGTGTTTCTGTGCAAAGTTTTCCCCTGAACTTGAATGTAGATTTTCCTTTTTTTCTCTCTCTCCCTCTCTCTCTGTCGTATATTGAAACAACTGCACTCGTACCATATCCAAGATGGAAAGAGCATGTTTGCGGAATTGAAATTATTGACATTATTACGTGGATATGTGCGATGGGGTGACACTAATGCCTTAGCGGATGGGTGTTGTTTTTTTTTCCCGTATGGGGACTTATTGAATCCACTTAAACTTGTGACTGTGAGTGAGTTTCCTCCTTAGAGAATAGAGACTGTGTGTGTGTTTGAAGTTCTTGTCATGAGAAAGAATGTTGTTGAATTTTAAGTGCGAAATTTTCATATATGCCAACTGGGACTGGTTTCGATGCACTCTTCTGTATGGGAGATTGACTGCATATTATCCATGTACGTAGTTGGTACTGCGTGAAGTGAAAATGGAGAGATGCCACAGAGGTTGCTGTTTATTGGGAGTTTGGTTCCGATAAATGTGTTCCAAATTTATTGGGATTAGGGTTCGGTCACCCGAAATGAAGACGAGGAAGAGACCCGTCTGATTTGAATATCTTTCGAAATTTATTTATAAAGGTCGGCCAAAGCCAGCTTAGGGAAAAAATGCGATAAGTTCTAGGTATTTCTTGTCAACTTTGGAATATTTTTGTATACCTAGCTTAAAGTTTTTCATAGACCAAAGCTAATTATAAAAATAATAATAATAATCACACTAGAAAGAGAAAAGCAAAATGTCCGCCGTGCACGACTGCTTCGGTTAAGACTTTGCCGTTTAAATTCGTGGCTATTGCCCTGCAGCTTCGGCTTAAAAAAAAACACTCTAAATATGAATCTTTACGCAATTTCAAGTCGGCATCATCATTTTTAGAATCGCTGTCAATTTTCCGTCACTGATTCGAAATGATGACTCCCAATACGCATGTTGAAGAGGTTTTGGAATTGAGCCACTTATCTCCTCCTGGAGCTACCCTGCTGATGACACGGACTTGAGCCACTTATCTCCTCCTGGAGCTACCCTGCTGATGACACGACACGGACTCCGATTATATATTTAAAGTTGGATTTGGAACATACTTTTATTGCTGAAGAATAGACTTCCCGTTTGAATAGGTTTCCACTTAGAGTACCTACTTGTCACCGTCTTAAATAAATATCATTTCGACGCCTTGTTCAAGCGATCACACGATCACGGGATCAGGACAGAACAGAACAGGACAGAACAAGGCGGCAAAATGATATCTGTTATTTATTATTATTATCCTATCCAAATCCCCTGACTATAGTTAGAATAACCTCGGAATAATTGACCCATAACTTGGCTTTTAAACAACTTCCGGTTCCTGTTGTTGGAGGTTGATACACCACCTACTTGAAAAATTGAGCCAGTCTCCAAAAATCAAAAAACTCAGCATTGCTACGACTACCGCAGATGACTATACTTAGAATTCCCCAGAATTTTGCAGCGGGACTCCACTTTTACGCACAGGACAACTATCACTTCAGAATTTTAACCACCTTGAAGGTGAAGACAGCTACAAACCTTCCGATTGCGCGCTTAAGTGGATATCCTCAGGTATCGCCAGCGCCACTTCAACACAATTCACACAAAATTGTGTTGACACAAAAACCGACTCTTTGTAACTTCTTCTTTCCTTAAAAAAGACGATGCCACGCCCTCTTTTTTTTAAATTACCTCACAATTTGCATCCTTGTGACAAATTTTAGCTACAGGATCTATAATTCTTACAAATGTCAATTTTATATCGGTTTGAAATGTTTTCATTGAATGGAAAGTGCCACGCCCCTTTATCCATCCCGCCCACATTTTTATATCCGCTCCCTACGAACAATATACATTTATTTATGGCGCCACTAGCTGTCAAGATGTTCTTTTAAAATCGGATTTTTACTATAGAAGGTGCCACGCCCCCTTCTTCGTAATCTTTACAGTAGGATTCTCAGAATGTCGGAAGGGTCTTAACTGGGTCTTTTAATATGCATTAGGAAAAACCCAGCGGCCAAAGTTCGATCGGATTCTAAGAAATACCTTCGCAAGTCTTAATTTATTTATCCACCCACTCGATATCCCTGGCCATTTTTTCCCGTTCCCACATAATGGCCGGGTATGTAGGAGCTCAGAGGTCCATCTCCATAGGTGCTTCTTTTTAATAGGAAATAGGGCTTGTTTTCGGTGGATTGACTAATCTTTGCAATGAACATTTCTGTTAGAATAGGGAAAATCCAAAAGCGTCTAATTCGTATATTTCGACTTTGAGGCAAATGAAGATCAACTAAAATTTTGAGGTAATAAAATTTATAAAAAAGAACCATACGCATTCGTTTGTTCTAAAAATGTTCACCGTTCATTTAGTCCTTACTTCATAAAAATCGGTTTGAAAATAGCGTGGCAATCGGTACGACAAAACGAGGTATACCCGTGACAGCCTTCAAATCTGAACTTTAGCACAAGAGATTTTTTTTTCTGTGTCCCGTTGATTACCTCGTGTTCTATCAAACCTCATCGGAGATATTTTTATGTGTATCCAGTTGATGTTCTATTCAACCTCAATGCGAACCATGTGGCAAGTCCCGCAACACACGACGAGAATAATGCATATACCTACCCACTCCCATTCAATTAGTCGAATGAACACTTCCGTCCTCGTCTGCCCGGACTCGTCTGTCACAATCAATTTCGCCGATTAATTCCTTCACCTTGTGTGAAGTTCTCTACACAGACAATAACGTTTCGCGCGATTCAAATATCTTCTTCCTCCTGGCACTCTCAGAGGAATTCCACACATCTTCTTACAAAAAAAAAAAACGTGATACCTACATGATATTTAACGACCGTGTATCTGCAGAGGAAAAACCCAAAATAGCTGTGTATACACACATTCAGCTTACTCCTGCAAGTAAATAGTTGCGGCACATCAACATAGTTTATCCGGCTGTGAAGACGTCCTTAAACTTGAAAGGCACGAAAGGAAGAGCTCTTATAGCGAAACCTCTCCACACATTTGCTTTCCTGTGTTTACAAACCAGAAAACAACGGTTCCTGGGTTTTATTGAAGGTGGGATCTGTAAATAGAAATACTCGCTGCACACACACAAACACAAACAGCGCGAAGAGGTGACTTTCGCGGATTCCATGGGCGGATTCCATGGGACTCGAAATATCATCGATTAAACGCTCAGATGCGGAATTCGTAATTGAATCGTGAATGAGAAATGTAAACTGTATCTGGAGGTATCTATCTTCTATCTATGCAAAGCAATTTCAGAAGTTACAGAGAACGAAAGTCATTAAACTTTCCGCACAGAGATACACTTTTTAATTACATTCTATGAGCGGAAAGTTTTCAGTTTCATACTACGCATCTCTCTGGCATTTGAATGTGCAAATGGAAGGAAAAAAATTAACATTTCAGGGACGAGCGGAACAGTGTTTTAAAATGTAAATTTTACAGCAGAAGCTTACGAGTTGCTATGTACAAGTCTGAAGGGGAAATATTTAAACTGTCGACCGATGCACGTGAGTATTAGTTTAGATGCAGGAAACTAAGGATCAATTCAAGTTCCAAGTCTTAAAAAAAATAGAACCGAATTTTATAGGGCCGACAAGTGAAATTTTTGACGTTAATAGGGTACTCTTTTTTTTGCCGCCCTGATGAGGTCTTTTTTTCAAGGACGAACTTTGTAAAATATGAACCAAATGAAGGGTGGATTTTTCGCAGGTGAATTCTCGCAGGTTATCCCTAAATGGAGGCTCATGGCGACATAAAACCATACAGCATCTTCTTGCTGTATCTCTAAGGAAGCACCTCGGCAGGTACTTAGAGGAGGTTGGCTTCTCAAACAAAACTGAGACTGTACTTAAATTCCGTCTTGAAATTAAATGTTTTTGCGAATTGGTTTAAGTTTTAACCACAATTGTTCCCTGCCGATGGCGATAGCCCCACTAGAGTTCCAAGTGGGCTGTTGTGACAATCTCATAATACCCCACTCGCTGACCTAACCCACAGCTTCAGTGGGACTCACAGCTACATTTTTTCATTTTAAGCGAAGCTATATACCAGAACTGGTAGCTGTATTTGCTACCAACTTCAGCACACGGCTTTAGCTAATCAACACGAATTTTGATTAACAATCGGCCCACACATGCACAGCACAGGTACTTGCATCTTTATTACACTCAGAACCTCCATCCAAGTCCTACCCACCCGTAGTGCATTCATCCCCACCTCTAGTGGGTACTCGTATTTACAATTTGCACTTAATCCGCCAATTAAATTCCACTCATGGAATCATTACGCACTGCCATAGATTCACGACTAACAACGAGCACATCCACAACATCCTTCGGCTTGATTGTAAGTAAATCCGGTTTTCATTGAGCAAAGATACATCGCTGCGATATAAAAAAAAGACATGTTTGCTTATAAAAAAAGAAAAAGTATCCAGAGAAAGAAAGCACACGATTCACCAGGGATGTTCTATGGATGCATGCAACAACTAGGTACTGGCACTGGGTGCGGGACATGGTGCGGATTCCAGTTAAACCTCTTTTGCTTTTTTCTAATGCTGCTGATTTTCTCTGCTGCATTTCTCCGGCACTGTACACTTGTACAGTCAGCAAACAAGAAGAGGAAACAAATTGCAAAGGGTTACATACCTCAGGTTAGACAGCTAACTGGTCACGTACTAGTAGTTTGACAGCAACTTTAGCTGGCAAATCTCGTTCTGGGATGAACAACATTTTCTGTATGTGCGCTGCGAATGGGTGAGGTAGGTCAAGTTGGGATTCCGCTTGATGTTGTGTCACTGGGATTCACTTCCTTTTAGAGAGTCGTCCTACGGAATTGTATCTTTGACTTCTTAAGGCAACCTCAAATGAATGTTATTGCATCGATAACTTGTTGGTGAGTAGGTTATGTATACGGCAATGGAGGGAAGTCTGTTGCCTTTATTTTGCGGATTAATTGAATGTGAACTTGTGTAGGAGAGTCTTGGGGGCAGGACTTGGTTGTGATGGACTCATAAGGCAGAGAATTATGAATAAAAATGGGTTTGGGGGTCACAGAGGGCGACACAAAGCAGGTACTCGTCTGTCAACTAAAAGGGACATCACACAACGACATCTCAGACAGGACGTCAGCATGGACAGATGATGGTTGTTAGGGAACTTGTCTTCTAAGGCAGCGATATGAACTCTGGTAATGACAGCATTGCTGGGGTTAAACTTTGAATAGCTCTTGCCAATCGATGTTTCTCTGGGAAGGCAATTGAGTAGCTGGGTCTTGTAGAACGAATGGACACGGATGCTCTCGCCCGGAAGATCTCCGAATCCACACCCGAGGGACCTTAAGCAACTTAGCGTGCGGCGTTGATAGTGTTAGTCTGCATAACGTGCAGGTACCGCTCTCATACGTTAAACAAATTATCAAGGCGGACGCAACAAGAAAAGCAAATCATAGGTGGAAACATCTAGGATATTGTGATGTTGCCAGGCTTACTTGGCCGACACTGGATACAAAAAGATCCAAAGAGCTTCTGCGTCTCAACAGACGTAGTATCTCACTAGTCGCTAATATCATCACCGGTCATTGTGTTCTGGGCAGACACGCTCAAAGACTTGGACTGCCACATAATGACTTTTGTAGAAGTTGTAGGGATGAAGAAGAGGACGAGTCCGTCACTCACCTCATCTGCAGCTGCCCTGCCCTTTCCAACCTAAGGATGGCGCATTTAGGAAGCTACTTCCTCAATGATCTCAGCGATCTATGCTACCTCAGCGCTGCCAGCATTCTTGGCTTTATCAACGGAAGTAAATGGTTCACAACGAGTAACTAGTAAAGGAACCCCTAAACGCCAGTGGTACGCACAATGGGCCGATTAACGGCCTAAGTGTTTCTCTCACCGAGAGCCACTTAAACATAACATAACTGAAGACAGCTGGCTGGAGATCGAGCTGGCTGGAGATCGAGCTGACTAGAGACAATTGTTGGTTGGGGCCCAGGTCCACCACGGACTGTAGCGCCTCCTCAATTGAGTCCAAATTAGTAGAAATCAAGAAGTCCTTAAAAATGATGTAGAAAGAGTGATATGGAAGGGCTGCGACTGCCACTTAACCAGTGGACCTTACTAATAATCGTTTTTTTTTAAAGTCATTATAACCTTACATATTTCGTGGGTTACAATTGAAAATTTCGCCATTTTGAGCTAAACTAAACTAAAATGATTTTAAGTACCTACCGCCGAGTGTCTTTATGTAAGCATGAGCTTCTATTCAACGACTTTATCCGGCAATTCACCCACAGAACCGCATTCAACACATCAAAAAAGTCACCCAAAGAAACACTTTATCCGTCTGATCCGTATTTCATGAAAATCTCTATTAAAAATACCGCCGTAATCGGTACAAATAAGGTGCACGACTGGGTCGACTGGAAACTTTCTCGTTCATCAAAAGTCCCAAAAATGACAAACTCACACAAAACGAATGATTGCGAGAAGCTAGCCCCAGGGTCCCTACCGACCTGTTGCGCCAACTATTTATTTATTTTTTCTTACAATAATATCCTTCTCTTCCTACGTAATCGAGAAAGTTAAAACGAGCTGCATTCGACTCCTGTCAACCTCAGAGGATGTATCCATTCCCTATACCTAAGTTTATGTTAAAAAGTTTTACCTCTCTGAATATCGGTACTTTCGCAACCCGTAACTTTGTCCTTTTCAATAACTTTTAATCATGTCATTGCAATCGATGAAATTAAAAGGACTTGCGGGGAAATTCATCGAAATTCTATGAACTTTTTAATTATGGCGGATGGTAACCCCCGCGGATTGACTAGGAAAACATTTCAATGTGCAACGTGAATTGCTTTCGTTTTATTTTTATTTTTTTAATAAAAGGACATTGCACACTGACGCCAAATCATTCCGCAACAGAAAAGCGAACTTTCTATTTATAAATTCCAACGAAATTCTGAAATTCTCTGACGCACTTGCTCCTCGTGAATTAGGCATTCGAATGAAAGCGGTCGACCTATCAATCAATGTCCAGGCGGAACTGTAATTAATCCTGAGTATTTCGCTGAGTGGTAAATGATACCTCAGCCTATGTCGGTCTGCGGTGACGGTGGGTGTTTTATTTGTATACATTCGCAGTCATCATCATGAAAACTACGATGGTTCCTTTCACAAAACCAGGATTGGCTTTGATTAGTTCGAGAGTACAAACGAAACTCGGGTCAATTAATCGTTGATGGTTGATTGAAGCAGCTTCCTTCCATTTGGTTTGCCCCATGACTCTTGATGGTGGCGAACGAATGTTTCTGCTGCAGCCAGTGAAGAAGACCGCATAAAGCAATTTTCTCGGATGGCTTTAATTTGCTTTTGATTTGAGTCGAGACTGGAGACATGCAGTCGATGAAAAGTTGATTGTGTACTCTTTGACAGTTGAGGAAATTCGCTTTCATACATCGTTAGCTTTGGTGGTGATCAATGTGGTTTCGATAAGAGTTTTCTTTTTTTGACTGTCCAAGTCGAAATTGACGAGGCTTGAGGGGGAATATCCGAGTTCTTCTTTTCGCGAAGTTATTTACAAACCTGAGCCTATATAACGACGTTGACCTAAGGATAAATAGCTGAGGAATGCACCAAACCGACGAGTCTTTGAGTCCACCCCTGAGGAACAACTAAGCATAGGAAGACCCCTCCTTTGGTGTCGCGCACAATTGGAGACGACTTCAACCAACTAGGTTCGCGTAACTGGAGGCAGGAAGCTTCGAAGACCGCGCTGGCTGAATGAGCTACATGGTTAATGCCGTAGTCCACCCCAGACTGCAAGCAAAGTAAGAGCCTTTTACCCAGGCAGTGACACGGAAAGTCCTTCAAAAAAGTACCCGGAAAACGTCGTTTCAAGCTCCCAGTAGTATTTCACCAAATTTTTCGAGGTAAAGTGCAAAAAGATCTCTCCCTAGCTTTTTCGTAGTTTCAGGTTCCCAGCGGTTTTTCAAAAACTTTCTGAAGGTAAAGTGCAAGAAGATTTCTCTCAAGCTAGGAATAGACTTCCGCTGAAGTGACTTTTGTTGGTTCAGCTTCCCCACTGACGTTTCTGTTCCTAAGGTCAAAAATGCTAGGTAAAACCCGGCTCATTTCTCCTCGGAAATTTACAACCAACTTAAACTTCCACTCGTCACAAGTCAACCTCTGTTCATCTCATCCTTTAGTACTGAAAACTAAATGCCATATCATACTTTCCAAACAATTTTTGACATTTCACTTGCGCCTTCGTCTCCATCTTTTCGCAGTAATAAGCTGCAAGTCGTGCCTCATCCTGCCGTCATTCTAAAACACTTTCCACTGAAACGATGCCATCTTCTCTCACCGTAATGAGTTTTTAAAGTGCTACAAACTCCCTTTCTAAGTGATAACTCCTGAAATACCAGTCGTGACGAAATTGCACGGTTATCCTCCTTTATCTACCGGCCCGCTGGGAGTGATTCGCATTTAATTGCTCGGTTTGGGTGTCGTCGTCCTATATACACATTTGTTTTTGTTTTTTTGTTTTATACCTCATTCTGTTTGTTGAAAGAACCAATTACCCAGCAGTAAAGCTCATCCGTAAGTAGGCTCAGCGGCCCTTCAGCATATTCCCCCAAAACGAGTGTGTATTTGTTTGTGCATTGTTTTTTATGACACTCCCTATACACCGCATACCGACGACATCTACATCAGGAAATCGCTCTCATTATTATTATCAAAGTTTCTTTTTTTTTCCTGTTTTCATATTTTGTTGGCAACATATTTGCAGGTCCCGTACCCTACACCCAGCTTATTGCTGATGTTTTACGATAGCAACGTCTATAAATCCGCAACACCAAAGTGGGAACCGTACGACCAAGAGCTGCAAAAATGATTACGACCGCATTAAGTGTGTCTAGTACCCAGCTCTGTGAGGACACTGTGAAACGATGCCGTCGACAGGGTATTGTTTTCGTGCCACCAACACCCGCAATGAGTCATTCTCGCCCGAGCAATATCTGATTTAGGTACTTACACTGCGTGGAGTTTTCAGATCGTAATGTGGAACGCGCCCGCTACACAGTCTGACAGTCAGTGGATATAAACTATATCCTCTCTCCAGATAAGCAACATGATGTTGAATCCCTGACCGTTGGTTTTTTATACTGCAGCGCACACAAAGCGGATGGTATTACACTGGGAAAAAAAAGAAAGAAAGAAAACGAATCTCTTCGACTGGGACTTGTGTATAAATTCATCGCCGTGACAACTTGTTTACGGCGCAACTTCAATATGTTACGAAGCAGCGCGGACCAACTTAGATTGCAAATTTTTCTTATTCACGACTAAATTTGCAGCAAGTTTGTAGTTTGGATTTGGCATTTTGCATGCGAACGATAATACGGTTTGGGTTCGAAAGATACCACGAAGGACGATGCAAAAAAATTAAGGAAAACTTTTAACAAGATTGAATAAAAACGGGATAAAGTGCTGAACTACATAATCCATTAGGGACATAAATTTCGAGCAAGTTTCGAGGCGGTGTGTTCGCAATAAATTTATGGACGCAATCGATTTTTTTTTTGCCCTGAATCGTGGGCGGTCCTGTGCGGGGATGTTAGTAAATGTTTGTACTGCTCGCTTGAAGTTTGCACACCCAAGACAATCGTAGTTAAAATCCTCGCTCTTCTCTTGAAGCCAGAATATAGCCAGAGATGTGACTCGTTGAATTAGTCGTCTTTTGCGGTCCCAAAAGGGTCTCAGAAACTGTCTTTTTGAAGGCAAAATTCAAACTGCAAGCGAATCGGCGGTACATGCGCAAACGTGACCCAATGAGAGACATCTGTGAGCTAACATATGAAACTGTGGTGAGTGTGAGGTCCCCGGGGTTAGGCCTCCACAATAGAGGCTTTGAAAAAAAAATCTTCCAAATTCCAAAGAGTAAACCCTAGTAAACAACTTTTGCTTTAAATTTTGTTTTCCTGTTTTATTGTTATTTGTTTAAAAATTGTGCATTTTATTTGGAAAATAAGTAGCGGCCAGGGGGGCCTCCAATCCGTTGTTGCCCTTGGGCCTAAAGGCCTCAAAATCCGGCCCTGGCTCGAAGACAGTGCCCAGACAGGATTCCTATCTTTTACAAATCTTAAACAAATATTTGTTAAATAGTTTTTCAGTAAAAATTGCATAAAAAACAAAATGAAAACAAATTTATTTGAATTGACAGTAAGTGTTGCTCCATGTTAAGCTTTGTGTTTCCCTGAGAAATTTGTACAAATTGAGTCACTAGTTCTAACAAATCTACAAACAAACAGACGAAATTTGTAATTTTATTGTACACATTGACTAAAGATGGATACAAGTTGTCGAAGAAATGTTTCTTCTGGGGGCACTTTTATAAGGAACATCTGAGCTTCTGAATAAGATGTCGCGGACAAGGCTTCAGAGCGATAATGTCGTTCATTGCCACGCCTATTTTTTGGGCGCATCTTGACCAAATTGTAATTTTTTTCTGCCTTTTACTTGCCAGTAGTCAATTTATTCAAAAAAAAGACTTATGGGAGTCAACACTTTCTTAAGCGTGGTTATCATCATCTTTAAGCTTTATCCAGAGGCTGAGCTAGCCTGATCAAACTGAGTCTATTTCGTCAAATCGATTGTTCTTGATCGTGGTTCTGCTTCGGAGCGCTCATAGAAAGCGCTGTGTGTCGTTTTTTTTTCTGTTTGAGCGAAACGGAAGAGAAGTGTGCAGCTTCACCTCTGCAGATATATACACTTCAACGCCTTTGAATATTTTATGTGGGGCGTTGTAGAAAATCTATGTCAAACCCAGCAAAGACTGAGGTCGCACTTCGGCTGAATATTGGTTGAACTATCTGTGAAATAGACTCTTAAACCATCAATGACGCTTTTGAAGAGTTTGGTGGGAGAAATTGTCGTAGTTATTTGAATAAAAATCAGAAGCTTTACACCTTTTACAAAGTACCAAACTTCAAAAAACCTTTGAGTTTAAGACAGAACTTGATCTTCTTCAACAAGTCTTCTATAAGTTGCCAGAATCCTCATCCGATCTGGCATCCATGAACTGAATAACATCGCTGGGTCTTGTTAGAGTATTACTAGGGCTATATCAAGGCTTTCTGATGAGGGGGCGTGGCAGATTCCATACCACAATCGTAACTAAAGGCGAAGAGCTTTTTTAAAAAAAAAAAATTATACAGGTACCTATAGGTAGCTTGGCATTTTTTGAAATCGTAGTTTGGAAAAAATACCACAGGAATCTAAAGCGCCTATGCAAAATGTGGGCGGAACTGAAGAACGGGGCGTGGCACTTTCAATGCGAAAAAAAACGATTTGTTTGGACACTCATGGGAGTTTAGCTTGTAAAATTTTAAATATTGAAGAACAATGTTTGACCGAAGGCTTTTGGGAAATGTGGGCGGTATTGGACAAGGGGGCGTGGTACATGCCAAAGAAAAAAAATCACTTGAAACACTATAAAACGATTTGTTTGGACACTCATGGGAGTTTAACTTGTAAAATTCGAAACATTGACGAACATTGTTTGACAGACGGCTTTTGGGAAATGTGGGCGGTACCGGAAAAGGGGGTGTGGTACTTCCCATTCAAAAAAAATCACTTAAAACACTACAAAATTCTGATTTTCTGGGTGAAGAGTGAAGGGTGAAGGCACCATACAATTTTATGACGAATCCAAAGACCAGTTTTAAGAAGCTTTCTCTAGGTGGTTGAAGTGACGTCTATCAGACTTTTGGGACAGGAACGATTACAAAAGAAGCCCCTTAAGTTTTGTATTTTTTAAAGCTTACTGCGCCCTGAAGTTAGGTTTGATTAATGTGCTACTTCGAATGCATTTTGTGATATATAACGTTTTCCTGTTCATTTAAGGAAAAAAAACTCCCCAAACCAAAGCTCCGCCCTAGACCCCTCGAAAAAGAAACCACCTCAATCATAATTACAAAAAAATATATACCCCATATAAAAAGAATGCAAACGAAACTCAACCAAACTAAGTTTTCCCATGCACTCCCATGCGATGCAGCTGCTTACTCGTATTTATTCTTAAGAACTATATCCAATGAAATATTATAATGTATACAATATTCCTCATCATGAGATACAGAAAACACACAAAAAAAAAAGAAAACGAACTCCATTCGCTTGTCCCTCTGTATATAGACGGATCCGATGCTTTGTGCGCATATCAGCGGGTTTTTCCCTTTTCCTATCCTTTCGCACAGAAAACAAAAATGAGATGGAATCACGAACTCTGGGGTAATGATGCCAATAAATTGTCTACGTAGCAGAGTCTCTGTATCTTGAAAAAGAATCCTGTATGCCGTTGCAGATATCACTATTCAAGTTTGGATTGCCTTTGCCTTGGCGTGTGTATTTGGGGAAGCCTTTTGTATATTGGATATGCCCGGCAGAGTCTTTAGACTTGGGTACACCATGGAATGGAATTCTCTTTACTATGATATTATTTTACATTATCTGGAGGTGATATCGCACGATTTTTATTTTTTTTTTTTGTATATTCCGCCGCCTTCCTGGGTTCTTTTGGTACTTGTTTTTTTTTTTTTTAACTTATAGATGGATGCTGGGGTATTAGCGTGCACATTTGGGACATAGAAGTGGACTTGGTTGTTGTTCTGTTTGAAGTAAGAGCGGTGGAAGAGAGGTGACAAAATCAGGGGTTGGTGGTAGATGTATTTCGCAAGTGTGATGTAGTGAAGCTTAAAAATATTTGACACCGGCGTGTGTTAAGAAAAATGTACATAGTCCGCCTTTGGTTGTAGGGTACCTATTGCTCGTCTTATGGCAGGTGAGGCTTCATCAGGAATGTTGGCACCTATGGAAACTCACCTTTTATTTCGTCCCAATTTCATAAAAGTCTGCTTGGCATTGACGCAGTAATCGGTACGACAAACAAACGTTTCAAAGGTTCCTTGCTGGTATAAGTTTGCTCTATATCATATGTCATATCTGTTTTAGACCGATTGGGAATTTCCTGACCAGATTAATGTTGCTGATAGAGTTCGCTGTTAAGACCTCTTGGCAATGCAAACGGGACCGAAAATCAGTGAACGTTTTAAAAATAAAATAAATAATCGCTGCCTTGGTTATGACATTGGTTTGTGCATGTTAGAAGGATAATGGGCTAAGGTTGTTTCGAAAGACGGAAGTCATTTGACTGGTTAAAATTTAACCCCATTCTAGTGTAAGGCTACACCCTTCGCCAGTTATTTTTTGACTGGCCAAAATTTTACCCCATTCTAGTGTAAGGCTACACCCTTCGCCTTTTGTGAGACATTACAAGCTCTGCATTTTTTCGTTGATTTGTATCGTTTGAAAAAAAATAATACATGCGGGAATTTACCTTCAAACATCCAGCTTTTGTTAGGTCTCTGTTTCATTAAAATCTGTTTTGAAATAGCAAAGTCTACGGTACGACAAAAACACGCTAAAAATGTGTTTTACCTCATTTTTATTCTGAAGAGGTCTTTGCTGTCCATCCATGCTTTTGCGCTATAAATCTCAACTGATGAGGTTCTATACTGATGAGGTATATAGAGTCTTCTAAGTCGATTAGGCCTTACAACTCAATGGCAAGAAGCAGGGACTGGCAATCTCAATAAGCACTGCTTGAGATGGGTGTTATTTGCCAAGTTAATAGCGTCCCCAAGATAGGAAAAAGCCCTTGACTAACTGGAAGCTATAGCAGTCTTTTACGACGTTCCGTCTCGATCTTTCCTTATTCAAGACTAAAGCAAATTTTTGTCTCTTCATTGGAAAACGCACCAAACGCACTGCTTGACGAATTCTTTCGACGATATCAATGTCCCCTGCTTAGGAAAGCATCGACGACATCAATGTCCAATGCGTAGGTAAGCAATTCTTTCAGTCTTTTAAAAATTTATGTTCTAATTCTCTCAAGTGTCATATTGAACAAGACTATAAGTCTATATCCCCTGTTATCCTCAAAGGTCTCGGGAAGTTGTTTTCAAACTTTTAGGAATGTTTCCCACTGTTTTTTCGTTCAACTTGACGAGTTTGGCAGGCCTAGACAAGACTCTACATAGCTCGCCTCTATAAATGCTGTCGCATGCAGCCTTCGAGTCTATTTAGGTAGGTAGTTCAATGAGTGCACTTGTGAGAAAATGAAGTGGGGTCCATTGTGTCCATTTACGGGAGAGTCCATACTCAAATGGGCGGCAAAGATTGACACTTTTTCGGTTCTTTCCGTGATTTGCCTCCTGTGTGACTAATTGGTCGCTTGGGGACTTAAATGCCTAAAGTTACACTGGTAGGTTGACAAATGGTCTCCGGCGGACAGAATTTTGTTAAATTTATGCCTGTATACCCCTTTAGACCTATAGTTAGAGGGTCTTCCTTGCAATTGATGCTGAGGTTCTATTCAACTTCCGAATACACCTTTTGATGTTATAAAAATCAGATTCACCGAGACTACGCAGATCAGAGTTATAGAAAGACCTGCGATTGATGGTTTGATGTGAAATTCAGAGAAGAATTTTGACAGATGTCATATATGAAATGTATAAAAATGTAGTAGAAGAAACTGAATGGTGCTGGAAGACTGATGTTAGTAGTCTTAAATAGTTCCCCCGATAGCCCTACTCTGTCAGGAAGACTTGATTTGTCTTAGATATTGGTATCCTCATCTCATTTTATTCGGGTGGACGCAAGTCTTTGTTTTGAATCAAGCAAAGCCAGGGTCGGCATTCTGTTTTCGTATGCCCTAGTAAAACGAGTTCGTACAAATTTATCTTTTTGACCTCTTAATGGTTAAACTCAATCTTGGTCTTCAAATGTTGCTTATGAGCAAAAATCATGTTTTTTGAAATCCGTTTTCCATTCGAATCACCTCCCAAAGTTGGTTGATCAAAATAACAAATAAGCAAATGATATTGAAATTTTCTAGAAAAATAATTTATACAAATTTTTCCGATCAAATTCGCAGTTAATTCCACAAAAAAAAACCAGACCAATTAATTCCACTGAAATATTTCATTTCTTTACTGTTCCATCTGTCAGGAATTTTTTTTCTGATGGAATTTAGTCAGTGGTAGTTGATTTGTTTTAATTGTTTTCGTGGGGAAAATTTTGTTTGGCAAATTTTTTTTGCTATGACCGCCTAAATGAAAAAAATGCATTTTCCAGCTGTTCCCACTTTTCGGTTGCATTTTACGAATGGCTATAACTGAGGGTTGATATAGAGCAAATCATTCGTGCACCGAAAACGCATCGCCTTACGGAATACCGGCCCACGAGTAAAAAGGTTGCTTCCTCAAATTTGTATTTGTGGGGTGTTCATTGACACTTTGTGCTGCTGGGAAGTTCTATTAGGTTTCATTTATTTGCTGTGTTGTTTGGTAGGAATTGTAGCTCTTTCCAACCACTTCAAACACTCTGACAGTCAATTCTCTGTCCTCTTGGAAGGGCTTTGCTTTCTTTCCGCACTCAAGAAGTGAACCGACTCTTCAATTCGCCGTAAACTGCCCAAGCGACTCGGCTAAAAATTATTAAACACAACAAAAATTTTTCAATTCAATGGATTTTATTTGTACAAAAGAAGTTTACATTTACAAAGGATGACAACCGCGCTGTTGTTGCTTACAAACTTATGTCAAATATGGAGGAAGCTTATTGGCGAGAAGACTTACCTGGCCCACCTATTTTTCAAATAGGGCCGATCCACAAAACTGCAGTAGCCAACCTCACACAAGGTCTGCTTGTTCCGGCAAGCACAATCAGCCATCGCAGTCAATTGCCTTCAGTGTACAAGGTACCCTCCTTGGAGTACAGTCTCAAGAGTTGGCACTTCTCCTAATTGCCTTCTCGTATATCTTCCCCTGATATCTCCCGCGCCAACTCAAATCGGCTTCCTATGCGGATACCATCACTTTGTCTTATCGCATCATATGACAAGTCATAAAGGCAACCTACTCTCTTTTGGTTTTTGTTTTTTGTTTTTTTTTTTGAAAATAGTATCTCATTCGTCAGAAGCTATCTTATCTTGTTTCCATTCAAATACCAAGAGAACATGTTGCGCTATCTAAAAAGCTCGCTTATTTTTATTTTTTTTTATTTTTTTCTAGTACTACTTTGTAGATTTATCATTCGCTGGTAATGTTTGTATTTGATTTCGAAAAAGGCCTTCCCAACTGCACAGCAGTGTCCGGTGTTCGTTGGAAAAGGCAACATCGCTTCCCTGTGGTTCGCGATTAAATCGGCCGTGGTTTTATATCCCTCACAGTCAATTAAACGCAATATGACGGATGAGTTGTCTTGTAATTGAATGAGAGTGCCGCCTACCTGTAATCAAGTGTTAAATCTCCGACCTGCGGATTAATTTTGTTTCAATTTCCGATTGGGTTCTCTTTCGGGTAAGTTTCGTCGACGGGTGGATTGGCGGTTTCCTGCCGAACATACTGTGTGCCAGCTCACAAAAACAAGCAGGACAGATAAGGCCAGTAGTAGTGCTAATAATATAAATGGCATTTGCATGTACCGTACACTGGCGGCGTGATAATGTCACTCCTTTGCTATCAGATGCGGTTGGTTCTCCTCATAAGTTTCCATATCACAATCGATATCGGGCCGACAGCCATGGGTCGGCTATATCTGATTTAATATCACTTATTGCGCGAAGCTTTTTGGCTGAATTTTACAAATTATTTTCGATTCTAGAGCTTGGATTTTTACTTTCTTTCTCTCCACCAGTGGGTAAAAAAAAAATAAAATTAAACTCCACCCATAAGTGGACCTGTTGCGGCGGCCATTTATTGAAGAATGTAGGACAAGGTGTTGTTTGTCGAGACATTTCCGATTCTTATCACTTCGACAACTGCAACTATTTTGAACCATTTTTGCTGATAATTTCTCAGAGATACGGTTCGTGTGGTGTTTGTTTTCTTATTTGGGTGAGAAAGGGAGCCACGTCATGACACGTGCAGACTGTTCGGCTCTTGCCCGAAACATGGTTTTACTATCTGTACACCGGAAATGTGTGTTTTAAGAAATTTTTAACTGTGATAGTGAGTTGCAAAGGCCGGTCACAGAGAAAGCTATCACAAGTTGCAACTTACGATAGGTTGGATACAGAAGATTCGCTTAGACTGTGGTGTCGAGACGGGTCTTTTGCAGAGTCGACTGTTTCGGACTCATCTGTGATTTTTTAGTTTGTTACGAAAGCGGCTAAAGCTTTGGGTGAGCCGGCAGCTATGTCCTAGAGAAAGTTTACCTCTAACCGTGCGAAGTCTTGTGGCAGAGGTGTCGCTGCTGCTTCGACTTTGCGGCTAATTATATAGACACTGTGAGACTCTTTCACCTCCTTGAGTTCGGTTTTCTCTGGGGTACCTACGGTGGTCTCTGTTAAGCTTTCTATAGGACACAATGGACGCAACTGATGGTCAAAGCGAAGCTTACCTATTTCGCATTTACCTATCGAAACGTTCAAACGTTTTCGTCTGCAGTAACAGTTCGCTTTTGCAACTTAGAGCAAATCATTCGTGCACAAGTTTACAGAATCTGAACCCTGGTTTACCACTTTTATTTATAGTGAAGCGGTTCCCATTGTATGCTGGAAGAACCAGGTGTCAAATCTTCTCGTTTCTTAAAGGCTTACACACCGAAGCTCATTTTAACTCCGCGTCTTTGCACTCCAGATGTCTACGTAACCTTGGGAAGGGTGTGGAGCGTCGATATATTTATAAGGTACAAGCTCGTATGGTGTGGCGCTTTTATGATTCAGGTCTAGTCCCGTGTGTACACATTCATTTTGAGACTCTTTTATGCCTCTCTGTTTTGTGGTTATGCCCTCCAGGACAAGGACCTTGTGTTGATTCTAGGATATCACGACTGATATTCCCGTGGCACTTTAGAGGCCCACCTTGAAAGCTCTGCAAGATCTGTATATGTACACTAAGCCTCAGCTTCTTTCAACTATGGAACCTATGGGACCCACGTTTTTATGCCGAGTCCGAACGTCTGAATTGGGAATCTTTTCGATGACAATTATACCCTCGGATGCTTGTCAGACCTTTGGTAAAGGTTGTGCAATTTTTATGTTATTCAAAAGATCAAATTTGAGATCCCACGCTCTGGCAGATTAAAAACTGTCACTGCACCCACGCTTATAGCATAGGGCTATAAAATAAGAACAATTGCCCATTCGTTTCAGTTACAGAGCCCTCTTAGATAAACCTTCAACAAAAATCTCTACCAGCCTCAAGCTGTAAGTCCTCATCAATTATTATTAAATTATTTTGACATTTCTGAACTTACACCGAATTTCCCCCCAGTTCGAGTTCAACGATTCCGAGCAAAAGAGCGAAAGCAACCTCAACAATGCACTATCAGCTGCTAGCATTTATCACAGTTAATTGCCGTGGCAGCTGGTATCAAGCTGCAATCACTTTCATTCAATACAAAATCGAGCTTCTGAGGTACATAATCACAGAGACGGTGCTTGTATTTTATTTATTTTTTTAGAAAGTAATTCGTATAATTAAACAAACTGGTTCTCCAGTGGACAATGTTTGTAATTACAAATTGCCTTGAATGGAATTACCGTCTACCGTTTTTCCAGCGTTGTTAACATTTTACAAATGATACCGTGTAATTGCAGGTGATGGTTGTTGTGATTAAAAAATTGCCGGCGATTATTTCAGTCATGTCGAGTGTACGCTGGGTGTCAGTTCTGTCAACTGAAGTGGATATTTATTAGGAGTTTCAGTTTAGACACATAATCGGGTTTTCAGCTATCAGAGGTCTTGTGAAAAACTGCTACGCAGTAAAAAAAAAAGTGGCAACATTGTGGCCGGCACAAAATGTGTCCCAACTATTTGAATTAATTTTCACAGTAAAAAGGGAATCTGCTTAAATGTGTCCTTTATTCAAAAGAAGCAGATGGTTTAAAAAGATTTGAATATTTTTAAGTGTTGACGCTGTAGCTAGGGTATTGGACACTTCTTCACCACCGCAAAAATTGAACTAACACCTGAAAGTCTTCTTTTAAACGGCTTTTCCTGATGGGAACTTCTGACAAACAATAAATCATAGTGGTCGTCATCTTCTAAGTTTTATTTGATGACATAGAGTGATCATTCGGCTTGGGTAATTCATGAAGAACAGAAGTACAAGGCAGGGAAGACAGTAAATGTAAGCTGCACAGAGAACCGACTTTCGAAATTAAACTGCTTAAAAAATCACTAAAAGGGGTTTGATGATACCTTCGTCCTGTAGTTGGAAATAGCAAAAATGCCAACACAAGCTTATAAAATTAGGCTTTGCGTTCCTTAAACAAGACAACCGAGACTACTGTCCTAAGGAATCTTCAGACAAATTCGAGTCACTTCGATTTGACAAGAAAATAGACGCATGGCTTTGAAAAGCTGGTTCTAAAGGGTTTTCCAATAAGAGGTGTTATTTTGGTATTCAAAGAAAAATTTAATTTTTTGAGATAAATGATCGGATGTTTATTTCATAATAAAGAGGGAGGTATGCCGTAAATAATGAAGAACAACATCAGCCAAATGGCCACCACGAGCACGCATACAGGACCATATCCTTTTCATGAAATTTTCCATAACCAAATCGCAAAGTGGCTGCCCTATGTCCTCGATAGCCTCACGAATTTTGTCTTTGAGGTCTTGAATCGATGCTGGGCTGTTGGCGTAGACCTTATCTTTCACGTGGCCCCAAAGGAAGAAGTCGCAAGGTTTCAAATCACAAGATCTCGGTGGCCAATTGTGATCACCTCTTCGAGAGATAACACGGTCCGGAAACTTTTCCCGTAAAAGATCAATGGGAAAGAACGTAGCGCCGTCTTGTTGAAAGTAAACGTAAACTGAACTTTATAAGCCTTAAGACCCAAGTTTTTATGCAAATTACGGTGTAATGACGTTTGTGGAATGCCCAATTCCAAAGAACGACGAGGAATGGACAAACCTGGGTTTTCTTCAACACTTTGGGCTACAGCAGCAATATTCTCAGTTGTTCTTGGGCGACGTGCACGGGTTTTATTCTTCACATCACTAACTTGTCCCAACAGCCCGAATTTTTCCACCAATTTCTGTATTGCGGTCCGACAAGGTGCTTCACGACGACCAAAACATGCTTTAGTTATGCGAACTGTGACTGCAAGATTTTCACCATTTTTGTAGTGAATTTTAATAAATTTAATGCCTTGTTGAAGCGTGTATCGTTCCATTTTTATTAATGGCGTAGTTTCTACTTGTCAAATGTCAAAGAATAAAAGCTTCAAAAGTGACAGCTACCGAAATAGCGGGTCATTCACAATAACACCTTTCATTAGAAAGCCCATATATGAAGCTTTTGCGGCCCTTATTTTTATTTTGTACAAGGTTTCGGTACCCAAATGCAGTGCAATTGAAGAAATACAGAGACACCGCAGTAGTTGAGCTTCGATTCGTCAAGAAAATAAACGATTGGCTATAAAAACCTTGACCTAAGGTCGTATATGAAGCTTTTGCGGCCCCTACTTCTACTTTGTTCAAGAACTCGGTACCCAAATGTAGAGCATTTGGTGATTGGGCTTAGACATAAGCATCTATGACTGTTCGGGACTGTGCCTCAACCAACAGATTTACCACTTCACCGAACTGAATCAATGGATTGAACTGGTTTCGTACTCCGTTTTGGTTAAGATCCACTTTCAACTGGGTGCGCCACGAAATGAGAGGTTGCCCACGAGGCATAAATCCATTATAGACTTATATTCATTATAACCTTATGCCCCTGTGCCATCACAATGAGCCCACGAGGACCTAAGTGTGGTATAGTAGGGTCTACCCTGCTCTACCAACCCGTAAACCTAACCTATGCCACTTTGCCCGTCCTCCTCGTTAGCCTTGATTAGGTCTTTATCGCTGTACAGCCCAGATAGGCCTTCATGTCAATACAAATTGGACCGGCGAATTGAATTACGGAAAACTTTTCGCTCAAGGTAACCGATTGTTCATATTCCTCTTACCAGATCGGTTCCATCGCTCTTCTTGCATGGCAGTGCCGCAAGCTCAATACGCATACTTGTAAAGGCGCTCATGATCCACGAGTCGTTAACAAAAAAGATCTTGCTTTTCCAAGCTGGTTTTGTGGTGGTCTCAAAAGTTACTGGGCCTTGACAATAAACATTTTAAGTTTGGACTTGAAATTTAAGTTTTTCACGAGGGCTTGCTTTCCAAAAAAAATTCACAGTTATGAGCTCCCGTAAATTTCAAGTCGAGACCGAAATTTATTATAAGCACGTCGCAAAGTCTTGATCGTGTCAGCAGTCTATGCTCACAGCTAGGCCGTTTGGTTTGTCCACCGAGGTTCAGGTATTTAAGGCCTAATAGCTCCTGATATAAACTGCCAAAAGTCAAGGACATCACGTCAGTTTTCTAGTGAACTGTCACTCTTGTCAATCGGTGTTTCGCTGTCTTTTAAATGCAATTGAGTGGAAGTTCCACAAAACTCCTTGAAATCTGATGTAGGACCCCTATTATTCTGCTCTAGGTGCAGAGGCATGCACGTTGGTAAATGACTTTTCATCGACTTCAGTTTGTCTGAAAATCATAACCAAAACCTAACCTAAACGGAGAAAGATGTAGGTCTCGACCTCGTCAAATTGAGAAACGCCTCCAAAATCGTACGATCACACTTTTCAACTTTTCATTGTCCACGTCAAAGAAAATTCCAGCAACGCTGCAGCTTCCAAACGCGCTCATAATTACGCGTCAACATTTCACTGACGTAAATTGCATATACCTCTCAGCACTGAGATTTCAATTTCAAAATAAACTCCATGTAGGTAACCGAATATCCATCCATTCATTCGCAGTGATTCCATTCAAACTCAAACGGTTGTATAGTATCTACAGCGCCAGGGCATGACATTTACTATTCACAGAATTTGGCAATTTCATTGTAATTTATTCACTTTTGTTCTAAATGATTGGCGGATATGCTTTGAATACTATAATTGAAAAGAGCTGCAGGGTGTACGGGTGTACGGGTGGAACACGAAAATAATTCGCATCTCGTTGTGCTCAATTAAATCGCGCGTCTGATGGGTGGGTGTGAATTCAAATTGCAATTAAGGCGCCAAATTTGACAATTGTTCAGCTGGCGTTTAGTGTTTTGTTTTTATGTCTTAATTTGTCGGCGAAATTTGTCAATGGAGGGGATTGAGATGGTGCGATGGGAAGAGGCTTTAAATGGGTGATGAAGACAACCGAGATTACTATGCCAGTTGAAATTATTATTAATAGGAAAATCCAGCTGACAAAAATTTACCGAAAAGATGGGGTAATCAGCTGCTCTGGTGGTTTGTAAATTCTGTAGCCATTGTTGTCATCACCGAATACATGCGGGCACCTACTCTCCTTTGGTAGATAGTCCATAATGCTATTTCGAAATAAAGTCTAAATAGTTATAAATACAACAAAAAACGTTTGTGACAAGGAAATACATTAGAGAATCTACCTAGGGAGACTCACCTTTCATTTGGTCCATGTTTCCTAAAAATCGGTTGTGAAATAGCGCCGTAGACGGTACGACAAATAAGGAGGTAGCCTTTTGGCATAATTATGTACAGAAGTAGGAGTTTACACAGAACGGAGTAATGGGCAGAGTTCGAGCATACTCCGAAGCGAGTGTGATTTGAGCGGTCTAATCTATTTATGAAACTCATTTGAGCGCCAGCTGTCACTGTCAAAAGTGTTTGTTGAATTTTTTTAGTCTGCAAGTACTTTTTGCCAATTTACTACTCATTTTTTATAAGCTACTAGTCTTCTTTCTTATTCTGATCTAATTTATTTCTAAAACCCATTTGAGCGCTAGCTGTCACTGTCAAACTGTTTTGACAATCCACTTCCTTTCGCTGTACCAGCATTGGCATTCCTGATCAGCATTTATATACAGTGCGCGATACTAATAATCATTTTTAGTGTCCAGACTAAATTTTTCGAACTCTTTTTCGAAATTTTCCATGCAAAATTCCATATTGTGACCTACAAAATATTTAGTGTGAAGGTTAAAAAAACACCTAACCAAGTTTGCGTTCTAGGGGTACCTCAAACTTCTACTTCACTCATAGGTGGGGCTGCATTCCGATCACGAATTCAAACCTATGATGCGTCTGAGCTGAAAATGGAACATCAGTTCTTCAGGCTCTGCTTTAAAAAAAAGGAAAGAAATGCGCCTGCAGTTGTAACACTGACAATCGTTACTATAAAAAGACTGCAACTTTTTTTTCAACTAAAAGGTGTTTGTCCGGAACAGATTTAAAAACTACTGCATGAATTTGACTTCGATTTTCATTGCTGGATTGCTTTAAGTCACGATCAAGGTATAGGACAAGTTTTATCGTTATCCGGTATTCGAAGAGGGTCTTTCAACCTCATAGCTTTAAAATTCACAAACTTAAATTGAGTACAAATTGGTAAACAACTTTCTTCAACTGTGGCCAATTCAAGAGAGGCTTCAATTGCCAGTATTTCAAAATTGTTAAGCAAGATTTTGACGTAGTAACAGTGGCAACATTGATGTCAAACAGTATCTTCAACCAGTTTTTGAAAAGGCTTCCATAAAACTCACTTTTACGAGTTCTCGAGACCTCCTTTGAATTGTTGGCAAAGACAAATCTTTCTACATCTTCCCCGCTCCTAAGCTAACAGCCCCGAAATTGGGTGATCTATAAATACGGTGACCATTTTTTAAAACTCATAAAAGATGACAAATTTTTTAAGCAAAAATACCTGCACAGTCAAAAATGGTTAAAGAACATTTGAACTATGAAAATTTGTAGGTTTCTGTAGGTTTTATAGAAGAATTGACTTGGTCTTTGAAAATCAATACAAGATAACCAGCTTTGTAAGACTGTAAGACTTGAGTAGGTACCTCCTCGCAATCTCGCATATTTCTTATATAAAGGGTTTTTCAAGAAGAGCGCTACAAAAGTTTTTTTAAATAAAACAAAAACGGTTTTGGATATCAATGAAATTCTTTATTCCTGTGAAAGTACGTTCGATGCCATTATGTATGGAACTCGATTTTTTTTTGCATGGCCACCACGGGCACGCTTGCAGAAGTCCAGACGCTATACCCAATTTTTGACGGTTTTCAAGCATAAATCGGCCGATAGTGCTGCATTTTCACGTTCGATATTCGTACGAAGTTCATCAATCGTCGCTGGCTTGTTGGCATAGACCATAGACTTGACGTAGCTACACAGGAAATAGTCTAACGGCGTCAAATCACACGACCGAGGCGCCCAAGCGACTGGACCATTTCGTGAGGTAACACACATAAAGTGATTGTGACATTCGCTGTGTGGCTTGTGGCGCCGTCCTGTTGGAACCACATGTCCTCCAAGTCCATATCATCCAATTGGGGCCAAAATTATTCGGTTATCATTGAACCCATTCACAGTAACGTGCCGGTCTTGATCATCACGGAAGAAGTACGGCCCAATGACGCCGCCGGCCGATAAACCACACCAAACCGTAATTTTTTCGGGATGCAATGATGACTCATGGAGTACGTGTGGATTGCTGCCTGACCAATACCGCATATTTTGTTTATTGACGAAGCCATTCAGCCAGAAATTACCCCCATCGCTGAAGATGATTTTTCGATGAAAATCCGAATCATTTTCAAGTTGTTGCTCAGCCCAATTCACGAACATACGACGCTTCTGGTGGTCAAGCGGCTTGCGGATGTAGGCCAAGATCTTTTCGCAAAATTCGCCACAACGACGTCACAGAGATGCCCAACGCTTGAGAACGACGTGTGAGAGACACATTTGGGCTTTCTTCAACTACGGGCACTTCTTTGTCTCACTGGCAAGTGAATATTTTGTACTGTACCTGGGGATTACAATTTTTCCACTAGACGCTCAGTTGTTGAGGAGGATTAATGATCACCGAGTCTGTACCAGATTTTGAAAAGGTTTCCACGGCTTTCAAGTATCTAACTTTCCGATTTCTACTACGTTTCTATTAAAAATTACTTAATTTACATTAAATTGCTTAAAACTGTTAGTAAAGATGATTCGTCGCAGTCTATGGTGGACTTGGACCCCACTCCTACCCCAAAGATGACTAACATCCCCCTCCACTTGTGTAACTGGAGGTCTTCCTAAACTCCCTTGCCAAACGCAGGTAGAAAGCTAGATTCAATTGCTTTCCCTACTTTAAAGCACCTTGTTCCATTGGACTCCATATTTCCTCCTTTTCCAAGGGTTTCGATCCAAAAGTTATTTTCTTCGTAACAACATAATTTATGTCACTTTTTCCTACACACAACTCAATAAGGACGACTGCCTTCGAGATCGTTGTAAACATGTGTCAAACTCGTCAAAAGCATGATGTCGCCATTTACAGAATCGCATACAAAAAAAGAGTGTCTTGTTAATTTAAAATACACTACATACGAGTGTATAAATAAAATTAACACCTAACCAAGTCTGCGTGTACTAGAGGAGGGACAGCTTTTTTTATTAAAAAATTAATTGCTCGCCCCGTAATTATACTGCATCCGAGTTGGTTAATAAATCATAGATAGATACAAACAACAAATACAAAGAATATGAAAAAAAATTGTTTAAATTAATTCCAAGCCTCGGATAATAGCACAACATTTCAAGTTGCTGACCTTCCATCCAGCGAGCGTATGAGGGAATCTATGATGCGAATCTATGATGCGAATCACATTGCCTACTGCCTAGTCTAAAGTTTCACTGCATGTGGTATGCCGGCATGTGGTGGAGTGCGATGTTCGAGTGACTCGCTCGAGAAGCATTCTACGTCTACCTCCAGTAGTGACTACTCTGTCTGCGGAGCAGTGTTTTTTTTTTTTTTTTGTCCGTTCCCGGGTAAGATAAGATTAGATGCATTATCCGGCAACATGATGTTGTGACACTGATTGAGAGGAAGCCGGACGGAGTTAACGTTCCGCAAACATAAGTACACGCGCGTATTCTCCTCGGGTTTATAATTATTGCGTGCCTGCATTTCAAGGTCTGGGTTATGGTCTTTGGTACAGTGCACAAAAAAAGGAACATTGCTGTCTTCGCGAGAAATGATTGCATTGCTAATTAATTGCGAGTGAGTGTGTGTGTGTATTTTTAGATACTCGTATATCCATTTGATTGTAGTTTGGTTTTTTTTATGAACCCAAGTGCTGCGGATGGACAATGACGCAATCGTCACTCGTGTGGCTTTCTATATCTATTACGTTCTAAATCAGTCCATGCACGAACAGTCGGTGTGGCCACGTTTTCGGCTGCACAGAGATGCGACACATCATGGTGCACTGGCCATGAGAATGGTAGACTCAGAGTAACACTGGAAATTGCGGAGTGAAAGACTTTTATAACAATAGCTCTTCATCAGCACCACAATCACGATGTGCTACGTGATGATGAGAGCCGAAAATGCTCACCTAACCAGCGCAAAGTACGTTGACTGAGGGGAGTCGATGTGATTTACGGGGAAATCCACTCAATTTTGGTGTAGTGCGGGAGGAGCACGGGCAGTGTCCATCATATTGGCAGTTGGCAGTTGGCACTTGGTGTTCAAGGTCCAGTTGGGGTACACACGGATATAATTATTTTGTCAGATATCTAGTTCGCATAACCAGTGGAGCGATGTTGACCAAATAATTGGGCGATACGCTCTGATGGGGTAGTCATCGTAACAAGCTGTAGATCGTTAACTCGGATACTCACGTTAATTTGGGAAAGTGCGGAGTATAGGTGAGTCAAAAGACTAACATTAGGCTCGCCTTGTGGTCCTCGGTTTGGTTATCTGTAGTATTAGCTGATGGATGTCATTGGGCCTGGCCAATAATCATTTTAAGCCTTCTAAAACTAATATTTTGTAGGTCACAATGGGAAATTTTATGTGGAAACATTTTTCCATTGTGAGCTTGTATTTATAATCGAGCCTGGACACGAATTGTGATTATAAGTATCGCAGATTGCTTTTTCAGGGACACATTTCTCTAAAAGCCATTAAACTGTTTTTCTGACGACTTAAAATATCAATACACAGCTCTAAAGTCTGGACGCTCCATCAGTTCCCATTTACCTACTCCGGAGCTTCTTTTTTTACCGGCTATCATTCAAAGGTGATTAGCCTTGAGGAACTTTCCTTTATTTTGTTGCACTTCTAGACCTTGCTACGAGCTATAATTGGGCACATACCTGCTATGTGGTTACGTTCTCTCGCTCTAAAATTGACAACACATTACAACACGGTCCATCTGCAATGCCGAGCCTCTGGCGGTCTTCCTGAAAGCTTCCATTTATCGTAGGGTATTAAATAAGATAGATGCTAACCCCACCATGCTTTCTACTACTCTAATTTTTGATGTTCACCTACAATTTAAATGCTTTTCTAGGACCTTTCTCTCTAGACTTGCACCATATTATACCGTCGCAGATACTTTGACCTGTAGCTTTAGATTGGCTCCTAAATAGGACTTTAAATAGCTCGCAGCATAGTCTGAGTGATGGTCTTCCATGCACTTAGTATATATAACGTCTTCATTAAAAAGGCGACAGTTGTTTCTGATTCCACTACTCCTCTTGGCCTCCTCAGTCACAGTAGCAAATATTTCATTATGTGGCACAGTACTGGACTCACACCTGACCCCTGTGGGACTCCTTCTGTATTTGAAAGCCCTTGTCCGAATCATTTGTTATTTGAATAGCAGGCTTCGCAGCTTGTACCCGTATCGTATACATGCTCACATAAGTTCCAGTGGCAATCTGTCCAATGTCCATGCTCGAGGCACCTAAATCATCTTCTAGCCCACTATAACTTTAGACGTCTCTCAGCAATGGTTACTTTACATTCGCTTGCTCTCATCCCTTGTCATTCTGTCAGTTTTCATTGCGTCTTTTTATGAAGCTCCACAGTTTAAGCAGGCTTCAGGCCTAAACTCTCTACTTTTAGAGACTATTCCATTAGAGGCAATCAGTTTTCCCCTAAGGTCGTCACTTTATCGAAGTAGCGCACTTCAACTGTTGCCTGTTGGTACAACGTTTCGGACATGTCTTTCTTGAATTGTTTCCCTAGTCCGTTGCTTCTTTTTTGCAGCTCATTGGACAGCTGTTTCCCTGATCTTGTTGAGCTACAGGTTCACTCTCATTAGTTTGGGGATGTCTGCCTACAGCGCCGTTCCGTCCCGTTTTTGCGGTCCTTCTGTCCTTTCTTTGGACACTGCCGTTTTCGTTATTTCTCTTCTTTTCCCTTTTCTTTTTGTTGCTTAAGTTTTCACTATGCGCGCACTTTCTAAGAAGTCGTTTTGGTTTATAAATACGAGTACTCCCGACCATGTTAAAGGTGCTCGGTGTGACAATTCCAGTTCTTCGCGTAGAGACAGCTACGACAGCTACTTTGCTGAACCATTCTTCTCCGTCAAAAGTAAATTCCCTTCTAAAAGTTAACGTGGAACTCGAGTAGTACAAGAGACAAAAGACTCTCGTCCGTTTTTACGACCTCAGCCCTCATTCCCATCTTGTCAGGGATTCTAGCATTTCTCCCATGCAACTCTTAAGTCTGCCCTTGGATATTGGTGTAGCTTTCCATCACTCTACTGGGTCGATTCTCCAAAAATCAGACTTAACACAACACTTGACAAAACGATACCCATTGGCAATGATCTTGGCTCCCCTTCAAACCTCACAGAAGCCTCTACAGACACCCACCCTCTGTTAATTGCAATTCCATCGCTGTCACTTCTGTAGTCGCACTTATACCCGCCACTCGCTGGCATCATCCTTGACTCCTGTCCGCCGATCCGTGTGATTGGCCCCAAGTCCATTACATTCTCGCACATCATTACCGACTCTGTCTCCATCCATATGTCGTTTTCTCCCTCCCGCCAGCCTCTTGGGCAAACGAAAATCCGGGACGACCCAAACTAAGCTGACATCAAGTCCCCCATCAAATTCTTATTCAAAGTAATTAATGCCACCCGAACAAAGACAACTAATAACAATCGCATTCTATCTTTATGTCCTTTCAGATGCCACCCACACACTGGCGAACAGCCCAATAAATTGTCCGGCTATTGGCCCAAAGCACACAACAACGACATTCAGCATTTGTGTATCTCGGCTGCTCCGGAAGGACCAAAAGTTTGAATTATCCCAAATCCGATAAAACGAAATAACCCAAACAATTCCATGTATCGGTCGAGCGGTCACCAAAAATAACTAATAAAGGACACCCTCCGGCCCCATGCAACAAACACAACACCACCAACGGAGATACCAATTTCTGTACACGAATCCCTATGTGGCAGGGGATAACACAACAGAACACAACACATATCTGCATGGAGCTAGTAAACATAAAAAGGGATTTACATAAATTCAATAAAGGACATATCAAATTTTATTCGACTGAATCTACTGCTGCGTAAGGACAAGGGTGTACACTGTACAGTGGCCATAGTTGCAACACCGAGAATCATATCGTAAAAATACCAAATAAATACGAATATACCCTTCGAAGGACATCCGATTCGGATTTGGATCTAGATTTGCGAGACCGCCAATAAACAAAGCTCTAAATTATGCAAAACAGCAGCCTTATCCTGCGACAGTTATTGTAATCGAAAAACTAAAGTTCTGCCGCGCGTCAAATCACAATAAATCAGCGGAAGGATTAATCGGGCGGACAGCTTTGGATAATAGGCACTGTCATTAGCAGAACGCACAGAACGGCGCTCACTGCTGTTTGGCTGACTGAGATATGGCGTTCATATGGAGGCGTCGCTCAACGTCGATTGTGAAAATTGTCGCAATCCTGACGGCAATTTGGTTTACGGTCGCCTTCCTGCTCTACACAGATGATACTAGACGCGCTGCCAAATGGAATGGTATGTCGCTTGGACTGAAGAGTGTCGGCGGCGGTGGCGGTGGCGGTGGCAATGGATTTGACTACTCTGCCCGGGGTGGAGGTGGCATTGCGGCTGATATTCCCGCTGTAGTTGATAACGACAGTCGAGGTGGTGCCGTTGAGACCGTCATCGACGCCAACAAACGTGATATCAATGATGGAGACGAGTCTGTGATCGATAATGTCGTTGTACAGCAACACGAAAAAGCTGTCGCCAATCTGAAGAGTCGTCTGGGAGCGGGACAGGAGCATGGCAAACAGAGCTCCGTACAGAAGCCACTGCCGGCTGATGATGGTAAGTGGAGTGGGGGTTTTGTGGTTTTGTGGTATATTCTTTCTGCTGATTGGTGGTCATTAAGCCCTGTAATGTGGAGAAGGACTCGTTCAAGGATAAGTTGAGAGTGTCTTTTATGTGCGATGGTTTAGTGGAATTTATTTGTGTACCTACCAGATGTATAATGGGGCACTTGGGGGGAGATTTATTAACAATTAGCTGGGTTTCAAGGTGAGCTGGCGACAATTGCTGTGTCTTTGACCGCACTTCTGGTGGAGTGGAATCGATCGAATTGGGTTTGAAGGGAAGTTGAGAGTCAGGTGCAACTGGTACGGATTTTTTTAAATAGTTTGCTGTCGCTGTATATCTTGTAAAGTTCGTTGGCGAATAACCTCCTGCAAAGCCCGTCAAGGCACACGAAACTGACAATTTGTCCAAGAAGGGGAAGCAATTGGGGGTACATTCCAAGCCCAAGCTGCAGCGCCACAATGCAGGACTCAAATGATCAAGGTCTTGTAGGGAAGTTCCTCAGTTCTTCCATTCTCAGCCCAAGGAGACATCGATTTCTGTGAACAAAAATGTACAGCCACTCAAAACCTCTGCTTCTCTATCCCGATTCTGTGGATTTCAACGGCACAGCCTCTGGAGCGACTCAGCTCCTTTTAGATACCAAAACTTTACGGATTTTTAAAGGCAACCCCCACCCACTGTTGAGATTATTTCTCCCCACTGGTTCGAACTCCAATGAAATAAAAACCCGCAGCAAATTTATGGCAACTTTTCAACTTAAAACCAAACATGCATCCAGCGTCCAGCATCCCCCATCAGTGCTCGTGCGGTTCTCTGGTTCGGGATATGACTTTTGTATTAATATTGACACACAAATCGGTTTATTGGCATACAATCGACCAAATAATTTCAAGTATTTATAGAGTTTTTGTATCTCAATTGGAAAATGGCTCGCATTTATCTGTTCTCTCCCCCGCAACCACCGCAGACAGCTGTGTGTGAGTTTTCAAAACAACACGGTTGTTGGATATTTCGATTTCGCGTTTCATTAAGTGCACGCCGATATTTATTATCTTCCTGTGCGCGTTCAGTTTGAATATAAATTACACATCTGTCCTGTAGAGAGTAACGCTAGAGGGGATGCGAATGCGAAGTAGAGAGGACCGACCATCCATTGTCGGTGTCACCATCATCCGGCGAGCACCGACTCTGGCATTATAAATGAATTTATGGCGCCACTGCTCGCTATATCGATTGAGCGTAAATCATTTTTAGTTACAATTATTGCGTTTCACACTATCGACGAGGATGGAGGTGGCTCCCATTGACAAAATGTCCAAACTCTGCGATTGGACAAATTTCGCTCGTGTTTGGCAATTTGCGGTTGCCCCGAATTGTGATTTATGGCTGCCCAGCATCAGTACCCATGGCGGACTAATGCTATTACCGCGGGCAATTTAGGGCGCCGAATGGGGATGGTAAAAGCGGTAATTAAATCCTGATACTCGCTCGGCCATAAATGGTTTAACGGTTTTACGGTTTGACTGCGCGCGTACAGAGTTCGTCTGTTCCTGATGTGCATTAATTATACTGGATAATTGATTAAACCTAGGTATTGTTGTTGTTGTAATTTTTTTGTCCGGCCGTTTGTTTGTGCAGCGATATATTGGTTAAAAATGAAATTTTAGTCGCTTTAATTACAGTTATCTGTTTGCGGAAGCCACAGAAAAAAGCGTCATTGTTGACCACTAATTCATTCTGGGATTTGACGCAGTTGAGCGGTTTATTTATAGGATTGGACTTCGATTTTATAAGGGATTTATTGAATTATATAAAAATGAGCTAGAATCAGCTATCAGCTGTCGAATTAAATGCCGCTGTGAAAAGTTATGCAAATTCGAAAAATAGTCCGTAGTTTGCATGACTTGCAATTTTTGAGTAGTTTTTCGAGCAGTTGATGCCGAATTTTGTTGCTACCCAATACTTATAGTGGAATGGCAAACTTAAGCGAGCACAAATCAGCTTTCACCTGTCAAATTGGTTACCCCTAGAAAAAGTGCTACCAATTCGAAGAGAGGAAGCACTCTTCATACGGTTTTCAATTTTCGGCAGATTTTTCGAGCAGCTAGGGCGGTGTTTTACAACCAATTTAAATCCTGAAATAAATCGCAACTAAAAATGTGTTCTAATCTGCTTTCATCTGTCAAATTGATTGTCGCTGGAAAAAGTGCTGCCAATTCGAAAGACAGTCCTCTAAAGAAAACACTCTTCATACGGTTTCCAATTTTCGGCAGATTTTTCGAGCAGCTAGGGCGGTGTTTTACAACCAATTTAAATCCTGAAATAAATCGCAACTAAAAATGTGTTCTAATCTGCTTTCATCTGTCAAATTGATTGTCGCTGGAAAAAGTGCTGCCAATTCGAAAGACAGTCCTCTAAAGAAAACGCTCTTCATACGGTTTCCAATTTTCGGCAGATTTTTCGAGCAGCTAGGGCGGTGTTTTACAACCAATTTAAATCCTGAAATAAATCGCAACTAAAAATGTGTTCTAATCTGCTTTCATCTGTCAAATTGATTGTCGCTGGAAAAAGTGCTGCCAATTCGAAAGACAGTCCTCTAAAGAAAACGCTCTTCATACGGTTTCCAATTTTCGGCATATTTTTTCGAGCAGCTAGGGCGGTGTTTTGTAACCAATTTAAATACTGAAATAAATCGCAACTAAAAATGTGTTCAAATCTGCTATCATTTGTTAAATTGGCTGCTGCTGGGAAAAGTGCTGCCAATTCGAAAGACAGTCTTCTAAAGAAAACGCTCTTCATACGGTTTCCAATTTTCGGCAGATTTTTCGAGCAGCTAGGGCGGTGTATCATAAGCGATATAATCTCCTTGCATCTGTCAAATTGCCTGTTCCTAAAGCATGTGCTGCCGATTCGAAAATCAAATAAATAGTTTTTTTTTTTTTACTCTTTGACTAATTTTTCGAGCAGTTAGGGCCGAGTATTGTTGTTAACCTTTACGTATAATGAAGTGGAAAACTCAAGTGAGCACAAAATAACTGTCAACTGTCAAATTAGTTGTCACTGCGAAAAGTTATGCCAGTTCGAAAAATCAAACCCTTTTACAACCACCCCCTATAAGGTGTCTACTTTTCGACTAGTTTTTCGAGCAGCTGGGGTTGTATATTGTAAGCCTCTGATAGTGAAATGGCTAACCAAAATAAGCATGTCATCTGTCAACTTAGTTGTCCCTGGAAAAATTGCTGTCGCCTTGAAAAACAGTCCTCTAAAAATGATCTCGCCTCAGAAGAACTGTCTTCAACTTGTTGCCTCAATTCAGATCTCTACCCCACTTACATCTTCAACTTCAACCCATTGACAGCTGTCACTCCCTCATAAACATCCAACAAATTCAATTTGGCGGCAAATTGCTCCTAATTGTTTCGAATCGCCTCGCCTATCTTATCTGCGCTCAATTAATTTTAATGTCGCTTATCTGATGGTGTCCTTGAACAAAGCTCACATCTCGCCGGTCAGTAATTACTGTTCTTATCAGAATTCCATAGAATGGCAGCTTCAGAACATGTCCATAATGTCCCCCATCGATAAATTCATAATCACAGCCCTTCCCAAGGTATACACATATACGCCAGAGGGCTTCTGCTGTCTCTGCGGCTACATCATCATCGGCACTTATAACTCATTTGACTGGTTAACTCGGATAAATTCTTCGCCCTGCCTCGGTTGCACTTGCACATCCCAGGGACGTGTTTACATGTTTCTGCTGTCTGGTGCAGCTCCGCAGGGCGGACATTAAGTCAAACGCAATCAGTTACTGCGCATGGCAAACGCACACTAATTACACCGAGTTCCATCAGTAAACATGTAATCAATCAGCCACAGCGCACGCAATGGAACAATGCAACGTCCACATTCACACAAGCGCGTGATCCGTAAGCCATTATATCCATCCTGGAGCTGGGTAATGTAATTTGTGCCAGTGATAATGGCTTTTGATTGGCATGTACATACGCACGACCTCTTCTTGAATGGAAAGCACAGAACAAAAACAAAGTCTTCGCGGCAATCACGTTCGCACGACGTGACCTCCCTGGCCGTGTAGCCTATTCCATTTCCATCCTCCTTACGGAAACCAGAACAGGGCTCAAGAGATCATGATCGATAAATGATCGCGATTAAGAACTGACTCCGAGATCAGTGTGTTGTTCCAGTTGGGAATAGCCACCTCGTGGTGTACTCGTATCCCCTCGGGTATTTTATTGATATTCGCGGTGCAGTACTCGGCAGTAGTTGGCCGTGACAGAGAGTTTCCATCGTGCGTCGTCGTCGTCTAGATGAAAGAAGACCGCACGTGTTTGCGACCGGAATGCATGTAGAATGCAATCAATCTGCCAACCTTTATCTGATATCTTCGGATTTGCTTGTGTGCCGACGCCGAGGACAGCGGCCACAATGGGGCATTTCGAGAGATAAATTTGGCATGCTACTTGGTGGTCCGGCTGCATTTTTGCTTCAGATGAATCGCTTGTCAACAAAGGAGTTGAACTTTTGCTCAACAAATTTCTAAGAAGAAATGTACAGACAGGACATTCGGCAACAAATTCACCTTCCAACGATTTTTTGATGGAAGTTTGAAGTTTGTGCATCGTACTTTTACTTTAAGGTAGGCACCACTGTACAGGTGGGGACAGTACAGCAATTAAATGTGGATTGGTATGAGGTTGCACATCTGTCATCTGCAAAAGTCCTTATATGGAAAAATGTCTCCCTCTACAAGAAGTCGAAAGCAGGACATAAAAGGGACATTGACTGGTGGACCCCAATGGAAGGGAGAGTTGCCATCTTAAAGCAGAAACTTAAAAGGTTAACTCTGCTGAAGGCGTTGGCAAACTTAGCTGTAGGAGCATTTGTAGCAGGGACTATTTTTATCCTGGTTCCTTTAATACTACGCGACAAGTACTTCTTGTTCTATCGAATTTATAAAAGCCTCACATATTTATGAAGGACACAGTTCCAAGTTCAACTTGTAGACCAATCGGCTTAATTTTTTATAATTTTGTCCACTATTCCGTTGACCCCTCCGGCCTTTTGGAAAATGCGACAGGTAGATAATAGTCTAGCAAATTTCAAAAAGCGTTACCCATTTTCATATCATGGAGTTACAAGGTCCATGCGGACTTTACGACTCTTTGTGGACACTTGTATACTTTTTCCAAGACCCTTTTGTTGTGGAAATTTTATCTGAGGGGCTTAATAAGCGGGCTGTCAGAGCGCAAGAATGTCTAAGTAACGCTCTTTCGAACAGGGCACGGGCGGGGAAAGAAAGGGCCGGAGCTGCCCTCTTGAGCTTACAAATTTAGGTAGTTTTTGCTATCAGAGGCCAGGGCTTGAGAAAGAAGCTATCTCGTGTCGTGGGAATTCGTAGTTTTTGAAGTAAGGAAATTGCTACATTTTGAGGCTTGGACCATTTAAAGGTGGAAGACCCCTCTGCTGAATGAAGAAATCTCAGGTTATGTACAAAATACGCATGACAACACATCATTTGTGGCAATTCCACCTTTAAAGCTTTCCACTGTCAACGTAGAGCTAAAATCAAAAACAATCGTTTTACATAATTTTTGACCAACTTTGGTCCGTTTTAAATATTCTGTAGCTCAGCCTCTGCTCGGAGCAGAAAAATAAATGATAGCTCAAAATACTCGTTGGGGTATTGCCTCGAAACGGTTTCAAGATTTTTCGCCTTCATTTCAAATTCTAAATAAAATGACAAGTTTAACGAAGTAAGGTCCAGATTAAAAATAGTTTCATAGGACCTCTCAAACAGATGCTGTTTTCAGTGTCATTTAAGAAATAGATCGTGAAAATATATAGTCTATAGCACGCAGAGAAACCCAACCAATGTTTTAGTGAAAGTTTCATCGAAATTCGTTCAGTAGTTTCCACGTTAACTCCGAACTTCGGTACATACGAGCTAAGTGTTTATCCAGTAATCAGCTTTGCTAGGCGCTTTTTTTAATTTTGTTAAATGAAAACTGCTGTGTTTTGACAGCAACAGTAGCCTAAAACCTGCACACGTTCATTTTATACATTTTACAAATGAAATTGGTAAGAACATACAATTTTGGAAACCCTGTTTTATTTATATAGATGGATTATGTAGATTCTACGTCACTTTGAACATTCACACGAGTCCTTTTTATAGTTTTATGGATATAGGTCGCACCTCTGAATGTGGTTATGAAATATGTCCACAATCTGAGATCAATTTCCACCTCCGACAGCGTTTTCCTCTTACTCGTATTATAATCTGCCAAAAAGCATTTTCCCCGTCAGATAAGTCGGAGGTTGAACAGCATCAATCAGACCGTACCGCCAGTAGCTATGCCATTTTACCGTCAATCTTGAAAGCCGACATTTTCGTATATTTCACTTACACTTACCGACTCATCCACCTATGCTGTCGCTGGTTTTTCCCCCGTTCGACGCACGACCGTGTTTGTGCTGCTGCCACCAGAAATAACTTCCGAAAATACCTCAGACAGACAGCCTTTGCCATTGCCATTTCCATAGATTCAAATTTTCATTTCCTTCATGAATTTTGCACAGTTCCTTTTTCGGCGAGGGAACCTTTAGCCATCTACCTCTGGTGAATCTCTCGGCATCTGTGCCCACTTAAATTCCAATGTGCTTGCCTCACATCCACCAGCCGAAGAGGTAAACATCCACCTCTGCGATGCAACTCACTTAAAAGGGCACAACCCCGAGATGCCGCGCAGCACATTAGATACTTTTTCCAATTTAAATATCGACACTGACAATAAAGGTTGTCTCTGTCGGTGCTATGCCGTCTTCAGTGACAATCGGCTAAGATGGAGATTTATCATACAAGCACGCACACACATGCGAGTGCAGCCATCCTAACGAATGACATTAGCATACGAGTCGGTGCTATCGCTAAATCAGGAACCCATACGATGCGGGTTTGCGCTCAAGTCGAATGCAGATACACCGCACTCGGTGGATTCCTTGAGAGCCTTTTAGCAATCATGACAGCTTGCGGCTAGGAACACAATGCAGCTCACGGGTGGTGAATTGCATAACCAGCATAGAATCTTCTCACAGTCTCTCGCTGCCTGATTGATGGCTGGAGATTATAATTACCGGGAATATGTGCTGTCATGTTATTTGTCAAATACACGACTGAACGTCTCGTCGGTCGGTGATGGTGCGGCTAAGAGGGGGTTAACTTTGGCAGAATCCAATGTCTTCATATACTCGTATACAAATCATCTTGGTGTGGTGCCCGTTTCTAAATCGGCCTTTTGTTCTTGCAGGTAAGGGCGTTCTGGACGCCCCAGCACCAGTGGAGGACGCTCCAGGCGAAATGGGCAAACCAGTCGTGCTGCCAGCCAACATGACCAGTGACGTGAAGAAACTAGTCGATGATGGCTGGACAAAGAATGCCTTCAATCAGTACGCGTCTGATCTTATCTCGGTGCATCGCAACCTTCCCGATCCCAGGGATGCTTGGTGAGTATATGCATGCAATCGGCTGACGTGCGGCTACAGCGTAACTGATGTGCTTGTACCTTTGCTTATAGGTGTAAAGAGCCGGGTCGCTATCAGAACGATCTTCCACCAACAGATGTGATCATTTGCTTCCACAATGAAGCGTGGTCGGTGCTGCTGCGTACGGTGCACTCGGTGTTGGATCGATCACCGGAACACCTCATCGGTCATATCATACTCGTCGATGACTTCTCCGATATGCGTAAGTTTGTCTTTACTCTGCGAGATAACAAGTAAGTGATCGGGTGATCTTTGGTTTTTTGTTTTTTATAGCTCACACGAAGACACAGCTGGAGGAGTACTTCGTGGCGTATCCCAAAGTGAAGATAATTCGGGCGCCGCGGAGGGAGGGTCTGATTCGGGCCAGACTGCTGGGAGCGCGCTACGCAGAGTCACCGGTGCTGACCTATTTGGACTCGCATTGCGAGTGTACCCAAGGTATGTGTGAATTCAGATCGAGTAATTTATGCCTGGAGAGTTGATTTTCTGAATAGTACACCAGCCTTAAGATGGAAGCTCATTTTTGGGTAATGTGGCTATGGTAGTCCTGGCCACCGATCTTGGCGTAGAATATTCTCAGTTGCTTTGTTTTTGACGCAACATTCTTGGTTTGATAGAGCTTTCAGCTGTCGAAAAGCTGACAAAAAACTGACAAAAGCCACGACGATGAATATGAACATCGTCAACGAGCTTTACCTGATGGTAAATCCACATGGATCCGTGGTATTTCTACATAAATAGCTAGTTGCCCCTACTGTGTTAGAATATCTAGCTAATTTGCTCATCTCCATGCCCTTGAATATTAAGTCGATAACAACTCTACTTTGTTGATCCATCTGTCGATTATTTAGCATTCCGGGGACCCAATTCCTCCATTTAATCTGGTGGAACCTCAAATAGCACAGACTCGGCCAATTTGAACTCTTTGCAGCTGGATTACTAAGCCCAAGTCTGCGACCACTTTTCGCGAGAACTAGTACACTTTTAGTAACCTCCAGAAAGAGGGTAGGCCGAAGCATACAACCTTGTGGTAACTCGCCATCCACCATCTTGAAAATGAAGCGCGATCACTGGCCATCGCACAGAAAAGGGAAGTTTTGTATTTTCTGCAGTCCTTTCTTATATCTGAGGTTTTTTTTTTAATTTATCTTTCGTTCCGCTCTAATAGAGCAAGCCGCACACAGTAGACAAATATCCATCAACCCAAACCAGAACCAAACCAAAACCACGATCAGCTAAAATCGTTGCTTAAATTTTTTTATTTGATATAACTTGGCCACGTTCGATTTTGGTCTGCAGCTCAGCCGCTAGATGGAGCAGAAAGCTGATTGATGGCTTGAAATATTTATAGAAATGTAGGCTCACTTAAACATATTTTAAATAATTTTGTTTGTGTTGGAATTTTTTTTTAAATTATTTAAGTAGTAGGGAATTAAAAACGACTAGGTCCGTGAGCAACACAGCACACTTGAGGGTCGACAACTTTCCCAAAAAGTAGGCGTGGCAATAAATGACATAACCTAAAGTCTTCTTAAATTTTTGTGAAGCTTAAAAAACAAATTTTCATCTAAATCTGTTGGGAAGTTTTTACCACAACCGATTACAGACATAAAACCCCGTTTAGTTTTGGAATACCTGTCGATACAAGTGTTATCGATTAGCGCACGCACTGCTCAACCAAATGAGAAGCAACTTTGAGAATTTTATATCTTAAAGGTTTGTACATTGCTTTCAAAAATGTTACAAAAATGAAAAAGAAATTTCAAAAATGTTACAATAGATGGCGCGGGAGTAGCATCACTGGGTATGCTTCAAATCTTCACAAAATCATTCAAAATCCCACATCTTGTCACTTACAGCAGCTGCGTCTCGAAAATTTCTTGCTCTTAGTCTAGGAAAATTCGTGAATCGATGCAAATTATATGTACCAACGGGTTTTAAAAATGTGGGCGGGGCTGTAAACTAAAGCGTTGCTCCACAAAATCACTGCGGGCTATAATATCTTCTAAGGCAACTTTAACTTAGAAATTTGCTAAATGGATGTTAAGTGTCTGTTCAAGGTATTTTTTAAAATATGGACCAGAGGTAATAGAAGGGCGTGGCACCAATGTACATTCCATACCAAATAAAAGATATACTTTGATTGGAGCCAGTAAAAACTCAAAATAATGAAAACGACACCCACAATGGGCTTTACAGCTGCCGAGTGGACTGAAAATGAAACACACACACTCCCGCCACATCAACCCCAAACCACATATACAGTCATAATAATAACAGTCCTTGAAACGTTTTATTTAAAACGATGTGGTGCGGGCCCACACTGCTGAATGTGCATTATGATTGTCATTCCATTATTAATTACAGCCATTAACTCCTTGGTATTTTTTATTTGCAATTTTAAATTTTCCTCTTTTGAATTCATACTCGGAATGAAAAAAGGACTCACCACAATCTGCTGATTGCGGTTGGTTTGGTTATACCCACTCGCAGTCGAATCGCAACTTTATGACGTTTTATGGTTTGTTGTACGTTTTTCGGTCACCCTTCCGGCTAAAAGTATATTGAATCCATTTGAAAATAAAACTCTATCTCCTTCAAGGGTTGTTATTTAAAAATTTAATAATAATAAAAATGTTCACATGCCTATTTCCTGGAAATCTCTACATCTCTACATCTCTACATCTCTACATATAAATAAAATTGGTGTAGTTCTGTTCGACTAAAATTGAAATTGACTGCATGTCTTTAAATGCAAAAATCTTAGAAATTGCTGAATATATTCTGGTGAATTTTTCACAGGCTTATAGAGGATACTTAGGCCTACAATCTCCACTTTTTCTTAACTCTATATCTCTATAAATTCCGGAAAAAATTGGACAAGAGTAATTTTTTTTTTCGTTTCGCTTCGATTTTTTCTTTGCAACGCTTTGCGTTCGAAAATACTGGGAGCATTTAAATATACTAAGTACCAGCTTATAAAGGACATCTGCAAGTACAATTTAGGATATCCATTATCTCGATAACTTAAAAGGTTTTTAAATAAATAGGCAAAATTTGAAATATTTCTACGATTTTCACCTGGGTTAGTGGATACGCACTTCATACTCAAATCAAACACACTAACCGCGCAAAATATTGACATCTCTTTTAGCCTTTATTACTCCTATGAAGGAGAGCAAGACAGACACAGGCAGTTGCTGTTTGTTTTGCTAAGAAAAAAAGAAAGCCAACAAAAGAAATGTCAAATATGTAGGGGAGCAGTGTTCCTATATCATGGGATTTATCCCTTTTTGTGGGAATTTCGATGTCCGAAAAGACTTCCGTGGATAAAGGGATAATGCACCAAATCGTGGGAATTTCGGAAATCTAACAAAAAAACATTCAAACTATAAATTTTTGGTGAAATTCTACCACAACACCTGTATTACACCATGATTATCAA
The DNA here is from genome assembly GCA_948293265.1 of Cheilosia impressa. Taxonomy (NCBI): domain Eukaryota; kingdom Metazoa; phylum Arthropoda; class Insecta; order Diptera; family Syrphidae; genus Cheilosia; species Cheilosia impressa. The sequence continues at coordinate 51,960,727 of OX411884.1, read as the reverse complement.
TACACTGACTGTCCATAAAAAACAGCTCATGTAAATCGTCTTCTATAAAAATTTTCTGGTACAAAAAAAAATCATAGCAGTATTACAAACTGCGGTTTTTATTCTAAAGGTTAATTTAACTTGATTTTCTTTCCGTGTAATACAAATTTTACTTTCAAAAACTGGATTTTAAAGCGAAAAGTATCGTGGGATTTGAAAAGGGAAAAATGACCACGCTTCGTGGGATAAATGAAGAGAGATTGCTAATAACACTGTAAGGGGAGGTTTGTTTAACTCTGTTTTGTTTACAAAAAAAAATATCTATTATCTACTCCTGTGACGGAGAGGGAGACAGACAGATGCAGTTTGCAGTGGTACTCTCTGCTCTGCAAAAACGGAGGTGTATATGTGTATAGCCTATTAAGTAGGAAGGAGAGAGATGGCATCTCATTAAATGTTTATCCAAGCCTAAAGCGACCTATACACCTCTCATGCTTGCATGTCAATTATAACATTATAAGCATACACACACGCAAATTGCGAAGAAGAAAAGTTAACTAAAACAAAAAAGTGATGAAACGAATAACGAATTTGGTGCCATTAAGCAGTGGACTTTAATGCGAGAATTCGGTATTTTCTATGTGTATTTGACAATTTTTTTATTTAATCAAAACGTCCACAAATATTATACAAGTTCAATACGAAACACAAAACAATTAAACACCGCGATGCCCATTAAACCAAGACGATTAGCGGTCGGCCATTACCAACATGCTTTTTTTTTGTAGTACACAGTACAGATGGGGGTTGCAATTACAAAAACAATATTGTAAACAATTGGGTTTTGGGGGGTTAGCCGTTGCGTAAGATATCCATCTCTTTTATTCATTCGTCTCGGACACCTACATGCACAATCACAGTACAGCGGCTACATGCCTGCAGGTACATATGTGATGTATGGGCCGCTTGAAACCAGTGCTGCCATCCACCGGATTTCCGTCCGTCATATCTGACTGAAATCTCCTTACTCTGACCAAAGTAATAAATTTAAAAAATTTCATACAGAAACCAATTTATTGTCATGCGGCCTCCTTTGAATGTTTCCCCTAATCGTGACTGGGGGTGTGCATTCAAACAAGACTGAAGTGAAGACGATTTAGCATATTTTGCAAATTCTGTGTTTCTTTTACCAATTTCAAACGCCAAAGTGAAGTGGAAAGTTCCTTTTTCTGCAAAACGTTGTGATGCATAGCTTTGCAACGAATTGTTTCTTTTTTGTTTTATTAGATTTAAGATTAGTTTAGAAATATAAAGAAACTTCATACATAATAAAATATAATGTTTGTTTTCTATTTTTAGTTAAAATTTATAACTATATTCCATTTTTGACTGGACTTCCGGTCAAAAATTCTTTTTTTATCTTTTGACACAATTTAACAAAATAAAAATCGGTCATTCGGTCAGATCTGACCGGATTAATTTTTTCGCGTTATACCTCTGCAATGTCTTTCGATGATTTTTCCTTCCAGCGATTATCAAAAAAAATTGTGTCTGCATGACAGCAAGTTTCTTAAATTTTTTTTCCATCAACTATTCTGGAATCATATTTTGCACGGGCGAAGCCGGGCGGGTACAGCTAGTACATTAATAAAGTTATAACACACCGCACACGGTTGTACACTGTACAGTGTACAGACGAGTTCAGTGCATTCGGGTTAAGGGTCCTCCGGTCATATTACCGAAACCACAACGGACAAAAATATTAGCACAAATTAAACGAATTTAATTAAGCTCGGGAGATTGTATAGCTGCTAACTGACACATAGCTTTTAACTCGTTTATTTCGCTGGCGCGCTTCTATTTTTTTTTTCTTTTTTTTTTGGGCCGCAAACCATCCTTTTGGGTTTTGCAGGATAAAGCAGTTAGTTAAGGGAGCGCTGTATTAATATAGAGCGTAATTATAAATTTAAGGCGAATAATGAAATTGGATGTGCATAAATAATTGCATTATGGCGTCAAGTGGACTTGATTAGATGTTGAAACTTTTAAAAGGGTTTAGAAGGACCTCTGCGGTGTTTTTAAAGCACGTAGGTCGACACACGGTTTTGTGAAGTAATTGAATTAATTATGTCTTGTTTCGCCTTGCGGGTTTCTTCAACTACATTTGCCGAGTGTCCTGTGGTATCTCTCGGTTGACCAGCTTCTTTCTGGGTTCGGGTACATACCGTCGCGTGGTTAGAAAATTGTAAAAAATTTATACGAATTGTGTGTCATTTTGTGGTCAATATGTACGGTGGAGTTACAATTTTCGAAGGCACTTCTATCCCAAATGATTAAGCTGCTTGCATGAAAGACCACGGTTTGGAACAGAAGTCTGTTTCAACAAATTCGTCGTCGAAAGGAAACTTGTTCAAAAGAGCATTAGAGGAAACCTTTGAGCTTTAAAAGTAAGAGCCAAGCCTGTTGGTTTGAAGTAGGTTGCCGGATCGCTAACTTTTTGCAGAGCATAATTTCAATGGATGCACATCGCTGCCTTATTTGATTTGTCGCCTATCTAGCTACTTCGGACCAAAGATTTGCGGGCTCTCTATCAGGAATAAGCTTTTCCCTTCCCGTTTCCATCAGCATGCTTTATCTAAACAATCTTCTTTATATATTGCTGCCAAGGGCCTTCTTGACAACCGCGCATTTGGTACTATTTACCAGCCACAAGCCCAGTTCTGTTTGGCTTGTCCATTTTACAGCAGGTCTTGGCTATATGCGGCCCTCTTTTTTACAGCTTTATAGCTTGAACTCCGATCTTCAAGTTGCGCAGAGTCCATACCAGCTCTAAGCATCTAAATCATTTGATTGACAAGACTTAAGCAACCTACAAGTCGCGACTTGCGTGTCACAGTAAGCCTTCCTTAAGTTTACGTTATCTGCCTCGCTTTCCTACTCCCGTCAGTTGGAACTTCGGTTTGATTGCGCTGGAGATATCCTTCTTTCTAGTGACCTCGTCGTTGCATTTACTTTCAATCGTAGTTCGCTGTATCAACGTTCGGATATCAGCATTAAGGTCGAGCGTTTCGACGATGTTGGTCTGCTTCTTTCAGTTAAAAGAGCTAGTCCCCTCTTTTGGACTTTTAAGTCTTTTTGTACCCAGCTAAACGAGCTGAGGTGAGTATTTTTTAATAGTAAAGGGGTTCCTTGGCTGCCACCACGATGGGCTTTTTTTTCTTTTAGGGTTCCGGCCTTTTTGGCAAAGCTTTTGATCTAACGCTGTTTTTGTCGCCTGCGGTTGCTCGACTTCTTGTCAGCCGCTTAAAGTCTAACTTGATATTTTTTCAAATTTAATGTGTGATTCTGCAAAGTTCCTTGATCTTATCAGCTGATGCTGTTTTCTGTTGACTTTAGAGCTTGGGACTTGGCTTTTCGGTTCCGTTCTTCTGCCTAAAGATGTCTAGCGACTGTCGTCTTTGGTAAAACCTTTTTTGACTCAGTCCCACACCTCGATTGGTGGAAGCTAAGCGCCTTGATGCACTCGATTACGTGTCCCGTTGGCTGGTGGATGGAACGGCTCTTTCTATCCTCCACCATTTTCCTCCAGAATTTAAATTTTGCCTCCCAATTGTTGGAGGACGAATGTTGGTTGGCTGTAGCTTTAAAAACATCAAAAGTCGGGAGTGCCCCATTTCTCTGGGTAAGCCTTTGACCTCTGCACCTTTAAACTTCTCCGGAAAGTACTCGCACGATTCTCTTCGTTAGTTTTTAGATTTTTTGTTTTGTTTACAAGCCTTGGGTCCGCTCGCAAAGACTAAGGATACCATGGTTGCCTGTATATTGACACAAAATCTGACGGAAAGACTTTAGCCACAAACAAATCGAAGCTAAGCTGTACTTTCAATGCGAAATTTCTAGCGGTCTTCTGTCCTGTCAAAGTTTAATGGAATCAAGTCGCTTAAGCTGTTTGTTTATTGTTCGCAGCTGACTTGCAAACTTTTCCAACCACCAACCACAGTACCTATCCTGAGGCCTGTACAACCATTTCGTCGGAACTAAAAAATAAGGACGCATTTTTAAGCTCCCATTTTGAGGAAATTTAAAATCCAAACACGCATTAGCGCTCGCATAAATCAATACTCTCAATAAATTCAATTGAAAAGTACATACCTCCAGCAGCAAAACGCTGCAATCCACATCAATCGAAGTACAACAGTCCGGCATGGATTAATTTCCAATTTGTGTGCGCATTACAGCCGCCAGGCATTCGTGCTCACAAAGGTCCGCAATGGAATCCGCAAACCCCTCCATATTTGAGATCAACAAACTCCGCGTGTCCAAATCCAAACCAACTACAGTAATGTTCAGCCAGGAATGAGGCTAATGACCCCGACGTCATAAGTGCTTTTCCAACCAAATGGGAATTGTGCGAGCCCTCTGCACACAGTGCACACTTAATTGCAGCGAAAATTATCCCTATCTCCTTGCTGGCGGTCATATACACGACGACGACCCGGAGGAGATGGCCAACAAAAGCAAAAATAATAAAACTCAATTTCGTATCCTGTTCGTATCGTCCTACGTAATTACATTTCAATCAAATGTAAAACAATGATCGGGGAATGTCCTTTTTGTTTTGCCCCCGCCTCGTCGTTGGCTTTGTGCTGCGCTATAGTTGTTGTTGTTGTTGTTGTTGTTGTTGCTGTTATATTGGCACTGTGCCATTTTTACGATCTGTCATTAACTTTTTGAATGGAAGGCTCCGCGCCCGATATAGTTGTAACTAACTGTTATATACATTTAACTGTGCAGACTTGCTGGCTTTCGATTGTGTTCTTTTATTTTCTTTTTTTCTTTTTTCTGATTTATTTTCTCTCTTTGTTGGTCCTTTCAGGATGGCTGGAACCACTGCTGGATCGCATTGCGAAGAATTCAACAACTGTTGTATGTCCAGTTATTGATGTAATCGATGACACAACAATGGAATACCATTATCGCGATTCCGGAGGCGTTAACGTTGGCGGCTTCGATTGGAATTTGCAATTCAATTGGCATGCTGTGCCGGATAGGGAGCGCAAACGTCATAAGGTGAGTCGGAGATTTGTATTCCTCTCTGAAGGAATTTATATTATGATTATTATTGGAAATTGCTTCGGCAATGATACTCCTTTGGAAATGGAATTCTGAATTAAATTGGGCGGAAATCCTTCTCGTTCGCAGTTAATGTTCTATTTTGGGTCGAGAATGTGAATGCGATTGGTTATATTTTAAATTTATTTGAAGCGATATTGGATCACGTTGCGTGAAATGAAAGCGAGTTACAATAGAAGGGTGGTGAGATTTAAACGCACATGTGCAGCGATTTCTGTCTCTGAAGATGGTCAGCCCAAGCTTTATCTGTTGGTGGGCTTTTATACTTTTTTTTTTTACTTTTTAAAAAAAAAGGCGACAGGTGGCAACATTTTAACCATTTCCGACTGTTCGTACTGTCAAAACAAATCCAGTATATAGTCAATAGACTTTAACTGATTATGAAACAATCGACGCAAAAAGTCTTAGGGCCACGTACGAAGTCCCCACAATCGATCTGTCAGTTCAAAGAAAGCCCCCACAAGAGGTCCGGTCTGTCAGTTCAAAGAAAGTCCCCACAATCGGTCCGGTCTGTCAGTTTAAAGAAAGTCCCAACAATCGGTCTGTCAGTTCAAAGAAAGTCCCCACAATAGGTCCGGTCTGTCAGTTTAAAGAAAGTCCCAACAATCGGTCTGTCAGTTTAAAGAAAGTCCCAACAATCGGTCTGTCAGTTCAAAGAAAGTCCCCACAATCGGTCTGTCAGTTTAAAGAAAGTCCCCACAATCGGTCTGTCAGTTCAAAGAAAGTCCCCACAATCGGTCCGGTCTGTCAGTTTAAAGAAAGTCCCCACAATCGATCTGTCAGTTCAAAGAAAGTCCCCACAATCGGTCCGGTCTGTCAGTTTAAAGAAAGTCCCCACAATCGGTCCGGTCTGTCAGTTCAAAGAAAGTCCCCACAATCGGTCCGATCTGTCAGTTTAAAGAAAGTCCCAACAATCGATCTGTCAGTTCAAAGAAAGTCCCCACAATCGGTCCGGTCTATCAGTTCAAAGAAAGTCCCCACAATCGGTCCGGTCTGTCAGTTCAAAGAAAGTCCCCACAATCGGTCCGGTCTGTCAGTTCAAAGAAAGTCCCCACAATCGGTCCGGTCTGTCAGTTCAAAGAAAGTCCCCACAATCGGTCCGGTCTGTCAGTTTAAAGAAAGTCCCAACAATCGGTCCGATCTGTCAGTTTAAAGAAAGTCCCCACAATCGGTCCGGTCTGTCAGTTTAAAGAAAGTCCCAACAATCGGTCTGTCAGTTTAAAGAAAGTCCTCACAATCGATCTGTCAGTTCAAAGAAAGCCCCCACAATCGGTCCGATCTGTCAGTTCAAAGAAAGTCCCCACAATCGGTCCGGTCTGTCAGTTCAAAGAAAGTCCCCACAATCGATCTGTCTGTCTGTCTATCATTTCACTATTCTCGGCAACCAATCAACGGATTTGGACGCGGTTTTCAATATTGAAGTCCGCACTTACAGGGAACGGTTTATGCGTGCATTAGATGTCTCAACAACTTGACAGTTGAAGCTTTCGTAGACCTCGTTCTATTGTCAATCGTGCTAAGGACCTTCCTGTTAATGGTCATGGTGAACACCCTGCAGTCGGTAACGCATTTCCCACAGGCCTACCTATGCCTCCATCCTCAAATATGAGTGAAGCGTCTTATCTAGTAATTGAAGACGTCTAGGTGTCATCAGCCCATTTACGCATTGATTGAGAAGGACCTGCTAATCGTGGTTTTCCTTCACAATAAACCATCTCCATAGGCCTACATCCGAATGCAAGTTAGTAACCATATAAAAGGTCAAACTTTTTAAGGACGAATTATTGTTACTGCAAAAACGTGTCGCTCAATGACCCATTTCCAAATCAAATACCGAACGTTGTGTAGTTATCCGTGTAGTATCGCTGCAACGATTTTGTACTCGCCTGACTTACAAATTCGCGGTCGGTTCCCGTCTTTTCTAAGGTCCCTTCTTCTAATCGTATCGACCTTCGTCTTAAGAACTTAACATTTCAACTTCTTCCATTTGGCCCTACCAGTCTTTTGGCGTCTTCATGTTGCATCATGCATCGTCCTTGTGCGTTAGGAGTAGGTACTCCACATTTATAAAAGCTGGAAAAAAATCTACTAACTAAATCGAGCTTTACACACCTTGTAGTCTCGGACTTCGAACGAGGTACTGTCTACTCAAAAATTAACGCAAAGCTTCAGAGCAAGCGGCAGCTAGTCTTCTTCAACTTCCCAACCGCTGACAGTGACAGCTGGAAAATTCACAAAACCCCTGCCAGGTCAAACCTATTTCGATGAAAGAAATGCTAATTAGAATTAGCCCTCCAGATATATAGTAACCGTCTATGCAAAGGTCTCTTATAAACTTGCCATGAATTATTCAGCAAACATACATTTGTGCAAAAAAAAAAAAAATGTCACATCAAAGGGTAGCTTTCATCATTTATTCCGAGAAGGGTTTGCCTTTGGAAAGATATCCTGTTAACAGGGCCGAAGGTAATTTACGGTATGCCAGTGACAGAGTTCACTGATTTTACACAGAAAACACTCCGCCGGATGCTTGCCCTTTCTTAATGTTTGCCTCAGCGGGATGTGTTCTCCGGGATAATTTTTGATTCATTGTTTACTTTTTGACAGTGGGTTTTTTTTTTTTTGTTTTTCTAACGTTCCGGAAGGGATTACGAACTCAATGCCACTGGACGGGGAAGAAATTGACCAAAACCGCCCTCGAAAAAGTTGAGACATAAATCACAAGCCAACAGGGGAAAAAAACGGGTAACAAGGATTTGACAACGACCGTCGAAACTTAGTTAACGACACTAAAGAAGAATTAATGGAAACTTAATCGAAAGTAATTGGACTGGCCTTGCACCTAAAGGTGGGTGATTTACGGTGCAAGGCGAACAAGGACGTGTCATATTTATGATCCGATTACGTCAAGAATTGATATTGAAAAATTTACACACAACCAGCCCAAAAGTAAACCTTGGCTAGGGGACACACTTACATTTGACATGCTCTTCATTTAACTACACTTTGAAGGGGCTTATGAAGCTTATAACCATTCTCATGCTCACAAATTGTGTTCCTGTGAAAGGAATGAAATTCTAAAGACATTCCATCATCAGCAGACAGATATGATCTCAAATTTATCTCAATATCCCCGAACACACGCAGTGTACTGGAATTCGTTTGTGCCTTGTCAGTGATGGAGATGCTTCTTTCGGCTCCCAGTTATTTCCATCCCTACCTATACACAAGCGGCCTTTTCTCCTCGAACAATGTATGGAGTATCGCTGGGAGGAGGAAGGAAAAATAATTTCCCGTTGATAAGGGGACATTGATGCGTTTCAATGATTTTCGTTTTAAAGGCTTTTATCAGACAGCATGATGTCTGTGCTGCTGTTGGTGTGTGTAATACGAACGTGTGTGCATATTTGAGATATCCATTGGATTACGCTATTGTCTCGAAAAAACATGGGAAACTTTTAATGTGCCACAGAAAAACAACCAGAAGCGTAAATAAATGGAGAATAAAATGTAAGAGCAAAGGAGGAAAATCGAAAAGATCATCCCTAGATTTGGGAATTTCAAGTTTCAAGTTTTTTTTTTTCTCAGTAATGCCAATGGGAATGTTGAATGTAATTCTGGCAAAATCCCATGAGAGGAAGAGGGACTTTTTGCTGTGGAAAGGATGTCTCATGGATGTGTTTTGCTACAGTTGAGTTTTTCAGAAGCACATATAGTGGACGGACTTTGACAGATCTGTAGATGCATATATGTACATGAATTTGATGTATTACTTTGGTAATGCATTGCAGTGTGAGCTGGGTAGATGTTTTTCGATTTATTTTGGGAAATATATGCATGTACTAGTGAATAACACATTACCAAGTATATTACACTTCATTACATAGATACACTTGATTACCAAGAAATTTATTGTTTCGATCGCTTATACCCATTGGTTAAAGTTTAAGGAGCCAATATAAACAATATTAAATTTAAGTGGTTGCAGTATTTGTTTATGCAAATTATTACAAATTTAAAAAGTCGATTACATATATGTATTACTTCGGTAGTGTATTTGCAATTCATAGAACAGTGGTTCAGCATTTTTCACGAGCAGTGTTAACTAGCTTTCACCAAAAATAGTCCTGTAGTTCAATAAATAATTAAATTGTCTTACCTGGCATTACCATTCGTTACCATGCAATTTTTTATTTGGCCCGTAAAATAGCGCACATAACATGGTTTAACAGATCATTTTCCTGAATACAGAAACTGTATACGCTTAGACTTTATTACTGGGTAATTCATTACTTAATACATTACACTTCATTACAAGGAATTTTTAACTTTGTTCACTTTTAAGCTTGAATATAAAACCACTAAGATTGGATGGCTTAGAAAAGGCAATTCGCAGAAATGGATCAACAAATCATTCTTCTTAATTCAAAAGCTATATACCTAGTTATTAGAGTTCATTACTTAATACATTACACTTGATTTCTAATTTATTTATTTGTTCATTTCAACTATTCAATGAATTATCACTTAGATGGGATGGTCTGCCAAAGATAGCAAAGTCGTTTAATTTCTCAAAAACATACCGAAATCGGGAATGCATTACATTTTGTACATTACTTTGGTAATATATTTTCTCTTAATAGAAAATATATTCCACGGTCATAAATTATAATTTTTAGAGCATGCTTTCACGATATACCTATGTTCATCGTTGAGAATTACCAAACATTACCTGGCATTACCCTTCATTACTTACATGTCATCAAATGCCTTATTCACAAAAAATATAAAGCAACAATTGGACGGGCACACGGTTGCAACCAGCCCAGGTGTCTAGGTTTTCCAATTGGCAACCAAGCAGTGATCTGGAATCTAAAACTTATTTTTTCCGAATAAGAATGAATCATCCGATTGCGATGAAGTAAAATGTAAATATTGCTCCACGTTGGGCCCTTTGTTTTTCAGAGAAATTTGTACTGATCCGGGAGGTAGGTTGAGCTCGATGCCTCAAAAACCCACATACAGACAAGATTGGATATTTTTAACAGTGTCTGTCTCAACTTTTACCTCTTTTGCCCCCTTTAGGGGGGCCATTCCTGACAGTCTTTACCGTACCTAACCGTTTAGTTCATTCTACACCTGAATCAAGTTTTAGTTCAGTGTGACCACTGGTTCGCGTATTATTGACCGCCTGCTTGTTGTTTATTATTCAGTTTTATGCAGATTGGGTGATTCGGTTGACCCCTGTAAGGGGGGTAGTTTTAGCGGTACCTAGTTTCAAGTTATCCAACGCCCTTTTTTCTGCTTATACCAAAGTACATTTAATGGCTCCATGGATCGCCTCAAAATCTATCCCTGCCGTCCTTGTAGATTCCCACTCAGTCATCAGTTCCTTTTTAGAGTCGCCTTCAACACGTACGCCGCATCTTTCATTCCATTCCGACGTTTCCCCTCGTACATCACAGCACATCCTTCATTGCCAGTTCGCTGCTAAGAAAATTCAATTGCCGGGACCAACTCCGGCCCATTACTCTCCTGATTTATGTACAACAGAACCGAGTGGTGTTCATATTTTACGTGCTCTCTCTTTCACCCATGAGCTGGAACCCCCCTCCGTTCGCCCACAAAAAGCCATATTTCTGACCACCGCAAACACAACATGTTTCTTCCATATATCTTGAAGCTTGCCACATAACGACATTCTGCGGTTGCCATTATGTCAAGTAGAATTTTATCTAAACGACAATCCCCCCGCATTGAAAAGACAAACACACGTCGCACCGTCCGCCCCCCCGACCGCTTTAAACTCTTCAAAACCCATCCAGCCAGAGTGTGTCTCTCCCAGGATCCAGCCGGCTAAGTAATCTATGTGTGGATATTATCATTCCTGGACGTGTCACTATGGCAAACCGTACAAACTGGCTTAATGCGAGAGCCGAATGGAAATTAACACATCCTGGGCTGGCGAAAGGAAATTTTCTATTTCCACCATTCGTTTGGACAAAGCCTGCAATGCGACAGATTCATTGCATCGTATACGAAGTCCTTACATAGGCGGCACATTCATTTGTATTCTGCTGAGGAATTTGCGCAAAAATTCCCATTGCGCCGCTTGAATTGAACAACACAGGATTTTGCATCTAATGTCGCCTGCAGTTAATAGTGTCTTTTGCGTTCGCACTCCTCCCGCAGTCAGGACGTGAATTTTAATTAAATCGGATCCAAACAGGCCAACTCTACTGACGATACCGTTCCTGGTAGACACTCCAGAGAACTGTTTGCCACATGCAGCCGTGAGGCGCAACTTTTTCCTCACAAGCAACAGCGAACGAAAAGAACAAACCTGAACCGAATTAATTGAAATATGAGTCCTTTGGAACAACCGAAAACCAGCCGCACGCTTAACTAATTTGGAGCGGGGTTTCTCTTTTTTCAATATTACATGGAGTGGATGTGTGAAAAGGATCCCCACGGCAACTAGACCCGGCCGAGGATTTATTAAATGTACACAGCGGACGTGTGTGTGTGTGTGGAAGGATTAAGCTGGATTATCATGGCGTGCCTTTTTTTTTTGGGTTAAAATGTTATTTTATAGCATCCCCTAACTCGCTGGTGTAATGTCATTTCGGATGACGATGACGAGATTGCGGTAATAAAGTCGAGTTACCGCCGAAGGGTGTAGTCTACCGTGTGTTTGTGTGCGTGTATAACGAAGGCAAACACTCCATATCAGGAGCAGAAGTGTAAATACCACCGTTGAGGCGATATACTTGTACAAATGGGGCTTAAGAAAATGTTTCTTTCAGCGAGGGTAAACCAGCCCGTTCTAGGGGAACCAGGACATAGTGCTATTTGACAGAGGGATTGTGTGAACGGATTTGGTATTCCATTTGGTGCTGCGAGCTGAATTTTTGTCAATGTAGCGAAAATGGTTTCCGTCGCTTTTGGATTTGTTTTTGTGGCGATCGATTTTGTGTCGCAAAGCATGACGGATGCTACTGGTGGACTAACAGCACGTGAATCCATTAATCAGCTGAATGGGATGTCCTTCCCTCAAAATCTATTCCATAGTCTTTTGCTACATTTAACAGATGGGGAAGATTGAGTTACAACATACGGCGATATACTAGAAGGATTGCCAAGGAGGACGTGGAATTAGGGACGCTCTCGATGTTATTAGCTCTAGATGTGCTATCCATCAAAAAACCATCTAAGAAGGAACTCATTTGTTTGGACGGAACTCGCTTCAACAATTTGCTTAAAGCATTCTGTGGCAAGACGTTTAAAATCGCCTTGACTATGGTTTGTTTCAAGTTCTGGAAGACTGTTTTTGGGTAGTTTGGTTCGAGTTCCTTGGTAGGTAACTGTCTAGAAAGACGCACTTAGACTTGCTGCATTTTTACAAATCAGCTTTTGTGCGTTGAATTGTCCGTGTTCGATATATTACACCCCCCATTGAAGGTTTTACCCCCGAGGTAGTTGGCCACTTCAGTTGTGCAGAACTAAGGCGACAATTCCTAGAATTTGGAGAGAAGCTTTTCACGAGAGGAGGAGCGTCTGATGTACCTGCATCATGCCTCTGTCGCAGGACAGATTACTTGATACTTGCTTCGGAGTGTTTCATCGCAACTTGTGATTGCCGTTTTTATAAATCAGCCGAATCTAACTCGAAGACCAACAAAACTAGTGCACACTTCCTGCGATTCCTATGACTTTCATTGGTAGAAGGGTTGGTCTTCGTTTCAGTTGATTGCTTGCATTCTTTTTTAAACCGAAGCTCATTTTTTTTCTGCAGTCGGGGATTCAAAGTTCCTTCGTAAAATTATTTCAGTTCCCACTTCCTACAGCTTTCACGCAGAAATTGACTGCAATTGACTCCCTTAAACGCATAGCTACCCCTAGCAACAATGTGGGGAAGAAAACGCAGTTCCAGAGCCCTCTTGTGGCTTTCGCTCTTAACCAATCTTAACATATGACCTATCAAAAGAAAGGGAATTTCATGGAGCAGATGGCCGCATTCATGTTTTTTCTCCGTACCTACTTTATAATTATTAACAATTTTTTGAAAGGTGGGCAAGCGTGTAAGGACACGACCAAAAGTTATATGTCAAAGTTCGTATATGTGTTATGTAAAAACTCATAAACTAATCGATAGATTTTGCTGTAAATTGAACAGTTTACTCTTACTAGTACTTGCAGTGTTTTAGTGTAGTTTGAATAAGATCCGATAGATGGCTCTGATGTTTTTAAAGTGTTTACCCTTTAGTGCCAGCAGTGTCGCTTATTGTGTTTTTATCCACAGCGCCACCTCTCACGAACGTCTGACAAACATCCGAGAGTAAGACTGTGATGAAAGAGGTTCTAAATTGGCCGTTTGGACTCGGCATAAAATTACAGATCCCTTCCAATCCTTCCAAAAATTAAAAACTCACACAAAACGAATGGTTGTGAGAAGCCAGGCCTAGAGTCCCTTCTGTTAACTGAATAGATTTGGTTGCAATGTTTGTAAAAAATTTTAGACTAAGTCTTGAAATCGGATTTTCCGCCATTAAAATGCGATTTGACAGCCCTTACCCAACAAGGGCTTATGTTTATGAGATTTAAAAAATAAAATAATCAAAACTCAACGAAAATGTACACAAAAATGTGGCCGACAATTAGTTTTGGTTAACATATGGTTTTGTTTTTAATGCGCTCTTGTGCAGGGGGCCTAATTTTACGAACAGATTTGTTGGGTATAAATTTGTTTTTGAATCACTTGGACCGGGGTTGTTATGTTATGCTCATGCTAAAGTGGCGAATAAAATAAGAAAAAATCCCCAGTGAACTGTCAAATGAGTCAACGTTGGAAAAAAGGTGTAGCCAATTCTGAAATTAATATAAAAAAAAATTACATCGCTTGGAGCAGCAAATACTTTTTGGAATGAGCATGAAATGTCCACATTCAAGGTTTTAAGAAAAAATTGGTCCATCGAAGCGATACTTATATTTATTTTGACAGATGCTGTGATTTTTTGAACATTTTCCGGGAATTACAAGCAAATCCCAATATTTCTACAAACTCGAACAATTTGTTCGCCATTTTTTCTCAACCTCAAACCAATCGAAAACTGCTTCCAAACAACGCCTGCTACATTCGCTGCCAAGCCCTCTCGATTTGCAATTCCAATTTCACTAACTTGCGGATCTCCATTCGATTGACGTAATTGTTAAAATTCCAGGAAAATAATCCGACGAAATTCAATTTTTACCATCAACCTTCGGCAAACAATTCGAATTTCAACCGCAAATGCTGTACGCATTGAATTTATTATCGAACCCTTATGACATCATTACAAAGTCAATACCTATCTCTAAATTACCATTTAACTGGAATTGAGCAATATCCGACGGAACCACAACCAACAGCAGGAGCATCTGAATCATAATGAATGTACCCCCCGACAGCAGCACACACACAACATTCCAGAAATACGGTCGAAAGGATATTTCCATTCTGTTACACATAATAGTGTCCCATTTGTTTCGCAGAAGGATGTCAAACGTACTTGATCTTTGAGTATATGGCATAGCTGTTCGAGAATATTTATGAGGAGCATTACCGCCCTCAGCTTTTGTGCCGAATATAGGTGAACAGTTTGGGAAACAATAAAACTTGCAAACCTTGCGCACGAGCTTGACACTTTCACAAGTGAAAAGTAAACCGATTTTGTGTGAAATGAATGATGGTGGTGGTGTGTTTCTTTTTTAAGTGGAATTTCGAACCAATGATGTTCAAGTTTTAGACGGAAGTCATAAATTTTGTGTACAAGTCCTCGGCGGGGTGCTAAATCAAATTGAAGTTGCGACGCACACGGTATGCATAATAAATTCATTTCTTTGGGATTTTAATTTCCGAAGGAGATAACATTTGGCAGGTAGCCAATTTTAGGGGGAAGAGGTAATGAAATTCGGAAGTGTTTGGTGTTTGTCCTGCGAAATAAATGTCAGTTTCGGGAGTTGACTTTGGCAAAGGTTGTCTTTTGTAAAAAAAAACTTTTGGACATATTTTTTCACAATTCTGAATTTCGAAAGGATCGATTTATGTGAAGTGTGATTGCATGGAGACTGGTCAGCACTGACGAGGATATTTCTCACAGCGGCATTCTCTGCTTGTTGTATCGTGGGTAACTCGTACATGGCTTCAATCACATTTTCTGTTTTCAACCATGACGACGGGGACATTTGTTCCAGTAGTTTGCCTTTTTCTTCTCTTCTTCAAACCAGTACCGGTTAAATCTAATTTTCGAGCCCAGCTTTGAAGGACAGTGTGACTGTGAACAGGAAACACGGTTAAGCAGGTTTTCTTCATTTGAAGGACATATTTTTAGAGGTCTTAAACTTACAACGAGTAACAGCTGCTGATGAAATTTAAAACACTTAAGCCGCACCACGGTATAAACCAACTGCTTCCCTTCTTGCAATGAATTTCCACTTTTGCTAAGGCCGCACCGTATTAAGCAACACTTAGCCATTGATTTAAAATATCTTCAAAGTTTGTCATAGATGCCTTCTTCCCCGTCAACAATTTTCGGCCGATTAGTCCCGCTGAAAGTGCTCCTAAAAATTCACAAAACTGCTAACAAGACTGCCTAAAGTCGTAACCCACAGAAAACCTCCCACAAGTCTATAACTGTACCGAAAAGCCATTTAAAACACTCCTTCCACTCATAATTTATTCCTTAACCTCTGTATACAAGAATCCGTCATACATTCCCCAAACCGAGCATACATCACTGGTTACAAAAAATAATAAAAACGAAAAGAAAATGTAACGTATACGCCCACCGCACATGGAAAACAAAATGTCAATGTCTTCATTCTTCGACAATATCTTTCCCGAAAAAAAAAATAAAGAGACGCTTCTGTCACTATCTACTAACATTTTAGTACAGTAATGCATACCCCAAGGCCCCTTCTCTGTGTTCTATAAATGTCCTTACGTTTGAATAAAAAAAAACCCGAAAAACCCCCCAATGCTACGTGAACATGGCAATAAAATACCCAAGTCTCTATTTTCATTCACGACAATGCACACATTTTCGTCTTCCCAGTCCCGGTACGTAAAGCCTGAAGCTCTATGTAGGTAGGACCGCATGACTTTCTTACATGAGATCAGGGAGATGATGAAGTACATGGTACATGCCATAGTTGTCAAAAAAAAAAAAGGGAAATGAACATCGCTTTTATTTTGGTGACGCTTATGGTGACAAATTTTTATAGGTGAACCTGGAAATGCAGAGCAGTTTAGTGCGAAATGTAGTGTCCTAATGTATTCGGAGAATGCAAATGTCCAGGTGTGAATAATGGAAGGAGTAATGAGTGTTGATGTGCGCCGTTTAAATGGAGGTATTTGAATACGTTTTGTTTTTTTTCGGTGGAAAGGTGGCCATAAAAATTGCTCAAAATATCTTAAAAAGGGGCAACTTTAAGTGAGAAACGAGCGGTCACAAGGTAAAATTAAGCTGTATAATGTTACCGACAATTTTTGCAAGGCAACTCTGGCAACAATGAGCAACTCTGAGGGCAAATAACTTTCTTTTCGGATTGTTTACACTAAATTGCTTAGTTTTTTGTTTAATTAACCTTTCTCCTGCTAATGGCCCTCGAAAGGGGCCATAAAAATCGCTCAAAATCTCTTCGAAAAGGGCAACTTTAAGGCAATTTTTTACTTTATGAACGTGCTACGCCAAAAGTGGCATTAAAAATCGCTCGAAAAATCTAAAGAAAGGTCTTTTAAGCAATTTTTTGACTTAAGAAACGAACAACCGCAGGACAACCTTTTGCTGCTATAATGTTCCCGGCAATTTTGGAAGGCAACTCTGGCAAGATTGGGCAACTGTGATGGCGAACTCTATCGACTTGTTTTTCTTGAGAGTTACACAGAGTTCGTTCACGGAACGTGTTGCTATCTTAAAGGTTGTCCAGAGTCCGTTCGAATGACAACTTCTTGGCAATAAATTGACCGATAGAAATTGCCAAAAAGTGCCCTGAAATATTTTTACCTAATTGGCCCTCTGACACCCAACGTCGTGCTCATTTTTAGGCCAACAGCAATCTACCAAGTGAACTCCCGACTCTAAGTACTGCAACCAACAGTTTCCCTGCAGTTTATGCTTTCAAACTTCGAAGCGGTTCTAAGTGACCTTAGTTAGGCTAGGGCTCTATAAAATTCCCATGAAAAGCTGAGCCTGTCAAGCACTTTGCTTGCTTTCAAACAGATCAAATGTCATACCTTCAGGGGGCCATTTAAGCATCTTATCTGTTTCCAACGAAGTCATATGTGCGATTTACCCCGCATCTTCAATTCCCAAGCCTTGCGCTCACAAGCAGTGTCAAAGGAAGACCCTCAGTCAGCTCATTCGGAAACCATTTACATTTGGAAGCCAATTAAAGACTTTTCCCATTTCTTCATACGCCCAAGAGAGTGTGTAATTTTCCGGTTTGGTTGAGGATTTTTATTCTCTCTCAACCAGCCACCGGAAGCCATCAGAGGCAAGGGAGTTCCTCTTCCCATTTTTATTATACCTCGCTTGACTTCATTTTATTTTCATGTTAATTTAATTTTTCATACGGCAACCGAGATGCATATAAGAATGCAATTAAAACGGAATGCCACAGTGGCAGCATAGAGTTCCGTTTATGGTCGTCGCTCACTCTGGCTCTGATGCGATAGAGTGTAGACTGTCCTGGCCCATTTACACACAGTTTTAAGTAAATAACTGTAAAAATAAAAAAAATAAAGAAATAAATTTCCCATTTCCCATTTCCATGCCATTGCAGAGCTCCGCAGAGCCCGTGTACTCGCCCACCATGGCCGGTGGCCTGTTCTCCATTGACCGGAAGTTCTTCGAGCTCCTCGGCACATACGATTCGGGTTTCGACATTTGGGGCGGCGAGAACTTGGAGTTGTCATTCAAATCGTGGATGTGCGGAGGCACACTCGAGATAGTGCCATGCTCTCATGTCGGTCACATATTCCGCAAACGGTCACCGTATAAGGTAAGTCGACATGTTTGCCTTAACCTGGCCATTTCGCGAGTAATTCTGTTTGATTGTGCATTTCAGTGGCGGTCCGGGGTTAATGTCTTGAAGAAGAATTCCGTTCGCTTGGCCGAGGTGTGGCTGGACGACTACGCAAAGTACTACTATCAAAGGATCGGCAACGACAAGGGCGACTTCGGAGACGTCAGCATGCGAAAGGAACTGAGGTGAGCTCTGTTTGATTACATGATTTTCAGTGCAGTAATTGCGAATACTGTCCCACATGTGCAATTAAAATCCAGTATTAGGCTCAGTTTGGAATCTGGTCACAAATTGGTTTAAACTGTGCGATACGTAAATAGAGAATGATTGCTGATGGCGTTGATAGCTGGGGGTTTATTCATGAACTGCCAATTAAAATGTAAACCGCCGGAGATCGGTCTATTTTATTTAATTAAAATGTGATAATCAGCGAACGTATATTGTTTATCGGCGTGTTTAATTACAACTATTTAATTGGGGCATTTTTTTCGTACGTTATGTGCATGAAATTGAAATGGAGTATCAGGTTTTTGGAGTGGGTCAAGACTGAAAGAGGTTGCGGGCCGCATCAGACGTGGGCGGCGCTTTTTCATGCAGGGCACGTTCTTGCTACTGGGTCTTAGTTTCTTGTCATTCGTTGAAGTAGTAGTTTCATTTCTCTTAAAAATGTTAAGCCCTATAGGAGGATGGAAAAAACTGCTGAACTAGTTTTGTTTCATTAAAAAGCCGACGGAAGTTTTTCACAAACAACACATTCGAACTTGAGTTTCTTACCATTCCCACTTGATTTTAGTTTATTACCGAATATTCCCAGCTTTTGGTGTACATTTCAAGGCAGAAGGTGCATAATTTCAACAAAGTCAAGTTGAGTCCTTCCTTTCAGGCGCAGCCGTGCAGAACTCTTTTGGAAGGCTCTTTTCAAAGTCGGCTTCAAAACTTAGATCGGTTCATGATCCTTTGAAATAATTCAACAAGAGTCTTTGCTAAAAATCAAATCATTGTGATAACCTCCACAAATTCGGCTCAAAAATCGGTCATCAATTTTATTCAGTAACTCAGTTCTTATCGATGGGACTACCAGCAATGAAAATAACCATCTGTGTGGGCAGTCAAGCAGCACTCAAAGCAATCGGCTCCAACCTTGGTAATGCGAAATGTGTTACAGATTGCCTCTTGGCACTTAGGGCTATACGTCATCACTCAGTTCTACTCTGCTGGGTTCCTGGACACGTTGGGGTGGAAGGGAACGAAAAAGCGGACGAATTGGCCAGATACGGCTCTGATATGAACTCAACCAGCGGTAGAAGAGGTGCTACCGCCTTTCAACACTGCTAAGCCTTTTATTGACGGCGTCACCACACAACTGGCTAAGGAACAATGGAGCAACACCGTGATCCGTGGCCTGTGGTTGACACCAAAAGATCAAAGCTCCTAGTCTCTTTTAATAGAAGTCAAATCCGGATGCTCGTCGAGGTTCTAACCGGAGACTGCACCATAGGAAACATGGCTAAAAGGCTAGGACTTTTTGCAAATGAAGAGGAAATAGAGTCCGTGGAACATCTTCTATGCCACTGCCCAGCTTTACAAGAACGCCGCTCTCAAAGCTCATCCTGTATGGGAGCAAGGTTCTTCAAAAGTTGGCGACTTGGCGACCTCTATCAGACATAAAACTATTCCTATACAGATCGAAGTGGTTTTGTTAGCCACATGTCCCTACATGTACAAACAGGGTACTCACAATGGGCCTTCACGGCTTCCGGGTGAAAATTTGCATCTGATGCGAAACTGCCCTCCCAACCTAACCTAACATAACCTAACTCAGTTCTTCCCTTCGCAAGTCGCAGCAAGTCGTGCATGGTGTGGAACATTGGACCATCCTAACCGCATCGTGTCTAAGCAAACATTTTGTCAAAATTACCCTAATTTTAGGACACGACTGACAAGGATTAGACGACTTTTAAGACGCAAAAAAAAAATCCAGAAGTAGCCAAGGTCCTTAAAAAATATTTTAACGTTGACTGCCAAAGTAGAAACGACTTTTAAGACGCAAAAAGAAAATCCCAAAGTGGCCAAGGTTAAGTAAAGAATATTTTTACGTTGACTCACAAAGAAGAAAAAAAACCCAAAACCCTCCAACGTCTTTTAAGAATATTAACAGGTTGTTAGCTTTGAGGGTCTGTCACTGATAAACTGAAGTTTGCCGTCCTCTGCGATCTAAAGCACGTTGGCCAGAGTGCTTTAGCACTGGCGATGTCTTTGAAATTGAAGCCAAAGTTCAGTCTTTGTTGTCGTTTCAAACCTAGAAGGTCGGATTTGAAGAAACGATTGACTGGAGTTCAATGGTCCAATTGCTCTATGGACAAAGTTCATACCTTTGGCAGAGCTTAAAAAGGAAGCGATTGTCTTTATCTTCTGCATCATTCCACCTTTTTATACACAAGAACAAAACGCTGTCGAAATATCCATTGAAAATGCTTCCTAGCGCATCTTGTATTCCGAGTTCCTCGGTGATTATACTTCTTCTCTTTCTGAAAGCCAGCGTTCCGGTTATTTGGTTGTCTTTCTTAAAAAAAAGCCTCAAAAAATACACCTTCTACGAGGCTGTCGAAATGTCTTTGTTACCTTAGCTTAAAAGCCACCGTATGTGTTTCAATTTTAAGCATAATTTATGACCTGTCAAAAACCATAAATCCGATGAACTTTAGCTGCGGTTCTGACCCATCTAGTTAAATGAAATGGCAATCTTTGTGAAATCTCCAGCAGTCAGTTTGTTATAGGTCTTGAATTAATTAGACACTTATATAGGGGAACAGAAAATAAATTCAGTATTGACGTTGGAAAAATTGTCCTAAATACCATCTCTTTTATCTTATTTCCCCCTCAGACAACGCCTGAACTGCAAGAGCTTCAAATGGTACTTGGACAACGTGTATCCCGAGCTGTTTATCCCCGGCGAATCTGTAGCCTACGGCGAGGTAAGCATCTGCTTTTCAGTCCATCAGAGTAACTCGGATTGACTTTTAAAAAAATAAAACTTAACAACTCCTCTTTGGAAACTACAATAATCCCATTTATAGATAAGAAATCTAGGCTATGGCGGTCGCACATGCCTGGACTCGCCAGCCAGAAAGAAGGACCTCAAAAAGGCCGTCGGGTTGTATCCCTGCCACAACCAGGGTGGCAATCAGGTTTGTCAACCAAAGTGTACCAAAAATGCGACCGCCACGAGCTCCAAATCAACTTCGTTTTTTTTTTATTTATTTACTTTTTTTTTTTTTGAAATGGGAACCACATTGAAACCAAGGACAAGCCATTGAAATTGATAAACAATTTTATTTTACAGATTAGAAACAATTTAACTTCGATATGTCTTGATTCGCCGGCCAAAACGGAAGACATGCATCCAATCGGTCTATGGGAGTGCCATGGTCAAGGTGGAAATCAGGTACAATTCCCATACACAAGCTTTAACTTAAAGTCCGACAAAATTTAGGTTAATTTGCGCGAACATTTATTTTTTTAAGAAACAAAAATGCTTTACATTTCTCGCAATCGCATTGATTTCTGTTTATAATTTTTTTTTTATTTTAAAGTGCTGAAAATGCAAATTTTTATTGCTCTACAGCACAGTTTCGAATCCTTTTTCACGCGCGCATACTAGTTCACCAAAATCAATGACAAAAGTTAACAAAACAAAATATATATAAATTTTATTCCACCACCCTTGTTTGAATGCTTCTAATAAAATTAATTGACGGCCATGGTTCCAAGGAAACTCTCCACCAATTGTTTAATTAACGCGCGATATTTACACCTCTATTCATTATAAAATATTTTGTAAATTTCTTTGGTTTGGGATTCATTGCATAATTTTGTGTGTCCGTAGAAATTCATTTAGAATTTCATCAACGCAGTTTTCACGTCTATTTTCTTTTTCATAATAAATTCACAAAAATAAAATATTTATTTAGCTGAAGGAACATCTCTGCCGAGGCTTACAACAAACTGTTTGTGACGTCCTTTTAAATATAAATATTTATACAGAAAACCCCCAAAGCGATGAGTTGTAATATATATATAAAAAATAATACCTAACGAAAAAATAAAACTAATCATCTCATTTACCAGACGAAAAAAAAAAAAATAATGTATATGCATGTCCTCCATTTTGGCTAACGGTTTACAGGATTTAAACTAAAACACCCCTGTGTATACTATATTTTAGCACAGCAACATAAACAAAAGAAAAACAAATGTATTTTATTTTCATTGTTTAATATAACTAATTTGGAGTTTGTGGCAAAGCTGATGGGTTAGTTATTTATTTTTATATCATTAAAACATAAATATTCATATTTTTATACATTTACATATTTTAGAAAATTATTTAAGCAACTTTTTTTGTGTAAGAATAATTTTTGCTTATTTGCTATTTTGCTTATAACAACGAGAGAAAATGTTCAAGAGTTACAACACAACTGTTTAAAGTGAGTGCAGGTTCATGGTTGTGAAAAATCGATAACCCCATTGGGAATAAAATTTCCCCGGGAATGTTTCCTATTCAGTAATCAGATTTACATTGCTGACAAGGGAAACATTTCCATCGGAATTTATTCGCGATAGCTCTTGTAGCATGGGATTTTTTTTTTATAGAGGTCGCTCTTTTGAAATGCAGACACCCAACAGATGGCGCTGAATCATTACAAGGAAATACGCCACTGCGCGAGACTTGAAAAGTATCACTTCCTATTTACTAATCAATTGAAGTGGTCAGCAAATAAAAAGCTGTTGAAAGATGTACTATAAAGCCCTGGAACATACTCAGGGTTGTCGCGAATAAATTCCGATGGAAATGTTTCAATTATCAGCAATGTAAATCAGATTGCTGAATAGGAAACATTCCCAGGGAAATTTTACTCGCAATAGGGGTGAGTTTATGTAGGCGGTTGTAACCTTACTTTTTTTACATTGCCCCTGGCAATCTTCATGCTATTTCTGCGATTATCATTATTGGATAATCGATTGTGTTTCCTTTTTTCGACGATGACTGTAGTTTCGGTAATTGAATGTGCGCTTAAATTGTGGCTACAGAATAAAAACATGCGCGGAGTTGAATGATGAGCGACGGATCTCCGGTTAAACCCCTAAAAAATAAATTAAAAATGCGGTATAAATTTGTTTACCTCTCGCAAACATCTGACAAACTTTGAAGGGCTTTACTGTCAAAAAGAAGCTCCTAAGCGCCTCAAATGGTAGCTCCCTTTTATTTACCACAAACAACTAGAGCCCAGACAGTTGAATAGTTCTAAAAAGCAAAGCCTTGAGTACTGAGAAATCACGTTTCCTATTTTCCACAAAATTCCACGACAAAAACGATTTACACAGTCTAAGCTAGCATTTCGTGTCTTATATGGAAGAAAATTGTTTTGAGGTGCTCATTCTTTATACGGATTCACAATCTCGGGAAAGGAAAAAAGGGTTTATAGAGCAAGTTGTAGAACTTAATGTTTAATTTTAGTAGTAAAGCAATTTTTAGAGATCCAAGTCGAAGCCTATTTGAAAACGGGCAGTAACATAGTTCAGCTTGTGCTAATTGCTTGCCAATTTGTATGGGAATTTGTTAATGCATTAGCTTAAAGCTACTCACCCCTATACGTGTTTTATAGTGATGACGTTTGCTTTTTATTTCATCGCAATCGACGAACAATTTCGGAGGATATACGAGTTTATGGTTGGCTCAAAGAGGGGAGACTTTCTTGCAGACTTTTGCGCTGATTGCCCCTTAGTGTACAAGAAGTGACTGGCGATTGTTTTATTGAACATTCATCGAATTTGCTTTACTTTGCCCTGTTTGAATGAGCATTTTTTGTGCAATTTTCAACTCGCGTTAAAGACAGCTAGACTCTTGCTGGCACCATTGAAATTCATATTGAGCTTGTCATCCCAAACTGAGCTTGTCATCCCTAGTAAAAGTAGCTAAATTTTGAACGTTAGGGATCATTTTTAGCTCATCTTGATATCTTTCTGGGTGAATGTGTCAATGATACTGCTAACTGCTTTTAGGGCCATTCACTCTCAGTAAGAGCACACTGATATTTTCAACTCCACTCTTGCTTGGCCAAATTTGTTTTCAATTTTGACTACATTTTCTGGCCCCAAATTTTCATTGATCAATCGGTCCAAAGGCGAAACATTTCAAAGGTGATCCTTGTTTGTTAAGACTGTCTGCCTTCGACTTTAATTCGATCCCAGTGAGTCCATGTAGTCCATGGAGGCAATGTCATCTATTTATGAGTACACAATCCCAAGGCAGGATTCATCTGTTTCATAGGCCTGATCACCGGTGGTTTGTTCTAAGATGAAAAAATATTCTTCGCTTGCACTTGAACGTATTTAAAATAAACAAGTAAAAGTGTTATCATCGGCCTGGCCGATGTTTTGATACCCTCCACTGCATACAAGTCATGCAAAATACCAGAACTACTTGACCGACATAGCCCATTTTTAATACCAACCTAACGACGATAAAAGAAGTCCTTTCACAAAACTTCATTCACCTAGGTTGATTCTTTTGGACGCTATCGTGTTTTCAACGGAAAGAGTGACACAAGGGTCCAATATTGGTTTTGTATGGGAGGTACCAGAACTACTTGACCGACATAGCCGATTTTTAACACTAGCCAAACGACGATAAAAATAAGTGCTCTCACCAAATTTCATTCAGCTACGTCAATTACTTTGGGCGCTATCGTGCTTTCAACAGACAGACAGACAGACGGACATGGCTAAATCGATTCAGAATGTGATCCTGATTCAGAATATATATACTTTATGAGGTCTCCGGTGACTCCTTCTTGGCGTTACAAATGTATTGGCAAAGTGAATATACCTTCCTCTGGAGGGTATAATAAAAACAAATAGTTGGCGCAACAGGTCCGTAGGGACCCTAGGCCTAGCTTCTCACAACCATTCGTTTTGTGTGAGTTTTTTATTTTCGTGGCGACTTTTATTCGTCTATCTACGATCTACAATTTTATGCCGGCCAATTTAGAAGCTCTTTCATGACAGTTATACTCTCGGATGTTTGTCAGACGTTCGCGAGAGGTGGCGCTGTGCAAGTTGGCACTTGACCGAATGCTTATAGCTATCCATCGCATATGCAAGTACTTTTCCTTACTAAGGCTGAAATTTCGAAATCAATTCAGTTACTTCCACCCTAGCATTCGTCAGGAGGACGATTTCCCGCTTCGGATATAACCCAATTCTCCCCATTCCATTCTTAGGCACACTTACATCCATGATCTCGAGTCGACTTAAGTCCAACATCCATCCATACCTATACCCAGCTAAAAATCCCATTCTCAGTCCCTTCCCCCTTCCAATAGCTGCCCACAACCAATTGCAAAGGACTCCCTCCTATTCCCAATTCAATCAAGTGCTGACCTTTCACTTTAACACTATCTCGCTATAAGTTGCTTAGCTCTCTCCTCTACCCGCGCCTGGCGACCTACAGCAACCATAAACCTTTGAGTGCCACACATTCAGAACAAAAAAAACTGTTTTTTTGCCAACACACTGCGCGTTACAAAGTGCAATTTGCAAAAGCTTTTAAACCCTATTAAATGCAATTTTCAATTCACCTCCGCTTAAGAGCGGCCTCAGATCACACACCGACACCATTTACTGGGTTTCCTATTTCATTCAGTCCTACTATCCAGTTGTAGCCAGTAGTAGGTTTTGTTATACCTCACAGAGTTATGTCAGAATGAAATCTAATTTCGCAAATTCACTCCGCAGGATAACCGCCCAAAAGTCACCACTCTCGGGTGAATTTCATGAATCTGCACTTCTTTCCTTACGCTCAACTAAAAAGAATCATATCTGCAAGTAGCAGCTTAACGTTCCACAAAAAAAATCATGTTACGAATAAACGTATACGGTATTCTGCACAAAGAACATTCCCGGACAAAGTGAGCAAAGTAACATCCGTTCGCGAAATCCATTTAAGCAAAATTAAATTCTATATAAAACGAATATAATTCTTTAGAGCATGTTGCTGTTAGTTTTTTTCTCTCTCGGCAGAAAAAAAAAAGAAGAGAATTATGCACGAGAAGGATGCTTTAAGGATTTAATTTGCCTTTGTTATATAAATTTGTATTTGGCTTTTTTTTTGTACTTATTTAACATTTTTCTTTTATCCTTTCCTTTCCTCGACATCGTACCTATAGTACTTTATGCTGAGTAAAGCTGGGGAGATTCGACGGGACGAAGCTTGCCTGGATTATGCTGGACACGAAGTGATGCTGTATCCTTGCCATGGCTCTAAGGGAAATCAGGTGAGTGCGAGAGTGAATGGTTTTTATGTGGAAGTGAAAAGAGGTGTTTACCCTTAATTGGATTGCCAGTATGAGGACGGGGAGATTAGAAGAACATCCTAAGCTGAGTTGTGGTATCCTTGTTTAAGTTCGATTTGAGTCGGTTGTAATTTTTGCAAGGAGCTGTCTGAATTGAAAATGGGTAGATGATGTTTTTAGTAAAAGACTCCATTCAGATCGAGGGCAGTTGCAGTGGATGGAACGTTCACATCAACATAGGTCTATAGGTGCATGAGAGGTTGCGTTAACCTTGTGACAATATTTTTCTATGAGATCGTTGGACGCAAGGCCCATCAACATCTTTCGTTTGTCGTCGTCAAACTTACTTATTTCAATGTTGGAAATGGTAATAATGCTAAGGCAAGGATGATACTATTTACATAGTGGGCCAAAAGAAGTCATCCGATGTTTTTTGGCTCTCATTTGTTTTCTAAATAAAAAACTTCGAATCTGTTTTTTGATTTTGTTTATTTGAACCTTTAGAATTTTATTGGTCAAGTCGAGAAGATGATATCGGCCAAATGGGCGTCGTCACAATTGATCGCCATACGGGCTCGTTTTATGGCATTTTTCATCACTTTGGGGAGAACTTCGTTCGACAGATTCTCGCACTCGTGTCGAATTTTGTCCTTGGGGGCTTTTAGGGTCTCGGACTTGTTTACGTAAACACGGGACTTCAAAAAACCCCACAAAAAAGGTCTGGAACGGTTAAGTCGGACGATCTTGCGGGCCAGTGCAAATCGCCAAATCGAGAGATGAGGCGACCCGGGAACGCCGCCTTCAGAATGTTGGTTGTGGTTCGCGCAGTGTGTGCGCTCCGTCCTGTTGGAACCACATGTCCTCCAGTCCTAATTCATCCAATTGCGGTATAAAAAACTCGGTTAACATGGCCCTATAGCGCGCACCGTCCACTGTTGTCGTTTGACCAGCGGCGTTCTCGAAAAAAAAAATGGCCCGACGACTCCTCCATCGTGAACAGCGCACCATGCAGTAACTGTGAGCGGGTGTGATGGCTTCTCGTGCATTACTCGTGGATTTTCGGTTCCCTAGAAGCGATAGTTTTGCTTGTTCACGTACCCGCTGAGGTGGAAATGAGTCTCATCGCTCATTATGATTTTGGTCGAAAAATCGTCCACTTCGTCCTCTATATTGAGGATGGCTTGGGTGTAGGTTACACGCGTTTGGCGGTTGACAGGCAGCAGCTGATGCATGGACTGGACCTTGTACGGGAACATGCCCAAGTCTTTGGCCAAAATTCGACTGAGGGACGACCAGCTGATTTCTAATTGCGAGGCACGGCGTCTGGTCGATGTTTCCGGCGACAGATCGACATCGTCGTTAACAGCGGCGGTATTCTCGGCACAACGGGCGCCCCGGGGCCGGCCACTGTTGGCAACGTCTCGTGTGGTCCCATACTCTTCAAGGCGCAGTATTTGCGCAGTCGGTGTCGGACGGCCGTGGAATCGGCGACGGAATTCGCGCTGCGCCAACACTACAGACGAATTGTTACGCAAAAAATAGACGCGATTATTCCGCGTTCTTGGGGAGTATATCGCTCAATGACTTGTTCACTTGTATTCTACATCTGTCTAGTCCACAAATGTCAAAACAGATTTGACATTGACGGCCATTTGCAAAAATAAGAGCATCTTCCAATAAGGTGATTTCTTTTGGCCCACCTTGTACTTGTGGCTTATGTTGACCTCCGAATTTTCCGCCGAATTTTTTATTGACGAACCATAAAGCTCATAACCACAGTGACCGCAACTCATTACACAAGTCGTCTCTGCTTTAAACAAAAATGTCCAATATTTGCACAACTTGATCTGATTTGATTGTCTCTAAACGGTCGCTGAAACCTTTCTTGACTCCTGCCTCCTGCCCATAGCTAAAAGGCTATTCCTCTAAACAAAAGACTTCTGCATAGGTACGCTGCTGTGATGAAGACCACATCGAACCTATGGAAATTCTGTAGTGACCAGTCCTCCAAGAACGCCGCTTCTATTGCGTATTTTTCTTCTTTTAAAATATAAAAGCATAAGCCGAAGAGCCTCTACTATGCACAGTCCCTCTGAACTAACCCAACCTGAGCCAATTTTTTAACCAAGGATTCTTTTCCTTTGCATCGTCTTTTGCCTGTTAAAAATGATTCCCATGTATTCAAAATTCACTCGCACTTTTCGGACGACTTTCCGTGTGGCTTTTGGTGATTTTCGTCCTCCAAATAGGGCTACATCTCCAATACTCCTTCTTTTCTTCTCATGATTTGTGTGTGTTTTTTTTTATTTTCCTTACAGTTCTGGACCTTCAACGCCGACACAAACCAACTCCGACATGGATCATCGGACAAATGTCTAGCCATTAGCGAGAAAAAGGACAAAGTCATTATGGAGGAATGCGATTCGGCGCGCGACTGGCAAAAATGGCATTTGGAGAACTATGATCCTTCGAAATTGTGAGGATTCATATATGCGAATAGCTCAGATATAATTCCTACGCACAAAAAATAGCACTATTGTCGCTAAGCGTCCAACTATATACAGTACGAAAGCGAATTGTAAATACCGTATGAGACATAAGGACTTTTTGCATTTAAAAATAAATAAAAAAAAAAAACACTACAACAACATTAACAAAATAGGAATGAATTTACAACCCACAAACAGAGGTAACTTGTCTAGTAAAAGTTATAAATATAATATATATCATTTTATACCGTATGCAATATCGTATATAAGAAAAACAATTTTATATAGTATTTATATTTTAATCGATTTTTGTTGCTTCCAGTTGTTTGTCAAAGTACATTCCTTTTAATTTTAATTACAAAAAAAAACTGTCTGTGCCGCAAAACTTGCATTTCCTTTTCTTAAGCACAAACCTTGAGTACTTATTTCCATTAGGTTAATAAATTATTCATCTTGTTTTCTGTACAAAAGTGTTAGTGATGATTTTTGTTAGGTATTACTTGCCAGTCCAACTTTTGTGTACATATATGATAGATATATCTATAAATTTCTTTTTATTAAAAATGTTGTTAAATTAAATTTTTTTTATTACTAAATTTAAAAGCGAAAACAAAATGCCATTAGAAATGAAGCAGAAGAAAAAGAGAAAAAAAACGTTTATATTCCAAAAGAATAAACATATCCAATAATTGAATTATAAACTTAATAATCGGTAAAATTAAGAAAACGATATATAGTTTTTATTTTGTTTGTTATTTTAAGCAGTTTACCACAGAAAGAATGAAATTTGAATGGGCTTTGATGAAATGCGGCAGACGCATGTTTAATTTGTTTAAATCCTTCTTAGTCCGGAATTATTTTAAAAATTATCAAAAAGTTTAATTATTCAACTTCTATTGAATGTTTAAAATCTTGAATAGAGTTGGAAAGACGCACAACGCTGTTGGCTAAATTGTGTTCAAATGCGATTTGTTCTCTTTTTTTAAACCCCATTTACCCCGAAAGGTTGTTTATGGAAATACTAAAAAAAAGAAGGACCTATTTAACTTTTGTCTGAAGTAGTTTAAATCTCCACTTGGACATTTGTTGCGTCCCCGAGAGTTTATTTTACGCTGTATCGACTTTATTTAGATCGTTAAAGTCCTAAACAGGCAGTGTCCGGCTACGGCGTTCGTTCATCTCTTATGTGGTTGAAGTAACTCTGAATCAATTTGCAAACTCATCGCAAATTCAGACTGCGGACTTCGCAATTTATTTTGTGACAGACAACTGCGAAGTCATTTATCCACTTGATCATTGAACTCTTCAGACTTACAGGATCTTGCACTACAACACAATTCAGATGAAAACCGCCCAAAAATTTAACACGTTCATGTCCAACGCAGTGGTCCCAGACCTTGAAGTCTATGTTCCCCCATTTTTATCAGCAGAGGGCAATCACTTTCCCCTAAATTCGAAAAAAGTTCCCCTTTTATTTCCCCTAAGTGAAATTTGTCTTTATTTTTATATGAAACTAGCGGACCACGCGAACTTCGTCCCACCCCAATTTAAAGCATTCAACTCCAGAGTGATAATAAAACACAGAAAGCTCAAATTTCAATGTGATTTATTTGAATGCATTTGAATGCAATCGGAATCAGCAGAGAGCGCAATTTTTTTTTTCGATTTATTTTCCGGCCCAAAAACAAACAACGAAGACGGTTTGCCAACACGCGAACAGGCAAAGCTGACCGTGCAAAAAACAGGGAAATTCGAGATTAATCCCAGAGACTTCCAACGATTGGCCTTGCGATTTATTGATTCGCATCGCAAAAACCAATTGAACGGGGAACTGAATCCGCTTGAATAGGAATGGAAGATCAGTTGGAATAATCGGTATTTGTGGGACAAGGACTTCGTCTCCTTGATAATCGTCGCTTGAATCACATTGTCCATCAGTGAGTCAAATAAGCCGGCGGATGCGCTGCAACGTGTATTTGCCGTATGTATGACATCAGCACACAGTAAATATACAGCACACGCTCATAGGCGCCTACGCTTTTTTTTATATGGACAAAATCAGATGTTGATATAACTCACGAACGCGTTGACCAATTTCGTTCAAACTTTAGATAAACCAACTACACGACCATACAAAAAAACCCTAAAAATTTGATGGAATTCTGTTTGACCGTTCGTGAGTTATAAAGTGACAACGCTTTTGGAACTCTCTTTTATAAATATATAGAGATAGAGATTTGAATTTGGAATTTTCTTTTCCATAAGACAAAACTTCAATTCCAGTGAATGCATTCAGACACATAAAACTTCTTACGTAGACGTTCGATGGGCTGTTTTCTTTCATATTTAGTGTGAGCATTTCATTCTGAGTAAACTTTGAAGTTTATTGGTAATGAAAATGCTTTTAAATTTCACTTTAAAACAATTTAAGTTTCAAAGAGATTGTTGATTTTTTTCCCTCTTTTTAAGATTTCCCCTTTTTAATTGAAAAAAGCGCCCAACGACATAATGGTCCGCTTCACTGAGCTAATCAACTCATCAAAGAATGAATGAGCCTTGTGAATTTAATCGATCAGCTCTCGTAATTTTTGTCAAGTTGCTGCTCAAGTTGATCAACTTCGTTTTTGCCAATGAGGTGATGGATACGTTATTTTACCCTCGTACAGTATTCCAAGCATTTGGCATTAAAAAGGGCATTAAAAGCACTCGGTAGTAAGGAGATATCGCGCTCCTTAAATTTTACTAGTACCATTGGAAGCTTTTTATTGGGGTTTCCGCTGAGGTCCATTTAAAAATTTCAGAGTCTTCCACCAAAGTCCCAAAAAGAACCACTCCCCCAGAAACCGCTGTCACTATTAATCGCCTATTCAGTTTCAGTATTCAAAATAATCCCTCAAAGCTTACAAACCTTCCCTCTCTAAACATTTTTTTTTTTACGAAATCAACTGCCAAATTCTTAGCCCTTCCCCTTCTCCATTTTATTACTTCAAGTCTCCAAGTAAATTTTTATTTTTTTCTTTCCAAGTACTGTAGATTTTATTACTACAAATAATAATTACATATAAAAAATAAAATACCTACAATTTAAGTCGTAGAATATTTATAAAAAAAATATAATAAAACATTTGTATTTGTGACTGTTCTTAGGATTTAAATACGAAATTTACTGTAACACTTTTAATGGTGAACCTAAAATAAAGAAAGTAATATATGAATATAGGTTTAACGTTTAAAACCTTCTTAAGAAAAATGTGCCTTCTTATATATTTATATTTAACTAAAAATAAAAATAAAATAAAAACATTTAATGTACAGATTACGTGTAAATATGTAAAATTAGCATATCCTATTCTTATCGAAAAGAAAAAAAAAACAGTAAAAGCATTAGAATTGTAAAACAATATATATGTAATAATATTAAAAAATAAAAACTTGCATAACTACTTAATGTAAACGGAAAATAAAATAATTACTGATTGAGTATTTGAGTACACGCAAGTGTTTGTTTCTGTTTGGTCTTGATCTAGTACTTTGTTTTTAAATAGTGGTTTGTTAAGGGTTTTCCAATGAGAGGTGTTTTTTTGGTATTCAAAGAAAAATTTAATTTTTTGAGATAAATGATCGGATGCTTATTTCATAATAAAGAGGAAGGTATGCCGCTAATAATGAAAAACAACATCAGCCAAATGGCCAGCACGAGCACGCATACAGGACCATATCCTTTTCATGAAATTTTCCACAACCAAATCGCAAAGTGGCTGCCCTATGTCCTCGATAGCCTCACGAATTTTATCTTTGAGGTCTTGAATCGACGCTGGGTTGTTGGCGTAGACCTTATCTTTCGCGTGGCCCCAAAGGAAGAAGTCGCAAGGTGTTAAATCACAAGACCTCGGTGGCCAATTGTGATCACCTCTTCGAGAGATAACACGGTCCGGAAACTTTTCCCGTCAAAGATCAATGGTTTCGTTGCTTGTGTGGCACGTAGCGCCGTCTAGTTGAAAGTAAACGTTGTCCAGATCAATACCATCGAACTCCGACCATAAAAAACGTTTGCGGAATGCCCAATTCCAAAGAACGACGAGGAATGGACAAACCTGGGTTTTCTTCAACACTTTGGGCTACAGCAGCAATATTCTCAGTTGTTCTTGAGCGACGTGCACGGGTTTTATTCTTCACGTCACTAACAGCTCCCAACAGCTCGAATTTTTCCACCAATTTCTGTATTGCGGTCCGACAAGGTGCTTCACGACGACCAAAAAATGCTTTAGTTTTGCGAACTGTGACTGCAAGATTTTCACCATTTTTGTAGTGAACTTTAATAATTTCAATGCGTCGTTGAAGAGTGTATCGTTCCATTTTTAGTAATGGCGTAGCTTCTACTTGTCAAATGTCAAAGAATAAAAGCTTCAAAAGTGACAGCTACCGAAATAGCGGGTCATTCACAATAACACCTCTCATTGGAAAACCCTTTAGTTGATCCTGCGCCCTTGGGCAAATTTGTTTTAATAGCAAGACGGACGATTTCGTGATCCTTGGGAGAAATCGTCTCAACAGCAGCAAGTGGCAGTATTTATTTTTTTATATTTCTTGTGTAGACTCGGCAGATCTGTCAACGCATTCTTGTTAATTTTAAAAAAAAATGCAAATTTAAATGTGAATTTCAGGAAAGCGATTGCTTTGCTTATAATTCGTCCACAGCACGATCGTTGCGAAGTACGCAATCTCCAACAGTGACACCACACTCATACCCACGAAAAGACTGAACGAGCTGCCAAGGTTTCCTGCAGAAAAAAAAATATCAAAACTCTCATCAGGAATAAATAACTTCTCGCTCACCTATGAGAACGACAACATCTGACAAAGTATTCCTCTGCACCCGCCTGTATGTCTGCGAGTTCATAAACACATGCAGCACGGTGTGGTTATCTTGAATCCCATGGCTAAGGAGAGGACATAGTCATGTGCACTTTTGAAATCGATTTTGCAACTTACTAGAACGAATCGAAGGACGTGACACGCGTCTGCAGTCGTGCTTGTGTTATCTGCACAGCATACTCGATGAGCTGACAACTGGCGGGACAGTAGCAGGCGCTGTTTTCGTCTATCGTCTGGTTCTTTTCAGCGGCCTCTGAAAGGAGATTTTCGAAGGTAGTTTTAGGGCAAAGTGACTTGATCAGCCCTCATGCTTACGAAAATATTTAAACTTCGTGTACAGGCACGGCAGCTTGGTAAACGCGCAAACATTCGCCTCGTTACTGGCCGCAATAGTATAGGGTATGCACCCACAGTTCGCAATAGTGCTCAGTGCTAGGCACTCAAATTCGCAGTTTTCCCTGTTGTAGTACTTGAAGAAGCGCATATTGTGCTCATGCGACAGCAGGCATTGTCGGCCCTTTACCGACAGCGCCTTAAATTCGTCCGAACACACGACCTCCGTTGGCCGGACGACAGCAAAAACCTCCCGATTCATCTGAATTGAATGTGAGCCCATTGTCCTGTGCGGAAAGTCCTCGCTCTGATGGACGTAGAGTTCAAATTCGGAGGAAATAGTCGGATGACTGGGGGCCGCTTGTTCTTTGGTGTTTTTTAAAATCACAGACAGACCGCCTTCAAGGCCGAATTTCAAAGCGGGATGTCTCAGGAGGTTTGAGCTGTAAATTTCAGTTTATTGTGGTGGAAGTGGTGGAGATAAAATTGCCTACCCAAGTTCATTGATGTTGAAGGAGCAACAAAAGCCGATGTTGGTTTTTGACGAGTCAAACGCCTCACTGCAGTTGACGATCTTCGACTGGAATCGACAGCGGTACAGTAGATCGGGGCACTTCCAGCGAATGGTTTTCAGAAAGTCGTGCGTGGTCATGTTGTTGCGTTCGATTATTCGTTGGAGCGCAATCAGTTGCGGCTCGTCATACAATCGCACTCGACCGACAGCGGGGTAGAGTTGGCCGAGGGTGGCCAGTGCTTCGTCTAGGCTTGTGTTTCCCGGAAGGCTTCTGGGGAAGTAAGAGAGGTTTTCAAATATGTTTTCGCAGAGAATATGAATAGAGATGGGAAAAGCTGGACAGGGCGAAGGGCTGTAACTTTGAATGCAAATGGCTTGTCAATGAAAAGATTAAGTAAGTCCCCTCATCAAAGCAAAGCTGTCTGCCAAAACTGAGCTTGTTTTGAGAATATGTGCTCAAATGGGTTCGAATGAAAATAGCTTACAGCTGAAACTACTCTGTGGATGGAAAATTGTCCTCAAATTCAATTGTCTCACAGCCGACAGATATCACACACCTTTCCAAAAAAAAAAGTACTCACAACTTCTCAAAGATCCCCCTCACTTCGGGATAGTTGAACATCGTTGGCGGGCAAATTGTCACAACGGGGAATACTAGGTTCGTCAACGGCGTGTAACTATTTTCGATGTTCATTCGAATCGGGTTGCTGGCAAAGTCCAGATAAAATATCCAAACCATTGCGATGGCACACAAGAACATGGTTATTACAATGACTATCCATATTAATCTGAAAGTAAGCACACAGTTTATTCAGGACCCCTCAATTAGAGGTAGAAAAAAGAGCCACTTACTTGGCAAAGTAACTACTTTCGGCATCGTGAAAGTACCTTATTCCATGGATACTGCTTATCTCGCAAAACTGTCTGAATGTTAAAGAGAACGCACTGCGAAAACGTCCTTTTTTTGCCATCCCTTTGGTGTCGTTTACAATAAAAATTAACATGGATACCCGTATGCTTGCTACTTAAAGCGTGCTACACGAGAAACAATGAATGAATGGCTTCACCGTTGAATGCCAACTCCTTCAGTGGGTCAAGTTCACTTATAAAACAATCAAGCGGTAAACTTTACGATGGGTTAATGTATGTATTTACGTTAAGGACACTTGAAGTCAGCCACACACGATTGGAATTGTCTCAGTAATAATTACGCCTTTTACTAGTAGGTGCTGGGTAATTATTTTATATTGTAGCGAAAAAGAAATCCATTGAAGGGGTGGTATAAAAATAAACCCTCGGTTGGTAATAGTCCTCAAAATAGATGGAAACGGTCATTGTCACCGTCAGTGGGGTGGGTGTGATGGAGGCAGAGATTTGCCAAAATCAAATTTTAATAGGAAAAATTGAAAGCCCAGCACCCAGGGCGAGTGCTTCCTTTTAGGGGAATGAACCGCTAGCGTCATAAAGTCAGCTCGGAATTTTTAGACCTTCTTCCTAAGTTCACAATGCATTAGGTTCTTCCGTAAGGGTTTTAAAATTCTATCGCAATTGCTCCATCGGTATTCTTCTCCCCATCAACGACTTTATATGAAACATGCATCGCCTGGGATTCCCCGATGAACTCGCCGGCGAACGAAATTTTTTTTTAAGAGCAATTATTGAAGCCAACATAACGCGAGAAGCGCAATGTTTTCTGAGCTGTCGTGATTTATCAAACGCTGTGTAGAATTCGTGGTCCTGTTTTTTTTCTTAAGTGCCAACATCTGCAGTTGTGAATTCTAGTCCTCATAGTTCCGATGAATCGCGCAAAATAATTTTATTTCAGTAAATATTAATAAAAAGACATCCGTTGGCTTTAATCGAACCTCTAATTTAAAAGCGAGAGTTACTGTTTTATTAAGTACACCTAAAAATCTTTTTATAGACAGGAGAAGGCGCAGGATATTTTATTCGAATTTTGCGTCCTAAATTGAATGCCAATCTTACAACTACCTCCAGCATATTTTTAAACGCATTTGCCTTCTCTAAAACTTCTATCATTTGAACA
Organism: Cheilosia impressa; assembly: GCA_948293265.1. Taxonomy (NCBI): domain Eukaryota; kingdom Metazoa; phylum Arthropoda; class Insecta; order Diptera; family Syrphidae; genus Cheilosia; species Cheilosia impressa. The sequence continues at coordinate 51,923,938 of OX411884.1, read as the reverse complement.
GCTTGCAATTTGAAAATTCGCCAGGACTTATCCGCCCCTGGTACGAGTGTATCCAATTGAATTACTGCTTATGCCTTTGGAACAACACTCTACCGTCCATTTCAATCGCGCTGAGGTAATTCCTCCTCAGGACAAAGGTAAAATAGTACAAGACCTGGCAAATCGCCAAACAGCTGAGTCCTGTTAGAACGCCATAACAGTTGGCGATATTTGCTGTTGCGAAAAAGCAGTAAATTTGAGACCCACCTATACTGAACATTGATAGGAAACTTTACCCACTATGGCGATCATGTTCCAAACAATGTCGCGCCTTATCCTGCGATGTAGTTGCGATTGCATGTACACGTGCACCACGGTATAATTCGGCTGTATGTTGTCACTGCAAAAGAGAAATAAATGTAAGGTTCACACAATCGCGCAGCTAAAACTCACTAAAAAGGATCGACAACATCAATGGAGTAGTCGATGTTCCTCCTGGTCAAACGGACTGAGAAGTCCACCTGCTCGCAGCTGTCCACACAGTTGCAATCCTCATGCATACGCTCCATCAGATCTGAAAGTACAGTCTGACTCAATAGGGCTTATGGATTCCCCTCATAATCGTACCCGAATTATCTGCCAAACAGGGAATGTGATAAAAGTCGCACACGAGCGTGTGCGCATCTCGAAACAAGTAGAACGGAACGCAGCCACACACTTTGTTCACAATGATGCTGCGACACTCGATTTGGCAGTTCTGCTTATGGTATTCGGGGAAGAAACGCATCTGCACCTCCGTTGTCATGGCGCACTTCCGTTCGGCGATAGTGAGTCTCTTCCAGACTTCTGGAGACGACGTGATCTCGGTGGGCTGTGCTCGCAGCAGAAGTTCCTCGTTCTTACGCAGGACCTTGCGAAATGTAAAATCACCTGGATACACGTGCGCCTCGTTGATGAGTATTTCGAAACGTTGCCCACTTGAATAGGTGTGCTCCAAGTCCATTTCGACGTTTTTGAGGATGAGCGACAGGCCGTGGCGCATTGCGTGGCGATTTGACATCAGTTTTGTCAGGGGCAGTCTATGAGTAAGGACAAAGATTAAGAAAAGCACACAATTCGTTTTTTTTCGTACGCTGTTTGGTGTGCGTTGAATGTGACACAGAATCCCACGGACGTCCTAATCGGCCGGAAGATTGCACTGCAATTAACCAGCTTGGACTGAAAGCGACAACGGAAGAACAAGTCATCGAAGTGCCAGCGATTTGCGAATAGAATTTCATCGGCGGTGATGTTGTTTAGTTGGGTGACCGCTCTCAGCACAGCCAGCTTCTGCTTGGAGTACTTAAAATTCCACTTCATGAATCCGTAGGTTTGATCGAGACTGTGGATGACATCGCCAGTGGTGATGTTGTCGGGCAGTTTGCTGGAAAAAGGGAAACAAAACTTGCAGTAGGAGCCTGATTCTCGGACTTTGTGTAAGGGAAACGTCACAAAATTGATATAAATATAGATATATCATAGAGCGACGAAAAGGACGGACCAGCGCAGGGAATTCTAACGTAAGGGTTTTGATAATCATTGAAGCGAGTCATCAGTCGAAACGGAAAATTGTCCGTTTTTATAAAGGGTGTTATTGTGAATGACCCGCTATTTCGGTAGCTGTCACTTTTGAAGCTTTTATTCTTTGACATTTGACAAGTAGAAACTACGCCATTACTAAAAATGGAACGATACACGCTTCAACAACGCATTGAAATTATTAAAATTCACTACAAAAATGGCGAAAATCTTGCAGTCACAGTTCGCAAAACTAAAGCATTTTTTGGTCGTCGTGAAGCACCTTGTCGGACCGCAATACAGAAATTGGTGGAAAAATTCGAGCTGTTGGGACAAGTTAGTGATGTGAAGAATAAAACCCATGCTCGTCGCTCAAGAGCAACTGAGAATATTGCTGCTGTAGCCCAAAGTGTTGAAGAAAGCACAGGTTTGTCCATTCCTCGTCGTTCTTTGGAATTGGGCATTCCACAAACATTTTTTATGGTCAAAGTTGGATGGTATTGATCTGGACAACGTTTACTTTCAACAAGACGGCGCTACGTGCCACACAAGCAACGAAACCATTGATCTTTTACGGGAAAAGTTTCCGGACCGTGTTATATCTCAAAGAGGTGATCACAATTGGCCACCGAGATCTTGTGATTAAACACCTTGAGACTTCTTCCTTTGGGGCCACGTGAAAGATAAGGTCTACGCCAACAGCCCAGCGTCGATTCAAGACCTCAAACATAAAATTCGTGAGGCTATCGAGGACATAGGGCTGCCACTTAGCGATTTGGTTATGGAAAATTTCATGAAAAGGATATGGTCCTGTATGCGTGCTTGTGGAGGCCATTTGGCTGATGTTGTTTTCCATTATTAACGGCATATCTTCCTCTTTATTATGAAATAAACATCCGATCATTTATCTCAAAAAATTACATTTTTCTTTGAATACCAAAATAACACCTCTTATTGGAAAACCTTTTATGATTCGGAGGATTTTTGGTTCGGTTAATTCTTCCGAACAGTGCTCGGTGCATTGTTCCGATAAAATGTAGCGCACTGCAGCGTTGTTCGTTTTTTAGTGACATTTTTGACAGCTTCACAAGAATTTTTTTCGAATATCCTCCGACAATAATCGGTCGCGGAATTTATTAACGATTTGGAGTGAATTGTTACACTCATCGCGTTTGAATTACTCTTTTCCGAAAAAGAGGTATCACCTTTTTAGCTGCAAGGCCTACAGGGACTCTTATCTTACAGACAAAGTTTGACTCAAGGGCTTGCCATTTTTCAACTTAACCTCAAAAAAAAAAAATCCTGCAACAGATATTTGCTGAGCAAAATCGCAGCAATATTACAAAAACCACTCACAGATTCGCAATATAGTCCTTTGCCATGGAATAGTTGAACACTGTTGCCGGACAGACTGTCACAGATGGATACAGTAGCTCGGCCGTGTTGGCGTGATCACTTTCAATGATAAATCGACTTGGTTCGCCAATGAAATCCTTGTAAATTGTGAAAGCCATGTAGTTGGCGGAGGTCAGCAACGCAAACACTGTCACAGCCCATAGCGACCTGGAAGGTTAAAAATATTTGTTCAGCGATTTGTTTCATGTCCGTCTTGAGAAAACCATTGGGGGAAGACCTCTCTCAAGACGAAATTGATGCACAAATTCAAACCCACCTTATGTAGACACTGGCACTTGTGTCATAAATAAATTTCACTCCATGCAAATAGGAGGCTTCGCAGTACTCTCTGCTGGTCTTGTGCAACGCCTTTCCAAAGGACGTGTGTAGGTATGTGCTCCAACAAGATACAGCTGCACCGAACATGGTTTTTCTGACCACGGCCGCGAAGTGACTGAATAAGTGTCCGACTGGGGGCAGTTGGCTTTTTTTTCGGTACAACGCTGATATGTTATTAATTGTCGTCTGATTTGTGATAAACAAATAGAACATAGAATAGGATGTGGCAATCATTGGAATTCTTACAGTAGTTGACCTTGCGTTCTGTTTATGAAGAACCATTTGCAACTGGCCGAAATAGCTCAGTTGGGAGAGCGTTAGACTGAAGATCTAAAGGTCCCCGGTTCGATCCCGGGTTTCGGCAGTCTTTTTTTTTTTTTTTGTTATAATTTGGATAGGGAAAGTTGAATATTGTGAAGTTTGTCTTGGACAGATTGATTTTAAAGCGAAGCAAGGGCCGTCATAGATAGCTCTCTGTATCAGTGTTGTCAGATGCGGTGATGTACTTATTTCTTAAACTTAGTTTATGTCATTGTGCTGTTTAAGAGCTTGGCAAAAATATGCGCTGTCCTGTGTGAATGCGGGCGGCATGCAACGCCTCTGTCGCTGAATGCTACAATCACCAAAACTTGTGTACTAACCCACTACTGAAACTTTTGTTTAAACTCACTACCACTGAGCTTTTTGTATGCCGTGGTGAGTAGATAGTTGACGAACCTAATACACAAACCGATGCGAATTTTTCAATGGTAAGGGTTCAAAAATATGATGAACTTGAAAACGCAAATTGCAAATGCACAGTGAATCCGCATCGAGACGTGTCATACCCTATTAAAATTGGAATAAGAGCTGCGGTCGGAATAGCCGGCCCTAGCAAGGTATCCGTCGGAACGGAAGATTCTCGGATTTCATACGATTCGGAGGATTTTTGCTGCGAGGTAGTCGTCCAAACAGCTGCTCGGTGAATTGTTCCAATACCAATGGCCGCATTCAAGAATCTAGTCATCTTAAGTCGACTAGATTGGTCTGGATGAGATGCAACCTGAACGCAAAAACTAGATTGGTCGGGGACGTCACGTTTTCTACGTCAGCCACATATGAGAACTGTCAACTTAGTACTCAGTCACGAATTTCTCGACTAGATTCGTCGACTACCCCTCCATAAACGTCATTGAAACAGCTGCTCTCTCGACCGATTTCGACCAATCAAAACCGAGATTCACTTAGTGAGAGAGCTGTCAGACTTACTAAACTAGATACTTGAACGTCTCCAATGTCACGCAGTACAGCGTTTTGCGTTGCAGTGCGATCAAGTTTGTTTTTGAGTCACATTTTTGACAGCTCTATAAGAATTGTTTAAGATATCCTCCGACAACGATCAGTGGATAAATTTATTTACGATTTGCAGCGAAGTATTAATAAATATAAGCAATAAAAACAAAAACCTATAACTAATAAAACCAAGCGTTCTTTTGTATTTATTGCTTCAATTTGTATTTCCAGTGCACGACGACCAAGACCAAACAATACGAGGACGTCAAATCGATTTATTTATTTTTTTTTCCGAAAACGGATAACCTCGAATGCGATTTGAGGTTCCGACAGAGTATGTGCTGCGGGGAATTTTCCGTTCCGACGGATACTTCCCTATGGCCGAGTATTTCTTTTTTGTACCTCAACCAACGTGCGCTGCACTGGCGCCTTAAAAATTTGACAGAAAGAAAGTGTGGAAACTAAAAAACTTTCTACAAAACGGACCTAAGAACTAAGTCCCACATTGAACTTACTCTCACTACAGTTCAACCTCAACATGACAGTCCAAAAGGTCATGGTAAATTTTAAGCTCAACAGTATTACTCTAACGTATAAGTTCATGGAATCTGTTCTGGAAATAATCCTGTAAAGGGATCACATCAGCGATCATTTATTTCCATTCATAAATCTTCTGATTCTGAGCTTCGATAATTAAAACCCGCCTGACATGTATCGAACGTCATATCACATATCCATCGCACTTTGTATTGAAATACATATGGTACGAAAATAAAATCTGGGCACTCATTCCGTAATTTTTCAGACGATTATCGTCGAAACGATAGACCTCCAAAACTAGCAACTACGTGCTAAAATTACAACTTTGAGAACTTAATCCAGTTCATTTTCAAAAAATCAAATGACAGCTGACGTTTGTCAAAAAAATTCGAGCAGAATATGACTTATTTTGGTGATATACGGAATCTGCCCCCTGAATCTGAACTCAGATCGTGATCGATGTATCCGTTTGGGGAAAAAGTGAATGGTACATATAAACGCGTTCGTTTGACTGTTAAATGTTTATCATGTTTATCACTATCAATATAGTGTTTCGCGAAGCAAAGCTGGTTTATAATGGCCAGAGTAGTGTTTTGTTCAAATATTGTTGAAAAGCGCACAGTTGCCATTAATTTTACTTCTCATTTGTTACCAAATACATTTGATAAACATAATTTTTTAATTCAACAATGCTTTTATCATGTTTTTTCCACTTTTGTATGCACTTTTCAGTAATTTTTTAACTACATCCATACAAAATCCGTTTTGTTTTCCTACAAGGTTTTTAACTGTCACTTGGATTTTTCTTCTTCTCATTTGTAAACGACGTTGTCGCGAGCTACCCTATTGGTTGTCGAGGAGCTTTGGAAAAAATGTGCCATTTTGGTGTAGCTGTCAAAAGTAAGTGACGATGTACAACGCAATGCGGCGGGGTGCGCTATACGTCATCGGAGACGGATATCTCGAATGGAATTTCTCCGATTTCGTATTCAAATTCCATTCCAAACTGATGCCCGAGACCTAGATTCTGGGGTTTATGCAAACATTGAGACTCACTTCAAAGCAGTGAAAGAAATAGCGTACAGCCTTTTTATTCAAGAACGCCTGTCAAACACATTTATCTATTGATCAAAAACATGTTCATAGACCTGTGGCGCTATCCTGGGGTGTTAGCACGTAACTTGATACCATCGAGCTCTGGCAGCACCTAATTTGTCTCAATCAATTATTAGGTGCTGCCAGAGCTCGATTGTATTAAGTTATACGTGCTGACTCCCCTGTATCTCGTTCCGAAAGTACAATTTTTCGAAAACGAGCCTTTTCCTCTCTGTATTTCGAAAGTGGAATGAAATGTTCTACTGTCGGATTCAGAATTCAAAAATTATTACAGGGAACCTACTTAAAAGCGAAAGGGGAAAGCTGGGGTGTTAGCACGTAACTTGATCATTCGAGTTCAGTCGATACAATCGAGCTCGATTATCCTCCATCGAATATCCTCGATTGAGACAAATTAGGTGCTGCCAGAGCTCGATTGTATCGACTGAACTCGATTGTAACAAGTTACGTGCTAACACCCCTGTTTCGAATGGGACGAAATAGAGCATAGGGTCCTATTACTTCGAAGTGGGCTTCGGCGGAACAAAAAATATATAAAAAAAAATGCAAATTTTAGTAGATTGGATGTAAATATTTTTTTTAATGTGTCATTGAGAATTTTTTTCATTTTCCTTTTTGTTTTTCATACTGTGTATACCAAAAATATACTTATAAATGTTTTTCCTTTTGTTTTTGTGTGTTTCCAATCACTTTAAATTCCTCTTCTTTTTTTCATAAACTTTATCACATTACAATTCTCGTTTTATTTTAACTTTGATTTTTTTTTGTTCACTAAATATGAAATTTAATTAGCATAATTTGTTTGTAACATATTTTTTTCTTTTATTTCCTCTTCACTATAGTTTAAACATGATAGATAGAACAGTGGAAAAAAAACCTATTGGCTACACAAACTTTGTGTAAATAATAATAAAAAAACATTAAATAAATTTCAATTTCACAAAAATAACAGATAATCATCTCACTCTTTTCATCTACGCAACAGAAACAGACAGTATTTATTTTTACACTCCCTCTTTGTCTTTATAGCATTAAAAAAAAATTACAATATTTATTGGTTTCTTCTTTTCTTGCACTTTAATCCTAGGATATAATTTTACTTAAAAAATAATGTTTTTATATTTTTCTCTCATTTTTTTTTGCCTTACATAAAAATAAATTAATAACTTCTAATGTCCAGTTTCTGACATATTTGTTGTCGCTGGCAATACTGCGGCGACACCATTTAAACTAGCCATCCCATTGCCATTGGATAGGGTTGTTTGTGTTGCGGTCGCATCCTCGTCGTTGGCCGGATTGTCCCACCATTGTCGGTCTCCCGAACCAAAGAGGTTGTAGAAGGAGCCGCAGATGATGTAAATAAATGCAGCAATAAAGAAGACAATCTGCCACTGACCCATTGTTGGCTAGAGAGAAATGAAAATGATGAGCACGATTCAGGTGGGAAAATGGGGGGGAATATCTTACCTTGCCGTCGATCAGATTGCCAGCTGCAATTGGTGCCAATAGACCAGCTAAATTGGCGGAGCAATTTGTTATTGCCATAAGGAATCCAGCGAAACGTGGTGTGAGATCCAAGTGATTGATTTTGAAGCCAGAGTAGATGCCACCATTGAGTCCGACACCGATTGTCAGAATGGACAATGTAAGTGCGCGATCACAGCCGGTGTACGATGCGGCTATTAGTGCCACTCCGGGTCCATATTGGCCTAAATGAAAGAAAACGGAATTTTGTTAGTTTGAAATTATTTGTGGCGGTCTGATTGTGGTTTTTATGATGTGATCACATCTCACATCACAAAAGTTGGAGAGGGCGCAGTGCATCATTTTAGCGATAAATAGAAAATGGGACAAAGGAAAGAAATTTGAATACGAATCCAGTTCAACTGTAGAGTTTCCCAAGACTCAAACCGATTTCTAAGATTTTTCTAAGACTTTAAAATTTAAGAAAGACTGACAACAATCATCAATGAGGGAACGCCCTCTATTGCGATGCAAAGAATGACCACCAAGTGCACTACAGACTATCCGCCTTTGATTTATTCTTAATTCAAAGACGCTGATAATATTTTGCGAATTTATCAACTGCCCGGTGGAATAGGAATTTTTTGAGAGCTACTGTCACGGCTCCGAACCTCATTTAATGAGGGCATACGACTTTTGTGCAGTGGTTTCGAACATGGAGTTCGTCCTACTTAAAATATGAAAAACGATCTGATAATTCCATGAACCCGAAGGTATCCTCAAGTCCTTTTTAGTCAAAAGGCCTAGCTCGAACTGACTTTTGACGTCTTTGTTCTTAAAAACACTTGGAGTAACTACAAAGAGAGAAAGTATCTCCGTTGAATCCGATGGTGGTATGGGACCATCGATCAAACGATCAATTGACTGATCAGTAAAGACACGAAATGCCGCCACAGTGTAAACAGAAATGTCCTTAAAAGTTGAAGATAAAGCACACGTTGTTCACATTCTATCTCTGATTTCTCCAGCTAAAATAAAAGACGACTTTTGTATGCACTGGAATAGGCTTTTGCGCAGCCATTGCAAGGATTCACCGTACGACATAAAATACATTCGGGTTGCAATTTAAAACGATCTACGTGCAAAACTGAAGCATGAACAACTGTCTTCCTATCACAAGATGGCAACAGACATCAAATAAATGATAGACAAAAACTCACCAATACTGTTGATGATCTTCCTCGTCGCTGTTAATGAGAAACGACTCGATGTAATCATCCAGTCGGCAATAACCGAAATGAACATCGAAAACAGCCACATAGCCAGATATGGCAGAGCGGACAACAATCCGTTTGATTTCAGTGAGAACCGCAGCACTTGTTTCATGTAGGTTGGCAACTCTGTCATCAGAGTCTCATAGCCATAGTTGTGACCCATGTGCGCCAACAGAATAGCATAGAACGGCATCGATTTAAGGATCGCCTTGATTGGAATTGGTGGAATCTGGAAAAGACAACATTTTGCATTTAATTTAAGGGATATTTTGAAATTCAGTTTTTACTGTATTACCTTGGTATCATCAGTCCGGCAGAGCGAGTGATTGATGTACTTCTTCTCCCTCTCATCGATGGTTGGATGAGATGATGGATCCTCGTAGATCCAAATGAGGAAAGCAATCGACCAAATAGTACCGACCACACCGAATACATAGAAAATAGACGGCCAACCACCATCGAAACCGTACTCAGCCAACAGACCGGACAGAGGCATCGAGATAATTGTGCCAAATTGAGCGCCAGCATAGACAGCTGCACCCATGCGAGATCGTTCGGTGGGTGGAATCCATTTCGCCAACAATGCATGGGTACAGGGCACAATAGGACCTTCGCCCAGACCTTGAATAAACCGGACCACGCACAGACCGATGACACCACCTTCGCGTGCAGCAACAGGAACAAGGAATGCAAACACTGAATTAACTAACATGCCCCAGCCGAGGAACCGCAAAGCACCGTATTTTTTCGCCAATATACCAAATGGTATCTGCAAATTGATAATAATTGAATTTGAGTAAAGTGGTGGACTTGTGGGGCTATAAGAGGGGTATCTCACCTGAGTTATCACATAGCCGTAGAAGAACGATGATAGTATATAGCCCTGGGTACTGGAGCTCCATTTGAATTCGCCGTCTTCTTCTTCCTGGAAAGTGAACAACAACAAAAAAGCAATGAGAACAAATTTCATCCCAAAATGTGAATAAAGAATAACTTTTTCTGACCCTCTAACTTCTATGGAAAATAAACGTCGATGGTGTCGTGTAAATGAAAATTAAACACGAGTGTCGTCATTTTCTATGCAAAATGCGACACTTGCTCTTTGAAGGCTAAATATACTAAGGCGCTTCTTTCGAAAATTCTTGTGCGATGCAAACAAATTTCCAACACGAGTATGATCGGCATATTAGTTCAATTTTCTAGGTGAACCGTGAGCTAGTACAACCATCAAAGATCGCTATCAAGGCCAATTTGTGAAATGACGCATTTATTGTGCCACTGATAATGCCTCTGATTATTTTCAGAATAGAATACTATTCGCTGTTGTAGAAATGGCGCCTAGGTGGTATTTTATTTCGAGATTTATTACCAAAACAAAAGACGAATCGCTTAGAAGCCTACCCCAATCTTGATCTAGATAATATACATTTGGATCGCAGTTTTTGAGATTCTTTACCTGCTATTTGCTGTTTCATTTATTTCTGCAGTGGTTTTCACCGTCGGGAATTGTGATAAAACGCAGATTGGAATAGTGGGTCTTTCAAGAAAGTGGAAAGGGAAATAAAGTTGTTGCTACTGATAAATAGAAAGTGGGAGAGGAAGTCATGCCTCATCTATCAACGAATTTATGAGTTGAAAAGCAGTAAAGACTAAATGATATATCCGAACGGCTTCAACCTTCTGACATTTTTATGCCGAGTTCTCAAAAATAATAATAATTTTACCACTCTTCTTAGGCCAAAATGCTTTCCGACAGTACGAATATATGTTCAAAAATAGTCCTGACACTCAGTTGTCCAAGTGTCGCTATATCAGTAGAAAAATACGTCATACGCATGGTTGTTGTCTCAATTAGGTATCCAGTGAGGAAAAAAATACCTCAGACGTAGGATAAAAACCTGTCGACACAGAGTAAGCTTGACAACTGAAAAAGGCTGTCTTCAAAGGCATTTATAGCAAAAAATCTATCAATGCGCGACATATTTTCTGATCCTTGACTGCAGATTGTATTTCTTAAATTTACTAAGAGTTATTTTTCCTCTCGTTTCCTTTCCAATGCCACATAGTTATTATATCGTCACAGAAATTGTAAGTGGCGCGATATGAATAAGAAAATAACGCCACCGTCTTTCTTATGACCCATAAAATGTCTGCAGTGACGTACATTCAGCCGTTTAAGTGCGGAGTTAAATAAAAGCGAATGCGCTTTTTCTAACGTTTGTTTTAAGATACGGAGCAACAATTGCACAGTCATGTAAACCGCAAATTACACTATTTGACATTTAAGTATAGTTGTCGTTCATTTTTGCGGTTTACTAAATCTCGTGAGAGCCAAAAAAACTAAAATTTTCTATAGTTAAAGCGATAAAAAAATATCCCATTAAAAGCATCCCGCGGAGGATTCTTTTTCATACGATTTCTGCCACAAATGACAGCTCATCGGTACCGCCACCTCAAAAAAAAAAAAAACAAAACTAAAATCCCTTGTACTCACCACAACAGTATAATTGCTGTCAGGACACTCATCATCGACCAGCTCAATATTTCCCTCATTCACATACGTATGATTGACCATGGCAACAATGGCCACCGACATGTTTGTGCGCATGACATAAGCATTGGCCATGCCAAGGAATAACATGAATGTTACAAAGTATCTCGTAGCGAACCATCCTAAAAAGAGAATAATAATAAAAATTTAAATTAGTATAAATTCGTCTACAGTATAAGAATAAATTTTTGTTTAAAAACAAATCTGTTTAAATAAATCATGTGCAGTTATTTTTAGAATTTATTTGTGCGAATTGTGCCTTCGTTTCGTTTCTTTTTATGTTAGCACATATATTATGTGCTTGATGTATATACCGCACTTATAATTCATTCAGAAAATCACATGATTTTATATCATTTTGACTTTCTATATTTATCTGCCTCTGTTTGGTGTTTACTTTGGATTTTAATTAAAACCAGACCGGGAGATAAAAATCCTTTTACGTAAGACACTTGACGGGTGAGAATAAAATGCCATGATAACCTACATTTTAAGAAGTTTTCAACTTTTTCGTTAGGTTCACTTCTTCATTTAGTTTAGTTTAGTAAATCAAAATATGAGTTTGACAGTTGTTGAAAGTGAAAATGGCTGCCAAGCAGTATTAATTTTGTGTTGAAAAATTTTGTAAAAGAAACAAATACAGCGCAAAGAAAGCTCAAGAAATGTTCAAATTGTTAGATCCACGCAACACTATTTCAGGCTTCAACGCAATGACACCTAAGTTTAGTTCAGTAGCGATTCGAATTTCGAAGTCGAAGAGTGGCTACGACAGAAATTGTCAAAATATTATAACGCCGCTTTATTTATGACTTAAATGGAATGCCTCTTAATTTTGGTACAGTTGCACTATGAATTTCGAAGTCGAAAAGCAGATGTCAAAATCGCAAGGCTTAACGCATCGAAATGTCATTTAAATTTTATTCATTAGAGTCGCACAGTTCACACGATCGGTTAACTGAACTTTCCCAGTCAAGGTTGAGCTGACAGTTTATTTTTATTTTATTTTTTTGACTTTTGAACTGTCATTTGTGAACGCAAACAGTCATATGTGCGGAGCATGTCCAAAATCCTAATTTATTTAGTGCAAAAAATGTTTTACTCAGTAAAACAAAGGTGTTTACCTAACCTTGTCGGTTAGAGGAAGCTTGTAATGAATACAATACTGGCGATTGCAAATTGTTGTAGCTGTCGGTGCAATACAAAACAAAAAAGCAAAAGTATGCTTCACTGCTGACGAATGACGGCCGAATGATGGCAGCCATTGTGTAAGCGCATGACTGGCAATAAATTGCTTGATGGTTAGTTGTAGCATTGTTGCTCTCGAATTGTTATTAATTTTTTCTTTTTGACAACCTATTTGATAGAACAATCGTATTTATTTGTGAAAATGAGATTCCTACTGACATCACTGACAGGGCCACTTGGATAGAGCGAATTTCGAACTCGAATTACCAAGAACTTTGAATTCGCCCCATTCTGACAGTTGACATTAGTCAACTACCCATTTTTTTATACCTCTCGGCCTGTTCCATTTTCTATGTTCCAACGATTCCAGAGGCACACGTGCACCAACATTATCCGGCACAATCATTTCGCGAATTATCATTTGTCTCATATCTCCCCGATTTCACAATGTGTATTTGGATTAAAACCACAAACAATACGTATGTGTGGCATTGAACAATATACTTCTTATCTGGGGATGGGATGGTTGATACCAAATGCAGCATTGTCAATCGTGTACACAGTACATACCTAACTGAAGGAAAAAATCGTGTGATGTCAGAAAACTTTTCGTAAAGCTGACGCACGCGACTTTCCGGTTTTTATCTGAGAAGGAAAATTAGGCTTAACAAACTTCGTATAGTACGTGTAGTGCTCCAGCTGAGTCAGCAGTATTTTATTGCTTTCGCTGTTGGATTCCGACGACGACAGCATGTACGTTGTACTCGGGTCTATCGGGTACACCGTACACATGTGCTGGTGTCACGACAGATGAGAGTTCAGTTTCAGTAGAGTTTAATTGAATTAAAACCATGAATGAATGGAGTGTTTCTCCCGGTAGGGGGTTTATTAAGGTTGCTTCAATTAGCACTTGGATTCGTTTCATTTCACAATTTCCAAGAGTTGTTGTTGAATAATTTCCGATGGGCTTATCATAATGCTTCGAAAAGTGATAGAGGCTATATATAATCTGACGTCTGAGAGGTGCGCAAAAATATTCCATGAACAGGTTTGGCCGAAGAAAGAAACGTGCGCATCACATGACGATCGATTGGACAATGATACGAGTAAATTTACTGTCCAAAAGAGAACTAAAAAAAAAAGCTGAAAGGAAACATCGTTGAGGTGTTGTGAAGATGAAGATGCGTTACCCTATTTTATCAAATGAGAAACAGGCTACTTTGACAAGTGGTGGTTGGGACTATTTTATCGTGAAGTTAAAACGGGGTTTAAATCATCTGTCGAAGTCATTAAGTTAGAGGATGTAAGCTCATTTTTCCGTGGCACACGTGTTTAGCACGTCTGTTTGGTAGACGTTTATATTCAAAGAAAGCTCCATCTATTGGCGAAATTAGAATGTCAGATCAGCTACTAGAATTTGTTTACGTTTCCTACGTTTCAATTACGTTTAACACCTTGTAACATCCGTGTTTTGTGCGCTGAGAGCTCCCCCTATTCCCATATTTTTTATCACAAGCAGCGCCATCTTTTAACCAAAATCACGAAGGTAATGGGAGAACGTGCTAAATGCAACCTACGTTCCCTGCGACAATTCTCCATATTTTTTACGCTTTAACTACCAACTTGGTCCTTGCATATTTAAACAGACGTCAGCGCTATCTTTCTACAAAAATCTTGCAGTTTTTGACAGAAGCTAATAAATTTTACCCGAGTCTTCTACAGACAGCAAGTTAAATTCAATAAAAGGTCTCTTTGCCATCAGATATTGTACACTTTAAATATTGCGCATAATTCCGCAAGCTGAACACGAAGTCAGCGCCATCTTTAATGAAATATTATAAAGTTCATAACAAAAGCTACTAAATTCTTTCTAATGCATTTACTGCGACGACATCTTGAATCTCTCGAACGATGCTTTAGTTTTCATATTGTGTACGATATTATTGTTCTACTTTTATATTTATATTTAAACAGCGCCATCTTTTAACAGAAGTCATAAGGTTTGTGACAGAAGAAATGTTAAATACGTTTTCGGCGATGACATTCCGAGTTCCAAAGACGACTGCGGTGTTTATATTGTGTCATTACTCGATGGGTTATATCTTAAACGATGTCAGCGCCATCTTTTTAATTCGCCCATCGTTAAAGAAACGTGAGACCCTTTATTGGAATTTTAAATGGATAGAACTGCATTATAAAACAGATGCTTTTTTTAGTTATTTATGCGCCATTCACTTGCACCATCAAGCGGGAACTAGAGGAACCCCAATTGGGTGATAAATTGCCTGACAATTCTTCAAACTGTGTGTTCCAAAATGCCCGCTTGCGAAGGTCCTCCCAAATCTCTTTTCAAAATGCACATCAGCGCCTTCTATCAACAAGTACCAAAGCATTTTTGACAGAAGTTATTTAAAGTACGAAATACAAACTGTAACTTTTGTAAAAAATCCATCCACAATGGACTTCCAAATCCAACACACCCTACCGCTACAAGCGAGAAAAAGTTGCTCATTTCTACTCTTTCCCTTTAAGATTCACATTCACTGCACGCTACGAAGGTGTTTGTGCGGCATTTTTGAATATACCATCCCGTCCATTGACCTAGACATCAATACGATTCGCAGAATCGACAAAAGCGTGTTTAAAGAAAGCAATAAACATAAAAACACTGCACAACCAAGTGCTTTGTTTACCAAGTACTCAGTGTAGATTATTCGCCAGGAATACTCTTGTAATGTGCTTAACAACTGATAAACTTTTGAACTACCAAGTCTGGTTCAGCGCTAATGACTGCAATCTCGAGTCAAGGAAAGAGGTGCATGGAATTTGCACCGCACCACTGATTTCTTGCACCACTTCGTGGTTACAATTAAATTTAATTAACCCAATCAAACCGAAGAGACAAATGTTTCATTGGAAACGTGAAAATAACGTGAGACATACCACAACCGTTCCAAATTGCATCTAATCGAGCTTAATTTGCGCCGCCCAGACACTAGCGTTGGTATATTTTTATATTTTTAAATATTGCCAAACCAACGTCAATATAGAGTTGGCACAGAGATGTCACGTGTCTTTTTAGTGTTTCATAATAAAAATTGACCAGCAGCACTACACACGGTGGCTTCCCCCGCCGTGTGTGTGGGTGACACACGCTCATGAATTGATTGAGTGTATATGTAGGTAAACTACGTCAATGACCGAAAATACCACACAAATTAAATAAATTAATAACTTTGTTTGTTGGTCCAGTTTTTGACAGAAGCAGACACAAAACTATAAATATAGCCTTGATTTTTAGTGGTGATTTTTCGCGACAATTTTGAATTTATTACTGGGCAAGGATATCAAATTGTTTGGATGCAAATTTGACACGTATTGTACGAGTAGGTTTGAAAATTTTGGCAGAGGAGGACTGCTGTCCGTTCACCGGATAGTGGACCGTTTTTCAAGACAAGGGACTTCCAAAAATCTATGAAGTCAAGTTGGGCCAAAAGAAGTCATCCGATGTGGTTTGGCTCTCATTTTTTTTTCTAAATGTAAAACTTCATCTCTTGTGACGGCGCCGCCCATTTGGCCGATATCAAGAAAAAGTTCTAATGGTTCAAATAAACATAATCAAAAAACAGAATCGAAGTTTTGCATATAGAAAAAAACATGAGAGCCAAACAACATCGGATGACTTCTCTTGGCCCACCCTGTATATTCAGCTCCAAATGATTGTCCAAGCGGAATGGTTTTGAAGCTTACCCAACGAAATGAAGAAGCTCTAGTAAGTTATTTTAATAAGCGCAACTTGGTGAGTGCTTCAGATAATCCCGTGTTCTGGAAAATAACATATTTTGAAGACTTCTCCTAGACGTAGCCACTTTGTTTTAAAAACTCGTTCTCATACGCAGGCAGTTCTACCCTACAACTGCAAAAATTTGGCGAAACTTTCGCTCAAATTCCATTAGTTACTAGCAAAAAGAGCTGTAAGCAAAGAAAAATACTTCCCACCAAAGTTTTCTGCATTTTACTACAAGAGCAACATCTCGGCAACAGGTCCGTCTTAAAATAGTTCTTTACAGTATGTCAAACAAAACACAACTCCTTTTGCCAGCAAACCGAAGTTTCATCGCGAAATATTCAAGAGATCAACGAACTCGTCCGACTTCTTACAACTAGCCTCAAAATACCTCCAGCAACCCGAAAAATCCCTTAAAAAAGCTGTAAAGACTATATCCCACCTCTGAGCAACAAATCTGACTCACACAACCTAGTGATTGGAAATTATTGCAATTGCAACTATTTTTTTAAACAATTGTAGTTCAAAAGCAAAAACGGCAGAACCTGCACGAGTTTTGTACGTGGTCGGAACAGATAAAGCCGTATTAGATATATAAAAATAAAAATAAAAAAAACTATAGCTACTTGACAATTATAACAAACAATCCCATTCACATATCATATCTCTTCGCATGTATAATTCGGAATTGTTGTGATTAGAACAACACGTGTTGCTTCGCATACAAACGAAAATTTTTGTTTTTGAATAACGCGTTTCAGAGTTAGCTAGATAATTCAATTGGTTCGGATGTTACTATCTGCTAGCTGATGACAGATTACAGTATATTGATGTTGCGAGGGGGCCAGCGCTAAAGTCTCATCTATTGACCTATTCACTTTACGACTACTGGATACTATTACTCACTCCTTTCGCTTGCAAGTAGGATGAGTTGATTTTATTGTATTTTTTTTAGATAAAGCTTAATTAACACTTTGTGCAATTTATCAATGTGAGTGTCATTTGGTTGATTTTATTTTCTGTTTACCAAGGGGCATGGGCATGAGTAAGCGTGAGGAGTGGCGTGTATCGAAACAAAATTCGGCCTTGGAATGTGGGATATTTATAATTGTCTTCCCAGCGAGTGGGCAGGGGATATATATTTGTCACACCAAAGAAACAGGTAGAGCGAGCTACTGTCAATCCTTTATTTAAATGCAAACTTGCACTAAACTTTTAGTCTGGAAATCCTTGACCTTCGTTTTCCTTGTCTGGATATAAATATACACCCACTTGCCCTAAATTGGACTGCAGAGTTTCCCCCCTCCCCATCACTCAGGTTGGTAACACACTTATCAGTCGAAAAATTAAAATAAAAATGATTTAAGCAAATCGGTTCTTAATTACCCGAGCTTGTGAAAATAAATTTATTTGCGCCAACAACAACATTTTTCTATAACAAGCTTTGGTTTTTGTTTATCACCATACTTATGACTTTTAAATATATATCTACATTCATAGATCAAAATTGATGGATAAGCCATGCTGCCTGTCATGACTGCGGTGGAAATATTCATTTTTATCGCAATCACATTCGGTCTGAATGTTTGACAGGACTGAGACTCACCTGCAAAACCTACAAAAACTTAAATAGGTTGAAAATGACGAATTTGTTGTCAACTACATTTAATTAGAAATTGTAGACGAAGTCCACTCCTCTGAAAAGCTCTGAAATAAATAAACTTCCGTCAGTTTATCGAGTGAGCTGTCAATTTTTGTGACAACTTTCTGTATCGGCAGTTGCAAGTGTGTCAAACTTACTTGATATATGCGGAGATACGTAGATTCAAAAAATATTCTTGAAGTTTCATATGAGCTTCTGAAGACTTGCAGTCTTCCCGACAATACTGCTCATAGCTCAGATGGAAGCATATGTACAGAAAAAGGCGGAACCCAAAATTTAAAAGTACTTTGGAAATTTCATATAAACTTCTGATGGCCTACAGGCTTTCCGAACGATAGTGTCTGTAGCTTAGGGCAATAAATAAGGCGTACCAACTTTCTATGACGGTAACATGTTAAATTCAAAGTAGCACATAAGGTCTCTTGAAAGCTTTAGAGGGTTTTTCAAAGACCAAATTTTGTGTGAATGTCAAAAAGACTTCAACTTATTTTCCAAAAGTCGGCTCTTCTATATATAGTTGCTCACATATTACAGGCATTCCCGTATAGAAATCTCGTCAATTGTGATGATACTTGGCTGCGATTAAAGCGTTGAAACGGGTCACGGTGTGCTGCGATTTCTTCGTGGCGGTGAATTTCGTTCCTAAACCTTTTGGGTATAAAATCAGAGTCGCCACCACCATAGTACTTATTTCTGTCCTTTCCAAACGACAATTGTTTATTTCGTTCATTGTATCTAACTTTAGCCCAAATCTTAAAAAAAAATAAGCGCCCTAGTGTGACCATTTGAGCTACACTTGCGAATTCCACAAGGACATTTATTTATTTATTTCAATTGCACGAATAAAGGAATCTGCATCAACAAGACTCGCATAAGCTCACAATAAATAATAAATTCATTGCGCAGTTGTAGATCATCAACATCATTTGGAATGTCCCCGCCTATTCATTATACGAGTCGCGGTTGTAGGATGCTTTTCAGTATTCATTTAAACAGTAATGGTTGGTCAACTCATACGAAAGTTTACATAAGTATTTATAAAGCCTAATGGAATCAGAAAAACTTGCCGAGTCACTGTCAAAGTCATTAATTTGCACTAAAGACCAGCGATTGGGAAGCACTCTTTTTATGTGGAACCATTTTGTGTGCATGGAATTACATAACTGATTTGCCATAAACAGAATTTTATATTTGAAACCGAGGTACAAATTTCCACCAAAGTAATAAAAGGTGTTTTCTTAGAGTTTTTTTTTTATGAATTGGCAGCACTTTTTCCAGCGATAGCCAGTTTGACAGCTGACAGGTGATTTGGGATCGCTTTGGTTTGTTTTTTCAGCATGGAAAGAGGCTGATTCAAGTAGCGATTTATTCAATTGTAGTTTGTGCCAAAAACTTTGTATGAAGCTGTCAAAATGTAAAGCACGTTCATGTAGCTGTCAAGTCGACTTTTCATTTCTCTTTGCCACTCGTTATACATCTACCTTTCAGGCGGTCAATCCTAGGACAATGTAAACAGTCAGTGGAGGCTGATTTTTTCAATGACAGAATAGTGACATTTAAATCTGTCAAAATAGCTGCTAAATTTGCTGTTTTATTTCAAATAATAAAGAGAAGTTTGGACGGCAGCTAGATACAAATGAAAAGTCGTCAATTCATCGTTTCACTGATGACCACTTATTGTCAAATATGACAAAGCTGCTTACAGCTAAATAAGCTTCGTGCATCGGAGGTATAAATATTATAGCAAGGGAAACGATAATTAAAGTTGTTTACCGAGCATAGTTACCTGATAACTAGACTTGGGAAATAAAAATCGTTTTGCTCATTATTAAAAGGAACGGTTTATAATTTCACTTTTCAAAGGCACAAGAAGGATCTGAAGTGATCTCACAATTATATCCGTCAAGTTTTAGCCATAAATACGGGGCAAAAAAAAGCGCTTAAGCTGCTTATGGGCGAGAAGCTATATTTTACCAACTACGATCTTGATGAATGTGCCTTCATTAATTCATTACCCGTTTAAAGGGTACGTACGTAATTTAAATAGGTACTCTCGGGCAACAACTAATTCTGTTAAAATGAGTAAAATCAGACAATTTTGAGGGCAAATCACGCCGCTTGTCACTTTTGCATGAAATCGAATTAACCGCTCAAGCTCTTCCCACAAGATCGCTATGTACAGTCCCAGGGCTACAAACAAGTACAAACACCAAAATGTTCTTGGTAAAAAATCTTAAGCAAATTTCCCAAAATAAGCCCCCATATACGGTGGGCCACCACATACTCGCAGCTACTGCCACTTGTACATACTTCCACCCATCGCGCATGTTCATAAGCGGTAAAATTTTGCCTCGTATTTTATTTATTTATTTTTTTCGTACAACAACAATATTCACGTGCTTGCCGTGTAGGCAAATATTTAATCAGCAAAAATTTATTCAACAAAATAAAGCAGATAGACAAATGCCCGTCCCACAGAAAGCGGGGAAAACAAAGTCAACCCGACTGTTTCATTTGCAACAAAATTCCACTGGAATTCGATCTTTTGATAATATTGCCAGAGTTTTTATTGCATAAGCAGCTAAGTACATTTCGCATCAGCGTCATTGTGAATTTGCAAAATTCCGATTAAAAAATAAACTCGGAGATACAAGTATACTTTCAACTTCCACTGAGATAGTTTAGTGACCTTTCCCACTGACATCCGATTTGGAGGGAGCATTTGTTTAGGCTCAAAAAAAGCCGGTTCGAAAATAATTTAATTTATTTTTGCGGGCAAATTGTCTCAACGCAATTAACACGAGGCGACAACGACAAGTTATATATTTATTTTTTTTTTGCGACCAGCGATAACACCAACACACTCTGGTCAAGGGAGCTTTTTACAGCAGCCACTAATACAGACGGAGGCGAAAAATCGTGCATCGGCACACGAGACTTGTGGCTTGTTGTGCTCAGGTTATTGCGTGATAAGCACGTGGAGCGGCGAACACCCGTACGAAGTGCACACGCAGTAGCCCTTGATAATTGAATTTGGTTCTCCCAAGCGAGGAGGAAAACCATTTGATTTCCCTTGAACCTGAACGGATGTCGTTACCAATTAGATACATACTCTTTGGTTTGTCCTCGAAGATGTCACTGAGTCCGGCTTGATCCCAGACCAGCACATGTCCGTTGTGTTGACGACTTCCTTCGTTGATGCGCATTTTTTCACTTTTTAGATTTGAGTATAAAAAAAAAACTTTTCTTGTATAAAATTAACAACAAACTTAACAACAGTCTTTGTATGGGTTTTTTTCTTGGTCAAATATTGTTCACTTTTTGCGAACTTTTTTGTACCATTTCATGTCCGGCTATGACCAAAATTGTAAACACATTTCAATTACGAGTGAAAAACGCGAATAATTATTTTTAAAACAAAAAACAAAATTAAAACAAATTCGCTATAACAATTGAATGTAGGAAATTCCTTTGTAATTAAGGTCAGTTATATATGCGGAGTTGTGTGAATCTATTTACGCGTGCACATCCCGAACTATGTGTGTATCTATAGAAAGATTCGATTCTTAATTTAGAACACGGCAAGCGAGTACTAATATAATACTCGTAATAAAAAAAATAACTGTACGAGTTCTAGTGTGTTGGCTGACTGACTAGACTTCCACCGGTAGTGCTGTGATGGCTTCTATCCCAAGACGAGGTAGCGAAGTGTTATATATTTACTTGTTAGACTGCCGCACCGCACCAATTTCGTTACTGTGTCTGTGCTGGCGGTGTGACTGTGTGTATAGGAGAGAACTTTTATCGCAGGGAAAATGTATACTTTTCCCTGCTGCTTTTTTCTTTTTTCTTTTTTTTTGTGGTATTTTTGCAATTTTTTGTATTTTGTTGTTGGTCTGATCTGCTGGTAGTTGATGTATCTGCGGCGAATTGGCTTCGTATCGCGTTTGACCTTCTTAGAGGGAGAGAGAGAGAGAGTACGGACGGAGTTGTATAAAACTTTTTGACTGCACTGTACAAGTGTACACTGGGGTAGTCAGCGAGAGGAATGTGTACCGGCTTGTTTGATTCATTGTAAACTCCCCCCCGCCATTGGGACGTTATCAGCCTGAATTTTTTTTTATACTTTTGTGTGCGGATACTTTTGCTCCAAGTTCTTGTATTTAATTAAATTTGTCCCCCCTCTTTGGCTGTGATTTCTGAGAACGTTTGTATGCATTGGATTTTTACTGTCTTCTCTTTTTGTTGGTGCTTGCGGTGATCCAAAGTCGGTTTGGGTGTGTGGTGCGATCAGAAGTTTTCAGCTGCTGCCTGCTGGTACCAGCGAGGAGAGGATAATTATAATTATATTCGAACGGAGATGGTGTCATTTCGAGTTCCAGTCTACTGTGCCGACTGCAGAGGTTAATGATTTTATTGGGATATTGTGCGAAACGTGACTCGTTTGGTTGTTTACCGCGATGGCAGAGAGGAAGGCAGTGCGCACACGTGTGTAGTCGGATTTGGTAACATGACGAGTAGGTATGGGCAGCTGATTTTGAAGCGGACTTGTGATGAGGGGAATTTGTAAATGGAAATGTGTAAAAGGCTCTATGGACACAATGGACCCAACTGATGGTCTAAGTGAAGCTGTGGCATAGTCGCCACAAGAGCACCCATTTACCTACCTACCTACCATAAAAGGCTCTAACTATACAAAATGTATGTAATAGTCCATCAGCTGAGCTGGGACAAGAATTTAGAATGTACCTTCAAAAATATAAACCTTAGGCCACAGAATATTGCAAAACGTCTCCACTTTGACCCGATTTTCACAGACTGCCAAAAAAGTAATCACTTCCATAGTAAGAGCAACTCCAAGCATGAATCTTTCCCATAGAACTGGGCACTCGTTCCGTAATTTTTCAGACGATTATCGTCGAAACGATAGACCTCCAAAAGCAGCAACTAAGTGCCGAAATTACGAGTTTGAAACCTTACTCCAGTTCATTTTCGACAAATGTAATGAAAGCTGACGATAGTGAAAAAAATTCGGGCAGAACACAACTTCTTATGGTCATCAGAGTTTCTAAAACGATATCGCCCCGATGATAAGGTATAGTTATACGGAATCTGCCCTCTGGTCTTCCAATCTTTGTGATTAAACCTGAGCAATCTTGAAACCGCAAACCTGGAGCTTCACCCACAAGGTCTTAAATCATTTTCGATTGCTAAAAGTTATTCTGCCTTTTGGGGACAGCTTTCTAGATTTCACAGCAAAAATAACAAATCGCTTTTTGTTCGCTTCTAGCTGACTGGAAGAATATTTCATTAGCCGGGAAGTTCGTCTAAAAATCTCTGGTGATGTAACTTTTAAGACTTCCCAGTGAACCAATTCCTAATATAGCATTCGCCAGCAAATTCAAATGAAAATCGCATTCTTCTTCTTTTTCCCTATAGGAAAACTGCATTCGCCAGCAAATTCATCTGAGAATCGCAGGCGATACAACTTTCTAGACTTCCCAGCGAACCAATTCCTAATATTGCATTCGCCAGCAAATTCATCTGAAAATCGCAGGCCATATATCTTTATAGATTCGCGAGCAAACCAAACAATTCACGTTTCGTTCGCTTCTAGTTCCCTGGAAGAACATTTCATTCGCTTTCGAAGTTCTCCCAGCACACCTAACTTTTCGTTCGCGTCTAGTTAACTGGACGAATAATTCGTTCACCGGCAAATTCATCCGAGAATGTCGCGCGATATACTTACTTACTTAAGGTGGCGCTACAGTCCGGGGTGGACCTGGGCCTCAACCAACAAGCGTCTCCAGCTAGCGCGATCTTTAGCTAGCTGTCTCCAGTTTCGCACGCTAAGTTGGTTAAGGTCCCCTTCCACTTGCGTGCGCCACCTGAGTCGCGGTCTTCCTCTACTGCGCCTTCCCTCGGGTATGGATTCGAAGATCTTCCGGGCCGGAGCATTCGTGTCCATTCGCTCTACATGACCCAGCCACCTCAGTCGTTGGACCTTCACTCTTCTGACTAGGTCGATGTCGCTGTACAGCCCGTACAGTTCGTCGTTAAATCTCCTTCTCCATTCACCGTCAATGCAGACGGGACCAAAAATAACACGAAGAATTTTTCTCTCGAAACAACCGAGAGTTACCTCATCCGCTTTTGATAGCGTCCATGCCTCTGCGCCATATAGCAGAACTGGGATGATAAGGGTCTTATAAAGGGTCACTCTAGTTGTTCGGGAGAGGGCTTTGCTACTCAATTGCCTTCTTAGCCCAAAGAAACAGCGATTGGCAAGAGTAATTCTACGTTTAACCTCAGCGCTGGTGTCGTTGTCTGAGTTCATAGCGGAGCCTAGGTAGACAAAGTCCTTAACCACCTCAAAGTTATATCTGTCTATTGCGACGTTCTGTCCGAGCCGTCGGTGTTGGGTGTCCTTTTTAGTTGACAGCATATACTTCGTTTTGCCTTCATTAACCGCCAAACCCATCTTCGCCGCCTCAGTCTCAATACTCACAAACGCGCCATTAACATCACGCTGCGTTCTGCCAATTATGTCAATGTCATCGGCGTATGCGAGTAATTGGACGGACTTTTGAAAGATAGTGCCTCTGGTGTTGGCGTTTGAGTTTTGCACTATTCTTTCAAGAACGATGTTGAAGAAGTCACATGACAGCGCATCGCCTTGTCTAAATCCTTTTTTGACATCGAAGGTCTCGGTAAGTTCTTTACCGACCTTGATGGAGCAGCGTGCATTCTCCATCGTCATCCTGCACAAACGGACGAGTTTGGCAGGGATGCCAAAACTAGACATTGCTCTGTATAGTTCGTCCCTATAAATGCTGTCATAGGCGGCCTTAAAGTCGATAAAAAGGTGGTGGGTATCGATTTGAAGTTCCTGGGTTTTCTCCAAGATCTGCCGCAGTGTGAATATTTGGTCTATGGTGGACTTTCCTGGCCTGAAGCCACACTGATATGGACCAATCAGGTTGTTTACGAAAGGCTTCAGGCGTTCACACAAAACGGCAGATAAGATCTTGTAGGCAATGTTTAGAAGACTGATACCTCTGTAATTGGCGCAGTTCAGAGGGTCTCCTTTCTTGAGGATCGGGCAAACAATGCTGAGGTTCCATTCATCGGGCATACTTTCCTCCGACCATATTTTACAGATGAGTTGGTGCATGCTCCTAACCAAGTCATCGCCTGCCGCTTTGAACAGCTCGGCGGCTAGGCCATCTGCTCCAGCGGCTTTGTTGGACTTCAGTTTAGATATAGCTATCTTAACCTCGTCCAAGTCGGGTGGACGGTATTGTTGATCCTCATCGTCCAGGTTGAACGGTTCATTCTGCCTGACAGCGGAATGTAAGACGTCATCGCCGTTAAACAGTCTGCAGAAGTAGTTCTTCCATATCCTCAGCATCGACTGCGATTCTACTACGATGTTCCCTTGTTCGTCCTTGCTCATTCCTGTTGTAACATCTCTCTATTTCCTCGATCGCGCGCTTCTCATGCTCTTTCTTTTTTCTCCTTAGAAGCCGGTGTTCGTCTCTTCTCTTCTGCACGTAGAGCTCACGAGCAGCTCTTGTCCTCCTTTGCAGCGCCGCTTTGTATGCCTCTTGCTTCGCTGCATGTGCTTGCCGGCACTCGTCGTCGAACCAGGGGTTTCGTTGTGGTGGTCGGGTAAAACCCAGCACATCAGAGGCGGCGTCTCTGATGGCTTTTTGGCAATGTTGCCACTGGTCTTCAATACTTGATGCTGGCTGCATAGGACCTCTTGAGAGATTGAGAGAGACTCGATCGGAAAAGGATCTGGTGATCTCTTGCGATTGTAGCCGTCCGACGTCAAACTTCCTCACAGTATTTACTTGTCTTGGCGGCGTTCGGGATATCCGGAGTCGTACCTTGGCTACAACAAGGTAGTGGTCCGAGTCAATGTTGGCCGCTCGGAACGTTCGGACATCCATAATACTGGAGGAGTGCCTTGCGTCGATCGCAACGTGGTCAATCTGGTTGACGGTTGATTGATCAGGAGATCTCCATGTGCCTTTGTGAATATCGAGATGCGGGAACCGTGTGCTAGCTATGACAACATTTCGCCCCGCCGCGAAATCGATCAGCCTAAATCCGTTGTCGGAGGTGGTGTCGTGTAGGCTGTACTTTCCGACAGTACTACCAAAGATGCCCTCTCTTCCTAGCTTGGCGTTAAAATCGCCTAAGACAATTTTAATGTCATAGCTAGGGCATTGCTCGTAAGTGTGGTCCAAGAGCTCGTAGAACCTTTCTTTGGTGTCGTCGTCTTTCTCCTCCGTGGGGGCGTGCGCGCATATTAAGCTAATGT
Source organism: Cheilosia impressa (assembly GCA_948293265.1). Classification (NCBI taxonomy): domain Eukaryota; kingdom Metazoa; phylum Arthropoda; class Insecta; order Diptera; family Syrphidae; genus Cheilosia; species Cheilosia impressa. The sequence goes on along the minus strand of OX411884.1, from coordinate 51,897,487 downwards.
TGCCGAATTTAGCCTTGATGCGGATTGTCGTGATGCGCTCGTTTACATAGTTGAAACTTAAGACTTCTTGCCTAAGTCTGGCGCCAACGACGAATCCACATCCGAATAAGCGCTGTTTTTGTTGCCGATAGCAGTCGCCGTAATAAATATCGCAGTTTTTCATCCTCTTTTTGCCCGGGCCATCCCATCGCACTTCTTGGATGGCGGTTAGATCTGCTTTATAGTCGTTCAGGGCTTCCGCTAATTGTTCGGCTGCACGCGGTCTGTTAAGGGACCTAACATTCCACGTACAGATCCGAAATTCGTTGTCCTTTAATCGTTTGCCAGGTTCGTCAACAGTAAGATCATCCGTATCCGAGGCTTGTTGATGCTTCGCAACTATGTAATTTTTACGTAGTCGGGCAGTTACCCCGGCGTACAACCCCCAACCTGGAGGACCAGGCCCTTTTTGCGACCCCTTGGACAAAAGGAGCCGGAATATTCCGGAGTCAGTAACCCGCTGCGGGGATGTGAGAGCTGCCGTTGACCCATTAAGGGCTCTTCCGCCACCATCTCTATTTCAACACCCTGACTAGTGTTGAAAATCCTCAATGACCTCAGCTCCAAATACGTCAGAGTAGCCCATTGAGGTATCTGCCATGTTGACTGTTGACGCCACCGTTGATTCAGCTATGTAAATTCATCCGCCGTACGTCCTCTTTCTGAGGGGCTCATGTTAGACTTCTGAGACTCGAACAGACAGTCAATCCGACAGAGCATTATAGTGTTGCTATTTTCTTCGTGTTCAACACTCGCGCTTATAAGTTTAGCAAGTCAAGTCCGGGTGGACATAGACCAGTACCCGGTGGTGACCACGGGGAGGTAAAATAAGCACAATTGGTGAGTGTGAGATAGTTGCGACACTGGACATCGCCAAGTTGATGCCAATCAGATGCCCATCCCTATTCACACAACACCCAACCATCGCGCGATATATGTTTCGTTTTAAATGGCGGATGTCACACTCAATTTCTGTGGAAGAATCGCCAAAAAGCACGCGAAAGAATAAAATGTGAACATCTACAGAATGTCCAACTTCTGGATATGGTATGTGGTGTAGTTTATGCGGTCTCAATCATGTGTTCTTGTAAAATCTGCCAAGATATATGGCTTGGTGTTCCCCAGATGTCCTTGGGTGAGTCAGCAATAATTTTACCGACCACCGATAGTTACATCACTTCCTCCTCTGATGTCGTACGTCTTCATCAGTGAAGTCATATGATTTGAAGTTATCGGTTTGGAGCCAATGGAAGAAATGTCAGATAGTCTGGTATCAAAAAAGAAACCCTATGACCTGTCAGATCACTTCACAAGTCAGATGATTATCTGTTGTACAAATTCAGTTGACTTCTGCGATTGTGAGGTCACTGAAGTCGGGTACTTATCTGCGAACCATTCGACCGTCGAAACCGTCAGTTGCTGTCACTCACATGGGAACATGTCTGAAGAGCACGAGTGTAAACCTTACACTATCTGATTCGACAATAATGACAGTTCAACTGAGAAAATTCATGTAACTTGTCAGGTCGACTGAGATCTTAGTCGATTAGCGACTATAAGCTGACTGCCCCTCACTGGCTGACTGTAATAATTACTCGTACCTACTTTTGTTAATTTAAAACCAGCAAATGCATATTTTTAACAACTGTGCGGTTGATTTGACGTTCAATTTATAGAACGATAATTATGGCATAATATTTCCTTGGAGCTCCCTAATCTATTCCTCAATTACAAGTCTAGATCTATTCTAAAAAAATTGTAGATAAAAAAATTCGTAGATTGCCAGCACGTTATTCAACTTCATTGACGTGAGTGACGAATGCCAGAGCGGGTTCGTGTAATTAACAAAATACTGCCAGATGCCTTTTTAAGTTTTTGACATTTGATGCCCTCAGCTACGAGTTATCTCCCACTTGCGTTTGCCGACAAATGATAAATACAAACAATTTCGAAATGAAATCACACACTCTTACGTATTTATTTGATTAATTCATAGAGCCACTGTTAGTTGGCATTAATCACGAAACAGCATGTCGTGAATTTCCAAAACAAAAGCTTCGACTAACTAAAGCATCTTTCGCTTTGCATTTTGTAAAGCTATAGAGAAGAAGAGAAGCAGAAACTCCCAACAATATGCGCAGTCATTTCGATTGCGTCACTAACCAATGAATTACTAATAATGACTGTTTGATAATAATGTAGGCGATACAAGTATTTGCCTAAATGTATTTAGTCACGTTAGATAAGATGTGTCGACTGCTTAGATACGGGGTGTTTGAAAATTCATTTACACTCGTGACATTCGTCAAGGGGTTGTTGTTTTTTTTCAAACGAATTTCACATGATTAATCTGGGAGGAGCTCAGATGCAGTTCGGATGCAGTTCGGATGCAGTTCGGATGCATTTGTTGGGTGGATAATTGAGTGGGGATTGACTGTCGCATGTAGGATTTGAACTTGAACATTAAAAATCTTTAATGAGAGTTAATTTGTTCGGCAGGGAACGACCGTAAGTTGCAGACGCAGCAGCTTTCTTTGAGCTTGAAGACTCTCGAATACAGCTTAAGTAACCATGTAAATACCGCCACACCTACCTTAAAGGAAGACCCTCAGAAGCTACTTTCCATTAAGTGGTGAGAACGATAGAAAAAGCACTGCGCTATGGAAAATACGGCCTTCCTTCTGTATCCAGAAGAACCTTGAAATAATGTTGAAAGTAAAGCAGTTTTTGAGTCATATAGGTATATGGAGTTTGAGCAGCATTACAAAGTAGCAATATAAACACAAAATTAGTAGGAGAGTAAGTCAGGCAGTTGCACTATACTAACAACCTCCTTTGAATACTGCAAACAGAGCTGCCAGCTCTTCCAATACCTTGTAGAGGACCTTTGCAAACGGAGCTATTTGGAACACTACCAATACCTTCCGATGGACCTTGTTAAGCAAAGCTAACAGACCTCTACCGAAACCTCGAAAAGGACCTTGTTAAGCACAGCAACCGGAGGCATTATTTCTAGTAATCTACGAGTTCAATTCCACACAAAACCTAAAGGATCACCCTTCGAAACTTACGACCAGATTAAGAAGACTTTAGCCACCAACTGGAGGGGTACCTTAAGAAAGTTTTGCCAGATGTCACTGTAAACACAGTCACAAAGGTGTTTTTTTAACAACTCATTCCTTTTCAGCTGCTCAGAGAATCGTATTTGGGGTTAGAGTCGAAAGTTGCATACTCTAAAAATTTTAAATTTATTTTCTCCCATAATACCGCATATTTTGCAATAACGCGACTATAATCAGCTTGGACTTTGATTTATTATTATTTAACGTCATTGCTGCTGATCTTCCATAAAAATAAATCACTTTGGTTTCTATTTTTTGTTAAAATTTATTTCATTTGATTTCGCTTATTTCGATTGATTTATTTCGGACCAAGTTGTTGTGTAACTCAGCAGAGGTGCATTCAAATTGATTGCATCTGTTATAGAGACCCAGGTTTACATAACAAATACCAGTACAGCGAAATTGTAAAGGAAAAGGAAGACTGCAGCTCGATTTTTGGGTGCATTTGGCTGATGGCTTCATACAGAATTCTTTGTTTAAACATATTTGTGGAAACATTGACAGCATATTTAGTATCGAATGTGGAACCAATTTCCTTCAATTCAAAGTTTGGGCTGGCTTTCTTTAAACGAATGCCGGCCCTGATATCCCTAGGTATGAATCAAGGAACGATAGATGGTCCTCCTTCACTAGACCTGTCTCGATTTGAATTAAATTGAATTTTGATGAATTTTTTACTGCGCCTTCTCCAAAAATTCAAGAACTTTCTTATAGCCAGTCATTATTCAAAAGCAAGATTTTATCAAAGCAACACACTCAACATTTTAACAATGTCCATAAAAACGTAGATTTCTGTACGAACAATAAAAAATTGTATTTTCTGCCGAAAAGCGTGTCTGGTTGAAAGAAACCTGAATTTGATTAGATAGCATTATAGGCATCGTAAAATTATTACGAGTTTGTTCGAACATATGCATTTTAGTACTTTAGTCAGGCAAACACTTTGGTTGGTTGAGAGTGAGTTTTCTGCTCTTTACTGATGGACCCGTTGTGGTCCAATCTTTAAACAATTTAGGATGAAAGGGAAAAGTGTTGACTCTATTTGTGTCTCTAAGGAGTGATGGAAATTCGAGTTTTCAAAGAATAGCACTTGCCAATTTAAAACTTTTAAGGGTGTTTTTTGGTACTAAAAAAAAACCTGTCCATGTCCAGTACGAAAACACAAGTTGCAACCTTTCAGTTGAGGCAAAAAATAGCCAGTGACACATGCGAAATACACGTTAATAAACAATGTTACGCTACACTGCTCCAGAACGCGGAATATTGGTGAATATTTATTTGAGCAATAATCGGTCGGTGACTTTGGCACAACGTGAATTTCGTCGCAGATTTCCTAGCCGTCCAACGCCTACTGGTGAAACACTGCGACGTTTAGCCGCTCGCCTCGAAGAGACTGGCACAACACGAGATGCCGCCAGGCGTGGCAGACCCCGGAGTAGTTCTGCAGAGAATATTGCTGCTGTAGCCGAAAATGTCATGGAAGCGCCGTCGACATCGACCAGACGACGTGCCACGCAAATGGGTATCAGTCGACGGTCTTTACAGCGAATTTTGGTACAAGATTTGAAGATGTTTCCGTACAAAGTCCAGACGGTGCATCAGCTGTTAGCTGCTGACCGCCAATCGCGTCTAACATACGCTCAAGCCATCCTTAATCACCACCAAGAGGAAGATGATTTTTCATCAAATATAATCATGAGTGATGAGGCCCATTTCCATCTTAGCGGGTACGTAAATAAGCGAAATTTACGCTTCTGGGGCACTGAAAATCCGCGTGTAACCCACGAAGAGCCATTACATCCGCTCAAAGTCACTGTATGGTGTGCTGTTTTCGCTGGAGGAGTCATCGGAACTTTTTTCTTCGAAGACGTCGCGGGCCAAATGGTTACTGTGAATGGTGAGCGCTACAGAGCAATGATCAACGAGTTCTTTTTGCCGCAACTTGATGAATTGGGATTGGAAAACATGTGGTTCCAACAGGACGGTGCAACGGCACACACTGCACGTGCCACAACCGATATGCTGAAGGATGCATTTCTCCCGTTTTGGCGATTTGCACTGGCCAGCAAGATCGCCTGATTTGACCGCTCCAGACTTCGTTTTGTGGGGCTTTTTGAAGTCGCGGGTTTATGTCAACAAGCCTCAGACTCTTGCAGCTCTTAAAGACAATATCCGTCAAGAATGTGAGGACCTATCGCCGGAAGTTTTGGCCAAAGTGATGGAAAATGCCATAAAAAGGGCTCAAATGACAATCAACTGTGGCGGCGGCCATTTACATGACATCATATTCTCGGCTTGATGTAAAAAAAATTAAAAGACCAAATAAAAATAATCCAGAAGAAGAATCAGAGTTTTTAATTTTTTTTTTAAATTACAGCCAAAAAACATCGGAAGGTTATTTTTGCGCCACCTTGTACATGTGCTTAGTAAGTTTTGTGAACGAGCGATATTCCCGCTTTGAAAGTGAGGCAGACTCTGGAAATAACACCTCGAAAAGTGTTCTTTTTGAATTGATGGCAGCATCAGACCTTTTTCAATAATTCAGCGCAAATTCATGCTGCAGGTTTTGACCAATATTTTTGGCAAATAAATCGGTGATTGGTTGTTTAAGGATGTGGGCAACATAAGTTCAAACTGCCTATCAAATCGATTCTTTCAATTCTACCTCTCCATCGTTTTTAAAGCTGTAAGTGCATCAGAGTTCACTCTTCAAAATAATTCCAAAGGAAATGAAAAACAGTTGCGGAACATATGGAGGGCTCACAGCCGAAGCGAACCAAATCAGAAAAAGGCAATTCGAAGAGGTTGAGGTTGATTAGATGAACTGCCATTAAAATGAGAGCTTGGGCTACCTGAGGAATGAAACACTTTTTGACTTAGCTCGGTACAAAGCTGAATAGAGTTAGGATTTGCGGAGAGTTTCGCACTAATTTTTAATTTTTTTTGTATTTTATGACTTGGTTCTGGGAGCCCTCCATATTTAATGCTTCGATTTGTTTTAGAACCACCTTACCACTCAGAGACTCTTTCGAAATTTGCTGAACTTACTTAAACCCATGACTAAAAAATAAATAGTTAAAATATCTACAAAATATCGTTGTGATAAAACATCGCAAACATCTATCCCCACCTGCACTTCATTAAAATAATGCCACCCGGAATGGAGCACGTAGGTACCCCCTTTCGAAATACGTAAATGGTTGTGAAAAATAAATACACCTTCAGTCATTCATTCATACTTTGGTAGTTGTTGTGATGTGTGACGGTGATTGGTGTAAAACATTTTTTATCATAATTATTTTCACCACTGTTTAGTTAGTGAAATCATTGCCCTGTTTTGTGGTAAAACTAATATGTGCTCGAATGGAAAGGAAATAGAGCTATCTCGACAGTGGAGACGAATTCTAATCCGAATGGTTTATGTCGTTTGGTATCGCTGCTTGAATGTGATTTAGTAGTTCTTATTGGTTATTGGTGCGCCAAAAAAAATTCACCTAAAGGTAAACAAGCTTCCGAAAGTCCTGTCTGAGTAAAAGTCCCATTTCAGACGACCATATTCAGTATTTAATTGAAATCCCCTTCCATAACATCATGTTCCCTATTTTAAATTGTAGAAACCGATTGGTTTTTGAATTTTAATTAACATGTAAGTTGTAAGTGCAGTCAAAAATGTTACGTATACGCCACCGATAACCGGTTACTTCGATATTACACATTTTTTTAAATAAACTCTTTAACCTGATAGGCCGTCTTCTTGTTCGAAATTCTATAAAGCTGCCTCCAACTTACTCCTAAGGAGCTGAGTCTTTCTAAACTGCTGTAAGCCATGTTTCCCTAGGACGCACCCCTCCGTGTAGTGGAATAGAGGGGTGCGTACATCGCTATGGATATCTCTTTGTTCAGTATTGTCTGACCAGCTGTAGCATAAAAAAAGTGAATTACACAAATGCCTATTTGCTATATAAGATAAAACCTTAAATACCTACTTTGAAAAAAATATCTTAATTCGCTATTGCAACTTTCTCGACTTCCTATCGAAAAAATGATAAGCAGGTGTTTGAAACGTTATTAAATTATTTATCTCTTGCTTCGTTCTGATTTATACGGTCCGTGCTTTAACTTAAGTATTGTGATTGTAAGGGTTATGTGAATGAAAAGTTTGAATGCAAAAAGATCATTTAAACCACGTTCAGTATTTAAATAAAATTTCAACAGCGGAACCGACTACTTTGTATGCCCGTTTTTAAAACTTTTCTAATAAAACAAAAGATTACCTTAGCGCTAGATCAGTTTTAAAAGATGGAAAATCTTCCTGAACACAGACACTTTAGTCCCTGACGTTTTTTTGATACTAAACTCTTGACATCATATGACTGATCGCCAGAGCAAGATGTACGAGCAAAATCGCATCCCAAAGTAAGTGATCGCAACTCATCCATGGACATTTTATAAACAAATCGATTTTTTCCATAGGCATAGATAGATAAAAAGGTAAGTTGTACGTCCAAACAACCGATGAAAAAATATTTGTAATACATAAATTGTCCCATAGCCAAATTGGGCTGTAGATCAGTTGTCTCATGATCGCACCACAAGCAAACTGATCTTCAGAATTAAATTCGCCGATAGACAGCCGAAAGGAATTAAACCCTTTTTCAATGCTTTGGCAGAAGTCGTATGTCCCGACACAAATTGCAAAATTGGGCTGTAGATCAGTTGTCTCATGATCGCACCACAAGCAACCTGATCGTCAGAATTAAATTCGCCGATAGACAGCGCAAAGGAATTAAACCCTTTTTCAATGCTTTGGCAGAAGTCGTATGTCCCGACACAAATTGCAAAATTGGGCTGTAGATCAGTTGTCTCATGATCGCACCACAAGCAAACTGATCTTCAGAATTAAATTCGTCGATAGACAGCCCAAAGAAACTAAAACCTTTTTCAGTGGTTTGATAGAAGTCGTATGTCCCGACACAAATTGCAAAATTGGGGTGTAGATCAGTTGTCTCATGATCGCATCGCAAGCAAACTGATAGTCAGAATTAAATTCGCCGATAGACAGCCCAAAGGAATTAAATCCTTTTTCAGTTGTTTGATAGAAGTCTTGGCACAACTCTTGTATAAATCTTCGATTTAGAAAAGTTGAGCCTGCCAGTCTCAATAAATTTTGCCGCGAAACACAAGAACCACATCTTTTGCGTCTTTCAAATATAAACGATTTATTTAAAAATTCAATTTCAATTAGTTTTATTTATTTGCCTGTCGAATTTTGAACAACAAAATCATTATCAACTACACAATGGCTGTCTATTTATAAATGTAATATTTTGATACTGCAAGAATTCGGTTTGAGCTCATTTAATCCGGTAGAAAGAATGTGGCGAACTTTTAGTGTTCTGTGGCGGAGGGGCTGGTATTGGTATACCTATTTGCAAGCAGATTAAATGTGATCTGCCGAATCATATCACGTTTTGTGAATTATTTGGTCAAAAGGTTGAAAATGTTTGCGTAAGTAAGTACCTAGAGTTGAGCACTGTTTTCAGATTTATCGGGTGCGAGGAATGCAAATCGTGCTGTGTATTGACATGTGCTGTTCACATGATGTTTTTTTATTTCTTTTTTATTTAATTGCTAAATTTTGAAAGTGATTTTTTGGGCCGATGTCTTCATGCAAACCCAACCCATCCATAGCTCATTTATGAGAGACAACTGATCTCGGGCGATGTATGACCATCTGTATGAGTTCTTTTTCCCTCTCTCATCTCGCTTGATCGACAAGAGTTGCAAAGGCTTTCGCCTTTTTTAACAATTTGTAACTGCTGCAGCTTCCCAAGTTCAAGAGGCTGAAGCTTCACCTACATCGTGAAGCAAAAAACGGATCGTTGTACGTTTCACGTTATCCTGAAATTAACCATAAAAGCAATTTTATTTGATTTTCTTATCAGAACCGTGTGTCATTGGCAGCAGGGTTTCTTGACTGCCCTGAACTCATGGTTTGTTGCTTCTTCGTATTTCCCGTGTCTTTGTGTCCAAAGGCCTTCCCGAAGATTGCACGACCTGTCCATAGGTCCAATCTGATAGTCATAGTTGAACGAAAACAGTCATAATTTTGGAAATCATGTGAATAGTTCACCAACAGAGCTGTCAAAGTGGTGGACATTTAACTCGTGCAGAAAACCTTAAATGATTTGACAGAAACGTCAGATTTTAGATGTGACACGGTGGCATATGGCCACAGAGACAACCCTGGTTTGTGGGTTGTTTTAATTAACTTATTTGTCTGTATAATTGGTTTTATTTTTGTGGCAGAGACATTTGAAGGGTGCTCATGCGTCATTTCATTTCATTTAATATATTTTAATTGAATGCGTCAAGTTAAAAACAAATGAAAAATACAAACACAAGAACTTAGCATGAAATGGGTTTGGAAAATGTTTATAAATTGAGATTGTTATAAACATTTATACAACTAATTTAAAAAACACTCCTTGGAGCAGAATTTTTTTTTAATAGATGTCGCTCTTTTGTTTACGCGTTCTTTTGGAAGTCAACCTCTTAAGCGTGGTAAACCAACATCATTATATTAACAGGCTAATTCCATTTTGTCGTACCGATTACATCGTTCTTTAAAACAGATTTTTATTAAAGACCAAAAGGTGAGTTTCCGTAGGTGCACACTTTTCCCCAGAACGGAATGGAATGGAATGGAATTTAAATGACAATTTGTTTCGAATCGTTAAAAAAAAATGCAAACGCACACAACCCAATAGTTGTAAAAATCTGAACTTAGTGTCTTTAAGGACCATTTGCGCCAACCATTTGCTTATTTTTGGGTACCTACTCACAGCCATATCTGAGGTTAGGACCTCCCACATCAAAGTCGAAAGCAAAGGCCTTATGCTGAACTTACATCACTCACGCGCATTTCTGCACGAGATGCGACGCAGAGATCGGTTCGGTATGCCCGCAGTCAATAGGAATGTGATCACAAATCAGCGTCATGAATGATCCACCCATAACTATAGAAATATATACAAAATTCCGGCGACCCAGCATTTCTATAACCACTGGAAAGCATTTCCATTACCGATTTAAAGCGTGTCGAATTAGAGTGGCAATTAGTGTCAGCGAATTTAACAATCGATTCATCAATCAATTATGCGAAATAAATAAATAATTATCCGTTCATCACTTCCGGAAGCCATTGGACCTCACTAATAATCATTTTTAACCTTCGCACTTAATATTTTGTATGGAAAATTTCGCCATTGGGAGTTGGAAAAATTTGGCGTGGATACTAAAAATGGATATAAGTACTATAGCCGATTTTGTTTTGTAAGAAAGCGAAATTCCCTGAGCTACCAACATGCACCCATAATTTCCACCATGCAAACAAGATGGCCGATCAATAGTAAGTGTCATGTATTTTTGCGTGAGAGGTATAGTGCTGTCCCTTCCAGTCAGACGGAACTTCAGAATTGGGCATCCCTTTAATTGTTCGTGCTAGGTGTGATGTAAAGGGTTTTCCAATGAGAGGTGTGAATGACCCGCTATTTCGGTAGCTGTCACTTTTTCTTTGACATTTGACAAGTAGAAACTACGCCATTACTAAAAATGGAACGATACACTCTTCAACGACGCATTGAAATTATTAAAATTCACTACAAAAATGGTGAAAATCTTGCAGTCACAGTTCGCAAAACTAAAGCATTTTTTGGTCGTCGTGAAGCACCTTGTCGGACCGCAATACAGAAATTGGTGGAAAAACTTCGGGCTGTTGGGACAAGTTAGTGATGTGAAGCATAAAACCCATGCACGTCGCTCAAGAACAACTGAGAATATTGCTGCTGTAGCCCAAAGTGTTGAAGAAAGCACAGGTTTGTCCATTCCTCGTCGTTCTTTGGAATTGGGCATTCAACAAACGTTTTTTATGGTCGGAGTTGGATAATATTGATCTGGACAACGTTTACTTTCAACTAGACGGCGCTACGTGCCACACAAGCAACGAAACCATTGATCTTTTACGGGAAAAGTTTCCGGACCGTGTTATCTCTCGAAGAGGTGATCACAATTGGCCACCGAGATCTTGTGATTTAACACCTTGCGACTTCTTCCTTTGGGGCCACGTGAAAAATAAGGTCTACGCCAACAGCCCAGTGTCACTCAAGACCTCAAAGATAAAATTCGTGAGGCTATCGAGGGCATAGGGCTGCCACTTTGCGATTTGGTTATGGAAAATTTCATGAAAAGGATATGGTCCTGTATGCGTGCTCGTGGTGGCCATTTAGCTGATGTTTTTTTTCACTATTAACGGCATACCTTCCTCTTTATTATGAAATAAACATCCGATCATTTATCTCAAAACATGACATTTTTCTTTGAATACCAAAATAACACCCTTTACTAGGTCATTCGAGCCATCGACAGGATCTCAGGTTTCTCTGCGCTTATTAAATTCAGCATTAGGAAGTTGTCTTCCTTTCTGTCAGACGGTTCTTCCGTATTGGCCATTTGATGTTGTAAGTCCACCATTAAGCAGCCAGTCAATAACAAAACACTTGCAAAAGGCATTCAAAAATAAAAACAAAAATGCAAAAGTCATAACAAAGTATAAATAAATGGAAATCCCATAATAGATATTCGAAATCGGACGACAAAACTCGGCAAAATCCTTTGTCTCGCTTGGAAAGCTCTGATATAAACGGAAAAATTTACAGGCACTGCTGCAGTAAGACCAAATTTCTGTCGACGGACATCATTCAACCATTCACGGATAACAAAGTCTATTTCACGCAGTATGACTTAATGCAAATAAGTGTTCTATTAGATAGGTATTTATCTATCGCTCTAAGCATTCCACATGTGACTAACCATCTGTCCATAGCCATACTCGTGTCAAAAGTAGCTAAATACCGGCTAGCCTACATGTGGAAAAAGCTTTGTAGTAAAGCATGTGCCACACACATATCTCAACTCAACTGATGATGACATACCAACGCCGGCTCTCACAAGTTGATTGGATGCTATTCTGAATACAGAACACACAGATTTCTTTAAAAAGCTCCTTCACGCTTGTGTGGATTTATTTTTAGCTTTAATGGGATGCCCCCTCGCCGTTGCGCCGCTTTTTTAACATTCCAACCAAGCTCACCACTTTCCTACAATTTCAGCGGTCGCCGCGATAAGGCGGGACGTCAAGTCATCGGTTTTTTTTTTCCTCTTTTCTTTTTCGTATTCCATTGCTTTGTTGTCGTTCACGATTAATATCGCTCACGTGTTATTCGGCTGATATTTCGTTCGTGCAGAATAAAATGTCGCAGATACTTTGCGTCGCCGCGTTCGTATGTGTCACTTGTTTTAATGGTTTGTGTGCTGCGGGCAGGGACGAGGCACGGCACAGCCACCATTCCTCCGTTCAAAACGAGTGGAGGGAATTGTCACGATCGGAAATTAACACAGAGTAAGAGTTGGGCTGGAGATCTACGACAAATGTTGCAAAGTCATGTCTCATGTATTGCCAACAATGACTGCTTGATTGATTTAAACAATTTCATGAGAGCTAATTGAGTGGAGCCGAAGATCAAGCTAATCAATCAAATCAATACATTCCCCCGAAATAGAAAGATGCCGTCAAAAAAAACTATTGCCAACTGAACACGGGCAGGACGGCAGAGTCACACGATTACAAATCTGAGATACGTCTCCAGCCCGACGTTGACATGCCTTCTCTATTTGGTTGGTTTAAATCTAGCCGGTGGAGATTGGAGCGGAAATTCGATATGATAAGGCGAACGCACACCCGGCTTATCTCGGCTTGCGCTAATTGGATTTCTGTAGAAAATATCTCTGCAAAATCGATGTCAAAAATGCCATAGATATTGGTTCACCATAGCCATAGATATAGGTTCATCTATATTGAATCGAAGCACGGATAAGACGTTCGACGTCGACTCACGGACTGAAGGTCAACATGATTTGGCAAAAGATAGTCACGTGTGCACTGATGAACTATGCTATGATGAAATATTCCATCGGGCTGTTGTTTTTGTGTCATGAGTTGCAGATACCTATGTGCTATTTGCGCTGGCAATTATTACCTAAATTGATGACTGTTACTGGCAAAGCAATCAAGTAGCCAAGTAGTCGTTGTATGTTTGGCTTGAGTGCGCAAATTGAAAGTGCCCGGAGGGTATCCGTATCACCGAGGCAGTAGAAAAAAAATGCAAAAGAACAATCGCAATTGTATAATGAAGTGATTTCGCAGGAGAATGTATTTAAAAAAAAATTGTCTTTGAACAAAATACGATGCACGATGGTCATGAAAATGTAAACAAGAAAGTTGCTGTGACGCTGCGGAGCTTTGCACAGAGAAAAAGCTGTACAGTGTTGTCGTAGGTGGGGCAATTTTTAGGAAATAGAGAAAGTGGGGAAGAATTGACGTTTCTGTCAAATTTAACTATTTTATACGTTTATCTCTTTTAATAAACCGTGCTGAGTTATTTCGCTGTTAAATATATTTAAAACATTGACACTTGCATTATGTACATGGAAGCTAAAATAAAGCTCTTCGACAGTATGACAGGTGCGCCATCTTTTGACTATGAAAACAGCAATCGATTTGCATAAATCAAGTTTTTATACCCTCCACAGGAAGGTATATTCACTTTGCCAATACATTTGTAACGCCAAGAAGGAGTCACCGGAAACCTCATAAAGTATATATATTCTGAATCAGGATCACATTCTGAATCGATTTAGCCATGTCCGTCTGTCTGTCTGTCTGTCTATCTGTCTGTCTGTCTGTTGAAAGCACGATAGAGCCCAAAGTAATTGACGTAGGTGAATGAAATTTCTTGAAAGGACTTCTTTTTATCGGCGTCAGGTTGGTATTGAAAATGGGCTATGTCGGTCAAGTAGTTCTGGTACCTTCCATACAAAACCAATATTAGACCCATGTGTCCCTCTTTCCGTTGAAAACACGATAGCGTCCAAAGGAATCAACCTAGGTGAATGAAGTTTTGTGAAAGGACTTCTTTTATCGTCGTTAGGTTGGTATTAAAAATGGGCTATGTCGGTCAAGTAGTTCTGGTATTTTGCATGACTTGTATGCAGTGGAGGGTATCAAAGAATCGGCCAGGCCGATGATAACACTTTTACTTGTTTTCTATTTTATTTGGTACTTTAAAATTTATTTGGACTTGATTTTAAGACCAGAGCAAAATGTGCGCCTTATCAGCGTTTTCCATCACTTTTTCGAGTTTCTCAGGCGGTATGTCAGTGATTTACGAGCAGACACGAATATTTGCCTTGATCTTGTCAGTGGGCTGAGGGCTTCTGCCCTACACTCTTTCAAATAAACCCACAAAAAAAAGTCCGGGGGTTAAATCTGGAGATCTGGGTGGCCAGTCAATCAAGTGGTTCAAGTATTTAGTATAGTAAGTCTGACAGCTGTCTGACTTGATGCGTCTCAGTTTTGATTGGCCTAAATCGGTTGTATAAACAGCTTTTTCAGTTGACACTTATGGAGGGACAGCTGACGAATCTAGTTAAAAAATTCGTGACTGAGTAGTAAGTTGACAGTTCGCATATGTGGTTGACGTAGGAATAGTGACGTTACCGAAGAATCCAGTTTTAGCGTTCTGTTCCGTAATTTTCAAATCCATATATTTTGTCACTAATTGAAACAAAGTGTTTCCAAGTTTTCGGTGTGAAAATGTATTGCATGAGTTACAGAACATGGACCCAGGACAAATCAAGTCCAGACCAATTTAGTCGACATAAGATAAATTGGCTTTTAAATGTGTCCAATGTCGAATTTTTTTGACAGCACACGTCCAGGGAATTTTCCTTGCAAAAACTCTCTCTCTTACCGCTTCAACCAGTTTATTAAAACGTGTCTTGGTCGACGATCTCCCGCTGTTCCGTGCCCAACAAAATTCGACACCAAATGACAAATGGTGTTGTCAGACGGTGCTTGTTGGTCACCATGTTTTCGGCTATTAGTATGTACTAACACAACTAACCGACTATAGGTTTTCAATGTACAGCGTCACTGTACTCGCTCGCTGTTTCAGTGTGAAGCGATTCATGATTAAAATTGCCCTGGATTGACGTTTCAAAAACATGTCTTCTCAAGTCAATCGGTTGATAAATGTCAAAGTTGTTCAATGTTTGCAAGCCGACATTAAAGATGGCGCAACCTGTATATGTTCCTTTGATTCCTTATAGTCGGCGCAGTGGTTTAGTGGTTAGTGTGTTGGACTACTAAGCCAGGTTTGAATCCCGAAAAAACCTAAAATTCCAACTTAAGGCTTTGTTCCACTGCGCCACCTCTCGCGAACGTCTGACAAACATCCGAGAGTATAATTGTCATGAAAGAGATTCTCAATAGGCCGTTTGGACTTGGCGTTGAATTGTAGATCGTTCTCAAATTTAAAAACTCACACAAGACGAATGGCCTGTAGGGACCTGTTGCCTGTTGCGCCAACTATTTACTTATTTTCTACTAATAATCGTATTTAGTGTCCATTCTAGATTTTTTGAACTAACAACGGCAAAGTTTTCCATTTTAAATTACCCATTGTGACCTTCAAAATATTTAGGGTGAAAATGATTGTTAGTAAGGCCCAATGGTACACCTAAAAATACAAAATGAGAGAAATTCGATAACTATATCGAAGAATGGCTAATTCCCACTGAAAACATCTGGTAACACTGGAGCTGATATCAGCATTCACCAGTCTTTAGCAAAAGCACACCTTCTTATTTTTAATCAGGGAAAATATTCTTCCGAGTTGATGACTGGTAGAGTTTTCGTTCTGCGGCAGCTTTTGTGTCAGAAATTTGCTGCATACTTCTAGGCATTGCTCGCCAACGTCGGTGTCCGCTTTTAGGTAAACCGTTTATTCGATTTGAGAATATAGTCGATAAGAAGTCAGCAATTGGGGCGCACAAAACATTTGAAAGCTATTTCGAGTTTCACAGAAAAAGGAGCATAAGCGGGGGCTTACGATGAAGCCATGTGAAATTGATAGTACACGGGAAAATACGAATGATTGCATTATTTTGAGGTTGGAATGGTTTTTTGAATGGTTGTTGTAACCTGTCAATCATTGGATACTGAATAGAGATGCCTGAAGCGGGGTCAATATTTTTACCGATGGCAAGCAAAACCCTTATGATCTAGATACCAATGATGGCAGGAGGAAACCTTTCATGGTCCTTTCTGAATTCAAATTGGAAAGAATAAGTGAAGAAAAGATATGCACATCTCGGGAACCATCGTCAATAAACCCGACAACTATAAACGATGCACAAATAACAAACAACCTCACCTACACCCAAAGAGTCACATTGGCGTCTCGACAATTTATTAAAAGTCAGCAAACATCACAGTACATCTTGTGCCAACAAGCGCTGCGCTAATCACATGCCATATCAACCAAAACAGCAAAGTGAATCATGATTTACTTGCGCCACTGGTAGGATGTTCAACATCATCTAGGGGTGGCTGACCACTTGAGGGATATGTCTCTGCGAGAGATTGTACGGATTGCAGAAAATAATATCACACCTCGGAAGTCATACAAATGAGCAAGCGTAAGCGGACCTTTTGATAGGAGGACGACTTGTGAATCTCATTATCCGATGAAGCTTTTGGCGTGCTCTTGTTGGTGAGTTCAACTACTAGAAATGGGATGTGAGGTTATATAAGCGGATGTTCGCACTCTGGTGTTGGCAGAGGAATCGTGAGTTTCCAAAGAGCTGTCAATAGGGCTCTCATCCTGCCAGTGCGTTGTCCTTGAATTTTCTAAATGAATCAAACTTCTTACAATATGAACATGGCAGTGAGTCGTTTCGTTATGAGGGCGGCGACAAAGCTGCAGATGCTGGAATAAAAAGTGTCTTCTCTTGCTCATCGCTGTAGCTCCTAGGACAGTCATCAGGTTTCAGAGGCAGTATCTGCTTTTTGCATACCTAGAACAGAAGACTCTTGGGAATATATATACTTAACGAATGCCCTGCATGATTAAAAGAAAACCTAGGAAGTGATAGCTTGTGAAGGTCTACAATTAAATTTTCAAGTTGAAGCGATCATTTTCAGTACCAAAAACTGCATTTTTCACCGTATAAAACAAAGGACCCAATACCAAGTTGGAGCCATCCTTGAAATATACATAAACCTTCTCTCTAGCTGGCGCTTCAGTCTAAATCCGATCAAGTTTAAGCAAAACTTACACCAATCTCTGAGTTATGGAAGCCGTCACTTTTCATTTCATTGGTCACACCATTCCTGTTTAAAAAGCTCCACTTAAGAAGGTACTTGCTTCTGTTCTTTTAACGGAAGTGCTTAATTAAATCAATTAACACGCCCGTTGAAAGATCCACATCTCTCATCTCTGTTGGTTCTATTTAAACAATTACAAAATGCTAAACAAATATAAATCGCAATTGCGCTGCAAGTCGTTTGTTAATTGGTGTCAACTCTCACTCTCAGTTTTTAACATGATCGTCATTATTAAACAGCAAGCTGTTACGTGCACTGTGCATACACACGTCTTGAGGGCATTCTCTTAATAAATTTTGTATTGTTCATTGAAATTTGCAACTTTATGGCGAGGGATCTCGTTTTACTTTATTTTTGTTTGAATTTTTTCTGAACAGTTTAAGGCTTTAAAAGTTTTATGGCGATTGAGAGGTTTTCGTGGAAGCCATTAAATTTTGGGGTTCGGTGATATTTAAGCAAAACTGGTTTAGCGCGGTTTAGTCCTTAAATTTTTTTCAGTATGAGTAATGTTGGCTTCTTTGTTGTTTTATTGGATTGACATTTTTGGGAAGATGAAGAAGGCTAGGGTAGGGCTTTGAGATTATTAAGCCGAGTTTATAGCAGGGCTACAGTAGCTCAACGAAGATGGGTTTCAACTCGTGAAAGGGACACTGGCTGTACTAAGATAGCATCGACAAATGACTCGATTTCTAACATCCGTGGAGAGAAGGCGGATATCTAAGTCTAGAAAAATACTGCGGCAATTCTTCGCAGAGTACGCAATATAAAAAGAACACTTCTGACCTGATATGGAACATGGGACCCAGTAGAGTTTTAAGTACCTCCCTGTGTATTCCCGTATCGAATGTCTGAAAACGGTCAAATGGCAAAAAAAAAAGAGCAAGAAAAAGTGTTGCCACTTTGAAAAACAAACCTCAATAAAAAAGAGCACTTTACTTACGATGAAACGGCATCATAGTAAAACCCCAGTAACATACCTGTAAAAGAAGATTAAAGAGAAAATTTGTTTACAGAGGAATTTTTAAAAGAAAATATATGATTGACCCAAACTGGTATCGCAAGACTTATAATTATTTGGAGCTGCACAATTTGCAAAGTCAATATGAACAAGACTAAGAATAGGACACATTTCAAACATTTCAACAGGTATGTACAAGAGGATATAGTTTACGAGTTAAGAAAGGTTTGCTTCAGCAATTGACTCTGCTGGGGATCAAATTATTTCTCTGGCAGTGGCAACTCTCTTCAGGTAAAACGACGTAGTTGGCGCAACAGTCCACATAGAACAGTTGTCAAAGTTTTATGTCTTTTGAGTAGGTCTTTCTTACTTTTGCAAAGAATGCAGCAATTTTACAGCGCATCCTTTGAGACGTGCCATCCTGAAAAAAATCTACCGACCGTCTGCTGTTATTAGTGCGAAACCAATGCCCCCAACAAGTTCTCAAAAACTCCGAAGTCAAATAAAAGCTGATAAAATTTTATCTCTCTTCCTGCTAATTTGCATTTGAACCAATTGTCAAGTCTCAAGCTTCATTTGAATCGCCCTAAATTGATAAAATAAATACAAACAAATCCAAAACCTTCTACCACCCACTTTGGGTTCTAAAAACTCAAATGAGTTCCTCCGCATGACCTCAAGACAGCAGACACAATAAATGGCCCGACTGTGTTAATTTTCAACATGATTGCGCTCACTACCGAGTAGAAGTCGTTTGTTGCCCTAATAAATTTACTATTACTCGCAATTAGGTGAATTGCCTTATGTCTAATGACCACGCTATCAGGCAACACCGCTGGCTTAACACACTTTTGTGCTGATTGGCTTGTAGTCGTTTGCAGAACGTGCGTTTATTGAACTTGACTCCATTGATTGACTTCTTATCATACTGGGGCACTGTAAAGCGATATAATATTTAATTACGAATTCAATGCACACAGCCGGCTTTGCAAGGTAAAATCGACAAACGCACGTATCATTTATAAAGTGAGCGCAACTCCAGGAAGCGTCTTGCATGTTGGCGTCTTCACTTAACATTGTACATTGTCACTAAAACAATTGTGGTCGTTTGACGTGAAATGTATTCATGATGCCTGGGGGAAGCACTATGGGGAAGTTTGTAGTATGTCTGTAGGAGGATTTGACGGCATTGAAAGGACTGATGGCAAGAAACTTTATGATTTGAGCACAGCAACCTTTTGAGCTATTTGCAATGATTATGTTGATTGGCGGAGATTTGGGATGCTTCATTTGCAATTACCATTCATTTTTAAATGAGTGAGCGCGTAGTTTTCACCAATCAAGTCATAAGAGCGCCATTAACCAGATATTTGCATTCGGTTCCAATCACCAACAGTCATCACCAATCAATTGCAGTCACTTTCCAATCATCACCAGTCATTTGCATTCATTTCCAATCATCAATAGTCATCAACAGTCGATCGCAATCATTTAAAAAAAATCCATTTACCACCAATCACTTGCAGTCTCTTTCTAATCATCACCAGTCCCTTGCGTTCTTCGTCTTTTATCACCAGTCATTTGCATTCATTTCTAACCATCGCCAGTCATCAACAGTCGATTGCAATCATTTCAAAAAAACAACTGTTGTCAGCACCAATCACTTGCAGTCTCTTTCTAATCATCAACAGTCCCTTGCGTTCTTCGTCTCTTATCACCAGTCATTTGCATTCATTTCTAACCATCCCCAGTCATCAACAGTCGACTGCAATCATTTCAAAAACAACTGTTGTCAGCACCAATCACTTGCAGTCTCTTTCTAATCATCACCAGTCCCTTGCGTTCTTCGTCTTTTATCACCAGTCATTTGCATTCATTTGTAACCATCGCCAGTCATCAACAGTCGATTGCAATCATTTCAAAAACAACTGTTGTCGGCACCAATCACTTGCAGTCTCTTTCTAATCATCACCAGTCCCTTGCGTTCTTCGTCTTTTATCACCAGTCATTTGCATTAATTTCTAACCATCCCCAGTCATCAACAGTCGATTGCAATCATTTCAGAAACAACTGTTGTCGGCACCAATCACTTGTAGTCTCTTTCTAATCATCACCAGTCCCTTGCGTTCTTCGTCTTTTATCACCAGTCATTTGCATTCATTTCTAACCATCGCCAGTCATCAACAGTCGATTGCAATCATTTCAAAACCAACTGTTGTCGGCACCAATCACTTGCAGTCTCTTTCTAATCATCACCAGTCCCTTGCGTTCTTCGTCTTTTATCACCAGTCATTTGCATTCATTTCTAACCATCGCCAGTCATCAACAGTCGATTGCAATCATTTCAAAACCAACTGTTGTCGGCACCAATCACTTGCAGTCTCTTTCTAATCATCACCAGTCCCTTGCGTTCTTCGTCTTTTATCACCAGTCATTTGCATTCATTTCTAACCATCCCCAGTCATCAACATTCGATTGCAATCATTTCAAAAACAACTGTTGTCACCACCAGTCACTTGCAGTCTCTTTCTAATCATCACCAGTCCCTTGCGTTCTTCGTCTTTTATCACCAGTCATTTGCATTCATTTCTAACCATCGCCAGTCATCAACAGTCGATTGCAATCATTTCAAAACCAACTGTTGTCGGCACCAATCACTTGCAGTCTCTTTCTAATCATCACCAGTCCCTTGCGTTCTTCGTCTTTTATCACCAGTCATTTGCATTCATTTCTAACCATCGCCAGTCATCAACAGTCGATTGCAATCATTTCAAAAAAACAACTGTTGTCAGCACCAATCACTTGCAGTCTCTTTCTAATCATCAACAGTCCCTTGCGTTCTTCGTCTCTTATCACCAGTCATTTGCATTCATTTCTAACCATCCCCAGTCATCAACAGTCGACTGCAATCATTTCAAAAACAACTGTTGTCAGCACCAATCACTTGCAGTCTCTTTCTAATCATCACCAGTCCCTTGCGTTCTTCGTCTTTTATCACCAGTCATTTGCATTCATTTGTAACCATCGCCAGTCATCAACAGTCGATTGCAATCATTTCAAAAACAACTGTTGTCGGCACCAATCACTTGCAGTCTCTTTCTAATCATCACCAGTCCCTTGCGTTCTTCGTCTTTTATCACCAGTCATTTGCATTAATTTCTAACCATCCCCAGTCATCAACAGTCGATTGCAATCATTTCAGAAACAACTGTTGTCGGCACCAATCACTTGTAGTCTCTTTCTAATCATCACCAGTCCCTTGCGTTCTTCGTCTTTTATCACCAGTCATTTGCATTCATTTCTAACCATCGCCAGTCATCAACAGTCGATTGCAATCATTTCAAAACCAACTGTTGTCGGCACCAATCACTTGCAGTCTCTTTCTAATCATCACCAGTCCCTTGCGTTCTTCGTCTTTTATCACCAGTCATTTGCATTCATTTCTAACCATCGCCAGTCATCAACAGTCGATTGCAATCATTTCAAAACCAACTGTTGTCGGCACCAATCACTTGCAGTCTCTTTCTAATCATCACCAGTCCCTTGCGTTCTTCGTCTTTTATCACCAGTCATTTGCATTCATTTCTAACCATCCCCAGTCATCAACATTCGATTGCAATCATTTCAAAAACAACTGTTGTCACCACCAGTCACTTGCAGTCTCTTTCTAATCATCACCAGTCCCTTGCGTTCTTCATCTTTTATCACCAGTCATTTGCATTCATTTCTAACCATCCCCAGTCATCAACATTCGATTGCAATCATTTCAAAAACAACTGTTGTCAGCACCAATCACTTGCAGTCTCTTTCTAATCATCACCAGTCTCTTGCATTCATTCTGAATCATCGTCAATCATTTGCATTCCAATTTCCAAACTTCGCCAGTAATTTGCCTTCAAAGTGACATGATTTTGACACTTGACATATATCTTTTGGTGACACACAAAGAAATTCAATAATCATCGCTCCCCTTGACATCAATTAAGACGCTGCCAATAATACAATTTATAAAATACAAAAATGCTTTCATTTACGAAATGTACAAAATGGTTGGTGAGCAATTTCAACGGCTTTTTATAATCTTTATGATTAAGATGAATGAAAGTATAAATATCGTCGTGACTTACGAAATTAACGCAAATATTTGTTGTTGACAGAGCTGTACAGTACAAGTCAATTTTGTTCACTGCAGATTCAATTTGATCAGTCTGGGTTTAAGCGAATTAAAAAAAAATTCCAACTGGTGGAATTATGGACTTTAATCTAGCAAGAGTTGAGCTCCTCACTCAACAAAAGATACACACATTCCCGATTATAAATTATTTACTTTTGACACGAAAGCATTTATGAACACCGACTAAGCGAAGTACTGATAGAAGCTTGGACATGACTCAGGGAAGTGGTTGTAAACAGCAGACCCGACTGGACGAAGTGCTGTAGCAGCTGATATATTCCTTCAAGCTTTAGTGGGATTTGCCAACGCCTGAGGTAAGCTGTACAACTGCAGTGTGAATTCTATGTGACGAATGTAAATTTATACACTTGTGGAATTGTGGGGGAATATTGGAATAGGTGATACGACGCAGCAATATGTAGTATTGCCGGGAGTTTTGAACTTTGTAAGCAATAAGTTTCAAGTCTTTCGTGAGAATTCGCTTCTCGTAAGGCCCAATTCTTGACTAAGGTGCCTAATTGATGTTACTGGACTGTCAGGAGTACTCTCGCGAACTGCTCTGACGTTTTCTGTTGAACAACTTGTGACAGGACACCCAGAGTATTTCAGATCACTAATTAATTCAGTCTTCATGCATTTTCCAATTATTCTCTTCACAGTTGAGGGTTTTAAAACAACATCAATGCCAATTGTACGAAAATTGCGGACTGTAGCTCACAAACCTTCATTATTTTTAAAATATTGATCAACAATGGAAATCCTTTGTGTTTTTGTACAGCACTCTATTTTGACTAACCCCGAACTGTCAGCTGTCACATTGTTATCTTTTTTTCCGTTTGGCATCACTGTACTAATAAATGGCGCAAAATTCAAATTTTGCCTGAATCATGGGGCACCCTTTATAATACTTGGAATTATTATAAATGCGAAAGTAGCTCTGTCTGTCACCGTTTCACGCCTTAACAAATTTTTATGAACTTTATATATAGAGATAGAAAATATTTGCCTTCCAATAAATGTTCCGCAAACACACTTTTAAAATAGGCGACAAAATTCGTCTCAAAAAATGACAAACAGCGATCTTGTGCAGAGAATATCAATATATGCTAATTTTATCGAAGCCGGCAAACTCTTTGGCTACGAATTTTGCAACGAAAAACATGTTCACGTTCGCCCATAAATTATCCTATTTAAAAAAAAAAATCAAATAACATCCTATTAGCGAAATTGCTTTTAGCGGAACTAAAGTAGGAGCATAAAATTTATTTTCGTTTTATTTGTTCCGACTTTGTAACGATTTTACGACGTCATTTAAAAAAAACCGTTTACATAAGACCTGAAGTCAGTAAAAAGAGTTGTTATCTCCCAAACAACTTAAAAAGAAACACCTTTATCACTCTTATTAGGGATAGCCTTGATTTGGTTAGCACGAAATTTAAATAGACACAAACATCATTTAGCCGAATACATTAAACAGAACAACCTCTTAATAGCTTATTATGGCAATAACTACTTAATTACCCAAAAGTTTGGATGTTTATTGTTTACCTAGTCTGTTCTTTCCGTTTTTGTTTGATTTAATCTAGTCACGAATTCGCAGGTTTGACTATGACTAATGACAAAAGATCTGTCTTCTTGTTTTGTCTATCTATTTGTTTATATTCGAGTGTCAATAGTTGGTTGGCTTTTCACAAGCAAATGGAGAAGTCTTAGCATGTGGGTTGAAGTAGATATTCCTTTTAGGGGAGCTTTGGTAGTGGGACAAAGTCTATTTTTTTTACAAATATACAAAAAGGCTTGAAGTTGCAAAATCTCTTTTAACAAAAGTGAAAAAATACTTGTTAGTTAATTTTTCTCTGATTAATATTGTCGGATGGATTTCTGCTAGATATTGACAAATGATTTATAAAGGTTTTTCCAATGAGAGGTGTTATTGTGAATGACCCGCTATTTCGGTAGCTGTCACTTTAGAAGACAAGTAGAAACTACGCCATTACTAAAAATGGAACGCTACACATTCTCAACAACGCATTGGAATTATTAAAATTAACTACAAAAATGGTGAAAATCTTGCAGTCACAGTTCGCAAAACTAAAGCATTTTTTGGTCGTCGTGAAGCACCTTGTCGGACCGCAATACGGAAATTGGTGGAAAAATGCGAGCTGTTGGGACAAGTTAGTGATGTGAAGAATAAAACCCGTGCACGTCGTCGCTCAAGAACAACTGAGAATATTGCTGCTGTAGCCCAAAGTATTGAAGAAAACCCAGGTTTGTCCATTCCTCGTCGTTCTTTGGAATTGGGCATTCAACAAACGTTTTTTATGGTCAAAGTTGGATGGTATTGATCTGGACAACGTTTACTTGTAACAAGATGGCGCTACGTGCCACACAAGCAACGAAACCATTGATCTTTTACGGGAAAGGTTTCCGGACCGTGTTATCTCTCGAAGAGGTGATCACAATTGGCCACCGAGATCTTGTGATTTAACACCTTGCGACTTCTTCCTTTGGGGCCACGTGAAAGATAAGGTCTACGCCAACAGCCCAGTGTAGATTTAAGACCTCAAAGATAAAATTCGTGAGGCTATCGAGGACATAGGGCAGCCACTTGGTTATGGCGATTTGGTTATGGAAAATTTCATGAAAAGAATATGGTCCTGTATGCGTGCTCGTGCTGGCCATTTGGCTGATGTTGTTTTTCACTATTAACGGCATACCTTCCTCTTTATTATGAAATAAACATCCGATCATTTATCTCAAAAAATGGTATTTTTCTTTGAATACCAAAATAACACCTCTTATTGGAAAACCCATATATTTGGCATTGTAACGAAATTATGACAGGAATTCCATTGGGTTCCAAAAACTCTTAAGCTCGACTGTGATGTGACCGCCGTGTAATTAATGGGCACAAAATATGCCGAACACAGGCATTGAAATTCCACCAGAAAATGGCCGCCCGATGGACATCAAGTTCCTGCATAAGATTTTCTGAGTACGAGTGCTGCAGCAATGGCGCTTCTTTGATTTGTACAGGATTGATACTTAGGAAATCCTGTGCAGGACAGTCAACTTGTAGTCAAATGTACCGTTTCTGCTCTCAGTTGACCATCTACGAGAAGTTTGGTTAGTCTATGAATTTGGGTATGATCTGCTAAAATAATTAAGAACGCGTCTCCATAGAGGCTCCTTGTTACTCAAACACCAGATATCACTGTGCAAAGATTTCAGAGGCGCTACCTCACTTCCAATGAAAAGACTTTCCGTCGCAATTATCTGTAACAGCAAAGCTTTCCACCGGAGAGACAAACGTCAAAGCAAACACACATATTTTGCGAAGTGCAATTTTTATCAAATGCCTAAATCTGATTATCTTCCGATAAGCCCAACGCTTATCTGCTGCGCCTTGCCTGCCCAATTTAGATAGCCTAACGCGGAATTTCGTAATCACCCACATAATCAGTGACAGTAAATTGCTTGCACTTGAAGCCAAAACAAAAAGTTTAACTCAGCAGGAAGAGGTACTCCATTGATAAGTATCTCAACCTACTTAGAATTCAGCACGATAATCTGCGACCGATTAATTAAATATTTCCAGTCGATACCAAATGCATAACACAAAGTTTTGCCATCAGTGATCGGGTAAGTTACTGCACAGTAGCAAGTGCTTCCGATGATATAATCGGACGTGAGTCCGTCACCAAACAACCTATTAGGTGGTTGAACCCGCTATAGTCATTTCAACCAATTAGAGCCCTAAATTGAACGGGTTGCCCTTCGGCGAGTTCAAATGCATGGCCGCGGTGACAGCGATTCACTGATTGAGTTTGTGATTTAAGAATATCGCCATTAAAAGCATGCCCCGTCAACTAAATTCTTAAGAGGCGAACGTGTCGAAACCAAAAGTATAGCCTGCGCTTGGGGGAGCCCAACTGATGAGAGGCTATTATTCAATTCAAGCAATTTGCAGTTTTAGTATATCCACTTTGGGAATGAAACCCTGTCTTCAATAAAGAACAATCCCACACTCAATGTAGCTGTCGTTTCATTGAAACGTCTTTGATTATGGGCAGGGGACTCGCTTATGCGCTGTATTTGTACGCGGACATGATTGTGCGGAGGCCAGTGTGTCGCGAAAAACAAAAAGCCACAAAATTCACCCAATCGATACTGGTTGGCAGAAACTTTATAAAGAAAGTGAAGCCTGACTTGGCAGTGCACGAGCATCATCACACGATCGATGCAAATCCGGTTGTGTGCTCAGCATCAGGTGAAGAGACGGCCCGAAGTGGCCGTTCATTGACATTGATCTGAACTTGACATCGATTTGAGACAAGAGAGATTTGGATGGATGGTGCTTCTGGAAATGAGGAGAGCATCTTATGGAGTAAGAGGCGATTTTTTGTTCGGAGGCGCTTCGGGCGTCGAAGATCTTGCAGAAGGAGGCGATGATCTGTTGTTGATCGATAGGCTAACTTAACTTCGCGATTGCTTTTAATCGCATTGAAGTGGAAACTCTGGTGATAATCAGGGTCCTTTAGGTTGAAGCAACTAACTTAACTCTTCAAAAGCAACAACTACTCGTATTTGGAAGTTTTTCGATTAACGAAAGCTATACCGGATTTTTGATTGGAAGCAAGGGGTCCATGTCCTACAATCACAAAACTATAGAGCTTCGAAGTTGTTTATGCCTTCAAAGCTATGGATATGGCTGTAGTTAATAAAAAAGAACTACAGAGCTTATAAACGGTCTCTCATTAAGGACTTGACAGCTTCTTTATTAAATAAAATGCAAACTACTTGAGATATCTCAAAAAAATGTAACTACTATCAAAACAGTTATGAATGGAATTCGACTTCGTTCAAAAGTCCCCGAAAGGAACGTATGCAGCGGTCGATACGTTAAGCCCAATTTTCGTCTATTCGGCTTCTATTTCTCTTTCAATATTGGCTTTGAGCTCCTCTAACGTCGGCTAATTGGCATAGACCAATGATTATATGTATCCCCTTAAGATAAAAGGCTAGAGATGTTAAATCAAACGATCTCGGCGGTCAATAGAAAATTTGCGTTAACGCTCTTGAAGTTGCGAAATTTGGTAGTAAATTTTTGTTATTTGTACACGTTGTTCCTTTATGTACTTCGCCATGATGAAAAGGTTGATTTTACTGAATATTTTGACATTGACAGTTCGGTAGTCGGTTTAAGAAGGTTTGAAGTTGTCAAATCTCTAATGAAAGACCCTTTATGTGCCCATCCTTGCCCTGTAAAAGATCGTCATACGTACCTTTAAAGAGCTATTCGAACCTCTTTAGAGAGATAGGGAGCTCAGGGCCCTAACGACGGAACCTATGCGACGGTAGACCTCAAAAACTGGCAACTAGGTTAAAAATTAAGACGTTTGAGAGCTTCATCTAGATCATTTCAAACGTATTGAAAAGTTATGATCTTCAAGTTGCAAGATCTTAGAGAACTTACAAACCTTTAACCGGCATAACCAAAAAAAAGGCAACTTATTCTGGTCACAAAAATGTCAAAAAAGATGTGCAAACAATCATCTTCTTACGAGAGGTAAGAAGGTTTCTCCGATGCGGAGCTAAATATAGGCACCACTTTAGATATCTATCGAGCCTAAATTCGGAGCTCTTATAGCCTATAAAAAAAAGTTTTCAACACCTATAAAAGCGTTTAGAAATTCAGCCATAACCTACTTAAAAGATTCATATGCTTGGCTTGCAGAATATCTTCTAGAGGACTTGCATTCGAAAGTATAAAGCACGCTTAAATGAGCCTTAGATTTTTAAACTTTTAGCTTAGACTTTAAATTTAAGTTAGTCACAGTGGCTACATTTTCCATAGAAATTTCTAATTGTGAGCTTCCGCAAATTTAAAGCCGAGTCTTAAATTTATTATTATTACGGCGCTGTACCTTCCACCATTCACAGCAGATTAAAAAAGCTAAACCTAAAGAGCGGAAAAGACTTTAGTTGACATTTTTTCAAGTTTTGGGTTCAGATAGCTGGGGGACTTACCTTACCTTAAGGTAGGTATGAGAAAAGATCGCACTCTCCTCTTGGGTCAGTCTTCCGTCGGGTGTTCCTATTGAGCTAATATCGAGTGAAGAGGGCGAATTTTTCAGAGGCAGTGTTGGTAGATTTTTAGGCACTAAGAAAAAAAGTTGTTTATAGAAAAAAAGAGGCTCAAACAAAACGAATGTTTTGCATTTACTTATCACATCGGTGTATTTATCACAAAGACGATGAATTTCCCGAGTTTTCGACACGAAAATATGTCGCATGAGTTACAGAACAAGGGCCCAGGTTGCTTGTTTTTTCACGAATGAGGGGAAAAATCGAATTTTGTAGAAGAAATAAATTTTCGGCCACTAAGTTTAGTTTGTAAATGTTTTTAATGCAATAAACTCAGGCAGTGGTTTCTGCTGATGAACAGGCAGCCTGCGGCCTCATCCTACGGAGACCATTCGTCCTCTTTTTCCCTACTAAATATGTCATCTCTGATTTTTTATTAAAAGAAAACAATGCAATGTCCTCTTTTTTTATATTGTCGACCTTTTCCCCTAAAGACCATCTTCCTGCCATAGGAAATATGCGAGGTTGCGAGTAGGTACCTTGGCAAGTCCTACAAAGCTGGAGATAGATGGTAATCTAGTATTTATTTTCAAAGACCAAGTCAATTCCGTTTACCAAGCCTCTAAAAACCTAAAAAAATTTATAGTTAAAATGTGTTTTCACCATTTTTGACAGCATAGTTATTTTTGCTTAAAAAAATTTCCTCTTTTATGAGATTGCAAAAATTGTCACCGTAGGTATATCACACTTCGATCCAAGCTCTTATAGGAAGTTTTCTAATGACCATAAGCTGTAGCAGAGTCGAGAAAAGTCCATCCTGGGGATGCCTTTCAGCTGATTCTTAATCACGACTGAAGATTGCTGATCTTAAGCAAGAAGCTGACTCTTTATTTGCTTATAAAGGTGTCATCGAGCCAAATATTTTTTTTTTAGTTTTATAGTTTAGTTTTAAGCTTTCAAAGTTATCCTGGTTGCGTATTCAAATAAATGCAATGCGCAGGTGCTTCACCGAAAGCACTTTCTGTTTCTAAGAACGTGGCAAACATGGACAAATATTGGTTACAGTGGAAATATTTCTCATATCACCTACTTAGTGGACTTTCGATTAACTTTCCACTAAGATAATGGTATTACTTTGATAAAGGGGATCTTTCAAAAGAATTGTAGACAACCTCCACTTACAAAAAAAAAATAAAGAAATCCCCTCAGTCTGAACTCTACTGGTCAATGACTTCCACTAATCTTTTAGGTCGCACTGAAACTACTGTGAGTTGGATTCAAAACTTGGAATTTCCAAAATAGGACATACGGAACTTACCTTCGTCTATATACATTTTAGCATCAAGCTACAAGTCTAACAAAGGACGGAACTGACCTTTGAAGCTCTTTTGAATGAGCAGACAAAAAAAAAACCAATTTCACATTTGAGACGAAAATACACTTGGCCCCCAAACTGCACTCGTGCATTCGTCATAATATCGAAATAATTATTGTGAAAGAGCGACGCACTCATGTTGTGCGGTGTAACAGGAATGAGTTACCAATTAAACCGCACAAGTTATATCATCGCATACCCACTCATGCCGAATCATCAAGGCCAATTGATTTTTTTTTTTCACAATATGCTACAAAACCACAGCGCGGCATATCACACCGTACCCGTCCCATTGCAACAGAGTTCAATGAGATACGAAAGAACATCAGCGAGTACAATGTGTGCACGTAATACGCGAGTGCGGAGAACATGCATTCCCAGTTATATTGATAGCTGTATAGGATATAGTGATACACACTATGTAACAACAGTTTCGACGCTTTGACATTAAAGTCGAGCGGATGCGATACATTCCTGGGGGAGCGTCATATACATTTGACGTTGACTTTTCAAAAGAAAGTCAATCGAGTGTGCGAAAGCACAGCAAAGCTGCGAGACGTACAATTAAGTTTTTGACGGTACACAGCCCTCAGCCGTGTCTGGTGATCGTTCGGCGGAATGTGTCTCGGACGAGACTCTCTGATAAAGGAAATGAGTTCTTGGAAATAAATTAAACTATTCTTAGGAAAAGGAGAAACGATTTAATTGGCTAAAGGCATTGGGGAAGGCCGTGCTAAAATTGTATGAACGTGGGAGAAAGTGTTTCGCAAATAGAACGAACAAACGATCACTTGAGAACTATACGAGAGACAGATGGAGCCCCACTTATTCACGGTTTGTTTGAAGGACTTCCGTTAGACTGCAGCTAATGGGTGAAGGGCGAAATTTAAAATAAGGATATCCGTTTAGGAGGTTTGCCTGTGAGCTGGTAGCTATTTTGACTCATTGATCTGCTCCTGAGTTTAGCAAAAATGTTTTAAGATCAAAAAAACAGTGGGGCCTTATACAAACAATAATTTTTAACCTGCACACTAACCCCCGTATAAATAAACAAATGTGCACAAGAAGGTTATCTAGTAGACATCAGATAGCATACAAAAATTTGACATAACTGCTGAATAACGAGTTGATAACTTTTACCCAGCGTTTATTAATACGGTGGTAAATGTTTTGTAGGTCATAATATTCAATTTTGTGTGCAAAATTTCGCCATTGTGACTTCGAAAAATTTAGCCTGGTCAATAAAAATGATTATTAGTATCGCAGAGTAAATTATGAAAGCGCACATATTTCAGAAGAAATTTTTAATTTTTCAAGGCGATGCAGAAGCTTGTAAACTTGTTGAGGAATGAACTGAGAATTGACACCAAACGCGTTGGCATTTTTATGGAGCTTTAAGGCCGCATCAACAAATGCATGAAATCAACGGAACTAGTGCTTCTTCCGATACCCGCTGCACTAAATATCTTTAACAAATTGATTTTGAAGCCAAAATGTGGATAGCAAAACTACCTTTCGTAGCATCCTGCATTAGCTTTGGTATTGCGCATTTTATCCATTTGTCCATTGAAAACGTCCTCAAGACGAATGCGACGGATTTTGTGACTTTCGAACTTATTCAAAAGAGTTCGAAAGTGAATGGTGGGATCACATAAAAGTCGATATGGCAGACTTGCCAAACAAAGGTTTTTGTAAAACTGAATTTTTATCCAAATAAAGTCCTTTCGAATCTAATCTACTAAGTTGGCACCTCCTGTGAAAGACAGGTGATTTTAAAATGGATCGCTTTCTAGGGTACGGAGAAATTGTGACAAAACAATATATCTACCGCAGTGATCCAAAGGTATAGTACTGAACAGGAGGTCTCCGGTTCAACCACCAAAAAATAAAACGTAGCAAGGTAGTTATCCACCAGAAGATTAGTGTAAGTTAAGAGCCTCTGGTTAAACCCCGGAAATAAATGAAGACGTAGGGAGGTAGCAAGGAGTCTCCAGTTAATTTTTAATTAATTAATTAATTAATTTTTTCGCAAGAAATCCAGTGTAGTAAGGAGTCTCCGGTTCAACCCCCAGAAATAAATGAAGACGTAGTGAGCTAGTGATCCAGAAGGTAAGTATGAGCAAGGAGTCTCCGGTTCAACCCCGGAAATATATGCAGACGTAGGGAGGTAGAAAGGAGTCTCCGGTTCAACCCATGGAAATAAAAAAAGATGTTGTGAGGTAGTGATCCAAAAGACGTAGGGACTTAGCAAGGAGTCTCCGGTTAAATTTTCGAAAGAAAATAAAGACATAGCGAGCAAGTGATCCAGTATAGGGAGTCTCCGGTTCAAACCCCGGACATAAATGAAGACGTAGCGAAGTAGTGATCCAGAAGATTAGTGTAAGTAAGTAGTCTTCGGTTCAACCCCGGAAATAAATTAAATCTTCCTAGTGCATATTGCTTTTCGATTTTAAAGCAACAGTAGACGAATATTTCAAGTTCTCAGATAGAATGCTTTACAGTGCGGTCCTAGGTTTTGCCAAGAACAAATTGACAAAAAAAAAACACTCAAAACTCAGCAGAGTAAGACCGATCAACTGATAGTCCATCGCTCTCGGAAAATAGATTTTACCACTTGAAGGTTGCACTTAAAACATCAAGCAAAATATATTAAAGCCGTATACTGCATTTACGAATTATAGTGCTTAAATAAAATGTACAAACAAATTCCCAAAAGCACGCTGTAAATGACTTGCATCCCTTTCGAAATTGCCCAAATATTATTTCTCTGAAAGTGCAAATAGCTTCCTCAGAGAAGACACCCCATTGATAGACTACATGCGGCTTAAAAATACGTCCTCTAAAATTAAACCCAACATTGTCTATAGCTTAAGCAATTTTCAAAAGCGTCCATCACAATAATTTTGACCAAATGGGAAAAATGAAAAAGAAATACCGACAGCCTCCACGCTGCAAAATTTATTGGCAACTGTCCCGTTTCTAAAAATTCATCACCGAAAGAGAAAAAAAACATCTCTCACTATCTTACCGACAGTGATTTCCATATCCGATTTTTTCCGATTGAGGTGGTGAACACTGAACACTGAACAGTCCATGGCCTTACACGGAGTCGCGGAAGGGAAACACGAACTGTACGACTGAGATTCGCTATCGCTGGCAAGTTGACAGAAACCGTTTGCCTTAATTGCAACTGCAATACATTGAATTTGAAATTATCTCAGAATAGATCAATAGTCCATTTATGTATAGAAGGGGGTTTCGAGTGATGCACAAGTGGTTTTGACGGGCTTGTAAACATGAAATGGTGAGCTAAGCTGAATTGTTAGCTGTGCTTATTTTTTTTGCAATCTTTGTTCACTCGTTGCAAATGGGTCAGGTGCTCATATGGATTGACAAACGAAACTGGAATTCTGGTTGAATGAAAGTTCGTGTCAAAAGTACGTTCAACTTGTCAAAAACCATTTTGATGGATGGTTTTCTGTATGAACAAAAGCGGAGGAGGTTAACTGATTGTACTGTGGGTTACAGTAATAGCCCCAAGCGATTTAAACCGATGTCGGCAATTTATTTATTAAAACCTGTCAGACCTTTTTTTTAAGAGAAGGAGTACATACTCATCATGCTGATTTGTGTCCACTACCAAATGGGGGAGATTGATGACGGTTGACGATTTTTAAACGATCTTACCAAACAACTTTTTAGTTCCGACTTTAAATTTAAGTAGTTTAGAGTGGCTTTAGTTTCGCCAGCTTCCGTAAATTTAAAGTCGAGACTTAAACTTATTTTCAGTACGACTCAAAAACACGTATGCTATATCGCAGACCGCTATTTGGTGGTAGCCGAAATACGGGCTCAACAATACGAAACAAAATTAACGCCGCCAACCAGCTATAGCAAAAGACCACTAGACCTTTTTTGACAGCGTCTCCCTTAGTTTTTCGGCAGGAAGATCGTCAGCAACAAGTGGAAGGGAACAACAACTTAAGTGCAGAACTACTCGTATATAGGCTGGTGGAACTGTTGAAGCTTTTTATGGTATGTCCGCACGGAGAGCTACTGAAAAAAAACAGGCTACCAAGGTCACATCAGAGGAACAGCTGGAAAATGCGCAACGAAGGAATTTACATAAAAAAAAGTCTGCGAAATGCCAGGCATAGCGTCTTATACGCACCTGACAGCCAGCTATTTATTAATTTTTGAAACTAATGACAGGGACCACCTTTTTGATCCTGCATTCAAAACAGCTGAATGAATAAGCGTTTTAAGGTCAGGTAGACTCGGTTATTTGTCGCTTCAATACCGACTTAATTCTATGTAATAGAATTTTGCGGTTTTCAATAAATAAAAACAGAAGCAAAATTTCTCACGAATTTTTCATTAAATGATAAGACCACTGGTTCTTCTGTAAGACAGACTGTAACACTGGACACAGTGGTGCAGTAGTTAGTTTTGCAGCCTTCCGGCTCTTATCATACAAAAATCTGTTAAATTCCATTCTGGAATTATGACGATCGTTCATTAATTAAGAAAGAAGGTCTTTTAAAAAATATTTCGCTTGAAACCTACGACGAGTGGTTAGTAACATTTTTGGGCTGACAGCGCAATGCGTGAATTGTTATTTGGCACATTCAAGAATCTAGTTATCTTAAGTCCAGTAGATTGGTCTGGACTTGATGTAACCTGGGTTCATGTTCTGTAACTCATGCGATAAATTTTCACATCGAAAACATTTTTTTACAATTTACATCATTTAAGTGACAAATGTATATCGATGCAAAAATTACTAAACATGGGCACTGAACGCTAAAACTAGATTGGTGGGGAACGTCACTTTTTCTACGTCAGCCAGGTACGAGAACTGTCAACTTAGTACTCAGTCACGAATTTCTTGACTATATTCGTCGGCTACCTCTCCATAAACGTCAACTGAAACAGCTGTCCATATGACCGATTTCAGCCAATCAAAACCGAGATACATCTAGTCAGACAGCTGTCTAATTTGTAAATGCAATGCAGCCAATCAAAACAGAGATAAATCTAGTCAGACTGCTGTCAGACATAAACTAGATTCTTGAACGTTCTCATTCTCTAAAAGTTAGAGTTGCCACTTTCTGAATTGAATTAATTAAGTTACTAAGGGAATAGAAATTTGTCACACGCCACTGGAAGAAAAGTCTTCCCTTGTCAATGTCACTTAAACAGTTGGCATGACTACCATAATTCGAATAAAAGAAAATATATGACAAGATCTATAAATATTTCCACTTATTTGTGCTATTTGACAGATTAAACACTTTCCGCGATACTAATAAACATTTTTAGTGTCCAGGTTTAATTTTGCAAACTCCAAAATTGCGTATTGTGACCTAAAAAATATTTTGTGTGACGTTTAAAAATGATTTTTAGAAAGGCCCTTGTGAAAAAAGCTCACCAACTGCTAATAAGAAAATAACAACGAGTAAAGTTTTGAGTCGCTCAACACATCCGCCAAACTCAACTGATTAATTTAAAATTTTCACACAAGGACTATGCACTATGAGTTTGAGAATTTTTCTCGTATAAAAGGGACTTTTAAGTTAAAAAGTTCTTCAAAAGCTTCAGCCTTTAGAATATTTGTTACAAAAAAAAAGGAATATTCTTCTCATGAAAAAAACTCACCTTCTGGTTTCTCGAACTCCTCCTTCTTTTCACAGATTGCCTCCTTTGACGCCGTCATTTTGTTACCTCTCACTGACGTTAGTTTATAATACTGTTCAGCTAAACTTTCCTAAAAGTAGCACTCAACTTAAGCACTAGTCTTGGACTTGATTATGATTTAAAAAAAAAACACTTAATACTGTCAATCTTTTGCGGTTTAAGGAAAAATCTTCAAAATTCTCTCTCAATTCAATCCATGTGCGGACATACTCGTACTGTGAACAACCGCACTGATTACTGTTCTTCACTAGACAAAAAATTGTATCACTTGTTCGTGGATTGGCGGTATAGAACGTAATGATGTTATCGTCAGATCAAACGCACCACCGTAGTAGCACCGAGTCGCTGTCTTGACTGCCTGTGATTAATCTAAAACGAAAAAAAAAAAAAAAAACTGTGAATAAGCAACTTTTCGGAGTTGTATTTATTTATTTCGATTGTTTACTAATTGTACGAGAGCACACGCAGGCTCTCTCGAATTAAACATAATTAATATGTCAAACATGTGAGAGATTGAGACTGACAAATTTTGCGGTTAGCTGGAGAGATTCATTCTGGTGGAGAACGGATTTTGTTTATAGCTTTAGGAATCGTAAGGTTAATTGAACGAGCAATGTAAACACACCTTTATACGGAACCGGCGCATGCGGATGTGGGTTTACTGCATACGTGCGCGATTTGAAAAACATTTCCATGTCCAGTCAGGCGTTTGACGTCTGTACCGAGATATGATCAGGGGGAAGGGTTTTTTTATTTCTCGGAATGTGTTTTTGTCCACCGCGAATTGGGATTTTTGGCCAACTGGGAAGATGGTTATGAAATTGCTTGTGTGCACATGTGTTAGGAAAACCAATTAGGGGTTTTGCGAAATTCGCACTTTCGAGGAAGTTACTCGATTAGTGTGCCCATAAAGGTGTTGCGGTGGGAAAGACGTCAGAAAGACGCATGTTTTACACAAGGCCGCCTAGATATGCTGTCACGTTAAGAGGTGTTAATGATGGCGGGGGGAAAAGTGGGAGATACGTTTTTGACTCATTGGGTTTGGTTGGTTGGAGTTGTCGCAGGTTTCGAACAGAAACCCATCTCTCACGAACGGGAGTAGAGCTGCCATTCTGTTGGTACCAAAAACAAAGCCCAAGCCTGTAAGAAGATAGGTCTACGATGCCTACATGAAACTGTTCCTATTTCTATTCATTTTGTGTTTTTAAGTTGAACCCATGACCCCATTTTTCGACTCCCACTGATTGCGAAAAATTACCATTCCTAACTCCGCTTCTAAGTCTCCCGCCGACCAAAACCGATAAGACAGCTGTTTGCAAAAACTACCAGCACCCCGCTGGGAATTTTCGACTATAAAGCCCCAATTGGCATCCACAGCAAATCAGTCCAAGACATGTTGCGAATCCTACTCACCAGCCTGGCCGTTGCAAGCGCCTCCGGTTCAAGCCGGATAATTGGTGGCACCTTTGCCAAGATCGGCGAGTTCCCCCATCAAGTGTCGTTGCAACTGAAAGGACGTCACCACTGCGGCGGATCACTGATCTCCGAGCAGTACATAATCACTGCGGCTCATTGCACCATTGGCCAGTCGCCCAGTCAAATGGTTGTCGTTGCTGGGACTAATGATCTAACGACCGGTGGCACTCGTGCGGGGATATCCAAATTCATTATCCATCCACAGTACAATCCGCAGTCGCAGGACTTTGACATGTCGCTGATTATGCTAAGCGCGCCGATGCAGTTTGGCGAGAATACCAAAGCGATTGGGATGGCTGATTCGGAGTCGAACTACCCGGCCGACACGTTGGCTACTATCAGTGGCTTTGGAGCGATCAACGGTAACCTACAACTGCCGAATATGCTGAAGACTGCCAAGGTGCAACTTTGGAGTCGGGACTACTGCAATCCGAAGAATATTCCCGGCATCACCGACCGCATGATTTGTGCCGGACATCCAAGTGGACAGGTGAGCTCCTGTCAGGGAGATTCGGGTGGCCCATTGACGGTCGACAATAAGCTGTTTGGCGTTGTGTCCTGGGGCTTTGGCTGTGGTTCGCCAGGCAAGCCGGCTATGTACACATTTGTCGGCGGTCTGCGTCCGTGGATTAAGGAGGTCTCTGGCGTATGAAGGTTTTGATGTGATGGATATTTTTGACAGTTCAAATATAGAAATAAGCGAAGCAAATTAAGAGCGGAGTTTTATTATCCACGTGTGGAACCGAGCTATACAACTGATGTCCAGTTTAAGAAACGCTACTGCATCAATGTCGATACCGACCACGATATTCGTACCGATTTAATGAATTATTTGAGTGATGGCATTGAAATTGAAATTGAAAGAAGTAGGCGTGGCAATGAACAAAATAGTCCAAAGTCCTCTCCGAGTTTTAATTTGATGAATTATTTGAGTTATGCCAAGCTGAGGGCAGCGAAGTCAAAGAAAAACTACAATTAGGTCAAAAACGCCCCCAAAAAGTAGGCGTGCCAATAAACAAAATTGACTAAATCTTCCTCAGAGCTTGGATTTGATAAATTTGTATAACTATGCCAAGCCAAAGGCAGTGAAGTCAAAGAAAAACTACATTTAGGTCAAAAACGCCCCCAAGAAGTAGGCGGGGCAAAAGATCAAACAGCCTAAAGCCTTCTCATAGTCCTAAGAAACACGTCGCACAATGTTCCATATCGAATTCTCTTCTCAAGTCTACCGCGAACAAATATATAACCTCCAACAGTTTTTATTGTAATCTTCCCTTAAATGCAAATGCGTACAACGCAAGTTTAACCTTGGGATAGGATCGGTGAGAAAATGCAAAACTTGCTATCTTAGGTAAACTTCACAGCTCATGCAACAGTTCCACTCAATTTCACACCTGGTCGAGAACAACTTCAGCACAATATTCATAATCGTTAACAAC
Organism: Cheilosia impressa; assembly: GCA_948293265.1. NCBI lineage: Eukaryota > Metazoa > Arthropoda > Insecta > Diptera > Syrphidae > Cheilosia > Cheilosia impressa. Next base: position 51,858,833 of record OX411884.1, on the reverse strand, counting down.
CATGCCAATGGGTGGGTGATTCGAGTCAATATTTATTCGGTCCCTTTCAGTCACGATTGCATTCGTTTGGGAACTTAATGAGAACATTTGCATGCTCGCTGCTCGTGCTAACTATCAAACTGAGTTGAATCTTTCCCCACAGATCTGAACTATTGTTAGGAGAATATATATCTACTTGCATCTAAATACGGCCGGTGGATAATTAATCTCTGATTCATCGGCGTCTATAATAATCTATCTCATGACTCTGAGCTGGGGTTAAGTTTGATCTGACATGAGTAGGATAGACGGTGAGTTTGAAAACGATCTGACAAATTTATTTATTAGTGAAACATCCGAGGACTGTAACTCATCTGATGTAGTTCGAGTTAATTTGAAGTCGTTTACTTAATGACTTGTAAAATGTTGCATATTTTTTAGAAATGTAGTAGATCAGACTTCATCATTCTGAGAAGGCGTTAGTTTGTTTTTTAAGCAATCCCACGATTTATGTTGAATTACAGTCGAGTTTCCTACGAAAATTGACAGAAATATTAAAAATGTGTGCTGGCAAAGTGAGAAATGTCAAATTTCGGTACAAAATGTCACAGCAGGCGGTTTAAGAAGCAAGCTGATGGGCTTCCAGTTCCATTCGAAACAGATTTTTCGCAAAACAACGAATAGGCATATTAAGTTCGGAATTTCTTTATTTATTTCTGTCAACACTTGTCTCTTAAAACAGCCGTTTAAAAACAGCTGTTTATTGAAATAATAACATGACGGCAACACTCAAAGACGACTGTAAACGCGGTAGTCCCATGTGTTTCCACTTCAATCTTAGAAAAATATTATCGAACCAAAAAATGTATACGAATTTATTAAACGCTAACTCACGTTCACATTTGCTTTGTTAAAAGTTTAAGAGACCTCTTACTGCTATAAAGTTATTTTTGAAATGGAACTAAAAATATTTTATCAGCCATTTTTTATCTGACGTTTGCCCAAGTTCAACCCTGACTTTCAAGGAAGCTGTTGCACCATCAAATATATTGGAATTGAATTGAAATGATTTATTTCAAATGACTATATATCTGTTAGACATGTTAATAATTAAAATAAATAGATTTAATATTTTCGTGATAAAAAAATGGCATGTTTGTTTATTTGGCTGTGGCACGAAGTCAAACGTCAAACATGAATTGGAAATTCTTTCCGCCTTTGGATTTATTTTATATGATGATGGAAAGAATTTGCAATTCATGTTTGACGTTTGACTTCGTGCCACAGCCAAATAAACAAACATGCCAATTTTGTACAATCATTTAATATAATGTGTGAGTTAAATAGTTGACAAAAGAAATTGATTAAGAGATGAGCTTAATAATCTTTCTACTGCAGATGGCTTGTTGAGGCTGTGTAGGATATTTTACAATCAATTGGTTTAAGCGTGCGGCTTTGTCGTTCTATTGTCGAAGAAGTGCGTATTTCTTTCTGTCAAAGAATGCCATTGAGCAAATTTGTAAAATTGATTTAACGAAATGCCAGCTAAAGCTGAACCTCGCTTAATAACAATTGCGATTGTTCTCCTTGATTCATGTGAAATTGTGGAGATGGTCTTTGACATGAGATTGTGCGTAGTGGAAAATTTCGTAAAAATTAGCTCTACTGTTTTTGAAAGAAAGTGTTGGCGAAAGTTTAATGCATCGAAAGAAGTTTTGAGCTTTGAGTGGACTTATAAGTGCAGTTGTAGAGCCGTAGCTTTTAGGTTCCTCTTTTAGGCAAAGTACTACTTTAACAATTGAATTGATTTGTTTAAATAGAATGCTTAAGCATATTGCAACAACGTATTAATTTGTTACGAGTTGTTATAACAAAATTTATTCTCAGACAAAGTTTGGAAGCACTTTTTAAAATTTGGCAACTCATTTTAATAGGCGACTTAATTTATTAAAAAGATGAAGCTAGCATTTTTACAGAGCGCTACTTTAAAATGCAATAGCTTCCTAAATGTGTATCAAGACCCTGATTTCAGACAGAGTTTGAAACCTTATTTAAGAATGTTTCTACGGAATAGAATCGCAAGTTTGGATTATTAAAATAGCTCAGCAAAGTTTATTATACTTTATACAGGTCCCACTTTCAGACAAAGTTTTGGAGCTTATTTAAAAAATACTTCAACAAAATTAAGTAGCTACATGTATTTATTAAAAATATTATAGAAAATGGACGATTAAACAGAGCGCTGCTTCGAGGTGTGTCACTTTCAGACAAGGTTTAGGAGCTTATTAAAAAAATACTTCAACAAAATTAAGTAGCTGTGTTCATTTATTAAAAATATTACAGAAAATGGACAATTAATCAGAGCACTGCTTCGAAATGTGTCACTTTGAGACAAGATTTAGGAGCTTATTAAAAAAATACTTCAACAAAATTAAGTAGCTGTGTTCATTTATTAAAAATATTATAGAAAATGGGCAGTTAAACAGAGCGCTGCTTCGAAATGTGTCACTTTCAGACAAAGTCTTGGAGCTTATATTTTTATTTCCTACAAAATTCGACAGCTGATTTTCTTTATTTAAATAATATTATTGTGCAGATCCTACTTTCAGACAAATTTTTTAATCTTATTAAAAAAATATTTCGACAAAGTTTATTAGCTACGTTTATTTATTACAAAAATAAAAATTGTAGGATATAAACAATTAAACAAAGCGCTTCAAAATCTCTTATAGCTTGCTTAGCGCGATTTAAGCCCCTGTATTCAGACAAAGTTTGGAAGCTCCTTTAAAAATTGTCCTACAAAATTTGACAGCTCTTTTCGTCCACTTAAAAATATCTCCACCGAGTTTATTTCTTTTCTTATTTATTACCAGACCTGCTAATAAATAAATTATCTACTAATATCATTCCAAATTTTGCTAAAAATACCACCTTAACTGAAAATACTCGACTCATTCGGTTCACACTTTTCCAAAACGTGTGCAAAGTGTTCATGTGCGCATCACGTTACAAGTTGACAATTTGCAAAACAAGATGATATGGCAAAATTCGGTATAGAATAGTAATTAGCAACTAAAATTGCTGACACAATTTGCATGTGTCAATTTGTAGATAAAATATAGACTTAGAAGGCATGCGGACTTCGGAAGTGTAGGCGATCACAGAGAAGCAAATTGATATTAATTTTAAAATCGTATGTACCATGGGTATGAGCAGGAGATCAAGACGAGTTTTGGCACGGAAAATATTCTTGTGACAGACACGTGCAGACAAACAGAGTTTGGGGGGGGCGGTGTTTGAAATGTTTAGGAACTCAAGGGATGGTGGATAGAGGGGACAATTGCTTCGTAGATAAATTTAGGCGTCCTATTTGCAAGCATTTAGGCCCAGGTCCACCACGGACTGTAGCGCCACCTTAAGTAAGTATTCGCAAGCAAGCAGAACGAAAGAGAAAGTCCGTGCGACGCAGTCGTTAGTGAGCAAATTACTACACATTTTTGGGTTAAAGGAAGTATGGGGTTAGGTACAGTTTGTAATGTTTATAGAGGTTGACATTTTTGAAATGGGAAGCGTGCTTGAATGTATCAATTCAACACCTAGCATGGAGTTGAATAAGCGTCCGCTACCGCACCCGACTCTTGATTTCAATACCCTATATATTGAGCCAGTCTTTTTCGTACTGGAGAAAAGAATGACTCTTGAGAAAGATTTTAAAATTAATCTGCAAGCGACCAAAGTGCTTCAACAAGACTGCTATTTTTTCTAGTTCTGGTCATTGAAGTGGTTCGCCAGTGATCCACTGGTTTCTGTCAGATGTAAGGCTTCATTTTTGTGGTATACCTTTTAAAAGCTCTACCAAAACAAGCCTGTAAACAACTTACCTCAATTGCTAGAACGCGGTCTGAGGGACTACTATCTAACGCTACGTTCTTCTAGATCTGCCTCTTGATTAAAAAAGGGACCGCAATGTGGTTGAAAGAGGCGTATAGGATATTTGTATAAAATATTCCATACCAAATCGACATCTATCACAAGAGAACACACCTAAAAGAATATTTTTAACACAAACAGGAGGTGACCCAGTGCTTTTAAATTCACCCAAACGAGCCCTTGCGTCGTATTAAAAACAAAATTTAAATGAACTACACGTATATATTCACTGGTCAAGGCAACCAGTTTTATCTAAGCAACCAAACGCTGTTATTAATCTCTCTGCGTGCTACCACTCTGATTGTATCGTGCCTCTTGTTTGATTTTTATCACATAATTTTTATAAGCGCCAGATACGAGTGCGAACATATCACAACGATGAGTGGCGAATTGGCACATTCAAAAGCAAAACACAAAATTGTGAAAACCCAAATTTTATAACCACTATTAGGAGGCAGTTATAATATAAGCCTTTAATCGAAGAGTCGTCATAATTTTGTGTAAAAACATTCCCATTACCATTTGCCTCGATGGCAATAAATTTTGATAAACCCGCTTAGCCAAAAGTTAATTGACCAAAATTTAAAGTTGATTTTTTGTTTGATGTTGTAAATCAAAAATTGTGTCGATAACATGCTCAATCTGGATAAGAGTTTGCTTGGTAATAAAAAAATGGCAGCAATAATAATTGTGAAAATATTTACGAGTAAGTGCGTGGAAGCACATGTAGCTGTCAGATTGAGGAGAATCTTTTACTGACACATGCGCAACGTAAAATTTAAGGTTAGGCATCTTTTTCGTCGTACCGGAGTTATTTTAAAACAAAGAAAGACACAATTTGATTTGTCACAACTTTTTAAAAATCCCTAGGTTCCCGTGTCAAGCCCCAACAGCTGGAATATCCTATTTAAATTTATCAATTACTGTCCACATTTATTTATGAGAAAATCTACAACGCATAATTTTATTTAATAACTTTAATGACATAGCCGCTGCTGCTACTGGTGATTATAAATTTAATTTAAAAACAAATCAGTGATACGACGTTTATGTTTATAATTGGGAGTCAAATCGTGATTGAGTAGCTAAAGGGAAATGATTGGCGAATTGTGACCGTGAAATGGGCCAGTTCTGGGGAATTCTAGCAAAAAATACTTACTCCAGGGTAGTGCGAATATTTTTTGCGGTGTAATGCTGCTGGACTATAGTTCACTTTAGAGAGAAGCCAAACGCTTGGATACCACTCTGTATTTCTGTAGCTCAGGACCTCAAAAACAATTCAAAAAATTTAAAAATTCGATAACTCAGACGAAATCGAAGTTAGTCTCCCACTCTTAAATTCAAGTTCCGAGACCTCTTTGCTCAATCGTTTTGCAGGCGATCGAAGAGTGCGCCATCTGTTGACTTCATAGTTGGTCTCTTTTTAAAATGACTGTCCAAAAATGTATTTAATGGATTTAAAAACGTGTCCGCCTTGCTGGCTTCGAAGCGATTTTGAGGCGAAGTCGCTGCACAACAGATAGTCCTTCGAGCCGGATTTTATATGGATCAACCGTAAAAAAAAAACGAATTGATTGAGTTGCTTATGCGAACTTGTTATGGCTTAGGACCCATGCTCGATCTTAAGTTCGCCTGAGTCGTGTCCGGGTTACGACGTTGATCTTGAATTTAAAGAAAAACTCCAACGCCGTCAAATGAAAACTCCATTACAAAACTAGTTAAGAGCTTAAGGCCTATAAGTCAAAGCACTTTTCGCTGAAAAGAAAGACTTTCGCACGTGTGCAAAATTGCTCATCGTCTATCTCCAACGTAACATAACTCTTATGTAAAATTTCATCAATCTTAAGCAGTTACGTCAAATTTGTGTAACCTATCTGAAAAATGCATGCGAATTTCATTATTGCAACAACCCAGGCATATCTTCAATTTCCATATCGGGGATTTCCCACCGAGTCTTACAATGAATTGATACGCCTTTCGCCTTTGACGTGCTCCGTAGTCACAGACTGCATATGCATAGAGGTTTGCACACAATACCCCGAAGGAGTAAGCTTTGATATTTACGATGTCTACTTAATTTAAATTGCAGAAATTTCAACTTATATTCTAAACGCTTCGCGATAAATTAATTGAGCGCCAATACATGGCGTCAATCAGTAAAGAAAGTGTAAATTACACAATAAACCGTTAATTGAATTTTTATAACGATCATGCCAGAAGATAATAAATATAAAGCAGCTATAATTCGTTGATTAAATTAAGCAATCAAGCTGTGAGGTACGAGGTGTCAAAACTGAATTGATGTAATATTTGTAAGCGAAAGAGGAAGTCTAGAGATAACATATTTTATTATTGGGACTCTTCGAGTGTGTGAGTGTGCATTTTCTTTTGTTCGGCTTTGGGCAAAGCGAACGTGTAACACTTAATAATCGCTCTGAGATCTTGAACTAATCTTTGCCCAATTCGGCAAAGAAATTGCTTTAAATTTGCAAAAAGTGACACTAAAATTGAATAAGTTTAGCACTGATTTTCCAACGATCCTCACTGATCTTCACCTTCTCTGGTAGTGATAATATGCATAAATTTGTACTGAGCTGAAACTTATTTGTCCCTGATCTTGCTTATTTTTTATGGATTGAGTAAGGGATTTTGAAGAGATCTTCCATTTGCACTGATCTGGCACTGATATTGAGCATGTTCCTGAAATTGTCCTGACTTCTGACTTGAAAGGGATCTTAGTCACGCACTGATCTGACATTAACCTTGTACTGGTCTGTAACTTTTCGGACGCTGATCTGGCTGTTGTTTGTTATGAATCGTGTATTAATTTTGGTAGTGATCTTCCATTGGTCTTGCACTGATCTAGCTCTGTTATTCAGCATATTCCTGAAATTGTTTTGACTTGAGCGGTATCTTAGTCATGCACTGATCTGAAATAAGCCTTATCTGGCGCCGATCTGGCTGTTGTTTGTTATGGATCGTGTATTAATTCTGGTAGTGATCTTCCATTGGTCTTGCACTGATCTAGCTCTGTTATTAGGCATATTCCTGAAATTGTTCTGACTTGAAAGGAATCTTAGTCATGCACTGATCTGAAATAAACCCTATCTGACGCCGATCTGGCTATTGTTTGTTATGGATCATTTATTAATTCTGGTAGTGATCTTCCATTGGTATTGCACTGATCTAGCTCTGTTATTAGGCATATTCCTGAAATTGTTCTGACTTGAAAGGAATCTTAGTCATGCACTGATCTAATATTTACCGTGTTCTGATCTGTAACTTATTTGCTACTGATCCTGCTTATTTTTTATGGATCGACTAAGGATACTGAAGTGATCTTCCACTGGTCTTCCATTGCTATTGAGCTGATCTGTTACAAGTCTAGCACTGTCCTGCTATTTGCGTATTTGCTTGACATCCACCACTTACTGATCTTGCAGTGATCTTGATTTTAATTTTGAAATGATCAGATACTCATTTGACACACTTCTGAGTACAGATTTTGTACTGATCTGACTCCGATCTCTTACTGATTTGGCACTGATCCTCTGCAGATCCTATGCTGGGCAAAAAACACACGATCAATACAAAGCAAACTCAAAAATCAGTCGTTGTCGCTTGACCTTGGCCCAGCTGCGATTGGAGTTCGTTTGCGGACCACAGTCGAAAGTCTATTTTTTTAAATTTTCCATTAACAACTGAGACTCTTTAGTGTAAAACTAGTCCAGCTATTGTGAAGAACTAGCAAGCCATTGAATAAGTACTGCAGAGTCTGGCTGACTGAATGTAGTATACTGTCATCAACTAACCAGAAAAGAACTTGGAGAAATATTGAAGCAGAAAAATTGTTCCAACTGCCACCAAATAATCATAAAATAGATCCACCCCACAAAAACAAATCCTCCCTTTAACCGAAACGTCAACTCAATACATGTCCTAATCCGCACAATGCATAATTCCTTACAAGCCATTTAAACAGCACAGCACTCTTGTCAATACCGTTCAGTGTTCAGTGTTCACCGTTACACAGTAGCAGCGGGAGGTTGTTCAAATCTGCATACTCATTTATTATCACCATAATTATTCAAACAATCTAAAACAACCGATAAATCTGCAATCATTTCCATTGAAATAGAAACATGCACTCACACTGAGCATTATGTGAAAAAAAAAAAAAAAAATGTTACGTATACGCCATACTACGGGGAAGAAAATAAAATTAAAATTCCTCACCTACTGTTCATTGCACAACCTAGATGTAGCCATGTCAACGTGTGTTCTTATTAATTACTTGTCATTTACAATATCACAAGTACAAAGTGGAGACACTTCCGTAAAAGCATCCGCACCTGAAAATTCAGTTCTCGGTACGTATACGCTTTTTGTAGATACATTTCAGCGTGTTTGCGTTCAACTCTGCAATCAGCAGTTTGCTATTTTTGTCGTCACGCTGTTTGTTCTCTCAACGTACTCGTATTGTAGCTTTTTGTTTGTGTGCAAGTTTTTCCGGCTCAATAACTGCCGACGAAGTGGAAAGCTCGAGTTTAATTGATAGCTGCCAGTTGGGGGAAAACAATTGACTGAAAGTGTGCAGGAAAATTATAAGAAAAATTGTAGCGGGCGCTTTTGTTGATCGAATTTTTAATGAAAAGGTGGGCTGGAATTTTTTTAACACATTTTTTACACATTTTTTCAATGGAATTTGAATTAAGAAACAAATTTCGCTGAACTTTGGTTCTAAGTAAAGTTTTTCGAGTTTCCCAAAGTTCCCAAAATTTTTGACCCATTTTACTAAGACTTTTACAAATCTAAATGAAGTAAAGAAGTTTGCCATTAAAATTATCATTCAACCGCATCGCTGGCGCAGGTGAAGTCAGTTTACACGTTTATAGCTCGCTCGTTGCATACGAGAGCCAATTAGCACACGTGCAATTAACTCAAGTTGAGTTTACATTCGCTGATGTGGTATTCGCTGTCAACTGTATCTCAGCGATAGTGAAAAAGTTTTTTTTTTTTTTTAATCATTACAAAGGAAAGTCTATAGCAATGAATGCGATGAACTTCACGTGATTAGGTAGTAGGGTGGTTTTTAATTTTGTTTTCTTATCGTCGGATGTAATGTAGATTACCAGCGATAGAAGGATTACAAAACATTTTTTTCCAAGTGGTCAAGTGTGTTGTCTTAGATTAGGTAATCTTTTAGGTTGCTAAAGTGTCGCAATTATATTATGAGACTTAGTTTGTGTTGCAGACAGAAGAGGGTGTGCATGCACTTTGAATGAATTTATAGAATCTCCGTCTTGAATGAATTGCTTCTTAAAAGCTTGACATATGATAGTTTAGGGAGCAAATCAATTTATGTAGCTTGAGCGAAACAGGTGGTTGTAAATTTGCCGGAACTGTTATTGAAAAAGGATCTGAGGTGGAGAATAAGACGTTTATGGAACACAAGGACCTGAGTGTGGTATACTAGCGTTTACCCAACCCGTAAACCTAACCTAACCTTTTGGAACTAGTGGACATTCAGATGATCCTCATATTAATCTTTGCATCTCCTACATAAGTTCTTGTAAGAAAGGTTTAACCTTCAGGCATGTTGGCAGTGGCTAGTCAGTGACAATCGATCTTTTGATTTATAATTTTTGCTTTGTATTCAAAACTCTGGACCAACGTTGACTGCGAATGACAGGCATGGTGAAAATTGATCGCTCTCTTCTTAATGAAACAGACATCAGCAACAGCATATATCTCAGTTACGTCGACTGTCGGTTTGTGGCCATAAAAACGACAAACACCAACAACCAACTGCAATCTAAACAGCGGTCGAAGAGACCATCAGCTTCAACCTAAGAAGACGTCTCCTTCCCAATATAAACTTAGTTCAATGACAGCGTATTTATAAAAAAGATCACGAATTTTGTTCCAATTACCGCCATAGAGCAACTTCCCTTTCCTCTGTAGGTGATTGCTCAAACTTATCAAGCAAAATCTTGTAAAATCGTCCCAAATTTAGCAATTGCGAAAACATTGGAACACCTTCCCTTTCCTCACATTATTGTCAACAGCACCTGCGTTCAAAGAATCAATTTTCTCCACACGATTCAGCTTCAGTCGCGGAAACTAGGGCTTATTTTTCACGCAAAGCATTCTGATATTCAGCCAGGAAGGCCATAAATGAGAAAGTTTTAAGTGACGCAGTCGTGCACATTTGACAGTAATTCTCACTATAAAAAAAATCCCCAATAGCTCCTATTAAACTTCTGAATGTAAAAAATAGTTGGCGCAACAGGTCCGTGGAGACCCTAGACCTAGCTTCCAGTTTAATCTTCTACTGTTCTTAAAATTGTGAAAGTCTTAAGTGACGCAGTCGTGCACATTTGACAGTAAATCCCTCTTAAACAAAAAATCCCCAATAGCTCCTATTAAACTTCTGAATGTAAAAAATAGTTGGCGCAACAGGTCCGTGGAGACCCTAAACCTAGCTTCCAGTTTAATCTTCTACTACTTTTAAAATTGTACACAACACGTCTGTCCGCCTGTCCGTCGTCTGTCTGTTTGGTTGCCCTTAATACGCTTCGAGAATTTCTATTCGTTCTTATATTCACACATGTACCGTCGTAAATTCATGGATCTTTTGGCAGTTTTAGTTGCAATCTTTGGGTGTTATGTTTCCAAAAACCATCAGCTGTGGTGATAACACAAAAATGCAACAGAATGATGTGAATTTAATTTAAAAAAAAAAAATCTGTTCAACATGCCGACCGAACGACTTCCTCTGAATAATCCAAACCACGTCATCGCCAGCACGTTTCAGCTGTTTCTATATTCCACTGAAGGAATTCCATACGTGCCTCTCCATGCGAATCATTTCTTTAAATAAATGAATTCCCCGAATTTGACCAAATGCAATCGAAACCCTTTTGGCACTCGTCAAAACGAGATCATCAACTCTAATTGCCAAAAACGAAACCGGATTTGTTGTTCTCAATGTTAATTAATTTTCGGGTAAACAATTTGAACTGGCGTTACATATTTGTTTGTTTGAGTTATTTTTTTTTATTTTTCTCAACAACCTGCTTTTATTTCGTTCGTGTCAAACCCTACAAGCCAATGACCGACCGTGATCAAATCTAACATCACACCGATGAGAGAGTACGACTTTGTTTATGTAAATTTACACAAATTGTTGTCAATAATGTAATCTTTATGATTTTTGCCAAGAGTTATGTGAAATAAGACTGAACAACAAATTAGCAGTTCATTTGAGTTTGAATTCCCTTACCCGTGACCTTTCGAAAGGGTAACCAGAACAAGATGACGATGACGGCAATTCCAAGAATGTGTCAATTGATATTTGACATTGTACAGAATTCTAAAACTAGAATAGTCGGAGATTACCCGATTTCTCAATTGAAAGTGTTAATATCAATCGGTTAGGGGGAATGTGAGCCGAAAGGTGATGACGTCGACAATAAAACCATTCAAGGTGATTCACATTTTTGGCAAATTTTTGTGTATTCTTCGCACGTCTTAACTGCCTTCCATGTGCGGTATTGTTATTTTCGCCAACAGGAAAAATTAATACGGCATTCCCGCGAGTCGCGAACTTACGCGAAACACGTACGAAGTTTTTTTTTTTTTTTTAATTTTTGTTGTGGGTCGTAAAAATGTTGTCACTCCCTTTCGCATGTTGATTCTGTCATTATTTGGGACAGCATTTGAAGTGGTTGCACTTAAAATGACAACATCCGAGTTGTGTTGAAGGGGAAATGCCGCAGCATTCTATTGTGGTACGTGGAAGTCGTTTCTAAAACTAGCTGAATGTGCTTCGAGGCAGCTGAATGTGCTTTGAGGCAACTCGCGCGAGCTTATTAATCACCAAGCAAAGTCTTAAAAAACCGTCCCAATTTTTGTAGGTGCGAAAATATTGGGAGAAACTTAGTTTTGAATGACGGGGAATACGTATATAGCTTATGAACACACCTTTCGGTGTGAACGGGTTTGTAACACTGCTACTAAAGTGCATTCAGCGCTATTCACTTTTAGCGAATGGGAATCAGGAGAATGTCGAAGAAAATTAAAAGTCTAGATGCACCAGAATAACCAGCTTATAGAGTAAGGCTTATTTTATAAAAAGGCCTCACGCTTATTCACGGTAAGGAAGCCCGTACCGCAGTTATACAATCCAACATCGCTCGCAAGGACTGGAATACCTTTTAGAAACTTTTTCTTAAGGATTCCAAAAGATGTCATAAAATCGAAAGGATTTCTGGTACGGCCTGAACTAGAGGTAAAATTTTTTTGAAAATTCTTTCAAATCTACCGCTTGAAGCGTTGCAGTGAGTCTCCATAGAAAACGTTTGCTGCTACCCAGTCGAGCACAGTCGTACTTAAAAAGCACAAAACGTCTAAAAAGCTTAACAAAAACCCCGCTTAAGTACCACATCTGTGTAAATTTAGTTACATGCTGGCAAGTCCTGCAGTTCATTTAATTGTCCGCTAGAGGTCAGTAAATGCATCAAATTAGTATCCTAATTTATTTATGTTTTAGGCTAGGAAATTCAATGGTTGTGGGAATCATTGTGAGTAAGGGCTTTAGGTATGTTTTAGCTAGGTATTTTAAAACCTTAGTCCCGAAATAGAGAAGCTTTTTAGACAATTTTAGAAAGGATAGAGCTTAGCTACTGTCAACTTTGTGCTACGGTCACAAGTTTTGAGATCGCGGTAAAAAAAACAACCGCCGACTAAAGGTGGTCAAAGCTTCTTAAGCATAGGTAACCTAGTTCACATTTGGCAACAAAAGGTTTATAAAAATGATTAAGAAAGTCAGGAATCTCTCTCGTGAAAAAATAACATGTCATGCTGTTAGACACGAATAAGAGCAGCAAGTTGAAGACGACATGTCAAATTTACTGTGGGAATGCAAGAAGCATCCAGAACCCGTAAAAAACTCCTTAAAAAATACCTCTTCGAACACTAGGGTGCTAAAGACTGATTTAAGTACAAGGGGCTAGCTAAATTCTCCGCACAAATTAAACACTTTTTGGGATTTGAATATTTTAGCTCTTCCCTTTGACATTTTCTTCTCAAAATGCAACATAGGAATCGCATTGGTGTAGCATTTTAATTTTTTTACCCTCCTTAAAAACAAGCAAATAAATAGCTGGCGCAACAATCCCGTAAAGGACACTATTCCTAGCTTCTCACAAGCTTGCTCTTTTGTAAATTGGAGTTTGTAGGACGAATGAAAGGAGCCAATAATTATATGCATAGTCTCAAACGATGAATTGATAAGCTCTTTTTGGACTTTTGTGCTCCTAGATGTGGGAAAATTCTCAAAGTGCAGTCCAATTTGTATTTTTCCAAGATTCCTCTCTCAATAGTACAGACAAATCTACTTGAACTCAACGAAAACTTCCGACAATTTTGAAACAAAATTCAACCAGGTGAAGGTTATAGGAAAGTTTGTTTGTTTACCAAAAATCGACTTCATTCCGTGGATATACAAATCCCTCGCGGATGTGGCGGCTCGGTCCCAAAAAGTCGCTCATTTCGGGCGTCACGATCCAAAAATTATTGTCAATCCCTACAATTTTCAATCAATCAATTGTTTTATTTTATTTTTTCATATATAGTGCGTTTCGACATTTTAAAGATAAAAAATTAAGCCCCTTATGAATAAACGCTGCGTTAAAGTTATCAACGTCAAATTTTTGTATTCTATCTGATGTCTACTAACTTGTGCACATTTGTTTATTAATACGAGGGTAAGACTTTAAACAATAAGGTGACGTCTTAAAAGCGCGACAAACTTATTTCCATCTCATATGGGACTTTGAAAACCTCTTATACAAAACCAATTGTTTACCGAACCCACTTTGCTTCGAATGACATCAGCTGATGATGACACTCGTCTCATTCAGAATGGCACTCAAGTTGTAGCACGGATACCCTGCCATAAGGACACTTCGATTCCGAGAAAAAGCTCAACCTCTCCAAAAATAAATAAAACAAAAAGCAAATGCCTGCACAAAAAAATTAGAAATGCTCACAAATAAACGGTTGTTCAAAAGTCCACTCAACTGTGAAGTTATATACCTTGCCATAGAAATTCATTCATTTGTTTAATTTTTTTTAGTGAATCACCTGACTGTTGCTCGAATTCATTCCCATCTCATGGAATTGTCAAACAACACAACCCGCTCACATGTGTCAAAAAGTCAACAACTGTGAACGAGAAAATGTTCCACAAGCCGCAATTATTATTTCCTCCAAATATAAAACACTCTCAATGTGTCCCACTGTCCGTCTGTCAGTCTGTCTTTATAACAGCACAATGAGCACTATTACACGCAACACAAACACTCACTTGTCACTCACCTTGTCGAGGAGTATATCGTCACCCTCGGTAATTCCGTGTCCTGGCAGGAACAACAAAAAAAAAATAGTACTTAAAAAAAAAACACCAACAATTTCCTGTTCACTAACACTTTTTCGGGATCATCTTCTGCGATGCACTTGTTTCCACCTGTTGGCCCTGAGTAATTTTTTTTCTTTTTGGTATTTTTTGCTCAACCGCCAAACTTGATTTGAAGCCCTTTTTGGGTGGGACAAAAATGCGAACCGGGAGAATTTAATTTAACTTGAAAAATCCTTTCAACAGCAAGAGAATTTATTACCTCTGCAAATTTGTTGCTGGTGCACGCGGCGCGGTTCGATGGACACTCAGTGGTTACACAATTTTTTTTTGTTTTCGTCTTTCGTTTTATACAATTTTTTGGCAAACGTTCGTTTCCGCTGCTGAGGAGGAAGCGAACAGATTCGGTCGGCGTCTGACTTAGCAGTGGAATACCTTTCCCACTAATTGATCGCTTAAGTATAGCGTAGAGTGTACTACTCTATATACTTAACCCTGTCGTTGTGTATAAACAGCAGAAGACGACAACGTCCACACGGCGATGGCGTTGGTACGAATGATGACGAATCGACAAAACGTCCCAAAAACACACCAACAACAACAATAATTGAGTGAAGCTTTGTTTTTAGTTAGTATACGCCGGGCGGAGATTGTTTTAGCTTGATAAACGTGATAAAACTTTTTCTAGGCTGATTCTGTGTTGAGGCTGACAGGCGAGGGCTGTTGGCTGTTGGCTGTTGGCGCTTTTGATGAGAAAAGTCGTGTGTTGTGTGGAGAGAAATGCGAATTCACCACTTGGTGCGAGGTGTTCCGTGTTCCGCTTTAAATATGAAAATTGTCGTGATGTTTCAATCAGATGGGTTGTTTACGTTTTTAAACTGTACACGTACTCTTGGTCTTCTCGTCTGTCTCTGCCTGCGCTGCGGTGTCTTTTTCTCTCTCTGTTTGTTTGTTGGAGGGGTTCTCTTATCCGTTGGCATGGCAACGCTCTCTGTCTCTTTCGAAAGAGAGGAAGCAGTTGTTATCTCTGTCAGATTAGTATCTTGCTTGAACGTTAATCCATATGCATGGTTACGTTAAACCGTCTCAGTGTCATCGCCTTGAACTGCATCCAATCGAAAGTAAATTCTCGTTTGACAGGAGATTGTGCACACATGCAGATGGTATACGCGGTGGAAGGAAACGCGGTCTAGAGAGATCTGTTGTTTGTATTGTTACCAAGGCGAATCAGAGATTAGATTTCGGACGAATAATCTACACTAATCTATATTGTTACATATACCAATAAAAGTATGTAGCCAGTAGGTGTTCTTTTTTTTTCAATAAGTTTCTATGACGTGCAACGAAAAAACCAGAGTTTCGAGTGCTCTTCCTATTTGTTTAGCACTTTTTGCGCGCTTTATAAATAAATTATTTGAATTCTTGGAACTACAAGTTGGTGCGAGGGTTTTTATTTGAAACAGAAGTTCGCATGTGTTGAATACTGAGACCACCAACTTCGGCTGATTTTGAAAGCAAATGCTAAGTGCGAAGAGGCAAAAAAAACTCAGCGACGGGCTTCCAAAGACTGTTTTGACCTTGCATTATGGTTCGAAAACAGCCTTTAGAAGAAGGTTAAAGTGCTTAGCGAAGGGTTGTTTGAGGCGGCTGCAATTTGACTTGCAAACAGCCTTTAGAAGGTAAAACTGCTTCTAAAGACTTTTTTGGACTTGCATTAAGGATCGCAAACAGCTTTTAGATTAAAGTTCCTAGAGTTTGGGTCGGCTGCATTATGACTCGAAAACGACTGACTGAGACCACGTTTTCAAAATGTCACTGAGCCTTTAAAAAAAATTAAAGGCAGGACATTTGGAAGCTGCAAAATGTATTGGCCGTTTTAAGGTCCGAACTTATTGCTCTTCCCTCTTCAAAGTTCGAAAGCGAAGCTACTATGCCAGGGAAGTCTTACTTGGATTTTGCGTTTACAAACTTTTCGTTGTATTAAACTAAGACCCTGCACGAGCTACATGAAACCTTGGCTGACCACCCAAAGGTCGATGCTCCGTTTGACAAACACTCAAATAGGTCAGGGTTTTAGAATGCCATTTTGACAGAACTTGCTTCGCAGGTGGAACTATTTTACAAATTTTTGTCCGTCTAACTCTATATCACTATTTTAGGGGGCGTTTTCTGTCACACCGACTCGCAAAGCTTCAATAAAGGGACCTTCACTTCACTGAACCTCAAAATATATATTTCAGAGAGCAAGCAACAATCGCTAATCCATCCAAAAACAGAACTGCTGTCAGATTTTGAATAAAATAAAAGTGGCCAAAGAGCTCAAGGACTTTTTTACTCATAAATACAGGGTGGTGCAGGTGAATTTATTTCTCGTTTGTTTGTTGCCTCACCAAAAGACTCGCCAAAGTTGTAAAATATGTTAAACCTTTCCGAAAAATGCTGTCAAAATATATCCGATTGAGTTTTTCTGGTATTTTTTTTATAAGTGATTAGTTGGCTAGATTACTGAGTGAGTCTCAAGTTTGATCCCCAGAAAAGCTCATATTAAGGTATTTTTTCCACTGCGTCACCTCTAGCAAAATTCTAACAGATATCCGAGAGGAAAGCCTCAGCTTTCCATACTCGGCGTAAAATTGCAGGTCCCTTGCATTAGGTCCAAAAAATAAGTCAGTTGTAGGATGCCTATATACATCTGTTGTGTCAACTGTACATTTCTAATTTAGGTACTTCATATTGAAACCTTTCTGATGATGTGTTATTGACACTGTTACCCATTCATCTATTTTACTTCGCTTTGCTTCACTTTTCTGATGTAGGTGTCCAATAAACAGGCCTATGACAGAATATAGTGACAGCAGAATGACAGTAAAATATTTTCATCAGAGTTACATCCCACAATCATTTATACAAGACCATTTATACCGGGGAAAAGACAACCTAAAGACGCAGCTCATCACATTTTCGTTGACAAATGCATCAACTGTAGGTACCAAAAATTGAAGTGGATAAAAATGGCTGCGCCTTTATCTAGTTACAGTAAGGGTGGAGAAAACAGGTCAAGACCACTTATACAATTTTGCAAGACCCGAACTTCTTAATCCTGAACCGACTCCTTCTCTCTAAAGTGCGAGTGTGACCAGGCTTCGGATTTTTCTACCATTTATGGGATATATTGTTTAATTGGTTTAAAAATAAAAAGTGGTAGTCAGCTTGGAGAAAATTGAGAAAAACTTCCTGACAGAGAAACACTTAAGTGTCCTTCAAAGGGGGATATACACCCAGAACTGACTGTCGGGATTCAGCTGTCCCGACAAATAACTTAAAGGATAAGGTAGTGAAATGGTTCGAGACAACCAATATTAATTCCATTCAAAGAGTTTATTTACAAAGTTCTTGTCCTTTCAAACAGCACATGGAAGTCATATTCGCTACAGATCTCCCTTCCCACTTTCCTTGTAACCACTGTTTTATGTAACCTCTCGTTTGAATCTTTTTACTCTATTCATCCAAACGACAACCAAAGGCACACGATCACCACGTGTATATGCACTTGGTCATAAATCTTGAAACGAGAGCTGTTGTCGAAGTGCAATTGAAATAAATTGTCTCTATCATAAAGCCTCAAGTCATACAGGTTACGTTTCTACTGTCGGAATGGTTACACTGCATCTTTATCGAATTTAAGTAAATAAAACCTATTTCGCGGTTCACGAGGTCTTATGCCTATGCAGCTACAATGCAAATACAGAATAAACCGTATAAATGCAAAAGTGGAATAAATATCAAAGCAAATATTTTCTGAGTGATAGATACACGAGGATGAGAGTCTTTTCGTCGGAAATGGCATCATGCTTTAGTAATGTTCAAGTTGGTTTGTCTCGTGATTATTTTCAGAGGCGGAGGCTTGCATATTACTACGGTTGTAGCCTTTTAATCATTCGACTGTGTACCAATTTGCTTTAGATACTTCTGACAGGAACTTAAGTCCACTTAATTTTAGTGATTGCTTAAGTTTTTTTTGGACTACAGCTTGTGTAGAATTTTTATTTTTAGAATCAATGACGCAACTAAATTTTATTGACTGAAATGCTTTCCACCTTACAAATCAGATTTGACAGTAGCCTAAGCCCACTTAATCCAATTAGCTGTAGGCCTTTTTGTACAAAATTTGTGCACACTTTTGATTTTTGCTCTAAAACAAATAAGATTCTGATAAAAATCCATACCACCGTGTAAGTGAAATCTGACATAAGCTTAAGGCCACTTAATCCCATTGGCTATTAGGGTTTTCAACAATTTCCCTTCCACAAATTAGATTCTGATCTTAGCTCAAAATTAAATACAAACAAACCTGTGAGTCACATCTGACATAAGCTTAAGCCCACTCAATCCCATCCCTATTAGTGTTCTAAATTATTATCAGAGGTCTGACAAAAATGCAAACAACCTCGTAAGTCACAGCTGACATAAGCTCAAGCCCCCTTAATCCCATTGCCGGACTACATTTGTGTACAGTTGATTTACTTTTATTGTGACACACACAAGATTTATTTTTGAGTCTGATTCCGATCTTAGTCCTGATTAAAACGCATACAACCTTGAGCCAAAACTGTATATTTTCGGGTGCTAGCCTTTTGGGATCCTAATCAAAAAACGCTTATGTTCGGTGTATAATTCTAAATTGTTTTACAATTCAATAAAATGCGAGAGGTAAACAATAATCACATGCCAGGTGAGCTTTATAACCTACTCCACTTGAGTGCCATAAAGCATACGTATTGTTCCATAGAAATCATTCCCTAGTCCTGTTGCCAATATCCCGCCATAAAGATTCAGAGAAACAAATCTTTGGGCACAAAGACGCGTGTGACACAAATGGGTAGGCTTTGCTGTAAATATTTATCAAAAAAAACGTAAATAGTGTTACCTTCGCTGTGAGCCTTTAGTAAACATGTCACTCACAGAATGACAGGAGGCAGTAGGTGGATCATCATGACCAAGTTGTGTCATGGTTCAGCGTTGCTTTGTTTGTCGAATATTACTTTCGGCCTCGGAGTTGTGTAGCCGATAAGTCCTTTAGGCTGGAAGAAACTTAAACTGTTTGTATTTTTAGACTCAGTTTTGAACTTTGAAATTTTTCCAATTTTGACAGCTTTATCAAACATCGCCGCACTTAAGGCGGAGGTTTTTTTTTTTTTTTTGTTTCTTAAGGTGGATCATATCAAAGCGAACCAATTAAATGTCAATGTACAGCGCCAGGCGATAAGACTGAGATAGTGTCGAGCTTCTCAATCTATTGATGCTATGATTGCACCCAATCACAAGACGTTCAAGTGTTTGGTGACGTTGACACTAATGTGATTGGACGATGAGGAAATGGTCATTGTCTATTCATGTACGAAATCGAGATGCCAATCATTGGTTTACGTGGGCTTTTGCGATTTTACGACTTAAACATTGATTAAGGAACGACGCCATTTGGGTGCTTGATTGCTTATAACCTTGTGACCAATTTGTCGACAAAGGTTCCAGCATATACAATCTTATCTGGAGTGTGTGCATAATTTTAGACCAGTAGACACGCCCATTTGTAAAAAAGCGGTGGGTCTGTTGATAAGGTTGTTTTTTAAATGCGAAATTGGTTGATGTCTGCATTTGGTTAGCAATGGAATTGCGACTGAATTTTTTAAGAATTTTCTCAGAGGCGCAGAGAAACCTGAGATCTTGTCGAGGAAACCAAATACCTAGAATGACCTAGTATAAGAGAAGCTTAGAAGCGTCTTAAGGACTAAAAAGGTCACAAAAGGCTTGGGCAAAGTAGGTATACCAATATTTCTTCAACAAAGGCAATAGAATAGCAACAGCAATATCAACCCGCAAGTCCAATGAGACTGTTGGACCAGACGACCTGCCTGTCGAATAATTTAAAGCAGCCAACCATTTCCAAAATTTGGTATGATGAATAAAACTTCAGCGGCGAGACCTTCTAAACTTCGCCAACTCATCATCAGTCTTCTTAACATCGCCTGAATCTAGTTGACCTGCACCAGTGCGGTTTTAAGCCGGTTCTGGTCTTCTAACCAGAAATTCACGCTACATCTCCAGAGAAAACCCAAAAACCCCACAGCAATAACCATCATCTGTTGGCCGATTTTGAGCCCGCATTTGAAAGCTTTTAAGGAGATTTATACGTCACAGCTGTATTCAGTATCTGCATCCCTGCCAAGCTTGGTAGCTTGCGCAGAATGAACACTCTCTGCGCCATTGAGGTTTGAAGCAATCCCACCGAGACCTTTGATGTCAAAAAAGGTATCAGAAGTTACATCTTCATACTTGAGAACATTGAGAAAAACTCAAAAGACAATTCGACAATTTTTCGGCTGTCAAATAACTTAAAACAGAAGCTGTAGAAGCTGTGTCTAAGCCAAGAATATGCTGACATCAAGAAGGGACGCATAAACGTCCAAAAATCTGATGGAACTTCATAGGTGACAAAGCTTTAAGGTAGTTATTGACTTTGGCTACCTCTCCTCCCATAAATGAACTGTAGAAATGGCGTCCCACCAAAATTCAATCGAAGGGCTCCACTTGCCAATCTCAGGTTCCCTGACCTTAAATGGTCCTTGATTTTGCGAGGAATTTTTGGACCCCGTTTCGCCTTGGAAAGGCGAATAATGCAGCAAACTTCACGACCTATACAGTGACATTGATCTGATAAGAAAAATGCGAATCCGTCTGAGGTGGGGTAAGAATGAGCACATTAATGGAAGAACTTGGCTCAAGGCGCGCTATAGGGTAGCGACTTATTTTGAAGCCAAGATCCACCCTAAGCTGTAGTGTTTCATATACCCAAGCTCATAAAAATCCGGTTTTCTATAACCAATCCCAAAAAGCCAGAGCTAACTGAGCAAAAATGAATCAAAAGCACTAAATTTTCACGTGTACTATTGGGCCGTAAAGCTGCCAGTAAATCTACCCATCATCAAATTATAGATACATCCAGTCACTCAGTTGACAGTCAACAAGCGGCTTAATTTGTTCCCTCATCGAAAACGAGCAGATAAAGCAAATTTTTGTGGTTCACGAGGTCTTACCTCTGGAACTGCGCTACAAATACAAACTAAGCCATATAAATACATAAGCGGAGTAAATATTTTCCCTCTGACAGATACATGACATTCAGACAGAGTCCGACTGAGAAATCCGCGTTGGATCATGCTCAAGTAATGTCATGGTTCATTGTTGGTTGTTGGTTGTTGGTTTGTTACGGAAAGTATTTGAAGAGCGGTTCAATATTTGTTCTGACGTTTGTTGCTGCAGAATCATTCGGATGAGGTGGCATGCAGACCTGGGAGTGCTTAGTTGCATTTTTCAAAGAAATACTGACAGAGTGTAACCAATCTTTCCAAAAGCCATCAATGCCGTGGTTGAGATAAGAAGAGGATAAGCATGTATGGTATTGATTAGGCAAGTTAACGAGGCCTTTCAAGTGCCTTGTGACGTTGGCGTAAGTATGACTACAGATATGTCGAATGGTGCGTCAAAGTGTATAATGTCTCAAACGTATGACGTGTGTAATCAAAACAAGGTGCCCGAGGTAAGAAAGGAGCAAAATCCATTGTTACCTCGGGCAACTCGTTTTGAAATATATAGCGGACCACTCTGAGACCGTTTCTGCAAATAATTCTGTTGAGAATAGGACTTTAAGGCTTTCCTGGGAAGCTTTTGAATGAGTAGGTACTGTCAATGCTAACGAGCGATTTCTAGACCCAGCGAATTTTCCTGAACAGCAAAAGAAAGGTACAAATGTGAAGCCCTCTTAAAAATGAACTCCTGTGAAATAGAACTTGAGTGCTTCCTGCGAAGTTAATAATAGTAAGCACACCCTCTTCCGAAAATATCCAAGGTACCAACCCACCGACTGACTCATACGGATACCAAGATATGATACTAACCTTGTCAGTTGTTAAATCAATCAATATCCCCTAAAAGTGTATTGCACAAGCCGTGATAAGCACCTCATTCGATATGAAGACTATCAAAAATCAAGACAGCATAAGCTAAGAAATGAAACCTCCGACAATAGGCCTATGGCGCAATATGCCAGTCAAATCGCGACACCTCTATCTACTCGCACTTAACCGTGACGTAAGATTACCCTATCCCTTCCCCTCACAGGCAAGCAAATGGAACTTAATTTAGAAATATAATTTCCTAACGTAGGTACTGGTACATCAATCAATCTCGCATGGGAAGATTATACTTTGATCTTGGATAGAACCACGCGCTGAAGTACGCGGTATACGCAACAACTTGTTATGGTCAATAGAAACCCAGTAAGTGATAGAGTCGATTGCTGATAGCGAAAAGTGATCTGATAAGTGCCCTCAAGTTTCAAGAGTAATTTTAAGTGAACTTGTGGCTTGTTTGAAGCAGGAGCTCTTATCGACAGTTGATGCATTTTTTGACAGATCTGAAAGTCATATTAGCAATTTTTCATTTTAAACATTTGATTTGTCTAAAATGACGGCGAAATTTACTTTTTGACTGAGGTTGTACGTGATGAGTAAAATCGTCCGACATTTTATAAAAAAATTCTGCGTGCTGAAGAGACTTCGTTAAGTATGCAACCAGAGCAAGTTCTGTTTATTGGAGAGTGAGGAAGTGAAGAGAGACTTCGTTAAGTATGGAACAAGAGCAAGTTCTGTTTGTTGGAGAGTGATTAAGTGAGGCAAGTGTACGATGAGTAAATAGGTAATGTAGGTTATGGGTAAGTTAGAGATTTTGTAAGTAAGTTAGGAATGAAATCAGCTACCCTTCCCATTTCTAATAGTCAGTCTCAATACCCTCCATATGTCCTCCAATACTGATCGACATTGTTAACGAAATACCCTAAAATTGAAAGCCAACTTGTGGCCAATAAAAATAGTCCCGCTTGCTTTTTTCTGCTGCCGGATAAAAGCCATTTTTAGCACGCTCCGCATCGGTCACAAGCACGTGAAAACCAATCCAAGCATTCCATCAAAACGTGTTCGAGTTATCTGCCAGACTAATGCTTTTATTTAAGGTAGTCAAATAAATATAAATCAGTCAAACGTACCAGTAATCACTACATAACGCTCGGAATAATAAAAGAAATTTACTCAAGTCCACAAGTCATATTAAACTCGCCTGCTGAAAACCACGAGAGTGCCACGATAACAACGTGATTTGAAAAACGTTTCAGCACCTTATGGCAGAGCAGTCTTCACGTGCTTGTGACATTCACAGAGGTGTGCCCAGCTAATCGCTCCGAGATTGACTGTTTTCGACATTTTGCTGACTGAATCCATGTATACATATACGATATGAGAGTGTTATCCTATGTGCATGCTAGTGGTATTGACTTACATCGTCAGACGACACTTGGTTATTAAAATTGATTTACTGCACGTTATAGATGGATGGGACACAGTGAAGACGGAAAGAGTTGGGACGCACAATAAGGAGGTTGTCGGAATTAAATTTTTAATGGCATTTCCGTCCTTAGAAAAAAGGATAAGACTGTGTTTCACACTTGATATACTTGTGCGAGGTACAGACCTGAATTTGTTTCGATCTGGTTTCAAATATAAAACAATTTAAACAATTTAAAATATATCGCCCGCAAACTTGGCAGCACTGGAGCTCTAGTTTGAATTTCTCGCAAATTTATTTTTAATAGAAAAAACATCGCATCCTTCGATCTTCGAATCCACACCCGAGGGACGGCGCAGTAGAGGAAGACCGCGACTCAGGTGGCGGGCGCAAGTGGAAGGGGACCTAAACTAACTTAGCGTGCGAAACTGGAGATAGCTGGCCAAAGATCGTGCTGGCTGGAGACGCTTGTTGGTTGAGGCCCAGGTCCACCCCGGACTGTAGCGCCACCTTAAGTAAGTAAGTAACATCGCATCCTGAAGTTAATCTATTATTCGATTTCTATTACACCTTTTGCATACTTAAAAGGTGTAAAGTCCTGAAAGTTGTAAAAGTAAAAATATTAAAATCATTCATTCTTAGAATAAACATAAAAACTAGCATCCCATTTTGTAATAGGTAACAGTCACACCTGTCAACCCGAAGAAAAACTACCGTCAACATAGAATTTTTGTATTTTCTCCAACCCGTCCGAATTTTCGCGCCACCTACTGTATACTCAATATATAGGTGACTCGTGTTGAAATAGCAATTAATATTTACTTATGGATCTAATCAAGTTATTTTGATTTTACTGACAAAGCTCATTTAATTGCTATTGCTGTTGCCTGCCAGCCGAGTGACTTGCTGGTTTAGCAAAAACAACATAATTTCGTTTTACAACATTGATGGAAATATTTCAAGCCCTATCGGTGTTATTGCACGAAGTGAGTATCTAGCCGAAGAGGCTAGCGTTTCCATGACATCGCTTTCGCTAATGATCGTTTGTAACTTTTATTGGTCTAAAATGAATCTCGATAGGGAAGCAGAGTTCCAGTTCCAGAGTTGATTTCACTGGCAACTAATCGCTAAAACAGTTTGTATCCTGGGTCTCGGGATCTTAACTTTTTCAGTCGATGACTTATGCAAGCGAAAAGGAAGCGTGAGTATCCTTGCTGGACTAACAACTGATGGTCACGCCGAAGTACACTTGGGAAAGAAGTCGGGAGAAATGTAGCAAACGTCTATTGGCAATCGGTTTCAAGGCTGCCTTAGCCAAATTTTGTCAAGCCAAGTTTACGGATATCTCAAACATACCAGCAAGGACCAAATTCTGGAAATCGACAGAGGCTTTTGCAGACGGCGTTACAATCAATTTAAGTCCCAAAGACCAACTGCAGCGATGACGAAAAGTATTCAGAAGTTCCCCCATTGACGTACTGGATTTCACTTCACGAATGCAAATGCTTGAGGTCATACTGCTAGGCAAGAGGTATATCCCTCACATCTGCCCATAAGGATTACGGCCGAGAGAAGAGCTAAGATAGAAGATCTGCTAAGGCTACCTTTTGGCAGAGGGTAGAAAAAATTAGCACAAGTCTTAGCGAATGATTGAGTCAGTATAGGCTATTGGCAAGGCAGGCATAAGTTGCAAAAATGCCATCAAAAGGTGAAAGGTTACCAGAGAAGCTATGTTAAAAAAATAGGTATCGATTTTGGTGCTCAGGTAGCTTAGGTAAAATTTGCATTGGAGTGGAGAAATGACATCAGCGCTGAACTGCTTTTGCCCATCCCTGTTTCTACAGACTTATGAGGCAATTGCGTTGAAAACCGGTATTTAAGACCCTTTAACCCTCAAAAGTATGGACTCTGTCAAGGGTTGCCGAGAACTTACCCATTTGAAGTCTGTAGAGACGAAGTTTAGAGGAAAGGTTTATTGAAGGTTTTCATCGGATGTACAAAGGGATATATACTCGCATATAGAGCGTATCAAAGCTTCGAGTGACTCTCCTGCACTCTTTCACAGAGGAACAACGAGGTAGGAAGCGACCCTATATGGGGCGCGGAGTTATACAAATTAAATTGACGTTGGCATCTTTATAAAAAAAATTAAGAAATCATCATGTAGACACCTGCCATAAGCAGATAGGTGTCAAGATGAAAAAATCGATCGAAATGGTCTTCAACGAGCTACTGATGCGTTTTTTTGAAGCAAGCATTTATTAATAGTCGGCGCAGTGGCTTAGTGGTTAGTGTGTTGGACTACTAAGCGAGGGGTCCCAGGTTCGAAACCCAAATTCCAACTCAAGGTTTTTTTTCCACTGCGCCACCTCTCGCGAACGTCTGACAAACATCCGAGAGTATAACTGTCATGAAGAAGCTTCTCAATTAGCCGTTTGGACTCGGCATAAAATTGTAGATCCCTTTCATTCGTCCCAAAACTGAAAAACTCACACAAAACGAATGGTTGTGAGAAGCTAGGCCCAGGGTCCCTACCGACCTGTTGCGCCAACTATTTATTTATTATTATTTATTAACAGCCTTATTTATAGACCCACCGTAGAGTCTGTTTTACTTTACGCACCCTCCAAAATGCCCTTACACAGGAAAATGCGATTTATACAGATTTTTCGAACTTAAGCAACGTTACTTCAAGGCTGCGTAGTTTAAACGCGAAAATTTGCGTTTAGAGCCTGCGTAGAGCTTATGTAAATATGTTCTTATTTTTTCTGTAGTAGTTTATCGAAATTCTTACCTATTTAGACACAAACTTCTTTTAGTAAAGTTATCGCCGAAAAATGTTTATAAATCACAATTTCAGGAAAGCCACGTAAAGGCTGCGTAAACTTACGCGATGTTTAAGTTAACAACATCGTAGAGGTGTCGTAAGAGAATCTATAAACACGGGTGTAAGTCTCAAATAACATGCACTGTACATAGTCCTTCGATCTTGTTGGCAAACCAAATTCCAAGAGGACCGTATAGTCATGTCATGACGGAAATGGGAAAATACTGGGGGCAGATTCCGTATATCAACGATCGCCTAAACGATGTCGTTTTTACAACTTTGATCACCAAAATAATCCATATTCTGCTAGCATTTTTCTTACAAACGTCAGCTTTCATTATATTTGTGGAAAATGAACTGGATTAGGCTCTCAAACTTGTAATTTTAGCACTTAGATGCTGGTTTCCGAGGTCTATCGTTTCGACGATAATCGTCTCAAAGGCTACGAAATGAGTGCCCAAAATGGTTCTTCACTTTAGTTACTAGGATATACAGCTGGCACTGAGTGGATGGCGGAGAATAAGTCTCAAATTGGTTCAAGAGCGGCTTCAGTTCAGCCTCATATTTAGAACTACACAGACTTGTTAAATAAAATGTTAAACCAATCTTACAATTGATTGTAACACATTTAAATTCTCTTCGAATTTGTTTCTACCAAAATGTCAATGATTCATATTTTCAATTCCTTCTTCCAAGCGATATCAACTCGAAATGAAATTTGTCATCAGATGATCTTTATCGAGATATTTAATTTATTGTCCCAAAAAATGCTTGGACAGTAAATAATATTTTATTTTAAAAGCAAATTGAAAGAAATCGTTAAATAATAATAAATGTGTCGAATGTAAATTGTATACCAATAAAAGACAGATGCCCGAAAATGTTCAAAGCTTTTAAATTTATACCCATACTAAGTTGTATTTATATTAAATTAAATATATATTTTGCCCACAGCTTAGTAGTCGGTCCCCCTGTGGTAATGATTAGAATGACATTAGCAAGTGGGATGGAAAGATAGTGAATTGGGGAAGTATATGGCGGTATTGATAGCAATCTTGTGATTTCGTCAAAATTATACTGATAATCGGTGGTAAATTATATGACGAATAGTAAGTAAACCTGGGCTTTCCCCCATCGGATTCTAGGTTAAATTTGTATAAAACTACGCACATTGGCGAACTTTTCAACACACCACGGCTTAATAAAAATAAGTTTGATTTACGAAGAAAAAAAGGTGTGACTCACATAAGTAACTCTGCGATCCTTTCAGCTTTCACTTTCTTATGAAAATATTGTTTCAAGTCCACGATCGACCTTCTTCACGGCCTAAACCTCTTTAGATTTTTGAAAGTCTTATCATCTGGATGTGGTCAAACCTGCAAAACAAAAGTCCATTAGTTGGATTTTAGAAATATTGGCATTCCTACAGTTACAAGAATGAAATAAGCAAAACTATTCAGCGACAGAAGAACACGACTCCTTTAACACAAATATTGGTATTTATTGATTTGATAAATATTTCTTTTGAATTTTGATAAATATGCCTCGTAAATCCAGGCCTACTTAGTTTATGATCTAGGCTATCTATACAAACTACAATTTCAAATGGAGAATTGTGTAGTAGAGTTGAGAAGGCAGTGGGGATAAAGGGTGCCAAAATATTTCATAAACTACCTCCAAGGACCGCTTCACAGATCGGGTGCTATTGTGCGACTCTGAAGCAGTGCTATTATATCGTGGGATTTATCCCTTTTTGTGGCAGTTTCGATGTTCGAAAAGGCCTCCGTGGGATAAAGAGAAGAAGCATCAAATCGGTATTCGCAACAAAATTTCAAACGAAGGCAAATTAACAGTAGCAAGTCAATCAGCTTAACCAACACAGTTTTTGTTTGGACGGAACTTACACTGTCAAAATTAAACAATTAAAATTTAAAATTTAGCGCGAGCATGATACTAAGCTTAAGCGAAGTGGTGGAGAGAAAAATTGGAGAGGCGCTTAATTTTAGCTTTCCTGGAACAGCATACCAGGCTTAGAGGTTAATTTAATGTGATTTTCTTTCCGTGTAATACACATTTTGCTTTTAAAAACTGAATTTTGACGCAAAAAAGTATCGTGGGATCTTAGGATAAAAATGACCACGCTTTGTGGGATAAATGAAGAGAGAGTGCTTACAATACTATGCTCTGAAGGTCTGCCAAAGTCACTTTCGGCAATATTTTAAATTTTTAGCTGCGAGTTGAATTTTCTGAAGCAACTTCTACATCATCTGACTTCCATTGGTATGTCACTGACAGGAGTAGGATTTTAGACAGAAGTGTCAGAGAACCAGAAGAATTTTTACAGTTTTGTTATTTTCCAAACAGACTTCGAGGGGATTTTAGTTCAATATTAGGTACTGCTTGGTATCAGAGAATCTATTTCAAAATTTCACATCGAATAAATAAAAAAATACGCAGCCAAAACGGTGATCTCCATGAATGAGAACACCCACAAATTGCTCTGCCATGCCATCTCTTAAGCGATGAGTGGGCAGACCGGTAAAGGACCTTTCAAATGTTTATTTTCTTATTACTGAAACATGTTGCACTTCGAATTAGAACCTTAACAGTCTAGGTAGCAGAGAATACAGAGATATGCAGGGTGAGTTCGGAATATACTCCAAAAAGTAAAAGTGTATGCTAGGCGCACTAAAAGACTGCCATGTTTTTTATGAAAGGATTGTGCCTATAACTATGCAGCAAAAACATTGTACATCCAACGGAGCCCTGAGGGTATAATGTCAGAATTACTTCTAAATTTAAATATGACTCTCATTTTCTCCTCGATGATGAATCCGTTCTCAGACATGTCACTTAAAGCTTCAAATACGATGGCATCGTGAGACCTCAAATCCCAAGCACTGTAAGTATTACGTACAATGGTGCTGAAAATGGTGGATGGTGGAAGCTAAATACCGCCTAACCCGAATGAAAATGTGGACGTTCAAGTGTCTAGTTTAATAAGTCTGACAGCTGTCTAACTTGATGTGTCTTATGGCGTTTTCGATTGAAGAAAAGAAGTGCCCTTTCTATGAAAAGATCAAATCTAGAAGTGCTCTTTCTATGTTTTCTATGTTTCATTCAAAAAAAAAGTGCACTTCCAGGTCAATTCTTAACACGAAAGAAGCGTCCGGAATATTTTGAGAGAATTGCCCTGAACTCACCAACACACACTAGCAAAATGTCAGATTTAAATGTTTGTTGTGTTATTAGAAACAAATTTTTCGCTTGTGATCCGAAAATATACAATTGCGACTGCAAAATGTAGACTTATGCCCCTATTATCGTTAGCGAGTCGAACAAAAAAAAAAAGCGAATGTGACTTATTTGTATTATGATTAGCGAATTGAACAAAATTCATTCGCCTCAACTGTCAAACCGCTGGCGAATTTAAAGTCGCCTTATTGCGGTTTGCGAATTTATGAAATATCATTCGCCTAAAACTTCAAATTTTGGCGAACAAAACTATTGGGTGAAACCTGAGGCGAATGTAACTTATGAATGAAAATTCAAGAAAAAAGTATAAAACCCATTCAATTCATATTTCTACATACATATACAACAAAACCTAGCTATAGCCAAAGGGTTGGTACAATTTGGAGCTTCAAAAAAATCCAATAAAGAATATTTTATATTTAAGGCACACAAATTTTTCATTTTGAATTCCTTTTTTGTTGACATAAATGTTCGAATTGTCGTTTTGGTGCTGTCAATTTGGTTTTTATTATATAGGTAGCCTTTGATTTCTAGGCGAATGAATTAATTCGCCGACAATAATCGTACAAGGCGAATGTTTCGACAACTGATTCGATTTACGCGAATAATTCGACTCGCTAACGATAATAGGCCTATTAATATTATAATATATTGATTTGGTCTATTAAAACATTCATATTTACTGTAGAAAACAAAAAAACAAGGAGCAACAGAAAATCTAATCACACATATGTATATGGTGTCTACAGTCTACCACTGTTGCAAAAGTGCTCCAACGAATTTTATTGAAAAGAGCAATTCTGAACTTCGGGGCACTTCTCTCGGATTTTCAATGAAAAACGCCATTAGTTGGCTTAGATTGGTCATTTGACCAGCTGTTCAGTTGACGTTTATGGAGGGGCAGCCAACGAATGACTGAGTACCAAGGTGACATTTCGTAGGAAAAGTGACGTTCCCGGCCAATTTAGTTTTTGCGTTCAGGTTGCATCTAGGCCAGATCAATCTTGTCCAGACCAATCTATTCGAATTAAGATAATAAGTCTGTTCTTTACTTTTGTAGTAAGAATGGAAAAAGCTGTCAAAAAGGCATTGGTGGGGTTAAATTCTCTCCCAGAGAGACACTTACGAAAAAGCGTTCCATAGCTTTATATGAAAATGACAGATATGTACATAATTCAAAAAATCAAAAAGTGGTACGAAAGGTCGTAAGAATATCGTACTCGAAGAATTTGCTAATTTACTAAAAATAAAAAATGGTTGATTTATCTACCTACCGATGAAAGTGATTCGGAATTTATCGAAATTCTTCTTGATGAATCCAATCATATGAAAGAGTTTGCACTGATTAAACTACAAGCATTCGAGAAGAGGAAGTTGTCCTTTATTTCTCCATATAGCAAGGAAGAATTTCATCGCGACTTTCGAAAAGAATCTATGGCGAACATTCAATTTTATTTTCCCGCCAGTTGATGCCATTTTAATGCGCAAGAAATCAAAACAAATGCACTCATATGTCAAATAGGACAACAAATTTTAAATCAGCTGTTAATTGTAAGGTGACTGGCAGCTTTGTCAATTCTACACCAAGAAATTTGTTGAGTAAAAATTCGTAAGATTCTCAGTGGAGGGGTGATATCTTGCTCTCTTTTACGATTTTTTCGAGTTAAGGTTAGGAACGGCATTGAGTAAAAATTCGTAAAAATTCGTAAGAATAAAAAGTAAAGGAACGTAATTAGATTTTTGAATGGCCCACTGCAAACGCGAACTGCCCTTCTGTCATTCATTGGCCAAATCATAATGCTTAGAATCCAAGAATTGACAGAATGCAAGATGGTCGCAGCTCTAATTGGTAGCACAGGATGGCTTGCGGGACTTCAAGTTAGATATTAGGCGTGTTTTTTTGAGCCTCGATCTTAGCAAAGAAAGGAAAAGTACGATTTTCAGCACGTAATTACAACAACTACTCTGAGTGTATCATGAGATTAAATATCTCGTGGAGTCACTCTATTTCATCTCATGATATGATGTCAGCGTTCGCTCTATGCGATTATTTCTTGACATGGATGTCTGACATGAATTTGACATATGCTTGATTTTTGTTGCTTTTCGTCTGGAAATGTCATTTTTTACACCAACAACCTCTCTTGCCATGACATAATTTGCCCAGCTCAGATATGAGAAAATTGTATGGTTAGATGTCAGACATTTATGTCGTTTTCCATTGGACAAAAAGAAGCGTCCGGGAGGGTCCGGAATCGAAAAAGAAGAGAATTTCGCGTCTCGATTTGAAGTCAGAATCCACTCAAGAAGCACTAACACAAGCGCAATTTATATATTTATTACAAGTCAGCTGACAGCAGCCGAAGATTATTTTTTGACATTTCACCAATACTATTGTGGATTCTTTCAGAAGCAGTTTTGCTGTTCCATTGGATTTCAGAATGAGTGGATCCCCGAGTGAAACCAATGGAAAACGACATTAGTTGGAGAGATATATCTCTAGTGGAGTCTGCGTGTTACTTTGGTTTGCTGAGATCGAAGCTTAAAAAAAACAAGCCTATTGTTATCCTCTATTAATTTTATTCGGATGGATGGAAGTCTTGAGTTATATCGTTCCTGACAGCGGAATTTCGGTCGTCAAAAGTGTTTTTTGTTCGTGTCTTCATAGATCGCCACACATCTTTTTCACGCTAAAGACTACCGCTTACAACTTTAGAAAATAGGGATGGACAAGACCAGATTCCTGTTACCAGATGGAGCTGGATCCACCCTACCGAATTGGAGCAAGGATTTTGTTATAGAACACACCTCCAACCAAATGCAGGTTCCACTTAATTTGTTTGTTATACGAACTGCGTCCAGCCTTCCTTTTGTTTGTCTCCTGCTGCCTTTATTTAAACCATTAACAACAAGACTGTAAGTTGTCACAAAGATTAAACTAAGCATGTTCGAGACATGAAAATAAAACATGACTTTGCAACAAATGAATTTGCGTCAACTCATTGTTTATTCTTCCCGGGAAGTTTATCAAACGAAAAACTTTATTTGCCTTCCCATTTATAACCAATTACTCTATAGCATGGTCCCAATTTGGAAATCAAACTATAAATCACGTTTGTTGGCACAGCGAAGGTCTTGTGCGAATCAAATAGGTGTGGACAAGGTAGGCGGCAGATAGGAATATATATTTTTGGCAGACTGTTTACTGTGTTTACTTTTACACCGTGACTAGTGACTTTCTTAAAGCAAGCGAAACCTTCCACACTGTGGGCTAAAAATACTAACGAGGTAAATCTCACAACTGTTTCAGAGTTTGAGGCTTAAAAAAAGATCAAGAATAGGTGCAGTTTGAGGACCTCACCCACTAGGCCCAAAATTCACTCACATCTATATTTGCTTTGTAAACCCAGTAACCAGTTGGAAATAATTTTTTTTAAGTCAAATTCGCAATGAGCACCACAATTTCCCTGTCCCGCTATAGACCCAGCGTCCGAATTGGCAACTGGTTCGAGGACATCTGTCTAGAGGAGGTACCCACTCCGACTGCCATCAAACATCTCTCACCCCTTACTCTCTACCTTCCAGGATGAAATCAAGGCATTCCTCAGCAAGCGCAAGAACTCGCAGCTGCTGATTGAAAAAACGCGCTTGCTGTTTCTGAATTTTCACGCCGAAGTTGAGCTAGATGCACCATCGGATCATATTCGTTTCGGAGCTGTGGTCCAGATCCTGTCGTGTCGCGTTAAAATGTGCACCGACAAGTCGAATGCCAGATCAGCGCTGTCTGTCATCATCAATGAACGGGTGGTTCGCAATAGTCAACGAATCAACGACCAATGTGAGCTGACAGTCGCACCGTCCGCACATCCCTGTGTGAGGAATTCTTTCATTGTTGTCAGGTGAGATGGGTCTAGTGCGCTTCGGAGCAATCTGAATGACGTTCTTTCCCTCTACATAGTGGCGATGACAAAGATCGCACAAATGAACTGCTGAAATATGGTCAGGACTTTGCTCTACAGTGTGTCGACGCAGCCGAGCAACCTCTCCTGCTGTTTAGCACGCAAAAGTCTTCCGATTTGACGACCATGATTCGGACGACTTTTGATTCTAGAAAGAGGGGCGAGCTGAACCTACCCGTGGCGCTGTGTTTAAAGAGGGTGAGTGTTTTTTTTTGGGTGCAGCAAATTTTCACTGGTTACTTTTTTGACAGGACACCGGACCGGGCAAGCAAATTCCATCGGCTTACACTAGATGGCGTTGCCATCATCTGGATCCGAAAATGCGGTTCGAAACGGATGGTCAGCCGATACCGGTAATAGAACTTTGTTCTTAGAGGGGTTAGGTTGGGTTTTGGATGGACCGTTGTTTGGTTTTTAATCAGAGAATAAGTGCTGCCAACTTTAGGTTTTTTCTTTACTTAGAGTAACAGCCCGTTGGTGATAACGCACTCGGCGACCAATCGAAGCTTGGCAGCCGAAAATATTGTTGTTCAGACGCTCTTCGGACCGGTAAGCACATTTTTGTAAAGCTAAGGGCTGTCGGATGAAATCTATATTATATTTTAGGAGTTTTTGGTGTCCGTTCAGAACTATGTCGACATCTTTCGAAGGGAGAGCCCGCAAAACCTTTGGACCATCGCTATTGGCAATGAGCACAAGTTCAGCGAAGAGAAATGAAACAATAAACAAATTGTGTCTCAATCAGCTAATTGTTGATAACTTGTAAAAAAAAATAGACAGAGAAGAACAACTTTAATGCTAAAACCTGTTTTTATTGCCTCCAATCGCACTTACAGTCTAGAGCTCTCGTGAATGGCCAAAACGCCATCCAACTCATAAATTCCAATCTCAATATTGGCCCTGCCATCGGAACCAACTGTGACCCCCTTACCCGAGCAGCCCGAGTCGTTCTTCGCTCCAGAAATGACATCGCAATACCTGCCAGCTGGCAGACAAGTCTGCAGCGTCTGCTTGAAGTCATAGCTATCCCCATTGAAGGCGATAAACCCTCGATTTCCCCTGCAGAAGGCGATCTGGTTTCTGCCATTGTCCCACCAGTCATTGACTCCAGTGTTGCGGACAACGTTCTTGAACTCAATCATGCTGTAGATCTGCCTCCAGCGATGTTCGCACACCCAGCCGTTGATGCAACCTCCATCGGCACCGAAGACTGGCGATTTGATCGACTGATCAGCATTGGCTGGTGGTGGGTCATCCTTTCCGTTGAAATCGAACGAGCTCATGATGCGGCTGATACCGTATGGGTATGCGAGGGCGAAGGCAGTGGCCATCTTGTATGGCTTTGCCTTTTTGTAGGACAGAACATGTCCGTCGCGCTGATTGTCATGATTGTCGACGAAGACCAGAGCGCTGTCGGAAGGCAGGAAGCCCCAGGCCGGTCCCCAGTTGGAGAGCCACTTCAGGTCGTTTCCACCGCTGAAGGCACGACCGATTTCCTCGGAGAACATGAACTCGGTGACTGCGCCCAGTTTATTGTATTCGTACTTGGTGATCGACTCACCACCATGATCGATGACCTCTTGGAAGAAGAACGGCCGGGAGTTCGCCGGGAATCCATGATAGGTATTCAAATCCCTTACGCGACCATAGATGACCTACCAGAAAGGATAGGCTATGAGACTATTGATGACGGTGGTTGATTTTCTGACAACTTACCTTCAAATCATTGGGATGCATGTGCTTTGCGGCATCAACACGGAAGCCAGCGACGCCCAACTCAACCAAATGGTCGAGGAAACCGACCAGCTTCTCACGAACCCATTCCTTGGACTGATCCAAGTCCTTAAGTCCAACGAGTTCGCAGTTGCGAACTTGGAACGGATCGCCATAGTCGTAGATGTTACAAGTGTAATGGAAGTCGAGATTGGAGAACGGCACAGCGGGGAAGGACTTCTCACCGGGATTGGCAGAAGAGCCTGCAGTGCCCATTGCGTTTGACTGATCAGCAGCCATGTGATTCAGCAGAACGTCGACGTAAATTCGAATGCCAACGTTGTTGCAACGCCTCACCATGCTGGCGAACTCGTCTTCATTGCCAGACCGGGTGGTCAGTTTGTACGAAATCGGTTGATAACGCTCCCACCAAGGACGATTGTACACGATGACGTTTTCGTTGGCCGGTGATACCTTTGTTCAAAAAGTTATTTTAAATTCTCAATTAATTTTTTTGTGTGCGAAACTTACTTGAACTCCAGCGAATCCTCGCGGAGCTAGGAATCGCTCACACTCGTCGGCAATGTCGTTCCACTTCCATTCGAAGAGATGCACAATAGTGTTGCGATTGCCCCAGAAATGGGGATCAAGCTGAGCGTTGGCGCCAATAACGCCGAGGAGCACTGCCGCAAGGGCGAAGATTTTTCCAGTTGCCATATTGTCAACTGCGACATTGAAAGTGAATGGTAAACGGTCTTCTTTTATAGCAGTTCGGGGTAAGTCCAAGTTTATCTACGAATTGATTAGATAAACTGCACAAAGGGGGGTATTATTCGCGAGAACTCTTCTCATCAGATAACCACAAAAATAATAAATTCTCAGACTGTCAACTTTTCCCATCGTAAAAATAGTTTTCGACGGGTAAACACATCTGGCCAGGGGTACAGAACGAGTAACCGATTTGACACGTTCTTCGAAATAGGATCATGGTTCGTTAAAGGCTTGGTAAAGAAGTTTTGGATACTTTCGTCTTAAATTAAACTGACAAAAGCACTTGACTGCCTCTGCGGCTTCAAAAGGAAGGTCCCTTAAGCTCATCTGACATAACCATCGATATATGTTCCAATAATTCGCAATTCGTTCGGTAAAAGTTCGACTCTGGAAAATTTCTTTCGTCAGCGAGCTCACTTGTGAATCCCAAGCGATACCTACATGTATAATGGTTGATGTCTTGGAAGAATTGCCGGCGATTCTTAAAAACCCACGGAAAATGTCAAAAACCCGAACATCTAGAGGAAGATTTAAAAATGCCTGACTGTCAATTCACTGTACTTTGACTGTTTTTTTTTTTCGATTTTCGACTTCCCAATCGCTGTCAAAATTTCCGCACAATCTGGGCTCAAAATTCCAAACAAAATGTCTCATTCGTCAAGAAAGCTTTCGGCTAGCCGCAACCATCAATCAGTCAAGCCTCCACCATTTCGTTGCGTTGTAAACGCCAGCCGAAGACGCATGCACGCTCGGGAATCTAGCTTCGCTGCTTACGATCTGTCAACCGATGAAAGGGTATTCGAGGGCGATTTTGCTCGCCCAATGAAAAGAGTCTCCGACGAGCAACAACGTGTACTGGAAAGCGGCAAACGCAACGCATACCTCACATTGCGTTACGATCACAGTCCGGACACAAAGTATTACTATCCAGAAGCGACCAGCTGGCGTTACGGGTGGCTGCACAATGTTCAATGTAAAAGGGAGAAGCATAAGTTGAGTGGTCAGATGTGAGTTTGTATGTTGCTTGTGTTGGTTGAATGTGTTTGCAGTTTGAAAATAAATTACTTAAACTTGGAGTGCACTTTTTTATAAAACGAATAGTGACACGTACTAAATATACTAAGACTTTGGGCACATTCAATAATCTAGTTATCTTAAGTGGACTAGATTGGTCATTAACTTCAATTTTCTACGTCAGCCACATATGCGAACTGTCAACTACCCCTCCTTAGACGTCGACTGAAACAGCTCCTCATATGACCGATTTCGATCAATGAAAACCGAGATACATCTAGCCAGAGAGCTGTCAGATTTACTAAACTAGATACTTGAACGTCCCCTTAGGCTTAACCACAAAAAAAAGGATCATCTGTCACATTGTACAATTTCGACTTCAAAAGCGTTAAAGTAATTCATTCCACTTCATAAATTTTGACAGTTCTTACTGTAAAAGTGAAGGAACAGACTTATTCTTGTCGTTTTCCATTGGACAAAAAGAAGCGTCCGGGAGAGTCCGGAAGCGAAAAAATGCCGTTCCATTGGCACAAAAATACTCTTCTGGTGATTCTGAGAAGAGAATTTCGCTTCTCGATTTCATGTCAGAATCCACTCAAGAAGCACTCACACAAGTGCAATTTATGTATTTATTACAGGTCAGCTGACAGCAGCCGTAGATTATTTTTTGGCATTTCACCAATACTTTTGTGGATTCTGTCAGAAGCAGTTTTGCTGTTCCATTGGATTTCAGAATGAGTGGATCCCCGAGTGAAACCAATGGAAAACGACATCTGATTCAAAAGTCATACAGCCATGTATTTTGACATTATAAGTACAGAGATTTTTGCAAAAATATTGCCTTAGAATTTGACATATTTAGCACAAAAAATACAAAGATGTTGTACTTACTCTTCGGTAAGTACATGCACAGAACAGAAGAGAGTGACGTTCGTCAGCTTTTACGCGATACTGCCTCTGTTACATTGGTCTTTATATATGTCAAAAAATTGTCAAACTATGTATAAAATAAATGCACGTCTAGCACAGATGGATAGAGCTCTAGCGTCTTTTTTTACGGAGTTTGACATCAATTTGACGTTTAGCAACCCGTGAGACAATATTGACCTTCTAAAAGGTTGTAAGTTATAGTGGATTCTATTCCATATTTCGCAAATACGCACATTTCTTGTCTTAATATTTGTACCTATCAATACAATGCTAATGGCTGTTACATTACAGACCAACCATCCCTCCTTCCTATTGTTTCAGGACGTTCTCTGTAATCCCCTTGGAGTATAACAACTCTATTTCTTTTATGCGAATAATTATCAGCAAATTCAATCTCCATCTGCAGTTTTAAATTTTAACTGTCAGCTGTAAGATATGCTCGCAAAAATATTGCTGTAAATAATGGCATAAATATGACAACCGTGTTATCGCGCGTATCAACATTATGCGGAAATTTAATGTGAATGATATAAGAGTGTGGGCCGGTCAAATTCGATTATCATTGTGCTACAGGGCACTGAGCAATAAAAAATGAACGTAACTGATTGAAAAATTGTTCATCAACTTTACATAGCTCCGGATGTGAACTGTCAGATTGACAGACCAGCTGAAAGATCTATTTTATTTAGTGACTTGAGCTGCACAGAGATGGACAATGGGAATTAAAAAGGTTAAAAAGTCCTTGCTTGTAATTACCTATTTAGTTTGCATTTTGCCTTTCAAAATAAGCTAAATGGGCGAAAAAGAACATTTCTTATCTCTCAGAAACAAAAAATACAGTATTTTGTTGATTTTAAACGTCGGTATAGTCAAGAAGTATCTGGTATCACTGCTGCTGAAAGTACACGATTTTCTTCTTTACGGTGGAGCAGATTTGTGAAGTGAAGGTACATTGTGCTGGATTTGACCAGTTTGGGCTGTGCTGTTCAAACAGACCTTATTTAGAAATCACTCGAATTGAAGCTCAAATTGCAACTGAAAGTTAAAAAGTGACAGCTAAAAACTAGCGACGAAGCCAACCAATACTTTTTGTCCGTAAAATGTCAAACCTGCGAATATTGGGGACGTTCAAGTATCCAGTTTAGTAAGTCTGACAGCTCTCTCACTAAGTGAATCTCTGTTTTGATTGGTCGAAATCGGTCGAGAGAGCAGCTGTTTCAGTTGACGTTTATGGAGTGGTAGCCGACGAACATAAACTAACTATTAAATAGACTGACAGCTTCAGCCAAAAAAGAGAAATTGCCTACAAGCTGAATTTGACCTTGATGTAGCCCAGTTTGAATTCATGTATTAGTGCCAATGTTAATCAAAGGGACTCACTCATACTTGACAAAAAACCAGCCTACACTCTTCCGGTTTAGACCGGATGTCGATAACCTGTGGTGGGGGTCATTTCATTATCGTGTGTTGCGGCTGTGTTGGGCAAATTAAAGTTGTTCTTAGTTCCTGTTCGAATTCGTTAGTTATATTTTGAACGTCATTAAAGCATAATTATATAAAAATATTCGACTTGCTTATTTGTTCGTTGGTATCAAGTTATTATATCATTTTAGAACACCATGATATAAACAATTGTTGTAAACAACGAAACTATATTAGTCAAAAGATAAAATTTCAATTCAATGCCAATTTTTGTTTGTTCTTGAGTCCTTTTCCGGCGTATGTTATAACAAAATACTTATTGCAATTAATTAATCATCGTCCAATTTCTTTTTAATGTTCTCATTATTGATATTTGAATTTCGCCATCACTTTTTCTATGAATTTTTCCCTCACATTTTTTCTTGAATATTCGCTAGTGATTCCTCTGCCTATTTAAATGTTTTGAAAAGTTTGCGTTGTGTAAAAGAGACTAAAGGTGTATTAAGAAAGCCGCAAATTTTCAAACCTTTATTTTCATATAATCTTGAAATGTCAAAAATAAGCTGCCAGCAGCTGGAAAATATAATTTGAATGCATTTTTTGATGTGTCTACATTAATAAAATTGGTGTGTACGCACTCACTCCCATTGGGAATTTTAGTTTTAATTTTTCGTACTGCTCTAGTTTCATTTTAAAAGCAGAAAAAATGAAAAAAAAAAATTAGTGTCATACTGGCTTTATTAATAATGAAACATCTAGTAATCAGACATTTTGAATGTGATGTAGGTAATTCGTATGTTTTTTTTTTGTTTTCCCGAATTAAACGGAATTTTTACGAAAAGATCATTACTAAAAAATATTTCAAATCTTAATATTCGTAATCAATTCTTCTTTTTAAATTCTTCGGACATTACTGCGGAGTAATTTTTCGCCAAAAACAACAAACGAAAACAGACTCAATTATAATTATAGGAACAAAAATATTTTATTTGAGCGAATGAATTTTTTCCTTTATTATTTATATTGATTACATTCGTTATTATACAATTTGTAGAATATGAGCTTGTATTCGTTGTGAAATAAAACAACGAATTTGAACTCTCAGAACGCATCCATCAGCAGACAGAAATCACCAAACACACAAACTATCAGTCAGTGTTCTTAGACGTCTCTCTTTATTTTTCCCACGAAGTGTGTTCATTTTCCTTTTTCACTAAACTTATATTAAATAAAAGTAAAATTTGTATTGTTTGGACAAAAATCACACTTAATTAATCTTCAGTATAAAAATTGGAGTTTGCTAACACTTTAATGATTATTTTTTGGTACTAGAAATTGTTGCTATATGCAAATCTTCTTTTTATGTGCATTTAGTGCGTTTATATTCATGGTCAAATGGGGCCCAATTTTGAGGTTTTTTTCCTTTTACGCACAAAAAGTTTTTCGAAAATATTAAATTCCCTCAAAAAGGTTGAGATACAACGATGTAGGAACACTGCTGAATTCACACGTATTCACAGACAGTAAAATTGCGAGCGGGAGGGAGGAGCTTAAATTAAAAAAAATTTGCGGGGGGAATCGGTGAGACGTAGTAAAGCTGTCAGTCTATTTCATACTTAGTTTATGCCGACGAATCTAGTCGAGAAATTCATGACTGAGTACTAAGTTGACAGTTCTCATATGTGTCTGACGTAGAAAACGTGACGTTCCCGACCAATCTAGTTTTTGCGTTCAGGTTGCTACTCATCTAGACCAATCTAGTCTACTTAAGATGACTAGATTCTTTAATGCGTTCATTCACTCTCCCATATTTCGATTTTAAGTCCCACTTTGAACTCTGATGTCAAAGACAGTCCTCGCGTCATTGCCAGATACAAACAAAATACAATTAGGCAAAGAAAATTCTCATATTTAGTTACAATAATTTATTTTCTGTATAATTTATTAGATTATTCAAAACAAAATAATTAACGTAACGATAAATAGTTGTTTTTTTTTTTTTTTGTATACAAATTCACAGTTTTATGTTTAACCTTAAATATAAAAAAGTATGCAAGCATGTTATACACTCGTAGTATGCTTATTTAATCGAAATCTAAGCGCAATCAATTGTTTAGAAAAAAATATAAAAGTTACCAAATTTTTAATTTCATATATACTGAGATGACAAATTTAAGGCGATAACAAAAGAGCAAACTAATTGTGTAACAGATCCGCCTTACAATGTAAATTGTGCCGTTTTTTTTTCCACATCTAGTCGTTGAACTCACGCTGAGTGCATATAGTTTACGTTGAAATATTGATTTTATTTTCTTTTATTAAATAAACTAAATTATATTACAATAAAACAGAACTAACATCCACCATTTTTTTTTTAGGATTTATTGCCATGATTTTTCGAGTTTGGCTTATCCTTGTCGAGTCAAAGCATCTTATCTTTTGGCTTTTCCTGGGGAGGAGTTGAAAGTGGTGGAATTGTTGGAGGGAGTGTTGGCGAAATACCTGAAGGTGGTAGGATCTTATCCTTTTGTTTGTCAGCAGCTTCTGCCTGAAGCTTGGCGTCTTGTTCTTCTTTGTCGGTTGGTGTCAACTAATTGCAAAGGCGACAG
The DNA here is from genome assembly GCA_948293265.1 of Cheilosia impressa. Taxonomy (NCBI): domain Eukaryota; kingdom Metazoa; phylum Arthropoda; class Insecta; order Diptera; family Syrphidae; genus Cheilosia; species Cheilosia impressa. Next base: position 51,816,608 of record OX411884.1, on the reverse strand, counting down.
TTAGTAACTCTACTTGAATGGATGTACCTACTGGCTTACCTTATCGACAAGAACGTTCTTTGTGTCAGCGGCGTCCAAGTCCTTAGCGTTGTCTGTGAGGACGGGAGCCATGTCCTGGATTTCTTCGGCAATCTTCATTGCATTGTCAGCTTCTTTGATACTCTTTGCGATGGCTTTCTCAACTTTTACTTCAGCTTCGATGATTTCTTCCTTGTCGAGCAGATCGAGCAGCTCTTCCACTTGTTTTTCACTGAGCTTAACGTTCTCCCTGCCAATGGTTTCCATTACCTGAAGAGACGTGTTAATATAAAGAGGGTTATAGCTACAGCAGTTTGCGATATATGATTTCATGAGCTTCTGTCGAGGTCCACCGGTGCCTAATCTGCCCACGATTAAATATAGGGACTATAGAGACAAACCAGGACGTCAAAAAATCAGGTTGCTAAGCTTTGCAATGCTTCAATGGACATGTCCATTTATTAAAGTTCTGTTAGAAGTACAAAACTTGCACTGTCATGTTATTTTCTTAGAGATCCCTGCCAACTACTGACCGCAGCAGTTCTAGTGAATGAAAGTCCCTATGTTGGGCGCCACTTTATTGCAGCACAGGCTCATTTACAATACCCATGCATTGATGGTCTTTGCGAAGCTGTGGAAAAAGCCACAAGAGCACCCTTTTACCAACCTAATGCCCATGCACGATTTAACCATGAACAAGGATAAAACAACAGAACTATCACATGCTGTAGTGATGGGAATGTAAGTCATACACAAACGGAGTACCATCTTTGCCCGTGGTCACATCAGACGACAGCCGTACAGCAGTCTTCTGTGTCGCGCAACTGAGACTCGAAAAACAAATTCAATCAAGGTGTTTAGACCGAAAAAGGAAAAGTTTTTCTTACAATTTTAAAGTCGGAAAGATGGTTTTCAGGCGGAAAAAGTCCCGCATTGGGCGCCATTCTTCAGAGTTCACCAAAAAGACCGTTCTTACCTTCAAAATGTCACTGGCGCTGATTGAGCCATCCCGATCGTCGTCGATTTTGCTCAGAACCTTCTCTATCGTTTTCAGTTTCGCTTCATCGGATGTTTCTTGCATCTGCAACCATAAAAAAAAATCATTATTCACTTGGCAACCACACACACGCAAACAAACACTCACCAATTTGATAGCATTAATCAGCTCGTCGACACGCACCAGGGCGTCTGGTTTTTCCTGGGCGGCAGTCTGTTCAACAGCTGCTGAAGGATCTGCACTCGCTTGTAGCTCCTTACCCTTCTGTTCCAGATCGTTGAGCACCTTGTCCAGCTGGCCGATCATAGAGTTGACCTTCTTGAATAGAATCTTTGCACCACGACTCTCCTTGACCACCTCCTTGGTTTTGGCTGTTGTAATCTGCAAATGATCAAAGTAATAAAAACACGTCGCAAGAGTTTCATAAGCAACCCACCTCCTGCAGTTCTTCAACGTCCTCTTTGTAGTCCGCAATCTCCTCCTTAAGATCCCTAATGGTCTCTTTCTCTACCAACAACTTTTCGTTCGCATTAATCACAGATTTCAAAGCTACGCCCAGCATCTCCACGTCCTTGGACGAAATGTGAGAGTCCACGGCTTCGGCGGGTTTCGGTGGGACCACTGGTATAACCTCAGGTGCACCCACAGCACTTTTCAGCTGAACATCATCAATAACTGGCGCCGTGTCCAGCAACAGTTCGGCCTTTTGCTTCTCGTCCTCGCGCTCCTCTTCCCGTTCCTCTTTGATCTTACGCTCCTCCTCCTTGATGATCTCGATCTTCGTCTTGTTATCGATCTTGCCCTCGCGTTCACCGATAGCCGCCTTTGTCTGGGCGCCCAGCACATCGGGCAGCACGCGAATGATTTCCTTAAGCTTATGCGAAGTTGGTGCTTCGTCGGCTATCATCAGAGCCCTCGACAGCAGCAACAGAATGTTAGGAACTTTCTCATTGGTGCTCAGATCGATCCACTCCTGCAGCTGTGAGCGCAGTTTCTCTGCCGACAGACCATAGGCACGCATACCCCGCGTCTTGCAGGCCTGCTGCAGCTCGAACAGATCCAAGGCACTGACCCCCTCGCGGGCGATAACCCGATCGTCAGCCGATATACTTCTCAACTTTAGACGCAACTGGAAACGCAGGAAATTCGTCATGCCCACTGTGTTCAGCTCAAGGACGCGACACAGAGCGACCAATTGATCGCGGCTCAAGGAGTCGAGCGTGATTTCATCCTGGAACTGCTTCGAGAACTTGATGATCTCTTCGCTTTCGACAAACTCGTTGGGATCCTTGATCCTTCTGAAGAACTCCGAGAACGACTTGGCATCTTCACTCTTGTGCTCCACGTGCTGCACAGACATTTCGTCGAGTGTTTTCTGCAAGAACTTGGCCATTTCCAGACGCACCTGCAAGCTTTGCTTCAGCTTGTCTTCGCGCTCCTTGGCCGTCTGGAAGGTCGACGGCAGCATTCCGGGGAAAAACTTAATAAATACAGGTAACAGCAGTTCCATGAATGGGACAATGATGAAGATTGAAAATGGAATTAAACGAAAGAGATCAGATGTGGTTCGAACGAGCAGCTTATTCTCACGACGGTTCAGCGTTTTCCCATTAAGTACTCTGCCCAGCAGCTTTCGACAGATGTTTATGTCGATAAACAGCAGTCGAAAGCCGTGATAGAAGTGCAGCACTTCGTCCCAGATTCGCTGCTTGAGAGACTTCTTCACTGCGACTGGTTTGGGGATCTCCGGAGCTGATGTGGTCTTCACTTGACCGTTTTCTTTCTTCAGCTCCTCCTCCTGCTCCTTCTGTTTTGACTTGATGGACTTGACTGTTTCCTCCACTTTTGACGAGGATTGCTCCAACAGACGATGGCTGAGTGTGAGCGATCGTCGCTGCGAGACAAACGGATCGTGTGCGTATAAAGCTGCATACTGCCTGTCCCAGTTTTCGCCCGCTGTTATGGCGGGCCGACTCAAGCGAGTGTAGCTTAGGCTCTCGAACTGGTGGTTTCTTGTGATCAAGGAACGATAGTGGGGGCGAGTATCTGCAAAGAGGGTGGAGGTTACAAAATGGTTCGGTACAATTATGTGAAGATGAACAAAATGTGCTCAATTTGTAGGCTGAAAGATAAGGGTATAGACCACCTCCTCAGGGGAATCGTCAGAAGCGTCGGCTAACTTATTCCCTTCTATGAGCAGGAAAGTCACAGAATTGTGATGTAATTTCTTCCCTAGATCCTCACCAGCTAAGCTGATGTTGGGTCCGCTGCGCTTTGTTGGCGTCCTAGCCACATCACAGAAATTTCCTTTGTCGGGCTACGGTAAGCAAAGCCAACGAAACGCACACATCAACGTACACAGAGCCAATGCACTTGTTCAATAAAACAGAGTGTATTGCCAAAAGCATTATTTTTCTCTCAGCCAATAAATACTAACCGAAATCTGGTAGCTCGCCAACACTTCAAAAAATGTTCACCAACCCTTCATAACACCCTTGTTGCGGTATCTCGTTCTCGGTACTTCAACCAACAACTGGCACGCGAAACTGAAAGCACACATTACACACTCAGCCCGCTCAAGTGCTTCAGATAGCGATGTGCTCGCGGCCTCGATCAAAGTCCGTTTTCTATTTCAAAGTAAAATCACGGCCAGAGTGCAATTCTCTGCGTTCTCTCAGCGTTCAGCGATTCTCAGCCAACTAATAATTCAAAATGATGTCAGCGAGTGAGAAGAAGAGAATCAACCTCGACAACTTACAGAAATAGCCAAACTGTTCAATGACAACGATTCGTTCTCCATCGGGCATAGGTATAGAAAACAACGCAAGCAGACAAAGAAAGTACCTTATACCACACACACACCTACAAAAACCAGACGAGACTGTTTGACGACGTTCGATTTTCCAAATAGCGTCGCTCAAGCAAACTGCACAGAATGATATACAAACAAAAGCCAGCGAGTTACCTACCGGCAAAATAGAAAGAAAAATTTATTAGAATTTATTTTCAATCCCGTCCGGCGTCCATGAACGATGGATTCATAACAAATTGGTCAAGTGTGGCCGCATCATATTTATTTACATTCAAAATATCGATTTCTGTTGTCGAAAGATGTCTGTGGTGTAGAGCGTTACTAGCAACATGATGAATGTTGCTTGCCGCCATTTGCTTGTGAATAACCTATGGCGATAGGTCGTCGCGCTTGATTAACACATAAGTGACGCACTGTCAGGTGGAAATAACAGGTTTTCACATTAATCACATGTGATTGTGATATAGCTGAGATAATACGCTGTGTTTAGCAGAACCACTGGACTGTTGGCTGAGACGGGAGTATTGTTTCATTTGTTGGAACAAGGTATCAATTTCGTATAATAAAAAAATAAATAAATAGTTGGGGCAACAAGTCCGCAGTGACCCTAGGCCTAGCTTCTTACAACAAATAGTTTGAGTGTGAGTTTTTCATTTTGAGGACGAATGAAAGGGATCTACAATTTTACGCCGAGTCCAAACGGCTAATTCAAGAAGCTCTTTCATGACAGTTGTACTCTCGGAAGTCTGTCAGACGTTCGCTTCTATAAGTTGCAATTTTTAAAACAAACATTTCTAATTCACGGTTAAAACGAAACTCGAAATAATAGGTTTGTTTGACGTGGGCCCTAGTGCGCACTGGGTTAACCCTAATGCGTTCGATATAGCATTGAACTCACCCTGGTACTGAAAACCTGTGTTTGACATGGCTTCTTGGGCACCCTAGTTGTGCCCTGAACTGACCCCAGTTAATTTGTGTGGGCAAGAATTCAGTGCTGAGTTTTGCTGTCATTTCGCTTGCTGTCATTCATTTTCAAACTCGTCATCTACATTTCGAACACTTTTATCAACTATTTGCATTGTGGCAAACCCAAATTCAGAATTTCGTTCACTCATTTTTAACAATAAACGGGAAAAAGTGTTACCAAAAGATAAATATTTGTCAATATCAACAGCTGACAGACTTCAGGGCAACATTTTGCGTTCGATATAGAAGTCGAATTTTCAGGGTTGTGCAGGGTTTTTGACAGGCGTGAAAATTAGCTGACACTTCTCAGTGCGCACTGGTGGGCACTAGTGCTAGCCACGTCAAACAAACCTAATGTAGAAGAATCGCAGACACAGCGAATGGCCGCGTTCAACTAGCCGCTATATAAGTATCGAAATGTCAAACTTTATATAAAAAAAAGACGTTGGCGGTAGAGCACTAGCAGAAATTTCCCTTAGGGAATTTGCGCACTTCTCTTAGGGAAATTTCTAAATCTATAGATAGATTGGGGAAAAAGGGACAGAAAAAACCACCTGTCAATCTGATTTGCTTAGAAAATTAGAAAATGAGGACGTTTAGATTCATAGTTTAGTAAGTCTGACTAGAGACGTTCAAGTATTTATCTAGTTTAGGAAGTCTGACTAGATTTATCTTCGTTTTGATTGGGGGAAATCGATCATATGAGCAGCTTGTTTCAGTTGACGTTTATGGAGGGGTAGCCGACGAATCTAGTCAAGAAATTCGTGACTGAGTACTTAGTTGACAGTTCGCATATGTAGCTGAAAACGTGAAGTTCCCGACCAATCTAGTTTTGGTGTTCAGGTTACAACTTATCCAGACCAATCTAGTCGACTTAAGATGACTAGATTCTAGAATGTGCCCACTGACTAGATGTATTTCAGTTTTTATTGGCCCACATGGGTCACGAGAATAGTTTTTGCAGTTTATGTCTATGAAGGGGAAGTTAAGCCAAGAAAATCCAGCCTGCATACCTACTCAGTTGACATTTCCAAATGTCAAAGAGTGTCAAGAGTGTCAATTGAAATTTTTTTTTTAAATAAAGTTTTTAAAGCTTTTTAAAGTCTCCCATAGAGTATAGAGCAAATTTTTTCGCTGGGGCTAGAGTGCGAGTTCCTTCGTCTGTGATATTTTGTGCTGACGCCTTGCAATCAACGAAACGCGGGCAACTCAGTTCCGAATAGCAAATAAGGGGCCGCATTAACATACTGTATATGGAATGCTTGTGAAATGTCAGTACCATATACAAGATCTGTCAAGAAAATGGCGACAACGAAACTAGCGTTCTTGGTTCAAAGCGAATAAAAGGTGTAACAAAATACCAACCATCTTGGATTTCTCCATAGTATGCTGGAGACACATGTGGTAGTTCAAATTGTTAATAAAAGATGGAAACAACAAATTTGAATAAAAAGTGTATTGTAATGCATTTATTGTCCCATAAATTGCACAGTTTTCGTATATTGATGGCGAATGAGTGTTTTTCTATTAGTTTAGTTTTTTTAAGTACAATGCACTACCAGCTACCACTTTTGCTTAAATCTGAATCAACAAAGTTTTCTGAACAGTTTTTGATGATATTTTGAATAGATTCACAACACTGCAAGATGTACTGGAGGCTCCACATCATCTGAACGATGGAAAGGCTGCCAGTTCGGATGGAATACCCTCCGAATTTTACAAATAAAGGACGTGTACCTATCTATTGAACAAACTTACTTCCTTGTTCAACTTATACGACGAAATACATTCTCAAATCTTTTTGACTTTAATTTGTTTTCAAAAAGGTATTTTTAGCTTCCTAATACTAATAATTCAGCCCATAAACCTACTTTATCTGTACCTCAGTCCATAAACCCACTTTATCTGTACTTTTTACAGTTTGTTTCCATTTTATTCCGCTCTGAACCGAGAGCGCTAGCGCTAATGTCGGAACAAACGCGAAGTTGGCTACTAGCCGTCCACATATCATAAGTCTTTGCTGGGCCAAATTTCAAGATCAGTCGTTGTTAACTAAATTAACTACAGCATTGACAATTGTGACAGTCCAGAGAGTGGAAGTCTAACTAAAAGAACAACGATAAAAGTGAGGTTGGGTTCAACAAAATAAGATTGTCTCGGAAGAAAAAACATTTTTTAATTTTTTATTTTTTTGTGAAAACATAGGTACACAAAATTGACGCGTGGTAGTCACAATAAACTGTCAGTTGTGTTAAAATGTAGGATAATTTTTTCCCCACGGATGATTTTCGACGTTTGCAAGATTGTAGTAGAAGTTTGTAAATTTAAGCATCAGCGATGACAGATTTTGAGTAAATCTCCTTTTTTAAGGGTATTTCACATCTCAAAATAAGCTAAATGGGAGAAAGGGGATTTCCTACCTTCCAGAAAAATAAAAAAAAATATTTTAAGCGGTGCCATCTAAATATTTTCATTTCTGAACTGAAATTCGATCGAATCGAAGATCCTCGAATTTAAAGCATTCACTCAAATTAACTGCCTACCTAAATCAGTTTCGATATCGAGAAATAGTTATTTTTCCAATGAATTAACTGGATTTCTCAGAAGAACAATTTTTTCTTTATAAATATTTGTTGCTTTTATTGAATTTTGTTGGTGTTTTCATAATTTTACTAGGAAACTATGCGAATTTTTGTTCCAATAAAATGTGACACTCAACTTAAGTTCGAATCTTCGAATACAAGAAGAAATTAACAAATTCGAATCTCGATAATAGTTAAATGAGCGAATATCTATTCGAATCTCAGAACTCAGACTACTATTATGCAGTCCACGGCGGATATATGAAACACTCATACATCGCTTATAAGAAACACACGTGGAAACACCGTAGACTTAATTCCTTCGCATATAAGAACAACTCGGAGAACTCGGATTTGGCTATTTCAGATGTTTCTTATATCCGTCGGTACTGAATGTAGTTTCAAATTTTACTGTCAAAATAAGGAAACGATTTGGGTTCTTCCACTGAATGCGCTCATTTGTAAAGGGTTTTCCAATAAGAGGTGTTATTTTGGTATTCAAAGAAAAATGTAATTTTTTGAGATAAATGATCGGATGTTTATTTCATAATAAAGAGGAAGGTACGCCGTTAATAATGAAAAACAACATCAGCCAAATGGCCAGCACTAGCACGCATACAGGACCATATCCTTTTCTTGAAATTTTCCATAACCAAATCGCAAAGTGGCTGCCCTATGTTATTTTATCTTTGAGGTCTTGAATCGACGCTGGGCTGTTGGCGTAGACCTTATCTTTCATGTGGCCCCAAAGGAAGAAGTCGCAAGGTGTTAAATCACAAGATCTCGGTGGCCAATTGTGATCACCTCTTTGAGAGATAACACGGTCCGGAAAATTTTCCCGTAAAAGATCAATGGTTTCGTTGTGTGGCACGCAGCGCCGTATTGATGAAAGAAAACGTTGTCCAGATCAATACCATCCAACTCCGACTATAAAAATGTTTGTGGAATGCCCAATTCCAAAGAACGACGAGGAATGGACAAACCTGGGTTTTCTTCAACACTTTGGGCTACAGCAGCAATATTCTCAGTTGTTCAGTTGTTCTTGAACCGCACGGGTTTTATTCTTCACATCACTAACTTGTCCCAACAGCTCGAATTTTTCCACCAATTTCTGTGTTGCGGTCCGACAAGGTGCTTCACGACGACCAAAAATGCTTTAGTTTTGCGAACTGTGACTGCAAGATTTTCACCATTTTTGTAGGGAATTTTAAGAATTTCAATGCGTCGTTGAAGTGTGTATCGTTCCATTTTTAGTAATGGCGTAGCTTCTACTTGTCATATGTCAAAGAATAAAAGCTTCAAAAGTGACAGCTACCGAAATAGCGGGTCATTCACAATAACACCTCTCATTGGAAAACCCTTTACATTTGCAAAAATTGCTAAAGAAAATTCAATTCGGCAGTTGTGAAGTTTTTTTTTTGTGCTTTTACAACAATAAAGGTGGGTTTTGTTTGGTTAGAGAATCGAATTGGTCGTATTGTTATTTTTTGTGCATCATAGGATCTTTAAACAAGAGCGTACAAACGGCCTGAGAAAGCGATTTTTTGGGCATCGTTAGGAGAAATTAATGGCGGGTATCACTTCACTATGCTTCACAAGAAGGGTGAGTAGCCATGTTTTATGTGTTTTTACTGTAGAAATTCAGCCAATAGAAATAGATTAAGCTGTATAAGATGCCGAAAAAGCCGGTGTGGACGCTCTATTGCGTTTAGTTTTGATAACACGAATTCATTGCAGATCAATATTGCACAGCGCATGGAATATGGCTCACCTTAGTTATTTTACGTTATTGACACAATATTACACGAAAAGTAAATATCAGCAACTGTAACAGGTGCCTGCCCCTTCAGTCTCTCTGTGCGATTGCACACAAACGCCGAAATGTACAAAAATAAACCATGAGACACAACCATATGGAAAGCAAAATGCTTTCTTGGTAGGTATACCGAACTCTTTTCGGGTTAACACCCAGGTTCCTTTGTGTCTCTTCATTTAAACAGAGGAAATAAGAAAAATATTGTGTCTACATAGTCACAGACCAACTGAAGTGTGGCTACTATCAAAACGAGCACGAGAAACTTCTACACTTTAATAACTTACAGCTGACCTTATCAATAGATAACCAACTTAAGGAAAATAATTTACGAAAAAATATCAAAAATCGAAAAGAACAAGATAAACACCGCATCATCAACTGCAACAACAAATAGTCCACATCATCCGATGCGAATAGCTAGTGTCCCTCGTTACAACCACGAACCACACAACTTGAACAAATCTAAACAACGAAAGACTTTTCCTTTCAGAACAAGTAGGCAGCCAGCAACCTGGTGCATAGATTATTTTGACTATGACCACATATTTGAAGAAAATCAGACTTTTTTATCTCCACTGAACACAGCAGTGACAGCGAGTATGAGGTACGATTCTTATGTAAGCCCACGCTAAATTTGTGAAAAATTATCACAACAAACTATTTTCTGTTCGACAGGCAGACCACAGTGATGTGGTTTTATCAGAAAATAGATTGAAAACAACTCCACGGCTGTAGGGCAGTGAATAGGCCCTTAACAAGTGTATCGCGAACAGCTGATGTAACCTTGATATTGAGTGCGAAGTGGAAAATTTTGTGCGACAACTAAAACGAAATCGGTCTGACAAAGAAAGTAGGAGCTTACATTTGTTGAGGAATCCAATTGGGGAATTGTATCCAACTTTAAAAATAGTTTTCTGCTGGCGAATTAGGGAATTCATCTTGAAGTTATGTATTTTGTTCGAATCACTTTTCGTTGCGCATTAAATTTTATGGGTAGTTTTTTTTTTGGGTCCTTTAAAAAAATATTTAACACGTCACGTGAAATATCCGCACACTCAATTCAATATAAAAAATTAGAAAATATAAAAATTATTTGTTAGAAACCACGTTAGACTGCTGGAAAGAAGACGCAATTTAGCAACATTCACGGGAAATTATGCTGATGACAAATGTTTCGATTTTTCTGCTGTCTTTGTTTGATGTGCACCAAATGATTTCAATCACCGACGTGGGAATACGCGTTGTGATCTTTTTTTTATTTATTTTTAATAAGTTTGTTGCGGTGAACTTAATTTAATATTTATTGCCATTGCCGATGACGATCGAGTTTTTAGAAAAGTTCGAATGAGAAATTTGTTGCAGAAAAATTGACAACTCAATTCGCGCAAGATGTTTTTTTCTACCTGTCGATACTAGCGACATCAATTTGTACGTAAAACTGTTTGTTTTGTGTGACGGGGGTGACATTCAGCTGAACTGTATTTATGCCGAACATGGTTGTCGATCTGGACTTTAGTATTGGCAAGCATTTTTAGGATTTTCCTGCAAGTTTCACTCAATATTGCTTCCATTTGTTGCGTTCTCTCAAACTTGAGCAAGTTTCGCATTCATAAACGTCAAAATAAATCCACTTTACGTCCGAGTGAATGGAATGTGGAGATTTTTCTACAATTGAAATTCCCTTTGCTATAGTTCCAATGGATTTTACCCATTTCCAGAGTCGTTCTGCCGCATCAATGCCACCAAACCAATTCCAATAGGAGCTTTACTTGCCCATTACTTTTAATAAAAAAAAAGAAAAACAAAACTTATTATAGGTACATTTAAAAACAATCCTCATTTATGATGTCCGCATTTACAGCTAGGCCCCTCTCCTTCAGCGCTTTCGCTATTAGTCTGTGTTTCTCGTGCCGCTGTTCTTGTTCCCTGCGCTGTGCATCAAGAATCTCTTCCACAGAAATCTCCTTCAGAGGCAATTTGGACTCTTTGTCACGATCCTTGTTAACGAGTGTGTAACTTTTTACAAAATGCGTTCAAGGTGTACACAAAGTACTTACAATTTCGCCCAGCAGAACCACATTCTCGCCACGAATGAGGAAAACCCCTCGGGGTATATCTCCGTACTCATTGCCCACATGGATTCTCTCGATTGTCCGGTGGAGCACTAAATTGGCGAACTGATCGACGGATCGCAGGTAACCAATTAGTGTCCTTCCATCTCTTAACAGGACCATCAGTTTTTCTGAAATACGCGATGAAGTTACTCTGATAAATGGATGGGAGAGGCTAGCGACTTACTATCGACTTCTTCAAGCAAGTGTGCGGTCCCAGCAAGTGGATTCAAGTCGTCCATTCTTTGCCGTGAGATTTCTTCGATTATTTTATCTTTATAAATTAAATTTTTGTTATTTTGAACTTAAAACAAATAATTTCCGTGCTTCTTTTATTTATATGCGGTACAAATTCGCGTTAAACAAAAGTGTCAAAACTTAGAACTGTTTTCTCATAGCACCAAATTAGAACGTGAAAGTGTGTTCGTTTTGAAATTAATTTGTGGGTACAGTGGATGGGCACATTCAGGAATCTAATCAAACCCGAGATACATCTGGAGAGAGAGCTGTCAGACTTACTAAACTAGATACTTGAACGTCCCCATTGTAAAGCTAAAGTCACTTGAAGAATTTTCTGACAAACAACAGGGAATGGACTAAAATCGCGGATACAAGTTGTGGAAATGAGACTTATTCCTTAAAATGCTCGAGCGATTCGCTGAATACGGGCTGCTGTAAACATTGGAAATCAGTTATCTGCATATAGATCAAAACACCCAGCACCTGTTGGGTAGAAAAATGTTTTTTAAAAACGAAAGAAAAATCTGGACTTCACTCCCATATAATATTTGATAAATGGGTCCAACCTCCACTTTGCAAAAGAACAGACCCACCGTCATCGCGCAGTCGCTACTCTGTCGACTGTCACTAGTAATTTTTTTCTAGTTTTTCGTCGATGATTTGGTTCTCAACAAAAAAGCTTTGTAGCTAAAAATGAAAGAAGAATCATCCTCAAACGAAGAGTACTTCAAGAAACTCGAACATTGGGTCAACCAATCAAAGCTGCTACAAAACGCTACAGCATGTTTTCCCTACTACTTGGCGTCAAACTATCCCAACTACTTCTCTCTGAATGGGGCGAACATCATCCCAGAAACAATTGCTGCGCCCAACGTTGCAGCTCCTCCACCAAGACCGACGCCTTCACGTTTTCATAATCTCCAAAATAATGCATCGCCAAACAGAGGTAAGCTAGACAAAGAGGTAAAGGCCATTTTTGTATTTCGACCATTTCCTGCAGTTTCTGGCCAAGATGGAGGCTACGAGTTCGTTATTGCGCCGTTGTGGAAACGATTTGTCGCTGAAATGGTCGATGTCATCCTCTTGTTGCTGCTGAAAGTCGCCATCACATTTATTCTCCTCAATATCTTCGATTTGGATTTGTATGCACGCCTAGGTCTCTTAAAGCCTTTGATAATTCTATATTACTTGCAGAAGTTATGAGTTTGACAGCGACTACTTGAAGAAGACTGTCACCGAGGATGAGTCCAAGTTCTTGAGCCTGGCGGACCTACTGACGCTCTCATCTGATCTAGTGGCATTGGAAATTCTAATGAAGGTTTTCGTCTGCCTCTATGAAGCGCTCTGGACTATGAATGGACGGGTTTTTGTTGGCGGAGCGACTCCCGGAAAATTGCTACTTCGCTTGAGGATTATCCATGTCGAAGTTCTCACATTGCCGAATGGTGAGCCAATTGCGGGCGCCACGGGTGCACCTGTACGCGCTCTCATCTATCCGGCGGAAAACCCCGGCTTTCGGCGGGCGTTCATACGAGCTGTGGCGAAGAATCTTGTCCTGGCTCTGCTGTTTCCGGTTTGTTTTGTTTTTCTATTCCTGAGAAACAACCGTACGTTCTATGACGTGCTGACAAAAACTGTCGTCGTCGAAGAGAATCCGACCCCGATCTTCAGGAGGCGCTAAAAAATCCATTTTGGTTTATTTGAATGATTGTGTCCATCTTTTAGCACCGTGATAGCCACCTTGGGATATGTACATAGAAATGATTTAATATATAGACACTACATGCGTAAAGTGTGCTCTGACTTAGTGTGTTCTTATATCGCAATACAGGCATCGCACTGGCCTAGATTTATTGTCAAGAACCTTCTTGATTTGAATAACTACATAATATATACACAAATAGAAAGATAACATCTGAAGACTCAAGACTCCTCGATCTCAATATACTTCTCCAGTATCTGAAACATCTCCACTTTGGCTTTGATCTTATGAACCCGCGACAACTGCCGCAGGTAGGCGCCTATGCTCTTGCAAAAGAAGTCGTCTTCATCGCCAATGGTGTAGCTGGTCGATCCTTTTGTTATTTCCGTGACTTTGTGGTGTTCCGTTTCGGTCACTAGGTCACAGGTGTGTGAACTAACATTCTCTGTACTCTCCTCCAGATCGCAGTTAACATGGAACTCCTCGTAACCGTCCGCAGATATCAGGCGCTCCTCTTCGTTGCGCGGATCCATTACTATAGTCACCGTGTCGCATTTCGATCTCTTGAAATCGTGTTGGTAGCCATCATCAACGACATTCACATCGTCGACTGCGGAGACGCCCGATTCCATTTTATAAGAAAAACTCTCGCTGGTATCGCAGTTCTGCTCCACTTTGCCATCCCATTTGGCATCTGATTTTATTTGACAGACTATCGACCGTCGCTCTCTAAAAGTTTGCAATTATGGATAAACCTTCTCTGAGGGCTGCGGGCTCTTTACTTACTTCCGTTTCCGGACGAAGGGTCTGAGAAAGTCCATTTCCTTGAAAAATTCATCCGGACCATAGTCGCTTTTGGGTGACAGACGACGACACTTCAGCTCCCGGGAGTATCTATCACGGAGACATGTCCATCGACGACGAGCATCATGCGCTGTGAATCAAATCTTCTTAGTTATAGTCGAGTGGGCCAACTTGACTTTCACTTACGGCTGATCCCCAGGTACAAAGCGAGATCTTTCCAAATCTTTTCCTTTCGATGGGCGAACTTAAAGTCTGGATTCAGTGGATTGAATAGGCCTGGAGTGGCGCGTACCCCCCGCACAAGTTCCATGTCGGACGGATCCATTTGATAGCAAATTGAGTTTTTTTTTTTTTGGAAAGAGTAAACAAATAACAAAAACTGATATATTTCGTAAAAGATGTGTAGGTGTAGTTAGACAAACGTTTATGCTACGGTGCGTGAAAACAAAATTGTCACGTTACACGTTCGGGACTGCGATGCGATACGATGTCAGTTGTTGCTACATAACGATATGTGAAGCAACGCAACGCATATCTTCGCGATGCGACTAGTAATGCCAAGTTCACGATATATTTCAGTGATTTGTGCAGGTGCAAAAATCTGTAGGTGAGTAATAAAAATGTAAAAATAAACTAAAAAAGTTGAAGAACCAATTTTGTCAAGAGAGTCCGTTCAGATATTGAAAATTCTATACAAAAATAATAAAAAGCTCATTATCTTCCTGTGGATGTTTGTATTTTGTTCTATTCGTTGTGTTTTGATCAATCGCTATCGATTTTTGCTTCGGCAACCACAGCGATGTGAACCATTTCTCTGTACACATTATCGCCCGGGATTTTCGTACAAATTCTTAACACTAATTGGTTCAAAACAAATCCATTCTTAACTGCAGTGAACATTAACAATTTGAAATAATTAAGTTATATTCCTGCGCTTGGTTTTTCGTACCGTCGTCAGACGATGTAAGCGCGACCATTTATTAAACGAATACATGATGTTGGCAGCTCCATTCCAGTCATGAATTTCCAATAAATTCCAGTCGCAAATGTTGTTTTTTTTTAATATAATTTTCAAATGTCTTCAGCGGTTTTCGGCGTTTTCTACTTTTCTCCTTTTATAACAGAATTGCTGTCTTGTTTGTTGAATTTAATTAGTTATTAAATGCCAAATGACACGCCCAACATTGCAATGTGTAAATCTGTAAAACCAAATACGTGTGTGTACAGTTTTCAGTTCAGAGTTTCGTGCACGCCTTCGCGGGGAAGGACTTCTGTAGATTTGTTTTCATCTTTATTCGATTAGGTTTTTATTTATTTATTTTAAACAATGGACGAAGTGTGTGCAAGCAATATGTCCGACATGGACATTGCAGCACGAATGCGCCGAAATAATTATGAAAAGTTCAAAACCCTAGTGCGGATGCACCTCTCCTTTGAATTGGACTTGAATACGGATGAGTGAGTTGGGATCGAATGCCGATTGTTCTGAGATTAGTCTCCTAATGGATATGTTATTTACCAGGTTTGATTTGCCATGTCATGAGGTCGTCTACTACGAGAAGGGTAAACTGAAGAAATGGAATCGGTTGTCGAAGAAAATGAAAAGTTGCACCTCGGGAAAGACGTCTGCCAGTCCTCCGGAAGGAAATCCCCTGGCGTTGGACCACAACTTCATCATGCAGCTGAAGCAATTGAAAGAGTTTATGCTAATGGAAAAGAGTAAGCTCATCAAATAGTGATTAACATTTATAAACAGTCACCATTCCACTTGCAGATGTAACGCAGGAGGGGATATTTCGTAAGACAGGCTCAGTGTCGCGGCAGAATGAACTTCGTGCCCTCATTCAGAACGGCAAACCGATGAATTTAAACGACAGCTACACGGTTCATGATTGTGCGACGGTGTTCAAGAGTTTCCTCGCCGATTTGCACGAGCCAGTGCTGACGGACGCCCACTACCCAGCTCATTGTCAAATCGCTCCTCTCTGCAGTGATAAAAGTTCCAGCGAAGCTGCAACTGACAAAAACAAACGACTGCACTTGCTCAGCTCCGCGCAGCTGCTTCTACTTCTACTGCCCGATGAAAACAGACAACTACTCCGGGAGATCATTGAAATGCTGCACGTGGTATCCACCCACGAGAACGCGAACAAAATGTCTGCAGAAAACCTCGCCACCCTCTTTGCTCCGCACTTGATTTGTCCACGGAATTTACCGCCCGAAGCTCTGCACTACGTCGCCCAGACCATGTCCCCTATCATAACCTACATGATAACGAAAGGTTTAGAGATTTTCGAGATTCCTGCCAAATTGGCGACCGACATCCGAGCCTACTTCCTCGAACGCAAACGGAAGAAGACCATGTCGCCCGAACAAACGCTCGACGAATCGATATCCGACATATCGACTGTGAACACGGTTTATACGTTTGTTGACCGGGAGAAGACCGCAGCCGCTCACAACGCCAACAACACGGATACAGAGCTGGCCCAGTTGTATGCGCATATCCAGAGTCTTCCGGAGTCGTCCAAGAAGCGACGACTGATTAAGCAGTTCAATAAACAAAATGGCCAAGGTGAGTTTGGTGTTTTTTTTTATTTGCACTGCGATGTAACAAAAATGTTTCTCTTGTCGTCTTAGGAACTCCGTTGCAGCTGGTGACCATGAATCGGCTAAAGAACTCGGAGCCGTCACGCAGTGCCAAGTCGATAAGCGATTCCATAAAGAAGCACATCTTCCACAAGGGCATCATCTCGCGGACTCCAAAGAGGGCGGCTGTAACGCTGAATGCGCAGGGTGTGAGTATAGTTCATAACTTTCCCCAATTGTTTGCTGTATATAAGATGCATGCTTGGATTTATGTAGTTGCAACCAAAGGAACAAGCAAGGTTTAAGTCTCTTACGTTGCTTGTGGCTTTACTTAATGTTCGGTGTTTGCCATTTGTGATTGTGTTTTCAATTCGCCTCCCTAATTTCTAAACAGACGCCAAACTTCTCGACGAGAAACCCCAAACTACGTGTACTCTTTCAAAGTCCCCTGTCGAATGCCTCATCTCATCATAACACATCGGGGACGTCGTCGAGTTCCTCCTCATCGTCATCTACTATGTTTTCAATTAAAACGCATCCTCTGCAAAAATCTATCTCTTCCACTTCTTTGCTACTAACCCATTCGACAAGTGCGCCACCGGCAGCTACCGTCACCATTTCCGTGTCGGCGCCAGTAAGCCGGACCACTTCAAGTGAGCTCGAGTCGAACAGTTGCACCACACCGCTCAAGTTGCAGGTCGATGACAAAAAGTCGGTCGCTTGGAAGGACACCACTCAGCTGGACGTCGCCGAGATAAGCAATCCATCGACCCCGGTGAATCAAATCGAGTTCCAGTCCCGCTACAAGTCCGAACCGAACTTGAGTCGAATACTCAGCGAACGGGCGACGCCGATTGGCAAGAGCAAGTCCCTGACGCGCAAGCTAATCAAGGGCGTGAGTATGGGCAATCTGAGATTCCCATTTGTGCCGGACGCGAGCAGAAAGCTGGCTCGATCGGTGTCGTTGCTGAACCAGCAGTCGAGCGATGATAGTGTCACGTTTCAGGAGGAAAACGAATCGGAGAACGAGCTGGACGAAGAAGACGACGACGAGGACGATGTGGAGGACTTCCCCGGCGAAGAGGACTATCCTGAAGTGGCCGGCAGCAGTGGCACCCAACGACTGTCGATCTATCGAAACATCGATCTGATTACGAGCACTCCATCGATGCTGCTCGGCAGGCGGTCAATGTCGCCAATAACCAAGTCCACGCAGCGAATGCCCAAGGCCATGCAGGTAAGACAAACCACATTATTGTCGCCACCATCCCTACTTAACCGCACGCCCAACACGTTTACATTTTGTCCTGCTTTGCAATTTCGTTCTTTGTTTCATAATCCATTCCCAAATTTAGGAGTCAATTATGACGCCCAGGTCCAGGAAGCCCGTCATGCTGACCACAACGCTGGGCTCGTCTGAGCAAAATCAAACCTTCTACCAAAGTGATTTGTCCAGTTTTCGAGAGCAGGACGAAGACTCCCTCACCAAACAGCCACCTGTGGAGAGCAACCCCAATCAGCAGCCGGCCGTACAAAAGGCGACACTGTCCAACGACTTCAAGTGAGCCGACAAAACCGCCCATCGAAACTCTAATCATTTATTAATGTCCCATTTGCAGGGAGTACCTCCTCAGTCGTAGCGTGCTAACCGCCAGCCCCGTTGACTCGTCATTCTCTAGCCAACCAGATGACTTTGGTTCCACGCAGGACATTGAGGACCTAGACGAATCCCAGCTCAGCAGGAGCCTGCTGTACTGCCTAGATGGCAATCAACCAGTCGAACTGGAAGCGGCAAATGACAACGCCACCGACGGCAATCAGTCGGCAGCCTCATCGAGTCGCAAGCGAGCCGCAACAAGCGACAGTGCCGCCAACAAGGAGAACATCGAGAGTTTTTTGCTAACCAAAAAGCTGTTCATCAGCGAGTACGACGGCAATCCCGGAGAGACGTCATTTTAACATTACAAGGAACTGAATCATTTTATTATTATTATTATTTTATTACGTATATTGATCTGCATCAATAGGAAAGAAACCATTAAATATTTTTATTCGTGTTAATAAAATATATATTATTATACATTTGACAGTTGAATTGAGTTTTTAACTGAAAGGGAGAGGGTCGCCTGTTGCCCAGTGGCTGAAACTGGCAGGCATTCAGAAAGACCATTCGTCACAGTAGAAGAAGAACGGCACGAAATCAATTGTTGAAAGTTTTCCGTCTTTTCAGTTAAAAGCAGATAGTAGACCGACCGACTACAGCGGCATTTTTCAAGCTGAAGATCTCTCATGTGGGCAGAGAACCAGAACAGAGATGAATGAATTTAACACGGAATTATTGGATAAAACCCAATTCACGAACTACAAGCGTCAACTAGCAGTCCTCTTGCGGCTGTCCCCCTAATTTTTTTCTTACAAATTCCGCCATTTTGTTTTTCTATCGGTGTTATACGTCAAAAAATTCTGCCAACCGTAGGGGAATGTGATTGACTTTGGAAATATCAACATTTTAACGGAAAATCAACCGAAGTTTTTGGTCTCAGTATGGTTTGTCTATTTTTTTACTCATTACTATTATTTTACTCATTTCGCATGTCCAATTAAACAAAAAACAGTCAGGTACCCATATTTTCTTGATATCCGTTCGCTTGGATTATTTGCAGTCTTTGACACTTTCCTAAGCGGTTTCTATACACTGGTTAAATTTGAATCATGCGAAATTTCGCGTTTAGATTGATTTCTAAACATTTCTATATAAACAATTAACAAAAATAGATCCACCCGATACGTTTCAGTTAAAAATTTGCACGAAAACATAAACAAACTACACTAGCTGTCAAACGTACATACTTGTAATGGTAAATCTGAAGCAAAAGTGCTTCGAAATCGGAAAAATATCATTTTTTCGTACCAATCGAACATAAAAAGCGATCTAGAGCAAAAAAAAAGGTGCTCTGAGAAGCCCAATCGAATACCACATCCGATAGACTGACAGTAGCAATAATTGCACTACCACAACTTCTAAACAAAGTTTACTTTATAACAGCGAAATAGCCCCATCCGGGAAATGACGTCAACAACAGTGGCTGTGACTGCTTCTATGCAATTAACTCGACAACTTTGCAACGCCTCCATGTCTTTCGCGAACGTCTGACAAAAATCCGAGAGTGCAACTGTCATGAAGAAGCTTCTCAATTAGCCTTTTGGACTCGGCATAAAATTGTAGATCCCTTCCATTCGTCCGAAAAATGAAAAACTCACACAAAACGAATCGTTGTGAGAGGATAAGCCTCCTAGGGTCCTTATGGACCTGTTGCGCCAGCTCTTAATTGTACCCTACACAGGAAGGTATATTTGTCATTACATTTGTAACACCAAGAAGGAGTCACCGGAGACCTCATAAAGTATATATTCCGAATCAGGATCACATTCTGAATCGATTTAGCCATGTCCGTCTGTCTGTCTGTTGAAAGCGCGATAGCGCCCAAAGGAATTGACATAGGAGAATGAAATTTGGTGAAAGGACTTTGTCCGGGAATTTAATCGTCCGGTACTCAATCTGCAAAAGTCCAGAAATTAAGCAAAACAAACTACCGAGCAAAATAAGCGTATCTTTATTTCTTAATTTTCTGAAGGTTGAGGAGACTCGTTGTCAGATTGACTGTCGAAACTTATCTGCTCCAAATTGCCTGCCATGCAGGTCACTTTTCCCTCAGCAAGAAGCCCGCGTCCATATGAGTGCCTTGTCAGCCGAACGCCCACACTCCCAGGGTGTCCAGTACCCCATATTAAGCCCAGGCATGGGATATCCATAGCCACACGACGAACAGCATTCCCACCAGCCACTACGATTAGTCCAATGCGACGATCCATTTCTTATTTTCTTGTTCGGTGCGCTATGTATCTA
This sequence comes from Cheilosia impressa, assembly GCA_948293265.1. Classification (NCBI taxonomy): domain Eukaryota; kingdom Metazoa; phylum Arthropoda; class Insecta; order Diptera; family Syrphidae; genus Cheilosia; species Cheilosia impressa. Next base: position 51,796,064 of record OX411884.1, on the reverse strand, counting down.
TTCCCCATGGTTATGATTGCTGCCGTATTAATTCCCCATCGGAATTGTGCCATTAGATTTGGCGCGAGGTGTCGGGTGACCGAGACAACGACGAGTGGATGGCGATCCAACCGACACCGTCTGGCATCGGTATTTCATATGCGTTAGCGATATGACTTGTGCCGTGAGTAGCTGGCTGGGACGTTGATGAGAGTTCAACCAGAGACAATAGTATGGTTTGTCTATGAGTTCAACGACGAAGAATGCAGCCATCAGGTGGATGACCGGAGACAAAACCAATTTTGCATGACTTGTATGTGTAGTGTACCCACACAGAATATCAAATTAAAAGAGCAGCAACGCTGTTCCAAAAGCAAAACACAAAACAGATAACGGGTGACCGAGTGACCACATGCATTGCACATTGCATAAGCACAAGTGTTATAATTTACTTATCGCCAGATAGTGCCTGTGCCAGATGTTGGCAATCGGACTCCTAATGCAGGTCAATTATTGGAATAGATTTGGGAATGGTAAGGAGGGTCAACTAGTATAAGAGTAGAACGTTTACGAAAAATTAAGCAAATTCTCATTTTTATGGCACTTTATGGCGTACTGCATTTACACCATCACGCACGCGCATTTTTGCACGAGACGTGACAGAGAGATCCGTTTTTCCGCAGTCAATGCTTGTAAAGGAGTAAGAATGAGATCACAAATCAGACACCAAAAGTGTCATGGATGTTCTGCCCATAATTATAGATACGTAAAACGGAAATAAACCCAAGTTCCGGGGAATATAAATTCAGTAATCAACCAACTTCAGCCGATTTCCCGTTACGTTTCAGTAAATTAAACCAAAAATGCATCAATCAGTTATACGAAATTAATAAATAATTGTCGGTTCATCACTTCCGGAAGGCATTTTGTTTTATAGAAAAGCGAAATTTCGTGAGCCGTCGCTATAAAAATATCAACATGCATAGCTTTCCCATAATTCCTACCAGAGACAATAGGTCTGTTCGCTTACTTTTAAATCTTACGAATTTGTACTAATTCGTACGAATTTTACTCAATGTCGTTCCTTAACTCGAAAAATTCGCAAAAGAGAGCGTCATCGAGAGAGCAAGCTATTACCCCTCCACTGAGAATCTTACGAATTTTTACTCAACAAATTTCATGGTGTAGAATTGAAAAAGCTGTCAGTCACCTTTCAATGAACAGCTGATTTGAAATTTGTTGTCCTATTTGACATATGAGTGCATTTGTTTTGATTTCTTTTAAAATGTAATCAACAGGAGGCATAATAAAATTAATTGTTATCCTTGTCCTTTCTTACTTCTTACTTGCTGTAAGGATTAAGAAAAGACAATCGTCTCCACGAAATTTTTAATGCCGTGTCGCTTTTTCCTTTCATGCTTGTAGATCAATCAGTTCAAACTCTTCCATATACTCGGAAGCATGTAGAAGAAGTTTAATTAATTACGAATCATTTTCATCGTTAGGTAGATGAATAAACTAATTTTGTTAGTTAATTAGCCAAGTCTTCGAGTTTATACGATATTTTAACGGATTTTCGTCAAACTTTTTTGAATTTTTGAATTATGTATCTGTCATTTTTCGCAGTTTACTACAAAAGCGTTCCCTAACTTTTTCGTAAGTGTCTCTCTCCGTGAGAGAATTTATCCCCACCACTGCCATTTTGACAGTCTTTTCCATTTTACTACAAAAGTAAAGGAACAGACCTAATGTGGACGTTCAAGTATCTAGTTTAGTAAGTCTGACAGCTCTCTCACTAAGTGAATCTCGGTTTTGATTGGCCGCATTCAAGAATCTAGTCATCTTAAGTCGACTAGATTGGTCTGGATGAGATGCAACCTGAACGCAAAAACTAGAATGGTCGGGAACGTCACGATTTCTACGTCAGCCACATATGAGAACTGTCAACTTAGTACTCAGTCACGAATTTCTTGACTAGATTCGTCGGCTACCCCTCCATAAACGTCAACTGAAACAGCTGCTCACATGACCGATTTCGACCAATCAAAACCGAGATACACTTAGTGAGAGAGCTGTCAGACTTATGTGGTATTCGATTGGGCGCTCTCAGAGCACTTTTTTTGCTCTCAGATCAGTTTTTATGTTCGTTTGGTACAAAAAAAGCAATCTTTTTCAGATTTCAGAGCACTTTTGCGAATCTGGATATTTTCTCAGATTTGCTTCAGATTTACCAATACACGTGCGTTTGAGTTTGACAACTAGTGGAGTTTGTTTACATTTTAGTGAAATTTTTCAACTGCAAAGAAATGCATTGCATCGGTTGGATATAGTTTTGTTAATTATTTATGTACAAATGTTTAGAAATCAATTTGGGCGAGCATTTTGAATGTTTTCATATAAAATTTAACCAGTGAATGGAAAACGCTTAGAAAAGTTCGAAGGATACACATATTGCAGTCGCACAAATATCAACAAAAAAAAGAGCAAGTGACGTTTTTGTGTTCGATTAGCCACACGAAATCTGAAATCTGAGAGCAAATCTGAAGAAGCCCAATCGAATACCACATTACTAAACTAGATACTTGAACGCCCTCATTGGTCGAAATCGGTCGTGAGAGCATCTGTTTCAGTTGACGTTTATGGAGGGATAGCCGACGAATCTAGTCAAGAAATTCGTGACTTGGTACTAAGTTGACAGTTCTCATATGTGGCTGACGTAGAAAACGTGACGTTCCCGACCATTCTAGTTTTTGCGTTCAGGTTGCATCTCATCCAGACCAATCTAGTCGACTTAAGATGACTAGATTCTTGAATGCGGCCAATACTAAGTATGGTTTGTCTATGATTCCTACCACGTAAACAAGATGGCCGACGAAAAAACGTTTCACGTTTTTTTGCGTGTTAGGTAATGCCGTCCCTTTCAGTCACACGGCTATTTAGTATTTAGCATCTCTTCAATTTTCCGTGTTAGGAATGTGTGACTGTGTAAATGCGGCATAAGCCTGCCGGGTTTTTACTTCTCTGTCCAAACTGCACAGGGATGTCAGCACGTAACTTGATAAAATCTGGCAGGACCTAATTTGTCTCAATCGAGTAGGTATTATCGATGGAGGATAATCGAATGAGACAAAATAGGTGCTGCCAGAGCTCGATTGTATCAAGTTACGTGCTGACACGTGCTAACACCCCTGGGGGGTTATTCCCAAATGCGCGGCGGATCGCTTTTAATGGCGGATTTGAATTTTTGTATTTCCAAAAGCGATTCGCTTTCCATTCGACCATATCATTGCATTGAAAGCGATAGGTGTTTAGGTGACGGATTGCTGGCGGATTGTTTACGGTCCTAATAAAAATGTAAGTACATATTCAATAAAAACAAGAAGTTTAAACATTCTGTGCACAAAAAATATCTTATTAATTGAATTTATTATACCTACATATACTTTTTAATAAAGGAGTCACAAACATACTTCCGTACAACAATTTGCTGCACTTGTTGAATTTTTAAAAGATAACAGTGGACTAGCGAAGGGCATTATTAATTCTCTGCATACGAATATAAACTGATTGAATCCATTTAATTATTTTTATTCAAAACAAAATCCGAAACTTTCACAATCAGCAACAACAAGACAACAAAAAATTGTTGTGTCGGGAATCAGCTGTCAAATATTTGGAAAATTGGAAGTCAGAATGGAAATAACTGGAAAGCTTTGGGAAGGATAATTTTCGCCCCGTTCGCATTTGAGAATAAGCAAAAGCGAACACGGTCGAAATTAAGGTATCGCTTTTGATACGATCCGCCGCGCATTTGGGAATAACCCCCCTGATCACTCAACATATATGCAGTGGAGGGTATCAAAGCATCTGCCAGGCCGATGATAAAACGTTTACTTGTTTTTTTTTTTAACTTTCCAACCGTCATAAAAATTCAAACCCACGCAAGGGTCCTCCGCCGGATCAACTTTCACCATTCAAATAAAAACACAACTGCCCGTTAAGTTCTTAATACATACTGTATGTCAATTTTAAACAATTATTTCTGATTACAGTTTTACTATTCATCATGTGTGTGTGTGTGTGTTTCTGAATTTGTTTTCTTTTTCTTTTCTTTTATTCACCATGTAATGCTAACGCTACTTGTTGATAAAATGAGTAAAATTATTTATATTATGAATATAATAAAATATTAATATATACGCTTGTTTTCCAATTTAAAATAGTAGATTACAACTAACCGCTATTTAAAAAAAAAAAAAAAAAATCAAACATTATATACTGTTCGCTGGCCACACACATTTATTGCTTATTACAAAAAGAAAGTGTTGCTGCTGCGAGCTGGAGGAAATTCGAAAGCCCCAATGCAATTGCGCGTGTAATGTAACATTTCCCAGGACGCTTTTTGTTATAAGTTAATTGAGCTACAAGAATTGATTAAAAAAAAAGCAACAAAAATTTATTTAACTAAAATATTACACAGTACAATTGATGTTGTTCTTCTAGATGTCAATGCGTAATGTGTGTGTGTGTGATTGAGTGGTGTCCTCTGTTTAATAAATAATTTCCAAGTAAACAATATATAAATGCTCGCCAAACAACGCCCATACAATTGCTGGATGAAATATTTGATTTTACGTCTAGACAGTGTGCCCTTAGAACTAGAAGCGAAAACGGAGGTCGAGCGGCAAGCAGTTTTATTCCTCTGCAGCGACCTCAGAAGACGGTGCGGTGCTTTCGGGGGGAGGACCGCCTGCATCGGCGTCGCCACCACCGTTGGCGGCGCTGCCGCCTTCACATTCCTTGTCGGAAGTCGATGGTTTGTTGTTGTCCGGAGCGGGTTCGTCATAGAGCGGGGTGTTGATGGAATTTGTTCGTTCCTCCTTTTTGCTGGGCTGCTGCTGCTGTTGTTGTTGCTGCTGCTCCTCCCTGGGAGCCGCAATTGGGGCGGCAAATTCCTCTGTTTCAACATTTGCCGGAGGGGAAGGTTCTCTCTGCCGGTTGAAGTCCTCCATGGCGGCCTCATTTTGGGGTTCGTCCTCCCTTTGCTGGGAAGGCGAAAACGATTTCCTTTGGCCCTGTTCGAAGCTGTGCTCGGAGAGCTCCTGATCCCAATCCTCTTCAGTATCTAGTGGAACATTGGCTGGTGCTTTCTTTGGCGGCGTTGACGGTTCGTCACGCTGCTCACTGGACATTTTGCGATTCCTTGGCGGTCGGTCGTTGCCGACGCCATCGCCGCGCCTTTCGCGCGATGTTCGATCGATTCGCTCGCGTGAATTGCGATCGTTCATTTGGCGACGACCACCGCGGTCTCTGTCTCTACTCATGCGGTTGTCGTCGGGGCCGTCCCTGTCGCGTCCACCACCGAAACGATTGCCGCCCATTCGTCGTTTGAAAGCGTTTGTGCCGCCACCCTCTTCGTCGTCGTCATTGTCGCGCCAGTTGTTTGGACCGCCGCCGCCGCGACCCCCTCGACCGCCGCCACGCCGGTCGTTCATACCACGTCCGCCACGCATTCTGTTGCCACCGCCGCCTCCGCCACCACCTTCCATGTCACGTTCGAACTGTGGCCGATCGTTGAAGTTGAACCCGCCACCTAAATGAGTGCAGCGTAAGTCTTCAAAAGTTGATTACACCATAACGCGGGACTTACCTGGTGGTCCACCTTGAGCGCGAGGTCCTTGCCCGCGCATGAACATGCCCGGCCCGGGACCCATTCCAGGTCCACCCATCCGATTGTTAAACACTGGCGGGGGTTGAATCCGCATTTGCATCAGGCTGTTGGGCTGATTGAATCGATTCTGCATATTTGGGAAGAACTCTCCACCACCACCACGTCCGCCGCCTCCTCCTCCGCGACGATCAGTAAAATCTGAAAAACAAGGACACAATGAGCACTTTATTCGTTGCACGACGTCAAACCTTACCATCTCCACCAGCATGTCGCATATCGAAGAATCCACCGTCCCTCTGCGGGTGGTTGTTCATTTCAAACGGCGGAATGTTCACAGGCGGACCAACGCCGCCACGGCGTTGGCTGTCATTGAAGTTGGGAGGACCGCCGCCATTCTCGCGCCACATCTCACCTTCAGCGACTTCGCCACGGTTTCCAGCGCGATCCCGATCCTCGCGGGCACCCCACCGTGAACCACCACCGCGATTCCTATCGCGGGCGACGAAATCTTCGCCACCATCAGCGCCCGGCATAACTGCCGCTTCGGGAAAGCCGCCAACGCCTCCCTGAAACATGGGCGGCGGCTGATTGAAATTAATCGGTGGCGGCGGAGCCTCGGTAGGCATATCATCCTCCATCTCGATGTCCATCTGATCGTCGCTCGAAGCATTTCCGCCCACACTTGCCGGCTGGAACGGATGTGGTGTGGGAATGGGCATCGGCTGCATGAGACCGGGATTTCCCATGAACCCACCCGGCGGCATGCCACCGTCGCCGCGCATATTCGGCGGGGGAATATTTTTGTCCAACTGTGGAATCGGCGGGTAGCCAGGCGGCGGAAGCATGCCATGCATCATGGCGTGCGGTGGTGGCATTCCTGCCACCATAGACGGCGGCATCGGTATACCGGATACCATATTGTTGGGCATTGGCACACCCATCGGAGCCATCATACGTGGTGGCGCACCCATTGGCGGTGCCATGGTAAACGGCGGCATTGCCATCATGCCACCCGCAGTCGGTGGTGGCTGGGTTGTGTCAATCTTTGGCATGCCATCCATGCCGAACATCATCGCCGCACCACCGCCACTGGCAATGTTCTCTTTGATGTTCTTCAGTTTGTTGATTTTGTCCTTCATCCAGTCGGGCATTGAGTCCTCGTCAAACATGCCGCCCTCCTCCAGCGCATCCAGGTCGGTATCTTCGGCCAGCTTGTCCCACGGTATGTAGGTGACGCCCAGCTCCAAGTCCCAAAAGTCTTTCCACTCCTTGCTTTTGACACCCTTGCCGGCGGCCCACGATATTGTTATTCCCCGGCCCTGGAGTTTGTGATTTTTCAGGGCGCTCATTGCTTTGCTGGCGTCTTGACGGCGATTCATCACTATGAATGCACATCCTCGCGGAACAATCTGATCTATGCTCACGATGTCGCCATACTTGCCGAAGGTGTCGGACAGCTCCTCCTGGTACACCAGCTTGGAGAGGTGACCCACCCATAGTGTTGTGCTGCAAACTGCAAGCGGAAAAACAAATAGTCACGGTTAAAGCAAGAAAGGGCATAAATGGCGTTTCTGTTGTGCAGTCGCATGTTGGAGCGGTGTGTGCCTTAAAACCTAATCCAAACAAGAAAATACCGCTCTAGCTCTCTACCTACATAATGTTCGTCTCAAAAACACGAAACCAACGCAACTAGCAGGCTTTGAAGCAAAAGACCGAAAAGGGGAACTGCTATGTCGCAGAAGACCCCTCCAAGGACCCACTGCTGTAGTTTCAGCTATTGTGGAGACGACACACAACGCGCGCGGCTTTGGCAACGAATGTAAGTCTGGTTCTGGCTGGTTTTCGACTGAATTCGGAAAGGTTGAGGTGTATTAATCTGTCCGCAAGATTGGCTAAAAGAGAGCTAATGACCCCATTAAGTCAGCCGCACTGAGTTGACCCCTACCGACATCCAAACACATCTTGGACAGAAAGAAATGGATCCATTTGTTTGATAATAAAATAAAAAAAGAGGAACCTTGGAAAAGCAGTCCAAACAGAGAAAGAGTTGTTTAACCGCATTTGATAGGGGTCCTTGTTTCCACCCATCTTTGCCTTAATTTGATGGCTTATCGGCTAAATCAATGTGAATCTTCTGTGGAATTGTACGAAACTTGTTACTCAATCCACGAACAAGCTACAGATCATAAATTGGTGCAAATTGTTGCGTCGACTCCGGAAGAAATCACACGAGATGCAATTTATCTCGCTCATTTGTCAATTTCGTTGATAAAAATGGCGTCTCCAGTTTATCACACTACCAACATTGAACAGATGACTGTGGTAACAACAATAATCGAACAGACGTCGGTTTTATGGTTTCAATCGGAAACCAAATAAAGTTCGACAGTCAGTCGAAAGGTATTTAACAGCGCAGCTTGTAAAAGACATGGGCCAGTTAGTTTTAAAATCCACCCCGCACCCTTGCGCGATCAACACAAAAAATGTCCTAAACAATGCACCCCTGGAGGGAACTTTCCTGCACTAAAATTAAAAGAGGAGCAGTTTGTCCATGTTCAACATGAACGAGCAGAATAGTCTTCAAATCAAAACAGCCTTCAAAGTAACTTCATGTTGGGCATTAAGGACCACAATTAGTCAGTTTTCGATAGAAAACTCGCCAGAAAATCCTTTATTATGGCTGTTCACCTGCTCATGGAGTAGAAATGGTGACCCTGAGGGTGTAATGCGTACTCGTTTGCATTGCATTGCATTTTGGAGTATATCTAGGCAACTTGTTGAGCAAACAAATTGAGTAGCAAGTAAGCGTTATGTTTGAGACATGTTTTCTCCCTAGGGTAGGCATCTTGGCATTATACTCAGAGATGTCTTAGACTAGTAGATGACAAAGAAGGAAATAAAGACCGCATGTCACTGAAAGACTGGCCAGTAACATTCATTCCTCAGCAGACTTTCATATGCAGACCAGTTCTTTCGAGAGAACAAATCGCTAGTCATACATCCAATGAGGATGCGGAGAATGTAACCTGGGGTCGAATTACCGCATCCGTGAGCGAGCAATACGTCACTGAATTTTGTGGATTTTAGGTTAGGTTATGTTAGGTTGAGTGGGGTTGTAAGTTCATCACAAAAGACCAGGCACCAAGACGGGCCCATCCCAGGATTTTACACGCAAATCAATAACAAAATCAGTCACGTACCTAGTACTCGATCACGGAAGCGGTAATTCAACCCCTGTCTCTAGTATTTATCAATCACCGAAGACGCGAATATCCCTTGTCTCGGACTAGAGCGCTTTCTTTTTATTTGGAGAGGGGCTGATTCGATTGGTAAAGTTAAATGCGTGACCAAGAAATCTCGATCGATATATAAAAGTACAGTACACCAATAGAAGACCTCCACAAAAATGCTCCCTACTGACGGAACAGAACTTGAAACAAGTGATAAGTAGGAACCAAATCTTCGTCCGTTCTTGTGAAGGGACACGATATATTCAGAAGTACCTCCCATGACTTGTGGTTTCTGTGGCAATCGACGTGTTGCTGTTATAATGCTCAGCTGATATAACGACGATCAGTTGTATTTGATCTCGACCCATCGCAAATAGTCTCGACTGGTCCTTTTAGCCCTTGAGTATTTCACTAGATAACTTGTGACGATGAGTTCCGACGGACGAACTGTTGGCGCAGTTATCTAAAAAATTGTTCGTATAGATCTCATTCTTAGACCACGACGAAAACGGTGACCAAATTTGTCGGAATGTTTATCAAAAACCACTCAGAAAATCGGTAGTTTAATGGTGTAGACAACAGTTGGACTGTGGCGCTAGTTTTAGCTATTTGGATCGTTTTGTACTTGATGGCAGAATGGACATAGATGGTGGGCGAATCAACAGGACCCACTGAAAGCTTGATTTCTTTCAATTAAAAATATAGTTGAGTATCCGAAAAGGCAACAAACAGAAGGGGTAGTCGTTCAATAATTTCAACTAATAATTTCTAGGCGCCAACGCTTTTGCCCTGTCAAACATCAAGCTTGACTATCAATAGCCGAAACAAATAAGAGAAGGATATGTTTTCTAACCAGTAGAGAGGTTAGTTTTATTTATATCAAGAGGTAGAGGCTCGGCCGAGGGTGGCACGGCACAATAATCTGCACATTCCCGCTCTAGTTGTGTGTAGCACGTCTTTTCACGTGGAAAAAGATCGCCAATCAGAGTTTTCGCGAATAAATTCCGATGGAAATGTTTTCCTTGTAAGCAGATTGCTGAATAGGAAACATTCCCAGGAAAATTTTATTCCCGATAGGGGTGAATATGATGGATCAAAGCGGAACTGATATCATTCGTTTCCCTTTACAATTGCATTGCTGTCCCTAGCCATTCCTCGGGTTACAGCAAACACTAGGGTTCGGCGAAAATTAAATCAAAAAATAATCAGACGAAAGTCAGCACCACAATTCGGCGGTGGAAGTAGACACAGAGTGGGAGGGGTTATTCCCAAATGCGTGGCGGATCCCTTTTGATCGACCACATTTTTATTAGGTCCGCAAACAATCCGTCACCTATCGCTGTCAATGCAATCATAAAATGACGTTGGGAAGTGCTTTGGCTCACACAAAAATTCAAATCCGCCATTAAAAGCTATCCGCCGCGCCTGCCCTTGGGCATGTAAATTTCAAGACGACGATTGAATCGGATTACTTTCACACTTCGTTCAAGATGAGCAAGGATTTCCGCGGAATAATCCATCGCCAGTGGAATGAATTTGAGCCGTGATGCTCTCAAACTCTTAACCTTACACCACTGTGGAGCTAGGTTGGAGTTCCTATCGTTTGGTTGAAGGTGAGGGAGGAATTTTAATCGCCGCTGGCATTTATTTCGGCGTGGGTGTAGAACCAACAAGAGATTCACACAACTGAGGAACGCGTTTTGAGTTCCTATCGTTCCAAGATGAGGGAGGGGTTCCTCATAGTTTGGCCGTGGGAAGCTGCTCTCATATTCTTAACTTTAAAACTGAGCTGCTAGCTTTAAAAACGAGAGTTCTATTTCTTCTCTGTCTAAAAATTCACGTGACTAGCGCTCGCTTTCTGACAACAACTCCTCGTAACAACTCCCAGTTTTACTTTGCCCCCTTTTGTCGCGATCTACCGTCAATGTCTGGCTCGGGACTAATCTGCAGGCGGCGTCTACGATCGTATATCTATAGCTTTGGTACCAGCTGTCCCCTTGCCAATGGCAAGCACAAGAAAAGCAAAAATGTTTACAATAGTTTACAAAAAAAAAAAAAATAGAAAGAAAAACAACGTAAAAATCTGCGCAACGCAATGATGAAGATAGTAATCAAGTATATCACACAGTTTTGCAATTAATACGCGCGCACATCCGATAATAACAAACGAAAAAACAAAAAATCAAAACCCGCGCTCGGATTCGCTCCACCATACGACTGCAATGTTATAGAAAGTTTCAATTAATATTTATATGGTTTTGACAATCGCATATGTTGAAAGAAAATTACCACTCAAATGCTCCTTCTTGATGTCCGGCAGGCCCTTGCGCCGTCGCTCACGTTCGTGTTCGCGCTCCTTCTCCTTTTCCTTGTCGCGGTTGCGTTCGACCAGGCGCTCGCGTTCGCGCTCCCTCTCCCGTGAGTTGCGACGACGATTCGTCCTCGGCGAACGGCTCCTCGATCTCGACCTAGAGCTGCGTCTTCGCCGGTCCCTGTTGGCGGCCAATCTCTCTCTGGACCTGGATCGACTGCGGCTGCGCCTCCTCTTTGCGTAGCGGTCACGACCCGGCGACGGACTTCTCGAGTCGTTCCCATCCAAGTTGATTACCTACAGTGTTGTCGTTCAGAAACAGAATAAAGTAAAACAAAAACAAAACAAAAAAAACACAAAGAAAAAAAATAAAAAACAAAAAAATGACGAAAAATAAAAATTACGTGATTGTTTATTATTTGAATTTAATTTTGTATATTTCGTTATATCATTTCAGTCGTATGTTGACGTGTGCGTATGGTTTTATCGGTTTTACTTTTACTTTACGTATCTTCATCGTTGCGATCGCGTGATTTTTAAATTGATTGTTGCGTTGCGTTTGATTATTTGCTTCTTCGTTTTTTTTTTTACTATCAATTTGTATTAATCAAATTTTAAATAACTTACCAGCTTGGTACGCAAACGTTGTTATACCGTTAGTCCCGGTGGAATTTCATTCGTTTAGATTAGCCTTACCTTTTGTGTTTAGAGTTGGAAATTCCAACGAAGATTTCGTTTTTCAGGTTTGTATAATGTTTTTTGTTTAAAAAATAACAATAATTTCTTTAAATACTAAAATAACTAATTGCTGGTAGACCGTTTTTGTGGTTGGGTAAACGCGACTCACCGCTGTAAAGGGGAACTCGCCTGTGACAACAATTTCGGACTTATTTTACAAACTAATTTGAGTTGAGTGTTCTTTTGTTTTCGAATATTCCAGGGTCGTTCTCATTTGCAGGGGTGAATTGGTTTGTTTCCTTTCTATTTCGACTTGATATGCGTTTCTAAGTAAGCTGATCCAGTCACGATAATTCTACATAAAGTGCGTACGCGCGTGGTTCTTGCTTTTAATGGTTCAACTGTGCCCCATCGGAGGGTTGGAGGAGGACCCTCTTTTTATTTTCTTTGCATGCATTAACCGGTTCTCATTTTACTAAAATAAACTAAGCTAATGGTAGACCCATCCCATCCCATTCCATCCTTAAACAGTCGCGTTTTTATGGCGGATACGACGCGAAACAATTTCAATTCTAAAGGGTTTTTCAACAGAGACGCTACAAAAGTAGAGCGACAGGGACAGCAAACGACGCCGAATTTCTTGCCGCTCTTTTGACATTTCTCTTCAGTAAGGTTTGACATTTCATGATGGAAAGATATACGAGCCAACAACGAGTCGAAATTATTAAAATTTACTACAGAAATTCGGAGTCAGTGGCCTCAACGTTAAGAGCGCTACGTCCAATTTATGGTCGTCATAATCGTCCTAGCAGATCAACAATTGAGCGTCTAGTGGAAAAATTTGAATCCACAGGCACAGTACAAATTGTTCCCGTGCCAGTGAGACAAAGAAGTGTCCGTAGTGTCGAGAATATTGCTGCCGCTGAGGCTTCAGTTGAAGAAAGCCCAAATGTGTCTCTCGCACGTCGTTCTCAAGCGTTGGGCATCTCTGTGACGTCGTTGTGGATAATTTTGCGAAAAGATCTTGGCATACATCCTTACAAGATTAAATTGACGCAAGAACTAAAGCCGCTTGACCACCAGAAGCGTCGTATGTTCGTGAATTGGGCTGAGCAACAACTTGAAAATGATTCGGATTTTCATCGAAAAGTCATCTTCAGCGATTCAGGCTCATTTCTGGCTGAATGGCTTCGTCAATAAACAAAATATGCGGTATTGGTCAGGCAGCAATACACACGTACTCCATGAGTCATCATTGCATCCCGAAAAAATTACGGTTTGGTGTGGTTTATGGGCCGGCGGCGTCATTGGGCCGTACTTCTTCCGTGATGATCAAGACCGGCACGTTACTGTGAATGGGAATCGCTACCGTTCAATGATAACCGAATATTTTTGGCCCCAATTCGATGATATGGACTTGGAGGACATGTGGTTCCAACAGGACGGCGCCACAAGCCACACAGCGAATGTCACAATCAATTTATTGGAAACCAAGTTTGGAGAATGTGTTATCTCACGAAATGGTCCAGTCGCTTGGCCGCCTCGGTCGTGCGATTTGACGCCGTTAGACTATTTCCTGTGGGGCTACGTCAAGTCTATGGTCTATGCCAACAAGCCAGCGACGATTGATGAACTTCGTACGAATATCTGAAATTGCAGCAGTATCGGCCGATTTATGCTTGAAAACCGTCGAAAATTGGGTTCAGCGTATGGACTTCTGCAAGCGTGCAGAATTGAGTTCCATACATAATGGCATCGAACGTACTTTCACAGAAATAAAGAATTTCATTGATAACCAAAACAGTTTTTGTTGTATTTAAAAAATACTTTTGTAGCTCTTATTAAAAAACCCTTTACTACCTTCTTGTAGGTCACGTCACTCGTGAGTTTATTTGGAAATCAAGCTGGTTGGATTTGCTTTGTGGGCATATTTTGACCGAGCATACGGACTCAACTGCTCGAAATCATACGAAAGACGGTTGCAATCTGGACGCTCTGAAAGCGAGCTGAATACCCGAAACTAAAGATGGAAATCTGTACAAAGCTGTCCCCCGCCATCAGCAATGCCCTCTGATTTCGAACTTGGGACACATCTGCCTACTCCCAGCCACAACGCGTACTGATGACGATCATTTCAAGCGCAATGAAAACATGACATGCATTTTTGATAAAATTCAAATTGAGACCTAAAAAATCATAGTGCACAGTTTGTTCTGCATGAATTCGAATTCTTCCCGCGAATTTGCGTATAACAACATTAGGTAGAGCTGATTTCTTTTTCGTTTTTTTTTGTTTTGTTCGCACCGTGAACTTAAGCTAAGCACGTCAGCACAACAGAATAGAATGTGTGACGAAACACAGAATTTGAGTGAATTTACCTCGATTTTAGCTTCCTCAGAGACAAACTCCACTTCTTTGTTGGGCATGTCGGTAGCGTCAACAACAACCGCCGTACCCTGCAACACAGAAAACGAAACAAAGAGACACAACACAAATTATTAGAAAAAACAAAAAGACTTCTGTTTTGAGTCTAAACCACAACTAGGTGCAAATACCTTGAGGACGTTCTGTATGTGCTTCTCGAAGGCATCCTCTTGCATGCGCAACTCGTTCAGTTTGTGTTGCTTCTCCTCCTGTTGCTTGAATTTCTGGAAGTTCTGCAGCGTCTGCAGTTGGCGCAGCACATTCGGGTCCTTGAGTAGTTGCTTCAGGTTGTTGTTCTAAAAAAATAAAAATGAAACCAACCGACTGAGTACAAACAAGCGGGTAACACAAATTCACAAGCAAAACGAAGAGAAGAAATGCATAGAGGGGGGGAAGAGTTTTTTTTTTTTTTTTTTTCGGGGAAAGGGTCTTTGGGGGGAGGTAACAAACAAACAAACAAAACAAAGACGTGTTAGGAAATCAAATGAAACAAGGCTTATATTAATTACGTCTAAAAGATTTGGTACATGTGGAGAAGCAGAGTTCTTGTCCTCTTCGTCCTCATCACCGTAGTCGTAGTCGAGTAGGTTTTTATTAAATTTAACAGAGTCCGTCTGGCTCATGGCCCCCACGCCAGCAGATGATGATGTAGCGTTCTCATTAGTGGTCTGTCTGATAAGCAATTGTTGGATTTGTTGCAATTGTCGTAGGGTGCTTTGATCAAGGGCATTTGCGAATGCCTTTGGATGACCAATCTAATGGAAACACATATTAGTTGGAGAATAACGAGTTCTGCATTCGGTAAACACACACACATACTAGCACACACATCAAGTTGTTTAAGCGCAGCTCGTCATGCCAGATGAAGAGAGAGCGCGCAATACGCATTAAACTAGTTCATGGTCGTCATACTAATTTGTTTTCCTCCAACCTGCAACGAAATCCGAATGAGACTGATCAGGGAGTGTGCAGGGATGCAGGCGCTCTGTGTTGCAAGTGAAGTTTCGTTTTGCAAACGAGTGATGGGGAATGCAGATTCATTGGGCGATACGAGTGGGGAGGAATCTCAAAAACCGATCGAGTGTGGGCACACAAAAAGACAGAGGGTTCTCTGTGTCGAAGCGCGGACTCATCAAGCCACGGCGGAGCGAAACAAAAACAAAGAAAAGCAAAGTGGTTCCGCAACACCACGTGTTAAATGCTTTAAACTAAACAGGTGGTGAAAAAAGAGCCGTAGCTCACTAATTTGATTAAACGTAGTCACCCAAGGTACCCAAAAAGATGCATACATAGAGAAACGAGTCACATCAGCTACTGGCATCAGCTTAACTGAACCAACTACACTTTTCTGAGATCGTGGACGTCTTTGACTTACAGTTCCTCTGTCAATGATGGCAAACGGAATGCAGTCGGATTAAATGCGAAAGTAGACGCAAAAATCTAGAAAATCAATCGTTAGAAGACTCACTGGGAAGGCATCTCCACATAGCACATTGAAACACCTGCAGGCGGTACATTTTAGAACGTCAGGTGCAACAAATAAGCACAACGTTTATATAAAGAAAAGACAATGAAGTTGCGATCACGGATGACTATGATACACCATCTTCTGAGGTATTCTTTTCCGGTTCCCATTACATTTGAGAAGAATGAACTAAAAGCGGCTCTCACGTTCTAAGTTAAGCACTCAGTTGCGAGCTCTGAAGGTCAATTGCTTCGACGATAATCGTCTAAAAAGTTATGTGATTTAAACCAGCTCCAACTACAGACTTATTCTTTGGCTTGCAAATGATGGGCGACATGCAAAGTACAGAAAAGAAGAGCAGGAATATATATCAAGCTCGGAATGCACTTGTTCTAAGTTCTGAAGGAATGGCGTTGTACCTCTGTAGAAGCTGTACACACATTTAAACCTCAACTGGCCATCAGTGTTCAAATAATAAATTGAACACCCCACACGAGAGAAGGGTGGTTGTAATCGGTACCAAAGTAGCAATTGTTGTTTGGTTTAACAAGGAACGCAGAAAGGGCAACCCCTTGTTGTTGCAATCCACTATTGACAGACAGACAAGAGAAGGTCGCGTTGCTTCACGAAAAGAAATACAATAGGCCAGTGAGGAGTAGGAAGGATGAATATTGATTGAACGGAGGAAAGAAGCCTCCACGGAAGTTTCTACAACGACTAAAAGGAGACAAGTACAATAAATAAACAAGGTATGATCTGCTGGAGACGAGGAAACATTTTAAAGTTGGATACAAACGGGTGTGCTCTTCAACTATTCCGTTTGACTAATTCACCTACGCTGGGGATGGACCAATGGTCTTCTCGCAGTAGGTACATTCAATCCGAGCTATGAACAGCTAAGCAAAATCATAGATCAACAACTTTCGTCGATTGTGTTGGTTTTCCTTTCGACTTTGGGCCCATTCATAAATGCAAGCAAATGCACTGCAAAGCAGGAAAAGCTGCGCAAATGGAAGTTCCATGCTTCGCATTGATGCCAATCCTTCCATTGGTAAACTCTCTGCTAAGCACATCTTGCATTTATGAATGGGCTCTTTTTAAATCGAGAATGCACAGACAGACGGAAGAATTGTTCATCCTCCTTCAGACTCAGTTTATATGCTGATTCCGCCAGGTAACAAATATCCTCTTGACCATGTTTCTATTTATTTATTAGTTTGATATGCAAAAGGTTTAATGATTTTAGTTTCATACTAGAGAAAGGGTGGAAGCAGACTTCTTCCTAGAAAATAGCTCCCCACCATCCCTTTCAAGAAACAACACACTAAGAAGTCATTTTGATTTCACAAGCAATGAATGGCAGCGAAAACACCTTGATATCTTTAAAGCCGATGGGGAAAACACATAAATTAGGATAGCAAGGCATTCAGTAAACAAATACGTCGGCAAAATCCACAAACAATCGCCTCTTTTCCTATTGACGACGTTCGAAGGCCTACGAATCTGGGTCGGCATTCTGAGGCGAAAGGTTCAAACGTTCTCTTGTCCACAATAAAATTTACTTGTGTAACAAATCATTCGTGCGAATGAAAACGTTTGATCGCTTCGCATTACAGAATCTGACCCCTGACAACGAACGCCCAACGTGACTACCAATACCAACCGATCAGGGCACAGACCGGTCAACAATGAGATGAATTGGGCAAAGTCTGTTCCAGAAACTGCATGAACAGAAACATCAACTGACAAGCGACGCCAACTTTGCGGTAGCAATAGACAAAGCATGTCCAAATGTACATAGATAACCTTATTGCATGCCAAACCTGCCAGCTACATTGCAAATCGGAAGAAAACAAATTAGTATGAAGAGTGTTAGTCCACATTTAGCAAAGATCCAGTCATTAACAAGAACAAAACAAAAAACGCACACAGAAACCATATCCTTTTCCTCTTACCGACAAATCTGGCAACACCAACTTGTCGTCGATTCCCGACTGGTTGCCAGGCATTCCACTGCCACCGCCACTGGGTCCGCTTACATCCATGCCGCCGCTGGATAAATTCAAGCCATTCGAGCTAATGTCGCCCGCGTTACCGCCTCCACTTTGTAGCGGTTGCATCTGATATATCGGATGGCTGGGATCAGCGAGATCAAATATCGGCTGTATAACCTCTGGCGCAAAAACATTATTCTTCTGCCACAGATTGAGCACGCGAATGATGCGACTCTTGTCATCGGGAGCACATCGAAACAAGTTGGCAAACGTTTCCTGCATATTCCGAGCGAATCTGGGTGCAAACACATCCTTCTCCACGCCGAACTGATGCCGCGACTGTCGCACAATCGAATCGATGACATATAATCCAGGCACCTTGTACTCCGGCTTGCACTTCAGTATGAACTTCTCGACACTCTGCACGACATGTTTGTAGAATTTGATGGCTCGCATGGCAGCTTTGGTTATAGCTGCCATCTTGGCCTTCGAAATCGGCGGTTTTGTTTCATACAGCCCAGAGAGCTGCAAAATTAAAGGGAAAAAGCATTCAATTAGTATGTACTGTCACAGACCCGCCCCCAGGCAAGCACTCTTGGCCGCATGCATCTCAGTCAATAAGGTTCCTTATGGAAAGTTTTTTCGCACAGCAACAACCACCCATTGATAACAAATGTATTTGCAATTATGTACTTGGTTTTATTTTTATATAATTCACCATTGACCGGGATGCACATGAAGCACTAGCAACACACTCAGAGAACTTTTGTCGAATTTGTTGGGCACTTTTTTCAAGTGCACTTACCTCGGTATTAAAGGCGACAACGTTTTCCATTTTTATTAAATTCTATTCATTATATTTAAACGCACAATGTCGCACAATTTATTTGTTTGGATTTGTTGTAATTTGTAGGAAAATTGTAGAAATACTTTTAGCGAAAATGCTGAGAACCACCACTGCGATAATCGTACTCAGCCAAAATGGCGGCTACGAATTTTCTTCGAAGTTAAATTCGAATTTGTAGTAATTTTTCGCGTCTACGAGTTTGCGTGTCATCGGATAAAGATGATGGATTTTGTCACCAGTAGGTGGCGCTGGTAAGTGATACTGTTCAGCGGGGAACGTTTATTGTGTGATGAAGTTGCCATAAATAGTCTGTGGCTTGTTTTGTGTCACCGAAAAAGCTGCAAGCAATAAGTTGATCCTCAATTTACTATTTACTATTTTTTTTACGTTTTCGTTTACTAAAGAAGTCATCCGATGTTGTTTGGCTCTCATTTTTTTCCAAATGAAAAACTTCGATTCTATTTTTTGGTTATGTTTATTGCAACCTTTAGAATTTTATTGGTCAAGTCGAGAAGATGATATCGGCCATACATTACCATTGATTGCCATACACTGAAAACCATGAATAAAATGGCGAAGTTCATGAAGTACATATTTATTATGCGTTTTTATCAGCATTTATTTACTTGTATATTCATTGGTTTATTTTTGTATTAAATTGGTTAAAAGATTCCTCAAATTTGTTTGCATTATGTAATACATTTAGCAAAAAAAAAAAAAAAGGGAAGTCATATAAAAGTATAGAAATCTGGCAGCACTTTTATTTGTGTCAAAAAAGATCCTGGGCTTAAATGCGATGCGATATGGATTGGCGAATGTTTTTAATAGAATTTGAAATAAAGGCAATAGACAAACAATTTCCACTTTAACCATTACGCCTATAATTAAGTCAGCCTTTGAGAAACGCATTAAACACAATCAAGATCAATCACCTATCACAAAGCGCGTAGATTTTAACTTTCCAAGTGGCCATTCGCCCGTGATTTTTTGTACTGGATGCGGTTTGTCCAACGTCGGGACACGGCTGCGTACATTCGTAAAAGCGGAACGTATGCTTCGTTCATGGTTGTTGGCTGGGAAGTCTCAATCGCAATTTGGTGGCTCGACAGCAACAGTTCATATTCGAATCGATGCTTTTTGATGATGTCCACAAAATTGCTAGTAAACTACATTCATAGTTGCATGGCTCTAGCCAAACAGTTGAATTTTTAAACCCAATTGAAACTTTCTGTATTCAATAAACCAAGCCCTCGTGGAATTTTATAGCTCTTTTGAGAGTAAAATGTTCCTTGTCAGAGATCGTATTCTGTAATTTCCTAGAAAGTAATTTATTTACACATAATTTAATTATTTTATTCAAGTGGTAAATATAGATGTAACTCCTTGTAAGGTACAACATTTTAAAAATACATTTTATATTGTTGAAGATGCAGATCACCCCAATTCGCGTTGTATACATACACTCGTATACCATTCATGTGTCGTACAGATCTACTTTCGCAGCAGAACAACATAGCCACAAGAATCGTCGACACAACCGCCAAAAGGGGGGAAAATTGATAATCTCCTGATATATGCATGGGTATTGTGGTGAAAAATAAACATTTTTAATGTACCGATCTAACTTTATCAACTTACAATTGCACACAGAGCAATACCTAAAAAAAATAAGAAAGCAACCATTTAAAGTTGATAATGTATAAAAACAAATGGTCAGTGAAACATGATGGTCTAACAACTAAGTTCGGCAACAGTAAAGCTTCGCTATTAATAGTAAAAAAACCGTATATACACTCTCTATGCGTATATACCGTTAAAGTATTTTCAAAGAGAATTGCTATCGTTAAAGGATAAATCTAAAAATAATTGTCACTTGCTTAAATCAAGAAAAATACAAAAAAAAAGTATAGTCGCCTTCCATAATATTAGTTTCCTTAACTGTCAACAAAATTGAGTTATTCTTTCTTGTTCAATTAGCTTTCCCCTTGCGTTTTTATAAGTGCGCGGTATAATAGTCTTTACCAGAATATGAAGTAAAAAACAAAACAACATTGAAACCTAGTTTAGACGTTGGGCGATTGGGATTTTCTTGCGACGACGCCTGTGCATTTGTTGGCGCTCCCAGAATTCGTAGTAACGCTCTTGTTTCAACCACTCTTGGTACTTGTACCACCACTCTTCCCATTTTATGTAGTCCTGCAAAGACAAGAGCAAACAATTTGCATTGAGCAAGTGCAATGGCAGGCAAGTGGATCCAACTATTTTGTCTCTTCTACTCAATCATCGTACCTTTAAATCCAAATCGCGCAGATATCCTCGGTTCTTGTAGTACTCGTAACGGACGCGCACATCGTCCCACGAGAGCATGCCCGAGGGGGCTGTGGTCGCCAATTCTTCCGGAAAATGACCAGCCGGAGCCGGAGAATACGAGTACCGACGCGGCGGCGACTCGAGCCCTTCTTCGATCATCACTTTCAACGCTCCACCAGTGGAATCCTTAGTGATGCGCATGTTCTCCATGTTGTTGCGATCTATGCTCCATTGTGCCATTTTGCCGAAACGTTCGGACAACGTTAATCGGGTGGTTGCCGTAAATGTTGGCAGCGAACTTTCGCTGTCCGATCCGGAATCCTCCGAATCAGACGATGAACCGTGTTTCTTGCGTTTCTCGCCTTCGACCTTAATGCGCGCACGAACCTTTAAACAGAAACAAGAAATATCGGTGAGGCAAAACTGCTCGGCGCTGCTATCCGTTTTGTACTATTTACCGACTTATCAGTGGCGTCCTTCTTCTTTTTCTTCGTGACGACCGACCGTTCTACAGGCTCTGGTGGCCTATTCTTCAGACGCGGATCTTCTGGCGGCGAATGACGGCCCGAACGCGATACTTTAAGTGCACCCTCGGATGGGGCACGATCGATTAGCATTTCACGACGACGTTCACTGCTAGCACGGCGAAGCTGGAAAAGTAAAACCTGTTACAATTGCTGCTGTTGTAGCGTTCAAATTTCAACTTACTTTCTCTTCTCGGTATTTTTCGCCACGAACCTGAGGAGGGGTCGAGGGGCGTACGCGGGACGAAGATGGCATCGAGTTGGGCGGTATTAGAGGTGGGACACCTCTGTATTGCATTGGCGGGCGCATACCGGACGGGCCGCCGCGACCGAGTGGGCCTTGCTTTGGTGGAGGCGACCGCGGACCACCAGGTGGACGCGAACGCGACAACGATGTTGATCTGTAAGGGGAATAGAAAACGAAAGATTTACACTCAGTCCTTGAACTCTTTTTGTAAAGAAATGCGGTGTCCATCTCAAAGGCAACTCAAACAAAAACTTACCTCGAGTACTGGCGATGGTGCTTGGGAGAGCACACCGAGCATGAATCGTCCGAGCAGCTGCTCATCGAGCTGTTCGACCGCGACCGACATGAACTCTGCAAAGAGAATGGATGAGAATTAAGACACCCTGAAGGGATTTTCCGTTTTGAAAAGTTAAACTCACCCTCGGTGGAGGCGAAGGGGGCCTCTTCGACCGCGGCAGAATCTGGCCTCGTTTATTTGGCGGCAACGAGCTACCCCCGCTCGGGGAACGACGCCTACCCGGAGGCATTCCACCCGGCGAACGACGACGGCCCATTGGCGAGCGCGGAGAACGCGGCGACTTGCGACGCATCATACCGACTGGTTCAGGCGGCGACCTGGGCCTCGGACCGGGACGACGACCAACCATATCCGGAGGCGAACGTGGCGGTATTATCCTCCTGCCGGGTTCAGGGGAGCGCGGACGACGATCCATCGGCGGCGGCGACATACGACGCACGTGATCCGGCGGTGACCGACGACGCATTGGCGGCGATAATGGTGGAGTTTTACGCAAACGCGACCGACTGCGACTACGCGGCGAACGCGACGGACGATGATATGGACCGCCACCACGAGGATTGCCGGTGGATGGGCCTCCACCGCTACCGCCGGGAGGAGGACCAACACCACCACCACCACCACCGACTCCACCATTGTTGCCATTGTTGTAGCGGAAATTTCCCTCGCGATCGCTTTCGCCGGAACTGCTCTCGCCTTGAATGTACATCTTCTTATAGCCAGTGTGACGCCAACGATTGGGATCCTTCTCCTCGACCTCTAGCAACTTCTTGTCCCAGTAGTCATTGGTGTTGGCGCGTGCCTTCTTCATGACGTTGTCGATTTCTCTGCGTTTTCCCGCTGGCAAACTCGGATCTAGAGAAGAAGGAGGTCCAGTCAAAGATACAGATTTAAACATTAAAAGCAAAGGAGAGCAAGGGTCAATTTGAGCGCTAATGCTAGTGTATCGGCCGACACACAGCGCTGCGTTTTCCTAGAAACATGGACGGCATCAAGCCGTTGGAAATGAGGCAACATCTGCGGGGGAGTGGCCTCCCTAGAGTCACACAAACTCGGCATAATAGTAGGAACAACCTAAACCAAGCCAGAGAGGAAAGATAGCCCACAGCGAGGAGAGAAAAACAAATTTATATCGTACGAAGAGCGATGGTGATAGGTACCTGTGATTCTGGTAATAGCGGGTTGCCTATCCATGCGTAGCTTCGGATTGATGTCGCGTTGCCTAGACATGGACATTCTCGCTACGGGACGAGATCAAAACACGGTATCACAGTGCTAAACCTTATTTTCGCGCGAACAAGCAACTGCGGACCAAATGACGCGAAATCGGGGCCACTAGAGCAAGCGGGCTGCTTTGCAAAGCCCCACTCAAACTGACACCCAATTTATTCTTCGCGAAGCGTTCTCTCACTTTTGCAGATAACCCCGCACGCGATTGGTTCTGCTTTGGAGGCTGATTGCCGCGAACGATAAGCAATTCTAATAGCGCTGCCGTTTTGCTCGATTTTATTTTATTTCGATGCGTGCGTACTGCTGGTTTTGTTTTTTGTTTTTTTTTTGCTGGAATATAGTGGTTTAGTTTAGTTGGATGTTGTGTAAAAAAAATACCAAATATGAGAAAAAGAGAAACTAAAAGATATGTATAAGAACAAAGTAAATTAGTAAATCGATAATCGGATAGCACATAATCACAAATGCGACGCGCCCGACACGTAGAACACCGAAATAGTTTTAACATATTTGCACGTGTTTTTAAATCGAAATTCGTTTCGTCGAATGGAAATTTGTCCATTTTCAGCGTTTTGTAGACATTTTGTTCGATCCTTTGTTCACAGTTTTCGACTTTTTCACGAAAAGGAAAATTTCCTGCATCTATATCACTTTCGAAACTCGCGCGAGTTATTTGGATTTGCGACAAATTTAACATATTTCGCGAGCAAATTTAATAAAAAAATTATACGTACTTGCTTTAAAGGAAATGTTTTTGGGATTTTTTAGTTAGTTTTTGTATATATATTGGGTGAAAAGTTTAACTGAAAAATGATCGTCTTTGCACTGATACACGAAGTCAGACGGCGGCCATTTGTGAAGAAAATTTTGACTTTTTTTTTTCATCTAATTTTTGTGGAACAAAGCAATTGAGTAGAGTCCACAAAATGGCGAAATTATGGGAATTAATTGGATGGAATACAGACCAGTGGAGCCAAGTTTACGATAAATTTCTTAAAACTAATTTGTTTTTATTTTTTATATTTATTAGACACCCTCGTTTTTTCCACTTTGGTCCATGCAAAAATTACGATGCAAAACCTGAAATTATGTAAGCGTTTGATTAAGCGCAGTTTGTTATTCTGGTTTTGCTTTTTTATCTCAATTTGGGATGATTATCTCATGGATCATCGTGCCTTTAGGGCCTGATTCTGTGTCAAATATTCGTATTTCCTGGTGAATGTGAATCCTAAGAATTTTGTTTGATTTATAAAGCTGTTTTGGATGACGTCTGGACTTAGTGGCGATTCGCACCATACATGAAACTTGGTTGGTGTCATGCCACAATGCCACTGCTATTCGGTTGGGCTTTCATTGAACTTTACAATTTGACGCGACCTTATACGACTCATGAAATTATTCCTTTAAACGACAAGGTAAATCCCGCTCCCTTTGGCATTTATTGTCTGCACGAGTGTTTGATGTCATGAGTCACATAACATATAGAGGCTTTGCCTTTCTAATTCTTTGCATTGAGATTGTTTATGTAGGTAGGTACTTACTTATATAGCAAATTACAAAAGTAATGGATGATTATTTTCACCTCAACCGCTGTACAAATAATTATATAAATATTGGGAAGGTATAGGTAATTGACAGGCGGATTCAATATCCAATTCAATTCAATTGCGGTTTTTATTCCATTTCATAAATTGCGCAGCAAAAAGCATCCATTGTGAGTTAGTCTATATTTACCACTAACCGCGTCAGATAACACACAGAGAAGAAATTTGCTATGCGGTCCTGTGGCGCAATGGATAACGCGTCTGACTACGGATCAGAAGATTCCAGGTTCGACTCCTGGCAGGATCGAAGTTTTTTTTTTTTTTTCTTAAATTTTTGGCTCTTTAATTTCAAGCTTGCTGAAATTTCCAATATTCATTTATCTAACACGGACGATTTTTTCCGCCATTTTCTTTTTTTCTCATAATTTCGTTGTTCCTATATGCCAATATATAAATTGAAACTGTGACATATAAGTACAAGATTCTTAGGTTTTCAAGAAATCATTCGATATTTTTGATTGTGCGAAGGATCATTTTTGACGTTTCATGGCATTTTGTCAATATGTAGTTGGAAACTACTATTAAAACGACCGCCGCCAGCTTAGACTGCAGAGCGAAAAAAGAAACTTTGGGCTTTGGATGGCTGCACGACTCGTAACATTTCACATCGTATATAATTTCTGCTTAATGTCTTACGATTTTGACAGTTTGTTGATGTACGCCACGCGGCTATTTTTAATACTTAAACTTTTGACTCTGTCTTTTAGTTTCGTTATGAGTGTTAGACTTGATAAATCAACCAGCAGCTTGATACACACCATTCAACTTATTAATAAACAAAATAATGTACGCGCCAGTTTGCAGACGTCAGAAAATAGAAAACATTTGTCGTAATGTCGGGTTACCGCTTGCCAGCATGCATGATTGCGTTTATTAACAAGGGGCATATAGCTATAACGCAAGCTAGTTTTTTGAATTGGCTCTATAGATACCTATATAGATGTGAAAGAATGGGTGAATGAAGAGGGCAAGTGGGATGCTGTCATTTAACCTGTTGTCAGATTTTTAGATGTTTTTAAAATATCTTTGAATGCGTTACTTTTTTAAATGACAATTTAAGTATTTTGCTATTGTTTTTATGTGGCAGTAGTTGGTTGGTAGAACTCTTCACGAATGACTCTATTTTCGGCGTGGACAAATCTATTCGCCGATTTCTCAAATGAGTACTAAGTTGACATTTTAATTGGCTGACGTAGTAAAAGTGACTGGACGGGAAATCTAATCCAGTTAAGACTGGTCGATTTTTACAAAGATTCGAGCTTTGAATGCGCCCATTTTGTTAGCTACGTTCGTTTTTTTAGCACTTTTAAATTTGCGGATACTTTTCAAAATAAATATCTATAACTGTGAAAATAGTCATAAGTCCTGCTTAAGTGCCTTTTTGAATGAATATTGTATACCTCTCTTTCAAAGCTAGCGTTTCTGTGCAAAGAACCCGGTAGATCCTTGTCGCAGATCTATTTCACAGACAAGTTTCTACAGCAACCGCAATTGCTTTAGCCTCACATTCACTGGGTATCCTTTACACGGAAGTGTTTTCCATTTTGCTGGCATTCAGGAAGCTCTCCTTTTGAAATCAATAATCGGATCGCCTTAGCAGTTGAATCTGCTTTCTCCAACTCGACTAACCAGAAGCTAATGAATGCGCACTTGTCTAACATGTAAATTCACAACACAGCAAATTAGCAGCGAAAGAACCCACACGTAGCCATGGCGGACACCCTTAACCAATCAATGATGGCACAACCCAATCTTCAGCAATAACCCTCTTTCATATGGCCAGTAAGGACCCCAATTGGTTGCCACGTTCATATATGGCTTTCCCGAGCTGAGTTCTTGGTTTCTGTACAGGACTCCCATTCAGCTTGCCAGCATGACCATTAGCAGCACATCGCGCTATCAAATGTATCAACTACCGCACCCCACTCTTGAAGTGGGTTCTGCTTTTATTTGCAACATTGTTCGGCAATCAACTCAATAAACGTGCGGTCCACTGCATACGGGCTCTGGATCGCACATATGAGGTCGTTCTGGTTCTCGCTGCCTGAAAAGAGTAACGTACGCTCGTCTCCTTCAAGTGGCGTGAGTTTTCACAACTTTTTTGCTGACCGTTTTTATAGTTTTTGGTTGGAGTCATTTTTTGCTTCGTCCTTCTCCTGGATATGTTGTTCACGTTCACGTTCGCTATGTTACATATCTGCATATCTCGTCCGAGCATTAAATGAAGAGAATTTCAATAATTGAGTCGGTCCGGGCAGAATGCATGCAGTGCTGGGTGAACGGTTGCAAGGGTGTAGAAAAAAAACCTGAAAGCAAACCCCAAAACCAGAAACAGTTAATGAAACCATGGAAATGGTTTGCTCCTTCGTGTGCAGTGCTCCAGAGATAGTGCACTTGAGGTTGGCTGGCGCCCGCCCGAGCATGACTCTCGGTTGGCAAGCAGAACACACACACACACACTCTCATAAGCAGTTCAGAGATGAAAGGTATAATTGTTTCAAAGGTTTTCTCGACGTTCATTCAACGGGAACTTGAATGGCTATACGGTGTTGCAGCTGGATTGATAAAACCTTGGCCATGGTATCTATTCAGCGACTGGGCTGCATTTCAGG
Organism: Cheilosia impressa; assembly: GCA_948293265.1. Taxonomy (NCBI): domain Eukaryota; kingdom Metazoa; phylum Arthropoda; class Insecta; order Diptera; family Syrphidae; genus Cheilosia; species Cheilosia impressa. The sequence goes on along the minus strand of OX411884.1, from coordinate 51,768,640 downwards.
ATTCGATGAGCGCAATCATTGTGAATTGTGGTATTAGGTGTGGTTTGGGAGGGAGAAAAAGGTTCAATCAGGATTTGATGAGAATCGATGATACGCTTCATAGCTAGAGGTAGGTAAGGTGTGGTGGTTTCATTCTCCCGGTTTTAGTTCTTGCGATGGTGGAAAGAAAATTTATTTAGCTTGTGTTCAATTTTTATCCTTTTAGAATTGAATTGAGATACGTAATTGGTTTGACAGAGAATGGAAGATTCAAAAATTTAGTTATCTTGAGTCGACTACATTGGTCTGGATGTAACCTGAAAGCAAAAACCAGATTGGTCACTTTTCCTACGGTCAGCTACATATGCGAACTGTCAACTTACTCGTAGTACTCCTACTCAGCCACGAATTTATTGACTAGATTCGTCGACAAGCCCTCCATAAGCGTCAACTGAAACAGCTATTCATAGACAAACCATACTGAGACCCCCAACTCACAATCCTCTTGCCGCTGGCCCCCTCAGTTTTTTTTTCAAATTCGCCATTTTGTATTCCTATCGGTGTTATGTCAAATATGAATCCGTGTGACATGCAAAAACATACAAAAACTACAAAAATAAATGCTGCCAACCTCGGCAACCGTGGGAAAATGTGAAAGAGTTCGGGAATACCACATTTTAGCATAACTGAATGCCATTGGTTAGTTATTATAAATTTTTTAAAGGTGAATAATTTGATTTGTGTGGTTAATAAAACTATCTAAAGGAGATGTTTTATATACTAGAAATATATTAGGACAAAAATGGTTGTGTATTTTCCGCTTTTGGATATAATTAACTTCGATTTCGTGTGTAAATTTTTCTTAAATAATAAAGAAAATTTGCTCAAAATGTTTTTATTTTCCCTCAACCAACCTACATTCTTAATTTTTCGTAGATATTTTAAGTAAATGTACACTTATTCCTAAAACAAATTATTATTCACACGTAACGAACAATTTCAAATTCAACGGATAAAATTCTATGAACGCTGCAAGGCATTTTGCCCAAAGCGGAAGTGGCATATGCAAGGTGCGAATGTATTTGGTTCTGAAGTTTCGTGACATTTGTCAATACGAATTTCTATGTATCAATACAAGCGCACTTAGCATGTGCCACCCCATAGAAATATAGCTTGTAGGCTAAGTAACGGGAAATCGGCCGAAGTTGGTGGTCTCAGTATTGTCTCTGCAGCTATTCATATGACCGAACTAAGCCAATCAAAACTGACATAATAATACATTCAGTCAGACAGCTGTCAGGCTTACTTAACGTCTCCCTTTTTTTTGTTGCTAATGCAATGAGCTGGAGCTTAGAAATAATATTTCAGTCACTTTGACAGAAGAGAACCCTTAACCTTAAAATAGTTGCTGACCGATTTACTCTCTAAAAGAAACGAAGAGATCTATTCCAGTTTCTCTGTGACATTATCCAGAAATATATCTCATAAATTTGTCAATTGAATTAAAATAAATTGCATTTGCAGTAAAGTGCTGCCAAACTCAAAAATATTTATGTGTAGAAGGTGTAAAAAAGAAAGTACAGGAACTGATTTATAACGACAAGGAGTTCTGCACAGGAATGTACTAGAAGAAAACGCGTTGGTAACCAAAAATTTCTTTTGAGTATCATATAAGAATGAAGGTCCGAACACAATGATCTTCGTATCGTTAATGATTGGTTTGTAACGAATTACTGATTTGGCATTAGCTTTGTTTGTGACATTTTCACTCAAGACGGTCATGCTTCAGATCCATAAAGCAGGACTGTGACTTAAAGAGAGTCTCCATTTCATCAGGCATGCAATATAGCCTAGGCTTAAACATGTCATTTTCAGGTAAACAACCAACAGTCACAGCAGGCTTGTGTTCTCATAAAATCGCACGCATCATTTCACTTGTCACAGCCGATTGTAATAGAACCCTGACAAGAGTACACCCCCCATCCGGCTGGCTGCCAATTCAACCAAATTGACATATAAACTTGTCGCACAACGAAAACATTATTTCTAACCAAAAATCCCGCATTAACAATGTCACATGTATCACATTCACTTGCAACAAATTACAACTATTACTTAATTTATCGCCCAGCCATAAACACACGCAAACGAAATATAAATTATCCACATTAAATGAAATGTGTGATTAAAATTACCACACTAAATCAATCGTATTGCATTGCATTGATGAAAATTCAATTTAAGCCGTCTTCGGTGTTCGATTTTCGTTGTAATGTGTGTACATACGATGGAAGGGCTGACGACGACGTGGCTATATGTGCGGACCATTCCACTGAACAAACAACGAGCCAAATTGACTTGGCAGCAGTGTTTATGTGCGGCTGGGTTACAATTTGCGCCCGGAACATGGACACCGGTGCGATGCATCCACTCAAAATGTCATCGCCAAACAGATATGAGAAACGAATGCGACAGCAACAACAACGAATGGGACGGGGCACAATGGCGAATGGCAGTCGTTGCACTGCTAATATTAAGATTAACGATGCACTTACTGTCATTGCAGTTACACTGCACTTGGACTGGACGTTGGCGTTAACGCCCGCCCCAGACTGGCAGTCCCACCAGCCAGCGCCGCGCCGTGTTGAAATGTAAAAATGCCAAATATCGCCATTGTTCTCTAGGGCTCACGCTAAAACCCCCATAGCAGCAGAGGCAAACGCTCCCTCTTTCCTCGAAACACACACTCGCTCATGGTTCATCTCTAAACATTGCGCAGAGATCCAGCAGATCCGTCCGGTTGTCCACTTGTTATCCCTGGGGCAGTGGTTCCACATTAAAGTGCAGTATAAATCTTTGTGGTGACATTTATTTGTTAAATGGCCGAGTGAATCGAATCGTAAACAAAAGCTATACGCTCCCAGGCAGGCAACAAACTCACACACGCGCACACTCGCTGTACAGGAAGTGGAGCCCTCTATACCAGTTTGGGTGGGTGCAACCGACGATTTTCATTTTGGTCTGGAGTCGCACTGCTGGATGGTGGCGTTTATTTGTCCGTATGCTTAATGAGTGTCCCAAATTGAATCAGACACCGAGAAAGTAAATTACGTTATTACATCTTCTAATTAAATTTTGAATAAACTCTCCTCCTAAACGCTGCTGGACCGGATGATGTGTGTTCTCTATGTATACACCTTGAAGCTGGTAGGTAGGGCGATGGTTTTAGTAACTAAATTTGAACAACAGCATCCGCAAATGATTTAACCAGCTTCACGAGGCGTAGGAGGATATGTCGACGGAGTAGCAAATAAAAGGTGTCCCCTTAAAGGAGTAAAGCTCTTTATTGCTACATGCTTTAATGTTTTTACTAAAAATAATATCAGTTTTCGAACAAACTCCCTGTGACCCTCGGTTTGAAGTTTGAATCGCTGGAGTTTGAAGGCCCAGGCACAATGAAGAGTTGTATGGGCTGTGCAGCAGTGGATTGTCAAATCAAAAGATAGGTTACACTTATACCAATTACGGCGCTATTTCCAAACTGTTTTCTGTAAAATTTTAACCAAATGAAAGGTTAACTTCCGCGGGTCAGTTCCCGCATTAACTACTTTGTATACAACGATAAAGAAGGATAAAAATACTCACGAAACCAAGTTAAGAAAAAAATAACTTTTTCCTAGAATATACGTTTAAATTTTAAGCGCTGGGTTTTTCCAGTTGACTGGAAATAATTTATATTCTGGCGTCCGCTTAAGCTTAAATGCCACTCCGTTCAGACGAGCCTAGTTGTGCCAGCTTCCCTTTCATAGTTCTTCCACAATACCAATGTGAAGAAGTACGCAATCTCCAAGAGCGATATCAAGCTCATCCCAACGAAAAGGCTGAACGAGCTTCCAAGGTTTCCTTAAATAGAATAGGTTAACTTCAGCACTTGAAACTAAAAACAAATTGCCCACATACCTACTAGGATAATAGCATCTGACAGCGTATCCCTGCGGTATCGCCTGTAGACTTGTGACTTCATAAACACGTGCAGCACCGTGTGGTTCTCCTTAATCCCCTTGCTATGGCGGTTGCATTTTAACATACATTTTTCAACATATAAGTAAAGAGACTTACTAGAACGAATCGAAGGAATCGATAGAAGTCTGCAACTGTGTATGCGTAATTTTGACATCATACTCGATCTGCTCACAACTAGCTGGGCAATAGCACGTACTGTTTTCTTCCATCGACACATTCTTATAATCGTTCACTAAAAAGAAGAACGGGACAGTTGGGGCATCCTTTAAAAAATGTACTACTTTAAATACCACTTTTTGAGAAGGACGCATATAGGCAGGGAAGCTCAACAAAGTCACAAGTGGTCTCTGCTGAGCTCATATACGACATGTACGGAATGCACTTGCAAGCTTCAAACGGAGCTTTGAATCGGCACTCGAACTCGCAATTGTCAGTGTTGTAGTTTTTAAAGAGCCGCAACGAGTGTTCTGTTGATAAGAGGCACTGTCGATCCGCGACTGAGAGAGCCTTAAACGGATCAGAGGTTAGAAATTCTGAAGGTCGAACAACAGCAAACACCTCTTGGTTCGGCTTGATCGAGTGGGCTATTAATGTCTTGTGTGGGTACTCGTTGTGGTTATGGACATATAGCTCAATATCGGTAGTAATAAATTGATCCAGGTTGAGCTGATCGTCTTTGGTGTTCCTCAAGATGACAGACAAGCCGCCTTCTGGGCCGAACTTGAGCGCCGAGTGCCGCCGGAAGGTTTTCCTAAAAAGAAATAAGTTACTGTCACTTTCTCCGACTGCTACTGTGGAATTTGGATATTTTTACTTACACAGACTCATCAACGTTGAAAGAACAGCACCAGCCGGTATGGGTCTTCGAGTGTGTAAATGTGTCACTGCAGTTCACGATCTTCGACTGGAATCTGCAACGCTGTATGAGATCTGAGCAGTTCCAGCGGACGAGCTTTGAAAAATCATACGTTGTGTAGTTATTGATGTCGGCTATAGCTTGAAGCCGCTTCAACTTAACTAAATCGTACACCCTCACCCTGCTGGTTATAGCATAGAGTTGATCTAGGGCGGCAATGGATTCGTCTAGGGTCACATTGTGGGGAAGAGTTCTGACAGAAGGGACAGAAAGTTCAGCTGAATGGGGACTCAGTTCGATGGGGTAGCTTACAAGTCCTGAAACAATCTCCTCACTGCCGGGTAGTTGTACATTGTCGGTGGGCATAGGGTCACAGCGGGGAATATTAAGTTTGCCAATGACGTTTGACCGCTCTCAATGTTCATACGAATGGGGTTGCTTGCAAAGTCCTGATAGAAGACGCAGACCATGCCAATCGCACAGATGAACATTGCGATCACGATGATTGTCCACAGAAATCTGAAAGAGAGAGAGAGAGCGATTCAGAAAACCAGTTTCCAACCGCAGGAAGGACTTACTTCCCAGCGTTGTTGGTGTCCCTGTCGTAAAAGTATTTTATTCCATGAATACTGCTGATTTCACAGAACTGTTCGAATGTTGTACATACCGCTCTGCGGAAGCGTCCTTTTCTCTGAGATGGCCTCAATCTACTTACAGCGGAAATCGCCATGAGGATACGTGCTGCACCAACAGAAGGAACATTAAAGATGATGAGCATACCCATTGGAAGGCGACAATTCCTTCCGTGAGATAAGTGCGTCCACTTATAAAGTAATTAGGATACGAAGCGTTGCATGTTTGATGGACTAATGGGGGGTTTATGACAATCGTTTGTTGGGAACTGCCCACAGGAAACCGTATGTTTAAGTAGGCCTGCAGGCAGTATGTCTTAGTCCCCCTAAAAGAGAAGCAGCCCAAGCGATGCGGGGAGAGAATTACTCTACTTCTCTTCACTATACTTACATAAAACGCCATGCGTTGCATTTTTGATTGGTTAATGGGGGGCTATGGCAATCGTTAATTAGGCGAATACTACGGGCTGCCTATGGTTGGAATTCCACTTAAGACGGATCAGAAGTAAATCTCCCATTCCACTTCTAGCCACGCATTTAAATGAAGGAACTTGTCGGTCCAACCATTTTCATTAAACATCTGACAGATCTTTCAATAAAATAACTTTATCCTCAAGCTAAAATCGCGGTTGCTTTTCCGATCTCCCTCTAGGTGGCTCCCCCTGCATCTATATCAATAGATTTCATCAGCCCATACTCCCATACTCCACCATTTCCGGGTAAATTGTGAAAAGCCGCACGTATAAAACGCAACCAAATCCAACTTCGAGGTCCGTCCTTCTAATACGTACAACTACCGACGTGACCCATTCCACCCAAACTTCTTCGCAACAGCATGGTTGTGCTTTTAGCAGCTACTTATTACTTCATTCCAGCAGCAACTTTTTTTCTTTTGCATGTCCTCCAAAGAAAGGACAAACTCGCCGGTCGCAGCGAAAAAAACACAGAAGCTGCTAAATATGTGCTAAAAGCATCGGGTACTGTAGTGTAGACAGATCCTTTCATAAAAACAAACAAACGAGAAAAAAAAATGCGAAGGAACATTCGCAAAAAACCCAAGCAGAAAAAATGCAAATGTCCTTAGATTAAATAACAAAATGGTATATGCGAGATGTCATCTCTCTCACTAGGATACACACAGCATAGGGTGCACATTTTGTATAGAGCCGTGATGCAGGACAAAAGCACAACAACAACAAAAAAAAATAACAAAATATGTATTAATGGTACACATGAGTTGGAATAAGGATTCACACATTATTTTTGTCCGTCCAACGAGAGATGACAGTTCATTTTGTGAGCCTGTAAATCTTTTCAGCGACGAGCACTTGGCTTTTTGTTTTGTCATCTTCTTGTTGACTTGTTTTCTCCATCTGCGCTCGTCATCGTCGTTCTGAGGGGAATAGGACGAGACTGTGGAGACTGATGATGGAAAATTTTAATTTTAATCTACAACCAGCAACTTTGAGTATGGTTTTTGAATGCGCCCATTATTTTTAACCAAGAAGTACCTACTCTTGGCTCTGTTTGAAATTGTGCTGACAGGCGTTGATTCGTTGTCCTATATAAACTAGGATGATCCGCATATTTTTCTGTAGATGTGATCCAGTCGATCGAGTAAATTCATTCTAGATATTGGTAACAATTTTCAGCAGGATTCTTTCCTTTTTTGCGTCAAACAGGGACCTTAAGAGATCAAATATGCGAAACCTATTGTCGTACCTATCACAGTCGCTGTTGAGCAAAACCGACTGTAATTTCATATCTTGGCTCTTGGGTCTCTGTTTGAAATCTGTGATGGAAAAAAAGGAAGAAAGCACCCCTTTCCGTAGACTGTCAGCTTTGTTTTTATTTTATTCACGGTGTCCTTGCTTGCACATAACAAGTGACATAGTCAAAAGCGAAAACGTATTCATGGCGTTAACTCGTATTACAAATTCCGCCACAAGTGCTTTCCATTTTCCCAAGCCCTAAGCAGATACGTCACTATTCAAATAATAGTGGAACGTCTTTTAGATTTCGGAGTCGAAAAGCTGTAAAATTTTTAACAGCAATGAGGAATCATGCTCATTCAGGTATCGTTACCTTGTACTCCTTTGATTTATGCTGCTAAGTGGTAAAAACTACTGTACTCGTGGGTAAGCCAAGATTTCCGTCGAAGACCAGGCCGCATTGAATTTCAGATGCATTTGCATTGTCGGGCTTTAAAGAAGCAGTTTTAACAACGACTACAACGTCATTAATAAGTTGTAAAGTGAGAATCATCAGCCGGAGATGGATTAAGCATATAGAGTTATAAAGCTCCGAAGAGTCGTCGACTCCAACCCAGAGAAACCACGAAGTACCTATAGCTAAACCTCCTCTTAGCTCCCAGAGACAACAACCACTTTACTATAAGCTATTGCCAAGGTTTCCTTGTAGCCTAGTTAGCATAGCTTCAATCCACGAAAAGGGTGATAAAACGCCACCTTCTGGTGTTCCGCAACTCAAAACGAGGCCCCACTACGCTTGGTACTAAGTCATCTGCAAATATAGTAAGAGCTTCAACTGATATTAAACCGTCAGGTCCCTGGGTGAAACTTCACATAGCTCAGAACATTTTGACAGTCATGAAGATTGCTGTCGAAGCCTGGGTTATGATTTGCAACTTGCAAGCTACCTAGGTAAGTGAGTTTCTTTTAGTAGGACAAGGATATCCCAACAATTCCCATTCGGACTCATAAGACAGCTGGGTGTATAAGGGTTCGTAGAAAAAAATCCCATTAAGCCTCGAGCTCGTGGAATTGTTTTTAAAATAGCCATAGAGACCTTTCGTACATATCCCAGTAAGGGGCCATACAAGAATTGTCTACAGCTTTTCGTAGGTTGCTCGGTAAATAATTCCACTACGATGGTTTTTGGAGAGGACAAGCCAACGAGTCGACATCCGCTATGGCTGCAGGCTTTTTGTGTACGGAAGAGGTTAACTTAGGCTTAAGACAAAGTTTGTATATTGCGAGGATAGACCTGGGGTCGAAAGAACAACAAATTCCCTCCCGCATTCCTCGTTCGCGGAAGAGACGAGTCGACACCAGTTCGTGTTTCTAAAAACCTACAAAATCGCACCCGAAAACGCCTCTTAAAGCGTCCCAAAAGGTACCTGGTCGGTACAACGGGCATTTAATTTGAAATAAATAAGTCTATAATCCGAGAAGGTTTGTTTTTTAAAACTAAACCACCATCAGACAGTAAATAGGACCGCAGTCGTGCCTGGATTTTTTAAAAACCTTGTAAAGTCTTATGTCTGGATGAGCCCTTGTCTCGATACAAAATCTTTCTTAACATTGTCAATGCGATTGACAGTTTTCCATCAGAGGTTCTGTTCAAGCGCACGATTTTCATCGCTCTACAGCTAAGCTAGCGTTAACTCAGATACTAGCAATATGCGCCTAAGCCTAGCTAACCCAGAAGTAGTTGGGCATCAGCAGGCCATTCAAATCCATTCTCAATTTCAGTCTTCTAGTAGAAACAAAGTCCACCTAAGCCACCAGGAAACCTCGGGAGTTTCAATCGCCAAAAAAGGGTACACCCCCCTCCTTGTATGCACTTATTTCCAGGACTGTTTCAGCTGCATTGCTGTCCCTCTTTTCCATTCTGCTTGAGGTGAATTTCATATAAATTTTGCAGAATATTTGCATTTAGCACAGGAAAATAATTTTTAATTTATTTTTTCCTTCTCCGTTTAGAGTGCATTTCTGATTCTGATTTTTTTTTGTTGAAACTTTCATTTATGCACTTAGGCATGAGTACACAAGGTAGACGCAAATTAACATATCTGCTTGAATTTATTTTCATTCAAAAGTATGTACATGTACACGTCTCCATGTTTGCACACACATATTTTGGGGGCAATAAAAATAAATACCTAAACGTTGGCAAACTTTCAAGTTCAACTTTCTGTTTGTTATGACAGGCAATTTCCCTCACACAACTCACCACTCTATCAAATTGTTTTAATTTCAATTTTAATATTAAAGAATGTGGGAAACTTTTCACAGCAAGGAGAAAGAAAACCGAAACAACATCATCAAAATTCGTTTTGCCAAGTTGGTCCCTTTTCCAAGGAACACACACAGACGGGGGGTGGGGGGCATTAAAATTCCGCGCAATTATAAAACATTCGAGGAAAAGTTACTTCATTTAACTTATGAATCCTTAACGACTCCGCCATTAGAACTGAAGAGTGGCCGTCAAAAAACAAAGGACGCACCGCGGAAAATAAAAGAACGAAGCGATATTGTACCTTTTTGGTCCAACAGTTATAGACACCCACACAAATGAGGAACGACAGGACGCACTCAGGCCTCAGACTCTGTCCAGATTAACGAATTGAAAAAGTTCTTAATCGGAAAGTTAAAACTGTCATCACCAGTATTGAAAAATGAAAAGCAAAAAAAAAAAAGCCGAGCAACTGTGAAGAAGAAGAAGAACCCAAAGTCTTTATCTTATTTTGCTATGCGTTCAGTAGATGGTCCTGTATAATGAGAAGCAAGTAACAGAATGAACACTTAATAGACGGCAGGCAGGCAGGACCAACCGACCGACCGACGGACCGACCAACCGGCCGCTGATGATGGTTTTATGCAAAGTGCTGGAAAACAACACAAAATTTTACATCTCTCGCCCAGCCGAAGGAGGGAGGAGCGGGCGGCGCGGCACGGCGCATATACCCCAAGCAGGGGGAGGATTAATCCTTTTTAAGATAATTTCCAACTTTGTGGTCAGTGGAAATGCTAATTATTCATTTGGTCGTCGTTTTGCGGACGCTGCTAATGTAGGCACGAAGAAGAAGAAAGCACGAACATTTGAGTATCTATACCTAATACGACTCAACGAGGTCGTCGTCGTTGTCCTTCGGTAAGGAAGGAAGGAAGCATTTTGTCCTGCAGACACACAGAGGGCTGGGTACAATTGGATTTCTCTCTGGTGTGGATTGTTTTTTGAAATCTCTCTGGAGGGCTTTTGAGGTCATGTACAAACGAATGGGAACAAAGATTGTTACGAGGATAAATGGAGTTAATTTCGAATCTAGTGCAGTGTCCGACGACGACGACGACGACGATGACTACGATTCCGTGGTTAATTAATTGAATTATTTCCAGAGTTCTTGTGAAAGTGAGAATTGCATTTTAATGGGAAATTGTGGCGAAAGTTTATTCGGTGTGGCGGTCGGTGGTCAGTTGAAGATAGTTTTCAGTTTTTTTGTTTGATTCTGGTAGCAGATGGTGTTGTGGTCGGGATTGGTTATAGCCACTGCTCCCTCTGGCGTTATATTGAAGAGCGTTCGAATAGGGAAGCAGCTGATTATCTTTTCAATAGGTGGCTTTATAGGTTCGTACATGAGTACCCTCGACCTAGGGTCCTTACAACAAATGGTTTACTGCGAGGAAATATTTTCCTGGGCGAATGATGTGAATTTTATGCCGATTTTAAACAGCTTGATTGACGAGGTTTTCCATGATAGGGTTACCGTCGCATGTTTGTCACACGTTGCAGCAGTGCATAAACACACAAAACACACGTTTTTCAAGGACTCCCTCTAAGACCCCTTACTCAGAAGTGTCCAGCTGACTGAAAGCTAAAAAACTGCGCCTTTAACAGAGCAATACGAGGCCTCCTATCTGCAAAAGGGCCCTTACTAGTAACGCCCGGCTGAGTTGCTTCCATCGGATGTACTTTCCTCCTCCTATTCGTACTTTGGATATTCTCTGAATCACTTTCACTTGCCAATTCTTCAACTATACAAAAGTCTTGTCCAGTAGCTCATCCATAGCTTCAGTTGAGCAGGTTCTCAAGACCCCTATAGTAGGCCAGCCTTTGAATTTTTTTTATTACATTTTTTCCATATTTGGTCAAGCGATTGACATCCATTTCCGTTTTTGGTCACTCCCTTCCGACCGAACTGCACCCTCCCAACTCTTAACCTCAGCTCCGACAACCAACTGTTCAAGTTCCAACCCATTCAACCTCTAAAAAAAAAACATCTCCCTCTACCCCACAAAGCTGTAGGAATTCCCCAATGATTTTGCAAATCATACCTCGTCGACGTTCGATTTTGCCATACCAAATGGTATTACCTATAGCCACAAAAAAAAAATCGCTTCAGTCCTTCATTGGGAATTCCACACCACAGCGGTCTGATTAGAATCGCGTTTAAAGCTTTGAAGTTGACGTGCTCCATCTCCTCGGCAGCCATCATTCCCCTCCCAAGACAATAAACGAGACCCGAACTGGAAACCGATGCAAACGTCCTCAACTGATTCCGAATTCATCTCGTCTGCGGACAAATTGAGAACGAACCCAAAAGAAAGACCTCCTCCGCCGCCATACCAATGACTGCGGAAACTTTCCTTTTGTACATTTAGTAAAATTAAATAAGGCGAACCGCGCCGCACCTATAGCACTGCTGGGTCTGGCCTCTAACCCCCGCACGCACACAAAGATGTAGAACCAACTGCCAAAGAAATTCCCTCCGCACCGAAAAAAAGAAATAGGAACGTATCCCTATCCATATTACATTGCAAGTAGATTATGAACACAAAATTGTTATGTTTTATCGTCAACTGTCATTCGCTTCCTTAATATATATGAAAACCTAGAACCTGCTAGAGTCCTTCCACGAACGCAAAAAATGAAAGAATAAAAATAAAATAAAATCAATTTCTTTCATCTATGGAATAACAACCGTGCTCAGTTACTATAAGCGAAGATGACGCCAACGAGAACGAGTATCGCAGCGATGAGAATGATGATAAAGTAAAAGGATCTCGGTGTATTGGAAAGGCGAAACTAAAAAATTCCAAACACGAAATCTCGATACGAATCCGGAGGTCTCCTTTGGCCTGCTTTAATGGGGCTGCTTGTATATGTACTTTCTGGTGCAGGAGCACGGGTTCTTCTCCTTCTCCCATATAATACACCCGCAGGGGCGAAGCTTGCTGCTGATGGTATCAATCATCTTTCGTCGAAATGCGATGATGCCCAGTGGGACTTTGTATTGGAAAAGTGTAAAAAGAAATGGTTTCGTAAAATTTTGTAATTTCTCCACCCGCGGAGGAGGGTGCATGTCAATCTTTTAATGAGAAGTCAATTCAAAAGTGGAGGTCTTAAACTTTTACAACCAAGCAATATTGCGGCGGAAGAGAACTAAGCAGGAGGCTCCGGAAATCTGACGAAAAACAGCATCAAAAATTAAGACAAAAAAATAATGAATGAATAACTCTAGAGGTGGACGGTTGCCAACTGCTCTGTTGTATTCAAGAATTGATGGACTGGACTGAACTACTTCTCATAGTAAGTTGTAATCTCGCAGCGCAAGTTCACTTCCTGACAGGGGATATTCAATAAGGCCCGCTTCCCAATTGTAGGTGCCCTAAACGACTGACAATAACAACTGGCCTCTTTAAAGAAAAATTACAATTCGTTGCCCGTCTGCGATGACATAAAAACCGGAATGCTTGTCCGCACGCAAAGTCCTTAATTTATCTGAAAAAACCATACCCATTCGGTGACTATTTTAAGGTCAAAGCGTGCTTAAATCGAAATACAAACTTTGCACTTTTTTTTTATAAATTGTTTTGTTGTCCGACTTCTGTGGGCTGTACTGTGTCGTTTATCTAGCTTATATCGGCTCTTCCTTGACACTGTTTCAAATGCTACTTTAATCGTGTTCACGTGGTGGAAAAAAAATCAAAAAAATATTTTCAATGTGTCACCGACGTTTATTTTTACCTTTGTCAATGACGCGCACTTCTAGGGCTAGAATAACCTTCAAACAACTCGGAGTTGATAGGTACATTCACTGAGAGTAAGGATCTGCTGTGGTATCTCGGCTTAAAAGATCGTTGCGGCCTATTTTTTAGAATGTACACAGAGCAATGCGCGAAGATATTTACCTTCCACAGTTGAGCCAACTAAACTATTTATGAGCCTATGTGGTCTCAACTAGATGGCGCTGCTACAAATACAGTAAGAGAAGCGAGACTTCCACCTGTCTTTTACTGTCTCTTTGGTACACGTAAATTGACAAACTTTGAGGCAAATAGAAGTGAATGAGGCGAAAAACTAAATTTTGGAAATTATTTTACTTAATTCTTGGCTCACCCTGTAATATCACACAGTAGACATCAACAGTAGAAACCATCAAACATCTCAATCCGCTTTCCATTCATTATCTGATGGTCGCTTTTGTTTCCCTAGAACGAAGGACATTATTATTGACAAGTATAGTGCTCGGATAGAGCCCTCTATATATCAAATATATTAGGTGTTAGGTCCTTGTAGGACCCTCGGTCCAACAACCATTCACTTGTGTTAGAGCTTTCAATTCAATGCCGAATGCTAAACTAACAAACTTTTTTATGGCAATTTTAATCCCTGAATCCTTTTTTTTTTGCAATAAAAATCCAAGCCATGTCCACTTGCATTATCCCAAGTCCCACTGAATGTGACAGCGCGAGTGCATTGAGCGAGAAACTCATTCCACACCCACCCAATTGCAATACACTGTCGAGCGTCTTCTTCGTATTACTATTATTATTACTTCCTGCCATGACCACAATTCGTCCTTAACCCGTAATACCATGCCAATCCACTGGTTGTGTGTGGTGGGTCCTTGTCACGATGTCGCCGGTTGTCGTCTGTTTGCAGAAGATGGAATCGAAATTGAAAATTGATTGTCAATATGAGAAAGAGAGAAGTTATGAACACGTCGGTGAAAGGGATAACGTTCAGGATTATCGGAGAAGAAAAAATATAAAAATTAAATAAATACAGTTATTTGTAGATTTACATATTAAAACATTTTTCGTTTTCATTTTGTGCTACCTTTACTCGGTCCACAGAAGGATATCTGCTACTTGGCGCTGTTAACAAAGGAGCATTCTCGTCCTTTGATCAGCCAGTTAGTTAGCATGTAGAACTGTATCCCAATTTAAATGAATATTATCCAAGGGATTGCCATTACTCTTCAGTCACGTATAGAAGGTTATTTTTATTATTTCTTTGGGGTTGAGAGTCTCCCCCAAACCGAAAAAGGGGTGTAAATATTTCACAAATTTAAACGTGACCTGGGAAATGCCGACAAAGCCCACAAATCTGAGAGGCTGGCGTGTGGGATAGTTTCAACTTAGGGACTTCATTACGGTTCGGTTATTAGAGTACACTTACTGTGTATGAATACGTAAAGGTAGCTATGGACTCATTTTAGTCGATAATTTTAAGAGGATTTCGATATTCCTAATGAAAGGAGGGTATTTAGTGATGGGTGGTGCTTAGTGATTCATAACAAAAGGGTGACAGAAGTATCCTGCAATGGATGAGCGGCTGTGTGACAAAGATACTGCCTTCTGAGTTAAGTAAGCGGCCTACATCAACTGTGTTGAGAAATAGCCCCTTTTGCTGTCCCTTTTTTGAGAATGGGTTACCTCCACCTATTAGTCAAATGCCCCGTGATTTTAATTAGAATTTGATAGCCGGTAGAGTACACTTTCGCTTCAGTGACGCGTGGGGTTTTATATAAATATAGTGTAGAGAAGTAGAGGAGGGTGATTAAGACATACCTACTACCTGCAGCCCTACTTAAACATACGGTTTCCCAACAAACGATTGTCATAAACCCCCCATTAGTCCATCAAAAATGCAACGCTTCGTATCCTAATTACTTTATAAGTGGACGCACTTATCTCACGGAAGGAATTGTCGCCTTCCAATGGGTATGCTCATCATCTTTAATGTTCCTTCTGTTGGTGCAGCACGTATCCTCATGGCGATTTCCGCTGTAAGTAGATTGAGGCCATCTCAGAGAAAAGGACGCTTCCGCAGAGCGGTTTGTAAAACATTCGAACAGTTCTGTGAAATCAGCAGTATTCATGGAATAAAATACTTTTACGACAGGGACACCAACAACGCTGGGAAGTAAGTCCTTCCTGCGGTTGGAAACTGGTTTTCTGAATCGCTCTCTCTCTCTTTCAGATTTCTGTGGACAATCATCGTGATCGCAATGTTCATCTGTGCGATTGGCATGGTCTGCGTCTTCTATCAGGACTTTGCAAGCAACCCCATTCGTATGAACATTGAGAGCGGTCAAACGTCATTGGCAAACTTAATATTCCCCGCTGTGACCATATGCCCGCCGACAATGTACAACTACCCGGCAGTGAGGAGATTGTTTCAGGACTTGTAAGCTACACCCCATCGAACTGAGTCCCCATTTAGCTGAACTCTCTGTTTATCCCTTCTGTCAGAACTCTTCCCCACAATGTGACCCTGGATGAATCCATTGCCGCCCTAGATCAACTCTATGCCATAACCAGCAGGGTGAGGGTGTACGATTTAGTTAAGTTGAAGCGGCTTCAAGCTATAGCCGACATCAATAACTACACAACGTATGATTTTTCAAAGCTCGTCCGCTGGAACTGCTCAGATCTCATACAGCGTTGCAGATTCCAGTCGAATATCGTGAACTGCAGTGAAACATTTAAACACTCGAAGACCCATACCGGCTGGTGTTGTTCTTTCAACGTTGATGAGTCTGTGTAAGTAAAAATGTCCAAATTCCACAGTAGCAGCCGGAAAGAGTGACAGTAACTTATTTCTTTTTAGGAAAACCTTCCGGCGGCACTCGGCTCTCAAGTTCGGCCCAGAAGGCGGCTTGTCTGTCATCTTGAGGAACACCAAAGCCGATCAGCTCAACCTGGATCAATTTATTACTACCGATATTGAGCTATATGTCCATAACCACAACGAGTACCCACACAAGACATTTATAGTCAGTTTTTTTGGTGAGTTTCTGAAGCGTTTTTCTGGTTGGTTTTGGTGATATTTTAAGGCGATTTTCGTAGCGTTTTTCAATGAGTTTTCGGACGAATTTTCAACGCTTTTCTGCCCAAATTTATGTTGTTTTTCGAAACTGTTTTTCGGACGTTTTCGGGGAGCTTTTCTGTCCGGTTTCTTATAGATGTTTTTAGTACGTTTATCCAAACATTTTAAGTTGCCTTTGGGGGAGAGTTTTCATCCTTTTCCCAGACATTTTAGAATTAATTGTTGCTATATGTAAGTTTGTGTCAAAAATTAGCAAACTAGTTAGGACATAAAAAGTTCAACCCGCTCAAGGGAAAATCTGACATCAATGACTCTTTTCGGGACTGTTTTTCCAAAAAAAAATTAGAGTCCCTTTCTGATCATATATTTTTCCCCATTTACGTGGATTTACTCCTTTCTCAGTTTACGTCCTAGCATCCTAGCATTAAAAAAATTAACTTCGAAATTAATCAGCTTATTGTCACAGCAATGTGTCATGCATGTTAGTTTTTCTCCGCCGCAGGTATCTCACCAACTGGCTAAATAGTAAGTACAAGAACAACTACCAGCCACATACAAAAAAAGAAACAAAAACGCTCCCCACATGAAGCACAAAACTAATTATCCTGAAGATAAAGACGTTCATGGGGAAGAGACTCACAGTCCGCCGATCTGCCCTGCCGTCTGCATACCGGCGTGTTGTTGCCTTCGGCTGTTGGTGTTTACTGCTCTGCTCACCCCTTGTCCTTATTGCTACAGCACACCGCAAGGGCTTGTTCTTGTTATATCGTCTGCGTCTCTGTGTATAATGCAGAGAGACGTTTCCGCTCTGTAGTTTACAGTGCGCCAGTGCCTGCCCGTGTTCGACTATATTCCCCACAGGAAAGAATCCAATTATTCTATTATGCCGTGTACTCGTTCCTAAGTTGTCACTCTTAATAGGATGACTCCTTTTCAAAACACTGCCATGTGAAGTCCTTTTGCCAAGTTAATGGGTTTAACGCGAAACATTTCTTTCTTCTCTCCCATATTGCAGGTATGGATGGAAATGTAATGCGCCTCTAGCGAGATTCTTTATCTTCCTGTATGAGTCTGCTATGTACCAGAACTCACTACACCTCAATGGATATAGAAATGCATGAGTAGTGACAGCTATCGTTTATTTTTGTTCGTTTATCTGTTTACCCTTCAAGGGGTGGGCTTGTGCGGTGTCTTCGGTAGCATATCTCGGCGGTCTGGTGCGGTGCTCTTGCCATAAATGGATGTGTCCTTACACTGTGAAACGAAGGTTGCGGGGCTAAAGACGTTTTCAAGTATTTCACGAAAAATGACTGCCAATTTGAATTTAAAAGGTGGCTGCTGTCAAAATAAGTCTGACAAGTGACTGACGGAAGTTCTCAGAGTCTTCATTGGCCTCTGGTTTTATCTATAGTGCCACATGGAGGGGCTATCCCAAAATCAAGTCAAGAACTCCTCGACGGAGTAGATTTGCCTACTCACTTACTTAAGTACAGTCCGGGGTTGCCATGCGGGCCTCAAACAATACGCCTCTTAAGTAAGCGCGTTCTTTGGCTAACTGCCTCCAGTTGCGCACTGCAAGTTAGTGGAGGTCCCTTTTCACTAAGGCGAGGTCTTCCTCTGCTGGGTTGTCCCTCCGGGTTGAAATCCAAGACTCTTTGGGGTTGAAATCCAAGACTCTCCGCGCCGTTCGTATCCAACCCTTCTACATATCCTCGCCCTCTTAGATGACTGATTCGTAATTTTTTTTAATCAGTTCTATGTCGCAATACAACTCGTAGCGTTCACTGTTAAACCTCCTCCTCCTGAACACACTGCCAATGCATTTACGCCCGCAATTCAACTGTAAATCGATAGGCAAACGCACGAGCTCCCCCATTTATTTGCTGCCCACCATTCGTCCTTTGACAATAAAATCCCAGCATAAGCCGCACTTTGGCCTTCAAATATTGAACAAGCAAACTGCTCCTCAACAAGTCAGCCAACATGGCCTCCCGAAGTCAACGAACATTATTTTTGTTTGGCTTTGCCTTCATGTAGGTATATATCCCCCGCCTTCGCAACAACAAGCGCACGTGGCCATCATACAAGTTAAATCTGGTCCCAAAATGAACACACACATTACAAGTCCACTGCCCTGTAATTGTCCTCTGATCGAGTCCTCGTGTATAAGCCCCCAACTTGTGACTCAAGATATTAGCAAAACACACGCAGCATGTCCGAATGCGGCCAGTGCAAGCCAAATAGTATTGAAACAGCCAGCAGTGGCCGTCGGGACATCAGCCACCTCCACTCCCTTGACAGTCAACCATCTGGAAGTGATACAAGCACCGCAACAGCTTTCTATGGTTGCGTAGCACTTCGGGCGTCTCCAGGATATTGGTCAACACAAGGAGCTCGTTTACTTGAAAGCCATAACAATTAAGCAACGACAGACATTCAGAGCACAAACGATCTTCTTGGCAAACGGGAACCACCCCCCACCCAACTCTATTGGAACCATGCGGCTAGGGAGAGCAAACACTTTGATATTCATGTATGCGCATATACATGTTGCACGCAATACGAACCGCAATTGTGCCCTTTGGGCTTGGGAAACGCTTTATTAAATGGCTGCCACATCCGCAACTACATATATGTATGGGTGTACACTCCGAATGGATACATCACATGTATCCCTGTGTACGTTCAATAAATTGAAGAGCACTCATGTTGAAATCAATTAATTCATGCCCTTTAGGCGGAATCTATTGATGACGTCGAAATCCAAGTCCTTAAAATACAAGTTTGAAGTTAACCCCCATCAGTTACTATATACAAGCGCACATGTGTCTGCTGTACAGACGTGTGTTACTCCCTTTATAGTTACAGGCGCATCTGCTTAATATTTTATTTGGCATCAGGTAAAGCTTTTAGGTAGAGGAGTGTGTGCTCCTGGCGACGAATTTCACTCCGGCATGCGGCTGATGGGCTGCTCTTATTTTATTATTGGAAAATTTCAGGATTAGCTGTCATCGTCTACTGCTGTTTTGTATGCAACTGACAATTCAATTTACTGTATGCTTGGCATATCAGGGCAACGCACCAGCACCCACAGGATATCGTTATGAATTTTCTGTAGAATTTTAAGTTAATTTGTAACTGTAGCTGATCTGATCGGTGTTGCAGTTAATAAACTGTCGAAATGGAAGCTGTTGATGATTGCCCTTCGCATGGACGGAATTTCGCCGTCAGACTTTACCCAAATGAAAGGTCCTGCAATTCCAATGGGATCTGGGACCAAGGTTGTAGCTAAAAAATGCAACCTTGAGAGCGAATCTAGCGGGTAACTGAGTTGGCCAAAATACTAAGAGCAGCCAAACTTTCACTATTGGTGACTTTCTTACCTATTTTAGTCGGCGATGGCGAAAATTTCCAAAATCTCCATCTGCTTTGGAACCGGCTTCAAGGTTGAGCATGGAATGAGACCGAGCTGTTGCTACAGACGCAGATACCCCGATTGATCTCCGCTTCAAATACAGAAGCAAGCTTGGCTTACGAGTAGTGAAGTCTAGTGTCTAGATATCTACGAAAACCAGTACCGTGCCTCTTCAGACTCGCCTACTACCCCTACCAGGTTCAGACTCCGCCCAAAGCCAGTCTTGAATGCAGGGATATTATCTGAAGGTCAAATGCTTTTCCATCAGCCGTCATTCCCCTGGTAAGATCATTGAGACTCCTGTGCGGATGGTACCAAAGGTCACCCTTCATCCCGTGGCAAAATTATCAAGAAGAGGTAAACCAAGCAGAGCATCCAAAGCCCAGAGCCAAGCAGAGTCGGGAAATCTTCCGTGGAGCCGAAACAGTTAAAGACTGTACAGAATGCAGTCTAAATCAGAAAAGGTTTCAAGCCATTTCGATCCAAGGGATCTTGTTATGTGATACACTCCATGACTTGACGGGGGCACCACTACACTGCCAGAAAACTGAGAGCGCCTTGGATGTCGTCTACTTGACATTCTTTGCCTGAAAAACTGTTTTTTCTAGAACCACTCCCATTAGGGATTTCGCTTTATCGGGTATTTGAATAGTGACGACCTTAAGCTGTAGCTTAGTCAGACTGGTAACAGTCCTCCGTCTTTTAACAGGTAGGGAGGACTGTAACCTCACTTTTTAAAAGACTGACCGAAACCCTGTTTCAAGTGCATCACTTATCGACCTTGTTCAAGGCTGTTTTACAGAAACTGTCTATAAAGGCATGATCTTCAGAAGAATGTGAAAACTTCATCAGCTTAGACCTTCGAAAAGCGAAGACAACGGAGAGACAGCTACCACGCACCATAGGAGTAGAGAAAGAAGGCCGGTTTTAACCCCTGGCAACAATCAACGTTTTATTCACCAGCATTGCCCTGATCGATTTTACCAAGTTCTCAGACTTGGTTTCCGCTGAAGCCCTATTAAAGCCGACCGAACAGAACCACGCGGACCTACGCTAGCTGCCAGAAGTATGACTTCAAGACTGTTCTTCTTGCTTCAATAGTGACATTTATTTATGAAATTGAAAGAAACTGTGCGTTTGTCTCATGATTGACTTATGGTTCGACCCACCTTTAGCTCAGCCTTCAACCCAACCAACCAACAGCAGAACCAAGCTCTCTATGAATTTAAATTTCCCCACACTCGGCTACGTCAGCGTGTCTTGTCAAATTTTCAATTTTTTTTTCAGCAAAAATCCAAACACCCGCACCTGGCGCCATGGCGTATCCGAGGCCGGGAGCTAACTTCGTTTCGTCAAAATTACTGTTGCCACTCTTTTTAACATCCCGTAATTTTATTCGATGAATTTTGATGAATTGAGCGAAAGCGATAAATGTAATCTATTTCAATTCAGGAAATCGAATCAGGACAAATCGATTCTTCGATGTGCGCCGATATATTGCCAGCAAAGCGCCAACCTACGCGTCGTCGTGTGTCGAAAGTAAGCGTCTATTGATGTGTGCCTCCGTTTTTGAAGTGTACATTACATTATCCTTTAATCCAATCGAATAGAAGGCAGCGACGATGAAGATGGGAGAACCGATGCTACGAAGGAGGGTGGTCTTTTGAAAAATCGTCGCCAAGTAGCCGCCGCCGCAGCGGTGGAGAAGTCATGGAAATTGGCACCGAATAGGTATGATGTGCCGGGGGAGGTTGGCCTCAGCAGGAAGGGAATGAAGGGGGCATTCTGGTCGAAGTTGAAAAGGACGCCCATTGGTTGTAGGACTGGCAGACTGCGGACGGCGTTCTATGAGATTCCTCGGGACAGTGAGAAGTTTCAAAGGCGTTGTCATCGCCATAAGGGGCGGTTTTTGACAGGTTGGGATGCGTTTTTCGGATCGAGGGTATTTTTGATGATTTTTGGTTTTTAGATCCGAGGAGACGGCGGCCCAGCTCACGGATAATGGTAAGCAGTATATTCACGTGCTGGCGGGATCACAGCGAGCCCGGTCCGGCCAACTATTTTGCCGGAATTTTCACTCAAGACAGGTGGGTTTTATGTGTTTTAGAAAGGACGAGTGTATAATTCGCTTTGTTGCAGGTCGCAAATTGTACGGAAGGCGCCTCCGGTGGCGTATAAATTCCTCCGACGCTCGTGTGTGCCTATAACGAGGGCTACAGCTTCGGTAAAGACATCCACCTCCTTCGATCCAGGCCCAGGGCGCTACAACCTAATAGATGACGAATACTCACTCCGACTTGCCTTGGAATTCGATAGGCAGAAGCGACTTAAGTTCCGCCGCCTGCCTTTCAAACGCCCTCATAAGCACGGACAGCTGACAGTCCCGCCTTGGCGACACATATTCGGCTTTGGTTTCACGCGCCTCTTCCGTGGACTGCCTTTGCGGCCAGCTGCAGCAACGTCCAAGAAGAAACCGCACAAACTCGAAAGAGAGCTCCACCTGTTTCCCAGCTTCGAATACATTCGAATGATTACCAAACCAAGTCGGTTGGAGCTGTCCATAAGGACAGAGGAGCTCCCAAGAAAGCCTAGGACGATGCGCTACAACTGCATGGTAAAAGTAATAATCCGACGCCAGCTACGGAGTAATAAGAAGATCGCGTTCAACAGCGGCATGCCGAGGTTCAAGGACAGCGATGCGCCAGCTTCTAAAAAAACGGACAAACCCCCTCCGCTGGTTAACCATCCCATTATGAGAGTACACCCAGGCGACATCACATCCAAGTTGCATGCGTTGCCACAACGCTTGAGGGGCGTTCGCAATGAGAATCGAATAAGACCGTTCAAGTTTCAGCCTTTTCCACCGGTTAAGCTGCTTCTAGATGCAAGGGAAGTCCACTCCGAGTATGCGGCCAAAGCGGACTTGTATCCGCGACAACTAAGTCCAGTTGATTATTTCAAAGACGAATTCATAAACCGTTGACAGGCGGATTTTGTGTTTAAATGTTTGTTTAATAGTGAAATTATTTTTAAACAGCATTTCAAACAGAAAATTTACTCATGTTAAATTCTTAATAAATATCCCCCAGCTAACAAGGACAAGGGAAACGTAACACTGACTCAACTGACTGGTAGATGACTAGCGGAATGCCAAAATTGATGTACAAAAATTGACATTTGACCATTTGCGCTGATGATCTAACAGGAAGTGCGAAATTTCCTTTTCAGGGGATTTTTTTTTGAATTAAATTTTTTTACCGAAATTCCCATGAAAAAGTAAACTTCCCACGACTGATGAACACTGGGATTTATGGTCCCAACAATTGGCAAGGTTTAAATGGAATTTTGACGTCTTTTTCATTTCTCAACGGAAACTCCCACTTAAAGGTAAATCTCCCACGACTGATGAACACTGGGATTTGTGATCAAAACAATTGGCAAGGTTGAAATGGAATTTTGACGTCTTCTTAAAAATTATATTTTCCAAAAGGAAATTCTAACAAAAATGTAAAATTCCCAAGACTGATGAACACTGCGACTTATGGTCCCAACAATTGGAAAAGTTTAAGTATAATTTTGAGGTCTTTTTGATAAGTTTGCCACTCAATTCACTCTGTTGGATATCCTTCAATCAATTAGATTGAGAAGTGTAGGCTTCGGAAGAAGTGACATTGCTCCGCTGTAGAGACAGTTGCTTAGAAAGTGGGACCAACCAAAGGTCTTTTGCTTTGAGGCGAATGCTGCCAGTGTATTTGCGTTTTGCTTAACAAAGTTTCCAAAAGCAGGTCCTCCAAAATACCTTGTATAAGACGTTTAATGTGTTTTATTTCCTAAAGTTCTTACGCACTTAAAAATGAGTCTTCCGAAGGTGTATACGCAAAGCTTCTGGGTACATTGACTCTCTGCACGCCGGTGACTGACCCGATTGCAGTCTCAGTCCAATATCCACATCCACATTCCTTTGCTGACTCCATAAGTGGACTTAGCTTATGAAGTAATTTCCAAATACCAGGGATGTTTGCATTTACTACGTCGCCGAAGAACTGCGTACCCTAAGCCCCTAAAGTAGGCTTCCTTTCAGCTTTTGTTCTATGACAGTGGCTGCAAATCCATTCTAACAACTTGCGGATTAGATGCCATACGGCTTGCTCTAATCCAAATCTTAAAAAAGGACACACATCCCTCCAAACGCGTATATGGCTACAACTACGACTTACAGGTTAAAAATTTCCCCAAACCATCATCAGTCAAGTGGCACTGTCAACTGCTATACAAACAAGAACCGTCAAGGAAAAGTGCATAACACCTCTTTTAGACGACGATGAGAAGCTCGTCGAAGGACTACATATGACTGGAGAACGTCGTGAATAGTTTAACCCCAAGTATAATTGTGCATTTGTAGTACAAAGGACATGTATTGTATATGTATGCCATCGTACAGTGAGTATACCTAACAAGTGCATCCACTTGAGCCTTTTGGGATTAAAAAACACAAGAGCTGTTGATTTCACAAGTGTTGCAGTTTCTACTAAGAAACGCACACACATATACGATGAGTATGAAAGAATCCATCATCATCGTCATGAACAGGAGCAGCTCCTCACTCGGGAGGTAGGTAGTCTAGGTGGCAGATGCGGAACTAGTGGGAGTAAAGTAAAAAAATAGTGTACATACGCAACCAAGGATTAATACTTTAATCCACTTCAAGTGGGACCACACAGTTAGTAAACGAGTCCTTTTGACTTATTCCAGATGACATTCAGTCCCAGTTGAGTTAAATGCAACCGTTTAGGGGGCGAGTATCTATTGCAAAGGCTTTACATGCATGTACACGAATAAATGAATAAAAAATGATTATCCTGCGCGAGCGAATATAAATTCATCCAGGCCAGTCGTAGCCCGGCGAGTTGTGAGATACAGCTGCAATGGCTATTTCTGGCATATTCGACTCGTTATCTAACCCTAAATGGCAGAGCGAGAGTGTGCAAGACTTCTGCAAAAATTTGCGATGAAAATTTAATGCATCTTGCACCCGACACAGAGTTACACACAAACAGAAACTTGAAATAAAGTTTACGACAACGAAGAAGAGTATCGCTGCCATTATCCGACACCGCAGGACCGTTTTCATTTCACGAAACTATATCCCCCAGACAGAGTAAACATTACGAATGCAAAAAGCGTACACCTGATGGGAATATTTAAGTAACTTATTATGGGGCAAACGTTTTTTGTATATACCAACAGACATCATATCTCAGGAGATGCAATGCATCCTTTCTGCCAAAAGAAATACACATATTTTAAGAGCGCGCTCTCTCTCCGTCCCTTCCAGGGCTCCGCAGAGCGCGATACGGGATACGGGATACCTACTATATAAACGTCACGATGATGACGACGTTGTAAACGACGCGAAGGCAACCTTCTTTTTTGGACAGGGATTCACTGCGATATTCCTTCAATGGTATTCACTTGTGATTTCTCCTGTCAATTTCCACAGTAAAATATGATTATGGGGACGGATTTTGCAGGAAACATTTCCGGCGCAATGTATCGTTTTCGTTCGCTCTTCGATTTTACATCCTTCTGCAGACGGTTCACGTGCATTTTTCCAACGAGATAAATGTGGGGAAGGCCCCACCTAACGTTGTTTGGTCGGGGTAATATAATTTTAACGTGGCTTCCTGTTACATACATCTGTTTATGGAGAGACAGACGGGCTACGTATTATGAACCATCCGGAGGTGAGATGAGAGCTTGAAATGGAGAAAGTTGGTTCGAGACTTCGTTGGAAAATGATGTCCTGTTGAGATTTTTAAGGAGTGTATTAAAAAAAAGTCGGCGCAGTGGCTTAGTGGTTAGTGTGTTGGACTACTAAACGAGGGGTCCCAGGTTCTAATCCCGAGAGAACCCAAATTTCAACTCAAGGTTTTTTTCCACTGCGCCACCTCTCGCGAACGTCTGACAAACATCAGAGAGTATAACTGTCATGAAGAAGCTTCTCAATTAGCCGTTTGGACTCGGCATAAAATTGTAGATCCCTTCCATTCGTCCCAAAAATGAAAAACTCACACAAAACGAATGGTTGCGAGAAGAAGCTAGGCCCAGGGTCCCTACCGACCTGTAGCGCCAACTATATATTTATTTTATTTTTATTAAAAAAATGGGGCTGAATGCTCTGAAAGGTATGGAAAGTGGGCGTGGCTACGTTTTTTTTTAAATTAAATCTGGTAATTTTTACAGATTTCACAACTTACTCGACTTTGTTAGCCATTTTGCATTGGTAAAACTGTGTTCTTTTAAGAAAAACGCCCCTTAAAAGTGGGCGTGACTGACATAGTTACACTGCAGAGAAGGGAATTCTTAAATTTTTCGTTTAGAAATGATTCATTCATTGTAAATGTTAGAGTACCAGCTTCATTGCACTTTGCTTTGGTGTTACTGTATTCTTTGAAGGAAAACGCCCCTTAAAAGTGGGCGTCAAGACTGAAGACTTTCGTCAGAAATTTTCCTAACTTCTTTCCATGATTTTGGGTCTTTACATTAAGCAAAAAATTGAATTTTTCGTTCAAAAATCATGCCTAATCAATGCACGAGCAACCAACTTGTGGATCTGTTCAAAGGCAGCTTTGAAAATTGAATGCTGATGCATGGTTACTTGGGGCAAACCCAGCTCCGTCCTGAGCTACAGTCTTCTGCAGGGGCATTGATGCATATTTCAATGCATGATGAACGTCTACCCGATTGAAGTAAGGTTTTTGTTTTGGAAAAAACCGCACCCCTTCCACAACCTTTTGTCCTTCCGATTATCACCACGAGTTAGCCATAAAATGCCAGAGCCTGCATCCCCCTTGAAAACTTGATACATCTTCATAAGTCATCTCTGGACAACAAGTTGTGAATTTAAATTAGATTTGATTTCAAATCATTTAAGTACACAAAGACCACGCAATAAAACGGCAACAATTCATAACTCCAGTTCGAAGGACTAATTCTGTTTCCCAACTCTTGTCACACACACCCATATAACACTGCAGATTTATTTAAACTTTACAAATTAAATACACATCCCCTTAACGGGGATATACTTTGAGACATCGATCAAAATAAAGCACTTCACGTCTCTGTAATAATACTCACTTCTGTTTTACAAATCCGCTTATCTGGAATCGCGGCCCCATCCCGCCCACCCCCACAAAATAAGTAAATAGTTGAGCAATAAAGATTAAACAAAATGGAATTAACCTTTTGTGTACGCTCAATGTAAAGTACGAGCGATAAAATGAACAAGGGCGCAAACGAGAAGAAACAAAAAAAAATATATATAAAAAACCACCCAACGCCCAGTCCAAGTCAATGCGAAGGAAACAAAACGAAGCCGTTGAGGATATTTTCGTCGTCGTCGTCGTCGTTGTATCCTGATAAAAATCCCTTCACTCCCACACACACACAGTGCTTAAATTTTCAAGCGCAAGCAACTCTTCCTAATGCCCGCATTTATATTTCCAAACACGCTTCACGTTTATGGAAACGGGCATTGTTCGTCTAATTGACCCGGAACATTCAGGGAGGTGATGGGAGGAGACCTAATAACGCTAAGTAACAACGGCAAGTGCTTGTTCGCCCCCAAATGCCGCGCCTCTCGTCTCATCTTGCGCGCGAGACGAGAGCCGACAAAATAGGCAGCATTTTGTTTTTTGGGGGATTCCTCTTCTACTTGGGAGCGCTCTCTTTTCTTTTTTTCTCGTGCCACTGTAAGTAGAACCGGAAATTAAAGGAGAAAGCCGAAACAACTTCCGTTGGGAGACAAAAAGTCCATCACCCAAAGTGTGTACATGTACACACTATATATAGCTGGTTTGCAATTTAGTCACGATTATCTAATTGTCGTGACATTCCCCCCTCACAAGAAGTAGCCCTGTCTCCCTGACACATCCAGTTCAGTTGCAGAGTACATAATTCATCCGGTCAGTGTTCGGAACTAATTCCAGATATGCAAACATCTCGTCCCAAATTAAATGCATGGCTGAGAATGTCTTTGAGTTATATATGCCAGCAAGGAGGTGCATCCTTTGAATGCTTCTTCCTTAGGTGTTGGACAAATATGCATCGTGTAACTCGGATTGATGTGTTATTTGATAGGACTCTTGTGGTCGGTTCATTTGTTTGGCAATTACAGTTTTGGAGATGGAAATTTGAGGCCAGCGATGGGCGTTATTCATGTCAGGTTTCTGGAATGATTTTAAATTCTGGCCGCACAGGGTTTGGGTCTCGTCGTTTTGGGGGCGAATCAAAGCACGTCACGATCTGTAATTGGAATCTATGCTAATTTGACGAAAAGGGGATTTTATGAGGACTTTTGAAAAGGTTGTCAGCTGCTTAAGTGATTAGGTTGACGGGCATTGCGCTTGGAATGTGAGCGTAATGAAGTGAGGCTCGCTTTCTGAGGTGGGAAAAGTCTCTGTAATATATGTTACGTGTAACACTAGGGGATGAGTGGTGGTTTTGCTGCCAATCTGTGAGTTAAAAAGACTTTCAGTTAACCATCAGCTTTAAGGGAAGTTAGGCAACTGTTGTTAGATGGCAATAAAATCGTGCTGTCTGTAAATTCAGTGACAGTGGCATCATGGCAGTTAAGTAGCTCCGGACCCATAAAAAGTCTTAGATTGGTTGGAAGTTCATTCCTCGCCTTGGTACACGCTATTTGTTTTGGGTAAATTTGATAAAAATACTTGGCAGACTAATCCCAGATCCACTGTAAGCAGACTGGGCGACTCAAGTTGATTGGATTTCTGCGCCAAAGACTTACTTAAGCCTCGCATTGTGTTGCTTAAGTTCTTTGTAACATCCAAGACTGTCGTGGGAAATCTTCTAAAAGCTTCAACGACTTACGAGCCTGATGATAGCTTCCGACGTTTGACTCTGTGCTATGAAAACAGAGAATAGGCAACAGGCCCGTATATCTTCCTAGACCTGGCTTCTCCCAACAAGTTCTCTGTCCGGGAATTTATTGTTGGGGCTAATTGAAGGAGCTTACAGTTTTCGTTACAAATCCGACAGCTCTCAGGATTTCTACAATCTCGGAACTTTGTCAGCCGTTAGCTAGAATCGGTGCAGTGGGGACTTCCCCAAGATGTACTTTTTGTGGGGTTGAACCGAAGACTCCTCAATCAAAAGTAGTATAACCTCGAATTCTAGAGCAAATCTGGCTATATCTGGCGTAGATCAAATGACAGAAGCATAGACGCCCGGTGGAAAGTCCGGCCAACATCAACCCAGTTAGAAGTAGAAGCATCAGTAGCGTAGGCCAGATTTTTTTTTAGGTTGAGGTTGTTTGTCAATGGAATCTGTGAACGAATTTTCACAGCCCTCTAAACTGTAGAGATAGAAGTTTGAGCCCAACCTGCTAGAGCCACTGATAAGTATCAAAATGATGAAGCAGAGAAGCAACCACGGGCAGAAGCGTCGGACATTGTAAGGGTTTAGCGAAATTTCCTTTCGAAACCAGAGTAACTTACTTCGAGTTCGAGCTAGCACTGAAAACCACGGTGGTGTCTTCTTCACTGAGGGTATTGGCATTTATTTCTTTCAAAATTTGACAAATAGAACCTCTCATTCCTTGAACATCGACAGCAAAAGTCACTTGCGATTGTGATCAGCATTAAAAAACTCCACTCCCACTTTAAAGTCACCTACCCACCCCCGGCAATCACACTTTTTTGTTCAGATAATCGCCAAAACGTGTTCAACATACCCAAATCAACAGCCATCCAAAGTTGGGTGTCTCCATCAACCAACTTCTAATACAAGTTCACCATTGCCATTCCTTCAAAGACGCAGATTGCAGATATTGCATCAAAAACCAGTCGACAACTGATTTCTCTTTCAAATACAAAAAATAAAAAAAAACACGACGACTCTCTTTGAATTTAGAAACTTACAAGTCACCCCCGAGTCATTCGTGCATACTAATAGCATCCATTGCACCAAATCCCAACGAATTTGTATACCTTTGCAACCGAATTTCCGCAGACGGACAGCAAATACACAAATGGCAAACGAAGACCTACAACAGTTTTGACCTCAGCAAAACTTTGAAAATCCATTTGCTTTTTATACGAGCGTACGCAGACTTTTCTTCGCAAAAAGTCAAGCAAGCCGAACAGGAGAAGACAAAAAAAAAAAAACCACCGCACACTCTCGCTTTTCACTCGAAGGCCCAAAAGTATTATCAAAAAAGTTTTCCAATGAAACAAGAAATTATTCTCAGTGCCTCGAGGAGCAAGAGTCACCACTTCGTCTTAAAGTTTTTGCGTATGCGGCTTGCCATGGTAAATATTTCAAAAGCAACTTTCTATACCGCTCCTTATTCATTGCCGCAAGTTGAACTAATGGAATTTAAGAACATCGTTAGGATTCAATTAGGGGAATACCAGAGACCATACCATCACCGCATCGCTGTTACTTGTTAGTTGTTACCCCCGCACATCATCAGAGCAGAACTTATGCACAATTGTATATTTTCCGCTCTGACTGGTTCTCCATCTGAAGTTGAGGTTGAAACAATAAACCAAACGATTTATTTATATTGAATCAGTTTGCTGTAATAAAAGCTGCAAAAGTTAACCAAAAGACAAACATAACTTTGATTAAATTACAAACGGAAAATTTATTGCTATTCTTGAGTAGGTCTAGGTATAGGTGGGTTGTATTCGATTTGGGTTAGTGCGGCTCCGTTTGCAGCAAAACTGAAGCTTGGTTGTGGTTTAGATTTGTTCTCACTTTTTCTTACTCGCTCAACTTGAGTCAAGTTCAAGTGGTGTGAACGCAGTGATGCCAGATCATGGGTATTTACCCAATCAATCAATTTTATTGGTTTGGTTACAGAACTTAATATGATTTAACTCTCATCATTTGTTTACGGCTAAGGGTTTATTTCTCTCATTTTGTATTTATCCATTTCGTGGGCATTTTGTCTCTCATAATAAGCTAAAAGAGCGGAAAAGGACATTTTTATCTGTGTATGGTGTATTTTGTTGTTTTTTAACGTCGGCATGGGGAAAGAGGACATTTTTGGGTGCTTTCGATAGTTGTCTTGGGCAATTCAGTCCGAAAAGAGTGGCATCACTCTGTGAAGTGTGACCTCAGGGTTTGTAAAAAAATCGACGCTGCAAACTTTTGTACAAAATTTGTATCGGAAACTGAAGAACCCAAACTCTCAAATTAAAAACCACGACTGTAAAAAGAAAGCTACCCACCCAGGGTTCGAACTTGGGCAGTTCATTTACGCAGTGAATTTTTTAAAAAGTGCAGTGAATTAAAATTTTGCGCAGTAGATTTCGTTGTGTAAATCAGGGGTCGAAGGGTGTCGTCCGTGCTCGTCCGTGTTCGTCCGTGCTCGAGCATTATGTGACGGAATTTGTTTTTGTTTCACACAAATCGTCTTAATTCCGTGAATGTATAGCTCGTTCACGGAAGTGGCGATTCGACTCCAGTTTTTTTCAAAACAGAAAAGCAGTAGATCTACTACAATTGCAGTAAAGTCCGAACTTTACTATTACCCACTAAGGTAGGTCCCTATAATCGTTATATTGGCTCAAGGGTACACTGAAAATAAAACACTAGTATATTTGTTAAAAACTGGGCTTGATTCAACAATTTTTTTGTCAATATACGTCCAACTTGTCTGTTAGATTCCCCTCTAGATCAGAAAGGGAGGAAAATGCGATTTCGACATACCTTTCTTCACAGATGGTTCCAAAATGAGCTGTGGAGTGGGAGCGGGCATTTTCTCAACAGAATTAGACATCTCCAAATCTTTCCGCCTCCCCAATGCTGCCAGCGTCTTTCAAGCGGAAGTACTTGCAATCAAGGAGGCGTGTAGGCTGCTCCTTTATATAAC
This sequence comes from Cheilosia impressa, assembly GCA_948293265.1. Lineage (NCBI taxonomy): Eukaryota > Metazoa > Arthropoda > Insecta > Diptera > Syrphidae > Cheilosia > Cheilosia impressa. The sequence continues at coordinate 51,736,973 of OX411884.1, read as the reverse complement.
TACACCCAGAAAAAAAATAGGCATCTTCGTCGACAGCCAGGCCGTGATTAAGGCTGTCGGTTCTACTAAATCAACATCAAAGCTTGTTGTGGATTGCAGGGAGACATTGGCCAGGGCTTGCCATCGGTTTGAAATCACTCTCGTCTAGGTTCCCGGCCATAGGAACATAGAAGGGAATGAAAAAGCCGATGACCTTGCCAGACGTGGCTCTGCTCAATACGTGTCTCATGCGGAGGAAGTATTCCCTCCGCGGGGTTACGTTAAGAGAGAAATTCTCCTTTACTGCACCTCAAGAGCGAATTACGAGAGTGATTTCACGCGTTTGGCGGTCGACATTCAGCAGCTGATGCACGGACTGGACTTTGTACGGGAACATGCGCAAGTCTTTGACCAAAATTCGTCTTAGGGACGACCGGCTGATGGCTAATTGCGAGGCACGGCTTCTGGTCGATGTTTCCGGCGACAGCTCGACATCCTCGTCAACAGCAGCGATATTCTCGGCATTACGGGCGCTCCGGGGCCGGCCACTCTTGGCAACGTCTCGCGTGGTCCCATACTCTTCAGGGTTGGTGGCCAAACGGCGCAATGTTTGCGCAATCGGTGTCGGACGGTCGTTTTTGGGGAGTGTATCGCTCCATGGCTTGTTCACTTGTATTCTACATCTGTCTAGTCCACAAATGTCAAAACAGATTTGACATTGGCGGCAATTTGCAAAAATTAGAGCATCTTCCAATAGGGTGATCTCTTTTGGCCCACCTTGTACTTGGTATTTTATTTTCAGTGAAATACCTTAGATAGAAGCTTAACGTCAAGTGACCCTATAAATATGTGGAAATGTTCCTTTCGAGCTCAATATTTGCGCACGTATTCTTTTTGTGTCAAAATTGATGCAGGAGCGCTCGTTTTAGAAAAATTGTGGAACAAATTCTGAGACCTCTTGCTTTTCTAAACCCTTCAGATGAAAGGTAGAGAGGTGCCATTTGAAAGTACCCCACAAGTTTGTAAGTCGACACCGAATGTAGTTCTACTTGTTAGTGGTCACAAGGCCGTAAATGTCGACAAAGATGCCCTCACTCCCAATGACCTCGTCAACTTTCTTGTACCGCAAACAATCAAAAACACAATCAAATCCTCAGGATCAGGATTTATTCAACTGCGCATTAAAAGTTTATTTCGAATGGGAAACGACTGCCATGCCGAAGCCCACTGTTGTGCTCAGCTATCAAGCCCGCAGTGAGATCAAATAAACGGCGTAGGAGTACATCCACCATAAAAAATATGAAACGAATTCGTCTCCTTTTACGGGCCAATTACACGTCCCACCCTCCTTCCCATTGTATCACTATCACAACTTCTTCGAAAAAATCAACCGACTTTTCTCATAACTCGATTCGAATTCTAAGCCAACCCGCATCTCCCCTCTTCTAGTCACCATATTATAATACTCTAAAGGAATCTCACAAAAGGATATTTCTTAAAAGAATCCCATATACAATAGGACGCTCGAGAGCATGCATCGGTGCGCGGCAGCGAAGCCTGCTTATTTATGTTTCCATCGAGAAGTTCTGAGTGTGCTCTCAAAATGGCGCTTGGCCGTTTACAGTACCTTCCTTCTTCTGTGGTCTCTCTCCTCGAGTGCAGAGTAAACCAAAGTAGTGGTATCCGAAGAACGAGCACACAAAATGTTGGCTCCATCTTTTCGCTTCCTCACATGTTACAAACCTACTTGTACTCAAATAAATGCGGCCAGAGGCATATTTTAAAATTTATTTTTTGTTGCCGAAACACACTCAAAAGGGGGGCAAAAAAAAAGACCAGAAACGATAAGGAAAAATGTGGATAACAGGTCTGGGTTCGGGCTCGGGCTCGGGTTCGGGTCCGGATGAAGGACCAACTTTCACATGGCCCATATTTCTTGGAACGAGCATAGCAGGAAGTGAACAAAAGCCAAGATGTAAACTACTTCAGTCGGCCGACTCAGAGGACGAAGGATGTTCGCATATGAAATTAAAGTTTTTTTTTTTTTTGTGCAAATGCCTCTGGTGTAGAACAAGAGCTGCTGGCACTGGCTGCAAGAGGAGCCGGCCATATAATCATTTGCAACTTGTTACCAAAGTTGAAATGAAATATCTAAGTAGTACAAGGACTTGGGAAGACAAGCTAATTTGAATACACTACACTCACTTAAGATTATACTCGTACATGTGCAGACGGTTTAACAGCCGTTCCGCTTCCACATCTAATCGGCGTGTGTATGGGGATGTGATGATAGCTCCAAAGCGAAGGTTAGCGAGGCTGTAATTTTCATCCTTTTGTCGCTGGGGCTATGGGTATCATTTTTTTTTCGGTGAAATATTTCATGGAAAAGTTTCATGTTTCCGTGAAAGTATGCACTCGGTGTGGGCGCGCAAAGTTAATATTATATATTTCTTTGTCGTGCCTCACGTCATATCTTTTGGGTTGCGGCTTGGGCTTTGTTTCGTGCGGCTAAACTTGGTTGGAGGTGAGTATTTTCAGTGAAATGGTATTTATTGCGCAGGGAGAATCTGGGGTGTGGTTTTGGAAAGACCGCTTGAAAGTTCGGTAAAGGACGCTTTTTAGAAGTTAGTATTGTGGCTTGTGAGTGTGAAACGAACAGCCTTGCGGAGGACGTTAGCAAGAATCTTTTAGAGCTGTTAAAACGATGGAGATTGGAGTTTAATTTAGGGCCACCGGTACTTGACAACTTGACGTGTTCTAAGATCAACAAGCTTTTGAAAATCCAAGAAGATGTTCCTTTTAGTTTGTATACGTTCTCTTAAAAATTTTAAAAATTCATATATGGAATTGAGGACGCTTTATAAAAGGTTATCACAACGTATGCCAAGGTCCACCGCTGACTTTGGTCTCCAGTGAAAGCAAAGTGGATGGCCAACGACGAGGTCTGACTCAAGAAGACTGAAACGCCAACTTCTTATACTGTATTCGTCAAGGTTATAAGTTAGGTTAGGTTAAGTCAATGAAGGTCTGTGTTTGTCCTCCAGTGACGGCAAATTTAAAGGCCAACGCTGAGGTCCGACTCAAGAAGAGTCCACCGCCAACTTCTTATAATGCATTCGTCAAGGTTAAAAGTTAGGTTATGTTAAGTCAATAAAGGTCTGTGTTTGGCCTCCAGCGATGGCAAAGGCCAACATTGAGGTCCGACTCAAGAAGACTCCATCGCTAACTTCTTGTAAGGTGTCCATCAAGATATGATTGTGATTTATTGAGGAGAATACTTCATTATCCAGCGGCTTCTGGTTCACAGTTCAAGCCTGCATTCAAATCGATTTTTCACACAGGAAGATTGTCAATTATTTTGAGAGAAGGTTGTGTTTGGAGATGGATATTAGTTTAGCACGCGATTGTCTTTCCTAAGCCTATAAAGGCTGCGTTGTGAGCTCGTAAAATACCTAATCCTCGATGGTTTTCTTTCGTGCTTGTAGCTGTGACCTTTTAGGAGCTCTTCGCTGATTTACAAAGGTTTCTATTTGTACTGCTAAGTTTTATCCTACCTCACTAAAGACACAAATTCCAGACATGTCTTCTAGTCGTTGGTGTTGATTTAAAAAGCTTCTGGTGGGGGATCTCCTTTTCAGACTTTGGCTACTAATTTTTTTCCCATTCGTCTCGCTATAGGTTGTGCTCTAAATTTGTGCTGCGATTTTAGGGCACCAAATCCATATCATCGGTGTGGCTGATGTGCTCCCGATATTGGTACACTCAGCTACGCATTTTTATTGTCCACTGAAGCCTCCTGTACTTACTATATCTGCCTATACACCTCTCAGTCGAAAAAAACCCAACTCATTAAATTAGAAAACACTACAGCACAAAATTCCTCCGCCTCCCTTCTACACACACACACAAACGGGTGAAGTGCACGAGATCTTTTGTTAATTAACTTTGAACAAAGTGGACTAAACTCTAATTGATAATATGTGGCAAAGGCTACTACGATATTGCGGAGCCAGCACAAAATGCACATCAATGCATCGCCCGCAGGCATGGTTGTTGCATGGTGGACAGATGCATGTGAGCCTGCACCCTAGAACGCCTTGTAATGCCCCCAGCCGTTAGGTGGACAGACAAACTCACTCACTCAGTCACTCGCCGGGTGGATATGGACGAACTTTGCTAGGTTGACTGCTGATGTTAGATGGCGGCGGCTAATACAATATGGCGACCTGATTGGACATGTGCACACTCTGGTGTTTGGTGAAATAAGGCTTCGCCCTATTTACCAGACAAAGTGCACTGCACACACAATCCAAATATATATTTATACAATGTTCACATGCAACGGATGATTAAGCACATAAAGTCAATGAAAAGTTCAGTCCAGACCGCACTGTACCAGAACCAGAACCACACCTAAGCTCTCCACTTCCACTATATGTAGCCTTCTCTTTTGCTCTGGCCGCTCTCTGGATTGCATGGCCCAAACTTTGGGTACAATAATTTCATTTGGGAAAATTTCTTCAATTTGCGATAATAGGTTAAAAGCATACTTGGTTTTAATGTTCGCTTTCGCATCGGACAGACGATCAATTGAGTTGCTCGGACGTTAATGGGTGATGGACTCTTTGGGGAGCAATTATTGAAAATGCGGGTGTGGGTGCGGGTGCGGGTCTATCGGGGCTTTGTGGTGTTATTGTGGGCGAATCTCGGCTACCCTCGGTCTATTGTGTTTGTGATTTTCAAGTGCAACATAATTACTGGCGGCAATTTGACTTTGCATTTCAGTTCAAATTAGTTTGGACTGAGTGCATTTGGGAGAGAGCACCCAGCACCGTCCTGAAAGGGTTTTCACTTTAAAGTGGACACGGTTTTCGCACTAAAAATTCAATGCGTTCTTCAGGAACATTGAGAGCTCCATTTTCAGGCTGAATTCCATGCCAGTCTCATCAAAAAGTAAAATTGCTTGGTTATTGCCTGTTTGTATGTGAATTTCCATTTGTAACCCCATCACTTTGGCACTACCCACCCAATTTGTGTTTTTTTCTCGGAGATAACAAAGGGATTAATGGAGCAGTATTCAGTTTTTATTTCATCGCAATCGGTCAAGTCATTCAGGAGATATACCGAGGAGTATTTTGCATACCTGCTCTTTGAACTGTGAAAAGCTCTATACATCCTAAAACTATGCAATTAAAAATATACTAGTTCCAAAAACAAATGGGACAGAAAAAAAACTAACTAGGTATCAAGAGTGTTTTCGCTTCGCAGGACATTCATTTATTTAATTCTAAATGCACCTCTCTCTCCCTTCATCGGCGCATGCTGTGGTAATCTGTGACCCCAACTTCTAATCCCTGTCTCCCATATTTCCCAGCTTGCCTCAGTAAATAATTTCTAAACATCGCATAAAACTCCCTATCACTTAGCAATATTTGTCCAAGTTGTAATTTTTCAATTAACTGCTCACAACTGCGGATATACATCGCCAGTATTTTCGAAACAAAAACTAACTTTGTTCAACGAAATCATTGATGTCCTTGCGATAGCACGTTCCTTATAAATGAAGTGTCAATGAGTTAAAAAAAAAAAACCAACCCTCTGCCTGCGGCGGCTGTATTCAGAGCCGGCCAAGTTTTTTTGTTTATTTATTGTTGCCATCGCCACGTCCGCACTGACAAGGCAAATTAATAATTTTCCAAAGGATTTCCCAATGTTTACCAAAGTGAACAATAAATAAAAACAATAATAAGAATACCCATTCAATTTGTATAAGGTGGGGCATTATCTCCGTTCGACTTGTGCCATCACGGACTATCATTAATCTATCGCCAAACCCAGCACCCAGCCCGACTTTGGATGACATCAAGGACGGCAGTAGTCGGTGAGTTTGGTTTGCTCATGTGTTTCGGTGTTCATGCTTTCAAAAATCACTTCATCGACTAATCGCATTATTTACGGCAATTTCCAAAAAAAAAAAAAAATGAGACAACCGCACAGAGACTCTCAGGATAGATAATCTGGGTCAGGAGATTTTCCTTAGTGGATGCTTTTAAGCCTGATGTAGCAGCACTTCGGGGCGAAGTACTGTGCAAACAATATTAACTTTACAAAAACCTATGAGAGTTGTGCAGCACCAGCACTAAGATCCCCACAAAAGGATGGAAATGTGTGTAATATTCTGTGCTTGCATATTGGAATATCCGTTTTTTTTTGTTTTCCCTGTTCTCTTTCTGTGTGTGTGCACTTAATATTTACATAGTTTTCCAGGATGTGGATGGTTGCCAATTTGTATGTGGAACGTCAATTCAATTTCATAATTGAAACTTGTGTTCGAAAATGCAAATTTAGCAATCGTCGTGTATTCGCAGAGATCCTTGAAGAAAGTGCCCTCGGTATATAGGTTGTGCTCAACAATTCGATTATGATTTCACAGTTGGCGAAGGTTATACACTGTTTGGGACAGAGAGGGCAATGCCAATGAAAAGGTTTTAACATGAGAGCGAGTCAATATTGAGTTACTTTCGGCAGCGCCATTAACGTGAAAGCTAATGGATTTGCGTTTTATTTGCCAAGTTCGTCGTTTTGACGGAACGGAACTTTTGTAAATGCGATGGCTTTTTTAAAGTTTCCCCGCTTTTGGTGTAATTGAGTGTTTACCTTTTGGTAAGAGCACCAGTGGTATTTGGCGAGTGCTTGTTGGAAGTTATGCTCAGTCTTGAGAGGGTCTGTCTCAAATGACTGCTGAAATTTTAATTGTGAATAATTTTCGAGTAAAATTGATCCGGTAAACTGTGAAATTGAGGTGCGTTTAAATATTTCTCAGTAGGTGGGAGCTGAACAAACAAGTTGAGGGCTGTATACTAATTCTCTCCCTTAAAGGCTTTGAAATGGATTGCGAGGAAGCAAAAACTCTGCGAAGTCGGAAGTAGAAGTAGTTTGAAATTCAGACGTGAGTTGGTTTATAGTGATGGCTTAACAAATATAGTCAGACAAAGACGTTTAGAGGCATTTCAGCCTCTTTTCCGAAAGTTTCAAAACTAAATCACACAAGCTTCGACGCGTTGGCTCTTCACTTCTGAGATGGACTTGGATCAGCTAACAAGCCTCTATAGAGTTTCTGTGATCTTTGACTTAATGACTTAGGTCCTGGCGTGCCACGTTGGTTGAGGTAACTTTTCCTATTGTGAAAACCACCTACGGCAAGCTTGCAGTCTGATGCATTGGAAGTCTCTTCGATGGGTGTTTATCAAATCTACACATCCAGCAATTTGGGCGACTAATGAACAGGCCAAATGAGGCTATAAGACTCGAAGGGATTGCAGTTAAACCTGCTCTTCGAATGCGACCGAAAATCACTCGAAGGCAAATGTGATCCAAACGAGATACCGCATTCTTCTGTCGAAGGACCGCTTTAATTTTGAAATATGAGGACTTTTAAGACTCTTAACAGCGCCGATCTATCACCTGTACATTGTAAGTATGCTGGGGTCTCAAATTCGATCCATGGAAAACACAAATTGCCTACTTCGTAAGTGTTTTTTCCTAGCCTTATCTCGCGCGAAGTATGTAAGAAAAAGCGTCTTGAACCAGGTGGTCGTACTCCAGATAAGTGTCCCTACGTATTTGTCCCAAAAATAGAAACTCACACAAAACGAATAATTGCTTAAAGGAACTCGCAGGACTATATGGACCAGGTACGTCAATGTTTTTAATTTCTTCTTTATTTTAAACGGCTCTATTCAGCTTATAAAATTCGGAGTGTGGCCAAGCCTCAGCCCAAAAGCTATTGAAGAGGCTTAGTTTTGATCTTAGTCAAATGTCACTATTTATGAACTCAGTTTTCCTTTTGCGTGATATCTTAGCCCAGCTCTTTCTGTACTCAACCCTGAACTTGGGTTAGGGCTCAACGGGTTGCCTCATATACAACACTGGAATCAAAAAGTCCCCATCCCTGTGAAAACAATATAAAATATGAGAAAACGCCTTTCCTCGTCGAAGCTCAAGCCTCCTTCGTCTGCAAGAAAATTCTTACCACAAAAATTCCCTTGCTTTTGTTTGAAATCCATTTATCAAATAAAAAGCGATCCAAATTAACAATGCCCTCAAAATTTGTCGATCAGCCTGGTCCTCCGGAAATATACTCAAATTTCATTACGTGCAGTAACATGCAGTTAGCCTTCCGGGAGCTTGTTGCAAAGTCCCCCCCATAACAATACAACTACAAACAATGAAGCTTTAACAGCATAATTTTGAGCTTAAACTTCAATAACTACAAGAAGTACTTTCGGGACAAATTGTATTGCCAAAGTCATCCAACCGAATGACCACCACCTTCGGTGTAAGTGCACCACTCCCGACTCAAACACGAGCACACACAATTATATAGAGCTTACATCAGGCGGAGCGACTCGATGTGCCTGCCCTGCTGCACACTGGGTTAAAACTTAATCCCATTGCCTTATCGGAGTTAGTAGTTGTAAAATATTCCACAGGGATTTCATTTGAATCTAATAAGTGGATGCTGGAAAGATAAAGTGTGCTGTAACAAAAGTTTCTAATTCAATTAAGGGGTTTTCGATGTGTGCCATCGGAGGGTGTGTATAGCGACAAATGTTGCTATTTTTTGTTGTAGGGGTTCGAAACTTTTTCATTATTTATTATACCCGATTTGAAAGGGACCTCCAAACAGTAAACATCCAGCCAATGGTATTGCAACTAAAATAAAAGTGGGAGATTATGACGACTCCTTTTCACTCCTTCGGCAAACCTAAACATATAAAATACAAATGGGATTGACAAATTGATTCCCAACACTCTTGCGAAACGGATGTGAGCATAAGTCCTTCGTGTGGTAAAGAAGTGAAAAAAGAGAGCTGAAATAAAGGAAATTGCTTTTCGTTATAATAAAATCAAAAATTATTAATACGCAGTGTTTGGAAAGTTTCCTGTTTGCTTTTGGGGGCCAAGTGTAAGAATTTATGGTTATATCGTTTTTTTTTTACTCAACTTTTTGTTCATCCCCATTTTGGCCATTAATTCCAGCCAAGCAAACAGAATGTATCGCAAAAAGTTACAAAATTCGTTGTTATTTTTTTTGGTCCTTTTCTCTTTCTAGTTTATGTTGCGATTTGAAGAACAAGTGTTGTGGATATTTTATTGGGCTATGGGAATTTATTGCACATGTGGGCAACAACCATCAGGAACACTGGCTATTGTTGTTGTAGGCATAGAGAATGGTTTCAATTCCAATACGTATACCAAACCAGAAAACATAGATCGCGATTTGGTTAGAAGAGTTTTTTTTTCTGGCAAGGCAGGGCACACAATTTCAAGGAAATCAGCGTTCGTATGTTCGTAGAATTAAGTTTATTTTAATTTTGAAACAAAAACAAATTCCATCATGTAATGCTCGTTCACGGATGCGATTCGACCACAGGTTGCAAGTCTACGTGTGATTTGCTGTACATGCGCAGAGAATCTCTTTATAAAGCGCAATGTCGGCTGCACAATTTACAGAAGGAGTTCTTTGTCAGCACTTCACGATATGCATTGTCTTTCATTGTCTTGATTCCATCTAAGAACTGAGACTCCGTTGAAAGAAGGGTGCTCCGCGAAAAGGTTGTGGATCAGTTGTGTCGTGGGAGACTGATTGGGAGCTGAAACAGAAACACTGTGAGTGTGGAACAAACGACGGAAGATGGCGGCGCAGAAGAAAAAGTGATGCCAAGTGGAATATAAAATTTGTGAGCGAACTCAATCCACTCCAAAGTTGCTGCATGAGGAGTGGAGGATTGAATCCCTTTTAAGGAATGTTTCCAAAGAAGTGCCAAAATTTAGTTGTTAAAATAATCACTAAGGAGTCTGATGATGAATAGGTACAAGCTTTGTTCTCTGAAATGAAATTAAAGTCGCCACATCAAACACTCAATAGGCCTGATTTTTTAAGCTTCGATCTCAGCAAAGCAAAGTAAAGTAGGATTTTCAGCACGCAATTACAACAACTACGCAACAACTACGGATTAAGCTTTTGTAAATATTTCATATTGATTTTCTGTTTATACCCTATCTTAAAGGACGCTGGTGCTTCTGGGTTCTGTCATTGTCAACCAATAGTATTTAATTCGCATCAAATCTGGAACAATATCGTTTCGCTGAACTGCGATCTTCGCAATAGCATAGGTATCACAATTTTAGCAAATGTTCGAAGTTCATAAACTTGCAAGAATTTTATAATTCTTCAACTGAATATAGTTGTTCTTAAGTAGCAAACTTTTGTGCCAGCAATGACAAATCTCATGCAAAGCGTCATTTCAGCATTGGCAGCATTTTTCATTGGTTCTATTCGTAGACTCCACATCGTCCACACTCCACACGGTTCCAGTTGAAAGGAAAGCTGCCAATAAAGGAAAATTTCGCTTAGGGGGGGAAAAAGGGGAACTTTTTTTTTCGAATTTATGGGAAAATTATTGCCTTTGCTGATAAAAAAAGACAGTCTTCACAGCAAAGATAATGGAATACAGAGATGGATAACTTTCCAGTGGAAAGGCGGCTGCCTACAAGCTGTTTTCCCGTAAAATTCATGAAGTCACGCACATTTGCTCATTTCTTTTCAAGTGTTTGTGAGTTCATAAATTGGACTTTAATGCAAGAATTCGCTATTCCGAAATGTGTTTTTCACTATTTTCTTTATTTTAATCGAAGCCTTAACAAAAACCAAACAAGTTCACTACGAAACACAAAGCAATTGAACAGCGCGATGCCCAGAAAAGCAAAAGGAATGGTGGCCGGCCATTAGCAACATGCTTTTTTTATGTCACACGTATTCACAGACGGGGGTTGAAATTACAAAAACAACAATGTAAACAAATGGGTTTTGGGGGGATAGACGTACGAAAGATATCCATCTCTTTTATTCATTGATCTCTGCTTCACAGTCTGGGACAACTGCGTCCACACATGATCTACATTCCAATTCCATAACTCAGTTGCCGTTGAGGTTGAGTTCGCATTGTTTCGCAGCCTCAGAGCAGTTCTTCGGTTGGTGCGTGTTTAAATAACAATAAAAAAAATAAGTTCGCGACTTTAAATTCGTAATCCTAAACCGATCCGGTGTTTTTTTTATATAATTTGTGAAAATTGAGTGTTTTTTTTTGGAAAATTGTCTCTTTTCTTCTTCCGTAACAAAATGTGTTTTGTAATTTTTGCGAACATTTTTCTATTGAGTGTAAATTGTCTAAATTTTCGCTACCATACAAAATTCTCTCCAAAATTTTGCTGAGCTAAATCTAAGCGATCCCATGTAGCAGTGGTACGCTAAATAATCCAACTTTTTTAATTTGGCTTAGCTCGAGCAGCGTACTACGCTTAAAGGCAAAGTAGTTGAAAGTTTTTGTTCGGTGAAATACGGAAGTCGGTTTGGGGGGACTCGCGTTCGAGTGCGATCATGTGTAAGTTCGTTGTTCATGCATGGATAAGTGGCTATGCCGAATTGTTTCACAGGAAAGAAAAAGATGAGAAGAATAACATTCATGTATGTACATCTTTTTTCCACCATTTTGATTCGAATTGATTGCTGATGATTGATATTTTCAAATAGTTTTCTTTGACATTTCTAATTTTTCGTACCAATTATGTTGCAATTGACAAAGGGGCTTGGTAATTCCTAAAAAATAAAAGAGAGAGAGAGCCATAAATTTGAGACTGTTTTCCCCACACTCGTTCCAAAACACTTGTCCCAGTTTAATTTTCCTTTATTTCCAAAGTACACAATTGTAAATATTTGCTCTTAAAATTCTACTAATACCCCAAACCCTTGAGAGTGGTCTCCACCCATGGGGCCATGTTGACCACCCTCGTGTAAACACCTGGAAACGATGGTCTCGCACAGCCATACCCCCACGACACGATTCCATGCAGTTTCGCCTCCGTTCCCTTGTACGCAATCAATGGCCCACCAGAATCACCCTGACAGCTGTCGCGTCCCCCCCGCGGCACACCAGCACACAGCATATTCGAAGAAACGCCGCCACCACTGGCGCGGTATGATCTCGAACAACTGGCTTGGTTAATCAACTGCACTTGGGTGTATCGCAGAATAGAGGTTGTCTTGGTGCCCTCATTAGTGGCACCCCAGCCACTCACAATCAGCGCCGCATTCGCGTCCAAAACATCCGCCGAAGTTGCCAAATCAATCCTGTTAATCGCCGCACCAAATGGAAGGTCACTCGACAGCAACAACAGAGCAATGTCGCGGTCCATTGTGGACGGATTGAAATTCGGATGAATCACAACTCTCTCCACCGGAATCACAACGCCGCCTCGATTGTGTTGACTCGAACCGGCACGAACGGCCAGAAATTGTGTCCTTTTGCCGCGAACACAGTGTGCAGCCGTAACTACCACGCGACTCCTAAGGATCGATCCGCCGCATTGGTGTGCCTTCGAGTAGCTCAGCGATACTTGATAGGGAAACGATTCGATTTGTGTCACTAGGCCGCCAACGATTCGTCCATCGGGGAGCGGCACACTTGTGTTGCTCGCAGCATCCTCGATTGCAACATCCACCAGGTCCTGCGGCGCGCCACCACAAACAGCCAAACAAAATGCTAAGAAAACCCCTGTTCTCATAGTGCTAGTGGGAAACTTGTCGAAAATAAAGTCAGAACTTGTGTACTTGTGAAGTTTTTCGCTGGGAACTTTCTATTTATATACACAGAAGTAGCAGTTGTTTGGATTTTATCTTATCTTGGGTCATTACCCAAAAGCCATCCGCAGCATTTGGACTCGACTGTCAATTGTTTGTCTTTTTGAATATTTCCGTATTTACATTTTGATTTGGGGGATTTGGAAATTGTACCCTTGACAGCGTCTTGAATCACTCTCGCTCTCTCTCTCTCTCTGTCTTTGATTTGCTGAGTGGAGTCCGATGCTGTCGTGTTTACATTGGGTAAATATTTATTTATTATGCGTTTCAAGTTCATTGAGATAATTTATTCTGGGCATGACCTCCGTTTTATTTGGGAGATGTTTACCCAACCCAGATAGATAGTGAGATGGAAATGTTTTAATAATAAAACTGGAATCACCGATGTAGCTCTGGTAGCTCTGGCACTCTGAATGTTGTGCCATAAAGTTTCGTTATGAGCATGGCTGTTCATATACAGCTTGTTTTCGGAGCTATGCCTAATCCGTGGAAGGCTACTCTAAATTTTGTAATTCGTGGCAGAACAAAAAAAAATTGGATCATATATAGTGTTTGGGAATAAAAAAGGAACCTAGGAAGGCTTTTAAAAGCTTAAAGTGGGGCCACAGAATCGTTCGTTTGAAGGAATTTGTTTAAAAGTTTAAGACTTCACTTGGTGCATTCTTAACTTATTTCACGTACAAAGAACTCACAAGCCTTGCAAAGGTAGTCTAGGGTGTGGCAAAGCCTTAAAGACTGGGCCGCCCTTTAGTGCCTGTGGTGGGTTCAATCCGAAGCAGCTACAAACTTCCCATTTATGAATGAATTAAAGGTATCAGAAGGCTTTTCAACATAAGCTTGGGTTCTAGAACATCTGACAAGAAAAGACCTCGAACTTTTCGTATAGATGTAGTTGCTGTCTTTGACGCAATATCGCAAGCGAAGGAAAGTGTTTTACTTTTGTCACCATAAATATACGTGGTTTCGTAAAAGTCTTCAGCACAAGTCGGTCATAGAAAGGCCCCGTCGTTGAGTGGTTGGCGCTGAACATCTTCCGAGCTTTTAATGAAGGTCTGTATAGAATCTTGAGCATTTTACACATATCCATAGCGGTCCAACTGGCGATTGTCTCTTTTGTGGCTTTTTTTCCCTCTTGGATCTTGGGCGTATACAGGGCGCAATATTTACAGCTCGTCCTAAAACATTTTCCGAGCCTTGTGCCATTGCCTGAAATGCCTTCATGGCTTGGGGCATAACTTGGGCTCCGTTTTAAGAGCTCATTACGACTGCACATTTTAAAAACTTTGATTTTCTAAAGGCCGGTTAAGGCTTTTATGGCTCCCTGATTCTCATTGAAGACGGAAGGTTTTACAGAAAGGAAAGAAGATATTGCTATGGTAGAAGAGGCGTATCGATGTACAGGGCAAACTCTACCATATTATTTGTATAAAATTAGGAGTTAGGCTGAAAACCATCTAGTTCCTCGATGAAGGTTGAAAATGGTTTCTGCCACAGTGACCGCTGGGGTAAATTTTTGCCCAGATGTAAGAGGGCAGCAATGGAAGTCAGTGCCCATCAGTAGATTGATCTATTCCTGTTTGAATTAAGTCCAAAATCCACTATAGAAGATGTTTTTGAAAAGACTTTTCGTAGTCTAGCAGCTTAAGAGGTGTTCTCAATCTATCAGAAGCTGTACAAAGATCTAAGCGGTGATATTCTTACCAACATTTTTTTTTAAAGCTCTCTTCGCAGACCTTTTAGTCTATGGGTATAGCCTCGTTCATCAGAATCTATTCAATTTATATCTACTCTAGCAATGAAGGTAACCACCTTCCAGCCGAAGGGGCTTGTCTAAACTTATTCTTGTAGCTTTGTAGAATTCGAATTCTGAGTCTAAAAGTGGGATAAGAACGTCGTTAAGGTCGTCTAAATACAACAGCTGTGCTTTTAGTATTAAGCAAGCGAATGGAGGCGTTTTTACCCCAAATGGTCCGAGAATTGCGAACCTTAAACTTGTATAGGTACCTATTGAGTGAGTTGACCAATTGCTATGAAATAAGCACTGTGTTGCTTTGTCTTGTCTGAGAAGTCCATTCGGATTGTGTGATTGGTTTTAGAGTGATGAAGTTACAAATCCACTTAGAGGAAGAGAGCCATTTTTTTTTAAATGTAGAGATAGAGAGAGAGGGAATAGCCTTTGCGTTAAAAGTATATTTTAAAAGACTGTAGATCCGGTTGTTGATGAACACTTTTCCAACATCCTCTAAGCCTTGCTGAAAAGATTGGACTGTCTATTCACAGACAAGTCGCTCTGCTGCTTTCCTTTTTTTTTTGTTTTAAATTTATAGATGCATTTCAAAGACTCAAAGCCTCCAACTGGCGGCCAATAAAATACCCAGGAGGCCTTACATTTTTAAATAAATCACTGACCATAATTCGCCTCTAATTTGGCGTCAGTTCCAACTCCTTTACTAACCCAAAACTCCTGAACATCATTTCCTTGCCAGTGATACCAAACGCCGCCATTTTAGATTCATTACTGTCGCACACTAAAAGATTTACGGCGATGCAAATGAATTAATAGGCGCGGAAAATTGCGCTGCCCATTTACTGCCAACCATAGCCCACTTGAATATGAATGAAATTCTCCTTTCGATTTTTAAAACACACACAGAAACGCACTTGGTGATAGAAAAACAAAAAAAAAAAACTCTCTCCATCCATACTGATGATAGCATCATCGTCAGGTAGATTTTCTCTCCGCCATGTTCTCCGTCCGGATGAGTTCTGATTTTGTTAATCGGTCCGATGTTGTACTGCTGCGCTGGCTGCCATGCAAACACGACTAGGTTCTGGCTAAAGGCATTTCCATCGCCATTATACGTGCGCTTACTGTGTTACTAAATCGCGTTAAAAATCATTAGGGCATGGATGGAACAATGGTGTAATCCTGCAACTTGTATATCCCGTTCCGACGGCTCGGTATATCGCCGTAAGGATTACATTCCATTCCGTAGATGTTGCTCCATTTATTATGCATGTATGTGTATGTATTTAGAATGTAGTCGGGTATAGTTATTTATTTGCAGCTGTTAACATGATTTAATCGGTAAGCTGCATAAGGGGATGATGTAGCTATTCTTTGTAATATTCCTCTGGCTTCTCGTGTTCGAGTTGAATGGGGACGATACCGGGATTTTATCGTGCATTTCAAATTGTTTGACTTTCCCGGTGATGGGTGGATGTTTTGTTTTTTCTGCTCCAACTGTTTAAAGGTTTTTTTTTTAGAAGTAAATTTTAAATTCGAATGGAGGGATTTCAGTGATTTTGTTGTGTGTTAGTGGAAGTCTGTGTACAGCTTTTAGCTTGCCATTAAGCCAATTCAGACAACTCGGTCCCTACCTTATTGCCTGCTATAACGCACGACAATCTCAACTTTTACCCAGCTTTTTGACCGGCTACGCGGGGCTCTATATAAAGGGTTTTCCAATACGAGGTGTTATTTTGGTATTCAAAGGAAAATGCAATTTTTTGAGATAAATGATCGGATGCTTATTTCATAATAAAGAGGAAGGTATGCCGTTAATAATAAAAAACAACATCAGCCAAATGGCCACCACGAGCACGCATACAGGACCATATTCTTTTCATGAAATTTTCTATAACCAAATCGCAAAGTGGCTGCCCTATGCCCTCGATAGCCTCACGAATTTTATCTTTGAGGTCTTGAATCGACGCTGGGCTGTTGGCGTAGACCTTATCTTTCACGTGGCCCCAAAGGAAGAAGTCGCAAGGTGTTAAATCACAAGATATCGGTGGCCAATTGTGATCACCTCTTCATTTTCATGCATTTTAAGGACAAAGACAGCAAAGACACGACGTTGTTGATGATCGGCCGGCTTGAGTTATTGTGTTAACTGAACTTTATAAGCGTTAAGACCCAGTTTTTATGTAAGTCTTGAATGGCCGATTCCAAAGAACGACGAGGTATGGACAAACCTGGGTTTTCTTCAACACTTTGGGCTAGAGCAGCAATATTCTCAGTTGTTCTTGAGCGACGTGCACGGGTTTTATTCCTCACATCACTAACTTGTCCCAACAGCTCGAATTTTTCCACCAATTTCTGTATTGCGGTCCGACAAGGTGCTTCACGACGACCAAAAAATGCTTTAGTTTTGCGAACTGTGACTGCAAGATTTTCACCATTTTTGTAGTGAATTTTAATAATTTCAATGCGTCGTTGAAGCGTGTATCGTTCCATTTTTAGTAATGGCGTAGTTCCTACTTGTCAAATGTCAAAGAATAAAAGCTTCAAAAGTGACAGCTACCGAAATAGCGGGTCATTCACAATAACACCTCTTATTGGAAAACCCTACTATAGCCCATCAAGTTCTCCTTGCTTTGTCAAGACAGGGCTTCACTTCTTAGATGCCTTCTAAGTTTGAAGAAACAGCGACTAGCTAGAGCGATTCTTCGTTTGATCCTCGATCTTATATCATTTTGCGAAGTGATAGTGCAGCCCTGGAAGACGAAGTGTTGTATCCGTCGTTGATTCGGAGAGTCCTTTCAACCCTTTTGGTTTGACGAATAAATCCTGCCTGTTGAAACGGACAGTAGTCTTTGGTTAGATGGAAGAGTGCAGCAGTAGATCGATCCATTCCTTTTTGAATTCAGCCCAAAATCCATACAAGATGTTTTTGAAAGGACCTTTTGTACTGCTGCAGCTTGAGAGGTGTTGTTTTCAATATCCAATGGATTTATCTAAAAATTAAAGTAGATAATCGTCCTTTCGAGTAATTATCTTCATTGACTCTCAGAACAGACCTATGAGGCGCCTAAATGTGCACATTTTCGACACTTTTCCCTCAGCGCATGATAGCTACCCCCAAACTATGCAAACAAGCGTCTGACTACAGCCCAAGAATATACCAAGTTCCCAAGACAAAAATATGTAAAAACTTTCCACAATTCCCCAAGCATTTTACTATAAAAAAAAAACTGACAGCCCCTTCAAATCACTGGCACTCAAAAATATTTCTTTAATAATAACGACAAGACATTTTCCAATCAATTAACCAACGACTGTAGAATTGATTTGGGAACGACCTCCCATTCTCCCCAAAAAAGACTAGGATACGAGTATAACCATGGTTTCAATTTGGATGAAAAGATATTGCAAAAGTACCATAAAAAAAGGTCTCACAGATCCTCCTCCTTATATATACGAGTGCTTCTTGACAGCAGATAAATATTCAAATTAGTTTTCGAAGACAGCATGTCGGGCAGGACTATACACGCACAGATGATGGCTAAGTACTGTAACCTCTTCGAATCAGTTTTCCACTAAATTTAGTTGATGGGCCATGGACCATGTATAGAGAGTGTCCTTTCAGCTTGATAACCACAAGATAGTGGTGGTCAAAGATTATGATGGCTTCCAAGTGACTGACCACCGTAGCGATGACTCCTCCGAAAGGGTTCATTCTTGCTTTTCATAAATGGGATTGCGTTGGCGTCAGCCAGCTGAAAATTTTATTCATGAAAAAGGATTTGTTTTTCTGTTTCTCTACGTCCTCGTCTCTTATCCTGTTTTCCAGTTATTTTTATTTCCGTTGAGTGGAGAGCAAAAAAAAAATTGTAAAACGAGCGAAATTCAAATGTTATTCGCCTGGTTTGAGTGTTTGACTTGACTTGCTCGGGGGAATTTTAAACAATGCGTTCCACGGTGCTGAGGCTGAGATCGGTTGGTCGTCAAGAGGACGACCCAAGAGATACTCGTATCTTATATTGCATAAGCACTTTGACGCTGTAAATTCGAGTGGATTACGGACGAGGAAATATTTTATTTACTTGTCAGTGTAAAAAGGATCTCACAACAGGAGGGGTTTGTTTATTTGAGTTGAACGCGTGGAAAGGGATATGTCTCGAAACGAATAAAATGAAAATCTGCTCTCATCTATTCAATTAGCAGCCATCACAGTCTCAGTCAAGGGGTACGCTTGCTTTTATTTACTCTTCGGATGTCTCATCATTTCAATATTGGCATATCTACGTGCCGTACACATTTTATTACGGCCCCCAGATGCTATAAATTGAAATCTCTTAATTTATTGACTCAACGTGCGACGAGAGCAACACAATTCAAAGGACACCCACCAACATAACAATCATATAAAAATTGGATTAACACTAAGCCCGGGTGTAGTATGATTTGTGACTGCGTGACTGGTTCATTTTTTTCGCCCGCCTTATCGGGACATCTTTTAATGCGTTCCAAGAGCCAATAAAGATAATTCCTCGAAAGGGCGAATATCTATTTTTATTTTTTACATAAATCCATTGGGCGCCATCTATGGGAGGAATATTCGGAATTGTTTTCATACCCGCAGAGCCCGAGTAAGCGGGGACTGGGTTGAGTATGTCTAACGGCGGCGAAGACACCAATTCCGGATGGCATGTGCATGGAAATCGGAGAAAAGATAATTTTCCAGCACGACGTGTGGTAGGACTTGGAAATCCGCCATACCCAATTACTTATGCAGTTATGACGAAAAGTAATTAGTTTGGCTAAGTTCACATCGGGGCGCGCACATGCTGTGCCTTCAGATGATGGCTCAAGGATGAATTTTAAATCACGCATTTGTATTCAGTGGATGGTTGCAGTTGCTGGTTAATCATTTCATATGAATATTGGAATTTGTGGTTGAGAGTTGCAGTTGTTTTTAAAATTTCTGTGAAGGTTGTTGCTCTGTTGACTGCGTAGAAAAAAACTCAATGGAAAAGTTGCAAGTCCGCGAAATCTGTACGAACTATCGCACCGATTTGGAATATTCTCTTTTTGAAATATACGAAACAAATATGTGCAGGTTTTAGGTAACCTTTGTTTAAAAAAATGCAGCATCTACAGGGTGGGCCAAATGCAAGTTTCCCTTTAAAAATGCAATAAAATGAACAAAATTTGATTTTTTACATGTGATATGGCTTTGTTAGTAAGGGCAAACGTTCCCATTAATTATGGGACACAACGTCGGTCAAGTGGCTGCCTCGGTTGGCTTCGCAGTAGCGCATTCTGTCACTCCAATTTCCCAAGACCTTGTTGATGGTTTCGGGCTGTAGCTCACGGATGATATTGGCCTTAAGTGCTTGAATCGTTTCCGGATTGTTGGCATAACATCAGTCCTTCACAAAAAAAAAACAAGTAAAAGTGTTATCATCGGCCTGGCCGATGCTTTGATACCCTCCACTGCATACAAGTCATGCAAAATTGGTTTTGTGAGGGAGGTACCAGAACTACTTGACCGACATAGCCCATTTTCAATATCAACCTGACGCCGATAAAAAGAAGTCCTTTCACCAAATTTCGTTCACCTACGCCAATTACTTTGGGCGCTATCGTGCTTTCAACAGACAGACAGACAGACAGACAGATAGACAGACAGACAGACAGACGGACATGGCTAAATCGATTCAGAATGTGATCCTGATTCAGAATATATATACTTTATGGGGTCTCCGGTGACTCCTTCTTGGCGTTACAAATGTATTGGCAAAGTGAATATATACCTTCCTCTGGAGGGTATAAAAAGCAAATAAGTAAAATCGCAGCGCCTCGTTAGAAAAGCAGATTTTTCCCCCCAAAATCCTTGCCCAATTCAAGCTGCTCTAAGGCCCAAACTGCAAACTGTAGCGGATGGTCGGGCGCCTTCAATTCCTGAGTCAATTGGACCTCTTAAGCGAATAATCCGAGATCTTTATGCAAAAATGTTGAATTGAGTCTCACACTCTCGGCTACAGAACTTTTTCCACAAACAGCAGGCTTGGTGGGTGCTTTAGTTCGGCTAAAACTTCTTGTCAAAAAACGCAATAAATAAATTTTGAAAAATACATTTTCAATATTTCCCAACGTTGTTCAAGTGTAAAGCGACTCATTTCGTTCCGCGGAGGTATGATACAGACTTTCTGTCAAGATTTCGAGGGGGAAACAGCTGTCAGTGTCAAAATCGATTTTGATTGTAAAAGGAACCACGAGATTGGGCACGTTCAAGTATCTAGTTTAGTAAGTCTGACAGCTCTCTCACTAAGTGTATCTCGGTTTTGATTGGTCGAAATCGGTCATGTGAGCAGCTGTTTCAGTTGACGTTTATGGAGGGGTAGCCGACGAATCTAGTCAAGATATTCGTGACTGAGTACTAAGTTGACAGTTCTCATATGTAGCTGACACAGAAAAAGTGACGTTCCCGACCAATCTAGTTTTGGCGTTCAGGTTATATCTCATCCAGACCAATCTAGTCGACTTAAGATAACTAGATTCTTGAATGCGGCCATTGTCTTGTGTTTTGTTTTTTAGGTATAAGACTTGGAAACGGAATAAATTGACATGAAAATTATTTTATTTGAAATCTTCTGTCATTATAATTTAAGTTTCTGGCATATGACCGCCACGACTGGCTCGGACGCAGTCTAATCTGGAGGTCCTATTTTTGATGACTTTTTCCAACATTTGTGGCCGTATATAGGCAATAACGCGGCGAATGTTGTCCTCCTTATCGGAGTAGACTAACGACTTCACATATCCCCACAGAGAATAGTCAAGCGGCGTTAAATCGCATACGATCTTGGAGGCCAAATCACGGGTCCGCAACGTGAAACTAAGCGGTTACCAAACGTTTCAATATTGTTTTGGGCCCTACGCTTTGTTAGGTGATCCTGTGTTGCACGAGTTGGATTTTGTAAGCACGCAAACCAAAATCTTCCCTAAAGTGGATGGAAACATATCCACTTCCTGTGCACGATGGCGATTAGACTGATTCGGGTCTTACTCTAAGCTACGCTCTACAGCAGCAATGACTTCTTCTGTACGCACCGTACGACCTCTCTGTGGATGCGTATGATCATTTAGAGTAAATGTGGTGCGAAAACGTTCCACAGTTAATGGAATTAATTGCTCTGATGGACGATTATGTTGACCGTAAAATGGACGCAGTGCGCGATACGTATTTCGAAAAGAACCACGATTTTCAAAATAAATTTGCACAATTTGGAAGCGTTGTTCAGGCGTTAGCCTATTCATATTGAAATGCCAAACCAATAAAAATAAATCACTTGACAGCTGACAAAATGGCCGCCAGTTAAAATGGTGTTGCCAACCCTTTACATAAAAAAAACTGAATGGAAAAATTGTATGTCCTCAAAAATGTTACGAACTATTGCACCGATTTACAAATTTCGTTTTTTTTAAATATTTGAAACAAATATGTACAGGTTTCAGTCTACTTAAACGCCTAGCAAAGTCCGATAGTTTTTTCTATTCCTTTACCAACCCGCAGACCCTACCTAAGTCAATTAAGTATAGAATGTCTTGAAAGCGTCGTAATTGTAGGAAAGATAAAATTTCGTTGTTGGTCTGAAGGATGTTGCTGTTGCAGGAAAAAGTACTTCCACCAATCTTGTCGTCTAGTTGTGCGTTTCTTTCCAATTTGTGACACTTTTAGCCAGTAGTTTTTAAGTTTTTCCGACGGACCTTTGTCCTAAGTAACTTTACTTTTACTGGGTAGGTATGCGACATTAAATCGAGTTTCAGTTTGATTTTGTTTCTCAATAGGGAGTAGTACTTTGCATTGAATAGATCGCTCTTGCACCGTCAGCTTTGGGACTCTTTTGCCGATTTTGGGGGCAAGTACTCACTCTGTACCATGTTATATTGCACAGTCACTTAAGGGGCTTAGCTTTGTGGCTTATTGCGCTTGCAAAAGTCGTCATAAATGTTGTGTTTGCAGCTCAGCTTGACACTTGCAGATCCACTGGTGATTTACCAGCGAAGGGATCGACTTTGTAGCTTGTAGGTGGCATCGATGACTTGTAAGTTTAGCAAACATACAACAGCGGAATTCTTGTGACTTTAGGCCAATGTCGCTGTCACTGTGACAGTTGATGTCTTCCCAAAAAATATGTCGCGAAACTAACTGTTAGTTCATGAAAAATCATTCCTTTCTAGTAGGTACAACACAACAGTCCGATATCCATCTTCAAAAGAAGCCACAGCCTATCGTCTTCGTCGGACTGGGTTAATATTTGTTTGGTTGCCTCCGGGGGGGAAATTACTATTTCGAAGCAATCATTAGGCATGGCAGAGAATAGCTAAGCGAAATTATACCCAAACACCATTATGGCCAGGAAACCTCACAGCGTTAATCTTCTCCGTGGCATGTACCCGCACTCACACACGACCTCCCGCTCAAAATCGTTTATCATCTCGATCCATCTCCATAATAGGACACGCACACACCCAAAACACTCATATGTTAACGTGCGTACGGAAGATATTTACGTAATTATTCCCTCCGTCATGGATGTGGCACGTACCGATTCCAATTTAAACCAGTGTTGCCCCCCGCCTCCAATCAGATTGGCAAATATGCTAGATTAACGCACAAATCTCGCCCTAAATCTGCATTGCCATAGTGTTAACTTAAATGGTCATTAAGATTACGAATATAACCATCCAATGACGCACATAAAGATAAATGGAAAATTTTAGTTTTGCAAACTTTTATCTCGGTGAAAAACTAAGGCAGACACACATGCGAGGTAAAAATACATAACAACAAAAAAAAGTACTCCTGCACAAATGAGTTACCATTAAAAGTTTACGGTTATTAGTTAGCACTTCACGCTCGAAAGGAATACTCGAGGATTTATCTCCCAGCCGAAGAAACAAAAATTACTTCACCCTCGGGCTGGGCGAGGATGCGGCGGCATCCTCTATTCGATATCCAAACTTGTTTAGTTTCTATCGACCTTTTATCCCCGATGTACATACACACATTCGGTGTATTATAACGAGCTGCCGAAGGATAATAAAAACAGGAAACCTCCGGTTTTAGTTATAATTATAACTTTAGCCCGAAAGTTGGTGTTGCCTCTGTCGTTCGGTATATAGACATCGGAATCGAGGGATTCAGGTGATTGGAGAGCTTATGAAAATTAACAAATTTCTATGGTCGATAATAATGTGTTTGGCTTCCTTCTTCCTTGTAAATAGGCGGTGATTATGTGGATGAGTTTTAAGCGCGCAGGGTTGGGCCATTGTTTGTGTGTGAGTAATGGTCGCAAAAGTTTTCCAATAAATCGGGGTAAATCCGCATACACTTTCGAATGAGATTCGGAGGGAGTTTTATTGCGCAAAGTTTGAGGGGGGGGGGGGGGGGGGGTTTCAAATGATCTACGAGAAACCAGGGACGGCAATGAATGTCACAATGCTTTAGGTTATAAATCTGGCTCTCGATTAATACCACTGGCCAGTTGAGGTGATCTTTGCTTCACTGCTCTTGTAAAGGGTTTTCCAATAGGAGGTGTTATTTTGGTATTCAAAGAAAAATTCCATTTTTTGAGATAAATGATCGGATGTGTATTTCATAATAAAGAGGAAGGTATGCCGTTAATAATGAAAAACAACACCAGCCAAATGGCTACCACGAGCACGCATACAGGACCATATCCTTTTTATGAAATTTTCCATAACCAAATCGCAAAGTGGCTGCCCTATGTCCTCGATAGCCTCACAAATTTTATCTTTGAGGTCTTGAATCGACGCTGGGCTGTTGGCGTAGACCTTATCTTTCACGTGGCCCCAAAGGAAGAAGTCGCAAGGCGTTAAATCACAAGATCTCGGTGGCCAATTGTGATCACCTCTTCATTTTCATGCATTTAAAGGACCCAATCAGCAAAGACACGACGTTGTTGATGATCGGCCGGCTTGAGTTATTGTGTTAACTGAACTTTATAAGCGTTAAGACCCAAGTCTTTATGCAAGTCTTGAATGGCCGATTCCAAAGAACGACGAGGTATGGACAAACCTGGGTTTTCTTCAACACTTTGGGCTACAGCAGCAATATTCTCAGTTGTTCTTGAGCGACGTGCATGGGTTTTATTCCTCACATCACTAACTTGTCCCAACAGCCCGAAATTTTTCCACCAATTTCTGTATTGCGGTCCGCCAAGGTGCTTCACGACGACCAAAAAATGCTTTAGTTTTGCGAACTGTGACTGCAAGATTTTCACCATTTTTGTAGTGAATTTTAATAATTTCAATGCGTTGTTGAAGCGTGTATCGTTCCAAAAGAATAAAAGCTTCAAAAGTGACAGCTACCGAAATAGCAGGTCATTCACAATAACACCTCTTATTGGAAAACCCTTTAGTTGCGCACAGATACATGGAAATTGTTTTTACGGTGTTCGAAGCACAGATGGCGCTAGGTTGAGTTCAGCGGAAAAAGGTCTGAAAAAATTACATCAATGACAGAAAGAAAGATTTGCTACGCCTCAAATTGAACATTTGAAAATGTATTTATGGTTGATACAAATTTATTTTATAGCTTGTCCCATAAAATACTATTTTTGAAAAATTAGCTATACCGAGGTATAAAAATGGATCGTTGTGTTTTTGGATGCTTAAAACTTGAAAACGACTGGACCAAATCGTAATCGCTACGGAAAAGTCTCAATAGGTAGCGCTTTCGTTTCGTTTTTCAGTTCAATTCAATTATGTACGAGTATCTTCTATAATATATGTAATTTCTTCTGTGTTAAACTCCATGGCGTTGTAACTCGATAACCGCCAATTTTCTCAATTCTTTTTTTGTTTTGTTCGTACTGCTGTTTTTAGGCAGACTTAAAAGAAAGGATCCTTTTGGAGCCGATAGGTGGCACTGATGTCGATCTCCGAGACCACTCAACCGATTTAATTGAAGTTTTGTGGATATGTAGGCTCTAGATTAAAAGATCCTCTCGATAGGTGGTACTTTGCAAAAGATAAACCGTCTTATTAAAAAAAAAAGTTATGTAGGCAATTACAATCATTAATGGACATTGTCCACATAAAGCACTTTGCGAAATGTGGGTGGGTCTTAATACGGAACGCAAGGGCAAACTCGGGTGTGTACAGCTATAGAAGAAACTGACGTCTGTATGTGCACTCCTAACTCAGGAACGGATCGGTTGATTTTTACGATTTTTTGGGCTTGGTGGATTCGCATTGGCCCAAGGACGGTAATTTATGCTACTTTTTGTCGTGAAAACAAAACTTTAAGGAGATGAGATTGGCGGTAGAAGTTTGAATGGAGAACCGCACTTTGGCAAAAAAATTTTGCCACCAGTTGTATCAATGTCGATCTTACTAGGACGCCTTCTGTAGATATGCTACTAAACTCCTGTCTATTTTATTATTATTTCTCCAGATAGCGCAGCCAATATTCGCTTCTCCTTTTTGGAACGTCTAGTGCTCATCTGACCCTTCGTCCAATCTGTTCTATAGTCCTCCATAGGCTAGTTGCTTTTCCGCATGTAGCTCCTTGCACTCTTCACTACCCGCATCTAAAAGAGCCATCCCCATCGATCCCAATCAGTGGCTCTCCTACTTTGCTTAGCTCCATTTAGTCGCTTGCACTCTTCATCAATTCAGCGGTTTCTTTGGGTCGGGTGAAACTTGAATGGAATCTTGACCTCATGACAAACCAGCACCATAAAAGCCAATGCCCATTCAATTTATCAAATAACCAATCTCCAGACATTTAATTCAATATCTATATAAGAACTCCTCAAAGAATAACAGTGAATGGCATCACGAGCAATTCCGAAGGAAAAGCAACCAAACCTCATCGACTCATCGCGTCAGTTTCCTTACAATTTGATTTGTACAACAAGTCCTCGCTGCCTCTTCGACTTTTCGTTGAAATTCCAATACCCAAGGTCACCTTTCAAACCAAAGCCCAGGTATACACCGTTTCACCTATTTTATTTGGCTAATGGATGAGCCTCTGATGCTTTTGATGCTGCTGCTGCTGTTGCTTCTTGCTGATGCGGTGCTTGGTGCATCTAAAAGGAGCATTTTTCCTGAAATCCATATTTTATTCAGTTGGCCTTTGCTGTTCCCCAATGTGTGCCAGATTCGGTTCGTGTATCATTATCATCATCATCATCCGCAGTATCAGGCAAGCAACTACACAGTATGCATTGATGTAGTCCCTGCCTGTCGTCTTGCTAACCAAAAAGCAAAGAAGTGATCCGCAGGGAGTCCTAAAAAGCTACTTCTCGAATTCGTTCGTTTTTCTTTGGTGTTTTTTTTTTTTTCCTATTTTAAAGCAAACAAGCCTGTGAAAGACGAAATCGAATATTCTTCGGTGGATTATCTGAATAAAAAGAAAATATTTGGGGCAAGGATTTCGTTCTAGGGTGAGTTTGACAGAGTTTGCCATTTACAACTGAGAGAACTGGAGACTTTTGGGTTGAGAATCTCATCCACCAACCTTTCAAGAGGCGATCTGTTTAAATTGATGATGACACTGGACTTAGGGTCCTTGAAGGTAGTCCATTTTTTACCACTTGTTGTCAGTCCCGCCGTATATCCACTCGACATTCTGTACGACACCTCCTAATCACTGGTAGACAGCAACAGTCAGCCGGTACTTGTTCTCCAATCCACCATTAGTATAGTGCGGCGGAACTACTGACGAATATTTATGCGAAAAAGATGTGCTGCTGCTCCTCTTCTGTGTTCTTCGTCAACGTGTCGGCGGCGTTGACTAAGTGTGTCGCAGCTTTTTCGGGTCGATGTCATCGTGTTAAGTCCATATTATTTTAGGGGTGTTGATACGCTGTGTACATTGCATACAGCATCTACAGCCAAAGTTGCTGCATACACGGATACATGCGCGCACATCTGCTGCCGCATACATCATGAATTTCGGATTTGATGCGGTAAAGTGATAGTTTGTGTTTCGCTTTTTGTCCTAAATTTCCATTTAAAGAAGAGTTTTCTAAAAAAATAAATAAATGAAGAGAACTCACTGTCGTGCTGTATGGTGCCGCATAATATATTACGCTGTCAGTTGACAAGCGGGTCCTGGTTAATATTTGATGAGGAAGAGGACGGGTTTATCTGTTACTGATTTTCGAAAAAGAAATTGGTCCCACTTACTTGGTTTGTAAAAGAGTAGTTAAGCTTAAGCTTGAACCAAAGAATTAAATGTAGAACTTATATTTAGGTAGAGCTAAGCATGGCGAAGGAGACGAAGGGAGTCCTGCTTAACCTCGAAAATGGCATCACATCAGAAATCAAGCGAAGAATTGCACTTGCCAGACGCTGTTACTTCGGAGGCAGTTGATAAGTGGCGGCTTGTCGAGAAACACTAACGAGACTCTATGTAAGGCCCTCATCGTCCCAATCGAACGTTATGGTGCAGAATCATGGACGTTATCAAAAGGCGGACGAGGATCTCCTTGGTCGCTTCGAGCGCAAAATTCTTTGAGCGGTTTTCGGCAAGTTCGGTTTTCGTTGCCGGGCTTTCTATTGAACAGCAAACTCTACGAGCTGTAGAACGATATTGTCAGGTTGTAGAGCGAAAAGACAACGACGCTCCGGCCCGAAGAGTCCTGGATTTCATCCCGGAGGGATAACGCAGTACAGGAAGACCTCGCCTTAGTGGAAAGGAACCTTTACCAACGTGGAGTGCTCAACTGGAAGTAGATAGTCAATGAACGCGCTATAATTGGAGAGGCCTATTGGCTGAGGCCCAGGTCCGCCACCTAAGATAGTTAGTTCCGTGGTTGAAAACAAAAATATTGAGGTTTGAGGAAACCCATTTCAGCAGATGGGATACTGGTTCGTTGGAGCCAAATGTAGAGCCGGGGCAACGTAGCTTTAAGAGGAGTCAGTCTATTAGCCATAATTAGTGTCCAGGCAAAATTTAAAATTTTAGGTAAAATCACCTATTGTGACCTGCATTTAGCTTACGAGGGATTGTGCCAAGGAAGACAGTGTTCTAAGAGATTTACAATCGATGAGGCTTAAGAGGAGTCAGTGCGCGATACTTATTACCATTTTTAGTGTCCAGGCAAAATTTAAAATTTTAAATAAAATCACCTATTGTGACCTAAATGTAGCTTACGAGGGATTGTGCTAAAGAAGATAGAGTTCTAAGAGACCTACAATCGATGAGGCTTCAGAGGAGTCAGTGTGCGATATATTTGGTGTCCAGGCAAAATTTAAAATTTTAGGTAAAATCACCTATTGTGACCTACAATGTAGCTTACGAGGGATTGTGCTAAGGAAGATTGTGTTCTAACAGACTTACAATCGATGAGGTTTTAGAGGAGTCAGTGTGCGATATATTTGGTGTCCAGGCAAAATTTAAAATTTTAGGTAAAATCACCTATTGTGACCTACAACGTAGCTTACGAGGGATTGTGCTAAAGAAGATAGAGTTCTAACAGACTTACAATCGATGAGGTTTGAGAGGAGTCAGTGTGCGATATATTTGGTGTCCAGGCAAAATTTAAAATTTTAGGTAAAATCACCTATTGTGACCTACAACTTAGCTTACGAGGGATTGTGCTAAAGAAGATAGAGTTCTAACAGACTTACAATCGATGAGGTTTGAGAGGAGTCAGTGTGCGATATATTTGGTGTCCAGGCAAAATTTAAATTTTTTAATATAATCACCTATTGTGACCTACAAAACATTGAGCGTGGTAATTATAAGTAAGGCCCCGTGATTGAAAAGAACGCCTGCAGCGTCCCTTTTTCGCCTCGATAGTAAGGAGGTAAGATCAGAAAATCGTTCCACTAGAGGTTTCGAAGAGGAAACCGAAGAAAACGGCGAAGGAAGGCTGTCAATTCTAGATAACTCGAGTACAAAAGGACCCTAAGAGCTTTGTATTCCATTTCCAAACAAAGGCTTTCATTCAAATTCTTTCTAACAGAGCGACTCACAGTTTGATATGACTCAAACTATTTCTTTTACTGCTGATCTCAGCCAGATAAAAATCCAACGAGACCACCTTCCAAAAGGCGGAAGCGCCACCAGACGCCAAGTGTTCAACAAAGCGCAGTATTCTATGCCACACCGCATAACAACCGATTGAGTCTATGAGAATGTTTGCCGTCGAAACCGTGTTTCTGGACAAAAGAAATGTCCTGCCATTTTTTTCCTCCCGTGTGCACCTCCGGAGATGATAAACTACAATTTCTGAATGCATACATAAAATCTGAAATCCCTTTCAGTGGCACACCATCATGTTGATGATATCCTTTCAGAAGCACTGCGGCAGCTGGGTTTAATTAGCCGAACTTTGTTTACATCCGAAAATGAATAAAAATACAAAGTTGGCTTCTTGCAGAGTGAGAAAGAGCAATCACACCACACACATGTGAGAAAACACAAAGTTCCCGGAATTCATCACAGCCAACCTTCAATCAGGTCCTGGAACTAAATATCGCAATGTTTTTCTTTTTCTCACTTCCTGCCAGACTTGGATCGTTTTTGTTTTTTCGTTCGACCAACACTCTGGGATATGAGATCCCTCCATATCCTGTATGTGTGATGGATATCAGTGCGCTCGGATCACCGTCGTCCTTAAGCAAAGAAAATTAAAACTTTTCAATTTGTATTAATGAGTTCTGTCGTTTGGCATCGGGACACACAACAAACACCCAGTCACAGGATAGCAGGCTACAAACGCACCGTACATCTCGTGTGTGTACCGTTTATATATAGGTAGTGCGGTGGGTAAAATCACACACAGGAAGGACAAAAATCAATCGTCACGTATAAAAGGAATGTTGCCTTTTGCTCATTTCGACTGCAACAGGATTCGAAACGAAGAAAATTCATTTTCAAATTCCAATCAAGCTTGATTGATTACGTGATGGCAAAAGTTTGCCAATCAATGGCCAGCAAGGACCCCTCGCCGTCACCACCACCACCGTCGCTGCTACAACAAAACTATACGTCTTGTATGAGAGGGGATAGCGGACAAAAACAACAGAAAAAAAAAACCCCCGAAACAGGTTATCCACACATATAATGAAAATCACAAACGAACAATTGTACAAAACGGACACAAAGGCGAACATCCGGACAAAGGCAACTTTTGGTAGTAACCTCCGGCCACTGCTTTTAATTTCAACTTTCTGATGAATTAATAGGTGCGGCCGTGGGTAGGCCAAATAACTGGGCCTGCAAAAATGCTCGTGTGTTCAACTTTCGAAAGGGAATGTTGGCCGGCCATCCCATACGTGTGGAAAATTTTTTTCAACACCACCTAGTGCGTCGGCCGAGGAGGCGAAAAGGTGTGAATTGAGCTGGGGTATATATTTTAGGTCGAAAGGAGGTGGTTCAGAATGCCAACACAATTGGCGCGCAATAAATTGCACAACTCGGCCAAAGGGCGGCAGCCGCTTTCAATTAGCCTCTGGTTTCCGACTTGCCAAACCTTTCATGGGGAGTAGTTTGAATTTTTTACTCGAGGTGGCGGAACGTGGTTTTTGTTTAGTCAGTTCAATGACAGGCTATGCCTAAGCACCTTTCAATCGGTCAATGGAATTGCTTAAAGCGTTTGTAATTGTCCTGAGTTGATTGGAACTTGCTGCCTTTTTTGAGGTCCAAAGGCACACTGATTTGTAGCTCTTTTAGGTTTTAATTGCTATTAGCTGTCGTTAACATTTTCGGCTGCATTTCATGTTCTTTTTAATGTGGGAGAGGTTTGGTCTTTTCTGTCGCCTTGATGGGCTAGGGATCGAAGCGGTTTATTGTACATTTAATAGGCAAAACCAGGGGGCAAACACGCGTCGAATTTGGCTTTTTTGGTTAATCCACTTCTTTTAACAGCTTATATAGAGTTTGTAGTTGTTTCTGCTTGTCAATTCTTTCTTCTCAGCTGAAAAATCGAGTCCTTCTTTCAAAGGTAGGTATAGTTAAGTGGGTGCTCTTGTGGCGCTTGCTTTACAGCTCCACTTAAACCATCAGTTGGGTTCATTGTGTCCAAAGAAAGCTTTGTTTTTAGTTCAGTTTTTAAATGTGATGTCATATTTGTTGTGACGACCAACTACTGTTTTCTACTTTTGCAATTTTACCATTTAGAAAAAAGGTCAAAACTTGGTTCTCATTTAACTTGTATAGAGAGAGAGAGTATAAATGAAAAGTACCGTTAGTTTTGATGCCAAAAATTCCAAATTTTTACCAATTCATCCCAATGACCATATAATTCGATGACCCAAAAATGGTACAAATCGGTAAAAAAACGCACTCAAAAACCGACTTAAAACCTTCGAAGACTTGAGCTTTAAATATCTAAGAATATGGTCCTCGCTGTGTGTCCTATAGGTTCCTAAACTAATCGACCGTTTTCGCTGAAAATTTCACAGTTTATTGTTAATAGTACTAGCAGTTTTTTGAGAGTAGTTTTAGCATAAAATCAATAGGTGGCGCTGTTGTTTTTAGAGTGTTTATTTATTTTTAAGAGCCAATAGTGTCTATTTGTATAGCAGAGCTTATCAAGAGAACCAGTGAAGGCATTTTGATGTGATTTTCACTGAATATGTGTGTAAATAATTGATCTTTACATTTTTGGTTTAGGCGCAGCTCCATCTGGCATATAGCGCCACCTATGTGGTTAGCAAGTAAAACCAATTGTTAAAGCAAAACTATTTGGGGTAATTTTGACGAAAACGGAGAGCAATAAGGACTTAACCGAACAATTGCTTTCTGACGTGTCATTAGCTAATTAGTCCTTGTTCCTGGAGCTAGAAATCATCTCTTGAAGCTGATCCACTTGATCTAGAAATCATCCCTTGAAGCTGACCAATTTTTAAAAAAATTGTCTATCAAAACAGTTTCCATTTCCCAACCAATTAATACTCCTCAGCAGCCTGATGGGACTCCAATAAAATCCTTTATAGCTGGTTTTCAAGTAATAAAAGCGGTCTGCATACAAACTCCGACCACACACTCCCATCCGGCAGCATGTATTCAATTTAACTTTTTATTATGCTTCAATTACAGTGGCGCGGCGGCATGCATCCTCCTTGATTCATGTTCTATATATAAGTCGTTGCTCTGTCACTATACTTTATGGCTGTTTTATTTGTGCTAAAAATCGCAATGTAACGCTTGACAGTCTTATTAGCTGCGTAAACATAAATTTGTACACCATTTGAACAAAGAAAAGAAAAAAAAAACAAAAAACAATTGTTGACGAAAGGGGGAACATAAAACAAAGTACTCCGCTTATAACATGGTTCCTTGGCTGAATGGAAAAGGTCGTTAAAGTCAATAATATGGGGAGAAAGCAATGCGCAAGCATGTACATTACGACATTCAAATTCTGGTTTTATGATCCTTTTCACATTGCGGAAATATGCAACCAAATTTGAAATAATCCAAGTGTGAGAAGTTGGCAGGATTTGGTCTAGATGGTTTCAGTCGCAGCTTCAATAATTTTTTGTGGGTTTCCTTGGTTGTTGTTTTGTTTTACAAAACATCCCTAGATAATTGGTGCAATAAACTAAAGGTAGTGCAGTGTTCCCATGCCTTTTGGATAATTTTTCCATCGATTTTTAACTTTGTTCCACAAGTCTTAAAAAATAAATCTCGCAGGTTTTTTTTTTTAAGTGAATAAGGTGGTATCCATCTTTTTAATGCTTAAGTGGAAGTTTCAGAGTTTAAAGGTCTTAAAAGTTTTAAGCTACGGCTACACGTGGCATTTTACGTGGTAAGTTTGTGTAATTGTGGCTTTAGAATCCTTTAAATAAACAAGATTCCTAGTCAACGAACTTTCCACGATTGAGTCTGTTAAACTGTGCAATGTACATCAGATTTATAAATCATTTTGTCAATTTTTATCCTTCGTGAAAGGACAATATATATACAGCATACACCTACGAAAACGCGCCTTTAATTAGGTCTATATTTCATAAAAATCTGTTCGGAAAAACCGCCGTAATCAGTACGACAAAAAAACGTCAAAAAATACACCCCGATTTAATGTTGCTTTTTGTTTGTATTAAGTATAAAGGGTTTTCCAATGAGAGGTGTTATTGTGAATGACCCGCTATTTCGGTAGCTGTCACTTTTGAAGCTTTTATTCTTTGACATTTGACAAGTAGAAACTACGCCATTACTAAAAATGGAACGATTCACGCTTCAACAAGGCATTGAAATTATTAAAATTCACTACAAAAATGGTAAAAACCTTGCAGTCACAGTTCGCAAAACTGAAGCATTTTTTGGTCATCGTGAAGCACCTTGTCGGACCGCAATACAGAAATTGGTGCAAAAATTCGAGCTGTTGGGACAAGTTAGTGATGTGAAGAATAAAACCCGTGCACGTCGCTCAAGAGCAACTGAGAATATTGCTGCTGTAGCCCAAAGTGTTGAAGAAAACCCAGGTTTGTCCATTCCTCTTCGGTCTTTGGAATTGGGCATTCAACAAACGTTTTTTATGGTCGGAGTTGGATGGTATTGATCTGGACAACGTTTACTTTCAACAAGACGGCGCTACGTGCCACACAAGCAACGAAACCATTGATCTTTTACGGGAAAAGTTTCCGGACCGTGTTATCTCTCGAAGAGGTGATCACAATTGGCCACCGAGATCTTGTGATTTAACACCTTGCGACTTCTTCCTTTGGGGCCACGTGAAAGATAAGGTCTACGCCAACAGCCCAGCGTCGGTCGATTCAAGACCTCAAAGATAAAATTCGTGAGGCTATCGAGGACATAGGGCAGCCACTTTGCGATTTGGTTATGGAAAATTTCATGAAAAGGATATGGTCCTGTATGCGTGCTCGTGGTGGCCATTTGGCTGACGTTGTTTTTCATTATTAACGGCATACCTTAATCTTTATTACGAAATAAACATCCGATCATTTATCTCAAAAAATGTCATTTTTCTTTGAATACCAAAATAATACCTCTTATTGGAAAGCCCTTTACAAAACAATTTTAAATGCAGTTGCCTTTGGAAAAATATTGTTAGGGAGAAAGGAACTTATTTTTTAGGAATTTATTTTTTAAAATTATATGAACTTCAAATTTTTGTTATAAAAGTTTATTTAAAAAAAAAAGAAAATTTTACTTCTACGAAGGACAGCCTCTCCTGCTCAATTTCTCTTTTCTAGCTTCCAGCAGCTGACTCTTATATCATTAAAGTTGAGTTGAATAGCTATTCCTCTTTGTATAGGGTTACCGTCTTAATACAGAATGTGATGGGGAATTTAATTGAATTCGACTGGCAGCACTTTAAGTGGGACCGATCATAAGGGCTCCGAAATGCGAGGAAATATCCGACGATGAATGTGTTTCCTAAGTTCTCAACCTAATTTGATATTGGTTGGAGACTACCGTCCTTAGTGTAAATGTTTTTAAAATAAAATTCCCCATGCGTTTATAGGTCAACACGCGATAACCCAGCAAATGGCGAATGTTTCTTTTTTTTAAGAAAATCATTTCTTAACTCTAGAAAGGCCTTAAGTGGTTCCACAAATTCCACGCCAGATCATCCATCCTTTCTATTTGGCTGTCAACTCATAAATATTAAAAAAAAAAAAAAAACGGAAAATAAAAACAAGCTCGTAAACTGTCTTCATAAGCTCTCCCAAATTTGACAATTTATAGTAGACTCTGCTTGAGTATGTTAATTTGTTCTGGGAAAAAATCGTAATTTCCCTCTGCCCATTAGGAGAGCACAACAACTAACCTCAATCCAAGTGGAAGGACTTGGCTTTTTTGCTGCTCCTTTCCGTTGCATCAATCAATTCTGTATGCAAATTTTCTAAATCAAGAAAATGTATTTAATCAACTAAATGGAAACGGAAAACTTAGTATTTTCACTCAGTTCTAAGAAGCGTCTTTCTCGCATCATCACGAAGATGCTGATGATCATCTACATCGTCGCAGAGGATAAGTTTTGTCTTTCACAATCATGACGATGCCGATGCCGATGCCGGTGTGCTAATATAAAATCTGCATATTTTTCATTTATATAAAATCAGAGTAGTGCGGTGGCCCTCAACTCGGTATAAATCACTTAAATAAACGAAACTTGAATCAAATATTCACAAGGATATAAGAAGAGGAGTATACGTTATATGACTTAAACCCTTTCTTTCCCGTGACTTTGCTTCGCATAAATCTAGTTCCGTAAGTAATCCAATTGCAACAACACACACACACATTCAAAAAGCAGTCCCTAGTGTTAACCTATTTCGACAATTCGCTCGAAGGACCTCATAAATGTTATAGGAGACGACGACTCTTCCCTATTGTATGGCAATCTGTGGATATGACACGACATAATAGCAATAGCAAGACGAACGAACATCCAGAGAGCAACCCCTTAAGACGACAAAGATGAACAAGGAACAGCAAATGTAGTTGGGTTCATCACAGAAACTTTTTGGGCAAACTTTTTAAACAAACACGTCTATGGTTTACTTAAGAATAAGAAGACATGAAATATATGTTTGATTGATGATGAGTCTGGAAATGAAAATGGTAATGATGCCATTCATCATCAAAGCTGTTTCCAACTTGGTCTGGGGGAAGGGAGATCGAGGGACAGAGGGAGAGAGCCTGGGGGAGTGCTCTTCACAGGAACCATCATCATCGCCGTCGTTGTCGTTTTCGGGGCGGAAAAACCGAAATTTCTATTTCCATAGGCTGGAGGGAACCGAAACCGTTTGGTTTGTTTTAAGTTCAACAAGGAAATTCAGAGGAGAACAAAAAAAACGGCCAAAGACGATGCGAAGAATTTACATATCCTTGAGTTATTTAGTCGTTTCCCGTTCGTTCTGACGATGATTGTCTTATGAAATATGTAGGGAAATTTCCCTTCTCTCCTTGTTTGTTGACCAAATTTTCAAGATTCATTTTCGAATTTTGCTTAGAAGGCAAACATTTGCTGTGTAGTCAGATGTCGGAATCGTAACTAAGCAAAAGCACCCATAGTATAACTAGTGAAGTGTGTACAGGGTTTTAAGTTTGTTCGGAAGATGTTCGGTGGGGCGGAAAGTCTGAATGAGGGAAACAAAATTATTTACTGAATATAAGTAGGCTTTGGATGACAGTTGGCATTGTGAGCGATGGTGTGCCCAACTTTTCACCTTGGTTTTTGTCGAAAATAGTCTACGACTACCTGGTTTTGGCATGCACTTTGCCTATCTTGTGGGAGGTTTCTAAATAATTTTTAAAAATCCTGCTTACCTACTTACGGGAAAACCTTTTTCATCTAGAAATGTTTGACACTGCTTCAAGACACAAAAACTACAATCCACACCCT
Source organism: Cheilosia impressa (assembly GCA_948293265.1). NCBI lineage: Eukaryota > Metazoa > Arthropoda > Insecta > Diptera > Syrphidae > Cheilosia > Cheilosia impressa. The sequence continues at coordinate 51,700,198 of OX411884.1, read as the reverse complement.
AAATCATAGCGCAATTTTAATTCTCAGCCTTGCACAACTTCGAGCTTCAGAGTTTTGGAATGCTGCCTTTGAACTTTGAATATTGTGGCAGTACAGCTCCGAAGTGTCAGTCCTTAAATCACAGAGCGATTTACAGTCACAGACTTGACCAACCTCGACCTACAGAATTTTGGAATATAACTGCCTTTGAACTTTGAATACTGTGGCAGTACAGCTCCGAAGTGTCAGTCCTTAAATCACAGAGCGGTTTACAGTCACAGACTTGACCAACCTCGACCTACAGAATTTTGGAATATAACTGCCCTTGAGCTTTGAATATTGTGGCTGTACAGCTCCGAAGTGTCAGTCCCTAAATCACAGAGTGATTGACAGCCTCAGACTTGCACAACTTCGACCTACAGAATTTTGGAAAATAACTGCCTTTGAACTTTGCACTGGCTGTATATTTTCGAAGCCTAAGCTTAGCCTCAGAAAAAAAGATTTTATCTCAAAGGTTTACACCCATTTATGAACGAATGGTTCGTTTTTTTGCAGCTTTTCAGAATTTTTTAACAACAGCTTCCTTATGAGAGAGCAGCCTCACTGAACGCCAAATGTTCATCGTATATTCAGTCTTTCTGACCGAAAGCTTGGCTAGTTAAACTTGCTATATATTCTCCCGTCAGGTTGTGTTCAAATTGACTTAAATTCCGATGAACAATGTTGATAGAAATCGGTTTGTGGTGTTTTGGCATTGAGTATAAAATCAGCCATATCTCGAAAACGGTTCTAACGATTCTTTTGAAAGTCAATACACTCAGTTTTTGAGAACAAAACATCATGAATCGATCTATCATTCATTAGTCGAGTTATGACTGCTAAATTTTTAAAGGAGACTTTATCTGAGATATGCTGCGTTTTTGTAAAGAGGGCGCGGGACCTACCAACTGAACTTTCAAGGGACGAGGGGCTACAAAAACGAATGTGAGATAAAGAAAAAAGATCGGCAAAAGTCGCATTTGTTGATTAAAATTATAAAAAAAAGGGGCGGTCAATACTTTATTTAAACTTTTGAAGACGTAGCTCGACAGCGTTGCCACTTTCCGCCTATTGCAGAAGATCTACTGCAGTTTTTTGTCGAAATTTAAATTTACTGTCAAAAACTTAAATCTACCTACTGCATTCTTTTTAGAGAATATACTTTAAAAAAAATTGCCCTAAAGTGGCGACGCTGAGCTCGACAATACCTTTAAAAAAAAAGTATTGGGCCTAGGCCTATGGAGTTTTTGACTGGAAATTAGCTGACTAGTTTGACGACGATTTTCCAGCGTTTTTCAACTTTTCATGGATAGGAAGTATTTCCTTTTCTGTACTATTAAAGTTGAAACTGGCTTTGCCAAAATCCCCTCTGATGGAAAATTGTTGGCGCTGATTTGATGTTTCATTCCATCTCTGCCTTTTTGCGGAAAACTGTCATAACTTCTGAATGAGTTGACCGATTGAGATGGAAAAAAAATTGGTGTTGGTCCAGTGAGACCTGTATTACTTGTGAGAAACCCATAGGATTTGGATGACCAGTCCAAATGTGATGCGGTTACAAGTCCACATTCACTCCAAATTGAGAAAAAATGGTGCCCTAGGTTTTTTTTGCAATTAAGAAGAGTTTGGATATAAAATGGAAGGTTAAAAAGTCTCAAAAAAGTACTCATAACATCCCTGCTGCATAAAAAGAAAGCTCCATGTTTACCCGCCCATCATAAATCAGCTAAAAGCAATACTCGTCGGCAGCGGGCTTATCACCGCTCCACCACAAACTTAGGCAATCAAAACAAAAATCCTTTCAATCATAAAATTAAATTCTCAAGTGCAATTAAAATGTTTAACAATATGCCGTCAGAGAGATATCCAGCGGATCTGGGAATCGTAAAAAAATTGAGACTTTTCGGGCGCACAATCCTCCTAATAAAAAGAAAGAAACAAAGAAAGGTTTCTTTTCTTTTTGTTCTCTGGGACAAACCAATTAAATTAGATATTTCGAAATGGATTGGAGTTGTCACTCGTTTTGTGTAGGTGTTTGCTATCCGGCAGATAAAAGCCGTAAAAAGCCATTTGCAGTGATTAGGAGGGTTTTTTTTTTCAAAAAAATAAGACTTTCCCCAAGTCTATAAAAAGTCTTTATGCAAACAGGGTTGTTTCTCCTTTCATTTGCTGTGTTTGTAGATGGCGTTGGCCATCACATGGAACCATCTCTCTGCTTGTACGTATTTTCAGCACACATCTTCAAGAGAATGCAAATTATTGACGCATTTCAATGCCAAAACACCTCATGCTACAGCTACACCCATCGAGTACAGATAATTACCTTTTAAATTTTCAATTTATATTCTGTCACGACGAGTGATGGCTGACGGGATGTGTGAGTGTTTGTGTGCTGTGCTGTGGCGTGGCATGGTCGGGAGGTATTAATTGTCAATACACGCCATGGAGGTGGCTCGACAAATGCCTGCATACCTATTTATACATGTATTTTCTTTTAATTTCAAAGTGCACACACAAACAGGGGTTAATACATCACGTCGGGCACGAGTTCCCATCTACCAGATGTGCTTGCGTGCCAAACGTAATTGTATGCATTGCTATTCGTCTTTTGCAAACGTGCGCTCAAACATAGATACACATTTTAAATATTAATGCCGAGTTCAGAGTCAGACTGGTTGCAGCTGGTGGTTTGGTTGCCCTTTGAACTGTCTTAGGCTAAATAATAAATATTAAAAAAGAAGAAGAAGAATCGAGTTCGTTTTCTGATAATGATGACAATATTTGCGAATCCACGTGAGGCAAGGGTGAGGCCTTGGAGATGGTGAGCGAGTGATGCATGAAATCACAAATGCTGCTGGTTTCGGTTCTTCACAATCACAAAAGCATGTAAATAGTTGGCGCTACAGCTCCATTAGGATCCTAGGTTTAGGTTTTGGGTGAGGGATCTAAAATTTTATGCCAGGGGTCTTAAAAGCTGAATAAATAAACTAGTTATGCTCTCGGATGTTTATTTGATTTAATGCGAACCCTTTAACCTGGTATAAGGAGCTCCACTCAAACTTGGAAAGAGCGAGCTAAGATTCACAAAACAAGCTAAATACCTATGCAAGTTGCCCTTCAAGACCGCACAAGACAGGTCAGAGTTGCCTCGGAAAGTTTAAAGAAAGCTTTGGGTCATAGATGGGGCTTTCTATGGACTTCTCCAGCTTTTGCTACTTTGCCCAAGGCTATAACTTTGACGAAAACTCCTTTGAAGACAAGCCGCCAATTTAGTAGCTTTTTATTGAAAGCCAATAACGAAACGCCCTAAGGAACCATCATTCAGTTCACCTCAGCAATAGGGTGAAGTGTTTTTTACTAAGCATCAGTCTCCTTTCTTACGGACGTGCTGTCGGAGGCTAGGTCGACTGTTTTGATCACCCTGCGACTATACTCCAGAGTCCTACCGCCACCCGGATGTGCGAACTGTATGGATCACTTCGACCTTCACATCCAACTAGTAACATAAAACGGACTGACTGTTTCGATTATCCTTCGGACTTCTCAACGAGGCACTTACCCCTACTACTCACAGCTTCTTAAAGAAAGCTTTGCGCGAGCAGAAAACAAGGCTTCCACTATCGTATTAATGTTATGTGAAAAGGGTTGTTGTACTGCGACCTTTTGGTCTATTGTACATTGTACCCCCTGCTTAAGCCTGAGTGAGGTATATGTCCTTATAAGAGTTCCCCTCACATTGTAATTCCTATCGGAATCATTTTAGAGGTTCTCGTCCTCTCGTTTCTCCTTGGCGGAAAAATCCGTCCTATAGCACTCGTTCTACTATCGTAACTTCCGTCCGATCCTCTGGACGTTTGGTCTACGTCTGTTTTTTAAGACAGCGATCTGTCCACCAATTTAAATAAACCGCACACCTCGCACCGAAATTTAAGGCCCAAAAGAACCCCTTGGCCATAAACAAACTGGACATGGTAGATTTTTATTTTTCTGTTCTACATCGAAGGGAGTATCTCGTCCTTTGTCCTCGCCCCACCATCTCATTCTCAATTAAGAAATGCCACACTTTATTGAGTGCAATCAACTCGCTCTTTTATTGGCAATAACGTTATTGGCCCTCCCCTGTCAACCAAACGCATTTAAATCAAATTAACTTTTCCTGTTGTTGCCCGTTTTATTATTGTGCGCCAAACTGGTAGCAATAATCCGTCGCAATAACCCCGGCTAAGTACTTGGCCTCAAATGAATTCGATTCCATTCATTCCATTATCGTAAAAAGTATAAGGAAATCAATAAAAGCCCACAGTCCTTCGATCCAATTACCATAAGGACAGCTTCAATAATTCATAGGTATCGCAACAGTGGTCGCATTCCATTTTAGGCGGCCACTCTTAATCCACTTGTTCTTTCATTGAGCGCGCATTTACTATGCACTCGCACAATTGACTGCAAATTTGACGCAGGCCAAACACTGCGAGAGGACCCTAATGCACTCTTGCTTAAATATTCCATTTCGACAGAGTCTATTGCCAAAGTGTGTCCTTTTTGTATGCAAATTACGAGTGCGATTCAATTGGACACTTTCACTCTGCATGGAATGTCAGTGTGTCAGTTTCAGTGTGCCAGTGGCTGTGTACGAGTGTCGGTGTGAGTAACATCATCATGGTGGCGGTGTAGTTTCAGAATATTGTCCAATCGACTTTTAATAAAAGTTAATAGCCTCGGGAAAATTAATGATAAAGCTTTTAAGTGATTCGATACGAGGCGAGACGAGTCTGCACAGCACATACCGCATGTCCTCCCGCACACTGCTCACATATTTTTATATTGCTTCTGTCGTCTTCCAGAGTGAAGAAAATAAAAACAATAAAGTTGCAGGAGCTTGGCAAAATTGTTATTACTTTACATCGACTTTGTCGAATGACGGCGAGGAGTAATGCAATTTTTATATTCTCCCCTGTAGGGCATGTCAATCTATGGAGCATTTGGGGTTGTTCGTTTCGTTTACTGTCGGTAAAAAAAAATGATGTGAGATTGGGCGCTGTCTGATTTACCAAAATCATCGGCGTTAAGTGTGGGTCCGATATTGTGTATATGGACGACAATCGACCTTTAAGGCACCTAAAAATGGGGTCTAGTAGAAGATTGAGAACGAGGACGTTGACTCAGAAAAATGTGTGACCCAAGTGGCCATTACTTAAAGTGGTGTACAAGAAATGCACTGGACAGTGGTGGATACAAAAATCAAACAATAGGCTTGATTTTATGTGAAACTATAACTGACCGTGGCCCTTTGGCTGAGTCGTTTTATAGACAGCTTAAGGAGCAGCCCTATAGAGTGAACAGTGCAAGTCGGTTGTCATTCGCCTGCTATTTCCGTCTTTGGTGGCTCTAAATGTGCCTCAAAAACCGTGTTGCATTTACTGAAAAGGATTCAAATCTTAGCTCGTGATTTTAAAAGCTTATTGGAGGCTTAAAAATTGCTAGCTCTAAAATCTCTCTAGAACTTGACAAAAATTGCAAGCGTCTCTTTTTTAAGCTGCATTTTAGCGTCAACAAATTCAAGGACAGTAGCTTTATACTCATATTTATACCAGGAATACCCATCAGTGTTCCTAGAGTCCTATTTTCGACAGGGCTACGAAATGGATAAATTATTATTTGAGCCTTCCAACACGACGAACCAGAAATTCCTCCTCATTACAATTCACAACGGCACCGGCTATCTCATGGATTTCTTGCGAAACTGAACTCAATTGGACTGTCCTTTTGTAACTCCAATGCTTTCGATGCAAAAGGTGACGTACCTCGATATAGGCGATATTTTCATTCCGTTCCGGTCCAAAGACAGAAACCGACTGATGCGTTTTTGAGTAAATGCTTTCGGTGCGGACTGCACTCCAATGCAATCGAAATGAATCGCTTTTCAATATGTTAACATTTTTAATGAAATGCCGCGAGCATTGACAAAAAAAGGTACCACCAAAGCTCAGGAGGATTTTTACGACTTAAAAGAAAAAAAAAAACACATTTACTGCTGCACAGCTCCTTTATTATTTTACGTCACCCCCTCACAAGGAAAACTGACTTGCAACCCGTGTTCATCGTCCTGATGGAATTGGGAGATCGCCCATATCACCGGGCATTGGCGGCATTGGCATCTGAGCGACGCCCCCGTTCTTAACCTAAAAAAAAATTATTAAAAAAAAATATATTCCATCTCCAACAGTCCCACAAAAACCATATACCATCGATGAACCCATGTCCTGCCAAATACAAATGGAATTGAAAAATACATTTTGTTTGCTTATTTTGTTGTTTCATACCTGTCCCTTGGAAATTGGGGATGCAGCAGCACACGACAACACCACAATCAGGATTAATGCCATCATAGTGGCGATGAATTGCGAAACCAATTTCATTGCGGTTGTCTCTTGTTGAATTGAATGAAAACTGCGTTCGCACTAAGCAAATCAAAAACCTATCACCAACTGAATGTCGATTACTATGCATTTGGCAGGCTGTTTTATATGCGAGCGCCGACACACAGCTACAGATAGCAGCAGTTGGATTTTTTCCCACCGCAATAAAATAGTTTTCGGGGGCGGCGCGATATAGCCGTCGAGAGATTTATCTCGAAGCGGGAATCTTTTATTTTATTTTCGAATATAATTTGCCTTGTTAGCGGGCGGATAGCATGTGTGCTAACAATGCCCGATTAATGGAATTTGGCATATCGGAGGAAGAACTTTTGCAATTGGCATGTTTTAAATGTTGATCGTAATGGAACAGATTGCAGACACGAAGATTGAACAACAAGCAATTGCATGTCATCAGCGGATTGTTGGGATAAGTATGAATGTTGCTTGATTTACTAAGAGTTAATTAGCTAATCAACAAGTTTTTTTTAATTTTCAAATTAATACGCTCGACTGGTGGAGTTTCTAATGTTAATTCTGGGATGCAATTGTTGACAGATGGGATCTCTAAATTGAACGCCAGAATGCTGTTAAATGGTGGGGAAGTTTTTTAAGCCCTGCACTTGATGCTGACTGTAAAATAAAGTTTCGGAATTTCCAGTCGCTTTGGCAGCACTAAAAATATTTTTTTGAATTAGGGGACAAAAGTAAAAAAACTATCGTTCTTTAATTTTTCTGTGCTAAAAAATAATTTGCGGGCTCTCCAAAATCTATAGACAGAGTGAAGTTGGGCTCGGTTTAAATCGTGAAAGTCATAAAGTTGGCTCAATCTTGTAACTGGAAATGATGACGAATGGGATGTCCCGCTTTTAAATAGGTAGCCACCAATAGAGATATTTCCCACAGAAAAGTCCGCCCGGGATGTGAGACGAGGATGGAGGCAACACAAAACTGTAACAACTTCAGCAGCGAGTGCCAACATGACCAGAGTCTGATTGCGTCGCAAATAACAAAATTTAGTCTCGTAATTAAATTTACGGAAGCTCACAAGTCACAATAGGAAAATTTGGATGCAAATTAAGGCGATTTTTAATAATTAAAATGGCAGAGCGTGATTCTGTTGGAAAATTAATTTCAACAAATATATTCACATAAATTTCATCCTCAGATTCACAAAAAACAAATACCTTTCCTACATCTAGTACAATAATTTGCTTTTTTAACAAACATTTGAATAACTTATTAAACTGTTGAACTTGAATGGGAGTCAATGAGGAGTAACAACGTTTCTCGTTTAAATTTTAAGACCGATATTTCTTTTGGGAATTTTTGGTTTAGTTTTTTTTATAAACAAGGGGTTAATAGCCCCATCCGTGAAGGTATAGTTCCTTCACGGATGTAGCTATGTACCCCTTGTTTATAAAAAAAAATTCCCAAAAGAAATATCGGTCGCTTTCAAAATTTAAACGAGAAACGTTGTTACTCCTCGTTGACTCCCATTCAAGTCCAGAAAGAAATTGCATCACATATTACTCCTTCAAGGATGACACAATTCGAACTCAGTTCTACAGACTATTACAATTGAGTCTTATGAAGCTCTTGTGTATTGTCCTCGCTCTTAAAAATGGCGGTTTGTTTTTGCGTAAGCTCACTGAGCAGAGGGACCGATTTTTAGCGATCTTCTGGTGTATTCATCATAATTTTTCAAACAATAGGGTTGTTTACGGCAACGTCGGTGTTAAATGAGAAAAAAACAAGTTTAAGTGACCATGGCCAAAAATGATACTCTCAAAACGTTACAAGAGCCATTCATCCTCAAGAGCTTTATGTTGCTACACTTTACAGCTAAACAGAGGTGATACAAAATTTTGTTGGTTCTAATCACATAGAAGAGGACATTTTTTTTAAGTTAAAGTAACTATGAAGTCAAAAATAGTGACAGCACATTTTAACTATAAAATTTTTTAGGTTTTTGTAGGTTTGACAAAAGGAGTTGATTTGGTCCTTGAAAGTCAATACAAGATTACCATCTAACTCCAGTTTTGTAAGACTTGAGAAGGTACATACTCGCAGTGTCGCATATTTCTTGTGGTAGGAAGATGCTAAAAAAAAGGACATTTTAGAAAAAGAGGACAATGTATTGTTGTTTTTCAAGTAAAAATTCACAGAGGACATATTAGCGAAAAAGAGGACTGTACTCTCAAAAAGAATACGAGTGGAGAGTTTAAAATGAAAAATGATCTCACTTGTGAAAAATACAGATTCGCGAAACGACTTATACGCCCTAAATGTTCAAGAGCTATCAAAAATATCAGGACAATTTGTAAAGAGTGGGACTAATCAATTTTAAAAAATTCCCAAATATTTGATTTTTTGACAAGTTTTTTTATTTAAGCTTTTTATTTTTATTTAATTCTGGAAATTTGTTCAACATCTACCTTGAAACTGAACATAACTGCCAAAGAACTGTCAAAAATTACAGCGGGGCTACTCTAAAAAAAACTCCCCAAATATTTCTTTTCTTGACCTGCTGTATGACTTTTAGTTGTTTTTATTAATACAAGGTTTTCCAATAAGAGGTGTTATTTTGGTATTCAAAGAAAAATGTCATTTGGGTTTTCCGAGCCCCAGATGGGACAATTTTTCCACCAATTTCTGTATAGCGGTCCGACAAGTTGCTTCACGACGACTGCAAGATTTTCACCATTTTTGTAGTGAATTTTAATAATTTGAAGCGTGTATCGTTCCATTTTTAGTAATGGCGTAGTTTCTACTTGTGAAATGTCAAAGAATAAAAGCTTCAAAAGTGACAGCTACCGAAAAAGCCAGTCATTCACAATAACACCTCTCATTGGAAAACCTTTTAGTTCCCGAAAATTGTTCAAAATTAAGCTGCAGCTAATTTTTGCACAAAATATTGTACTTATTTGCGCAAAACTAATTCAAAATTGTTTTTCGTTCCCTATTTTTTATTAAAAACTATTTTTCTTTCCTTGTTTTTTATCCAAAACAATTTCCGTACTTCTTGTTGAAAAATAACGCTGCGGGGAATTTATGGGAAATTCAATGAAATGTGAGAGGAAACAAATTGTACCCAACGACATATCAACACTGCGATTGTGAACGACGTTGTAGTTCTGAGTTTTTTAGCCTGAAAAATTCCTCCACACATCGTAGTAATGATTTTTACTGTACGTTTACCGATTTCATCTAAATTCTTGCCAAAAAATTCTTCACTTTTGAGGTTAAAATGAAAATAGTGTTCTGTGATGAAAATTAGAAAAGGGTCAAAGTTTTTTTTGTTGTTACTACATAAATGTGGGTGCTGCATTCTTTATGTAAGTTATTGAGACCTAGGGCAGGTTAGAGGGCTATCCCGCCTGTTAGAGTATTATGCTGTCTCCAAAAGTCCTTTATAACCCACCCCGAACTTAAAAAGTGATTTAAGTTGAAAGTAGGTCCATCATAAACATAAACATCCACTGAGCCAATTCCTTTTCCAAGTTGACTACAAAGACTATTTATGCGTTCTCCTTTTCAAAAAGCTGCCATAAATTTACCACCATTTGGTACCATTTGGTGCGCGATTCGAACCAGTAAAAAACGTGTTCCTTCTTCGTAGAAATAAGCTTACATTTTTCACTGGAAACTCGGCTCAAAGCCGTCCAGTAAAAGAGTAATGAATGTAGACCCTGCGCCGGACTAATATATGCATTTTCTCGGAAAACTGCGTCTTAAATTTCCATTATCCAGGACTTCTCTGCCTCGTGGCTCCCCATTGTTATACTTGCCCGTATACAAGGCAATTTTTACCACTTTCTGTAAATGTTAATAATTCACCAGCTTCACTTGGCAGCCCAGCAATGATTAGATTGGACACAGGAGAGTAACTTTTGCGACTTTCAGTTAAATAATCGCACAGCTATCTGGGAGGTGGTCACGGCATGCCACTGTGATATTGTTGCAGTTGACCAAACTGAGAACTTTAAATCTCTCTGCGTGAGTTCCGCTCGGAAGGAACTTTTCGCAGAAACTTTATGAAACTCGACCGACCGACCGACCGAAGCGCAGTCGCTGCATGTATTGTGTTTTCTGTTTCTGCTTGCACTGCTTCCCCTGGAGGACTTTTTGCCCCCTGATTATTTTCCAACAATCTGCAACAATATTGCAAAAACCCCCGACCCACCCGATGAATGCTAATTTAATGGCGCAATCGATAGTTTTATGGCCGTTACTGGTTACTGGAACATATAAGATGCTTTTACTGAAACCATTCCACATCCGCACATGCCATAAAAGATAAAACTCTCCCGTTTGAGTCATTTGACAAATTGAATAAAAACTTTTTACTGTGGATTTATCAGGCCATTCCGTGGGAGACGGTTATGTGGGGATGTCTCCTCCGCGGATTGTAGTAATGGCTCCTTGATTTCGCGCGCTATACACACACAAAGAATGTAATCGCATGATATATTTGGTGATTGCTGGTAAATCGAGGGCATTATCCCAGCCACGGGGGGGCCACGTAAATCGGGTGTGAAATTCCGCTGACTGATCTTGATTGCCCGAGTTTGAAAGAAAATTTTAATTGCCCTCGCTCTCTCGTAAGGGCAAGTTTTGCGTTTTGCCTCGCAGGGAGAGGACTTCAAACCCGGCTTACATATTGCATAAGGCCGTTTGTCGGGCGAAACTTTTTTGATGGGCGATAGTTTGTCAAGAATACATATACGGTGGCAGGAGAGGACGGGTTTTCGCTTGTTTATGACGGCATAAAGTCAATCTGATCGAATACATAAAATTTAAACGAATGCAATAATATGAAAAGTTGTGTCCTTTTTTCTCCGCTTGTGGATTAATGTGCGCCATTGTACATATTTTTGTCTGACGGGGATGATTGTTTGTGGACGCCAGGAGTCGTAGATCAAAATAATGTTTAGCCAGTGCAAAAAGTTTTGCAGTGTGATTTATCGGACAAGTTGCGACTTAAGTGGCCATAAAGATAGTCGAAGCTGATGATGAAGGGGGTGGGGTAGGAATGGGCGAGCGCTCACGAGTGTGATTCTCGAAATGAATTCCAATTGCAAAACACGACGAGATTGAAAGTGTGGAACAATTTGTCGCGACTATAAATATGCAGAAAGTTGTTGGGAATTTTATGAAGTTTTCTGAAAATATGTCCTTTGTTCCTCCGTTTTATCATTAAAAAAGGTTGTCTAACTGAGAGGCCACGACCAGACGAAATCGGTTTGTTGTAAAATTTTGAGGAAGCATTCGACTCGCTGTGTAAACGCGCATTTTGAAGGGATTTTCGGACCCCCTATTAAGGGGGCTTTTTCTTAGTTTTGACTGAAAAGTTTACGGGTTTCAATATTTTTAAATCGATTTTTCGACGCTTTTCCAAATGACTCCCCTCTACCTCGTTTTTGATTTTTGTAAATGACCTCCTGAACTATTCAGGGGGTTTTTCAAAATTCCACAAGTCGCATAGAAACTTTGCGAGGTAAGAAAGTAAAACTAATGAAATGGATTTTTAAGTTTTTTACCAAATGACCCCTTTAACCGCTTTCTAGCTTCTGGACATGACCCCCTGTCATAATAAGGGGCATTTTCATAACTAACGTTTGAGTTATAAATGTACGAGTGAGGTTGACATTATAAAGTCGGTTCCATGGCACTTTCAAAATGACCCCTCTGCCCCTTTTCTAGTTTTTGAATAGAACCCCCGTCATATTAAGGTGTATTTTCAGAACTCACACTTTAGTTCTCAGTCTACGAGTAAGATATATAAGTTGAAATTATTAAGTCGGTCCCTTGGCACTTTCCCATGTGACCCTCCTTTTCAAATTCCGGATAATATCGCCTGACGAATTAAGGGGATTTTTACAACTAACGAGTTGACAGAGAACAAATAATTAAATCGGAGTTTTATATGTTCCAAACTGACCCCTCTTGCCTCTTGTGGGGGGCAACGTTTTGAGAGTATTTGTGCTTGAGGGGTTTTACTACAGTCATGTGCAATTTCTCAGCCTGATGGAAAATAAAAAGTAAACGAATGACTACTTCAGGATATGTTCCCCCTTTTGGGGGGGCAATAAAGACCCCTTAGAGGGTAAACAAATTTTAGATTGGTCTGGCTAAATTGAATCTTTGTAGAACGCATTTACAGTATTAATCATTAAATACGTGTCTAAGTGTTTTCCAATTTTCTCGGTCTAAAGGGTTCCAGGTGACCCTTTCCGGTTTTAGGGGGCCTTTTGATTATTTTTAATAACCATAATTCGTCTTTATTTTAAGGCTTGCTCGTACAACTTGGAAACTAAGTAGAAATGATTTATTGGGTGTTTCAAAGAAACCCCCCTTTTTAAGGAGTAAAGTGTTAAATAGACCCCGCAACTGTTTCAGAACAAATTGATACATCAGTTCGTTGCCTATATATATAAAATTTGCATTTCATGCTGAATGACACTTTCTACAACTGACAGCTTTATCTTTTTCCCAAAAATCCCCAGCGCTCTATGTAAGTCATGAAGTAAAAAAAATGTACCCCCCACAGATCAATTCCTCAGCGACTGCACCAGAATCGCGCTTAAACAACTCTACAAAGGCATCCACCAGCAATATTACAACAGCGGAACCATCGATGAAGCCATCTTTGTGTGCATATCTGCAAACTGCTTCGCTCCTCGTACTCCAATTTGAATATAAATTCGAAATGTAAATAAAATAATATTAAACGGATACCGCCATTATCCTCTTGACTTTCTTGCGCCAGAACAAAGGATGCTCCAAATTGAAATGGATATTCTATGGAGCTTTCGAATTCCCCAAGGAATACAAATTAGTGCCCTAACCGCGCCCCCAAGGACACCCCACACCCGTTACTATTGGCAAAACAAATACCTTCATCTGCATCTGTCTGCTGACAGCCTAACTAACGACAACGACCACCGAATGGCTCGTCCCGCACCCGATTTGCGTACAGAGCTTACTGGATGCTGGCCAAACGACGACGAAGCGGATGACTCAAGTCGGGGGCACAAAATTATCGAACACAGTTTTTCCATTACAGATAAATGGGAGAATTTCAATCAGAATTCATTTGAATAGATTTCCTTGAAGAATATGAAAATCAAGTTCTATTTACTTTCCTGCCACTGGTGCTGGTGTTGGTGTTGGTGTTGGGGTTCCTCTGCCATCATCATCCTCGTTGTAGCTAAAGACTACTGGCCACTGTTTGATTGTGTATATGGTTCGTTCGGTGGATTGATTCATTCAAACGTTTTTGATTGCAAATTGTGTCCATTGTCTTATCCAATCCCCATCCGACCCGATGAGGCTGCTGCCGTTAATTACCCTTTCCCACCCCGACTACAATTTTTTCACAGTTCGGTACTGTGCGAGTGGATCTCGGAACGCACATCACAAATTAGCGCGAGTGCTGAATGAAAAAAAAATACCCAGAGAAAAACTAATCATCTTGGACAACGTCAGAAGAAAAACCTATTCTCTCTTCGGCACTTTTTATCCTTTGTTGTAATAAAATTAATTAAGAGAGAGGATGAAGGAGCTGACGCTAGTGGCGCTGGCCAGCTTTTTGTTCCCTCAGCGATGATGGCAAATGGCTTTTAACTTGCGGAGCAAGGCGATAATTCAATTATTGATTTTAATTTAAGCATCAGCAGTAATTAACACTCGGGCGCACAAAAGTTAAGTGTGCTGGTGGGTGGTGGGTAGATGCTTTATAGCTATGCCAGCATGAAGTAGCCCTTTATGAACTTGGGAATGGTAATTATGTGCGAGCGCAAGACGTTAGTTCGAGTTGAAACACTAATTATAAGGAGTAGTATGACATCTGAAACAGGAACTGAGTGGAGGTGAACTCAACAGAAATGGCTGGGCTAATTTGGGTGAAGTGTCTGAAATTCGAGAGGACGTAAGACTGTTAGAGGGACTTCTTCCAACAACGATTTTGTCATTAAGGCAGAGCCTTCGATAGTAAATTAAAGATTACAGTTGAGATGGGTAGTCTATTCTGCTTTGCTGTCCGCTCTACTTGGTATGTAGAGCGGACCTGGCTGCGATCTGCACTGATGGAGAGTCGTTGGTGATCATCAATTAGATCTTTGACTAAGAAAGTTCTACACCCGCATATCTTGGGAATGAACACACGCTGCAATGTGCAATTTGGAAGTAGTTCCTCCGAGCTATTCCAAACATGCACCGGATTTCGGCAAGGAGACGCATTATCATGTGACTTCTTCAATCTCGTGCTAGAGCAGATAGTGCGCAGAGCAGGTGTCAACACGGAAGGCACTATCTTCAACAAATCCGTCCAGCTACTGGGGTATGCAGACGATATTGACATCATCGGTCGCTCCCAGCGTGCCGTGATAGAGGCTTTTCAAGGATTGAAGAACAGGCGAAGTTCGTTGGTCTTGTAGTAAATGAGGACAAGACTAAGTACATGCTATCAACAAACAAACAAGCATCTGTCCACCGCCTAGGACAGAACGTCACTATTGATAGCAACAATTTCGAGGTAGTTAAGGAGTTTATCTACCTCGGAGTAAATATGAACTCCACAAATGACATCCTAGTGGAGATCCGGCGTAGAATTACCCTAGGAAACCGCTGCTACTTCGGTTTGGCAAAGCAATTGGGTTCAAAACTCCTAACTCGAAGGACAAAATGTATGCTTTACAGAACCCTTATCCTGCCAGGTCTGCTTTATGGCGCCGAGTGCTGGACGAAAAGCAGGAAGGGAGAGCTGATACTGGGCTCCTTCGAAAGAAAAATTATTCGGCGGATTTTTGGTCCTGTGTGCGAGGAGGGCGAATGGAGGAGAAGATACAACCGCGAACTCTATGAGCTGTACCAAGATGTGGATGTAGTCCAAAAGGCCAAAATACGTCGACTACATTGGCTCGGCCACATCGAGCGAATGGACAATAATGCTCCAGCTAAGAGGATCTTCGAATCCCAGCCGCCAGGTTCGAGACGACAAATAAGACCGAACCTCCGTTTCAAAGACCAAGCCATCGCGGATGCCAGAGCGCTTGGTCTGGATAACTGGAAGCAGCGTGCCCGGGATCGCAGAGGATGGAAGGCTGCAGTGTCTCAGGCAGAGACACTCCACGGGTCGGGAGCCCGTTAAGTAAGTAAGTAATATCTTGGGAATATGGAAATAACATCGGATGATTTGTTTTGTATATCAATGTGTCCTTAGTTTTCCGTACGGATTGGGTTAAGTTTTCGCATGAAACGGTAACAAATCCAGGTCCACATAAATTTGCAATTAACGATCAGAGTGCCGATCGCAGGTACATACCTTGATTTTTAAGAGTAGATAATGTAGTTCCACGTTTGGCGAGTTGACCAGCCCTAGACAGCGCTTGGGGAAGATGGCAGAGAGAACCTAGAACAAAAAAATTAAAGCAGGACTGTTGTTACGTTAGGGGTATGTGGACCAGGTCGAATCAACTCATCAAGATTGTCTCTCACACGATGATCGCTGGAGGAACTTGTAGCTCGGCTGTTGTTATGCGGTCTGGGCCTGCGGATTTGTGTTGCCTAGACCTATATGGCGCCTGACCGTTTGCTGATGTTGTTTGCAAGTCCATTTGACCCATTTATAAATGCGTAGCAAATAAATTGGAGCTGTCTTGGAAATGGGTTTCCAGAAGCAGATTATTAGTCGCTTCAAGTCACCTCAGAGCAGTAAGTCGTTTTCAACAAGCTTTATATGACTGGGTGTGTGGCGACCAAGCTTTCTGTCAGAAACATGTCTTGTCGCAAGGCATAAGCCACTTTTTCGAACCAATTTTGTTGTTTTCTGTCAGCCTGCCTTGTGAACCACGCTTCATCGTATTGTCCTCTTGGACCACATTCGTCGTTAGGTCGTTTTCTGTCAGTCCGATCCAAAAACCATGCTTTGTGGCAGGGTATATGTCCCCTCCCTGGACCACATTCGTTGCTGGACCGCTCTTTGTCAGTCCGACTCAAGAAGCAGGCTTTTTCGCGGGCCCTGGGCCTACCTAGGAACCAAATTTTTGGTTGGAAAAATGCTTTCTGACACTCTGACTTCTTTAACCCAGCAACCATGCTTTGTCGCAGGCCCTAGGCCACCTTTTGGTACCACATTCATCGTTAGACCGTTTTCTGTCAGCCTATCTAAAGAACCACGCTTTGCCATAGAGCCAAGGGCCACATTTGTTGCTGGCATGCTGCAACTCTGACTTCTCTGCCCTGAGAACCATGCCTGTCGAAGGTCCTAGAGCCCCCTCTAGCAACCATGTTCGTCATTTAACCGAATTTTGACAAACGGAGAATAATTGTTGCTATTTACCAATTGCTGAGATAGGCTTAGGTCTCAGCTTTAAAAGGCTTACCTAAAAGATATGTCGCGTCCTGTGGAAAGGTCTCTTTTCATAGAATCACTTCACACACCAATTTTAGTCAAACTCCAAAGTGCTTTTCGGACAGCAACTGAAACCGATTGGCTCCGACTTTTTTTGAACCTACCTACCTTGTTGACCCACCCTTGGGCTAAGTTCACTCGCAGTGATTTTTGTAGCTCCCATTAGCGTTGCAGCTGTCGCTTATGTGTGGCCGTAGGTCATTAAAATCAGACCCTGGGATTGTAACCCTCTATTGGGAATTTCATCACCACCGCGCTTATAGTTAAATATGGAAAAGCTTAGCAAACACCCAACTCACTCCCTTGATAGTTATCGGGGGCTACAAACATAGCTACGTCTCCTTTTCCAAGTGTAGATCCGCGGCGATTCCACTTTCATTTTTCACGAGGATTTCAAATTTAACTATCACTTGCTGACGCGCGTCGTTATCGTCGATTTTGCTTTCGGATTTAAACGTGCGTCTATCCCCATTTGAACGGCGCCCCCATAACAATGCCATTAGCACGAGATCATTTAAGCTTATTGAGCCATATAAAACCAATTAGTGGTTTTGTATTACGGCTCTATGGTTGCGCTGTAAGATGTTTACGCGCGTATATTCCCATTCGGTTATTAATTTCGCTTGTTGCTGATGGCAAGAGGGTCCTTGATATTGTCGTTGCGACTTCAAGTGATGTGGTCACGGTTGTGTTCGTGAAAATGTATTGCCAACCAAAAAATACGGTTAGGAAAATAGTTCCAAAAACCTACGTGGCCTTTTATTCTATACACATTATTCCACCCGATTTGCATTTCCTGAATTATCCAGTGTAACGTCCGTGGTGTATACATTCAGCTTTTACCGGGGATTGTCCTTGTAACTAATTCATGAAGCGAAGTGCTTTTTACTAAAGAGCAGCACTTACAGTTGGGTGAGGGAGGTGTGTGTGTGTGGAGGAGGGCGCTTTTGTGCTGTATGCATTTCTGAATAAGCTTGATGTCCTTTTTTCTTTGAAAAGTTTTGTTTTGGGCTAATGGATGCGTTCGGGTGTAGAAAAGACACAGAGTGAGCGAAGCAGGCGTAACTATAGTTAAAGTGTAGTAATAGCATGTCAGCTTTTTTAGGTTCCAAGACTTCAAGACGTGATCTTGCATAAGCAGCTGGAAAAACTGGCGTGTCTGCCTATAATTACACTGAATCTCATTTTGGTTCAATCATTTTTAGTAAGTCAATGCACAAACCCAAACATAAATTGCTTTTTCACTTCGCCACCAGATGGAGGTTATTAGTTTCGATTGTCAGTGCCAACGTCCGGCGGGAGTGCTACTGCAATGAAAACAGTATAAAATATGTCTTCCCCGATGTGGGCTTAAACCGAAGGCAGTTACAAAAACAGACCCCTAACCACTGCGAGTTATTTTGATGCTTACATCTAAACTGAAGATGGCGGCCATTATGAGTGATTCCGATGATTATGAATCAATTGACATATTTAAAGTTCTGACTATCTAACTAAAAAAATAAAAATAAATGATTGACAGGTCCGTATAGACCCTAGGCCTAGCTTTTGTCTTAGTTTTTGATTTTTGGGACGAATGGAAGGGATGTATAATTTTATGCCAAGGCCAAACGGCCAATGAGAAGCTCTTCATGAGAGTTATACTCTCGGATGCTTGTCAGACATTCACGAGAGGTGGTGCAGTGGAAAAAACCTTAAGATGTTATTTCAGTTTTTTTTTAGGGTCGAACCTGGGACCCCTTGCTTAGGAGTTCAACCCTAATACTTTCTGTCAATCTATCACGATGAAAACCTTGTCTTACCAAAAAGAGAGGTTAGAAAAAAAAACTCTCCTACAAACACAACGAAAAGTTGCAGATCCATTCAGACTGCAATGCGATGACTTTCTACCTAGTGGCAGCCACAAGGACTTCGACATCAACATAAACACCAGTGAATAAAATTTGTTTATCCTTTTACAGATAATTTGATATTTAAAAAGCAAACAATTCGAACACACAATCTAGTGCAAGTGGACCTTAATTACTCAAACATGGTGCAATAAACGCCTCCAACATTATGCAATTAAAGAATATCATCATTTTAGTTAAATTAGCATATAAATTAGTTTCCACTTAGTATACCCAACGGGGGTGATGTTTGCTAAATGCATTCCCCATGTATACACAGATACACCCAGTTCGAAAGACAATGTACGCTTGAGGTGGCAAATTTATTTACCAACATCAGGTGTACACGATATGGGAGTTCAGGTGTTCGCAAATTAATCGAACAATGGGCGGATATATCTGGGTGGATATATCCAACCTCCCAGTGTGACAATTAGAAATTAGTTGTAGTCGGTTTCGGTATCGTCCTTACTTTGCGGAGTTTTTTTTTTTGTTATGGGACAAATAGGATTTTTGTGATTCTACCGAAACAATATGCAGAAATTTACCTCCAGTTTGGTACTTAGTTCATAAAAATAGGTTTAGAAATAACGTCGCAATCGGTACGACAAGAAAGGTCCTGGGAATATTTTACGAACCATATTACAAACCATTGTGACCTAAAATATATTTATGTAAGAGTTTTACTAAGGTCCGTGGTCTCCAGTTGTCTCTGAATATTTGTAGGTTTTCCCTTAAATTCCTATAAGCCTTTTGGCAAAATTTCTGTTCTCAAACTTGAAACGAGTTTCCGATTGAATCATCGATTGATGTCTAACTTTTTCCGGTTTATCGGTCAACCCCCAGAAGACTGAATTAGTATTATTCACAAACAAAAGGAAAATCCCGCAGTTTGTCACACCTTCTGTAGGTGGTATATAACTCAGAATCTCTGACAATGCCAAATACCTGGGACTACAACTAACTATTTAAAATAAAATTAAATTTTCCAACCTATAAAAATAAAATAAATGAAATACATCGATTAAAAAAAAATTTATTTGAATTTCTTATTGTAGCACAATTGGTGCGCCACCCTGTAGATAAAAAACTAAACTGAAAAATGAGTATAGACGATATAATCAAGAAAGCTACAATAGCATTCTACTCCTGTAGCAGAATCTTTGGGAAAACGTGGGGACCATCTCCCAAGATCAAACTCTGGCTGTACACAGCTATTGTAAGACTAATACTGACATATGGCAGCCTCGTATGGTGGCCAGCGACCAAAAAGGCTACTTACCTAAAGGCTATTACCAAGGTGCAAAGACTAGCCTGCATTGGAGCCACCAGCGCGATGAGGTCAACTCCAACTGCCGGACTTGAGGCTATCCTCAATCTGCTGCCGCTGGACATCTTTGTGCAATCATTAGCAGCGAAAAATGCCATAAGAATTAGTCAATCAGCTGACTGGAAATGCCAGGAAGAGGGTCACTCAACGATTTTACAGAAATACTTTGGCAATGTACCTAACACGGATTACATGACGCCATATTTAGAATTCACCAGACCATTCTCGAGCGCCTACCCCAGCAGGGAAGTATGGAGAGATGGACCTACACCTAACACTCAATCCGTTCCCGTGTACACGGACGGATCGAAAATGGTCAACGGGGTCGGTTCAGGCATCTGGGTCGCTCAACATCACTGCGCCTCCCATACCATTGCAGTGTATTCCAAGCCGAAGTCATGGGAGTGACAACCCGTGAGTCTGCGATAAAGGTAATACCTCCGGAAGGTATCACCTTCTTTATTGACAGACAGGCAGCTATAAAGGCCTTAACTGCCCCAATAATAAAATCGAAGCTTGTGAAGGGCTGTCGCGAAGAGCTCAACGCTCTCGGAACACAGCACAAGGTAATGTTCTGCTGGGTCCCTGGGCATGAAGGCATTCTAGGAAATGAGAAGGCGGATGAACTAGCAAGACAAGGTTCAGCTAAGGCTTTGGAACAAACATCTCCGACTGTGCATATGCCGCTCTGCACACTAAAACTAGAAGCGGGGAATAAAGCCATAGATGAAGCAAACGCCAGATGGATATCCACTAGAAAACTATGGCCATCTTTTTGTAAATCATGCCATATAACCGGAGATGCCTCTCTACGCTAGTGAGCATCATAACGGGACATTAACGGAACTTTGTAGAGGCTGCGGCGACGAGGAAGTAATAGAGGATACAACCCACCTCCTAAGCCACTGTCCAAGTCTCCAACACTCCAGGAACAAATACCTTGGGAAATTCTTCTTCCACGATCTGTACGAGCTGTTTAATATACCAACGGACAAAATTATGAACTTCATAAAATCCTCAAGATGGTTTGTAAGCAATGACGCAGTAAGTAATTAACCAACTTATCCTAAAGGCATGTAGAAAAGGTTACTGCGGGTAAGGGATAATAACCTTTCCCCTGACGGGTGTCACAATGGGTCAATTCTGACCTGCGTGTGGCACGGATTACTCCACGCCAGCCCACAAACCTAACCTAACCTTTTTTCAACTCTCCAATTGGCTTTAAATGTTTCTCTAAATTCCTAAAAGCATTTTTACAAACAAAATTGTGTTTTTTTAACTTAAAGTGCCTCGTCGACTGATGTAAATTATTTTCCATCGATTTGTTTCTTCAAATTTCAAATTAAGAACAAATGAAAAAAATTATTAACTCCACACAATAAAACGCAACACGCCTGCCTCCATGCTAGTTGGCTGTGCGTTTCCAAAATTGTTATCCGATCTTATATCTGTGGATGGTCAAACATCTGTCTATCCTTGGAGGAGGTCACACGTTCTTTACCAAGGGTCCGGTTAAACAAAACTCAAGGTCCTTAAAACAAACAAGTGCTTGTTGAATTTATTAACAGGTGATGGTTAACTCAGAGTCGCGATGGGCCCTTATGATGCCAAGTGTCTAACTCTCTTATATCCTTTTTTACCAAACCTAACTTATCTCAGTACTGAACTGGCCAGTTTGTGTTATAAATATATGCCAAGCTCTCTACTTTCCCTACAAGTGCATGTGGTATTGTGTTATAGACCCACGGGAGCGTGCCACATCCCATGAGAGAGGAAACACTTCAAGTCGCACTTTGAGGTACAAATTTTCAAAAACAGTTTACAACTTGTTGACGGGGGTTTTACTGGCAGATTTTTTCTGTTGGAACGCATTCTACTCACATACATTGAAGAAACTAAGCTCGTATTGACAGCTATGGGGCCCACGTTGTTCGACATTATTGATAGGCAGAATAGAATGATAGATCCACAAAGACAGCTTTAAAATGTGCTGAGGGGAGCTCCCAGCAGGCTTGAAATATAGTCCTATATTCACTTCCATTCTTGGACTTGAAAAGTTGTGACAAGTCCACCAGCCGCCGTATTTTCGTACGAAAGGTGGACGCCAGGGGACTTTTTACTGCTGACACACTCTAGAAACCCTAGAAAGCTTAAAAAAAATTCAATGACACTGTTAATCTGCAACAAAAAAAACAGATTTGGGCTTGAAACTAAAAATAAGTGCGATCGCTTCGCCCTGAAGCAATCACTCTCCTAAGGGTCACATTTTACTTGCCCACCTAACCTTCTACACACTTTGTCAGATGTTTACCAAAGCGTTCTACCTCCTTCCATAAAAAAGGCCTAACCACCTTTAGGCGCGGGCGATGAAGACGCATCCGTGCAGCCTCATATACCTAACCACCATTTCACAGTCGTTCTCCATTCATTTCCCGTAAAAGTTTTCCTCAACTTCCTGGGGGAAACAAATTCCTTTCCCCCCCATCCATTCAGTGCAGACAAAGTGCAACAGTTTCCGTTGCCGTAGAAATTAGATGAATGTCGTTTGCCTGGCAAACGCCGAAGATAGATGACATTTTTACTATTTTCTCCATGAGGATTGCACACACATACACTCTGTTACTTACCATCCAGAAGGTAAGTGGCAAAGGAAATTTCACAAACGCATTCTTTTTCCTTCCGGCGCAATACCGGAAACCAGCATAAAATAGAAACTGCACTTCTGTTATACAGCGTGTCGTCGTCTTAGCATCGTCGTCGTCTTTCCATTGGGCCAGGATATATTTAAACGCCAGTCGAAGCAATAAGGACATTAAAACTTTGTGACCGGATAGGTTGGAGTGTCGTCGTAGTCGTTGTCGGTCGTGGAGAACCACAGCGGAACGTTGGCATAAATCTCCAGATACGACATTTATTTTGCTTAGTGATTTAATGAAAGGGAATTCAGCGAGTCGCACACTTCACTGGTGGGTTCCATTTAAGGCGCGTTCACATGAAATAGGACCGAACTTGTGGAAATCCTTGGAAGTTGCAATTTTTGTTCGATGGATGTGTTGAAAAGCACTGAGTTTGTCAGTTTAGGCACATTTTGAATGCAACTTTGTGGATGGAAGGTAATGACGGAGGGGCTTTGTTTGAAATGAGTCCCACATCAGTTTCGAATTGACATTTATAGGGGTTTATAAGAGCAAAAACGCTCTTTCGATGATGTTGTTGTTGATGTTTGTCTCACTTTTGTTACTCTAACGTCAGTTTCTTGGTTTTGAATGCACCCTCAAATTGTTTTTAGAGAAGCTCTGAGTTTTCTCCGCATTATCTTCGTTTTTTCCATGTCCCATTCGATTAAAGTTCCCTGTAAAGTGCCCCTCTTGCTTGTACGCAGCATTTCTTTGAACGATTCCTTCTGTCAGAAGACGTGACCCATCCACCAGGTTAACCCCTATTTCGTGAGACAATTTTCAACCCATTCCACCTTTTAAACTGGTTCAACTCCTTTTGATTTTCCAATTCGGATTTCAATTCCCTCAGCGTTCCTTGATCGACCTTCAATAATAATTAACCATAGACACTTGCACATAAACGAAGCAATTCACAGGATGATACAGATGACGACAAACAAGATAAAGGAAATCGTTCTCTGCACAAAACGTTCCAGTTGATCTCTGCCATGCAACTACTACACATAAAAGTAATTGTGACGAGCAGGAGGACATACACAAAAAAAAAACAAAAAAAACAAAAAAAAAACCACAGCCGAGCAATGTGTTTGCGAATTCCTTGCAAATAACAATCCAAACCAATGGACAGGCCAACAGTCGAAGAAAGATGCGGAGATGCGGAGAATGCTGAAACGAAAGACGTCTAGGAGACAACATGACGGCATCAAGAGATTAAAGCACAGAAAAAAATAGGAAAAGAAATCCGTCCATACAAATGAATGTGGCAGAGAAACAATTTAGCTAAGGATGTACATAAGTACAAGATGCCAAAGTAGACAAGATCCGCTTAGGTGGTCTTGATTTCCTTTCAGCATGCAAAGTTCATTATTTTGGCATTTTGCCACACGGTTGGTGGATTTCCACATCGGCCATCTCTGTATTCCATTTCACTAACTGGCTTCGGAAGATTTGCATTTTATAGTTTCCATAAGACTTGAGAGAAATTTCGTGTAACAGGATAGCCCTTATTAAAAACCGACGGCAAGTGTGTCGTTGCTTAAGGGGGACATTTCATAGTCGTTTTTTTTTGTAGAGAAAGCCTTATGAGAGTAGATTTGGGAGGTACAATTCGTTTTATGGACTGACCGTCGCTTACAGGGTGGGTCAACGATGTGAATTGGATTTACAACATTGCAACGAAGCAACGAAAGGACCGAGTCCGTATTTGGACTAGATATTTCGAGTTCGTTACATCGCGGATTGCACATTGCTTCAGAGGGACATTATTAAGGTCCAACGAACTCCTAAGCTTCAAAAAATGGATTGCGCATCGACCTTTTAATGAAAAAAATAAATAAAAAGACGGAAAAGGTGCGTAGGGACCCTCAGCCTAGCTTGGAACTTTACTTCGGTTTCACAATTTGTCAGCTCTCCCCTGCAAAAGACTTATGACTTGGAACCTAGATTGCAGCGATTACTACATCGGGTAAACTAAGCAATGACAATCCCATTTGAGGCTTTATTTTCAGGGGTCAAAGTCAAGTCCATAACAGGAGCAGCGGTGTGTCATTTTCGACAGGTTTCACGAGTCACACAATTACCACAACATCGGGTCTTGTGTTTAAAAGTTTCCCTAATTTGTTGTCACAAACTTCTTTAAATAACTCCGAGCCACTTCAAAGTAAAAAGTCGGCCCGTTTGCGCCTCCATAAATAATAGCTCAATTGGAAACAAATAAAAAAATAAAAACGCCATCATTACGCGTACTCGATAAATCATTCATCCCCAACTACAATACGACACTCATTACTCGGTTGTTTAAGGGTAAATACTGTAAATAATTAAAGCCCCGCCAGTTCCTATAAAACGTCAACATAAGGACATGCATCTGGCCATCAGTCGCCATGTACTACCAGCCAGCGCTACCGGACGGCAGAACAGTCCCATTGCCGTGGCAAATCAAGGCATTCTATCTGAACCTAGGATGGCCCATGAAGGACAATATCGCTCCCTGGCAGAAGGCCGTATACTATTTTCTGAATTTTCTTGGAGCCTTTATATTCATTTTCGTCAACCAAGCCGAGCTGTACTTCATCGGACGGCATTTCAGCGAAGTCAGTGTCAGCGTTGAGGCAATAGTAACGTGCTGCATCTTGAATGAGGTCTTTCTCAGACTGTTCCACATGGGCCTGCAAGGCGACACATTCAAGGCGTTTTTGAAGGACTTCTTCCGCGACATCTACATCGATGGGTGAGTAAGTAGAGTGCATCTAAGGTGAGGGCTTAAAAATATCTCTTTTAGCGACGAACACCCGGATGTTTTGAGGAAGATTCGTCGCGGCCTGATACCCTGCACGGTTTACACATACGGCTACATTCTAACGCTGACCTCGTTTCTGATAGCTCCGATCCTAAAACTCCGAACCAAGGAAATGATGCTGCCGTATAAAATGATTCTGCCGTACGATTACGAACAGCCTCTGATGTACGGCATCACATTGGCGTACCTCTTTTGGATTGGAATTTGCATCATTTTCTTTATTATTGCTGAGGCATTCCTGCTGGCCAGTTGCATTCTGCACCTGAATTCGAGGTACGAGATGGTTCAGAGGGATGTACAGGCGCTCAGCTCGGAGGTCATATCACGAGCGCCCGCTTCACGATTGGCACTTGAGTTCCGAAAGGACATCATTCAGGTGTTTGTGCGGATCTGCGATCTAAATCGGTTTGCAGTGCTCCTGAACAAGACGTACGCGTTTCGGATATTCATCATGTTTGCGTTCAGTGCCGGGTTTCTGTGTGTGCTGATCTTTCAACTTGCATCGGTATAGGGTTGTTGGTACCTTTTTTGGAACTGGTTGAGATGGTTTTGGGTTTTTTTTTTCAATTGCAGCTCGGAGCGTCAGCGGATAATGTTAAATACGCCTCGTGGATAATAGCGAAGATCTCGGAGCTGCTTATATTTGGGACTCTGGGGTCGACCCTTATTCAAACTGTGAGTAAAAAATTAAGGCATCAGTGGTAAGAGTCACTCTGGTGAAACAGGACCTGTCAATTTTGATTTGGAAACTTTTGTCGTTAAAAAGTGTTAAAAATAATCATCAGACTTTTCTAGGCTTTTTTCAGGAATTCGCAAAACCCAATAAGTCGAAATCCTGTCCCACAAAACTGCAGAAGTGACTAAGACTTCAAATTCCAAGCTTAAGCTTTATTAAATTTAACTCTCATTGAAAAGACCCAATAGGTCGAAACCTTCTTTCGAAAAATTGCAGAAGTGGCTAAACCTAGGGCATACGAATTTCGCAATTGTGAGCTTCCGCAAATTTTAAGTCGAAACTTAAATTTATTATTAATACGGGGCCTGGTCTCCCTCTAGTAGCAAAGCTTCAACAAAATTACCCAAAAGTCCGGTGAGAATTTGGAGCTACCTTTCCTTTATAACCTTTATATAAATAGGGCTTTTTGGTGCCGGTCTTTTGCCTTCGAGTCTGCCTTAAAATTTAATGACTAAATTTACGGAAAACTGGGCTACAATTTGCGTATTGTAGCTCCGAACTTTCTCCAACTAATGATGCCCACACTGGCGCCGTGAGCTGAGAGTCCTAGGAACGGAATGGCAAAATTGCTTGGCCGCAAAAATCTTACTCACTATTTCACCGATTTACAAATTTCCTTCTTTTTAATATACGAAATCCATAAGTGCAGGTTTAGGGCTACTTTTGGTTTCAAAATACAAAATTTTTCATTTAAGAAAATAATGCTATCAACAAAGTTCACCAGGTGTTGTTAATTAGGATAATTGGGTACCGCACCCTATCAAAGCTGCCTAGATAACACCACTCGTTCGCTAAAGATCTTTGATGATAAATAGCTCAGACCTCTGTAAAAGAGAATAGATAAACTTGCCAAAAACGGTCCAATAGAAACCGACTTCACGGCGAAGCGGCAGAAGTTTTAAAGTCTTCTTAAACACAACCAGACTTTTTTTTAAGACTTTTCAAAGCCATATATCGAAGGTACTTTGAAAATACTTTCTTCATAAAAAAGTCTGATCGCTGTGACCCGCATAAACGTTCTTTTGGAAAGTAAAAAAGGTCTTAAGGAAGGTAAGTCGTATATTCGATCGCATGAAGCCTGTTTCAATCTCCTTAAAAAATATATTTAAAGAAAAAACAGTCATAGGCTGTATAGCAGGTCAAGCGAACTTGGTGCTTTGGGCCTCCTGATTTTTAAACGGTCCTTAATACTTCCTTAGGCCGAAGCACTGAAAAATCAAGAAATGGAAACATTTTAAGTTCGCAAAAGACTGGACCAAATTTAAGAGATGTCTTAAGCCTTCCTTATAGTAATGGGAAAATATCAAACTAGCAAAAGACTCTTTCGAATTCCAGAGATTTATAAGCGCAGCTCGTAAGGCAAGGTAAAAGTTTGCTTTAACTCAATAAACAGCTCAGAAGGAATAAGATCGCGCAAGACTGCTGCCGAAATAAGGTCACTGTAGGGATCGTTTAAAGACAGCAGTCCCTTCTTCTGTGGTTTGGCCACTTGATTTTTCAAAATTCCTTCACCGACATAATTATAACGCATTCGAATTTGTTTCGGTTAGGGCAGGATTCTTGGAATTTTGAACTCAAAAAACTTAATTTTGCCAGCTTAGGTCGAGAGGGAAGAACATCACATCATTCATAAGGACAATCGATAAATTTTCAAAACGACCATTACCACAGTCCACACTGATGCGGACTGTATATATTACCACTCAAAGGGTCAAAATAATATTCTTTCTCTTTCACAACTTCAGACAGACGGTACGAGTGCAATGTACTATCTCTCCAACTGGGAGGAAATTATCTATCGTTCGACAAATCGCAAGGACAACATTCGACTGATGAGGGACTTACAGATTATTATGTCGCTTCACAGGAATCCCATCCGCTTAAGTGGATTTAATTACTTTGATGTTTCTCTGGATACGGTCATCAAGGTAAAGGATATTGCAAAAATAAAAGTGGAATGTCAAACCGATTAGTGCCATTTCAGGTGATACGAGGTGCATTCAGTTACTTTACCTGTTTGTATACCATGAAGGACTGAAATTAGGAACAGAGCGCAATTTGGATTTGTCGCCTGTATTTGGTTTGGAAATAAATTAAAATAAATAATAAACCTCGATTGCCGTTGTCGGTTTTTAATCCCCATTACCTTACACTAGGGTATCCATCTTATCTCTTTAAAAGAGAACATGTTCTCTTTTCTAGCTGCGATCTTTTTTACACTATCTTTTTCCGTAAGGATCTTTTTTGTTCTCTTTTTTCTTTGCAAGTCACTTTTTTTTGTTCTAATTAATCTTTAATAATTTTCAACAACTTAAATAAATTTATGTTGTTTTCAACAAAATGTAACCATGGTGTAAAGTAAAAGTATTGAACTTTATTCTATTACTGCGGTGTAAGGTATTGCAGATCTTCCACTACAAGTATTCAAACGATTCTACTACATTCTACATACTACATTGCCGTGGCAGTCGGTGGTTGTCAAATGTCAAATTCCAAATAAAATTAACCATTTCTTATATTTTTCGTTTTATTTTGCGGCGATATTTACCTAATTAATTTTACTTTTTGCGGGAAACGTGAGTTTTCAAGTGAATTAATTGTCTTCATGAGTTTATCAACTTTCGTTTTTACAGAAAACAATTGCGATGGCCACAAAAAGAAAATGCATTTTTTTTAGAAGAAATGCAAACAAAATATGCATGCTTCATTAAAGATGCAAAAACCAAATGGGAGGCGCAGTGTACTGTCTTCAAAGTCAATGTGAATGTCTCGAATAAAGGAAAATATGACTTAGAGCAACATATTCAAACAAAGAAACACCAATCTATTCTCAGATCCGAGAGTGGTGCTACGAACCTTCAACAGTATTTTGCTCCAAAACCAAAATCAAATATTCTGGAGGACAAAATTGCAGCTGCTGAAGGTACTTTGGCATTTCATACCATGAAGCATAGCTTTCGTTCGTCCGACTGTTCCACAAAAATGCTTAAGGTAATTTTCGACGACTCAGCAATAGTGAAGCAAGTAACCGCAGGTCATACTAAAATAAGGGCAATTGCAACTAGTGTCATTGCACCTTTTTGTATAGATCAAATAATTAACAATGTTTCTGAAGTTCAATACATTTCCGTGTCAACTGATGGAAGTAAACATGGAAATTTAAAAATGTTTCCAATTTTAATACAATATTTTGGCAAAATACATGGAATTCAAACAAAGTTAATTCATCTTGACATTTTACCAAACGAGACTTCAGAAACTATATCAAACTATATTATGGACAGTTTAGTTAAATATAATCTTTTGGAAAAATGTATAGCGTTTTCGGCAGATAATACCAACACTAATTTTGGTGGAGTTCGAAGGCTAGGTACCTGCAACATATTTAATAAATTAAATTCGACAATAGGAACAGAACTGATAGGCATCGGTTGCCCAGTACATATAACACATAACGCCTCAAAAACTGGCCTTGACTGTATGGATATACAGTTGTTTTAAAAATATTTAACCACTTTTCTATTTACACCGTACGAAACGAAACCTTGAAAGAATTTTGTGCTTTCGCTGAATTGGAGTACAAAAATCTTTTAAGACATTCAGGTACACGTTGGCTTTCGCTGTATCCTGCAGTCAATCGAGTGCTTGAGATGTTTCCTGCGTTAAAATCTTGTTTTGAATCAATTCCTAACTGCCCTAAAATGCTATTGACATTCTTCCAATCTGATTTAAGTGAAGCGTTCTTATATTTCGTACATTCAATAACTTGTATTTTTTAAGAAATCGAAAGAGATGGAGGCAGAAAAAAACTCAATTTTAGAAGTAATGACAATATTAAAAGATTTAAAGCTTTTACTCAAGGATAGAAGAGAAAGTGCTTTTCTACTCATTAAAGTAAAAACAAAAATAAATAACCTTTTGAAAACTGTTCATTCAAAAGAAGCAATCAGTTTTAAAAGCGATTGCTTCACATGCTATCAAAAATCATTTGAATATTTGGAAAAATGGACAGTTCAATTGGAAGAGTATTCATGCTTTTATTGGATGGCAGTAAAAAATAGTTTAAAATGGGAAGACGTCGAAACTACTATTATTTATTTAAATTCTAAAAAAGTTATTATAAATGATAGTAAATGTTTTGATGAATTTTGTGAATTAAATAACTTTTTTAAGGAGAATTCAAAAGATATTAATTTCAATAAATCACTTTCAAGTGAAAATTGGACAAAGTTTTTTCAAAGTTTAAATTATCCTGAGCACTTTTCAGAGCTTTCCAAAATTTGTGAGTTTTTTTTTGCAATTCCAGGACAAAATGCAAACGTAGAAAGAATATTTTCTCTTATTGGGGGCCAATGGATCAAAGAAAGAAATAGACTCAAAATATCTACTATCAAATCTATTCTTTGTGTAGTTTATAACAATAGAGAAACTTGCTGTCAAGATTTCTATAAAATTCTTTTGAACGACAAAGCCATACTAAAAAAAATTAAAAAGAAGGAAAAATATCAAGATGACATTGAGGAAGAGGAAAGCTTGTTTTAACAGCTTCGAAATGAATAACAGTTACATATGTGATTTGAAACAATTTAAAGACTTATTTAATACTTTTTTAAGCAATTAACTAATATATTTATGTTTATTTTCTGAAAAAAAAAATTAATTTTTAATTGTTTATGTGATTTTCAATAAAATTGTTTTGTGTTTTTAAATTCAGATGTTCTCTTTTTTTTTCCTCGAAGTTCTCTTTTTTTATTGATTCTAGAGCAAAATGTTCTCTTTTTAGAAAGGTCCCAGATGGACACCCTACCTTACACCTAACACAGAAGACCCCATAAATTTGTAGCAGATTTGTAGACGACTAGAATGTAGTAAAATCTCTTCGAAGGATTGGTAGCACTTGTCAAAAAGTCTGTTTTTCTTTATTTGCAAAATAAATTTTTGTGGCAATGATTTTACTTCTTTAAGGATTTCAGTTTTCAAAAGACTTATAAGATCAATAGCATTGAAATGTTTTAAAGTTCAAAAAAAGGCCAAAAAAAGGAATTCATTTCAACAGGCTCAAAAATGAGAGATCATACAAATCCAACCCATTTGATTTCCCGAAACTCTTGAAATTTGTATTTTGTATTGGTAATCTCGAGGTTCATAATTTGTGTCAAATTTTTTAAATTGCCAAAGGAAGTGTTTAAATACTCGCTAGATGAAGTCGGAAAAAAAACATTCCCTATGCATTTCGGTCTGCGTTGGGCAAGGAGCGACTTTAAGAATTCTTGCGGAAGGAGGATATCAAAACGGTGCTGGATATGATTTCAAACTGGGACTGGGACAAATACTTTGCACAAAACATAGATGTCGTTGAAGCGCATATACAGGGTGCGGCAAGAAAACTTGCTGATTTTTAAAGGAAATAAAACCAAAAGTAGTGGACGTACTGTCTATTCTTGTTACACACGATCTGAATTTTTCATTACATCGTTTTAAAGATAATATCGGACAAGTGATGGCCTCCGTTTTCGATACACTGAGATACCCGATTTTCGAAGCTCCTCTGAACTCTTTGAAGCATATCGATGGGTATGTTCGCTATAGCTTCATGAATGTTGTCCTTCAGATGATTTAACGTTCGAGGCCAATGGGTGTAAACGATAGATTTAAGGTAACCCCATTAAAAAATCGCACGGAGCCAAATTAGGTGAGCGCGCCGGCCCCGTAAGGTGGCCTCCCCTCAAGGAGATTAGACGATCGGGGAAATGTTCCCTCAAAAGATCCATTGATGCTCGTGCTGTGTGGGCCGTGGCTCCATCTTGTTGAAACCACACATCACCGAGGTCCAGTTCATCGAGTTTTGGGATGAAAAATTCTTCAATCATCTCTCTGGAGCGAGCTGCATTCACCGTAACAGTGTGTTCGTTTTCTTCGTTGAGTGGAAATCATGGAACGACCGTTGGAAGTTAGCCTCGCAGGTAAATGAGCGTTAGTCTTTCGTCCAATGCGTGATGTCGACTGACTACGGCGTAGATGAAACTTCAGGAAGTCCCCTAAAAAATGAGACACTCTACACCCATATCCGACCACTCCCCCCCGCTTAGCACCAAAAACAGGAAAATCATCCCATGATGGGATTGGTGTGGAAACTGCCTGCGATGTCGACGGAATCAGGCGATTGTGTTAAACAGAAACACAATTCAGTTTCAAAATGAGTACCTCTTGCCACACCTTTCCGTTTCTTGCCAGAGGGCCAAAGCTATTTAAAGTTGTAGCTGCTACACCATTCCAAGAACGTTCGATTTTATTTAACCCCATGCAGAATTCTTTCGTCAGATGAATATTCTTCTCCATAAATGAAAAAAGAACTCCCGATTATTTTTCATTCGTTAATTTTCTTTCCATATTTTTTTTTGTTGTTCCAATCCAATGGACAAACGCAATCAAACTGAAGGTTTTGAAAATGAAAACGCGTGCGTTCTTCCGTTAAAAGAAACTCAAACACAGCCTTACTACACCAACCGCCTACCTGTCGGAGGCGAAATTGCCAACGACAACAAAGGTCGTTTTTTAGGTCATTAGCCGTGTCACTTTTATAAAGGTACAGTTGTGCGACGACTACAAAACTAGTGCAAAAAAGACATTTGACATTTTCATCTGACCTTTGTCGTGTAAAAACGACAAGCGTAGTACAGATTTGAGTCGGAAACGACAACGGTAATCGAGGTGAATGCGAATGCCTACTCAATACAACACCCCCATTAATAATTTAGGCTCTTCAGTCATTGCGCTGCCTCATCCCATTAGATGAGTTACGGGCCAAAGTACTGCTGTCTTACATTGCGACCATCTAAAAGGGCATCCCTTGCATTTTGTATAAGTTTTCTTTCTTCAAAGTGCGTACCTAAGAAAAATTCAAACAGAGGCCTCATGTTGGACATTTTAGGGTCGGTTTGGGTACTTTTCTGACCGACTTCTCTTTTTCTTTTGTAAGAAAGTAAAAGGAGTCAAGTTGACACCATTTACACAACAACGCCTTGATCAAAGTGTCAAGGTCTATAAAAACTGACATTTGATTGGAAAAGTCATTTTTTTTTTTTGATTTTCCAACACAGGTGACGAATATACCAGCGGGCCATATTCTGTTGTACAAAATCCCTGCTTTGCATTGTGGGCCCCCTTTGCCTCTTTGTGGTAATGGCTGATTAAAAATACAAACCAATCCATTGTCCTTTCTGATGTCACTCCCTATATGACCACTCTCCACCTGACGTCGATTTTAATGGTCTGTCTCTCGGTTGGGCGAGTTGTAATCAACATCGACTCAGGAAGATCCAAACGCACTGCGTCGCCCATCACAAACTACGGCACATAATCCCTACTTTCGCAAGCCCCATCGAATAGGACAATAACATCCTCATTCGGCAGAACTGTACCGTACTACTCTGTAAAGCAATCAAGGAAAAGTCCCCTGTCCCGTTTTTGTAACGGGCACATCTGTGAAAATCAATTTCCGACCGTGACCTAAATTAGTGATAATTTCTGGCAACTCCAATTTACTACGCTCAGTTAGTAAGCCCATCAGTGCCTCCATATACCATAGGCATAGTTGTAGCATCATTTCCACAAAAGGTCCTTGCTAAATATTTAGTATGCTGATACCGTGCCAGTGTTCGATACATTTTTATGGCATTACAGCAACCAGAGGGTGAGGGTGGTGATTTCCGAGAAAATCTCACCATTTTCGAAATTCATAAAAAAAATGTGTGAATGCGGAAAAGTTTAACACATTTGTTGCACGAAACGAGAGGCACGATGAATCATTTGTGTGAACAACTCCCGGGGGATTTTTATTTTGCTTACGATGGGTAGGTACTAGGTACGTACCTCTGTATAACATACGCTGCGTTGTTGGTTCAATTGTAAAGGATCATCGAAGAAGATAGAGAGGTAGACGAAAAACTAACTGCGAGTACGTGACAAAATCATCATCAAGCCTACACCGACTGTCCTGTGTGTGTGTGTCTTTCACGAGCAGTAAATAACCGGCAAGGAATATATATCGTGCAATAATAATGAGAGAGAGAGGAAAGCATGTGCGAATGTAGGGAGTTGGGGTTTTTTTTTTTTTTTTTTTTGTGAGTCCGTGACAGCAACTTATTGCCAGCCAATTGGTATTGATATTCGTCCTTCATATTTTGTATTCCAAATACCGACTAAAGGATATCGTTTTGGGTGTGGATTATCTGTGGAGATAAATATGACGTTTTTTTCTATTACAAGGAAGCAATTTTCCTTCGGGGGAGGGGGCTTTTATTGCGATTTTTTTCCTTCTTTGTCAGTAGGTTGGTAGTAGGGGGAGGAAGTTTTTTTTGAAGTGTTTTGTATTTAGATTTTTGTCTGAAATGATAAATAGTTTAAAGTGAGATTTAGTACGAGAGATGCAGATTTGAGGGTCGCCTGCATGTAACACGGTTCAAGTCGGAGGAGGCCCTCTCTAGTTGTCGTCCTTCGAAGCAGTTTCCCTCGGGTTGAGTTGATACACATTTCCCCGCATAAGAGTAAGATATCACAGACCTGCAGGGTGGATTTGTTGAAATTAATCCCTGACTGTATTTTTGATACATTAAACTGAGTGCGGCAAAATTGTAAGTCCTCAACAATTTTACGAACTATTGCTGCGATTTATAAATTTTTTTTTTTTTTTAATGAATGAAATAAATTTGTACAGGTCTTAAGGCTACTTTTGTTAAAAAAAAATCAGCATTTAACAAAATTTTAAAGCCTAGCAAAGCAGAGGAGCCCGTTTCTTTTTGATAAACAGGACGCAGTGATTTGATTAGCTGACTTGTTCGATCAATTCACGGTTGAATTCTCGTAAACTAAAAATAACACCAAGAATTGAAACTCGAACATCCCTGACTAAAGACGTTCCTTTCACATTTTTGTCTCGTTTATTTTACGCCCGAGGCTTGATAACCACACATCGCGGATGAAAAACAGCGCAAGTGAAAGTTTGCCTATAATGCTGTCGATTTGCGTCCACTACCCCCTCAAAACCACCCTCATAATCTAAAATCCAAAACAATCGTTATTCCGTTTCTTTCGCCTTAAGGTTCACAAGCTCTGTTTTGGAACTCTTTTAGCTCAGCCTCTGGACACAGCGGAAGGATGAGCGATAGCTCCAAATACTCGTGAAAGTGTTGCACAGAAACGGTTTGAAGCAGTGGCAAGTCAAATGCGGACAAAATTGAAAATCAATTCGCTAAACAAGGAAGCCCATGAACCATGAATAGGAAGCCTTCATTAGCCAGCTGCTATGAAAACTGTTAACCCATGAGCACATCATTGCGCTAAACAAAAAACCCCCAGTGCACATTATCATTCCATTAAATTTTCTCCTCCTCCCTCCCACCCCGAACTTATAGTTAAGCTATCGTGTACCCCTTGGATTTGAAAACCCGCATGCATGCGTTCCATACCTTCGGTTAGGGATAAATTTTTCATGGTTCACCTCTGCAGCCCCAGCCATAGAGTATGCATTAAGCGTACACCTTTGCGAGACTGCCAGCACGTCCAAGCGATATCACAGCAACTCATACATGCACTTTGAATTTGATGCCATACACAGTACACACACACGCACACCATGTACGATGTAAGCGAATAGATCCATTGCCAAGCAACAACCATAACACCCTGGCACCGTTGCACCCATAAATAGTGCGAACACTTCTTCGAGTTGCAGTGTGACAATTTTAGAATAAACCCGTCATGTGCGCAGGATATGTGATATCCTTGGAGATGATTTATTGCACTCGCTCAATTTTAAGCATTCGCTCGTATGCATCGCTGCCGCTATATCCAAGTATGTACATGTATGGCAAAAGCAACACATAACCGGGAGCAGGAGCGTAGCGTAATCGATTAAAGTGTCGACGCAAGTTTTCGGGGCGTTGTTGACTATTTATGAGTTTCGGTAGGGATATGCGGAAACTTTTGAGTGGTCCCAGAGAAATTCGTATGGTATGCGAATGATGAAGCGATTTATGAACGCCAGGATATTGCACGGTAGGAAAATCTGAAATTTGGTAAAAAAGTTTTCGTGTTCATCTTCAAGTGGTGGACTCTACAACCGTGTCCACCACTTAAAGACGAAGATGGGGTATAGTGGGTATTGGGCAGGGTATATACCTTTATGACCAATTCATGTGATTTTTGGCGAGTAGTTTGAGGAAAGTGGGCTAAGAAACGACTTGTAGGTTTAAATAGGGTTCAGCAGACCATTCAGGATACCGAACTTGTAATAGTCGTGAAGAACGGTCTTATAGGCAACAGCTATCAATCGACAGAGAAGTTTGAATTTGAGAATTTGTGTTGAAGAATTGGCTTATGGTTATTGCGTCTAACATCAGCATGACCTTTCATAAAGTAAAGATCGATGGGTATGTAGTACTTTATTGGGAGTTGTTTTCTAAATCCTGTTCCTAAAGTGCTTCACCGACATTTCGTATCAAAAATATGTCGCCACCTTGTTCGGAAGTGCTCGATTTTTAAACGTCAAAAACACGTCGTTATATTGTTCGGAGCAACTCCCCAAACACCACATCAAATAGATCGACTCTTACTATTTTTTTTACATCAAAAACACGTCGAGATCATGTTCAGTTCAACTTCCCAAAACATTAAATTGAATAGGTCAACCCTTAGTAACTTTTCTACATCAAAAACATGTCGGGATCTTGTTCGGAGCAACTGCCCAAATACCACATCAAATAGATCGACTCTTAGTATTTTTTTTTACAGGAAAAACACATCGGGATCTTGTTAAGAGCAACTCATCAAACTTTTATCCACTCCTTCTAATATTTTTTACAGCAAAAACAAGTCGTTATCTTGTTTGGAACAACTTCTTAAAACACCAGATTTAATTGGTGGACACTTAGTTATATTTCTTACATCAAAACCACATCCTGACCTTGTTGGGATCAACTTCCCAAAGCACTAAATTAAATATATTCACTCTTACTAATATTTTTTCCATCAAAGACATGTCGGGATCTTGTTAAGAGCAACTTCTCAAACCGTGATCCACACCTTCTGATATTTTTTACATCAAAACCACGTCGTGATCTTGTTCGGAGCAACTCCCCAAACACCACATCAAATAGATCGACTCTTACTATTTTTTTACAGCAAAAACACGTCGGGATCTTGTTCAGTACAACTTCCCAAAACACTGTATTGGAGAGGTCGACCCTTAGTAATATTTTTTACGTCAAAAACACGTCGTGATCTTGTTCGGAGCAACTCCCCAAACACCACATCAAATAGATCGACTCTTACTATTTTTTTACAGCAAAAACACGTCGGGATCTTGTTCAGTACAACTTCCCAAAACACTGTATTGGAGAGGTCGACCCTTAGTAATATTTTTTAACGTCAAAAACACGTCGTGATCTTGTTCGGAGCAACTCCCCAAACACCACATCAAATAGATCGACTCTTACTATTTTTTTTACAGCAAAAACACGTCGGGATCTTGTTCAGTACAACTTCCCAAAACACTGTATTGGAGAGGTCGACACTTAGTAATATTTCTTACATCAAAACCACATCCTGACCTTGTTCGGATCAACTTCCCAAAGCACTAAATTAAATATATTCACTCTTACTAATATTTTTTCCATCAAAGACATGTCGGGATCTTGTTAAGAGCAACTTCTCAAACTTTGATCCACACCTTCTGATATTTTTCTACATCAAAAACACGTCGAGATCATGTTCAGTTCAACTTCCCGAAACACTAAATTGAATAGGTCGACCCTTAGTAATTTTTCTACATCAAAAACACGTCGAGATCTTGTTCGGGGCAACTCTCCAAACACCACATCAAATGGGTCCACTTTTGCTAATAATTTCCCTATCCCCAATACTCCATACAGTCTCCTTGCAATCTTCTTAACTAGACTTAGACTACCCAGTATATCAGACATTTTATAGAGCATTGGAAACTTTCAGTCGAAAATAAACAATAAAATCCATCAACACCAACCACCCGAACTGTCAACACGCCATTATCATTGTCAGGCGAATTGTGTCCTAACTTCAATCAACCTCCGATGTTAATGAGATGAAACCCAAAGTAAATTTCCCATGATGGCATTTAAGGGAAAATTCTTCATCAAATTATCACGTTTCATGTTTGCACTTTGTACAAAAAGAAAAAAAAAACGCACAAAAGAAACGTTGTTAGAAACAGAGAGATAGAGGGAGACAAAACAAAAACCATCCAAAACGAATATCCTTTTCGTTTGTGCTCTACCCTACACTGATGGCAATAGTTGCCTCTTGCCCCTGTGCTTTTGTAAATATGTAACTGCAAGGGTGTGTGTGATGGTGGCGCTTTCGCTTTGTGTGTCGCCTGCCGCAGCCGCTATACGACGATTACATCCGGCAAGAACTTTTCTCATTAAAGAACTTTTGCACGAAAGATGAGCAAAGGCAAGACAAAAATAGACAAAACAGCAGAAAAAAACCAAAACTTACGAGTATCTCACTTTTGTGTTTGAATGAAAGTCACCCCTTTCACAGCTCTCCAGCAACGGCAATAGTACTCGTATTATAGTAATCGAAGAAACACTAGAGTAGAGAGTGTTGGCGGCGCGGCGGCAACGCCAGACAACTAATACTACTTTCGCAAGCGAATTGACGCGAGCAAGTGTCAAAAGATGATTGTTTGCTTTGTGCTGAATGTTGACTGACACTGTGCTATCGTGTCGTCGCTTGTCGGTTCGCTACAGGATCTTCTTCGTCGTCGTCGACGTCCTTGCTATTTATATCTAATAGAACAAATACAGCTTGTCGACCTATCTCGTGTTTGCAGTGTGCCTGTGTGTGTTGGTGTTCCCGGAACCACTTTTGTCAGCACATCCAGGGGAGCAGGATTCGCCTCTATTTAAGCACGGATTGTTTGTAATGCATCATTGTAACGCTGGCTGGATGGATGCCACACAGCGACCGACCGACACCGTACAAATTAAATTGAAATAAATACTCTTCGCCATCCCCCCTTTTGTGCTGCTTGTTCGAGGGGTCATGTTATATGTTTTGTATCTGATGAATACAAAGAGCTACCGCACGATAAATCCTTTGACATTTTTTTTTTGTTTGGTAGCAGACACATCCAACCAACATTACTCTTCGAAATCTCGAGGATCATCGAAATCAATCAGCTAGGGATTACGGCCGAACAAAGGTATTTGTCAATTTGATTCAATCGGAGTTCGATTCAGTATCTCTGCGTTCTGGCAGTAGCTGTGGAGTTTGTATGTTTGTATTGTATTTGACACGAAAAGCCATTCGGGATGAATGTGTTAAATGAATGAATGGATGTATGGCATCCATTTACTTGACCTAATGTCTTGATCTTTTAAACTCAAGTGAGTGGAGTGTAGTCGTGTCGAGTCGAGTGTGTGTTTGTGTAGTCTTGTGTTACGGTTTGCTGTTTTTTCTGTCCTTTGGTAAATGGATTCGAGGGTATTTGGTTACACAACTAATTGACTTTAATAGCCTTAAAGAGAGCCTGAGGGCATGCTGGTGCAGTGGGCGAGACTTGGGATTTGGTAGGAACTTAAGGCGAATTTTGTGTCGGTCTTTTTAAAGAGGCATTGGAAGACTGGTGTGCTAACTTCAGTTACAGTGGTATTTACAGTCGACCGGAAGAAGGCAATTCAAAGTTGAAGACATTTTTTAGATGATGTTTTAGAAAAGTCAACAGAAATGATAGAGATTGACAGAAAGCCCGCACCCCATGTGGAAACATACAGGATATGCTCTAGTGTTCCAAATGAGAAAGATGGACCAATTGGTTGAATGTCCTTCGCAGAAATGTGATCTATTTTGTCGAACTTCGATATGGAGGGAGTTTAGCAGAAAACAGCTTTTGTATTTGTCGACCAGCCAAATCACCAATGAAGATTTTGAAGTCAAAAATTTCTTGTAGACCCTCGGTTTTATAAGGAGCAACCATAGAAGTGGGTCTCAGGCAAAATTTTGAAAGATTCCGCGCCAACTTCACCAGTTCTTTTGTTGAGTATGGACTAGAAAGCGCTTTGGATGGAAGCTTCCCAAGCCTGGCAGTTTTGCAGAACCTCTTTAAGTGTCGATGAGTCGCCGCCGGTCTTGTGGATTTTTTTATGAGACACCCAAGCTCCGTTCTTCACTCAAAGCCTTTTGCTGCAACTTATGCAGCCCAGGTAACCTTTTTTTCAAGTGCAGTATATAGTTGTACGAAATTTTTGACAGTCCGACAATTTTGTAAAAACCTTCCGAATTTTTTGAACTCTTCACACTTTTAGTTCCCTTAAAAACTTTAAGACTGCTCTGGCTGAAGTAGAAAGACTCTGCGCTCGATGATTTAAAAGCCACCTCGAAATTGAAGAATAAACGAGTCTGAGTCATCTTGAGAGTTTGTTTATTTATTCCTCAAGCTTCTAGATCCCCTCAAAACTTCAAGACTGGTTTGGCTGAAGTAGAAGACCCTGCGTTCGATGAAGTCAAAAGCCGTCATCTTGAGAGTTTTTGTATTTACTCCTTAAACCTCTCGATCCCTCAAAACTTGTAACGAAGCATTCGTTACACCAAAACATTTTATTGTTTTCCCCATATCCCACCACCATTCGCTTGCCCATTCGCTGAGGCAATGCATGTGCATTACGCACAGTGCACATCCACGCACCC
This sequence comes from Cheilosia impressa, assembly GCA_948293265.1. Taxonomy (NCBI): domain Eukaryota; kingdom Metazoa; phylum Arthropoda; class Insecta; order Diptera; family Syrphidae; genus Cheilosia; species Cheilosia impressa. The sequence goes on along the minus strand of OX411884.1, from coordinate 51,659,187 downwards.
AGCCACTGTTGGCTATGCCCAACCAACCAACCAACTGGTCATGTCTACCCCACCTCGCCGCTCCAATTTCTCGCTGACAGCAGCTTGGTGATAGGTGCACGGTACATGGCAAAACCGATGGGTGCGCTCTATTTTGCGTTCGTGAATAGAATTCACACCGACTTACTGAATAAAATACTACAAGACCGCCAGTAAAACTGCAAACAATCGAGCAAGACTGCACAGTTGATAGTACCAATCCGGTGTACCGCTGATTTTTCTCCGCAATAGTCTTGTGCTATTTTGCAAATTTTTGTTGCTAGCAAACCTGCGGGTAGCTGGCGAATTGCCGAGTCCTTCGTTTCGAAAGACTTAGAGTGCCGGGACTGCCGCAAGGCGGACCTGTAGATTGCCGGGACTGTCGCAAGACGGACCTAGAGTGCCGGGACTGCCGCAAGGCGGACCTGTAGATAGCCGGGACTGTCGCAAGACGGAGCTAGAGTGCCGGGACTGCCGCAAGGCGGACCTGTAGATTGCCGGGACTGTCGCAAGACGGACCACCGACCGGGGCTGTCCCACGCCCAACCCAGCCGCAAGGAAGGAACGAGCCGCTACCACACCAGACGACCGAGGACCAGTAGAGCCGTGCCGATTAAGATAATGAATTGTTAAAGTTGTCCAGTATAGCCGTACCGATTAAAATAATAAATTGTTATATTGTATAATTCTTGATATTGGAAATAAATTGTAATAAGAGGAACTCCTCAACCTAAAGTTCGTGTTTCTTTGGGAAGGACCTTGGCTATCCGACGAGCGAACCTCAGCCTGAGACAAAAAGCACATCACAAACTTCAAGACTGCTTTGGCTGAGGTAGAAGACTCTGCGCTCGTTGAAGCCAAAAGCCCTCATCGTGAGAGTGCTTTTTAACTCCTCAAGCTTCCAGATCCCCAAAAATTTCAACACTGCATTATCTGAAGTAGAAGACTCTGCGCTCGATGAAGTCAAAAGCCACCTCGAAATTGAACAATAAACAAGTCTGAGAGTTTTTTTTTTACTCCTCAAACTTCAAGTTCCCCTCAAAATTTCAAGACTGCTTTGCTTAAAGTATAAAAATCTTCGCTTTATGAAGTCAACGAATCAGTTTGATCTTAGTTTTATATAATTCATAAAAAAAACTTCACAAATAAAATTTCCCTCGGTAACGATAAAAGGTCAATCTCTGTTCAGTAATGTTGAAAGCGCCTGCAAATTCTGCCTGTCGAGACGGAGCTTACTTCATAATAAGCCGAACAATGCTGTCTTTTACCCGTAACCAAAAACACGCAAGCGATGCTTCTTACTGTGGTTCAGATGCTTTTCAATTATGGTTCAGTGGTAATAGACTTTTGAGATAAAAATCCCAACTTTTAGGGCTAAAATTTCCCTTCTAAAAAGAACTAATTTTCCACTCACTAAAATTAGCCATTAAACAATCAAATACACAAAAAAAGATCGAGAAGTGTTGGAAGTGGTGGATTTTGAAATATAGCCTACCAAAGTGATTCTGTTGTCATTGTGGTTGTTGTAAGTTACTTTCAATTGACAAAAATTGTTTCACTAATGCGTGGAATTAGCTTATTTCCAATTTCTCTTTGATTTCCTATTTTTGTCCAAGAAAACAAGAAGCTTCATTTAACAAGTTAAGTTCCTCATTTGGATGGCGAAAATTTCAACGATCTAGTAGCACTATCTTTGGAGAAACCATTTTAAAGCTACTCCCTAAGTAGGTCAGTTTTGCGTTTCCAATTCTATATGCGCCCAAAAAATTCCTGCTTAAATTTTGGGTCCGAAAATTCCCTCTTAAAGGAAGAATACCCACGATCCAGTACCACTGCTCTTGAATAGAATTTTGGGAAAACAGTTCGAAGATCCACAAGGAGATCATTTTAGCCTCTTCTATTCGTTATCGTTGGTGATTAAAAATGCTGTCTTGTGACAAAAACTATTGGATTATTTGGATCTCCTTCCTAAAACATCGGGAGGAGGAAGGTAGGATGGAAAATTTTCTTGAAATCGTTTCGCCAGCAGCACGTTGTTCCTCTACAGATTTATTTTGACAACATCCAGCACATAAAGCCATGGGTGTTGATCTGGCATGTTTGGGTTTGAAGATTCTTTTGGTAGGAGCGCACTGTTGAACGTACAGTAAAAAGTGGGTATGTCGAAGAAGCTCAATCTGCCTTTAGACGGCCAATACCACCGTTGACAAAATGAAATATTTCTCAACAAAACTCTGGACATTCTATTGAGTTTAACTAAACAACGATTCGAGGCGCGTATCATTTACCACCACAAAAACAAACGTCCCTGTAACAATTACAATCCCACAACCGTCGTTCTACTATACACTCCTTGTCTAAGCTAAAGTTCGAAAGTTGTTTCATCTTCAATTGTAGGAGTGCCCCCGTATGTTGTCCCATCCATTTAATTGTCCCCCACCAACAACGAAATGGAAAAGCGATCATATTTTTTTTTACTTTCTCAAATGCCACCACCGACCCACGCCCCCGCCGCCTCTGACAAGGTAGCATTCAAAACAACACTCAGCCAGTAAGATTGGCACCGAAAAACACATCCTGTCGGCGGCGGCGGCGGGCGATTTAATTAAACGAAAAGTTCATCAGCGTCTTCAAGTTGTTTGAATTGTGTGTTTCGTCGTTCGGGGTATTATATGATTCTTTCGTTTCCTTGGATTGTACAGAATAATATCTTTAAATGTTAAATAAAACTTGTTGTTGGGGCTTGAAAGACCCTCCCTTGTTGAATTTAATTAACTTGTCAAAAAGGACGAGGAGCGATTCTTTCCCAGCCAAAGGAGTATTGTATGGGTGCCTTTTGGAAGGCTCATTCTTCGGTTTATTTTTTTGTTTTAAAACTGTTTGTGAGCTTGAAGGTATCCTCCTAACAGTAAATAACATGATACGAACCATCCCTGATTGTGGAAAATGTTTAATTAGCAAAGGAACCCGTTGCGGAATCGCGGAATCGCTCGAATGACAGGCAGAGTCTCTTGTCTTTAGGTGAGAACATGCCTGTTAAAAGGAGACATACGCTGTGGATGGTCGGAGGAGAGAAAGTGAACGTAAATATTCAATGCTAAGGGGGATGGAAAATGAGCCGGAAAATAGGTACGTCGGGTGGGAAGTTGAGTGAAGCGATTGCTGGTACTTTGCCTTACAGTTGGTGTTATTTGTTTGGGTTTTTTTTTTATAATTATGGAAATTGATTTGTAGTCCGAAGCAATGGGGAATGGCCAATTTAGCTGATCGTTTGGGGTCACAATAATTTTTAAGCCGCGACAAGACTAAATTGTTGAATTTATCGATGGAATCCATCGCCTGGGATTCTTAGATGAACTCGCCGGCGAACGAAGGTAGTACGAGGCGCAACGACTCTGTACAGTCATTAAACACTCAATTACCGAGTTCATTGATGGCATCCAAGCACCCAAAGTCTATGAGAATGTTCCCATCCGTACAAAATGTGCGTATCGCCTGTGATTCTTGAATGAACTCGCCGGCGAACGAAATCATCTTCCGGCGAGTACGAGCAGAAGAAGCGCCATCACTCTGTACAGTCATAAGACACTCAATTACCAAGTTCATTGATGGCATCCAAGCACCCAAAGTCTATGAGAATTTTCCCATCCGCACAAAATGTGCGTATCGCCTGTGATTCTTGGGTGAACCCGCCGGCGAACGAAATCATCTTCCGGCGTGTACGAGGCGAAGAAGCGCCATCACTCTGTACAGTCATAAGACCCTCAATTACCAAGTTCATTGATGGCATCCAAGCACCCAAAGTCTATGAGAATTTTCCCATCCGCACAAAATGTGCGTATCGCCTGTGATTCTTGGGTGAACTCGCCGGCGAACGAAATCATCTTCCGGCGAGTACGAGGCGAAGAAGCGCCATCACTCTGTACACTCATAAGACACTCAATTACCAAGTTCATTGATGGCATCCAAGCACCCAAAGTCTATGAGAATGTTCCCATCCATACAAAATGTCCGTGTCGCCTGTGATTCTTGGGTGAACTCGCCGGCGAACGAAATCATCTTCCGGCGAGTACGAGGCAAACGAAATGCAAAGCGCTAGCTTTGTGAGCTGTTTTAGGAATGTGGTTAATTAGGAAGCCTTCTTAAGACGTTTGTCAATAGAATACAAGACATGCTGATAAGTTTTTGCAACTGGCAGCGGACTTGTTGCGCCAACTATTTTTATTTCCGAAATTCTTTCAAGGCAATGCCACAAATCCAACTATACTGTTCTGGCCATCAACAGTATAGTTGGATTCGGACTTCACTTAAAAAGTACTTTACCTAGATCGATCGATAAAACCTGTTGAGCTCCTCTCCTTCTACAACTCCTTCGATATAAATTGAACCGAAGCTCTCACGGAGCGTTTTCTTCCCAATCTACCATGAGGGTTTCAATGCTTCTGCGCAAAAATAATCGCTGTTTAAGACCCCCTCCGATTATCGTCCACAATAAAATATTCATCCCGATCCCGCAGCTCCCACCTATGTCTGCAGAGAAAATAGAATTTTAATTTTCCCCACCATCCGCCGTGTTGAAAGTAATAATTCACCGAAGCTCGCACCCCCGGGCATTCAAAAGTATTTTGATTTAATAACAGCTTTATTCAATTTCGCCAGAAAATAAAAAGAAAAAAAACTACATTAAGACGTCTCCTCTCTCAACTACATAACGCCTAAAGTAAGTTGCCCCCCAGAGGGGAACACCTACCTATTTTCTCAAAGTCAATGTTTCACCGCGTCGTCTTTCTTCCACAATTAAGGCAGCAAACCAAAATGGCAAAAAGGAGCAACATTGACGTGTCGTCACAACATTTTTACACCCCCCCCCACATCATAGACTGACTAATGACTTTATAAACAGTGGCTCCACTGGGGTACATTATGCAAATCGAATAGGTAACTTAATTATAATTTCATATTGAAATTCCATCGGTGTATCCCGCGGGATGGCAAAAAAAAAAAAAAAAAAACCGCGCGAAAACCAAAAGCCACCTTCTACCCCGTGATACAGTCTATCCGCCATTACTACTGTAACCATTTCATTCTTGAACGAACGATGTAGCTCATCCAGTCTAGTGGCAAATATGAAAGTCGCGAAATTACCCACGCGCAACAGCGCGCCTCCCCTCCATCGCGAGGTTGTGTATATATTCTCAGTTGGGTAAAGACAAAGGCAGCCCCCCTCATCCCGGCTCATAATGAGTACCATAAGGACTAGGAAAATTGTCGTTGTCATACTGGAGTCTTCAGTCTTGTGCTAGGGCATAGATGGGTGGGATGCGTCTTATCTATGCGCTGACATAATGCCAGTCACCAGTCAGGGCTCGTGCTGTCGTCGTCCTGCCTATTTTATTTTACCGCAAATGAACTCCATTTAATTTTTCACATCATTGCGTAAAATAGCAGAAATTGCTTTTTATCCGCAAGCACAATTCAATTCCGACACCGTTACGACGACGATGCGCGGTGTTGTGTATTGAAGACGCCAAGCATGGGACACCCGAAATCAGAGAAGACCCACATCCTCGGGGTGGATTGGCTTAGCGGAACCGGCTTCTACTTTTTTCATTATTTTGAGTAAATATTGTAGTTAAGGGGATATACCAACCGAAATAAAATTAATGCGTTATGCAGGAGGATAACGGAAGGCATATATCACCGACTTGCTTGGTGTTTTGATTTTTCTTACGCTTGTCGTATTTTTTAAGTCACTGCTCGTAAAGTAGTGTTTTGTCGTTTTTTTTAAGGACCCCTTTGGAGGTTTTACCATCTTTCCAGTGCAATTTCAAAATAATCAAGGATGAGTGTAGTTTTATAGGTCTGTTTTGGAAGATAAACTTTGTATTCGAACAGCCTCAACCTATGGTTGAATAGGTTTTTTTTAGACTGAGCTGGGCCGTAGATGAATGAGGCTCTAACAAAAGTCTTACCCATAAGACGTGACTGTTTATAAAATCCGCAGGTGTCTCTTTGTCAATCTTTGTAAAATTTATTGAAGGCTTTATGACGAACCTTATATGGGATAAGTTTGTCATTTTCGAAACGAGTTTAACATTTTGCAGGAGCTTTGCTAGGGCAGACAGCTTCTTGTTGAACTGACCAAAACTAACGACAGAAAATCATCTAACAGCTGTCAAAATGACTGAATAGTTCTGACAATAATTTTAAAAACGAACCTTTAAAAAAAACGCAAGTTTGGTGTAAATAAGTGACTGTAGGAAGGTTCTTACGGACCTGTGGTAGTCTAAGAGCCCGCTTACCCAATAGCCGTATGGAAAGTTCAAAGACTATCGTTCCAAAAAACCAACAGTGCAAAGACGTATGCTGTATACCCAGCCGGCTTACAAACGGACACCGATTTATGGACGGCTTTTACGTATCACTGAGCATATTATACAAATCTGTACCATAACAGTGTTTTCGACTCGAAAAGTATTGACGTTGATAAGGACAGCGGTAGGGGTAGGTAATACCACTAGAAGGTACCACCTCTTTAGACAACTTCTAGGCAGCTTAAAAGGCGTCAACAGACACTAAATTTGAGCTTAAAAGAGGCTGTTATTTGAGAGCTCGGTATTTTTGGAACACATCACAAGGTATCGCTCTCTTAAGCATCGTAGAAGGGAAGTCGTAAGAGAGCCTAAAAACCTTCGACAGCTTTTTTAGATAAAATCGATTCTTATGTGGGTAACGCGCTTGAGTTTAAAGCTGTCGGAAAAGCCAGAAAATAAATCTCATATTTAAAATCGTGTAACCACAAGACGTCATTCGATGAAAACAGCTTCCCATAGAAGACGCCTATCAACGGACCCATCAGAGGCTTTAGTGAAGAGCGGAAAGCAAACCCTCACCAACCAACCAAACAACCACTATCCAGCTTTCTTGAGAACCTAAATAGAAGAAGCCTGTAACAAAACTCCGACAAAGGGGGTCTTGTACAAAACGTCGGTTTTTGTTTTTGTCTTTCCGGAGAGGTCTTTCCTACTCATCTGTCTTTCTAAACCCACTCGACGGTTCTGAAAAGCAACTTTCTGCTCGATCGCAGTACCTACTTATACCAGAGCTAGATATTCTTATATACCTACATGCGAACCTCATAAAAACTGACAACGGTAGCCTTTAAATCAATCAATGCCAGTTTGGAGGTCGTAGGTTTTTTTCTAGATCAGTTGCAGTGTAAATTTGGTGGGAGGTGAACTTTCTAGGTTTGAAACCGCCTCTCAGGTTTCAGGTGACTCGCAAATTGTTTCCTCAAAGTTGGTGTACCTGTCGATTGTGACATTCTACCTGATCTTTTCCAGTAAACTTTCCTCTCTACATATTAAATGAACCTATTTACACCTTTAAGACTCCCTTTAAAGGCAGCTTTTAATTGAAATTTTCCAACCAGCTTCCCTGGCACTCTTTCTGATTCCTTAGCTACAAGTGTGTCTAACTACTGTTTGTAGGTTATGGAAATGCCCCCGTAAAATCGATATAAAATCGCACACCAGCGCAGCACATGTAACGAAAAACGGAATAAAACGCCAGAGATAGAAGTACGCATATGAGTAAGAGTATTTTATTAATTTCCTGTTCGTCGTAGATAATCCGACTGACGTGTGTCGGTAACACCCGACCCACCTCGTGCATAGAAATTAAATATTAATAAAATTCGGCAAAAAGAAAATTATTATGAAAATACTATGTTAATGTCGAAGATGCGTTGCTGCGTAGCACACTCATTACTACCGCCGCCGTCAGCGCCAGTATAACGAGTGGCTTACACCATATTCTCATTAATGGAAATCCTTCTGCTGTCATTAGCACCGTATATATCCTTTTTCAAGGACCTGCCACCGCACAGTGGAATTTATATCATGCTTATCTGAAGATATTAATTTTATTACCAATCAGCACATGGAAGTACGCAACATACTAAAATACTTCATCCCCCAAGGGATGGCATAGGGAGCGCACCAGGGGAACAACTTCACCCCATACTGCCGCACAGTATCACATAAGTTATTCCCTTTCGTGCCGCAAGTGTGCCGATGCTCGGTGCTAGTTGTGTAGCATAACGCAAGCAACAACTTGGAGTTCAATTGAAGCCAAATTAAGCTTACAACCTCAAGGACATAATTATCCCGATAAAAGCTGTTGTAGCGTCTGTTCATTTATCAAAAATTCCCTCGTGGGTTTTGTCACTGATGGTGGAAGTTTGAGTCTAAATTATTCTCCTTCATGGGTTCGCTTTAACTGGGTTAACCTTGAAGTGATTATCGGGTCGAACAACAACAACAACAGCAACAGCAACGAGAACGGTGAAAAATTCTCCGAATAATCATCGTAAATTGTTCAAATATTGTTTATGAATTTTTAAGTCACTCCCTGTGGTTGAGCCGTCGGCCGCCACCGAACCCACCTACAGTGCGGTTGACAGAGAGCTTCTCGACGTCGATTGTGAACAGGGACCTGCCAAATTAATACAAATTTGCTCTCGTCTAATGGTATTTTGGGACATAGACAGGGGATTTCGCTCGGGATGGACTCTATGGAAAGCGATTACTTGGAGTCTGCTGTGTGGGTGGCAAATGGTCATTGTACCCATTACGGCAAGACGTAGATTAAGCCGTTGGTTTATTGCTTTACATAGGTATTCCATCGTCTTTGAGTTAATTGAGCCTTTTGCGATTGATTAGGATGTCCCAAAGGATCGATTTTAATGTGAACACCCTCGTGGGGCATGTAAACTTGGAATATCTCTAGTAGGTCCGTAGGTTTTTATGAATAACTTTAAGTTTTGCGAGGCGTTTAAATGAAAAATACTGTATTTTTTAAAACAAAAGTAGCCCTAAACCTGCACATATTTATTTCATACATTTAAAGGAAAGAAAGTTGTAAATCGGTTGATTAGTTCGTAAAATTTTTGAAGACTTACAATTTCGCCAATCGGGTTTATGTATGCAGATGCTGTATTCTTAAAACGAAAGCAGCCCTAAACCTGCACATATTTATTTCATACATTTAAAAGAAAGAAATTTGTAAATCGGTTGATTAGTTCGTCAAATTTTTGAAGACTTACAACTTTGCCAATCGGGTTTATGTATGCATATGCTGTATTTTTAAAACAAAAGTAGCCTTAAACCTGCACATATTTATTTCATACATTTAAATGAAAGAAAGTTGTAAATCGGTTGAATAGTTCGTCAAATTTTTGAAGACTTACAATTTTGCCAATCGGGTTTATGTATGCAGATGCTGTATTTTTTAAAACAAAAGCAGCCTTAAACCTGCACATATTTATTTCATACATTTAACAGAATGAAAGTTGTAAGTCGGTTGATTAGTTCGTCAAAATTTTGAAGCCTTCAGTTTTAGATAGGTATAGAGATTTAATGGACTCTAAGGACGTTTTCGTATAAGGTGAACCATTGTGTCAACCTTCAAAATCCTTTAAAAAAAAAACTGCAAAATATTAAAGCCACCAAACTCCTCTTGAACCATTTAAACTGCTGCTACCGTCAGACACATAAACTTTGTATCATTTCCACATATCATTTTTATCTATCGCGTATGGCTATGCATATCTATTTATTCCCCCCCATGTCGCAGCGCGTCACCATGTCGACGGCGGCGGCGCTGAATTATTCATACGTTCTAAATTGAATTTTTAATATTTTTCAATATATTCCCATATGCACATTTGTACCCAACCCTTGCTTACGTATTTTCATCGAGGACAATCAAAAGGGTATCGCATGTGACTGGGTGCAATCGCGAGTCGATGTATCTGTTGGATGTTTACTTTAGATGCATCAAGTACAATTGAATAAATAATTTAGTGCATGCCGGTTAAAATTATTGAAAGTGTTGCGCAGTCTTGTGTCAGAATAAGGGTGCAGACGAACTTCGTCATCTAAATTTCCTTACTGGAAAATGTGAAAACCCCATTTTTGTTTTTCCAATCCTGACAAGTTTTCAATGTCAATATGGTTTGAATATACCACATCAATAAAATGGGTATCTGAAACCTTCGCGAAAGAATAGCTAAGTCGGTCTTTCGGTCTTTAAGTCAGGAGGTGAATTCGCCGCCCTATTCAGGATTTTCGCAGAGGAAACACCAACTCCAAAGCTGAATAACTACTTGTGATGCAATCGACACCCAAGAAGAATATACCCATCTAAATTGATTATCAGGCTTGAGCTAAGATCACTAGAGGCTAGGCTTACTTCTTGAACTACTTTAGAGTTGCCGCACATGGCTCAGATATCAGATTCCAGCTCACAACATTACATATAGTTCAACCTAGCGCAACGTATACCTTCCCTGGGATAAGTTTTGGGTATAGGTGGCCAAGTTAAAAAAGACGTATTTTGAATGTTCCTCAGCATCGAACCTGAGTCCCCTTCCTCCTTTGTTCAATTTCGAAAATATATAGGTAACGCCACTTGAAGCAATGATTTTCTACAGCCCTTGTTCCAACTCGTCCACAAGACGAAGAATTACTTTCAAAATGAGAACTCCCTCCAATCATGTCCCTACTTACCCCACTTAGAGTACCTACACTGTTGAGCTACCCTTGGTTACAATCAGTTCTTAGCCCTTAAGTCCATTTCGAAGAACGCCAACGAAAATTGAACAAAGTGAGTGAGGAATTTCATCCCTCAGACAAAATGATGGAATTTTACAGGCTATAATGGATTTTAAGGTGATTTGATTACTTCCGTTTTCCTGTTTCTTAATATATCTCCCTCTCTCAGTTGCTGTTGTTGGACTTTTCTTTTTTTTCTCATGTTGAGAAAAAGGCAAACGTAATTTAGCATCTGGAATGGTACCTCACATCACATCAAAGCCAACAAAAGGCAACGGACTACAGGAGCACATTTAAGGTCTTTACGCATTCCACTGACGAATTGAATATTAATTTCTGTATACAGTCAGTTGCCCTAAAGGAAAGGGCTTTTAGAGATTCCCTTTTAAATTTGCTATACGTTTTCCCCTTTTATGAGATTTGATTACCTCTATTATGAGGAATAACTATACCTGCACGTGGGTATGGTGTATACCCTTTGAACCGTTAAAGTGGTTAGGAGGTAATTACACTTTTACCAATGTTTCTTAGGGCTCTAAGAAGGGTTGATTGTTAGTTGGGCCTAAAACTCATTTTACTCCAAGAGAAGACCCACCCATGACTACCATTCAGGGCGATTCCAATACAGTACCTCATACGTAAAAGTTCCACTGCATTGGTGGACTTGCAGCCATTGAAATTGTCAAATTTGTCCAGTCCCATTGTAGGTCAGTGGCAGAATAAAATCACCAGCATTGAAGCTGTGGCCTACCTCTGCCATAGTTGTGGCCGAAACGCAAACTAAAAACTTGTATCTCTGCGCTCTGTTGAAGTTTGTTTGTTCGTTGCGCAAATTTATAAAAGTCCCAGAACATAATAGTTTTCGGTTTTTGCCTGCTGAATCCAATTCGAACGACCCAAATACACAGAGATAGACCATAAACAACTTAAATCGTTGGGGCGGCGCTCTCAAGTGTACACGACTGGAAATGGCATGCATCTTCTTGATCCTTGAGAACTTGATGAAAGCATAGTCACGGTGGCATTTGTCCTCTTTTCTTTATTTATTGTGAGTTGAGTACACAAAATCGGGGCACGAGTGTATGAAACAGGAGGGCAAACTATAGTATCCTTGTTTTTGAGTGAACCACCTCAAATGCGATGGTAGGTATTGCGATTTTTGCTTTGCATTGTTGTTGAATGCTGTTGTTAAAGATTGGGACTGAACTAGCTGGACGGCGTTTTGTTTTATGTTTTTGAATTTGTGGCAGAATGTCGGTAGGATGAGTGTATGAAGATGAGCAGGACTTTTGGGTATGTGATTTGGATTACACGCAGTGGGTATTATTATTCGTGCACCTTCAAAATGTCCAGTCATTTGTGGGGCAACTTTGAAGGTCTTCTTCAAGGAGCAACTTGTTTTCGAAGAAATTAGAAGATCCTGGGATTGAATTTATGAAGGAAGAGGAGACTCTCTTGGTTAAATATTTTCGGAAACCCTCTGGGGCAATAGATCTCTTAGGTCGACTTGCCTTCGCCTTGGGAACTCCGAAAATTTGAAAAAAAGAAGACGCTTCTCTATCGAAATTGTAAGGAATTCGTGTCGGATTGTGTAGGACACCTAGGACATGCATGTATCATGGCTCTCAATCATTTTCCTTTAACAAAAATAAAAGCGACTGCCATTGCCATGTACAAAGAGGCTAAGCCAACCTCCTAAAGCAAATCGAATCTCAATCATATGTCAGGTGCATTTTCGCCATGTCAACACTGTCTCTTATCCCCTACCTATATTCCTTTGAGTGCCCCCATGTTTACAGCGTACCCATTCAATTTTACCAAGAAGAGCATCCAGCAGCAGGAGCATCTTTTATTTCAAGGCAAAAACCACTTATGTCACCAAAGTCTATACAAACAAAACGTGTTCTACGAGCACTACACCAAGTTAGCATTACCATTCGTGCGCTCTCCTCACACACCAACACAATAAAATATTTTATCAACACCCAGAGAGTCTTTGTTCCGAACAAAGTTCCGCACAAAATGCGAAAAACTGTTCCAGATGATGTTCTTACTCAAGCATTATCTGAACATAATCGCAACCCAAATGTCCTGGCGTATCCAGTTTACTCGTATACATACATATGGAACTGTGGCGCACACAAAAAACCACTCTCACAGTCGAGAAATTGAATAAACATTTTTCTTTTTGTTTTGTTTAGCTCTCATCCATTTTTTTGGTTTTGTAATACTTTCGCTATTGTATAACCAAAAGTGCACCATGAATTTTTCATTTGCTATTTGAAACAAATACGAGTGTACGCAGAATGAGGACGACACGGTTCTAAAAAAAAAAAAAAATTGTTTGCCAACGAAACTTTCCCCAAGGAACATATTGTGGTAGCGGGTGTGGGTTGTCGTGGACCGATTTTTTGTTTGAATCACCATTTCAACTGCACCTATCCCATTCGTATATGGAATAGCATTGTTTTCCCTCTGTCGTGGGGATACTTTCCAGCGCATTCCATGAAGGACTCGGTTTTTTTCTTTCCTGTGAATATTTTTCTGCTCAAAACTGGTTGTAAAAAAAATAGAAACAAAGAGCTGCATGGGAGGGGAGTTAGACACAAACAAAATAAGATCCATTTCAGTCACATTGGGGATGAAGGGACCCCAGGACCTAAGTTATATCAGCCGATGATAGATATGTGCGTGAAGGCAATCGAGCTTTTTACAAGCTTCACGGGTTGCGGAATTTCAAAGTCCAACTTTGATTAAAGTCAGCGAAATGTTGCGAGCTATGTTTATGGAAGGCGTTTGTCAGGTAAATTTTGTACACAAGTCGGTTGGTTTAAACTTTAAGCCGTCTGCTAGAAATGGAAAACGTCGTCCCCTCGGTAATCTTGTAAATAGAAGAGTTCTGCATTCGACAATCTTGCAAAATTACAAGTCTTTCGTGATTCTCTGATGCAAAGGCCGCCCGAAATAGTCCTTCAATCATATAAAATCTAAAATTACAAGTCCTACTTTAGAAAGCTCAAAGAATCAGTAGATTTGACAAGTTGATTGTCGTATGGCAATCTTGGTCATCGACAAGTCTTCCTCTTTAAAGTTTTCAAAAACAATTTTTAATGTCGAGAAGTCTTCCTTCGGGTGTTGAGAAAGTGATACGTCTTGTGCGACAGTTTTGGCAATTTTTAAAAACGACAAGTCCACTTTGCGTCAGGTTTGAACCGAAGTTGCTGTCGAAACTAGATCACACAAAACGAATGGTTGTGAGAAGCTAGGCTTAGGGTCTTTACGGACCTGTTGGGCCTACAATTTATTAATTTATTTATTTGGGCATGCGTTGATATGTGGCTTATATATTATAGATGGCGCTGGAGGTTATATTTTTGGTGTGTTTGCAAGTTTGACTTTGTTTAATTTTTTTGAGGAAGGCAATTTTAAGTACAGAAACGCATAACCTAGCCCACAATTTTTTAAGAAGCGACATTGGCGTACAAATGGTCTGGTGTCAGTGGTCAAGAAAAGAATGTGCCTTCGCAGTCTGCCAGTTTATCGAGAAGGATTATAATCCAATCAAGGCAAGTCCAAACTGCTAGCTTCAAGACTGAAAGGCTGGATCTCTAAAACAGCGATAAGAACTTTGTCATCAGGGCACAGGAACTAGTACAAGTTATAAGAGCTGCTAAATGGCCGCCACATAAATGAAGTTATTGGACAGAGGATCCACGCCAAGCCGAAAAAGATTGAGTTCCATCGTCCTGTATAAAGAAGAGTTTGGCTTTGCTAAATGAGCATCAAGGTCGACAACAGTAATGGGGTTCTGTGGAGGTTTTTTAAGTACGAAGGCTGACCTAGAAGATCATCAAGAAGATGGACTAGACCACTCGGTAAAAGAGGCGATTCCACGTCTTACAAGAAACATCGAGGCATATCCCTGATTGCAAAAAAGTTCGTATTTTTCGAACGTCTTAAGCCTTCTTCGATAGATTCCTGTTCCGGTGTGCAAGGGAGGCGAATCCGAAAACTTTCTGAGCTGCACCAAGATGTGGACTAAGCTTATAGAGTTCGGAAAAAAAATACCTTAGGAAAGGTTATCATCACATTTCAGGTCGCTGCCATCTGGTTTGTTCGACAAATCGTTTGTAAGCTGTTTGCCGCAAAAGACTGTACTGTCCAGGAAGGGAGGTCTTGATAGCAGTGAGCTAGAAACCGCGGATCAAAGGATGCAAAGAACTCTACTGTCAAGAAGAGAGGGTCATGTAGCCGATAATAAATTGATTCGTGCTCCCGACTAACTAGACTTGACTGTAGCTATTTCCAGATCAACAAAGCCTCCTTTCGTCTGCTCCGATTCAACTTCGAAACCCACCTTAAGCTGTTGCTATCGCATCTCACAGAGCTATTCTCACGTTTCCACAAAATTATCGCTACTACTAAACTAGTCAAAGTACAAACTTAAGTTGGCTAACCCAAAAACTCAATAAGCCCCAGGCCAGGCCGACAATTGAAAGCAACTTTCCTAAAACACCACAAATCCAGAAACTTTCTCGCAGCCAATTCCGAAAGCGCTAAATCTTTTATAACGAATTTCCAAAGGCAAACATTTCCAAAAGCTTAAACCGTTTTACAATTAGCGCCCCCGGGCGACCGCCACGACCCGCCACCCTCCGCAATCATACAATAGATGACGACACAGAGTCCACACTAAGTGGATGCTCAACTACGTGAAAGAAAAGTGCAAATGAGTACGTCCAACGAAGCGGAAAGACTCCTCCAACTTCCAGGCATAAAATTGGAACACAAAGGTCGCCAGAGCCAGCTCGCGTCACATCTGAAATGATGCGGACAAAGTTCTGAATCACTATTAATTAACTACGTGCACAGCCACGACTCTGGCCCCGACAGATGATGAAAAGTAAATTGAAACTGCGAATGCAAATGAGTCGGGGTACATAGCCGACGGCTCCAGAAACAAAGGCACACACAAACACACTTACAGTGGCGGCTGCAATGCACGTCTTCACGTCAAAATTGCGCCACGAGCGTGGCAGGCACTCCTCCGCAGATAGTGATATACCGATATTTATGGGAATCCTTCGGAAAAGCCCGTTTTATGGATTTTTAAGAAACATTTTACGAGCACAACATCATCGCCTCGTAAGTGTTTATTTCGGTGGCGGCGGTGGTGCGGCGCATTCCAGGAGCCCGCTCGTTTAGGGATTATTGAAGAGCTTGTTCCCTGTGCCATATCTAATCATGTTACAATCATAACAAAACATTTCCCTCGCCCACATGTGTGTCAGCGGCAGATGGGACTTGTTTTGGTTCGTATATGTCTCGTAAAAAAAAAGACATCGTCGTAAAAAATTTCACGCCACCATAAAAAATTCAATTGATAGCCCGGCGCACCCCGATTTGGACGGTTTGAGCTTGAGCCAGAGCTCTCGGTCTCGTTTTGCCTGGATTTTATGATTTTATTTTGATTCAAACAGAAATCTCTCGGCTAAGTCCTGGAAATTGAACGGTGGTGTGGCAGCGAATTATCTCCACTCCTTGTTGGTTTCTTTTTATTTTTCACCATTTTCGTCCTTTTTATATTGCCGCGTGCAAGGAACTGGTGGATGTGCTCCGGAGGCCGGCTTGCGAGGGTTTATCATGTGAGAATGCAGGATCATATGTTGGAATTTAACGGTTCTTTATTATGGCCATAATTTCTATAATTTATTTAGCATAATTTGAGGCGCAAAAAACTTCCGAAATAGGATGTTGTGCTTGGTATCTGTGAAATTTCACTTAGCTCATAGCCGGGATCGGGCTACGAATGCCGATGGGGAACGATTACGGGGGGTTGCTGATGGGAGTTGGCCATTTACTTTGCCTGATTTACTTGTTCGTTTAGCGGGCTGAAGAGAGACAGTACCGTCTTCCATTTTCTTTCAGTTTTCTCTACTAAGAGCTCTGGTGTCCTGTAGTCCATGGAATGGAACAAACTCCCAAAACCCCGCCAATATACCAATCAAAACCAATGACAAACAACGCTGGCCCCACTCCAGCAGCTGCTGACCACAAATCTGAACTCAAACCGTGGAAATAGCCATCGGAAATCTGCTCCTAAGCCATCGATGACAATAGAATTTTTAATCTGCACACAAATGAGAGCAAAAAAAAAAGGAAAGCAACCGAACTGGAGCAAAAAAAAAATATATCCATATTTGACCTGAAACCGGGACACACTCACTCGTATGCACGAACGGGGCGAATGGTTTTTCAATCCATCGGTGCTGCTACACCTACCGCAAGTTCATTTTCTTCCGCACAATGTCGTCCACACAGGTGGGGGTGCGGGTTGGCGGTCACTCTTCAAATGACGATGACGTGGACTGTCGAACCAAGTTGACCGCGCTATTCTCTCGCCGCTACCTACAAATACGTGATAATAGCAAACCCATCATTCACCGATAGAGTGGTACTCGTTTACCCTGTTGCGCTCGGACTCTACTCAAACCGTTGGATTGTGGTCACGGTCTGGGGACTCCTGTATCCGGTGTGTTTCAATCGGGGGGGTTGTTCATCATTCCGTATATACTCGGAAGTGTCAATATTTATCGATAAAGGACTTAAATTGAATTCTATACTCGAACGGATGTCCAGAGGGTGTGTGATGATACTGTCATGCCATGGCCAGGCCCACATGCTGCTGCGCTGATACGGCCAAGTGAAAATATTTGCGGAGGGCACATGGCAAGCAATTTACGATTGTGAAAAATTGTCACCTCTGTGTGAACACAATCGGTTTGGTTTGTCCGCTCGGCGAATTGAAACTGGATATGGGATTGGTGAGTAGAATGATGCCAGCTTTATTGCTCGTGTGTCATTTGTAAGATCTCTCAATCAGGAGGCATTGAATAAGCATGTGACGGAAAGCTGGGTGAGACACCTTGGCGTCGGCAGAGACCTTCTTCAAATTGTGGTAGAAAAACAGATATAATCGACCACAGAAGTGTACAAACGATAAGTTGCACAACTAAGAAGACTTGGACTTGAGGGGTATACATACAACCGCAAACAGGCCATCGGAGTAAAGTGGGACTGTGCAGTGCAACTTCTTGTGGAGATGTCGTCCCCAAAGTCCTTATAAATGATGGAAAACCCTGCTACTCACGGTCCGTATACTCTACAAGTTCTTAGAGCAGGTCAACTCATGTATTTCTGCTTACAGTAGACTTTCAAAATTTAGGGGGCGTGGCAAAAGCATGTACCTTGGCATCTGTGTACATTTCAAACAATCTACCAATTAGCAATATTTGCTGTCATGGGCAACTGATCCATCGACGCATATTAGGTATACACCGAAAAAAAAATATGTAAAAAACAGCCGTAAAATTGATATTTTTCATTGACAAAATCGAGCTGATGTTAAAAATATCAATTATGATATTAATCCAATATTAATTTCATACGTTTCGAATGTAATTTTAACAATGAATTCATGTGGAATTGATATTAGAATTTTATAATATTTTTATATTAAAAATGTGAAATTGATACGATACGCATTTACTTTTGATATTAAGAACATCGATTTTTGATATTAAAATTGTGTAATCGATATGAAAATTAATATCGATTTAATTTATGTCTGATAAGAATAATTTAAGTTTTGATATTAAAAATTTGTAATTTATACGAAATGAAAATATAATCAATTTTATGTTAGAAAAATGTAAAATCAATATTAATTTTTACTTACTTATTTTAAACATCGATTCTAATTTTGTCCAAGCGGTGTATTTTAAACCTTAATTCTTAAGTTGACTTATTTTGCAATAAGTTTTGTGTTTATCTTTTTTTTTATAAACCTCAAATAGTTTAAGACGACTTTGTGAAGACGTACAAAGTAATAAAACAATTAATAACTCAAATTTATTTTAAAATATTTTATTTCTTTTTAAACATGTTCCATCGGAATATAGTAAACATGAATTGGAGGACTTGTAAAGTCAGCAATAGCTATTACTTTCAACGAGAAATCTGATTTAAGAGTTGAAAAATTTACGATTAAATTTATATAGTCACAGCTTTCTAAATTAAAATGGAAAGAGTTTTCATAACTACTTTTACTCGGTAAACCATTTTGATGATCGTTTAAGAAGTTGGTAAATTTTAATGATGATTTCATACTAAGAGTATATGAAATATTTTTTCGTGAAGTTATATTTCTGGCATAACTTTTCGCTTCTCTATGTTTCGATTCATATCGATAGCTCCATAAGTATTTTAGAGGCCCGGACTGTTTTATTACGGTTACATATTGGGTTAAAAAATTAAATCCAAAGGCGGTGATAAATTTCCAATTTCTGTTTCTCCGTAATTAAACATTTGTTTTCTGTAATTAAATGTTGCAAAAATTAATTATGTGTATACATGGTGTCTTGTAAAGAATGGAAAAGAAAATGTTTAGAAAATGTCTATATCTTTAAACTTAGGTATAATTACTTATATAAATTACTATGCCATAATTTGCACGATAAAGTTACAAAGTTTACCAAAATACGTAATAAAAACTTACACAAAAGAGCAGTAAAAGCTGTCTCCAATTGAAATTCCCTTAAGAGCTCCAATAATTTGCACGATTCTTCCGGAAGGGATTCCACGGACTCAACCTCCAAAGAATCCGGAAAACTTTTAGGGTTTCCGAGATCATCGTCCCTTATTATTTCACTAATGTTTGCAAAAACAAACTGGTCTTGATGTTCATCAAATTAGACGAAATTACACGAACTGATGTTTATTATCACTGTTTTTTTTACAGATATTTTTTGAACACTAAATATTACACAAATTGCAAAATTGCTCATTAAATTAAAACACGAAAAACACTCTACAAACGAACCGATCACTACGAGTAAACCACTGCAAGTGCAAGTGCAACTGCAGTTTCAGTTTCAGAGTCGTTTATTTTTACATTATTCATATCAAATAGTTGGTAATATCAAAAATTGCAACTTTGGGTACCGGTATTATGGGGCTACGGTTTATTTTTACATGACTCATATAGACAATACATTTTGTCAATATTAAAAATACATTAAATCATATTAGTTTTTAATTTGTTACATTTTCAATATCACAACAATACGCGTAATGTAGAATTAACATTAAATCTTGTAAGCATTATATTACAGAACATCATACAAAATTTGATATTGCTTATTGATATGGGAATGTAAATCGTAATTTCAAAAAATGTAAGCTTTTAATGTAGATCTGCCATGAAAATTATTAATCTGATGTTTTTAATATTAAAAAAACATGTTTTTATTAAATTTTTGAAATTTTCGCATGAAATTGAAGTTGATATGACAAAAATATCAATTTGAAATTAAATTTTTTTTTGAGTGTAGGAAACAGTACACAAATTGTGGGCGGAATAGTAAAAGGAGGTGTGGCACCTCCCACTAAACAAATTCCATGCAAACGGTACGCCTTAGCACTTAAGGCAGCTGTGGTTCCAGCAACTTGTATAGGATCGATTGGTGCTTTAGCGATTTTTTAAATGAGGGCGGTATTGGACAATGGGGGTGTGGCAATTGAACACCTGAAGAAGTTTTTATATTAACTAGGTATCAACTCAGGACACCAGTTGGAATCTTTTATTCGGACGCTGTCTCCTGAGGAAATAGGCAAAAAGTCACAAACTGCCAGACTCGGACTTAGGCGTATTTTTCGGTGACTTAGTTGGTGAGAAAGAGTTTTCGCTCTTCACTGAGACCTCCTATGGACCCTTTTGGTGAGTTACAAGCTACCCACAACCTCAGAAAATACTTCCTCAAGCCCTTGGAGGCTACAAACTAATAGATTCTGCAGGGAAACTAAGTTCTTTTCGAGGGACAGTGTGTTGGTCCTTCCTTTGGACTTCTCAGTCAATGAATACCCTATAACCCAACCCTACCTCCTATACAGCTCCAAGACAATCACCCAACTATAACCCACGCTAGCTTCTGTCCCTTAATTACAAGTCTCTTCCACTTTCCATTCACTATAGAGAAAAACTCACCCTCACCCAATCAACAGAGTTTCCTAATTACAACACAGTCTTCCAAATTCATGTACAAGTACATCCTGGCAGGAAGAAAAAAAAGGAAACCCATTCCAAAAGCAAGTTACAAAGCAGGAACCTCTCACGTCCATTTCCCCATGAATCGCTGTCCCCGTCAGATCTGATAATTTGCAATGCTTACAGCAATCACTGGCTCTGTGCGAATCTTCACCTGCACTCGTACATTTCGAACTCAGGTACACGACATAAACTTTAGCAATTTACGATTGTCAACTCTCACAAGGTGCACACTCCCACTTCGGGTGGCCACTGCCACTTCCCTGTCCACTGCCACTCTAGGGCTATTAAGCCTCAAAAAACGCCCTCGCGCACTTGTACCATGTACACCATCCCTTTTTATCGTTCGCCACTCATTATAACCAAGGTCCTGGCACAGCTCAGTCTATGCCAACCTTCCGAAGTGCGCTAATAAATGTTTGCCTACAGTATAGTCAGAGGTACTACAGCCCAGACCCAGAGCCGAGACCGAGAGAGAGAGTATCTATCTACATACACTTTGAGGACAAAGATCAAGAGTAGGATACGCAACTAGATTTAAAGGCGGCATGTGGCAGAAATGCAATTGAAATTCAAATGGAGTTTCATTACATTAGGTACATGTCTGGCATAGCTTGCATACTAAAGCAGGACGCAAAGACAACGTAGGAGGTGGCAGTGGAGTTGCCATTTCTAGGTATACACTACCACAAGTCACAATTTATTTTAATGAATGTTGGCTTACTGGGATGAATTTCAAATGAAAAGTTCTTAATGTGGTTAGCGCGCGTATACACGCCGAATGAGAGAGAGAGGAACGTATCTATATATGATTTGTATAAATGTGACTCAACAGTGGTTGGTGATAATTTTTTTTATTTCCTTGGCTTGTGTGTGAATTTGTTTAAATTTGTTAAAATATTGCTGGGCTCTTTGGCTGGAGCTGTTCAAATGACTGTCATTTTGTGACAGGCCCTGTTATCTGTTAGCACCTTTTGGCACTTTTTTGAAACATAAAACAGTTGATAAGGGACTGAAACGACTCGTGTGTGATAATGTGTTCAAACGAAGGATTTGGTCACCTATCTCTCACCTCTTTCTTAAACATGTTGTTGAGCTCCTTGGGAACTTTTTTGCAAAAATATTTACGCAACCTGTAAAGGCTGCATTTATTCCCATGATACTTTTAGATGGATAGTGTCGATAGTCGCATGACCGGCGAGCACATCTGTCCCTTTCCTACATTTAAGCCCTGAAAGGACTCAAACATTTTGTCGGTCCAATGACTAATAGTCGCCAGACCGAAGAGCACACCTGACCCTTCCTAAAATTTAAACCCTGAAATGGTTTTTACATTTTACGGTTCAACGACTGATGAACTAATTGGATTCTGAGCGGGCTTTTCCAACCCGAAGATGCGACGGGAAAACTTCTGTGAGAGCTCTGAGACTACTGAGACTTTTTTAGTTCGGTAAAGATTGAAATGGAGTCGATTGATCTGTTTTTTTAAGTAAACGATTTTTTTTTTATGACGTTTGCTATGTTGAGGAAGAAGACGTCCTCTAGGTAGGTCCAGGATGCGATTCTACGTATAGTTTATAGCAGTACTCTTTCCTGAAGCTTTTTGGTTAGAGAAAGAATTTTCCAAATCGGTTACAGCTTGGCCCCTTCAAATAAAATTAACCTCATAGTCTTTGGATAAATGATCATTGGTGGGTCTGTTTTTGTGATCGTTTAACTTCGGCACGAGTCGGTCATATTTACGCCACCAAGATCATGCGATTTGACACAGATTTTTTTCTGTGCGGCTACGCAAAAGGCCGTGTTTACGCGAATACTCCCCGAACTCTAGACACATTAAAAACCAATGTTACTCAAGTGATGGCCGCCCGAAATTCGCGAAAAAGTGGTTAAAAATTACCTCATAAGAATCGCATGCTGTGATCTTTTCCGAGGCGACCATTTGAGTGATATTGTATTGTAGAGAGAGTTATAGGGCAAGAAGAGAATCCACGTCCACGTCCATGTCAATGAAGAACCAGTTAGACCACCCAGTATAGAAGAAGCTGGCTTAGCAATAAAAAAGCTAAAGAACAACAAGGCCGCCGGCTCTGATGGTTTACGAGCGGAGCTTTTCAAATACGGTGGTGATGTTTTGGTAGGGCGCATGCACCAAATCATCAACCAAGTATGGGTGGAGGAAAGTATGCCCGATGACTGGACTATCAGCTCCATATGCCCCATCTACAAAAAAGGCGATCCTATGTCTTGCAAGAACTATCGAGGCATATCCCTGCTTAATGTCGCATACAAGATCCTATCCAACGTACTGTCTCAAACCGTTCTGCAACACACTAATCGGCACGTACCAGTGTGGCTTCCGGCCCGGCAGATCGACTATAGACCAAATTTTCACACTGGGGCAAATCCTGGAAAAGACCAATGAATTTCAAGTCGAGACTCACCACCTATTCATCGACTTCAAAGCCGCATATGATAGCATTCATCGTCAGGAGCTTTATGTGGCGATGGCCGAATTCGGGATCCCGGCAAAACTGATTCAGCTATGTCGCGTGACGCTGGAGAACACACGCTGCAACGTGCAATTTGGAAGTAGTTCCTCCGAGCTATTCCAAACATGCACCGGATTTCGGCAAGGAGACGCATTATCATGTGACTTCTTCAATCTCGTGCTAGAGCAGATAGTGCGCAGGGCAGGTGTCAACACGGAAGGCACTATCTTCAACAAATCCGTCCAGCTACTGGGGTATGCAGACGATATTGACATCATCGGCCGCTCCCAGCGTGCCGTGATAGAGGCTTTTGCGGCGATTGAAGAACAGGCGAAATTCGTTGGTCTTGTAGTAAATGAGGACAAGACTAAGTACCAGTGGCGATTCCTGGTCTTAAGCATTGGGTTAGCTACGTGCTCACTTCTCACAAAAAAAAAAAAAAAAAAAAAAAGTGCACTCTCATATTCCAAAAGCACGACAAAAATAATTATTATGTATTTACTCACATTTATAATCCACGCAAATATAAAATTATAAATCGCACTTTACTTTTGGTATGGAATTCAATAAGACTATTATTTCAGTCAAATAAGAACACAACGACACATTCTTACTGCAATTTGACTAGAAAGAGAAACACACAGAAGTACAAAAAAAGATAACGCGCAAAATATACCTGCTTGCTTACACTTACACTCTACTTTCAAGTTTTATCGCATTTTTTTGCGCTTGCCCTTCCGTATATTTTCCTGTGCTTTGCTTGCGACTGGTAGAGGTAGTCAAATTCCACACTTATACAGATTGTAGGAAATTCGTTAGCGCAATTTTTTACGCTAAAATGCTACAAGCAGGAGACTTTTCTATGGGAGTTTTAGATTATGTGTGTGCGTGCAGGCAGGGAATTTGCGGTATCGCAAGTTGTAAAGCTAAAGAGTATTTCAAGTGAAACTTATTGCATGTTAGTATTGTGTTGTGTGTTTGTGTAGGCAATTATTATTTGTAAATGATAGTTTTGTTATTTAGTATGTCATTGATTATTGCAATTATTAATCTTCATAATTACTTTAACCTCGTTATTTGCTGTATTTTGCGTATATGTATTTCAATTTATTTTCTTGGTTTAGCGCCGCTAAACTAGCTAACTGAGAGGAATCGCCCCTGCTAAGTACATGCTATCAACAAACAAACAAGCATCTGTCCACCGCCTAGGACAGAACGTCACTATTGATAGCAACAATTTCGAGGTAGTTAAGGAGTTTATCTACCTCGGAGTAAACATGAACTCCACAAATGACATCCTAGTGGAGATCCGGCGAAGAATTACCCTAGGAAACCGCTGCTACTTCGGTTTGGCAAAGCAATTGGGTTCAAAACTCCTAACTCGATGGACAAAATGTATGCTTTACAGAACCCTTATCCTGCCAGTTCTGCTTTATGGCGCCGAGTGCTGGACGATAAGCAGGAAGGGACAGCTGATACTGGGCTCCTTCGAAAGAAAAATTCTTCGGCGGATTTTTGGTCCGGTGTGCGAGGAGGGCGAATGGAGGAGAAGATACAACCGCGAACTCTATGAGCTGTACCAAGATGTGGATGTAGTCCAAAAGGCCAAAATACGTCGACTACATTGGCTCGGCCACATCGAGCGAATGGACAATAATGCTCCAGCTAAGAGGATCTTTGAATCCCAGCCGCCAGGTTCGAGACGACAAGGAAGACCGAACCTCCGTTTCAAAGACCAAGCCATCGCGGATGCCAGAGCGCTTGGTCTGGATAACTGGAAGCAGCGTGCCCGGGATCGCAAAGGATGGAAGGCTGCAGTGTCTCAGGCAGAGACTCTCCACGGGTCGGGAGCCCGTTAAGTAAGTAAGTAAATATTTCACACTTAATAGCAAAGTCATCGAGAACGTTTTTACAGGGTGCTGCAAAATTAATCATCCAATTTTGTTTTTGAATGAATTTTTTACTAAATAAATGAAAAAAATATTTTTGAGCTGTGCAAATCCTTATATGGAATTTTAAAATTTTTTCTGTTAAGTGAAAAAGATGATATCCGTCGAGTGGCTACCGCCAATGTTGATACACATTTATGCTCTTTTTATAGCATTTTCCATGTTTTCCTGTCGAATATTCGGCTTAAGAGCTGCGATTGTCTGAGGCTTCTTGGCATACACCCGCGACGTCAAGTTTCTCCAAAGAAACAAGTCTGGGATGGTAAAATCGGACCATCTTGCCACACTAGTGATGCCAGATCGTGGGTAATTACCCATTTCGTGGGCAATCTGCCTTTCAAAATAGGTAAGCTAAAATGGCGAAAAAAGGCTTTTTCTATCTCTCAAAATAACAAAAAAAATAGCGTGATTTGTTGTTTTTTAACGTCGACATGGGCAAAAAGGGCGTTTTTTTTCAGTCCAAAAATTGTGGTATCACTGCGGCCTCATTGCCAAAACGGGAGATTACGCGACCAGGAAACGCGTCTTTCACAATATCCATTGTGGCTCTCGCTGTGTGTGTGGTTGCACCGTCTTGTTGGAACAACATGTTCACCAAGCCCGGCTCATTCAATTTCTGCAGTAATTAAGTCGTTTATCATCACCATGTAGCGTTCGCCAGTACCTATAACAGTGACCGTATTGCCGATGGCGTCCTCAAAAAATTCCGGCCCAATCACTCCTCCCGCGTGAACGCCGTACCTCAAGTGGTACGAGTTGAGTTGATGCATTGGATCTTCGTGCATCACACGCGTGCGGATTTTCAGTGCCCCAGAAACGAAGATTTTGCTTTTTGACGTAACCGCATAAGTGAAAATGCGCCTCGTCGCTCATGATGATTTTCGACACAAGATCGAAAAAAAATCGAAAATTCGTTGTTGAGAGTGAGGACCCACGCTCCATTTCTTGTCTGTCTGCAGTTGTCAAGTTCACTAATGTCAAATATGATTGACATACGACGCCATTTATAACATCTTCCGATAGGTCCATTAATTTTGCGCCACGTTGTAGTTCATCTAGAATCCGATAAGCGGCTCTGAAAGCAATTTTTTTCAGCAAATTCTGTATTTACGGCTCAAAATTATTCCTTTTAACAATATTTGCTTGTTTAGTGACAAACAAAATTACAAAACCTGAAGGTCTGTAGCCGATAGGTGGCGCTGTTGTTGAGTTACCAATAAATTTCAATATAAATAAAATAAATATTCAATAAATACAAAAGAAGTCATCCGATGTTGTTTGGCTCTCATTTTGTGACGGCGCCCTTTTGGCCGATATCATCTTCTCGAATTGACCAATAAAATTCTAAAGATTCAAATAAACATAATCAAAAAACAGAATCGAAGTTTTTCATTCAGAAAAAAAATGAGAGCCAAACAACATCGGATGACTTCTTTTGGCCCACCCGCGGACTTCCAAGTTCTTTTCACCACAATTACTCAAAAGTTCAATGAAATATGATGTGAAGGAGATGCGATTTGAGTTGAAGCGTCAGAATATTCAGCTGAAAAAGCTAAAATTCTAAAGACGTATACAGAGCAGCGTATTGTGCACCCATTTTGCTTTTATTTGACATCTACTTTCTGGCGAAACACCTACCGCATGAATGGGGTACTCGCATAATCGATAAATACCCCTGTCATAAACCACTCCTATAGCCAGCCCCAAATACACTTATCCACCCCCCCCAACCTAACTTTGGCTTCCCTTCACGCATTATTTACAATTTGAAATCCAAACACGACACCGCCGCCTATCGTTTACCTATCGACATTATGCTAAACAAATCCTGTCGCACTAAGTAAATAGCCATGTCCTCGTGTAGCATAACTCGGTTTGCTTTCAATTACAGCGTTTAACAGCACTCTCATCTGTCATCTTCAATCAATTTCAGAGACTAATTTGTTTGCAGTGGGAATATCTACGAACAAGTGTGCGCCTGCTAATAGCATCTCCAACTGCACAAGTATATACGCATACAGAGGAGCACTCTTACTTCGGATTGATCATTTGCCAGGCATTTCGATTAGGTAATAAATAATTCACTAAGTGTGCAATTTATCGAGTGAGAAATTGCATACGGACACGACACGTAAAGTCCAAGTGTATATATGTACAATACCATCCCCCCGGCAGAGAGCAAGATGCCTGAACTGGACACCGCTTGCTAGTTTATGGTCAAAATGACCAACTTAATTGTTAATGATATTTACGTTACAGTCGGGCTATTAAACACTTTTGAACCCAGCTGCCGACACAACACATACCCAGCCCGTGAAGAAGTGCAAATGTCCTCCGTGTGACTGTATAACTATTTGTCCATTTTGGATTTTAATTAATTTCAATTTTGGCAGTGGAAGTTGTGTAAATGGAATCCAAACAGTAGATGGCGCGGCGGGAAATATTCTTAATCGGAACTAGCGCTAATGTGGTACCTATTGGCAGAGGGACAAAAATGCCAGATTAGTTGCATTTGTGAACTGTCCACGATTGGAAGATTCAAATCAAATCCAGTTGCAAGTAACCCCTTGTCATCGCCATCTGGCACGAAATGTAGAGTAGCCAACTCCTTTCCAATCATTGTACCCACATGTCTAATTAAAATTTGTTTGAAACCAAACACTTGTACACAGTTCAAAGCTGTGTGAAAACAAAGGACACAGCTACACTCTAAGCACATCCATTTAAAAAGACGTGTCACGAAAAATTAAATGAACCTTCTGTTCAAAAAACTACACCCCATCATCGGGGACGAGGAGTTTAAAAAATCATTTACAACCGTCTATTCATTGATGCAGAATAAAGAACCAAAAACAAAACGCAAACATCTATAGGGGTGTCAAGGACTTAAATGTTGTTTGCAAATGATTTTAATTACTTTCAATTTACTGTGAAATTTCCAACGACTTTGGGTTGAATACATCACTTATTGCCTTAGCGCTGACGTTAGAACAATGGCATCGGCAAAACGAAGAGTGCCCGTGAATGTGCGCAGTAAAAACTGTTTGGAAAAAAGGACGCTCAGATGCCGAGATATAGAGGTAAACCTACCCCCATTCGAATTCAGTCGACGCAATGAATGCGACAACGAAACAAACAAAAGCACTAGGATTCACGTAAATTAAAAAGGGGGATCCACTTAATTAGCACTCAATTTTCATTAGCATGCGAGATTTAACTTCCGACAAAGCAGGGCTTCGCTCTGCTCACTGGAATAAAAGAATCCATATAGGTACACACGACGGGTATGAATATCGAGTGAGGTAATCCGTAAAAAAATCACAGAAGGACACGGCGTAGTATGTGCATGTAATTACCATCAAAGAAGCGAACCAATAAATATGTTAATGAGATCAGATGCCCCACTCTGGCATAGAACAAGTCGACTGGAAAAATGACAACGGACAACGGACAACGGACAACCTCACCAGCTCACTTTCGGAAATATCATTGCCATTCAGTGCAACATTTCGTTGCATACCAGCTGGCATTAAATTCGCATTCGCGTGGGGTAGGGAGCTGATAATATTTTTATATCAAATGATAAATCAGGAAATTGCCAAACATAATAATGGAGCGAGCGAACAAATCAATGCCACACATCCTTTTCCAGCAACGACGAGTGGGAGTACCCGTATTCGTGTATAATGCGCGCTTTTGTTGGTAAAGAAGTGTGTGTATTGGAATTTCCATTTCTCAGAAATAATCAGATAAATCTGCACACAATAGGTGGGAGTGGGTCGATTACAATCTTGTTGTGCCACGAAAATGTACCGGATATCGATTTGAGAATGTGATTCGGATTTTTTTTTGTGCAAAAGGTGTGGTGCCTTATGCCACGAAGAGAGTGCAAATTTTAAGAAAGAAATGTTTAAAGGGTGACCTTTAAAGTAGAAGGATTTCGATTTTTATAAGTTTGGAAAATGGCCTTGAAGAAGAGTTGTCTTCTTTAGCTATTGGAAAGTGCGCCCTTTTATGCAAAAACATTAGGTCCGTTCTAATGACAAAGCTACAGCGACTCGCATGCTTGGGCCTTTCCGGTGCAATGCGTACCTGTCCTACAGCTGCTATAGAGGCCTTAATAAGGCTAACACCCCTCCACGTACACATAAAAAAAGTGGCTATACGCAGCACAGCAAGTGGAAGAGATAAGCTTTAGCGAACATCCAAAACTAATGATTTGTGTCTCGGAACTTCCGGAACTTGACATGATCTGCACGGTAACAGACCGACTTCCAAAAACACTAATGATTCAACAGGAAATTCTCCACGGAGATCACTGAGAGAGAAGCATGGGTTAGCAATAACGCACCAAACTGCCAAAACGGCTTAAAGTGGTATACGGATGGTTCCAAAATGGACTCGGGGGCAGGAGCTGGCGCACATGGACCAAACCGCAACGTCTCAATACCTTTGGGGAAAAGCTCTAGTGTATTTTAGGCAGAGCTCCATGCCATCAAGGAATGCGCGAACCTTATCTACTCTTCAGGGATCAAAGGCGCAAAGATCCATATTTTCACAGACAGTCAAGCAGCTATAAAAGCCCTTAGCTCACCAGTAATTGTCTCAAAATCAGTCAATCAGCGCTGCTTCAATGCTCTAAAAAACTCTTTTCTCCAGAAACAAAACCAAATTATGGTGGGTTCCCGGGCACGAGGGTATTGAAGGAAACGAAAAAGCTGATGAACTGGCCAGGAAAGGGTCAGGAACCCCTTTCATTGGACCAGAACCTATCTGCGTTGTCACCAAATCAGCAATCACTGCCACTATTGTTGACATCCCTGATAACGTCACGCGCCAGCAGCTGTAAGCCGGCCTGAAACGAGTAAAATAACTTCTGTCAGATGGGAGAAGACCATAACCTACAAGAGAGACCACGAGTATCAGGCTGGAATTATATTCGCAACCATTTATTAAATATAAGCAACAAACTAAAAGATAACTAAAGTAAGTTTAAAATTAATATGAATTTTGTATAATTTGAATTTGTTTCCTATTTATAGGATTTTGTAACGTAAATAAAACATGAATTGATATACCAAATTGGTACCAAACCAGACTCTGTATAATCCTTCATTCATCAGTACGTTCACAAAATTTAGTTAGTAGCGCATGTTCGCCAACATTTTACAAAATCTTTATGCAAGATGTCAAATCCAGCTGCCGCTGCCGCCACCTTATCTCCATCGGAGCTCAATAGTTGCCAATTGTGCACTGAACCCGACTCACATGATCACATGGTCCAGTGCGATAAATGTGATCTGTGGTTCCACTACCAATGTGCTCAGGTCAACAGTTCCGTCGAAAACGAAGATTGGACTTGCAATACTTGTTCTCCACAAACACCACCTCGCGCAGTAGACCAGCCGTCGAAAAGCAGATCTCCAGCATCATCGAAGCGGTCGAAATCTTCCAGAGCAGCCTCCGTCAGACGTCAGCAGCTCGAACTGCAGATGCTTGAAGAGGAACGGACTCTGCGGGAGAAACGCGATCAGGAGTACTTAAACAAGAAGCGCCAAATACTCAGCCAGACAATGGAAGAATCGTCAGACAGCGACGGCGACAATGATATCGACTCACAAACGCAAGTGAAGCAATGGCTTAAGAACGATCAATATACCAACGTAAGTACAGGTTCAAAATTACAGTTTACAGGTGTCTCCAAACCAGCAGTTACCGAGTTGTTAGCTCCCCATGTTTCCAAACGGATGGTCAATTCATCTTGGATGGGAGCTATAGTTGGTGAAAGCCAGCCCCAACAACAGCAGGAGTCAAAGTTGCTTACAGAGACGAATAAGAGCCAAGCGCCTCCAAACGTGTCATATAGCGAACCACCAAATCCTGACACCCGTGCCACCGATTTGTCACAACAACCAACGGCCACCGTATTTCAATCTGTGCCACAAGCACCTTTGTGTGAATCACAAAATACTCGTTCTCGCCAACGAATTTCTTCCGTCATAAATCCATCAAGCCAGCAACCTCGTCAGCATGCGCAAGCGTCTTCAGCGGCGTCGCATCATAGCCTTGGTCTTGGTAATGATAACGCAACTAACCATCCTCAGCTGACAAGACATAACCTAGCAGCACGGCATTCGGTATCGAGGGAATTGCCCAACTTTAGCGGAAACCCGAATGAGTGGCCACTTTTTATTTCAAACTTTACTAGGTCAACAGAGTTGTGCGGATTCACTGACGAAGAAAATCTAGTCAGACTACAGAAGGCACTAAAAGGAAATGCACTAGAAGCTGTTCGCAGTATGCTTATTCAACCAGAATGCGTCCCCAAGGTTATTTCCACTCTGAAGTTGCTCTTTGGAAGACCAGAGTTAACAGTCTACGCTCTTCTCGAGCAAATTCATTCTACTCCTCCACCCAAGACTGAAAAACTTGAGACCATAGTCGCCTTCGCCATTGCCGTACAGAATATGTGTGCTACGATTGAAGCGGCCGGATTGCTCACTCATCTGAGTAATCCAACATTAATTCAAGAGCTCGTTGAAAAACTACCGCCTTCTATTCGTTTGAATTGGGCAATCCATCGACGAACTTTGGCAGAGTGTACACTCGCCCATTTTAGCAACTGGCTTTATCAGGTAGCCGAAGCAGCAACTTGCGTAATTATTCCCAAGATTTTACCGACAGAGTTCAAGCAAAATGCCCGCGGAGCCAAAGAAAAGAGCTTCCTTAATGCTCACAGCGATAACACTGATCGATACAATAATGCGGCAAATGCACATGGGAGTGAGTGTCTAGTATGTGGAAAGGACTGTGTTTCGGTTGAGAAATGTGAACGCTTTCAGAGATTGAGTCACTCTTTAAAGTGGGAAGAGGTCAGAAAAAACAGTCTTTGCAGAAAGTGTTTAAAGAGACACTTACGCTACAAGTGTAAAACCAACATCGCATGTGGAAAAAACAACTGCGTGTTCAAACACCATAGACTTTTGCATAACGACCAAAAGGATATTGAGGAAGCTCAAAAAAAGGTAGCATCCGTCTCACTGACTGCTCCACATAGTGCTCCTACGCAAAATTCTGCATCAGCCAAGTACCGAATAGTTCCTGTTAGGCTGTACGGAAACAATGTCAGTGTGAGAACCTTTGCATTTATAGACGATGGATCATCTCTTACCTTAATTGAAGAAGACCTTGCAAATGAGCTGAATGTAGAAGGCACTCCTGAGTCAGTGGTCCTGGGATGGACAGCCGGAGTGACCAGAGATGAAGAGGAATCTAAAGTAATGAGTTTGAGAATATCGGGTACAGGCATTAATGCAAAGAAATACCAACTAACAAATGCTCACACAGTCAAGAGTCTCCAATTGCCAGTGCAATCTCTTGATGTAAAGACTTTGCAGGAAACATTTAAACACCTAAGATACTTGCCAATTGAGCCATACGCAAATGTTTCTCCCCGCTTACTTATAGGACTCAACAACTGGAAGCTTGGACTAACGCTAAAATACCGGGAAGGAAAAGCGGAAGAACCAGTGGCGAGTAAGACCCGTTTAGGATGGACGGTCTATGGCTGCTATTCCCATTCAGCATCTCAAAACACAAACATGCATGCGAACTATCACATAAGCGAACATGACTCAGATGAAGACTTGGAACTTCGGAATTTAGTTAAGCTGTTTATCTGCAATGAAAACTTTGGAGTATCAAATCCGAAAAATATTTTGCTCCCACCAGAAGAGCAGCGGTCCTTGGAATTGCTGAAAAATCTGACTCATAGAAAGGATGACCGCTTCGTAACAGGTCTGTTATGGAGATATGATAACATCCACCTTCCCGATAGTCTCCAGATGGCTAAGAGGCGTTTATATGGTTTGAAGAAACGAATGGACCGTGATCCAAAAATGGCTCAAGCACTACACCAAAAAATTGAAGAATATGTTTCCAAGGGCTATGCCGAAAAACTATCGGCCAAGGAGTTTGCGGAAAATCGGCCTGGTTGGTATCTTCCAATATTCCCTGTCCAAAATCCCAACAAACCAGGAAAAATCAGAATAGTTTGGGATGCTGCAGCAAAAGTGGGCGGAGTCTCATTAAACTCTGTGCTCCTCAAAGGTCCCGATCAACTGGTTTCGCTGACATCGGTCCTATACAAGTTCAGAGAGCGTCGTATCGCTATTTGCGCTGACATAATGGAGATGTTCCACCAAATTTTAATACGCCAAGAAGACCAGCCTTTTCAGAGATTTCTTTGGTTTGGGCGAGAACAAGAAGAAATTGATTGCTATGTTATGAAAGTCATGACATTCGGAGCTACTTGCTCCCCCTGCTGCGCACAATACGTGAAGAACTTAAATGCGCAGGAATTTGAGGATAGGTACCCCAAGGCCGTCAAAGCAATTCGTGAAAGCCATTATGTCGATGATTTAATGGAAAGCGTCGATTCCGAAGCCGAAGCAGTTGACCTAGCCAATGAGATTCGCTTTATCCACAAGCAGGGAGGATTCTACATTCGAAATTGGATGTCTAACTCACGAGAAGTTATAAATGCCTTGCAGTCCAGCCCTACTGAAGAAGTAAAATTTCAAACTAAAACGGAGCCAGAAACCGAGAAGGTATTGGGTATGTGGTGGTGCACCACCTCGGATTACTTTACGTTCAAATGGGTTTCAAATTCAAAAAAATGTTGAACTTCTTTTGGGTCAACGTCGTCCAACTAAACGGGAAGTTTTGAGAATATTGATGACAATTTTTGATCCCTTAGGTCTTCTAGCGCACTTTCTCATGTATATTAAAGTCCTGCTGCAAGAAATATGGCGTACTGGTATTGCCTGGGATGAAGAGATCCAAGATGCGCAATATGCTAAGTGGCTGAACTGGGTTCGCTTCCTACCGGAAGTGAGTAAACTTCAGATTCAGAGATGTTACATTACAAACAATATGATTCGTCAACCAGTAAGGCACCTTCATGTGTTCGTAGATGCGAGCGAGAATGGGTTTGCTGCCGCTGCTTACATACGATCATCTAATGGCGAAGTTGTCGAGTGCACTTTGGTAGGAGCGAAAACTAGAGTGGCTCCTTTAAAGATCCTCTCCATCCCACGATTAGAACTACAGGCGGCCGTCTTGGGTGCACGTTTAGCTAAATCTATTGTCGAGTCTCATTCCATCAGCTTTAATAAAATGTTTTTTTGGTCAGACTCCCAAATTGTGCTCAGCTGGTTGCATTCGGATCATCGACGATATCGTCAGTACGTCGCTTTTCGAGTAGCTGAAATACTCGATCTAACGCATCTATCTGATTGGAGATGGATCCCCAGCGAGTTAAACGTAGCGGATGAAGCCACGAAATGGACGAAGAATCCCGAATTCTGCGCGAGTAGTCGTTGGATTAGAGGTCCATCATTCCTTATGTTGCCAACAGACAGTTGGCCATCGTCCAAGAGATTAAAGAGCACGACTAACGAGGAGCTTAAATCTCAGTTTTGTGGAGTTCATGGCTCACACTGGGTGCCTGTATTTTCCCCAGATCGTTTTTCGAATTGGAACCGGTTGGTGCGGTGTGTGGCGTTCGTTTTGCGGTTTATATTCAATGCACGATCAGAGCGTCAGGTGTCACGAAGGATTGGAATGTTCACCCAAGATGAACTTAAAGCAGCCGAAGGAGCCCTTTTTCGGGACGCTCAACGTACTAAATACGCAGAAGAGATTGGATCCATTTTGACAAAGGGTGCTGTCTCAAAATATAGCCCGCTGTCGTCACTGTGTCCATACATCGACGATCAAGGAGTTCTTCGATCGAGGGATAGATTAGATGAAGAAATCAACATCAGCGCAAAGCGGTTAGTACTCCTCCCAAGGGGACATCCCACTACGAATCTGTTGGTTCAAAAATTCCATCGCCAATACCACCACCAAAATCACGAGACTGTGGTCAATGAACTTCGTCAGCGATTCATAATACCAAAACTTCGAGCAGTCCTTCATGCTGTAAGAAAGTCGTGCCAGTACTGTAAGAACGCGACAGCTCGACCCAAACCACCAATTATGAGTCAGCTACCGCCAGCGAGATTAGCTGTATTCAACAGACCGTTTTCATTTGTGGGGGTGGATTATTTCGGCCCTTTGTACGTTTCTCATTTGAGACGAACAGAGAAAAGATGGGGAGTTTTACTAACCTGTCTTACTACTCGCGCGGTGCACATAGAAATAGCCTATACTATGTCCACTGACTCATGCATACTCGCTCTTCGAAACTTCATCGCCAGAAGGGGAACTCCTACTGAATTATTTAGCG
This sequence comes from Cheilosia impressa, assembly GCA_948293265.1. NCBI lineage: Eukaryota > Metazoa > Arthropoda > Insecta > Diptera > Syrphidae > Cheilosia > Cheilosia impressa. The sequence continues at coordinate 51,623,716 of OX411884.1, read as the reverse complement.
ACAACGGTACCAATTTTCAGGGCGCAGAGAGGGAACTCAAAGAGGCATATAAAAGCGTAGATTCGATGAAGCTTATGGAAACCTTTACCAACAACAATACCAAATGGACGTTTATTCCACCCGCTTCGCCACACATGGGTGGAAGTTGGGAAAGGCTAGTGAGGTCAGTAAAAAGTGTTCTGTACAAGATTATGCCGACTCGAAATCCGTCCGATGAACTGCTGCGAGGTATGCTGATGGAGGTCGAAAATATTGTCAATTCCCGTCCTCTGACCTATGTCCCACTTAGTAACGAAAATGATGAAGCGCTTACACCTAACCACTTCCTTTTGGGTTCGTCTAGTGGATCGAAACCGATTGCTATATTTAACAATGGCACAACCCCTTTAAGGAAAAACTGGATGACTGCCCAACTTTACGCCGATTCCTTTTGGAAAAGATGGATAAAGGAATATCTTCCCACAATTACCCGGCGTACCAAATGGTTTTCAGCGGTTAAACCAATAGAAGTGGGGGATATTGTTTATATCGTCGACTCAAACAACCCTCGAAACTGTTGGCCTAAGGGTCGAATCATAAAAACTCAACTATCCAAAGACGGTCAGGTGCGCAGTGCCTTTGTCTTGACCGCAACCGGAATTTATGAGCGTCCGGCGGTTAAGCTAGCTGTTCTGGACATCAAGGATCCTGAGAAGCTAAGTCCTGATGCGGACATACCGGGGGGGAGTGTTGACATCCCTGATAACGTCACGCGCCAGCAGCTGTAAGCCGGCCTGAAACGAGTAAAATAACTTCTGTCAGATGGGAGAAGACCATAACCTACAAGAGAGACCACGAGTATCAGGCTGGAATTATATTCGCAACCATTTATTAAATATAAGCAACAAACTAAAAGATAACTAAAGTAAGTTTAAAATTAATATGAATTTTGTATAATTTGAATTTGTTTCCTATTTATAGGATTTTGTAACGTAAATAAAACATGAATTGATATACCAAATTGGTACCAAACCAGACTCTGTATAATCCTTCATTCATCAGTACGTTCACAAAATTTAGTTAGTAGCGCATGTTCGCCAACAACTATCAATAGTTGGGAACACAACATGTGTATCAGAGAGTGGCAAGAAATCCCAGGCCTCAGACAAGCCAAAATATTAATCCTGCCATTCAAGAAAAATGCCAAAAAAATCCTAAATCTACGAAGGCACGATATCAAAAACCTTGTAGGCTACCTTACCTATACAAACTTCACCTGACCCCCCGGAGTGCCGGCTATGTCTTGAAGAAGACGAAACAAAAAATTCCCGGCACAATAGACCTTCTTAGGTCGACGTGCCTATTTTTCGCCTTGGCGAGACAGAAGTTAAAAAAAAATTACAAATTTTAGTCTCGACTTTAAATTAACGCAAGCTCACAATTGCGCAATTTGTATGGAAAATATAGCCACTGTGATATACTACAATTTAGAGTCGAAACTGAAAATATTTATTGGTCAGGCCCATAGTCATTTTAGGAAACCTAAAGCTGAATGAGATAGAAATCGGGTGAGGGTTTCAGTCGCATTTAGATTGGATGGGTTTGCGGTAGATCTACCTTTTGTGCCTGTTTTAAAGCACGCCGGCTTTTTCAGTGAAAATGTGGTAAATTTTGGGAACAAACTTTTTAACCGACCTCTAAAATTGAACCGCTAGCCGCAGTGGCTTAGTGGTTTGCATGTTGGACTACTAAGCGAGGGGTAGGTACTAGCTACTAGGTTCGATTTCCGACAAAAAAATGCCACCTTAAGTTTTATTATTCCTCTGCGCCAACTGTCGACAGTTTCACAAATATCCGAGTATAGCTCTCATGAAAGACCTTCTCAATTATCCGTTTAAACTCGGCATAAAATTGTAGATCCCTTCCATTAGTCCCAAAAATGAAAAACTCACAGAAAAGGAATAAAGTTGACAAGCTAGGCCAAGGATCCATACGGACCTATTTATTTTCATTTAATTAATTTTTTATAGGATAGAAAAGGATCAACGGATGGATAGAGCTTGCCTCCTCTATGGCATATTTGAAGAGAAAAAGTGAGAAATTATAAGAGCAACATTTATTTAAAGATTGACCAAGATGATAGAAACGGATATCGCTGTCAAAAATGCGACCTATCCCATTGGGTTCGACGCGAAGACCTTTTACGGTCGCAGCATTTGTGTCTATTCACTTTTTAGTCCCATCCATCTTAGATAATTGATGTGTAATTTTTAAACAATGTCGTTCTCTGAAAATTTCGTAAAGCCTTCGACTGCTTTAAATAGAGTCGATGCTTTGTGTCATAAAGCAGGACCGGGACCGTGACCGCCAAGAGCTATTCTTCGCTTAGTTTCTGCTGAGATGTTGTTCTTAGGTTTATAGCAGAGCCCCGAGGTAGACTAAGTCCCTTACTACCTAAAAGTAGGTTTTTTTTCTATCGTCATTTTAATGGTTCGTACTTACTGTGGAATTTTGGTCTTCATTTGTAGGAATAGTATTTCCCAATTTTCCCAATTGTGACTCCCAAAAAGGTTAAACTCGTCATCTCTTCTGGTTTCTGTTCGGAATTTGCTGCACTGGCGAATGTTTTTTTCTTAAATTTCAAGTACAACTTTGGTACATTGTTCTTTGAGTTAATTTCTTTCTGCGATTTTTCTGTGTCTTCCTGAGAAGCTGAAAGCTGATAGTTATTACAAGTAGCTCCTCGTATTAGCAAAACAGCTTTAACAGCCTCTTTTTTGGCTCAATTGCCGTTGTTCATCAAACAAGGAGTGGGAGTCTCTTATTGATGGTCAAAGAAAACCCAGGCACATCACTAATGACCAAAAAAAAATCAAATGCTGTCGATTTTTCCCTCTTTTTCAAATATAAGTCCAAAATCCCGTCATCAGAGTTGCCACTTTAGAACTATTTTTTCGCTGTAAACTCTAAAAAATGAAGTCTATTGCGTTTAGATTTAAGTGCTCAAAAAATTGCAGTAAACTAGCAACACTGCTTCAGACTATCTGCGTCATTTGTTTATCTGACCCATTGGCTGAGTCTATATACCTCTAAAACCTCGAACAACTCGTTTTCGTATACCTTTCGACATCTCTTTCTAATGTTAATTTGCAAAAAAAAAAAAATCATTTCCATCTACCGCCCTGAGAAACTTTGCGCCTAGCATTTCCAAACAGGCGCACACCACAGAACCAATTTGAATTCAATTTCAATTTTATTTCGAAGAACTTTATTCAAAACGAAACTTTGCAGCTCCGAGTCATTCGCACTTGAATCAATAAAACGCTCCAGCAAAATTCTCGTCAAAAAGCACAGAAAGTTTTAAATTTGCCAAGAAATTCAATTTCGGTTGCTTTATTGTTTCGGTTATGTCTTCGTGTTCCACAAGGAAAATTATTATCCAACTGCACACGCAGTTGCATGGTTTGAGTATTTCGAATCCAGTCAACCGTGCATACTCGTGCATGGCTTATGCAATCGAGTTGCTAGAGCATCTTGACCAACTACAAGAGGGTGTCGGAAATTCAAAATATATCCAACTACCCGAAGACTCTTTTAAATGGTTGCATGGCAGTTTCTTTTTGTGTTAACTTTGAAGCCATACCAACCCAGATGGTTTCCAACCGAAAAGTTTCCCAACACAAATCAGATATCAGAAGCAGATAAACGCGCGCCGCGCCATTTGCCGGATGAATTGCGTGGACCTTTTAATAATCCATTAAAGAGAGTGAGAAATATATACACGGGTAGATGCGAGGAATGGTAAGCGCTTTAATTAGTGAATGCTGGTGAAAAGTTTCCGTCCGGGAAACATGACGAACCCTTTCACTGGAAAGATTTTAACATAAATATTGGGATACCAACTACAAGTTGGGGTGAAGTGTTCAAAGAAGTTCAAGCTGTGCAGGTCGTCGGTACGGACAAAAAAAAAAAAAAATACTGGGGGAAAGTAACGATTGCGAACTTTTTTAATAACCCAATGCTTCCGTTGTGCTATTTGCACATCAGCTGTAGGTTTTAGTGGTTAGGGATGGTTGCGTTGCTAATTTTAAAACTAAATAAATAAGAAATGAAATATTTTAGTTTTGCTTAGCGTTGGAGGAAAACCTCTACGGCTATCCCGATTTCGTTCAAACTTCAGATTTGGAGTTTAGGGGCTTACAGTTCGGGACCGTTATTTTTTTGGCCGGTAACCTCAATATTAATGGTACTTCCCATTGAAAATTTTCATACCAGTTTGATTTTTTCGAAAACGGCTCCAACGATTTCAACTAAAATTGATATTTAAACTAAAGTAGGTGAGGTTAACATAGCTGCATACTCAGTTTTCCGCAAAAAAAATCTAATAACGGTACTTTTGAAATAAGGACATACATATCTCGAAAACGGTCCAAACGACTGTAACAAAAATTCAATTCTAAGGTAATATGGTCATTTCTATTATTATATTAACTGCAAATTCAGTTTCTCTCTGTATCATCGTAAAATGGATTTTTGAAAAAAGGAATTTTTTAAAAATTTAGGTTTCTTAATTTTTTTTGAAAACGGCCGTAACGATTTTGACCAGAATGCAAACTTGGAGTAAAATTGATGTTTTAAAAATTATTGCATCCCTAATTTCCAATTCGAATCACCGGAAAAACTTATTTTAAAAACTGCTCATGTCTCGAAAACCCCATTTTCGATTAAGATAAGACTTTCAAAACCAAGTAATGCTTATACATCCCAAACAAATAGTACATATACTCGGTATTTCAGGTAAATAGTTAAGCAATGGTATTTTAAAGCTAAACATTGCAATATTTAGTACTGTTTTGTATACTAAAATTTACAAAACCGCTCCAACGATTTTGATAAAAATCAATATTTAGGATAACAAACTAATTGAAATAAAGATCCCACACTTAGTTTTTCTCAAAAAATCTAACAAATCAATTTCTTAGTTATTTCTCAAAAATTACTACCCAAATCCCGATCTGTCTTCGAATATTTTTTTAAAACTCAATACCATACTGCCAATCAAAAAACAAGTACAGCAACGAGAAACTTTTTTTAGCTAATATTTCCAACTTTCAAACACATTAAACATGCATCTTGGAATAATTCCAACCCCAAAAATCAGAAGCTCCCACTTCATTTGCAAGTTCAAACGCACATCCCACAACTCTAACATAATATCTATGCAAAGATATTAGTTTGTCGCGAACCCTAATTCCAATCCCGATCACCATAAACCGGCAGATCAGAAAACAGAAACTCCTGCTACTCCTCCTTGTAATCAGAAATCTTGCAAAATTTTTTATGTTTTATATACAGTGGCTTCTGAACTATTTACCTACCTCCCGATGGAGCCAACTAAACTCTTGAAGAACGAGAAAGTTCTGTTCGACCCAGTCGTGCACTTTATTTTTTTTAAATGAACCTAAATAGAAAAACTATGAATTTAGATTTTTAAATCAAAAGATATTATTTGTAAATCTTCTAAAATTAGAGCCTTAAAATTGTGTTCGTTTGTCGCCGATTCACGCCTTAACGCATTCACCGATTTTAACCAAACTTTCACACATCTTTGGTATTGGTCTATATTATGTTTGGTTGAAATCGGAAAACGTATGTGTGTGTTGCGCGTGCGTGAAAAAAACACATGAATTTTAGTACATTTTGGGGTTTTTCCACATTTATATAAAGATCAATTGCTGTGCGTTAGTCGGGTAAAAACTCAAGAACGGCTCGAAGGATTCGAATATATTTTTCTATATTTTGTTTGCCTTGAATCAAGGATGGTTTAGGAAAAGGGAAAATTCGGAAAATTCTCCACAGCTGTAGATACATATCGTTTTTTCATCTTCCTTCTACATAAATATAATATATCAAAATAAGTCGAATTGCGTTTGAATTGATGTTTTCTAAGTGAGTGAGCCGATTTTGTTTCTGCAAATTTCAAATGAAAGGTGAAGTCGTGCCACTAAAGTCGGCTATCCACTCATACATTTTTAATCTCACGCAGCAGAAGTAGGTATGTACTTGCCCCCTCTCGCTTTCTTACTACTTACTTCCACAATCTTTCCGCATTTTCCACCCATACTATTCACTCCAGTTGCGAAAAAGTTTCGCCAATCTTTCATCTTTCAATTTTCGTTATCACCGTCGTCGACTCAATTATTAAATATTCACAAAACCCCATCGAAGGTGTGCCACTCAAATAAGATATTTCCGCTGCCTAACCCATGACTCAAGAATCGCAAATCAGGAAAAACATTTCAACCGAAAATAACCGATAACATTGTCAACAAGCTGCGACCATTAAACATTATTTATGAGCGTCATCCACCCCCCCGAAAGCGCACGTCGTCCTTAGCACGCTTCATTTGGCCGTGCGAAAGCACCTTTCACCCACCCAGCAAACCCGAGCGAATCATCCTTCCGAAAACACCTCTATAACCACAAATCCTGAATGAAGAGGTGCGACCCAGTCGTTCAAATTAAGTGACGTCAATTCCCTGGAGGGCATCGAGCCCGCAAGCAACAGAAATAGCAAAGAAAAAAATGCTTTCTTTCATTCCGATACGTGTTGGAACAGCGACCACACAGAGAGTGAGAGAGAGGACCGTCATCATAAATAAATAACTCCAAACACCTAATATAATGTAATTCGTCGGTATACGTGAGTGCCATTTTAAATGGGCCTAATACCAGGACTAATATCGACCGGTCTCCAATCAAACAGCCATCTCATAGTGCACACGGAGCTGTTATATCAATCACTCTCGAGCGGTTCCCATGGGACCCAATTGACATTTTGTTTTGTCGTCCTGTTGCCTTCTAGCCAACAAAAACCAACAGCACACACAACACAACTCTGGCGCTATACGCTTTGGTAATTTAAACACCAATAACAGCAACATAGCAGCATTCCACTCGGCACAAGAATACCCAGTCCGGTGGAAGGTGTTTTAGGGGTTCGTTGTGTTATTTTTTTTTTTTCTTTAAATCTACGAAGTAAAGTCCCAAAACAGGAGCACACCAAACCAGGGACCGGAACCCGAAATGAACCCTAATTTTGGTGAAACCTAATAAATTCGTGCCTGGGATTTGCCACCTTGTGTTTTTCTTGGCCAAGCGTATCCCAATGTTGGGGGGCCGCACTAGGAATCCCTCTGCTGGGGGAATCATATTCCAGTTACTTACGTAATGGACAAAGGTATTTTTCATCAGCTATAACAGCTCAATTGGGTCGTTGCTGTCTGTTGTCTGGTCGCCTATGGAGAGTTATTGGCACAGGCATATGGTATGCCAGGGGTTGGGCCGAATATTTGCAATGATTGAGCGGGTCCTTGTCGTTTTGTTAATAACGAGATGAACTGTCTGCAAAGTAATGCGTTGGTTAGTGTTTAGTTGGTAAAAAATTTCCCATGGGAATAACCAACAAATTTAATTAAGACAGGAAAGCTGAGGATGTACTCTGACTTCTCTTTCTTTTGCAGAAATGGGAGCCTGTCAATTCTCTGAAGCCTATCTTGGGACTCGACATATCGTTAGCTTAACAGACAGCATCACGCTTCTTGTGTTAAGGCGGCAACATCTGGCCAAATTGTTACATTCATTTTACTGTACCTTCCGGGAACGCACTCGAGATCGATCTTGAACTCGAGCCTCAGTCTTTCTATAGTTCTTGAAGACTTTTGGTGGTTGGATCGTGGAACGAAAGTCGTGCCTAGACTTATACGAGTGGAAGTTACACGCCTCCCAGTTGCCAAAACGTTTATCTGTAAGACGGGGCTTCTGAAGTTTTTCCTTTAAAAGAGGTAAGATACCAAATGATTTGCACCTCGTCTCGTAAGATGGCATTTCAATGTTCCACCGCAGTCTACGAAAAGCTACTCTAGTTAGACGCTTTTGGATCTTCTCTATTCTAATAGAGTGTACTGCATAAAATGGATTCCATACTGCAGTACTCGAGATGAGAGCCGACAAATGCTAAAAATAAACATTTAAGAGCATGTGGAACATGGAAGTCTTTCGAATTCCGCTTCAGCCTAACATCTTATTACCTTTGGCAGACAAAGACTCAATGTGCTTGCAAAAGCAAAGTTTTACACCAAAAATAACTCCCAGATCTTTTTTGGATGGAAAAATGGACAGAGACGATCTAATAGGTTCGTAAAGGGAATTGGAGAGAGGTTACGATAAAAAGGAAGTCTTTGACATTTAGATAAAAGTCTTTATTGGAAAGTCGGTCAAGATCCTCTTGTGAATACAGTCGGCACTAAACGTATAGATCGGTACACCTTCAAATCGTCGGAAAACATAAGATACCTACTGGGAACTCAAAAACAAAAACAGGAACGTCACTAATGAATAAAAGGAAGAGCAGAGGCCCCAAATGACTACCTTCAGGTACTCCAGAGGTAACATAAACTGGTGACGAGGAAGTGTTAGTTATGCGAACATACTAAATGCGATCTGTTGGGTATGAATGAATCCACTTTTGGAAATTGCAATGAAATCCTAAGCCAGTTAGTTTGGAAATAAATATTTTGTGATTAACGCGATCAAACGTTTTAGCAAAGTCTGTATATTTTACATCACATTGCAAGCCATTCTCAAGGGAATTCAGGTCAATCTACCTGCAATGAAGCCATGCCAAAGCGGAGAGATAAAACTCTTTAAGAGAGGTCTAAGTTTGTCACAAACTAGTTTTTCAAACAACTTGGGAATAGTAGAAATTTATTTATATCATGTCTCGATCCAGATCTATATATAGGCGTTTAAAACGAGCTCTTCCAATCTTGTCAAAAATGTCCAGACCGCAGAGACAAATTGGAAGCTAAACACAGGGGTACAGAAAACGCAAAGGAACTCTTTTGAAGTAAAGTTGGCGGGATGCCATCCATACCAGGATTTTTATCTAAATTTAATAAAGAAAGAGCAATTTGAACCTCAGGGATTGAGCGGTCTAAGTTGCCAATATTTAAAAAAATCACAGGACTTTTAGTTATTACTTGAGACCATAGGTGATGAAGTACCACAAGAATATACAGACTGAAAGTGAAAGTGGTAAGCGAACATATTACAAATGGTTGAAAGATCAGTGCAACTCATTCCGTAATTTTCCAGACGATTATCTTCGAAACGACAGACCTCCAAAAGTAGCAACTAAGTCCCAAAATTACGAGTTTGAGACCTTAATCCAGTTCTTTTTCCACAAATGTAATGAAAGCTGACGATTTTGAAACAAATTTGGGCAGCAGAGTTTCAAAAACGATATCGTCCCGACGATTATTGTTATACGGAATCTAGCCACATTACTTAAAGAAAAGGTCCAAAAGCCTTTACTATTTGTCTTTAAATTAGATTCAGCAAAAAAGGACATACTGTCAGTAAAGAAACTTTTTTGAAACATCAAGTTGTTTTTGAAGTGTCCGATAAACTTTCAGTAGTTCCGGCTTGTTATAACTATTACGGAATCGATTATAGGCCTTCTTTGTCCTATTATTTAAATTCTACAAATAAACAAAATGGGCTTACTATACTCCAAAAAATTCACTTTAGGTGAGAACAAATCGATTTCCATTTCTACAGCTCTCATAAATAAATTAAAAGAATTGTCTAAATTAAAATCTTTAAAAATATTTAACCAATTCATGCTATCCAAATAGTTTGAGATGTTGCTGAAATTGGCTTTAGCATAATAATTATGTTTAAAATAAGTGTCACCGGAACCTGGGGGTCTGCTTGGAATACCCAGGCAGCTTAATTCGATCCAGCAAATGTATAGTGATCAAGGAGAAGGACCACTTCATCACTCGACTTTTTGTCATTTCACAGGAGAAACTTCTTCCAGTCCTTCCTGAGTCTTTTTAACATTTTCCGGAAGGTGCCACATAACTTAGCTCCATACGTATTCCAAGCCAAAGCTCGTCAACAGTCCATCTTCTGCCAGAAGAAGCTATACAGCGAAGGGCTTTTCCCACCCAATCCAAACAAAATCCAAGCAATAAATGACTGAAAAAGCTGTCCAACCCTTAACTGAAGCACTGAATCAAAACCCAGTGTATCCCCTAATAATTAGATGTATAGCTCTCCCCGCAACGACCGCCTCCCTGAAGGATAAAGCGACGTGCGGTTACTTAATAACACGGCGCCCGCACAGCTAAAACACACACGCTTCCATATGATCGTAGAGTGCACCAATGGACGAGTGCAGTGCATATTTCCATTGAAAAGTTTTGTCCATTACATTTTCAGCATACACACCGCACCAGTGTAATTTGAACTTTTAACAAGACTACTCTGCGGGAGGATGGCTAAAAGGCACAGCAATAATTCACCCCTTCTGCATTACAGCAGCTAAAACAGGAGAACAGTCACCATCCCGATATATCCGAGAGTCGCACATATAAAAAGTGCAAACGGAAAAACTTCACACAATGGCGCGGGGGGCGACTATTTTCGAATGACCAGGACCAGGATATTTGCTTCGTTAAAAGGAATAAATGTTATCGTACACCCATAGATTGTTCATTACTGCCGTATGAAGAGTGGTTGGGCGCCCCGATGATAAACGCAAATGCCAGAGCGTATTCTTTAGCGGTGGACCAGAAAGTTTTTCAATGGTCGGTCTCATGTACAAACGCTGACGCAGTAAGTCTGCATTTCTGGTTTTGTGGCAAAGTGTTCTTATGCGCACGCAAACGGAGTATGAATTTAATCAAACCCATCCCCCCAATGTGGTGGATGAATGATATAGTCACTCCCTCTGCGGTGGCTTCGCAGCAAAATGATACACACTGTTGGATCCGATCTGCATACAGGTGGTTGAAATGGTTTGGCAACAGATCACATGATACCCTATATATGCTGTTGGATTAGTTTAGGGGTCAAACGTCAAGCGTCAACCTTTTGGCAACAAATCATGGCAGTAAAAACGCACGCAATCAAAATAAACCGGGAAAAGTGCTAACATGACAAGAACCCCAAAAACTCCCCAAAGAACTATTGTGGTATCACTGTTGTAGCCTTGGCGCACACGGTGAAAAGTCGCGATTTTTATGGTCGACAGGGGAGGCGTTTTTTTTTTTTTAGTTGTCCCCATCACGGCTGAAAGGTGTTTTTGTGTGTTTTCCAGGAAGAACTCACGCCGAACTGGATATGGATATTCGTGTGGTGGATCGTTTGCATTCAGAGCCATGTGCAGACGTATGAGCAGTTTTATGATTCGAGTTCGATTAATGACTTTGGGGAACGTTGTTTGTTAAATTCGCAGGATATTGCAAATTCCCGGTGGTAGGACTGTGGTCCTCCGAATTTAAGTGCCGGCATCATAGAGTTGAACATAAAAAAGCCTTTACTCGTAAAGGTAGACAGAACAGTAGGTTGGCCTAGAAAACAACGTCTGCGGAGGGAGAGTCTTAAAAATCGAATTTCCTTGAAAACATGTTGGAGCAGCGTTTTTTTACGCTGCCTACGTTTACATCGTTAAAAGACTTTGGGTTTGGATAAATTTGTTGAAAAATTGTACCCCAGTCTAAACTGCACCGCCCTGTAAACCTCAACCAGACAAAAGTCCATCTTCCTTACTAAAAACACAGCATGATTGCTGTCGATGTCGCTTAACATACTTGCCCTTTGCGACATCATCTCTCATCTGAGGACACTGTCCCATACTCCGCTTCTAGAAAATACAATTTCTCACTTGATGTGGCACCACATACAATAAAAAAATCATTCCAAATCAATAGCTTCGGCTGAGCCAAAAAAAAAGAATTATTGCCACTCGATTTATTGCTAAACATGATTGCACAAATATCAGAAATTATTTCTTTTTACTCATCGGTATAATATGAAAACCATTATCTTACACATGTAGCATGAGTGGCTGGCATTATAACCTTCACACATAGATTCGGCATTCAAATTTGTCAAAGATATGGATTTATGTGCGAGTATTACAATGTTCTTCGAGGTCGGTTTGTTGGCTAAGGGTTCTCCGTAAAGTGTACGGAGGACTTTGACAGCGATCGTGGGCGAGAACAGAGTAACTTGTCCCATCATTTTGTAAGCATCTTTAAAACTAGAGGCTTGGAATACCCGTTACTCGTTACGGTAAGATGGGACGCGTAGTTTTCTTCTTGGTTGTAACGAGTTCAGCCTTCAATAAAAAGATAGGTTTAATAATAGCACCCAATCAGTAAAAAGTGCTTTGAACCTCTTAAATCATAGAGGAAACTTACTCGTTACTTTGTAAGATAGTTAAAACGATCGAACAATTAACTTATTTAGCTCTAAAAATTATATTTTAGTCAAAATCAAAGGTAGAACATAGAAGAGACTTACTCGCTGTTTTGAAAGCTTGTAAAAACAAAGGAGCAATTCATTTCTTAAATATAAAAACTTTGGTGCAATCAGCAAGATAAAGGTATCACTAATGGTGTAGGAACTGCTTCCTGAGGTCCCTTAAAATTAAGAGAATAAATATTCGGTACTTTGTGAAGTAGTCAAAAGGGGCGAATAAATTTTATCTTTATTCTGAAATAATGAATTCGCAATAGCAAGACCGGTATATCAGTATCGATCGTAAAAATTTGGCCTTAAGTTCAAGAGAATACCTATTTGTTACCTTTGCAAGACAGTTAAAAGTAGCGAGTTGTCTCCGTTTGGATTCTAAAATACTGTGCTTTCAATAAGAAGACAGATTTGTCATTAGGAAGAATTAGTCTTAGCTCTCAAAGCGTAAAATAAATTGCTCGCTACTTTATAAAATATTTCCGCCGAACGAGCATTCCCCTTCTTTAAAAAAAAAAAACTGTTGCATTAAAAAGGCATGTGCACCAGTTCTAGCTATGGTTGTCTGAGCTTCTTTTAACCAAGAAAAGCAATATTCGTTACTCTGCTAAATGTTAAAAAAGTAACGAATAGTTTCGCTCTTGTTTTTAAAGAACTGAGCTTGTCAACAAAAGTACTTTAAGCAGTAACATGGAATCAAAAAAATCTCTAAGCTTTTAAAATTGTAAAAGTAAGCTACTCGCTACTTTTGTAAAATATTAACGACTACCGATTCTTCGCAGTTTGTCGTAAATATCACGGGTTTTCCATAGATAAATGGAGAGTTTTCAAATGAGAATTATTGGACGTGAAGTGAAATATTTTGTACCATTTGGTTTGAGTCTAAGAAAGGTTGCCCTCAGATAGACGGACATATTTAAAAGCAGTTGCTTTCAACAAACAAGGACAATAGTATGATTACACTTCCACCATCACACCACTTATGTCGATCAATAATTTCTCCGTCTTGTGAACGCCTTTTGATTTAAGCAACCTTTTTCTGAACTGATGGGCACACCGCACACGCTGTTGCAGCGACACGCGATAGTCCATAGACTAACCATTTAACCTTTGCCATTGTCGGTAACATTTACGGTTATGCATATCTAAATATATACGAGTAGCATCCGCTAGAGCCCATTATAATTGATTGATGCGGGGCGACGAACCTTGAAGGTGATATGATCCGGAAAATCAGCAACATTACTCAAAGTTAATTTCCACGTAGCTAGCAGCTCAGTTAATGGTGAACCAGAATTAGGTTCGCATATCCCGAAGGATGTCGTTATCGATATGGGGGTTGCTCTCATAATGCTGTCTGATGGTACAACGGAATCTAATTAAAGCCAGTCCTGCACAGTGGGGGCAATGTTTTCTTTGACGTTTTATTGAAACCAGCTCATGGGACTTTCTAGTAGCCCATTGACTTCTGCGTAAGAGTTTGCTTTTCAGAGCTTTGCACTATAGATATATGCCCCCTATTACTGATTTGGATTAAACCAACAAAAATAGTATCATCAAACTCCATTTAAACATTAAATAAATAGGAATCACTGGACAATTTCCAACACTCACCGCACACCACACTTCAGCGCAGGATGCGCTTCAATTTGAACTTTCAAACCGGAAGATGACACAATATTTTGCCTCCTGACGAATGAATCAAAAGTTCTGCTCTAACATGAACATGAGTGTGTTAATAGACAAATTCCGGAAAGGACACTGATATAATTAAATTTTCAAACACATACCCTGGCACATATTGTTTATTCGAATGATGCCAGATACTCTCAATTGTGCATGCCAATCACGCTTTCAAAAGTTGCCATCCAGCGATTATGATATTGATGATGATGATGTTGGCAAGGACATCCTCTGCTCTTTGGTCTGGACCATCAACTCGATGGCATTCTGATGATGACCTGTGGTCCATGCCGGTTAGAGCTGCCCTCTAGCCATTGCGAAATGAATCAATCGACCCATTAGGACCTGCTTGCATACGACTACAGGTTGACCGTCTTTGGTGTATAGTGATATAGCCAGTGTGGGAGAATCGATTTGAAATTTCATTTTGCATTGCACAAGAATTTGTCAATTGAATTTCTGGAACTGGAATGACTGCAGTATTGTTATACGGAAACGTGTAGCGTATGTGCAATCTGGAATGCAATTGGGGTTGATTACATTTTAAATCAGTTATTGTCCTGTGAGTGTAAATCAAATACATATTTCTGTTACGATCGAAGGTGTTATTCAGGTCTTTAGTTTTTGGTTTTGTGGTTATGTGTGGTATTGAATCAGTAATGGAGGCAGGAATGCAGATGGCGACGTTTCGAATGCAAAGTTGGTCGAATGATTTTCGGTGAATTTTGCACTTGGTTTGGGAAAAAAACTCTATAGCAACGCGAGTTATGTGTAGAGGAAATGGACAAGTACAAGGTGGGCCAAAAGAGATCACCCTACGCAAAACACTGCGCCGTTTGGCCGCCAACCTTGAAGAGTATGGGACCACACGAGGCGTTACCAAGAGTGGCCGGCCCCGGAGTGCCCGTTGTGCCGAGAATATCGCCGCTGTTGACGAGGATATCGAGCTGTCGCCGGAAACTTCGACCAGACGCCATTCCTCGCAACTAGCCTTCAGCCCGTCGTCCCTAAAGCGAATTTTGGTCAAAGACTTGCGCATGTTCCCGTACAAAGTTCAGTCCGTGCATCAGCTGCTGCCTGTCGACCTCCAAACGCGTGCAACCTACGCCCAAGCCATCCTCAATCTCGAGGACGAAGTAGACGATTTTTCGACCAAAATCATAATGAGCGATGAGGCTCATTTCCACCTCAGCGGGTACGTGAACAAGCAAAACTATCGCTTCTCGATACCGGCACCGAAAATTAAGAGTAATGCACGAGGAGCCATTACACCCGCTAAAAGCTACTGCATGATGGTGCGCTGTCCACGCTGGAGGAGTCATCGGGCAATTTTTTGTCCAGAACGCCGCTGGTCAAACGACAACAGTGGACGGTGCGCGCTATAGGGCCATGCTAACCGAGTTTTTTCTGCCGCAATTGGATGAATTAGGACTGAAGGACAAGGACATGTGGTTCCAACAGGACGGAGCTACGGCACACACTGCGCGAGCCACAACCGATATTCTGAAGGCGGCGCCTCATCTCTCTCATTCGCACTGTCCCGCAAGATCGCCCGATTTAACCGTTCCAGACATTTTTTGTGGGGTTTTTTGAAGTCGCGTATTTACGTGAACAATCCTGAAACCCTAGAAGCCCTCAAGGGCAACATTCAACACGAGTGCGAGAATCTGTCGCCCGAAGTTACCGCCGAAGTGATGAAAAATGCCATAAAACGAGCCCGTATGACAATCAATTGTGACGGCGCCCATTTGGCAGATATCATTTCTAGACTTGACCAATAAAATTCTAGAGGTTCAAGTAAATATAATCAAAAAACAGAATTGAAGTTTTTCATTTAGAAAAAAAATGAGAGCCAAACAACATCGGATGACTTCTTTTGGCCCACCCTGTATTTTAAATGACAAACTTACACAAAACGAATGGTTGTGGGGAGCTAGGCTTAGGGTCCCTTCGGACCTGTTGCGCCAATTATAATTTTTTTTTAAGTGCATTTGCATGATTGCAGAAGCCCAATATTTGCCAAGTTAGAACAAGGGAAGCCTCATACTTTCAAGTTGAAAAATACTGAGAAGGAGACTCTTGCTTGTAGTTGACAAAAAGAGCCAACATCTCTCCCGCTACAAAGCAGAAACGTTCTTTGGCCACCCTTCACAATTGGGTCACCGTAAGATGAATTATATCGAAATTTAGTAAACAAATCAGGTTATTCTGCAGTAACTCCGATTGCCCACTACATTCGCACGCAAGAGACGAGTTTACGTACGTAGAATGTCCAAGAGTTGGTATCAAAAAGTTTGGCATGAATCTTTAACCACCTCTCAGGACGAAAAACAACCATACAGATAGGTCTTGCCCATTTCAAATGGCACATCCAGCAAAACTCTGCCCACAAAGTAATCTTTTTACAGACGAATCCATTCCCGAGCACGAAAGGGGGGCCATTTTTCAAAGTCTCCTACTGCCAATAAACTCTTCTGAACCAATAATCAATTTCCGTGATTAGATTACGCTTGCAAACTTCCGACATATGGATTGGCACTAAAAATGGTTGTCCGACTCCAAAAACTTGGTCTCTCTTTCTCTCTGATTTGGCGTGGATATTTTGTCACAGACACACACACACACACATACGTGCACCCATCCAGCAAGTAGCAATCAAGCGTAGCATCAGAAAAATAATTTTTTGCTTGTCCTGGCGGGTCTTGCTTCCTCTGTCTCCCTGCCTGTCGACACAGGCCAAGAATGCCTCGAAAGGGAAAACTCCCAGTTCCCAGTTGCCGAGGACTGTATGTTCTCGTCGCCGGGCGCACAACAAGACGACTACACACACTCACAGAAACCGCAAACGAAAAACCAAAGTGCAAAAAAAATTAATGCGAATCAGGGATGCAAACAAAAAAATGAGAAGGACCAAAGTGTCTCTATACAGCGCTCCATAGCCCATGTGTGTATGCAGATTGTTTTCAGGATGTTCGCTAGAACAAACACTTTTTGAAATCACAGCCAGTATGAATCAGTAGTGTCAACCTAGTTATATGACGACACCAACAACTACGACGACGAGGAGGACGACTTCGATGTAGCCGCTACTAGTATCCCTGTGCATCTCTCGTCGGGCTCTGGATCGATTCGGAATGTGGAAAAGACAACAAGGAAGGTTTGTCATAAAACTTTCTGTGGTTTTGGAAAGTTATCCAAAAAAAGTTTTTTCCTCATTCCTCGTTTTGTGTGTGTCTGTTTTTTTTTTGTACGTCTTGTGTCCTCTGAGATGGTTTGGCTCATTTTTTTTTTGCGTTTGCTCCTTTGGCGCTTGGTGTGGTATTCATTCCGTGGATTTTGGCAAACAACCAGAAAAATAATATGGCAAATAGAAAACGGAGATTTAAGCCCGATATCAACTGCTGCGGAGCGATCACGAGCAGCAATTAAAGTATGAAACGGAAGAGTTTAAAGTAGGCGCGGTTTTTGCCCTCTACGGCTTGTGCTGGTGTATTATGATGGTTTCTTGGAATGTGCGGCTTCCTTCCTTCTTTCTTTGAGAACGTGGCGGGACAAAGTATAATACTTTTCGGACGTGTGTATTTTGGCTTTTTTGTTTTCTTTTCCTTGCGGTATATGAGTGTCGTTGTTTAGAGCTGAACTCTAGGTTATCTCTGTGTGTGTGTGTTTGTGCTGGCAAAAAAGTGTGCAATAGATTGATAATGTTAAGTTTTTGGCAAAACAAAACTTTCGAAACGAGCCAGACACCCCGAGTTTTGAGTAATTGAAAAACTAAATCACAGCGAAATCTGACAGCGCAAAAAGTTGATGTCTATGCGAAGATGTCGGCCAATCTGGGCACCTGCGTCTTGGATGTTGCGGTTTAAGTTTATATATACATTTGACAGGAAGAAATGTTCAAACATTTTTTTTGTGACAAATGGACGTTGTCTCCTATAGCGAGTTGTGGAACTAGAGGTTAAAAATTCAGTTTTCCAGGAGTGGGAGCAGGAACAATCCTATTTAAAGATCAATCCGGCTTGTATATTAAAGAAAGAGGCTCAGCGGTTATATTCATAGACTTGTGGAGGTATGGGGAAATGCGAACGATTGCTGACTTTTGTAAGAGGCTGAGGTTTCTGTCAAACCCAGGGATGGCCTTGCAGAAACACAAACTTTGTGCAGCGTTGAGTTGTATGAATTTTTCGCTAATGAGGCTGCTAAGGTTAAGGGGTTACCTTAGAACATTTGAAGTCCTTTTAAAAAACTATGACCCAGAGTGGTTTTTGAGTAAGCTGCGATCAAAATTATGTGCGACTCTGTTTTCAATACATAACCAGCCTTAAAAGTAGAACCTTTTCTGTCGATGAATTGGTCTTCCGGTACCCCTTATAGTCATAAAAGCTGAGCCCAGTCTGAACTACTTACTGAAGAACTTATGAGCCATGAAGACCGACGCTTGAAGTAAGCTGATTACAGAGTAAGGACGAGAAACTCGTTTGAAACGGCTTAGAGACTTGTTCTGCTAGCCCCTCCGTTCAATCAAAGACTTATATCTCGTCGCTATGACACCATAAGTGTCATAGAGATGTTTAGACCGATCTAAGTCACAACACTTCATGAAAGTTTTGTGTCAACCCTAACATGATCTCAGGGCGTGCCTGCTGCGGAATCTTGAGGAAGCTACAAAGTCCGGATATAGTCGAACGGCTCTAAGAAGCGTTAAAGGCTTATTTGTTATGTTCAAACAACAAGTGCTTTTTCATTTAAAAAAAAAATTGAGGAAGCTAAGAACACCTGCTGATCTTCAGGCATCATTTTAAGAATCTCCGGTAAGAAACGCAACGACCAAATGACAAATTTGCTGCTGTCAGGTCCTACGCTTAGAGAAAAGCTTGACTCTGTCAGGAGTGTCAGGCTAGGGCCTACAACAAATTGTCTCGAAGCGCCAAATGTAGTTCCAGAGAGTGCCGCCCTCTGACGAGGCGTTCTTTTCTTAATATAAATATTTAGAAGAGTGAATCAGTTACCGGATAGTAAGACAGCTCGTAAAGACTTAGCCGCCAAAAATTCAACTATCTTGTATACATCCCCTTGAATAGAAATCTCTCTCGACTTTAGGCGCGGATGCTCCTAAAAAATTTTTTACAGAAAACGAGTGTGAATTATGTGAGTGAATAAAATATATTTTTCTGTACTTTAAGGGAGTTCCGTCGATGAAGAATACATACAAAAGTACTCTGAAATATTCTCGATACCTTTCTACCTACAAAATTTATGCCGCGCCCACTTTTGGAAGCGATCTGCACCTTGAAATATTAGGCTGTGCTTGTTTATGCGAAACAGTGTATTTTTTATGACTGATTGGACAACTATGCGAAAGGTTTAAGACTGCATATTCAACACCTAAATAATTTTTGCTCTATAGCAAATTCTCTGGAAAAAAATCTCAAGTCACCCACTGATGCAAGGATTGAGTCTTTTTTGAACTTGTTCAGTTCCATATTTAGTTTGAGTTAAAGAACATCTCGACACAGTAGAAGAGCAAGCCCTCAAACGGCACCTGCCTGAAAGTTAAGGATAACCTTAAAAGATGAGGATTCCCCTTCTCTGATCGATATATACCTCAGGAAATGGTGAGAACTTTTCAAAAGCCACTCTTCCACTCACGGTAGCTCGGCATTAGAGATTTTAAATACAGACACGCGGCTTAAATGAAAGCATCCCTCATTTTAAGAAGATTGCAGAGCTCTAAATCAACGGCTTGTCGGACTTAAAAACGAGAAGAAGAGCTATGGAAAAATCATCCTTCATTGATTGAAGCAATAAATCATCCTACTGCGTAGTCCTGCGATGGTTCAAAACAAAATGGCTACCCAGCGCAGAAAATACTCAATCAAATCACCAACAAAACCTAACATCTCCGACACAAAATATTACTCTGAAGGGTGATGCCAGACTTTTCGGACTGAATTGCCCACGACGCTTATCAGAAATACCCAAAAATGACATATTTCGCCCTTTTAGCTTGTTTTGAAAGGAAAAATGCACGATCTGGCATGACTGCCACTGAACACCTTAACTCTGTCGTAAATCTGATGTGACAGCCACGCCCACTTGGCCTACGGAAATAGGGCACCAGACAAGCCACATTCATTTGCCAACTGCCTTTGTTTTTCTTCCCCTAGTTGCGTTTCTTGGATATTTTGAAATACTCGTATGTACCTACTGTGTAAGGAGTCCACATAGGGCTGACAACATTCGTCCTACTTCCAAAACCAATTCCAACATCTGTCTGTCTCAAGTATCCGCACTGGATCATCTGAAATCTGATAAGTAATTGTCCCGCTCAGCTCGCACATAATCAGAGCACAAATTAGGATCACTCCATTTTTCGGTAGCCCAATTTGGAGGAAGATAAAAGAGTGTGCCAATTGGGTATAGACAATCGTTCATCCTTCGAGCGCACCACCGCCACCCAGCATACTCGTATTTGGCGTCAATTCAAAGTGGCTTCGGCTATGCGGGCACATTCGTCCACGAAGCCCTCCCATGTAAGGAGCCACAATAAAAGGCAATAATACAATTTCGTTTCGATTGTGACCAGGAATTTAAAACAGGGATTGCGGGCGCAAAAGCACACAAAAAGAAAATCAATTTGTTATAACGAGGAGAGCGTCACGAATATTCGGAGATTGTAAGTGAGGATTCGTTTTTGCTACAACACTCCTTTGCATACACAAAACTGTGTGAACACTGAACATGCCAGCGCAAAGGGAAAAAGTTTCTTTTTGCTTCTTTTTGCGCGCTCCTTTTCCAATTTCTTTGGCTTATTTAATCTACTTGGTTCGGTTCGGTTTCTTTTACGTATTATTTTTTTTTTCCTTTCTCATGTTCGTTTGTTCCAATTGAGTGTTATCCTTGGCGGTTCACCAAAGAAGCCATAAGGCTATACATTTTCCCTAAAGTCATGCAACTTCTGTCTGAACTTTAATAAGTTTCTCAACTGTATATTGGCAGGTGGGTTCGAGAAATCACTTTTCACTCTGGTACAGCTTAAAGTCGGAGTTCAGGTGGGGGTGGGATCGCGGGGTGTGTCCAGGTAAAGGACGTGGTATTATGCAGACTACTGCCATCGAGTGTAGTTGTGGAATAAATACTTGGACTGTCATGCGTTTGGGAAGTTGGAGTTGAAGTTCGTATTAAAAGTTCGGAGAGTTTTATGGTGCAGAGAGGGATGGATGGATAAATCCGAGACATATTTTAAAATATTGTTTTAAAAACTCAAGTTGAACAGAAACTGAGCAAAGATTGGTAGGGCAGCTTGAGGGAGTAGTGGTCGGTGTACTGAACTCTACTTAGGAGTTTTCCACTGCACAAAAAGCGGCTCAGGAATATTCGAGTCTTGATGAATTTAACAAATTTTAAGAGCTACCAAAATAATATAAAAAAAATTCCTGCTACTAAAAGTTTTAAAGCAAACAAACAACTGAAAACGTCTACCAACAAACGGGGAGGGTTTTCGGACTTTCTGCTCATTGAATACGGATCACATTTTTGCAGCCGAACCCATTCAGTTCCGCACTTGTCGTAGAGCTGCTTTCTGGCCACAGATCCTGGTCCAATCTTGTCTTCGCTCCTTTCAGAGACACACTAGGGCTTGCTTCTCATATCTCTTCGACTACCTGCACACATATTCCCTCAGCCTCCGAAGTCCCGCTGGTCGATTTGCCTTAACCTGGGAACCATCCGAACTCTTGTCGTAGACCCCATTTAGAACGAGTCTTTTCGAAAGCCGTCTTACTTAGGTGGCGCTGCAGTTCGGGGGTGAACCTGGGCCTTCAAAACGCCCCCCAAACTTTTAGCCCAAGAGCTCAGAAAGCTCTGAAAAATTCTTTGATGGATTCCATTGGCAAAAATTTCATTACAAAATTAAGTCTCAGCCCCTCAACAAAAAAAGGCCTGCATAAGATACGATGGTCGCTATCTGGACACCTGTTCCTATGAGCGCAGGACTTGAAAAAAAGGTTGGAAATGATGATAAGTCTTTGCAAAATGTTGACAATCTCATTTTCAACACCAAAAATGCGGACCAGACGAAGAAAACGTTATGATACGAGCTGTTTAATAGTCTACGCCAAAGCCTAACCTACGGCAGAGTCACTGAAGGTGCTAACAATTTCGAAAACCTCTGCAAGACAACACGAACTGTTTAATACGAACGGCCGGTGTTGATATTGTCAGCTCAAATCATTTCCTACAAGACTGTTGGATTTGAAGTTCAGTATGCTTCGAAGGTGTGGCACCTATTCGTATCACGGAACGCGGTTTTTGAAATTGCCATCTTCATTCATACTAAAAAGATCTTTTCAAATTCTAGTTCTTCTGTAAAAAATCTGAAGGTTGGTCAAAAGAAGAGGTAAAATTCAAAGCGATCAGGACTGCTAAAAAGACTTCTCCGGACTGGGATCAATATGTGTCAGTAGCACAAACCTTTCCCACTTTCGTTCTTTCGTAAACAAACCTCACCTACGCGTATGTAAGCTGGCCAACCCATCTAAAGTCAAGTTGAAGGAAACATCGCTGATGGGACTGCATTTTTCATCACGTCCTCCAACATCACACAAAAGGTGGAATTCCGTATACAACTCTCTGCCATATGCCACTGGAACACCACCTCTGCGCCATTTATCAATAACCCGCTTAATGCCTTCGATTTGATTCATATCAGGGAGCATCCATTATCCAAGTCGTTCTTGGCAATTCCCTTTCAAACTCTGACCTGCGCCAGCAATATTTCTCAATATAAGCACAACTGTCAACCCTTATTTTCGAAAGAAAAAACCCTCTATGCCTATTAACCACTATTAAACCATCAGCAAATGGAACGACACGCCCACCCCAAATAGGGCTTTTAGTAAAACTTTGACACTTACTTACGCATAAATCTTCACAGCGAATGCCGATTTTACGCATAAACTTGATACCGAAAAAGGTGTTCCATTCCACGGGTACACTTACCGGAGAATGTGCTACATAAAATAGGTAGCACAGGATAAAATTCCATCCACAATAAGAATGATTATGTGAAAAAGGATACCCCTTGTGTGGGGTATCCGGATACATAATTCTCATCCGTGCATGTGACAACAACAAGGTGGGGTGGTGCCGCAACAAAAAGGTCTCCACGCATTTTTTCGTTTTGTTTTTTTCTTTTTACAGGCTACACAAAGCCTTTCTAAAACACATACCGAAGACATTCGCTTCGCTTGGATATGTGTGTACGATTCGATTTGCCGATGTTTATAATCGGATTTCGTTTTCGTTTCACTGTTTTGACAGACAATGCGACCAACGACTTCCACGGTGACAACTGGTGAAATAGAAAATTTAATCGTTTGACATATTTATTGTGACGTGTGATTTATTTTTATTCGATTATCAACAGGATTTATTTATATGCTGATGTCCTTTTTCGCCTTGAGGCTTATTTCTTTTTTTTTTCCATCCCGCCCCCGAACAGGAGGAAGAAGAAATCATTTTCTTCTTGACTGGAAAATAATTCAAGGGTGTGTGTTCGTGCTGTTGTGACAGGTTCTAAAATTGGGGTGTCGTTGTTTTTTTTTTTTTTCATTTTTTTTATTCCAATTAATTCTACAAAATCCTTGCTTATGTCATTCCAATCCCTGATTTGGAGATTTGGCCCTCAGTTGCCATGAGGATGTGT
Organism: Cheilosia impressa; assembly: GCA_948293265.1. Lineage (NCBI taxonomy): Eukaryota > Metazoa > Arthropoda > Insecta > Diptera > Syrphidae > Cheilosia > Cheilosia impressa. Next base: position 51,600,024 of record OX411884.1, on the reverse strand, counting down.
GTGAACCTTGAATTTAGCTTGGAGGTGGATAAGTCATCTTAGAAATTGACAGAGACAGAGTTTGGTGCGCAGTGGGCACATGTTTAAAGGTGGAAGTGGTGCCTGCCCTTGGAACTGAGCAAGAATGTGAAATAGGACCGAGAAAAATGAGCTTCAGAGAAGAAGAAAATGCTTCCAGGTACGGGGTTTCCGCAAGAGAGGTCTGCCAGGTATTCGGTCACTTTAAACTGGCAAGTGCTTAAAGAGAAAGGTGAGCCTTTCTTTCCTGCTATTACTGGCAGGCACTGGTCCCGTTTAAAAGACGTATGTAGCGAAGATTGAGATCGGAACTGATTTTAGTCGGCCTTACCACCTTTTGAAGTGGTCGCTGAGTGTACTTTAAACACGTTCGTCGTTTGTCGTTTCTCGTTTGTCGTATGTCGTATGTCGTTTGTCGTTTGTCGTTTCTTGTTTGTCGTTTGTCGTTTGTCGTATGTCGTATGTCGTTTGTCGTTTGTCGTTTGTCGTTTGTCGTTTGTCGTTTGTCGTTTGTCGGTTGTCGTTTGTCGTTTCTTGTTTGTCGTTTGTCGTTTGTCGTTTGTCGTTTGTCGTATGTCGTTTGTCGTTTGTCGTTTGTCGTTTGTCGTTTGTCGTTTGTCGTTTGTCGTTTGTCGGTTGTCGTTTGTCGTTCGCCGTTTGTCGTTCATCGTTCGTCGTTTGTCGTTCGTCTATAGGGTAACGTATGTCTTTTAGGCCCAATCCCACATAAACGAGATTTTCTTACGTCGAAGAAGCAAGCCCTTGTCCCGTCTTAATAGATCCAAGGAATCTTCCAACTTAAAGAACGTAGAATTAGGCTTCGGTGTAGCGCAATCAGGCCCCTTAAGCTAATCAGTGGACATGGGAAACAGGCGGGCATCGGTCGCTTCTTGTGAAAGGTGGATCAGTTTTCAGGATTTCCCCCGAATTTTTCAGTGATCCCCTTCACCCACAAGTTGGAGTCTCAATTTTAACCAACAACGAACATTCGACCCTCGAACGATCTTTTTTGTATGCCTTTCTGAAAAAGTTTCAACAAAAGAACTGACTCGCCAAAATTGTTCGAAAAACCCTCAAACCGAGCCCTAGCAAGGATGTCCTTTCTTTGTAACAACACCCAATTTATTCAGCTACATTCCTAACATGTAACACATCCCGTCCTCGGACTATTCCCATTCAGAAGCAATTTACATACGTCCCATAGAATTTGTCAGCATATCGCCTTTGGAAAGCTTAACGCGTACACTACTTCGGATCGAATCGAAACTTTATAGCTTTTTTAACACCCTTGCGGGACTGGAATTTATTTCTACTTGGTGGCAAATAAATTGCTTTGTGAACTTCTGTTGCTCGAGGTAATTAATTTCGCAAACTGCTGCGCTACACAAGTGACACGCAGCGAGGACCAACCCCAGTCCGTCTCAAACGGAATGGCGAAAGTTATTTAGATGGCTCAACTATTTCTCAGGGACTAAAGTTTCTCCATACACTCGTATGTTTGTTCAGGGAAGAATTACATCGCCATCGGTACACTAATTGATTGTAGAAGCTGTATATTCCAAATATGCCGTAATTAGCTAGTTTCAAGTTCCGAGTTTGTTACTCCTGTCTGTTTCTGTATGCGGGAAACTCCAACAATGAAAGCAGCCCCTGCCCCACAAGGCATAAATATGCTCGGATACATTTCTGGGGAATAGAAAACACAATAAATCGAAAATAATATACTCGGAGTCGGTACGTCTTGAGTACAGTTGGAGAATGTTTGCATTCATCCTGTCCGGGGCGAACAACAATAAAAATTCCTATTCAACTATAGACGGAGTAATGATGCATGAATGCCATATCCCATTGAGTCGTGTAGGTTATATGAACCAATGGGATGGATAATCGAAATGGCTACTTGTGTGTGATATAATGGATATTGTATAGTCGTTTGGTATTTTCAATTGATCCAGCCCCGCCCCAATATCGTAGGATAATATAAAACATAACTTTTGGGATATGATATACCTCGGCGCAAGTTGATAGAATTGGAAATTGTTCTCTCGGGGGGGTTAACCTGAATTTGAGTGCATAAAAAATGCGGCAGCTAGAGGGAGAGTTTGTATAATTCAGTTTGGAAGGATGGCATAATAAGAACTGCGAATGGAGATGTTTGGGGTAGGGGGACCTATGGATTAATCGGAGTTTTTTTTTTTGCTATATGGACTGGTTTTCCCTGCAGGTTGTCGAACAAGAGGGCAGCCTTAAAACAAATCGTGAAGACGTCTAAATTCTGTCCTCCTAACCGGCTAGGGTCTTTGCCAAAAGTGTCCAAGGGATCAGCCAAACAAACAGCTGAAGTGCATATAGCTTTGGGCATGCAAAGATTTTAGAGAAATATATGGGGAAACGTTCTAACTTCTAGCTGTATGTCCAGTGGACCGTAGATGCAAGTCGGCACGGGATATCTTGATCCTACCTACACCAAATTTCGTTTACAATTGTTTCAACATCATTCAAACAAATAAAGATGGTATGTGGTAAAAAAATTTATCAGGATTTCGGTAGAACTTTCTTTTGCTACTTTTACAGACGAATTCCACGAAAAGGAAAGCAATATCCATCTACACAGGATTCACTGAGCAACCGATGCCAGAGAAATTAAACAAATACGGCTCGGAGGCTCTGTCATTCGACGAAGCAGTCCGTACATTGTCTGCTCATGTTGGCAACACCGCAGAACGTTAATACCATATTTATCGACATCCAAGAAGCCATCGGGTAAGCTTTGCCCGGACTATAAAAGAAGTCGGGCTAACAAGCGCTCGCAGTTTGACAGATCAGGGTGGATCATAAATTTCTTAGATGAACAAATAATGAATTCAAATTTCAAAAATTAAATGTGGAGGCTGCGGAGGGCCCAAGTCGGTGCAACTTGTACTACTCACATAAGACAATTCAGCAGTGACCCCCTTTAAAGACACCACAAGAGGTCCACAAGGGCGATATTTAGGCCACTTTGTGTTAGCTACCCAAAAATCTATCCTCACCTAACCGGCTTGAGTCGTACAAATTTTTTTTAAAAACTGCAATAATAAGTCCCAGCCAATGCTTAAGAGGAAGGGATGAACTTCCATTGATATGTGGTGTATAAATTCCTTCTTTGCGATTTTCAGTGTCAAGCAAGTTCTTTTGAGAAGGGAGTGGTCCATTCGTCGGTGCCTTGTACATATTAAAGTTTGGAAATCTGTTCAGAGAAGGAATAGAGAAAAACACTCATCATAGAGCATTTGCCAGCACTGGCAGTATAGTTTTTCTGATTATATTTCAAGTTCAAACCTTATCCTATATAGTTAAGCGCCTGATTCTAAAAATTCACCGAAGAATAGAAAGACCCAAAGCAATAGTCCCCCCTGGCTAAGTGACTCTTTGCAAAGACTATGATGAATGAAGAAAACAAAATAAAATACAAAAAATGGAGGCGGATTCTCGAGACTTCAAAATTGCCCTACAAAAGAGTCTAAGCTGCCTTTTCCTTTCGAAAGCTGTCTCCAGTTTCGCATGCTAAGTTGGTTAAGGCCCCCTTCAACTTGCGTGCGCCACCTGAGTCGCGGTCTTCCTCTACTGTGCCGTTCCTCGGGTGTGAATTCGAAGATATAGACGTCTTTAAGGTCGCCAAATGCAATTTACTTACACAAACTTTGCTCTCTTACATATCGAATTACATTCAATACAATTTTAACCAATTTTTTCAGTTTTTCGTTCCTCTGGAAATAATTTAAGACCATCTCAGTTCGAAACAGCGATTCACCATCATGCAAAGGCCCGGGGTATAGACTTCCATCAATTGCACAACATCTCTTAAAATAATTTGAAAGACCGGCTTGTTAAGGTAAGTGAAGACTTACGAGTATATTGAGTACAAACAGCTTTGTACTCCTTTTCAGTCTAGCTTTAGAGCTGGCCGCAGCTGTTTAGCTGCTTTGCTTGAACTTATAAGATAATCCTGCAGAAACTAAAGACACTTCAGGATATTTCTCAGCCCATTAAATAGCGTGCACCTTGAGATTCTCAAATCCCAATTAGCTGGTCTCCTTACGTGTCTGGAACTGCAAAAGATCTGGGGTGGATTTTGTCTAACAATGATCGTCCGGACGGTATTACGATTATATATTCTGGCCAAATTTATGAGCCGTATATTGTGCTCCAGCTATGCCGATCTCATCTTCCTTCTGCTTTTCTTCAACGCCTGCCGCTGCGACTACGACTGTGACTTCCGCTGCTAACTAACTCTTCTCTCTCTCCGGTGACGCTACCTATGCTCTACCATGAAATAATCAAACTCCAACAGCTCAACACTGAAGCTCTTACTAAAATTGATCTCTTAGAAAAGAAAAATGATTCTCTTACTAAGAAAGTAAATTCTTTAGAGCAAAAGATCAATGCACTCGAACAAATACAATTGCAACGCTCTGTTGACATCGTTGGTTTGCCGAATATAAACAGTGAAAACATCAAAGAGAGCGTTATTAAACTGGTTGAAGGTATTGGCGAAAACATAAGTGAAAATGATTTTTTTTTTTTTTTTTTAAACTTTTTGGTTCCGAGTCCACCACCAACAGAGGCAAAAACAACAAAAGCAATAACAACAAAAGCAACAACAACACCAAGAGCCGAATCTTCATTAATGAATGCCTTACAGGCTACACTCGTTCGTTATTCAAACAGGCCAAGGATCTTAAGGTTAACAATAAGTGTAAATATGTATGGATTCGTAACTCCACAGTGCTTGTGAGAATTAAGGAAGGAGATAAGGTACTCTCAATCAGAAACTGTGATGATCTTGCATCAATTTATAAACTCTCTAATGGAGTCCAATAGTTTAAATTTATCACACAGTTTGTTTGATGGTACATTATCTACTTCCAATTCGAATGCACTTGATTGTTTTTGTATTAACCATTCTCCTCTAAATTGTCATGGCTTCACTGTTATACACCAAAATATTCGTAGTTTAAGGAAAAATTTTGATTCATTTTGCTCTCATTTGGCTTCTCTTTCCCATCTTCCTGATATTATATTCTTATCGGAGATATGGATTTATGACTCTGAAATATCACTTTTTAAGATTCCTAACTATCTGTTTAATGCTAATTGCAATAACTCATACGCCGCCGGTGGTGTTGCAGTGTTTTACCGAAATGACTTAGCCTGCAATGTAAACGGAATTACTCTGAAAAGTGCGGATTTACTTTTTGTGGATCTTGAAATCAATAATATGCAATATACTTTTGTATGTGTATATAGGTTGCATAAAAGTAGTGTTTCTGTTTTTGTGGATGATTTTTGTGATTTTTTAAGAAGTAATAACTCGAAGAATATGTTCTTTTTGTTCTTTGTTATCTGATGCAACTCGTGTTACTGAAATGACCAGTACGTGCTTAGACCATATTTTCTTACGTTTACATAGAAACAACACAGTCAATTTTCAGACAGCAGTATATGACATGAGGTTAACTGATCATTCCTTGATTTGTATTCAGTTCGATCACAATATTAAAAAGCTTAATTCTGTGGTTTTCTCCGAGTCTAAGACAGTGGATTATTCTGCTCTGAGATATGCTCTGACATTTGAACTCTGGGATGAAGTTTATGATGCTATTGATCCGTCAACTGCGTTTGATTTATTTCTAAAAAAGTTACAGGTTCATATTTCAAAATGCACTCGAATTGTGAATGGTAAATCTAATAAGTCTAAGCGCCTTAAACCCTGGATGTCGCTGCAGCTTTTAAATAAAATAAAAAAGAAGAACCGTCTTCGTGTTTCAGTTGCTAAACACCTCAATAACATAAGACTTAAAAACTATTATCTTCGCATATGTCATGAGTTGAAAACCGATATACCCAAATGCAGAGATGATTATTATACTCGTAATTTGGCGGACAACCTTGGGAATGTTAAAAAGGAATGGAGACTCGTGAACGAAATCTTAAATCGAAATGTCTCAGAAGTTGAGCCTAAACTTAAAAAAGGCATACAAATTATTTCTAACCCACTGGATATAGCTAATACCTTTAATGAGTATTTTTCTTCAATTCCCAGTTCGTTCCAGGGTGAGAATACTCATCTCCATGATGACGTTATTTGTCATGATGTTTTTAGTTCAAATAGTTTCGGTTTTTATGATTTTTCTGCTTTCGAAATTCACAAATTAATTATTTCACTTAAATCCACGAATTCCATGTCCCATGACCTCATTTCAAGTCACCTGCTTCGAAATATCTCTTTTTTAATTGCAGATGTCTTATGTTTTTGACTATCACCAGTTTTCGTTCATTACATTTTGGAAAAATAAATTGGATTATGCCATTAAACTTGTAATTTTTGGACTTCAACTTTAGACTTCAACGTTTGAAAAATTGCGGAATGAGTGCCATGCTTTCATGTAAACATCCGTGTCTTTTCTGAATTTCTCAATGTGGATAGCGGTGTACCTCAAGGCTCTGTCTTCGGTCCGCTGCTTTTTTATTTCAAATAAATAGCATAAAGCCCTGGCAGCTAGTGCTATATTTTTTTTTTGTTTATATAAATCATTTATGTAGCAATAATATTTCAAATAAGTATTTTTCTTAATTAGTTAGTCGAACACTTTGTGTGTCTTTGGGAGTTTTTTTTTAGAAGACTTCGGAAGGAGTTTGTAAACTGGCAACCCATAGATATATTCCGTTCATTAACGACAACTCCATTGACCACCTTCTTTTACGAAATCTTCGTAGAAATATCCGCCCAAATATAGATAACAGTGAAACATTGTCAGTTCGTACACCAGGTGGCAAAAGACCTTTAAAGAAGCCTTATCTTTAGTGAAAGAAATCATGTAAGCCATATCCTCTGAGATAGCCGCAAAAGACAATCAAGTTCTTGAAATCAGTCTCTTTAAGCTCGAAAGAAGCCCTAGAGACTTGACCATCGCTTGTTTCTTAGGGTAATGCCGGAACAACATAAATGTCCCCTTTGCTGGATGTCAGGGAATAGGGAATTTGATGGAATCTTCTTCAGCCTTTTGTACAAGATAAAGGTACACCTTCGGTCATAATTTTCTATCATTCAATTATTCAGTTTACAAAATTTCTCAGTGAAACTCCACAGACAGAGAGACTGTTAATTTTGCCTACAATCCCGAGTCTTCCCGTCCAATACAATAGATAGGCTCACGCATTTCTCCTGTTTTTAGTTACACGCCGCCTTGCCCTACATGAACCCAAAACAATCCTCCCCCTTCATGACTCCATTCGTATATACGAGTACCGAGTATTAGATTTCAGCAATTTAATGAATCTGCCGGAAATTCATTAAATCTACTTGTAACTATGTGAGGCCAGTGGCCCATTTTTGTGCAGTGGATAGCAAAATCATCATTCGGCCATTATCATAACCCTAATCCCCTTCATCAAATCCATGAAATGGACAAAAAAACTACCCTTAATCACACTTTTGTGATTTTCCCTATACTCAATATCAATTATTCCAACGTTCACTTGAATTGACCAATAGAATTGGTCCATAATCTTGAATTTATTGCCATTATACCTTTGTGTGCGATGCCACAGCCACCTATATACATATACGAATAATCAGCTAAGAGCAATCCCTCTCGTCTGTCCGTGATTAGCAAGGGCTTAGGATATATGATTTTTTCGTCTTGCGTTGAATGCTCATGCGACGTACGGAGGAGGACATGTCTTTTGTATATATATAGTGTATGTAGGCTTAAAGTTCAAGCTGGATTGGTATCATGATGTCGGGCAAGCCAAACGAGGTTGCCAACTGTCGATTTTCAAGGGGCATTTGGGGAGGAGATTCTGCATGAATGTGGAATGACGTTCAAGTGCTATATAGGAAGATGCAGGATCTGTATGTCCTACGCGTGGGAATTCGCTCATAAAATTTGTATTTCACAATGAATCGAATTGTGTACTTTTTATCTTGGTAAAGATAGCTTACTTAAGGCCACAATACTGTAACCCTATATATTCTGCTCCATTCGCCACCTTCTCTTAAGAAATCTTCGTAGAAATATCCGCCCGAATATATAGAGGAACTGCGATACTGTAACCCTATACATTCTGCTCTTAGATGCCCAGAACTGCTTTGGCTACCTCAATAAGCCTCCCATCAGTCCTAACCTGTAGAAATATTTTTGACAGATTTGGTTGTCATAGATAGCCTTTTAGACTGGGATGACCAGGGTCGGCATTCTGTAAGGCGAAACGTTTTTTGTGTGCACTAACAATTCACTTCTGCAACTTAGAGCACATTTCAGTGCGCCCAAAAACTTGTCAAATTTTTGGCCTTACAGAATCTGATCCCAGATTTATCTGATTGAAAAGAGGACATTCAAAATACTTCCTCAAAAAAACTGACTCTTTTTTAGCATAAAATGAGGATTTGTCGCTTTAAAAGAGGACGTCCGGTCAGCCTTTTCTGGGCACTCATAGGCATTATTCGTAGAAGAACTTCCACTCATATGCACTTATAGGCTTCTGGTTCAAACTTTAATGTGCTTGCACAGTGTGGACCCATGGTTATCGGTCTAGGAGTGCCTAGACTAAGCCAAGACAACCACCTTATTTAGTCTTGCCACGCTTACCTTAAAAAAAAAGGAAATTGATTGCCAAGAGAAAGCTTGACTATAGAAGCTTTGTGCAGTTCAAGAAAGTATGAGTCTGTTGCCAATTCGTGTTCCTTGCATGCCTCATTTTGCCAGAGCTGGCTTAATTCTGCCTGACAACCTGTTGCTGTTACCGATGCCCGAAAAAATGTTCTTTTTTTTTTCATTTTATCGAGTGAATGAAGATGAAGTTGGACAAAAAAATCGCACTGGTCGAGATGGTTTCGCGCGATCCAGTCGTGTACTTTTTTTCAGCTACTACAGAAATTAGGTAATCGAAGAGTGGATAACCATGTTGTACATCATTTGTTTTTAAATTTTATAACAAAAACTACATAAAGCGTCCCATGCAAGAAATGTTTCCACCGCCCGAGAGCTATTTTGTAAGCCCCCTGTTGATGATACTTGCCATGCCAACAAACCCACTGAGAACTTCCCAAAACCCCCGCCCAAACCAACAACGAGAAATCAGTTCACATGGCAACCATGAAACCCCAACTAAGCCGTCCGACAGATCCCGCTGAGAAGTTATAATAATAAAAGTTAACTAAAACTATCTACCCCCGAAAAAAAAATCGCTGAAGCGAAATGATATGATTTCAAAGGCCATTTACTCCTGTCCCATAGTGTCCTTTTTTCTCCTATTTCTTCTCCGTGATATGCCAGTGGGTTGGCTCTCGTTGTCGTCGTCGAAAATGCTTTGTGGCTTTCTGACCATCACAACTTAAACCTCATCGCATGAAGGGAGACAAGGAAAATAATACCGACGACGAGAGAGAGAAAAAAAAAATGAAACTGGAAATCCACTCGCCGAAGTAATCGTATAATTCACCCAGCGTGGGGCGAATGTAAAAACCTCGAATAGAAAATGAAACATAGTTTTCCATGAGAGATTACACCAGTTAAGTTTTGGTCGTATATATTTTTCTTGTCTTCGCTGCAGCACGCTCGCTCCCTCCTCGGACTCGGGTGTTGTTTTAAAAGATCCATGTATGCAGTTGGGAGTGCGCGATCCTTATACCCAAATACATGTGCTGTTAAGCGTTTATTTAAACACACATTTGCTTCTCTGGCTGCACTGCAACATTCGTTTTCGTTTTCATTTCTCATGAGTGCGAAATTCATTGCATGTTCTAATACGGGCCACGGACCACGGGGTTGTATGGTGGTTATGGTAACGAAATTCGTTGGTTATTTTCTTTTGCTCGTTTCCTTTGACCGCAATCGATGGAAAGCAATTTCCGTAATTCGGGTCTGAACTCACTTACATCTCGCCGTGCAGTGGGGTGTGAAGAAAGGGCATTGCCTCATGAGTTTAAAAAGGGACCGAAATCGATGGTTTAAACAAGCGAAAACGTTTAAGGACTATGCAATTGGGATAAATGTGGGAAAATTGTTGGGGTGTTTAAGTGGGGGAATGTCCGTGATGAAATACGGGACACCTAAATTATTTGTATCTTAACGAAGCTCGTAGTTGGAATTTTTAAAAAAAAGTGGCAAAGGAAGACTGAGTTGGCCAGTAATTTTTGAAGTGATTTTGACAAGAGCAGTCCTGACGTCGTGTCTACTTCGGGCCTCTAGTATACGCCTTTCCGAAAAAATCGAGGAGCGCATATCCTTGGTTGTGACATCATTTGGAATTTTGACTCACATTTCAATAACCGAAGACTTCATTGCCCACAGTCTTTCTTTAATCACAAATGGGCCTCCATATACCACTGGATGGGGTAGGTCTCAGAGATGTGCATGTGCTTGTGCATCCTTCTTGTGTTTTCTAGATACAATTTGACGCTGAGAAAAAACCTGACAGTCAAAGATATATTTTTAATATTTTTTCTTGTTGTATTTCACTATTAATGTGAAACAATTTGTTTGTTCAGCAAATTATTAAATTTATTAATTATTCAGCTAAATTGAATTTCCAAACAATGTAAAACACATTGGCTTACAATCTTTCAAGTTCCCCTTGCATTTGGACATCCAGAGACTTAGCCGGAAGAGAAAACGTGTGCACGACGCCGTCTGGCGTATAGAATTCCGCCACAAGTGCTTGGCATTATCTCGAGCTCCGCGAAGATACGTCACAATGAAACTCTGAATACATTTCGCTCTTCGGTATCCAAAGGCTGTTCAATTTTACTAAAAAAAAAATACATGCCTCATATTTCTTTCAAATAAAATTCCCAACACTTTTGTCGAAAATTCCTCATTTCTATTACCTATCCTCAAATTAAAATTACAATTCGACACTTTGGCTCATCATTCCCCAATGCAAATTCATGTACAAATATTCCGCCTACACTCGAGCACACATTTTTAATTGCATTTCCTGACATAAGACACTTCTGTGTGTTATCCATTTTTATTATAACTTTAATTAGCACTTAACTTTATGATGTCATTAAAATGCTATTCCATTTTAATTACTTAATGAATCCAACATACTTTTTAATTATTGCTGGCATCTGTGTCAGTGTGGCGAAAATGTTTTTAAAACGCTAAAAATTACTTTCCATCCATCACTCGAAAATGCATCAAACAAAAAAATAAAATAAAATTATACTCATAATCTAAATGGCTTTTAAATAGAATTAAAGTAACTTTAAGCAATTAATGTCTCCCGTGTTGTTGTTTTTTTTTTGTTTGCGGTTGGTAAAAAAATCGGAAAGTGATGTGTAATTAAAATTTACAACCATCCATGTTAAAAAGTCCTTGATTATGGGGTGGCATTAGGTGTGTTTTTTTCTTCGACACCGAAAAACGGGACCAAACGTATGTTTTCCCCAGCCGCTCGAGGACTTGTTTATGGGTGCGCACTAATTTACGATAATTAATTTCAGTCAATTAGCCAACGATTAGGGGGGAGGCGTTTTTTTCCTTATTTTGTTGTTAATTAGGTGTACTTTTTTGTTTACTTTGTGAGATCATTAAAGTGCAGGTGTTTCATACTTTGTTCACCCATAAGTAGCAACGTTGGTCCTGAACGAATTCATGAAAATAAAAAATATGAGTAATGCCGGTCGTCCACTAAGTGCGCAATGGTTCAATTTTGAGTTTAAAGCAAACTACTCTAATGTAAGAAGAACTGAGTTTTATGTAAGCAACGCGAATGTTTCAGTTTAGAGTTTTTGCTCAACATGTGTACGGATAGTGTGCAAACTCGTTTTGTTTATTTAGCATGGATGTGCACAACGTTGAGCAACAATCACACGATAATATGTGCTGCATATTAACTGCTCAACCCATTGCTACACTTCTTGAATATTTCGTCGCACCCGAGACCCAACGCAAGCCAAGTCAACAAGGATTGTATTGGGTGCGATAAACCTTGTGCCTTGAGCCATTAGAATCAATCAACTCAAAACAGTTTTTATGTGTGTTAAATATTTTCCTCGAAGGTGTATGGCGAGTGAGTGAGTGGGACCATAGGAAAAGCTACCAAAGTGAGGTCGAAATATTTAACGAAGCTGGTTGAGGTCTCAAGCTGTTATCTTCTCTCGTCTTTACTCTCATTTGTCCTCTACTTTAATTAGGTCGCTGGTCGAGGTGACTTTCGCAAATTTTATGGCTTTCACTCTCAGTTGCCTCCGAACGCCGTCGTAGACCCTCCATAGGAGGGTACCTTAAACAGATCTTTGTGAAACGCCTGCTTCCAGTTTGTAGTACTAAGAGCTTGCATTGCTGTGCTAGCTTCGTCTTTTGATCTTGAAGTAGGTATGTCCGTTGTCAACCATTTTAAACGCCATTAGCAGTAGATGACGAGTGTGTTCAACGGGCTGGTCAACTTTCGTGAGTATCCATGCGTCCAACATTTCTTAAAGCAATCACAAAGGAATCGCAGTTCAACAACAATTAAAACTGGGACATCGAGTCATGGACGAAGGCAGACCACGTCGAAATGGGACTTTTAAAGGTATATACCGGAAGACCTCACCCAATAGGCAGTGGAGGTGCCCTTCTTCTTGAGTGCGCCACCTAAGACCAGGTATTTCTCTACTGTGCTGTCCTTCTTGGTTAAAAGTCGAGGTGTAAGTCCTGCAAATGGGTTACCATCTCTTTTTTGAAAAATATCCCCTCTGCCTACAGTCTAAATAATGTCAGAGTAGCTCACGCATGGAGAAGGAACATTTTGAAGGTCCGATCCGGCAGATTTCTGAAGGGGAAAATGCAAAAGCAATTCACCTGCCTCGTTACTGACTTTACCCACCTCTAACTCTTATCCAAGGGTTACCTTCAACGCTCATTAGGATCACATTCCGCCTTTGCGAACGACCTGATTGTTCGTTTGAAGTTCGACTTTCAAATACCATCTGGGCGTCTAGCGTCTACTTACAGCAATCCAAATCAGTTTGAAGCCATCTCTAATTACTCACAAGGATCTGGCATCAGCGCTGGTCCTTTGACTACGCCACAGCCTCTGTGTGCGGCGCGCACTGTTCATTAGTCTTTCAAGACCAGCCCCATCAATCGGTTTCCTTTCGAGGAACTCTGCCAGGCGTACACCGAAACTACCTCCGCCGTCATTCGCAACGAAAATAAAATAAAAATATAATTTTTAAACCACAGCACTTTGCACGTCTCTGCCTTATCCACAGGCACCCACAGCCAAACGCTATCGAGGTAGAAGGCTATAGCTCGTACCTCTATCAGGCATCCCATTTGCGAAAGTGGAGCTGGGTCTGGAACTTTTAGGTCGGCGCGTCGTTAACGAATATGTGACGTGCAGGTAATGTTCTCGCTCTGGCGAACACATATCCAAAGAGCAATTAGAAGAGTGTAATATGCGTCGGCATCCATAGTGGCTTATACCGCACGCGGCGGATGAATGTGTTTAAGACTCTTGCCAGCTTTGCGCTACTGCTGCTGCTGCTCCGATTCCAAGCTGTACTAATTAAAATTTTGCGCAAAGTGAAGTTCATATCCTTTTCAGATGCTGGATGGTAGGCTTACAGTTAATTACACACTTTAATTTAATGATGTTTCGTTCTGGCAGGCAACACTCCTACTTTTCCAATTAATTCTCAATAGTCGTGTTGGAGTGCGCTGCAGCAGCACTCCCAGCGGTGGCTCTGATTACATACGAGGCATAAGAGTGCACTTATGGCATCCACTAATCAGCCAACTTTATGAGGTAGTGGTGCATTCGAGGTGTCTAATAATTGAAACATCCATCCGCAGCCGTGTAGGTGCTCCTTCTTCTGAGTCGCCGGCATCATCATCCCCTTGACTTTATGGACTTTAAAGCGTTTATTTTAACATTTTCCTACATGAGTGACATTTGTGTGTGTGTGTGGATAGTTGTCCTTTCCTTCGATCGGGAATGTTGTGAAAGCTCGCAGTCGTACGTGACATTTACTTTTGATGATTTATTGCCCCTGCCATACCACATTCGAAAAGGAGAGGTTCTCTTCCTATACACTCGTGTGTATTGAACCCTGGATAGGATGTCCAATCGATTAGTGTCACAGTCACAGGAGAAAATGATTCGTAGGGAATTCTAAAATCCATCTCGTACGTGAGTAATCCTATTTCCTTGTTTATTATGAGTTGATACACAGTTTTTGAGGAGTTGCACCTTAAATCTTTTTTTTTTAATTAATAAGTCACATGTTTCGACCATCGGATTGCCTTCAATTAATGTCAGCTTCCGAACATCCTCCCGACCATTAAAATGCCATTCAGGACAAACATCAAAATGCGAATGAAACAGAAAATATATACGGACACCCTCGCAGGGATATCCCATAGACCATAGCGCAACCTCAGAATTGCAGGACATGCTGCTGCCAATGCAAGTGACACAACATTAATGGAATCATCGAACGGGTATGGGGTGGCACGCGCCGTGCGGGATATCATTAGTACGTGAGTGTTGTTCGCAATTAAAAGCGATAAATTAAAAAAAGAAAAAAAAAAACACTTGTGGCACTTAACGTAAGGCAATCATTATATGAAAATTGTCTTAACTGGACGGATGTTTGCCCCACCCATATCCCCGGTCATTGTAGTCCACTCGCGTCGTGTCCAGTATCCACATGGGACGATAATTACTGTTATTGAAAAAGTGGCTGCTATAGTAAATTTAATTGAATTGCAGTTGGGAAATTAAGGACACTATGATGGTGGAAAATGAGAAAGCTTTTCCTTTGTTTCGGATCGGTATACCAATTGTGCGGAAGAACAGGTGATGCCGTGTGGTACTCTGCTCTTATTGTTTGTTCATTAATTTCATTTTGCTTCATTTAATTCAACTAAGGGGGGTTGGAGAAAGAATGACTGGTGAGCTGTTGGGAGTTGGTCTTGGACTGTCTGTAATGAGTTCCATACGGAGATGCACATGCACGTATAAGTTGGGGTGGGCAATCAAGTGAGCCATGGATTTTAATAGAGAGCGAGTGTTCCTTATTGTTTGCGGATGTTTTTTTTTCCAAAGAACTGGGGTTCTACTGATATTTTGTACTGCAGTTTATTCAAAAATGCAACACAAATGCCACAAGAAAAGTAATAAAAAACACACACAAAAAGTCCAAAAGAAAGCCTAAGAATCGTCCTAAAATCAGTCCCAAACAACGTCCCATGATGTGTCCGAAAAACAACCCAAAAATAGCCCTTTAATTACTTAAAATGATACCGAGAAAAACAAGAAGAAAGCACTGCAAGAAACGCAATGAAAACGCATCAAAAAACGACACAAATTGCCACTTTAAAAAAAGTAAAACTCCCCCACAATGCCCAAGAAAACTAAAAAAAAACGAACGAAAAACGTCCCGAATAGTTTGCAAAAACTTGCATAAACGACTGTTGAAAATGCACCTGAAAACGATAAAAAAAATTCCAATAAAACGCCACAAAAGCGTCCTAAAAATGTCACGAAAACGCCACAAGGAACTTCACAAAAAAACATTAAAAACGCTCGAAGAATTCTAAGCCCTAAGAAACTCCTGAAGCAGTCCCAAATACGTCTCCATATGAATCTGAAAAATATGTACCTCAAATCGCCTATAAGAACGCGCGAAAAAATTAGCAAAAAACAACGAAAAGAAAAAAACTGCAAAACTCATAAAGAAAAAGCATCAAAATAAATTACACATTTGGCGATAAAAAAACTCAACAAAAATGTAAAAAAAAAACTAAAAAAAAAATATGTAACGCTCTATTTAAATACGGCTGAAAAAAGTTTCCAAAAACGTCTCAAAAAGTGCCAACAAAAATCGCACCAAAAGACTTCTTAGAATAGACCTGAAAGTAAAATAAAAACGCCCATAAAACATCTTAAAAAACTCCACAAAGCGTCCCAAAAATAGCTCGAAAAGTGCTCAAAATGCTACCCAATCGTCTAAAAAGACGGCCTGATAAACCCTGCAAAAAACGTTATAAAAGCAATCCCACAAAATCCTCCAATACGATACAAAATACTTTTCAAAAAACACACAAAAATAGCAGCCAAATAGAACAAAAAACCCTCACGAAAATGTAAAAATTTTTGTTCAAAATCCTCTCAAATAGCGCTCCAAGGTCCAAAAAAACACGCTTTATATAGCCCATTGAAACACACCCCAATAAACGCTCCGCACAGAGGGCGCTTGAAATTTGCTTGAAAGACGCCCCAAAAAGGAAGGTCAAACCAAAAAAGGCGTAAAATTCTTAATTCAAAAGGTTCTCCCAAAAGAGGTGCATCCAGGAACTTTTATGTCAGGAAAAAACTCCCTATTTACGTGTTCCATGCAGTCGGCGGTTATCATCAGGTCCGTATTTTTCTTGGTTGGTACTCCTGTCATTCTCATCGCCAAAAATTTGTAGAATATGTTACCTAAACTGAGTTTTCAGCCAGAAAATGTAGTAAGAGCCAGTCGGAGCCGCATCAGGACTGTCAAGAGAAGCACTTTAAAAAGAATAGTCGCATAGCAAAACGTTCCGGTAGATCCAAAAGTGACTTCCATCGCTTAAGAAAGTGGCAAACAGATGGCGCTGCTTTCTCTAATTGAATACTAAGAGGGCTATAGGTTTCATATGAAAATATCACTTTCAAACACTTTCTTCTTGGCACCGCAACACAGAAATCTTGCAGACCTCAATCTCCAACTCCGGACAAAGTTGTGACACGTAATCAGGAACACCAAGCCCGATCTTCCTTCTGGATTGGTGTGAGTTTCTACGCCAAAGGTGAAGCCAAAACAATCCCAGACAAACTCTGCAACGAATGACTTCTTCCTTTCATAAACAGACACACATCTCATTGCTGGACGAGCCGCTGCCATGATCAGCACCAATTACACGATGATGTTAAGCTGTTCCAAGAAGACCTAAATGCAAATTACCCTCTGTAACTAAACACTCGCCAGACATGATTGTAATGGATTTCATCAGAAAAAAAAAGAAGAGTATCTAGATTAAGTCACATCCGTTTCCATCCAAATGAGCATCGAATTTCGCGAGCACAAACAAAAATGTAAAACGCTGCACGTGACATCATCACAGCGCTGGGTATGACACCATTCATCAGATTGAACAATTTTTCACATGTTCTGCGTGCAAAATATTGTGCCAACTTAGATGCAACCCAGTCACAGCCATCTATCCGAACACACACACATCTCCGATATGGATGGCCCATATTTCTGCAAAATGTATAATATTCTCCACGAGTATCTTTTTAGCCCCGAATGCCATTACAGATGTATAGCAGCACTCCAATATTCCATAATCATTATCATCATCACTTCACTCATGCTAAGTCGTCCGTCTGTCTGTCACTGATATTTTGTTAGTACGAGTATGTGTGCCAGGGGGTGACTCGTTTTTCATATTTCCTCGCTTCCGACAGCGCAACGATATCGGAAATTGAACGCTGTTCGCTGTTTTCGTCGCAATGTTGCTGGTGTCTCGAAAATTGCTCACACTCGTATACAGCGTACACCCAACAAAGACGTACACACTTTGGATGGGGACAGGATACTGCTGTGTTTTTACCCTCGCACATAATATTTCCAGTTGACTTGCCCGGGTGCGGCGTTTTCCTCTAGACGGAGAATTAGGAGCAGTCGGGAATGGCCCGTTTTCGTATCCTGAAATCGGATTTATGTTAATCGCGACACAGAACAGCCATGCCATACCGCACACCGCACACCGCATGCCATTGGGGAGAAGTTTGACGAATTCCTTGGTAATGATATGGAATTTTTAATATGCCAGTAGCAAATGTACTTACTTGGGCGGAGAGGAAGCGCGGAACTTGTTATCGATGAATTCGTTTGTAGCGCACACAATGGGCGACCTCGAGGGTGCTCACTGAAAACTGAATGCAGTTTTTCTTTCTGCGGGATTGCGCCATCAAAACAAGTCATTGTCGGAAGGGTTTCGTTCTCTGTTAAATTGGATGGAAATGTTGCATCAATATTGGATTTCGAACCACGATTCTTCAACCGAGATATTGCCTGGTGCGTTATTATCCAAAAAAAAAATTTGTTTGGTTGCAAGTGCACAAGGAATTTGTCAGGCGTCAGTACGAAGGAAGTCGATGGACTGGGTAATAGATTGGACTAGACTTGATGTGCTGCAAGTGGGTGACGTATTGGTGTAATTGCTTCGGAAGACCAACGGACCATTTTGGGAGGGATATGAATAGGGCTTTTCTTCTGTTTGATTCGAAGCGTTTTAGGGGTCTCTTTGGGTGCACAAATAATATGTTGCTGTGGCAAAGCTTAAAGGTCTTGAAAATTCATCTCCCTCAAGGCATTTAAAGAGTCCTAAGAACGTAACATTTGAGACGACTTTTCACATCTAAAAAAGCAAATAAGTGCAAAAAGTACAAGATTAGGAACTTCAGCTATTTCATTCTCTACAAATGCATTATAAACGATAATCAAAACTTAAATTCAGACTGAACGTAGCTTATTTTGTTCACCAAAATTTCAAGAAACGATATCAGGTCTGTTTTTTTGAGATTCGATCTCAAAGAAACAAAGTACAGTAGGATTTTCAGCACGCAAATACAGCAACTATACGATCTACCTGACACTTCCAGGACTCACAGTAGCTGTTGTAATTGCGTGCTGAAAATCCTACTTCACTTTGCTTTGCTGAGATCGAAGCTTAAAAAATAGGCCCTGATATTGTTTTTTTTTTAATTTTGATGAACAAGCCACTCTAGGTCTAGGTCTAGGTAATGAAGCTTCAACTTTCAAAGTGTATCGATCTAAAATCTTAAAATCCTTTAACTTTGACAAAAGTTTCAGACTTGAGTCAGCTTTGATATGAAAAAGCCTGGAAGGCAAAATATTTGCCAAAATCCTTCCTGAAGATGTGTAAGAACGGAGAAGTTTTAGCTTGTTAAGGCAGCTACATCGGAGCAGTGCAACTTGTTGAAGTCTTTGGAGAGACTGACACTTTGTGGAATCATTTATCTGATTTCAGGGCCTTCGAGTCAAGCCCGGTGATATAAAGCAGTAGACGAAGACCTCGCTTTAAGTGGCGCTCACAAGTCGAAGAGGACCTCGAAACCGATTTGGAGTTAAGAAGTCGAAGCAGCTATGTAAGGACCAGGGCTCGAGGCCTTTAGTAACCCCTGAGCTGCACAACCGCCTAAGTAAATTTCAGAGCACTTCGAGATAGCACAACTTCCCATAGGGAGGAAGACTTAAATATTCGTGTCTTTAACAAATTTTTAAACTCCGATTTAATGTATTTTTTCCGGGCGACGGCGTTTACTCGTTTACCTGCAGATGGTTCCCTCGTGGATGGTTTGTGTGGTGACGAAGTCTATCTAGAGTAAGATTCGACAACCTGAGACAGCTCAAACAAGCGGGTTTCAGGGTGAATTATCTGCATTCGAAACATATAATGAACACTGAAACACGATGGACAGGTACCTACTCAATATTGAGCAGCTAGTTTTGTGAACGAATTCCAAGACAAGCTTTGAAATCTGCGCGATCTGTCAGACATCTTCTAGGTGCGTCCAATACAAGACGGTTATGTAGAGGCCTCCATCTTTCCTATGCCCCTGGTGGCGATTGTCGGCGCAGCAAGTTGTAAGCGTTTTTTGGTTATGAGAATATAGATTTACTTTTGCGACGAGTAGAGGGAATCCATAAATTTATGCTGAGTCAAACCGAAGAAGCTTTTGCAGTTTTTTAACAGTTTTGCTTTTTAAATTTCAAACGTTTCCGAAGGTTGTCGCTTTGAAGAAAAGATGCAACCACTGAGCAAACGAGCCTAGAATGAAGGTCGACAGTAATAATACAGGCGGTGGGGTATTTTCCCTTCAAATTGGCAAAATTTGTTGGTAGGTATCCAAACGTGGGTCGAAGGTATAAAGACGATATCGTAATTTGTCTACCGATCGTTCATCAGAGCACCACAAGAGTAGGTTAGGTTAGGTAATGTGGCTGTCTGGAAAGACACACTTAGACCAAAATTAATTTAGGTCCTTTGTGATACCACAAAAGTTAGGGGAGGGGGTGGTAAAAGGCCAGTGTGTTAAACTAGACCACAAATACGCAGCTAATTGCATAGTTCATCTTTTGTTTCTATAGCTAAGAACGTATCCCACTAAAACTCGTTAGCCCCTCCATATGAAGTCCTCAATAAGACATAATCTTAGGGCTTAGGGTATGGAATGGAAGAGACACTGCTAAACGTACCTATCTAGTCCGATTTATATCTAAACTAACCTAAAAGAATAAACCAAACCCTAAACTCTACCCACTATAACTTAAAGCTAACCTATCTACTCTTGCCCTAAACGCAACTTGTCCTTCCGTAAAGTCTCTTAGGTAGAGGTTCGTCATAACCTGGAAACACGCCAGATATAAAGTCCTCAGATATAACCAAAAGCTATGACTCTCTGGCCGAAATTGTGAGAGATAGGCCCTTGAATTTAATTTGATCACGATCGACCAACTCGACCGTTGTGTATGTCAGCTTAGAGGTGTCCGTCCGTCGCTGTTAAAATTTCCGTATGGACTGGGCTTTTGTGCTTCTTTCGTTGGTTTGTTGAATAAATTTCTAAGAAAAAACTCTCCGAAGAGCGGCTTCTCTCTCAGAGCACAACAACAGTCTGTAAGGACACCTCGAAGTATATTACCTTAGCCAAGTTCGGACAGAATTGCCTATCATTAAAAGTAGAACTTCAGCTCCCAATTTCCCTCTGCTCCCTTTGCCCACTCTTTGGACACTTCCAAAAGAATCACTTCAACTAACCCGCATCTCAAATAAATAATAAATATTCAAATTCGCGCCTGCAAAGTATGCGCAGGAAAAAAATCACATAACTCACGCCAAACTATTATACCCGTTGCTGAATCTAAAATATATTTTAGAAAAAAAAAATAGAGAAGAGCTGGGTTATGCTATAGAACATAGAAAAATGTAATACGTGCCCACCTGCAGTAATACGAAAATTGCACCCAATCGCGTTCAATATGTAAATGCGGCACTATGCACATGAAACTACTAAGTCACGAAGTCGTGCATGTAATATGAAAACCCTGTGCTTCCCACTGTTGGTGGCTTTTGGGTTTGGAGTTTGGGGTCGGGGATATCCGCATATCGCAGAAGTCAACAAGGATTCGCCAAACGTGATGGGAATTCATTTTTCTCTCTCCACGGACGTGAAAAGAATTCGCTGTTCCGCTTTGAAGAATTATTATATGCATTCCGAAGGATGCCGGAGCTCAGTGAACAGTGACAGCGCATCGGTTTGTATGCGGGTGACTCTGGCGACATATTGAGATCAATGGCTAAAAAATCACACACATTGTTCGCATTCAATTAAGACGACACACCCTTTGCATATATACGGCTGCTGAAGCGCCATTACTACGAGTATCATCGTCTCGTCATCGTCATTGTCGGCATCAGCCACACCGTGAGAGAGGGGTGCGGGCGCACTCATATTTACACCTAGGCAGTGAACTGACGGACATCCCTTCTTCCAGTTGATGGAAGACCTGACATTAATCGATTGCACTCTCACTCTGTGAAATGCACTGGATTGAGTAATAAATCATCAAAGAGGACACCACTTTTCCTGTTTGAGAGCGAGTAACAGCAGCAACACTAGCAAGAAAAAAACACACACGAAGTGCTTTACAACAAGCAGCACCACCGTTCGTCGCCGGTGTCGTCATCCTACAGGGACTCAGCGAATTGTCAACACAAAATATATGCACTACACGAGGCACACTATGCACTGTGAGATACTTTGTGTATGCATCTTTGGAATAGCATCCACTTCAATGAGTGTTTCCGTCCTTTAGAGACGCTTTGAATACGAAGCTTTGGTGCACAACTACCCGCGTCAAAGTGCGCACTTATAACCATCCCCACAGAGTACCATCTACCATCGGCGTTGCAGCAGTATATATGGTGTTCATGCAAACGGCAGCTGCTGTCAATCCCGCTCTCCCAGTAATGGAACATAAAATGCCGGTAAAAATGAATAATTTTTAAATGAAATGGATTGTGAGAGGTTGTCTCTTCGTGGTTGCATTTGTTCATTTTATCTTATCCGTGTGGAAAACTGGCAAACTTGCGGTTGCGGTTTAAATCAATCATTCGAATCAAATGCAATCAATTTTGTATACTGACGGGATGAGCCCTCCTCAGTTGCGGAAGGGGGTGAAAATATTCAATACGACTGATGGCAGTCATTCACTGAACCGGGGGATGTACATTTTGACAGTACAAATGTAAATCGATTTGAAATATTTTTAAAAATTGGTTGCACAAGTCTAAGACATTTTCGTCCCCCACGGGGAACAACAAACATGTTTGCGGCACATGCACAACATGTCTCGGACATATTTCCTTTGTAGAGCAACCACATTTGCTGCATTTTCCAAGTTTTTCTCACTTTTTTGTGAAAAATTTTGGGCAATTTCCAAGAATTTAAGTTGCGAAAACTGGCACCTATCTTTAGACTTCAAGGCTTCGACTTCGTGGCCCGCGGGCTTCTTGCCTTCCCTAATGTCTGTGCTTCTGTGCCGGTGAGTATAGGACAGGACCGATGAAGTCTTGTATACAATTTCCGGGGTATTTCTTGACAAGGGCTTTGTAGAAATCTGTGCGGATCTTCGTTTGACTTCTAAAGTTACGTCGCTGTCAGGTTTTACAAACGGGAAGACCCTAAAGCTATAGGTTTCCATTCCAACGCTCTGTTCAATCGGTGTAAAGCGTCCCTTCATCTTTACCGGTTTTGTCCCAATTTTACCCAATCCCTCAGTGACAGCATTGCTAATCATGTCAATGTCACTGACGAACGGAAGTAATTACACAGATTTGTGAATTTTGCACAATTTCCTCAGGTATGATGCTGAAAATCTACTTTGGTTTAAATCCTTTTTGGACACCCAAAGGTCTTGGTCAGATTGCTGCCGACGAGCGAGCGTTCTCTCCTCATAAATCTGCTCGACCCGTTGCGAGTTTGGAAGTGATGGCAAAACTAAACACAGCTTCGTATAGTTTGTCTTTATAAATGCTGTCACAAGCGCCCCTAAAAAACGGTGGATCTCGATCTGGACTTCTTCGGCTTAGGCAGGGATATGCAGATGTGTAAATTTTTGCATTATTGTGGACTTAGCGGCCCAAAAACTGCACTAGTAGGGACCAATCAGTTTGTTGAGAAACGATTTTATGCGATGGTACAGAGACTATGACTAGCTTTGTTCAGGGCCCCTTCTTCTTTCTTGAAAATCAGGCAGACGTTAATGAGGTTTCGTTCATGTTCATCGTGAAGATGGCTATAGTATGAGCTCTCCAAAACTCGTCTACAGCTGCCTTGAATAGTTGGGCTGGCAGGCGGTCTGGCTCGGCCTGTCTTGTTAAAAAACCCGATTGACTATCCTTACTTAATTTTGGTCGGATGGATGGTAAGCTTGTTTTTCATCATCTTGGTTGAATGGGACCGTACAGCCCGACAGCGAAACTTGGTTGCGCCATATCCTCAGCACCATCTGTTAGCTGCCACTCCACCAAATGGCTTCCTTGTCCAGTTTTTTAGGTGCCTGTTCAGACCTTGACATGTTATTTAAGTTTTTTGGTAAAACTTTGCAGCATTGCTTCTGGAGTACAACTGCTCTATCTCGCGGTGCTCTTTATTTTTCCGCCAGAAAAGACGGCGATGTTCTTCTATTCTTCTCTTAAGTCGAGTCCTTCTCCTTTTCTGTTATATTTCTATTCTTCCTAAGAAATAAATATCCTTCTCGTATTTTGCTCAATGAGCTTATGTGAGAAGCTCACGTTTTTCCCTGCGGCACTGCTCCGAAGCGACTTTTTGGGCTGTATCTTCCTGCAGTTACGTTTTATTTAACCAAGAGTTTTGTTTGGTAAAATCTTCCACATAAGTTGAGGCGCTTCCGACGCCAGTGCAGATTGATACCATCTGCATATGGTTCCTCGTTACGCTGAGGCAAAGGTTCCGGCGGTTTCTTTGCGCTTGTAGCCTCGATCTCCTCATGGAATCCCTTCGTTGTTGTGGCATCTGAGACGCTGATAGAACGCTGGTAAGACTCTACACACTCCCACTTGCAATGCCTCTGACTCAATCGCAGGTGAATTCCGTCCTCACAATCGCAGTGTACCACTCCCTCCGGCGAAAATCCTTGCCCACCATCAGCCACTTCCAATCAAAACCAATGAGTATCGTCGTAGCAAACTTTCACCGTTTAATATCCAATTGTTACTCACAGTCGATTTGATCGAAGCACTATCAACCGCTCTCACCAACCATCGTCGTCCTTAAACCGCAAAACATTTCACGCCGTTTTCAAGCGCTACCCCCAAAAAACTGGATCCGAAATGTGTAACCAATAAATGAAAACTGTTCCACCATCAGCATCCACATACCCCGCAGCATTAAACGACCATATGACGAATAAAACTAAAAAAAAAGATATCCTCTTAAATTTTATGAGATTTTGACGCCATTTGGTTTTTGATTCACGTCGAAAGGCAAAACCAGCAACAACAACAACAACGACGACAACGACGACGACTGTTGTTCTTTGAGGGCGCGTGTGGAACACGGAATCAGCTCAGTAGCAGTGTCACATTTGAGCTTTCTCGAAACAACACACACACAGCACAAGGGGGAACTACTTTCTGTTTTGATATTTATTATTGAGTAGGTTCACCCTGTTCCCCCTGCCTGTTGGTGCGATGTGTGGCAGGGCTCCGTCTTCACCACTGCCACCTATCATCTCCATACACAGATACACGTCAATTTGCAAACAGAGCAGAATGACTAAAACTAAACTTTATGAAATATTTGAAGTGCTCAAGGATAAGCATAAAAAAAGGAGCAAAAAAAAATATACCAACAACAACAACCGAAAGGATATTCCAGTGATATGAACAGTTAAATGAATGTTCTTCCACCCGGTTTGTTTTTTGTTATAATGTCTATCGTGTGTGTGAGAGTGGATGCCATCCGCACCGGTATACAGTAGTTGTGGGTGTTCATGTGTGTAGCGATGAAATAGCAAATGTAAGCACAAACACTTGAATATTAAGAGTTTGGTGATAACAATTTTGCGTACTAAAAACGAAACAACAACATCGGGGGCCGGGAGAAAATAGCTAAACGACAAAAAGGATATTTTCATATCTTGTTTCGGGGGGCGGGGGATGGTGCCTCCTTTATTTGATGATTTTTTTTTTCTGTCCTTGTATTTTATTACAATTGCTGTTTGTTCTTTCAATAAATAAATGTTGTCGCTCGGAGAACAGAGGACATTCTCATGCATAAAACAAGTCGACGTGCAAAAGTGGCAATAACTATAATTTATAAGTCAATAAAAGTGGAATAGTAAAGAGCGCGGACATACATCCTTACCTATCCAAAAGTACGTACATGTGCCTGTCGTTTAATTCCTCCCAAAGGGGTTGGGGGAGGGTGGGGTTGAATTTTATTTTATCAAATAGCCTCTTAGCGAAATTACTTTCAAGTTTATGACTGCCTTTTGCGGTCGAAATGGAGGAAGAAAAAGACAGACGGTGAGGTGGCTTGACAAAGGAACACTGCAGCTGTAGTGGGTTTTAATTGCGAGCGGGTTATGACCAGGTTAACGATACTGATGCAGCGGTTTCAAAAGTGACAGTATATATTTTATTTGTATTTTTTTTTGGGACTATTAAACCGTGCGACTGATATGAGGATGAGCTGACCAAAGCTCATAAAAAACAGCAGACAACGAGGGGTTCTCTCTGTGGCCACACTTGTCATTGACGACTTTCTGATTAAACTAGATTTTATTGGCTGCAAGCAGATGGTGCCCAAATGGTGTGTTGGTGGAGACGCATAGCCCCTCACTTATAGCTTTTCACCATCGAGGTTTGACATTGATTTGCCAGAGAAATATGGAATTACTTATATTTACATCTTCCGAAACTTAGGTTTTGCAAGGAAAACCTCTTTAACGTACCTACATCATTTTGGAAGTACTTCCCCTATATCTTACCACCTTTTAAGTAGTTTAACTAGTAACAAGGATAAGTACCTAAGCTTGTTCTTTAGACACCTTTCAAAATTTAAGAACTGGGGTCAGCTTCTGTAAGGCGAAACGATCAAACGTTTTCGTGCGCACGAATGATTTGCCCTATGTTACACAAGCGAATTTCTTCGTGCACACGAAAACGTTTGAACGTTTAGCCTTACAGAATGCCGACCCTGCGCTGACACACTTAACTCCTTTGGAAAACCCCCTCAAATATGAACGGATTGAAAATGTTTGACAGTAGCTAGAGCCATTATTTTCCATTATTTGACAAGCCACTAAAAAAAAGAAGACTGAATATACGTGCCCGTAATTTTGTTTACTTCAATGAAACTCACATGAACGTCACGTCGGTCGTTTACTCCTGTGTCGTTCCGATCCAACAGAGAAAACGACACTCAAGGCTTTTCACATGCTTCTACAGAGCCACCATGACGAAAGAGATCGCGTTAGATGTTGGTCCGTAGCTAAGCTTTTTAATTTAAGCACAAAGCTGATTGACAGCTTAAAATATCTAAGGAAGTCTAAGCTTCCTTAAGTAATCGTCTTTCTCTTTTTGATTAGGAACTATTTGAGAAATGGCAAATTAAATTAAATTAAGTATAGTGCTAGAAAAAAAAAATTTTGTTCAAACGCCCTAAAAAAAATGGGCGTGGCAATACAAAACATAGTCAATAGTCTTCTAGGGGTCTTTAGAAATGTTTCGAAGAAAGTTTCATCGAAATCTGTTGAATAGGTTGCACATCAACTTGTAACAGACTTTAAGCCCTCTTTAGTTTTATTATAAGTGGGTATATTTACAGTCAGCTCCACATGAAATGATTAAGAGTGTAATAGGGTAACTCTTGAAAGTTTAGAAAAGGCTAAAAATAAGAGAGTTCAGTAAATGAAATGGCTGAATGGTATTTTTTTAAAAATGCCCCCCTTTTGAGGGGTAAGCGTTTATGATCTTCCTATGGAATATAACTTAGTAACCACTTACCGTATGAAATCAGTTGGACACGTATTTTAAACGATTCAGAAACATCTGAATTCCGAAAAATTGTTTTAGCTAAAACGTTAGAATAAGACATACCCAACCAGTGATGCCAGACTTTTTGGACTTAACCGCCCACGACCGTTATCAAAAATATCCAAAAATGTCCCTTTTAGTTTATTTTGAAATTCAAAATGCCCACGAAAGGCTTAATTACCCACGATCGGGCATCACTGTAATCAACACTAAAAATAATTCTGAGTGGTGTCTAAACATTTTCCAAAGCTTCTTCATGTGAGGCTTGCAAGGTCACCCTCACCTTTCTTAGGGGGGGCTATTTTTACTTTCGATTAACTCTAAACTTAGTACAAACTCTGCGCCAAATTTTTTATTTTTATAAAACTCCATTTAAACATTTTCCAAAAAATCTTAGCTTGAAGGTGCTGGATGACCCTTTTGGTTTTAGTGGGAATTTTTTAATAATTTAGAAAAGGTTGTTACCTACTTATTTTAATTTTTATCCAATGATAAAACTTATTTCGGCAGGTGTTTCAACATTTTTAGAATGACCCCCCAAAGGGGTTAAGGGAAATTGTCTGTGACCTACTCCCGCGATAGACATCAAAATTTGTTACATAGACAACAAAAAGAAACGACTGCAGAAACCTATCACTTGCATAGTCCGCTATGACAATCGACCACAGATGGCGCTGTGGCTGCCAGATGCCTTACGCAAGTAGAGTTCTTCTTTAAAAAAAAGTAGTTCAATTGCAGCTCCATTTGTAATAGAAACATTTTAATTGACACCTTTCTCAAACGTACACATGTTGACCCCCCCTCCCCTACTATGCTTACGCACACAAAAGCCCGCCCTCTTTCTAATTACCAGAAGTAAACCCCCGAAGATCTCATTCAAAAGTAGGTATACGCATTCAATTGCAAACGTTTGCTTTTACAACCGCTCTAAGTTATGAGGATACTTAATGCAACATACAAAACACATCCTACTTGCAATTGCAATGATGATGCTGACACAAAGGGATTCTTGTACGACAAAGGAAATGAACACAGGTTATGTGCAGTCATGCACTCTTGCTCTGCTCGCAATGCAATGTGTTGTGCGCCTCAAGGTTTCGCCTCACTTTTTAATATATTAACAACTCTCTCTCTCCCTCTGTGTGTGTTTGTTTTTGCGTAAATGTATAGGTAAACTAGAAATGAAGTAACAGTTTGTCAAGGACATCAATGCCAACAGCAACCTTATTCAAACGTCACTTATGCCAGATAATTGTATAGCTCGAGGGGATATGCGCTTAAACATGTAAGCCAGCAGCGCGCTCCATTTGTGTGTTATGCTGATGGAGGAGGTAGACGCATATGGACGTGTGTTGATGTTATTTTGATTCTTTGTCCTGAATAACTCTTGTGCATAATGATGCACAAATTCGAGGTCCTCAGGACTAGTACGGTTGAGTTGTGTTCACTGGTTTTCAATAGACATTTTTACAGAAAGTAACCTACGAGTATTTTGCACGGCCTTTGGTATAGGTGTATGACATGTTTACAAGGTTAAAGCTATCACTTACTGTGATCATTTCGGAACCAGACTGTCAATGGATTGATTGGATTTGAAAAGTGAAAATATGGCTTCGTATAGGGAGAAGAATGTTCAAGGGCAAGTGGGCCACAAAATTCCCTAAAGTGGATACATGACTTGCTCCTTAAAATATATTTTGTGGTATGACACAAAGTGGCAAATGTCGTCCTTCAAAAAAAAAATCCACAACACCACCTAGACGTGTCATCCTGTGGTGACTCTTGTAAATTCTTCAGCTGACCAGTTTCTGCTTATAAATTGACAGACGGACGGCCTCTTTGTTCACGCACAAGCACTCATGCTTGGAGCACTTCAAAACCCCCTCGAAAACGTCCACTCTATACCACAAGTCACGCGCAAAACCATCGCGAACAGTGTGCTTTACCGCTTAACCCAATTTCCAAAGCCAATTAACACAGCAACCCATTCGTACCTGCTCAAGGACACTTTGCTTATATAAAACAGATAATCTGTGTGCGTGTGCATAGTGTCTGCTTAAAACTAACATAACAATATTCAAGTTGGACGTCTTTGTTCGTCCTTAAATGGAAAAGTTCCTCAAAGCGAGCGACTTTAATTTCCGTTAAATAAATCGCCAATTTCCCTAGCCCAAGTGAAACGTAACTGAAGTTCAAGCAATCTTTTTGATTTTTTTTTCTCATAGTCAAGTGTATGCGCTAACAGGCGGTAGTCCAGGGAATCCGGTGGAAAAGTTTCGTCAAAGCTAAGTTCACCCAGTTTTAGTTATTATATCGGTTGAACTTTGAAAATGAAAAAAAAAAACTCAAGACTGGGGGTTTTCGCATTTGAAAATCATTTGTCAAGGTAGCAGGTAGTAACAGTGCTATTGCCGGAAGGGATGGTAGCTTTGTTTAGTTTGAGGAGAGAGCGGTCCTCTTCGAAAAGGAATGGGTTTACCTTAGGCACACGCGTTAATTATCTGTACTGTCTAAAAATGTTTCTAAGACGTCTTAAACTGACGGGAGAAGGATTTTTTAACATCCACCTAGTACAGTAAGATAAGCTGGGAAAAAGCAGCATGGAAAGCCCTTGGCCCAAAGAATAAAAGCAGCGCTTGGAGATCTCGTTTCTAAGCCGGGAAAAAGCAGCATGGAAAGCTCTGGTCTAAAGAAAAAAAAAAAAAAAACAGTGCACTCCGGGAGTGCCGACAGAAGTGAAAACTTGAACAACTCTACGTGTATTTTTTGAATCGTCAGGCAATATTTTGTTGTGCAGGAAATACTTTTAAATGAAGTAGAAAAGCAATCTATTGCTTAAAACAAAAACCATAGGTACTACCTACAATTTTCATTTTCGTTTAATGCGCTATTGTATAGGTACCTACATGAAAAATAAAGCATACTAGCTAATACCCGCGACTTTATCTGCGTAGAATTAGTATTTCGAGTAACTCATAAAAATATTTATATCAATCGGGTCTAAAATTTTCAATATTAGGACAACTGTCAACAAAACTGTTTTGAAATAACATAACAGCGCTTCTTACTATCCGATTTCCCCACAAAATTTTGAAAATTCCTTCTTAGATTCCTATGACTGTAACTCTCTTCCATAAACTAACTATTAAATTTAAAAGTAATTTTTCGCCAAAAACAACAAACGAAAACAGACTCAATAATAATTATAGGAACAAAAACATTTTATTTGAGCGAATGAATTTTTTCCTTTATTATTATTTATATTGATTACATTCGTTATTATGCAATTTGTAGAATATGAACATGTATTCGTTGTGAAATAAAACAACGAATTTAAACTCTCAGAACGCATCCATCAGCAGACAAAAATCACCAAACACGCAAACTATCAGTTAGTGTTCTTAGACGTCTCTCTTTATTTTTCCCACGAAGTGTGTTCATTTTCCTTTTTCACTAAATTTAAATTAAATAAAAGTGAAATTTGTATTGTTCGGACAAAAATCACACTTAATTAATCTTCAGTATAAAAATCGCAGTTTGCTAACACTTTAATGAATATTTTTTGGTACTAGAAATTGTTGCTATAGGCAAATCTTCTTTTTATGTGCATTTAGTACGTTTATATTCATGGTCAACAAAAAGTTTTTCGAAAATATTAAATTCCCTCAAAAAGGTAGAGAATAGAGATACAACGATGTAGGAACACGCTGAATTCACACGTATTCACAGATAGTAAATTGCGATCGGGAGGGAGGGGCTTATATTGAAAAAAATTGCGGTGGGAATCGGTGAGCAGTGATGCCAGATTCCAAGATATATCTTTTTTTTCAAGATTTTTGAGCTCCAAAATAGGTGCAAGGCTTTTTACCTTAAATTCATGAAATTTCAAGATATTTGATATCAAGAATTTTCGATTTTTTTTTACATTAAAACAACCTTTTCTATTGAAGAAAACCGTTTTCTATTAACTCCATTATTACGAGTAATGCGAGTCGAACAGAGCCCTTGTACAATTTCCCCGTTTTACTAACCTTACCATCAACTCTAAATAAACTAATTTTAACGAATTTGATAAAATAACCGATGTAATAATATTATGTTTTTGGAAAAAATTGTTTGTAAAAACCGCCGATAGAAACTCCACATATCCAATTTTTAAATATTTTTAATATAAAACAAAAAAATCGTAATCGTTTGAGTACTGAAACAGTTGAAAATTTAATCTTTACAATGGAGAAAAGTGCTATGATTCCAATAAAAGCAATGAAGTTCTGTCTTTTTTATTCAAATATGTCCCAAAACTAAAAAAAACAATGACAATACGTATATAAGCCCTGTTTTTTTGAGCTTCGATCTCAGCAAAGCAAAGTAAAGTAGGGTTTTCAGCACGCATTTACAACAACTACGCTCTACTTGACACTTCGAGACTCGCAGTAGTTGTTGTAATTAGTGTGCTGAAAACTCTACTTTACTTTGCTTTGCTGAGATCGAAGCTAAAAAAAAACACGCCTATAATCTAGCTACTAAAATTTTGTCGAAAAAAATATACATAAGAGTTTATTTTAAGTAATTCAAAATTGTATGTTATATTTCGTTCTTTTTCTATTTTGAAAAAAATCTTGAAAAAAAGATTTTTAATATCGGAAAAACAAGATTTTTAGATTTTTCATCTGGGAACACTGTCGGTGAGACATAGTAATTAGTAAAGCTGTCAGTCTCTCTACATGCTTAGTTTATGCTCTCTTCGGCCGTTGACTCTCTTTCGTGGCGGCTTTTGTGCTACAGCCAGCAGTGATGCCAGATTACAAGATATATCTTTTTTTTCAAGATTTTTGAGCTCCAAAATAGGTGCAAGACTTTTTACCTCAAATTCATCAAATTTCAAGATATTTGATATCAAGAATTTTCGATTTTTTTACATTAAAACAACCTTTTCTATTGGAGAAACCCGTTTTCTATAAACTCTATAATTATGAGCTATGTGAGTCGAACAGAGCCCATGTACAATTTCTGTTTTACTAACGTTTCCATCTACTCTAAAGAAACATAAATTTCAACGAATTTGATAAAATAACCGATGTAGGTAATATGTTTTTAAAAAAAATTGTTAGTAAAAACAGGCGATGGAAACTTCGCATATCCAATTTTTAAAGATTTTGTTTTCAATATATTGTCGCTTCCACATTCCTTCGCTCTGCAACTGCTTAAAGAATATATTTTCTGCTATAAATTTAAATAAAACAAAAATTCGTAATCGTTTGAGTACTGAAACAGTTAAAAGTTTAATCTTTTCAAAGGATTTGTTGCTCTTTAATCGAGTAAGTTGCTATGATTCTAATATAAGCAATGAAGTTCTGAGTCATTTTAATTCAAATATTTTCCAAAATTAAAAAAAAATAAATACATTATTGGGTATACCTACATATATGTATACAATATACCTATATAGCTAGGTACCTACTGCAATTTTGTCGAAAAAAATATGTACATAACAGTTTATTTTAAGTACTTCAAAATTGTATTTTATATTTCGTTCTTTTTCTATTTTGAAAAAATCTTGAAAAAAAGATTTTTTATTTCCGAAAAACAAGATTTTTAGATTTTTCATCTGGCAACACTGACAGCCAGTGTTGTTAGCACTCTCTCTTCATTTATCCCACGAAGAGTGGTCATTTTTCCCTTTTTCCGTTTTGACAATACTCAAATTCCCTTTTAAAACCCCATGATACTTTTTGAGCTAAAATCTAGTTTTAAAAGTAAAATTTTTATTTCACGGAAAGAAAATAAGGTTAAATTAACCTTTAGTATAAAAAACCGCAATTTGTAACACTGCAATGATTTTTTTTGGTACCAGAAAATTTTGATAAAAGTAGATCTGCATGAGCTGTTTTTTATGGATAGTCAGTGTGTTGATAATCATGGGGAAATACAGGGGTTTTGGTAGAATTTCACTAAAAATTTATAGTTTGAATGTTTTTTTGTTAGATTTCTGAAATTCCCACGATTTGGTGCATTATCCCTTTATCCCACGGAAGGCTTTTCGGACATCGAAATTCCCACAAAAAGGGATAAATCCCACGATATAACATCACTGGCTACAGCTACGGCGCTACGG
The DNA here is from genome assembly GCA_948293265.1 of Cheilosia impressa. Taxonomy (NCBI): domain Eukaryota; kingdom Metazoa; phylum Arthropoda; class Insecta; order Diptera; family Syrphidae; genus Cheilosia; species Cheilosia impressa. The sequence continues at coordinate 51,566,730 of OX411884.1, read as the reverse complement.
GCATTATGAATGAAAGATTATTTTTCCCTGAATCATAGTTTGTACACAACTGCGTAGTTGAAATTGTATGTGTAAGATTGGTTGAGTGTGTGAACAGCAAGAGGTAAATATACTACTACAGAAACAGAAATAATAATAGAGTGGATGGATGGATAGATGGACTATTTTAAACACAAAAATTGCAATCTATTGCTTAAAACGTAAATTTACAAAGCATGCAATTAATTGGTATTCTTTAAAATGAATACCAGTGAAACTTATGAAACGCACACCCGATTGCCCCGCAAATTTTAGAAATAAAATTCTGTCTGAAATTACTTCAGCATAGCAAAGGCAAACACACTTCCCCACATTAACATACATACTGAGTCGTCAAAAGTGGTTGGCAAATGGCAACGCGAACACTGGTATCACACACACACTTGTAGGTAAATTCTCTTAAGGAGCGTTTTGCCATTGTATATAAACATTAGTTGGCAGTTGGGCAAAACAAATCTCTTAAGTTGTCTGAGATGGTGTCATCGTTGCCAACTTGAAAAAAGATGCCTTTTTCAAAAGGAATTCCTAAATTTCTTTTTTTTTTTTAAAGTGGAACAGTAAATCAAAAATTTAAACAAAACTATAGAAAAAATAAACAAAAACAATTTTTTTTTATGCAACAAACAGCTTTCAAATTTGTTTCCAATTTCATTCAACTTACTTGAAGTGGAAGCTGGATTGATGAATGAAATTGGAAACAAATTTTAAAACTGTTTGTTGTTAATAAAATTAGTTTTTGTTTATTTTTTCTATGAGTGTGTTTAAATTTTTGATTTAGGTTCTATTTCACTTTACAGAAAAAAAAGATATTTTAGGCATTCTTTTATTGAAAAAGGCATCTTTTTCAAGTTTAGCAGTTTTTCGTTAAAAAAGGCTGGCAACGATGCCGCTGATCTGACAACTTAAGAGAATTGTTTTTCCCAACAAATGTTTATATACAATGGCCCAACGCGCCTCAAGAGTCTTCACGAACACTGGTGTCGGCAACATTGGTTACACAACATTGGTGTCGCGAGTTCAATGGTTTTATCCCATATCAAAAGTGCCCCAACGCGCCTAAAGAAGTTATCACTTCAAAAAGCGCTTGGAGATCTCGTTTTTACAAGTAGCAGAACATGAAGTTTTATAAGCTTTCGATGCCCTATTGCACGAGCCTACTTGACAGCTACCTTTACCTATATAGTCGAAAGTCGACTTCTAAAATATCTAAATTTTGTCATGCCACGCCTTCCTTTTGAGGGCGTTTTTGACCAGGATATTGTTTCCGCGATGAATTTCTAAGACGAACGAATTGCGGGCTATTTCAAAGGTGAAGTTCAACGTTATTTCGACGCCCACTTTGGTTGGAATAAAGCAACCCTAAACCATTACATTTTGCTGGGGGATCTAGGATACCATCGCACATTGGAAGTTTGTTGAGCAATCAGAAACTCAAAAACCGAATGCCAAATGAAGTTGAAACAACTATCAGCCTATAGCTGTAGGCAAAAGCCAATTTAATTAATTTAATCAATTAATTTAGATAAGCAAGTGTTGCAAGGACGCTTTGCCTTTTAAATCCAGTGTCAAGTTCTATCACGTGATTGACTATTTGTTGCTTGCTCCAGATTGAGAAAAATTTTTTCTAAATCTATATCTTATAGCTGGAAGATGGTCCTTCGGAAAATAGACGACATTTTGAAAAAAGAGGACAATGTATTGTTTTCTTTTAGTAAAAAAAATCAGAGAAGACATAGTAGGAAAAAAGAGTACTGTCCTCTGAAGAAAAGGACTTCCGTGCTGAAACATTTTACAATTCCCCACCAACAGCTATCAAAACCTGTAGAGCTGGCCGATTGCGATGAAACAAAAACCAAATGCTGTTCCTTGTTGCATCCTACGTTTTGCTAGCAAATCCATACAAATTCACTCGTCAGTTTCAAACAAATCCACATACAAGAAAACAAGCCCAACAATTCCATCCTAAGAACAGAAAACGAGCTAGATAAACTGACAGCCAGTCCAATCATGCAATCTACGAACTTGGTTAATTTACTTTAATTTGGGTGGGTAATATTCCACGCCTCCCCTCCCCATGTCAGGCGGCAGCAAAACCTACACAACCCTTATCTGAAGTAATTACAAATTTCATGCTCCATATGCCATGCCATACACGATTTCATGCATCTATGGGAATTTGGAAAATGATGAAGACCATAATAATCTGAATTAAAACTTATTTCCAAGTAGCTCTGCACACACATCTATGGAGATGTATGGCAACTGTCGGAATTATTACAACCGCACCTCCACGCTCCGTGCAATCTCTCAAAACTCATTCACAGTCGTTGTTGCAGGAGCCGGCAGCCGGGTTGTGTGTTGTGTCGTTTAATTGACATTTCGTAGAATAAACGCATTCATTTGAATGTGTGTATTCGGCGATGATAAGCACACAGTGATTGGGGAAGGATCCCAGGCATTAGCATTGCTGTAAGGAAATAATGGATACGACAGAGATTCCTCTTGTTCTGCCGCAAACATGTACGGCATTGTCTATGGGCTGTTTTGTTATCTTTATGAGCTTGTGTGTCATTAATGTCTCAAATGGGAGTGTTAAAGTTTATATTTAAATGACTCCATGCCATGTTATAGTGGAACTTGTTCAAATGGTTAAGTAGGAGTGATTAACAACGAATAGATTACAGCCGCCCTTGGTTCCACTTACGCACGCATGGTACTTGTACGAGTGTGCGGAGTACCTGCAGGTGGCCGTGACACGGATCCATTTGCCTCGGTAAATAATAATTCTTCGCCAAAGTTAATTGCGCCAAGTAAATAATTTAATTACCCGAAAAAATGTGCACAGAGAGCAAGAGCACGAGCCTACAAAGTATCTTTTCATTATGTAATTGCAGAGCAAGGCAGTGCGAATGTATACAGATGCACAGCACACCATGAGCGGGAAAAAAGCACTAAAAATGAATTTTAAATTGAAACTCATCAACGGTGTATTAAGTATTCATGTGAACACATTTCGCTTGGATGGCGGGGGGAGAAAAAAAACACACAACGCCAACAAAAGTTGTTTCAATAATTCACTATATTGTGTTGTGTAAATAAAATATGAAAATCTTGAAGCGAAAATTAATTTTAATGCACGCCATATGCGGCACACGTTGCCGGTCAATTAAATATTGATATTGTTGGCTGATTGGTGATAATCAAGTCGTGCACTATCTCATATATCGGACGGCAATACAGCCTTCAGTCAGTCGGACGTAATTTATCACAACAAATCCTTTTAAAGCATTAACTCTTAATTGATTTGCATTTCAGTGGAATGTAATGTAATGATGAATGCCAGTGATTAACCAAAGGCAGTGGATCGGGAAAGTAATGCAAACAAAAATCGGTTGTAATGACTTGTGAAAGGGGTGGATGTGCGTCCTTTTAGATGGTTTCGGAACGGTGTGATATTCAGGATGGGTCTGCCAGAAACAGCCCTCTGTTCTGTTCTTTAATATATCTCAGGAAGTCACTTCTTTTATAATAAGAAAGCGATTTTGTGGCAGCTCACTTACAACGAAAAGTTAATTTAATTTTTTATTTAACATTAGGTTGCCAATTCAGTAATTTAATTTTTTAAACAGCTCTAAGCAGATAAAAAAATATAAGTAAACAAAAATCAACATAAACAAAAGTTCAATTCATATTTGTGCCTAAAAAGTTAAACATCTAAAAAAAAATGACAAATTCTTTCGAAAAAATATATAGCAATTTTATTTGAGAATGTAGTCAAAACCATTATTTTTTATTGATTGAGGATGAGGACTTAGGTCAACAAATTTATGATTTTTTGACTTAAGTCGTATTATCCAAGTCACTTTAGATACATACTTTTCAAATTCAATAACTAATTGCTTTGGAAACTAGAGTCGACCTGATAACAACGAAGTCGCCACTAAACTTTTCTCGCGGTAAAAAATTGTAGGCGCACTATTTTTGAAAAACAAGTATATATTGGTACTTGAGCTAGTTTGCCTTTTCAAATAAAAAACATAACCAGTGATGCCACCCCTAAGAAACAGGTTATCCCACGGTTACACCCAAAAAATCACTTTTATCCCTCGTCGAAATATAAAAAATCCCACATTTATCCCACGAAATATTAAATTAAAAAAAAACTTATATCGCTAAATTCGGTCTTTTTTTTATTATTAGCAAATACAAGTTACATTGTACTTTAACTATGCAAAGCTAATAAAAATAAATACATAATAAGATACCTTTGTATATAATCATCATCATCATCATCATCATCATCATCATCATCATCATATAAATAAAATTGGTGTAGTTCTGTTCGACTTCGATTGAATTTGATTGCATGTCTTAAAATGCAAAAATCTTAAAAACTACTAAGTATATTTTGGTCCATTTTTTACAGGCCTATAGAGGATACCTAGGCCTACAATCTCCACTTTGTTTCAAATCTATATTTTTATAAATTTCGGAAAAAATTGGACAAGAGTAACATATTTTTTTGTTTTGTTTCGCTTTTTTCTTTGCAACGCTTTCCGCTCGAAAATATAATGAGCATTTAAATATAGTAAACACCATCTTATAGAGGACATCTGCGGGTACAACTTAGGATATCCATTAACTCGAAAACTTAAAAGGTTTTTAAATAAATAGGCAAAATTTGAAACGTTTCTACGATTTTCACCTGCGTGAGTGGATATGCACTTCACTCTCAAATCAAACATACTAACCGCGCGATATATTTACATCTCTTTTAACCGTATTTAACTCCTGTAAGGAAGAGGGAGACAGACAGAGCCAGTGTGCTGTTTTGTTTGTTAAGAAAAAAAAGAAACCCATAAATGAAATGTCAAATATGTAGGAAAGGTTTGCTTATCTCTGTTTTGCTTACAAAAAAAAAAGTTTTTTTCGAATGAAATGTCAAATATTTATAGGTATCAGTGATACCAAATCGTCGGTAATTACCCATTTCGCGGGAATTTTGCTTTTCAGAAAAAGCTAAAAGAGCGATTAAGATGAGGCAGTAAATTAGCCGCTCGAGTTTTTAAATAGCATTAGAGCGCATAAAATTGAATTAAAAGTACGAGATCCCATTATCGCAATTTGAATGCCCCCAGAGCTTTGTAGTCGAACCAGATTGAGAGTGATATCGTTGCAGAAAAACTTTATTGAGGTATCATTTTAACTGGGTGTAATTTGAAGCGTGCTCCGGTAATTAATGCAGGAAATATCACTACCTATCTTAGCCGATAGAAACAAAACCGCTAACATAGTATAAAAAGAATCGTTACATTAATAAAAAAAAAGTGAGTTAAACATTATAAAATTATTTTCTTTCATTTTCATTGTCCACTCAGACTCAGTTTTCGGGAGTTTTTTTAGATCGGGTTCAAGTCCCTTACTATTGAAGAAGGCTTCCTCACTTTATACCTCTACAATGTCTTACGATGATTTCTTGATTTTTCCTTCCAGCGATTATCAATAAAAGAAATAAAAAATTGTGTCCCCAAAAGACAGTAAATTTCTTAAATTTTTTTTCCATCAACTATTCTGAAACCACATTTTGCACGGGCGAAGCCGGGCGTGTACAGCTAGTACAAAAATAAAAATTATACATCTTTAAAACGTTACAAAAAGGAATATTAAATTGCATTCGGCATTAGAATGAAAATAATATTCACACACAATGAATATCTTATGAATTATATTTGAAAATAACTGGTATGTAGAAAACTTCGTCTCATTATTCTTGATTTTTCTTACAAGAATGATATTGGTTGGTTGGTTTAAGTGGCTGTATTTCCCGAACGAGGGAAAAACACAAATAACGCATAGACGCTGGCTGCGTTGGGGAGGACAAGAATGATATAGAATGATAATAAAACAAATAAAATGAACGCATTCAGATATTTTGAATGACTTCTATCTAAACATGAAAATAATTAATTTGATCGTATGTTGACCAATTTTTGTATTCTTAATGAAATTAGCATTTAGGAACAAAAATCGAACAAAAAGTTAAATCCATTTTTTTGTACTATGAGGTTTACCTAATTTTAAGTGAGCAAATCCCGCAAAAAGGGATAAATCCCCCGATCTGGCATCACTGGACATAACTTCTTTCACCTTATGCAGGACACTACAGTTGATGACTAAAGCGATTTTACAAACAGTTGTAACTTCCTCATTATTTAAAATTTGATCACCAGGCTTGGCTTAAGAAATAGAGCCAGGAGAACACAATTCAAATAACGTTACACAGCTAAAACAACTTAAGTCGACTTAGGCAGGAACAGATATACTGATTACACTGTAAAATAAAAATGAATACTTCAATAAAACTTAATAAAAAATATTAGGTACATACATTCAATTTGTTTTAAATTAGCGACGAGGCAAACAGAAGAACGCATTTCAAGAAAAATAAAAGAGAAAAAAGGCGTTGTGCAGCGGCAGCGTCAACAAAACACTAAAATAATTTTTTAAGAGCACTAAAAAAGCGCCCAAGCGCTAAATCTACTTTGTCGGTACTAAAATTAAATTTTGGACAATAAAAATAAAGCTAAAAGCACTGACTTGGTAACGCTGCTTGCGACGTTATTTCAAGACAGAATTTTTTCAAATACTGACCAAATGAAAGGTGAAGTGTCGTAGACGGTAAGACTGTAATTTCTTTTTCATGAATTTTGGCGCAGATCATAACAAAACAGAGAGTTATTGATTTACAGAAAAAAGATGCGTTGCAAATTATTAGGCTACCCGTTTTTTACTCCATTAGAATTTGGGACAGGGAACAGTGATTCGGAGCATCCTCAGTCGACGGTATGTAAAGGGTGGGCCAAATGCAAGTTTATTTATAAAACTGAAATAAAGCGAACAAAATTCAATTTTTTCATTGTATTAGTAAGAACAAACATTCCCATTAATTATGGAACACAATGTCGTTCAAGTGGCTGCCTCCGCTGGCTTCGCAGTAGCGCATTCTGTCACTCCAATGTTCCAAGATGGTTTTGGGCTGTAGCTCACGGATTCCTTTGATGATATTGGCCTTAATTGCTTGAATCGTTTCCGGATTATTGGCATCGGTCCTTCACGTTTGCCCACAAAAAAAATCCAAAGGGATCAAATCGCAGCTCCGAGGCCAATTGATATCACCAAGACGGCTGATAACACGATTTGGGAATTTGGCGCGCAAAAGATCGATTGTGGCATTTGCTGTATGGAGTTCCGAGCTCCCCTGCATCAACCAGAGGTTGTCTAAGTCCATGTCTTCAATTTCAGTAAAAAAAGAGTCGGTTGACACGGCTCTGTAACGCCCACCGTTGACCGAAACGTTGTTTCCAGCCTGATTTTCGAAGAAAAATGGTCCAATGATGCCACCACTCCACAATCCGCAGCAAACTGTCACTCTGGATGCATTGGCTTCTCGACAACGGGGACCATGAGTGTTGTCCACTAGCAGACCAGTCTCACGAACTTTTTGCACAAACTTGCGTACAGCAGGCGCGGTGGGTGCTTCATTTTGAAAATAAGTTTTAAATATTTCCAACATTGTTCAAGCGTAAAGCGACTCATTTCGTATGATACTGACTTTCTGTCAAGATTTCGAATGGGATATAGCTGTCAGTGTCAAAATAACCTTTGAGTTAAAAAGAAACCACTAGATGACCCACCATTTGAGTTCAACTAAAGCTGCATAAATAGTTCGCGCAACAAGTCCGTAAGGACCCTAGGCATAGAGCTCCTTACCAACCATTCGTTTTCTACAATTTTATGCCGAGTCCAAACGGCTTTTTGAGAAGCACTTTCAAGACAGTTTTACTCTCGGATGTTTGCCAGACGTTCGCGAGATGTGGCGCAGTTGAACAAACTTTGAGATGAAATTTTGTGTGTTTCCGGGGATCGAACCTGGGGCTTAGTAGTCCAACACTCTAACTACTAAGCCTAAATATATAGTAGAGATTTTTATTCACTGTCCAGAGAACACAACAGTTTGACTAGATCGTCAGTTAAATTAAAATCGAAATGAATTTAAGGTTTTTGTCCGCTTGGGAAAGTCCACCAATCTCCACTATTCACAGAGCCCATCTCCCATTTCTTACCCGCAACGAAAGGCTTTTCCCATTCACGTATATCTATCACTGCCGCACTTCACTCGCTCTTCTCTCTTAATCCCTTTAATACCCTTGTCTCAAATCGATGTCCGAGTCTAGGCGTCACATGCCTTTCACGTTCCACGTCGCTCGTCTACGCACCGCAAACATCCTTAACTTATGCCATTCAAAATATATTAGGTATACCTGCGAAATAAATCAATGACCGCACCGCCCCGACCGCCACCATTCTGCCCAGCCATTCATAATCACTTTGACACTTAGAGCGCTTCACTAAGCCGATAATGTCTAATGATTTACATTTGCTTGCCAGGTGACACATAATAATCCGTGTAATTAGTGACTCAATCTCTGTTAATGCCCGACACACCGTGACCGCCACTTCCTCCTTCTTCCGATGGAACGTGCAAAGTTAACAACAATCAAAACAACAGGACCAAGAAAAATAATAAAAATTAAATCCCTCGCTCTCTCTCTCTCTCTTCCTCCTCGGGTAATTCCGATTGTGTGCATTCCTCGCGCAGCTACACACAGTCAAACCCGACAGAGAATGTAAATTAATCATCCGTCTCGTGCCCTCAGTCATGGCAGAGCCAGAAGCCCGAACCCAGATCCAGCTCCACTTCCAGGTATTTAACACAACAAAGCGCAAGGACATTTCAATTCCATTCTAAACGAAAGAAAAAAAAAAACTAATTTCCCTGAACACTAGGGTGCATGGGGGGGTCGGGGGATGTAAGTACCGTCAGTTTAATGACTGTCTGTCTCTCATACTCCACTTTCAGTGAGGAATTCGGCAAAGCGCTTGGCCGTTTATGATGATTTTATGGAGGTCATAAATCCCAACTATATACATCTTGATCTCCTTTGTCGCATCCTGACCGGAAAACGAAACGGACGGAATTTCAAAGGTGCTTTCGGTTTTTGCTTGGTATAAGTGAAATGCGATTCTATGAATATTTCAGCATCAACCTCGACGTGGTTTTAGAGTCGCAATAAAATGGAAAATATCGCATTTATGTCCTGATCTCGGAATTACATTGTCTCTCCTCTCTCGCGTAACTGAGTTGGGCGCTAGGAGCTCTACGAGTACCCATATAAAAGGAGAAAGGGATTAATTCGTTTTTTACGAAATAAACTTTCAGCTAGAATATAAAATTTAAACAAAGACATTATTTGAATTTAATTTGCCAGTTGTATGGCTAAATGGATCAGCCTGATCTGATCTTTTATCGACGGCCAGTTTTGAGTCGCAAAAGAGAGTGGGGGATCCTGTTTGAGATTTTGTTTCATTAACTGTGAAAGGGGGGAGGTTGTTTTGAAATAGAAATTACTTTCTGTGGTAAGTCCCAACTTACAAAAGGAAGTAGAGAAAATAGAAAGAAATTGTGCGGTCCTGGAATATTAGATTGGGTCCTTTGGGCTTACGTTTTCCTTACACACACCTAGTCTTTGGTTCTCTTAGTACAGAGCCGATATGCAGACAGCATGTAAATGGCGCCGTTTTGTGTGGCCTGTGGCGCCACAAGGGGGTTTATATTTTTTTCTCTTACGTCACAAGAGAAGTTTGCCTTTAGTTTTGTGGCTGAATAGTAACTTGTTGATTGACTAGTTTCGAAATGGCTATGGACGACGCTTATTTACCATACTCTCCTAAAAAAAGAAGAAATCCAAAAGCTGTTCCAAAATTCACACAAGAACTAATTTTGCTATAAAACACAAGATAAGGCAGTACCCTGTTAAAACCACGTGTCATTTGCCTCTAAATCTTGCAAATTTGGCACAGAAAACTCGTTTAGGAGGTCGCTCTATTTTCTGTTTTTACTGACCAGCCGCAAACGGTCCGAAGATGCACCTATCCCAAAAACCGCACCAACCTTTTATACTTTAGGTATGCGCATTTGTTCCTCAACAATTAATTATGGATTTTCTAACCCACAATTTTGACGAATTACAAATTCATTGAAATGAAAACGGGCCTCATTACAGGAGTAAGAAAATTGCCAGCTGCAGTTGCCAATTAATTCTTTTGTTTTTAAATTATTGCCCAACATTGAAAATACGTGGTTTTGTCGCTCCGTTTTGTAATAACCTTAAACTGTCAGCTGTCGCTCAGTATATTTCGTTTGCGTTGGCAACACTTTACTCTGCTAATGGCGCAGAATTCAAACTTTTCGGCATTTTAAGACAAACTCGATTAACATGCACTTCTCTCCGGAAGGTCTAGAGGTGGTTGATAGCATTTGAGACTGAGGAGAGCCTTTGAATGTGTCTTTTTATCAGGAACGTCCTTTGAGGTCAGTGTGACCAATTTAATTTTTCAAATAAAACGGAACTTAGCTTTTTCAGTTTTTTTTTGTATAAAAAAATTCAAAAAATTATGCTAAATATTTTTTTTAAATCAAAAGCTGGTAAAAACCCCAAAAAATTACCAAAAGAGCAGTTTTTCAGGAGAAATTAGATATTATTCACGAAAATATCATAAATAAAAATCACTTCATTATTTTATAAAAAATATTTTAACTTAAGTTCAGTTTCAGTTCGTTGAATAAAAATATAATTATTTTTACTGCTGAATTTGTTGATTGGCTGTGTTCAGTGTTTACTGTCAAATAAGAATTTTAATGGCTTGTTCGCACTAAGGTTCATCTGCTTTGATTTTATTTTATTATTTTATGCACCTATTATCGTTAGCGAGTCGAACAAACAAAAAGCGAATGTGACTTATTTGTATTATGGTTAGCAAATTGAACAAAATTCATTCGCCTGAACTGTCAAACCGCTGGCGAATTTAAAGTCGCCTTATTGCGGTTTGCGAATTTATGAAATATCATTCGCCTAAAACTTCAAATTTTGGCGAACAAAACTATTTGGTGAAACCTTAGGCGAATGTAACTTATGAGCTAGAGAAATGAATGAAAATTCAAGAAAAACCTATAAAACAAATTCAATTCATATTTCTACATACATATAAAGGGTGGTTAAGTTTTAAGGGCCGATGTCGATTTTGAATAAAACACAAATTATTTAGGAAATTATTGTGAAATGGCCGCTACGACCTCAGCGGCACACCTCCATCCGATGGTCCAAATTTTCGATGACGCTGAATTATCTCATCCTTTAGCTCTTGAATTGTTGCTGGCTTATCGACGTCCACCTTTTCTTTTAAATAACCCCAAAGAAAGAGGTTCAACGGTGTCATATTACATGATCTTGCCGGCCAATTGACATCGCCACCACGTGAGATAACACGGCCATTGAATTTGTCGAGCAAAAGAGCCATTGTTTCGTTAGCTGTGTGGCAAGTGGCACCGTCCTGTTGAAACCACATATCGTCCAACGTCCACATCCATATCTTCCAATTCGGCCCATAAAAAGTTCGTTATCATTTCACGATAGCTAACACCATTCACAGTAGCCTGACCGGCCTCATTTTGGAAAAAATACGGCCCGATGATGCCGCCAGCCCATAAACCGCACCAAACAGTCACTCTTTGTGGGTGCATTGGTTTTTCGAAAATCAATCTTGGATTACCATTCGCCCAAATGCGGCAATTCTGACGAATCCACTGAGGTGAAAATCTGCCTCATTACTGAAGATGATTTTCTTCGAAAATTTATCATCCATTGTTGCCATTTCTTGCCACCATTCTGACCATTGACGACACATGAAATGGTCAAGAGGCTTTAGTTCTTGAGCCAATTGCACCTTGTACGCGTAAATGCAAGTCTTTATGCATAATGTTCATCAACGACGAGCGTGAGAGTGAATGACCATTTGCATAATAAGCCTGAATAACTTAAACGCGTTGCTAGATTGAGTGTCTTTCCATGGTTCAAATTGAGTTAGTCTGAAATTGAGAAAAGTCAAATGAAATGCAGAAGGAAATGAAAAAAACTTGACGTTTAAGTTTGGTTCACATTCAACATCGGCCCTTAAAATTTAACCACCCTTTATAATGAAAATTTCCTTTTATAGTTTCAAAAGAAGCAATTTCAGCCAAATCCAGGAGCTATAGTTGAGCTCATGGAACAAAACCCAGACATAGGCAGAGGGTTGGTACAATTTGGAGCTTCAAAAAATCCAATAAAGAATATTTAGTATTTAAGGCATACAATTTTTTTAGGGATTCCTTTTTTGTTGACGTAAATGTTCGAATTGTCGTTTTGGTGCTGTCATTTTCGTTTTTATTTTATAGGAAGCCTTTGATTTCTAGGCGAATGAATTAATTCGCCGACCATAATCGTACAAGGCGAGTGTTTCGACAACTGACTAGATTCAGCGAATAATTCGACTCGCTAACGATAATAGGCCTATTAATTCATTATTTGGCTAAAGTAAAATCCTGCTAATTTTTCCTGCTATACAGCATGAAATCATGCTAAAAAAGTGCTGACATAATTAGAAAAAGAGAGGCTAAAAATTAAAAAAAAACCTGCTAAATTTAGCAGAAAGTATGCTTAATTGGTCACACTGTTCGAGGTGTTCTTATTAACGTATATTCTTGTCTCCTTTGTAATAAGGAGCAATATTCCAATTTTTTAGCAGCTATATTTAGGAACTTAGGAAATTAAGGTCTCAAAGTAAATTCCGACGCTGATTTTCCATAAGATCTACCTGTTTAAAATTTCATTTCCCTAGACCTAGATCAATAGTCTTCGGGTTGATAGGTACCGAGGCTTGCTAACAGAAGACAAACTTGGCATTATGGTCCAGAGATTCCGCAAAGTGTGGAATTTCTTTGGTCATTTAAGCCAGTTTTATGAGTAAAACAATTCGATTCTGTTTACTTCATTTACTTATGGAATTTTTCTTGAAAAACCCGGACTGAAAAAGCGGATCCGTACAAGAGCTAAAACTTGATATAAAAATTGTCCATAAAACTGACTGAAATTTTTCCATGAGCACCTCGGTTTGAATAATTTTTAAAATTAATGAAAAACTTCACCAGAAGACTGAGACAACATTTTTGATGGTGGCATGCACGATTTTAAAGAAGAAGAAAAGCCTTCGTATAAAGGTTCATGGACTTCCAGAAATTCTCATTGCTTCGCGTGTAAAATCCACACACAAGTCAGCGACGAATTGCACACTCATAAATGCGGCAATTCGAAGATCTTTTTTGCTGAAATTAAATTCAATTAAATTCTGCTCTTCCTTCAGCTTATATCTGGAGTACCCCCTCTCATTTAAAGCAAATCCTGCATTCCACAAAATATCCTCCAAGAAAGCCGTCCCCATTTAATTTTATCGATTTGATTTATTCTTCCAGGACGCTCCGCGAACTGGATCACAATTTATTGCAGCATCTATCGCACTGTCATCCATGTTAAAAAAAAAGAAAGAGGGAAACTGCAATTTATCGTGTAAGCCTACTCAATGAAATGACATTTTGTCATTGAAACTTTCTAGTACACACATAAGTAATGCATCAATACACTCGCCGTAGTCGTAGTGTCACTCGAGTTGTCAGTGAAGAAGTAGGCCATTGATCCTACACATTTCCCATGTTTCACTCACTTGTCTTCCATCCTGTCGATGGTGGGGCGTCCAGGGAATCGCAATCGATGTTATGATGTCATGATGTGTTTGCATTGCCCTTATTCATATTGTAGGTCTCTAGTTGTAGGCACATCGAAGCATAATAATATGGTCCCCAAGCAAACAAGTCTGCACATATACTTGCGCCACTGACTATTATGCCTGTAAGTACCATGTTACTGTCAGGACATGGAATTGAAGGTAGTTGCGCCTTTCATGCTCTGTTGCACACGAGTGGGTGGTCTGTGTTTGCCATTGCACTTAGTGCTCTATCTTCCTCATCAAAGCCAATAAATTTCATCAACATACATAATATAAAATATTATTGGAAATGATGGAGCACAAATTGATGGGGACTCGTATGCCGCACGTATCGGGGTTCATTTTGAAGGGCACTAGCTTTAATGAAAGTTAAAAATTGTGAGGCTCACGATGGGATTTTATTTTAAACGGCTGGCGAAGCAGGTTTTATTTGTTTTCTTCCTTTAAATGCGCTAAGTCTCCATGTGGTATCAGCGGTCCAACTCAATTTGCTCCATACCTACAGAAAAAAGGCGGGTTTTCATAAAGGTTTATGAAGGTGTCTGCGGTACAGTTCGGTTCGATTCCCGAAAAAAACCCAAAATTCCATCTCAAGGTTTTCTTTCCAATGCGCGCCACTTCTCGCAAACGTCTGAAAAACATCCGAGAGAATAATTGTCATGAAAGAGCTACTCAATCAGCCTTTTGGACGCGGCATTACATTGTAGATCCCTTTTATTGAAATGACTCACACAAAACGATTGGTTGTGAGAAGCTCGCCCTTGGGAAACGACGGACCTGTATTTATTTATTTAATACAATTTGTTCCACCTTGATCCGAAAAAAAAGTTCTGACGTTCCTCAGGGTTCTGGGCTCGCTCTCATATTTTTTCCGTCACATAATAGTCGTTCACGGACAAGACTCGGATACAGCTCAAAGCCTCGTTTTACACGGGGACTTTTCTAGTTTCCTAAGTTGGTAAGCTCTACACCCTGTCGCACTCATGTCCTGCCAAGGAATGAGACTGCAGACTTCTGTACTTCGCCACCCGGAGGCGGAGAGCTACTGCACGGCTGCGATTGGAGAGAGCTATTTTGACCTTTGCAGGCTTTTTAGACGCCAGGCTTTATCTGCGGCCTATCATTCTGTGGTTCAACTTAACTCCTTTGTAGATGTTTACTAACTAACTTCCATTTAGTGCTTCTTGCCCTTCGCCTTAGCTATCCCTCAAAGAGAGCGGGGATCAGTCTTCTAGCCCGCAAATTTACCTCCGCCTTTGAAGCGTCTCATGACTTGGTTCAGTCCTCTTTGGGTACCTGTGGCTTCTTTTGCGATGTGCACTACCGATGAAAGCCTGTGTAGAATTAAGTTTTTCCATTACCGAAGCTGATCTTTGTAACTTCAAATAGAAGCTTTCGTTTCAGCGGACACTTTCATATATTCCACATTGAGTCGCAATGGTAATTGAGGCGAATGTCCTTCAGTGGGGAGGTATCTTTTCCTCCTTGGTGCTGACCAAGACTTTGGTGACCTATACTTCTTCTTATGGCAATAGCTCTTGTTGAAGACGTTGTTTGGTGGGACTTTCTCGTTTAGCTCAGAAGGCTGTGCAAATTACCTCCTCAGTTCTTCAAGTACTGAAAAGCCTCCATATGCCACCACTGCAAGTTCCAAAACTTCTTAAAATTCATCGTAGCCCAAGCCCCAGCCCACATCAACCAAAATACAAAAGATGGCGCTCATTTCCCATACAGTATGTAAACCTCCCTCAAGTCTTCCCTCTGGAAGAGTCAACATCAACACCATCGCTCTGCAATTTGATTATGAGTGTTTTTCAAAACTCAATTGCCGCAATTGATTACATTTTGTTCTAATTGGCCGGCAGGCAACACTCGTGGCAATAATTGCCTTCTAGAAGTGTTCCAAGTGCTTCGAGTGGTCCGTATTAATCGACGTTGACCCCTTCTCTTCGTGCCGGGCAACTGCAATAAAACTGCAATAAAAATGTGTTCAAGTTAAATGTTTGCGAGGCTGTGTGCACACGAGATGATAGCCTTCAGCCACGCAACCAGACAACAACACACCAGGAAGAGCCAACAGCCAAGTAGCGCCACATTTTGCCGGGGAATTCTTTCCTCTGTTTCTTCCTTTTTTTTCGGTACTCCCTGGCTCTGGTTCTGACTCTGCATTTGCGTCCATACAGCAACACTTAATGAGCTCTATTATGTGTACATTATGAGCGAAATGCCAGTGATATCACGTGAATTACGTGCAAGGGCATCCGAGCGTTCATTCATATGCTCGTAGGTGATGGCGCTGATGGTACCGGTCGACACTATCGCAATAACGCTTTGCTTTATATTTTCCATGCTGCCTACGTCCGACCAAGTGACCGTGTATACCGATGGTAGGATGGCGTAGGATGGCGGAAGTGCCTTTGGACGGTTTGGCGCGTCCCAGACGAAAATTCGGTTAAAAATGTAAACATGATGGCTGGTTGGATGGGCTGTGGGATGTTTCCTTTAGACTGCCGTGGTCCCCTGGTGCGGTGGAAAATTTGCCGCTTCAACGAATGGTGTCTGCGTGTGGGTGTGGGGATGTTTTTTTTTTGAGCCAACAGCGGCGTGCCTGTCCTGGTGAATGGGGAATAACAAGTGGAATTGGCAACTTTGTACGTGTTTCGGGTGCCATTGGGTCCAATAAAAGAGCCTTATGGCTTTTGTTGTGTGCGCTTTTGACGGGCGGCGACGGCGACATCACCGCGTATTTGGCGTTTCGCGCTTCCACATTGGGAGTGTGAACACGCATTAAAAAAAATAAAGTCCAGCCTCGGCATTGTTTACTAGAAGGGAAATTCCGTTGTTGCCTCTGTCTAGAGGTCGTAACTCTGGGAATGATGGCGGAAGTCTTGTAAATTGATAAGACAACAACATTGTGGCTTAATAGCAGAGAATTTTGAGATGTAAGACGGAAAGTTGATGTGTTTGACTAATGCTGGTGGGACACCATGAGTGAAATGGATGCAAGTTCGAATGCTACTTATAGGTGGCTCACAGTTCTGGTTAACTCTTTGGATCGTTGATATAAGTGGTTGATCGTGGGGTTATTATTCATGTGGTTGCTACTGCTGTTGTGTGTCGATTTCGCTGTTGTACAAAGCTACAGCTGTCATCTACCGTGTGTTCAACGCATTGCTCAATGTACGATGTTTTGTAGGCTAAAAACGCTGCTAGTTTTTTTTTATTTATTTGTCTTTATCTGCGGTTGAAAGGATGTATAAGCGTACGAAACATTTTTAAGGACTGAAACATAAACGGAGGGATCAATTATTTCAAAAGATGGCTGTGGATGAAATGTTCATAAATGAAAATAAGGGATTCTCGTAGATCCTCAGTAATTTCTTATAGAAGCTAGGAAGTTCATTGGCTTACGAGCGACAGTGGTAAAAACACAATTACTTGATATACATATACGATATACCTCGATATACGTAGGAGCAGGACGAGGAGGAGGCAGGGTGCCTTATTTTCTCTGAGCTGGCGGTCTTTTGTACGTATGGCTTGTGATACAAAAATCCAGTGCGGTTTCGGTTGGTAGAGTGATCGCTCAAATGTACTATTTAGTAGCCAGAAAAGGAATTTTGAGGTTGAGATCTCCTTTTTACAACTCATTCATGGTCGTCTCATACCCAAACAACTCAACCATAAGACAGCTGAACTACAGACCAATTCATCGATCATCAATTCAATGGGACATTTCATCCACAACTATTTTTGTGGTGCGTTGCTTGATTTGTCCATGATGAAGGCTTCCACCTACCTACGATGTTACACTTTTCAACAAGATTCTGCATAACTAGGACATAGATTTTTCCCCCAAAAAAAAGGTTCCATTCGTTCCTAACATGAAATCTCACTTAAACGAATGGTGTCGATAAGCTAAGACTGCGGATCTGTTGCACCAATAATTATAATTTATTTAGTCACTTACTTAGGTGGGTTCTCTGTTCGGCATGAACCGAAGCCTCAAGTTACAGCACCTAGAGTTAGACCCGTTCTTTACAAACTTACCCCAGTTGCACACTCCAAATCGAAGCCTCAAGTTACAGCCCCTACAGTTAGTCCTGTTTTTTAACTAACTACCCACAGTTGCGCTCTACAAATCGAAGCCTCAACGTACAGCCCCAACAAATAGCCCCGTTCTTAGCTGACTTACTCCAATTAACTTGAAGTCCCTTTCTAGTTGTGCGCGCCACCTAGTCCGACCTAGTCTTTCTTTCCTGCGTTGCTTAAGACTCGAGGACTGTTCAAAAATAAAAGTTGGATTCAGTGTCCATGGATGAGTCGTTCTGAACTTGAGTTGTCTGACAGAAGAGTTGAACGATGAAAGCAAGCTGTCTGAACAAAAAAGCAGACCCGCTCTCACTATAGAGACGTCTGTTTCGATGGAAATTCTACGATAGGGCTTCAAAGGTCTTTAAGTTCAGACCTAAATCTAGGGCAGAACCATCTCAATTACCTATGGAGTCAGTCGCGATCAAGTTAACGTCAGTACCTAAAGCAATTACAAAATTTGTTCTTTTTCATCTACAGCAACACAGTCTAGCTATTTTGTGTGCTGGGGCATATAAGTTATTCAGGGTAATGAAGAGTCCCAGGTCCACCCGAACTGAGTATGAAGAGGCCGATAAGTTCGTTGGAAACGTGTCAAAAAAGCACCCATCTTCGACTTGAAGGTCTTTTAAAACTCTGCAGAGTCTGCTTGTCAGAGAGATTGATGTTGAGTGTTTAACGCATGCGGGGGCACAAAAAAGCTGTCCCATAATCACTCAACAAAAGAAAGAATCCCAACTCAGGATGGGACTCAACCTCACAAATATATTGTAGACTTATAGGGGCTATAATTGAAAGCTCTACGAAAGTCGACTGTAGGTTTGGTTAGGTTGTTCCTTCATAATTGACATCGCCATCCTTTAAGTCGTCTTTACATACGAAACAAAAAATGATCGTTCACGACCGAAAAGACATTTTCGGCCCAAGTTAGAAAAGAAAAGAAAGGTCCTCCTGTATCATAAGAAATTATGCTGCGCAAAGTAACGAGCGACACACGCTTCTGGAGAGAAAACCCGATCTCACTTTGTTTGGCTACACCTTGGGTGACCATTTCTTCAATCACATAAGAGAGGACAGTTTTTTTTAAGTAAAAGTAACTATGCATTCAAAAATAGTGGAAGCACATTTCCACTACCAGAATTTGTAGGTTTTTGTACATTTGATAAAAGGAATTGACTTGGTCGTAGAAAATCAATAAAAGATTACCATCTAACTGCATAGCTTCGTAAGACTTGAGAAGGTACCTTATCGCAAAGTCGCATATTTCTTATGAACATGGCCTTTAGAGAAAAAAAGGACATTTTAAAAAAAGAGGACAATGTATTCTTGTCTTTCTGTAAAAATTCAGAGAGTAGCGAAAGAAAGGACTCTATCTACCTATACCTACCTTTCTCCTCTAAAACGATTTAAATTTAAATCGTCCAATGAATGCAAACTCACTTCCTAATTTGCATTTCGGTCGACCGCATGTTTGTTGCCAACCACGTGAGGTTTCATTGTCGATTGTCGATGAGCGACCCTCCCAAAAGTGTGCACCGCAAAAAAAAAAGCAAAAAATCGCCGGCCTGAACGCATCCAATTTAATTTAACGAATATTTTGCTTCATTGGGCACTAATGACGTTTCTGATTAGTTGCACCTGTTAGCTTTCCTGTACGCATTCATTTTCGTTTCCCATCAAATGCGATATTATTCCAAAATTAGCAATAAATCGGATTAAAAAAAAAAACTAACACAAATTCAATGTTATTATCATCGAGTGTCAAAAAATGAGTATTCATTGAATTTTTTGTTCAGCCCTTTTTCGGTTTTTATTGCTCTCCGCTTATTGGTGTTTAGTTGAAATTCATTATTTATCAACCACTTTATTTGGAGTTATTGAATCGCATAAACCCATTTGACAAACACAAACACATACAGCCACAGAAAACATTTGCAGCGCGTGCATTGATTGTGCGAGATTTGCGCGTTGTGGCTAATTAAGAGCACCACCGTATACCACCTCCGACCGGCCGCCCTTTGGCTGTCAATAGTAGTAATGATTGTTTACATTGGCGTTTGGTCAAATGCAAAATGCATAAATGTCCACATCACTCATCGGGGTGGGTCACATTTCACTCCCATCCTTAGGGCTTTCGGTTTCGATGCATTCGCACGGAGTACGCGGCGTACGCGTGCGGGCGTATTTGTGTGTCGCTCAAATGAATCGGTTCATTTATCATAATGGATCGGCAATGATATTTGGTGAATAATTAATTTTAATTAATTCGCTTAAATGAGAAGCCAATTTAGATGCGGTCATTGTGCCGCACCGAAAATATTAATATTTGTCAAAAACAACATTAAAATGAAATATTTTACATTCGCGGAAGCAAACAAAGGGACGTTTGGTTTTTGGGCCTGCCAATTGGAGGCAGAGAGAGTGGGAGGTACCTACACCTTTTATCGATTGCCAAACGTTGGGTTGTGATTTATTTGTTTGGCGATTGTGTTTTTAGTGGAAAGGGGATATTTATGGTTGCAAAGGTTGTACAACCTCTTGTTGTGTGGGTCTTGATGGGGTTGGAATTTTGATTAAGAAACGGTGGGTTTTGGCGAACCTCACTTGCACAAGTCCAAACGGATTATTTGCAAGGGAACTCATCTACACGGCTTACTTTTTTGTTGCACATCAAATCTCAGGACAATTGATTTGTGGACACTCAATTTATACGAACGTGCTTGCTTGGATAGGACCGAAAATGTTGTACTATCCATAAGCGGTTTTTATTCAATTTATCCTTCTCAAGTCTCAACTGATCACTCCAAGCATCGCCCCACGTCCTTGGTTTTCTCTCAACATATTTTCAACCAATTTTCAACAAATTTTCAGTTTTGACAAAGCAGATGGAAAATCCATCTAAGGCATCCTGAGTTTTGAAACCTTTAGTACGACTAGAGGTCCCAGGTTTGGTTTCCTGAAAAACATCTTAAGGTTTTTTCCACGGCGCCACATCTCGCGACCGTCTGACAAACATCCGAGAGTATAACTCTCATCAAAGAGCTTCTCAATTAGCCGTTTGGACTCAACATAAAATTAGCAGTCCGTTCCATGCGTCCCAAACTTGAAAAAACACATAACGAATGGTTGGTGGGGAGTACAACCTTCAGCACGGAATCACAACTTACGCTCTGCTTCACAATACTGACATTTAGCGCTAGACTTAGACTTATGAGGTGAAATGGGGCGGTTTTGATGACAGTCCACTTATGAGAACTGAGCTACAACAACTTTACGCTTCGCAAAAAAATCAATAAGCACAAAAGTTTGTTCGCAGACATATTTTCGTTTAGGGCTGGGCTTCCCGAATGGTGTTCTCTTTTGCCTACTCTAGCGTTAAATAAGATAGAACAACTTTAACCTCACTGCTTAAATATTTCGCAAGGGATAGTCGAAACAATGCTCAAAATCTAGAAGGCTAGACCTTAATCAGTCTTATGTTGGCCTTGATTCGTATTTTTATAAAGAGTTGACAAAAGTGTTGGTAACTTAGCAAAATCAATGCTTTGTAGCTTCACCTGTTTTTTAACAGAAGGCTTGCCATCAAATCAGCCCTGATTCGTATTTTTATTCACGAAAATGTCGAAAACGTAAGACTTCTTCAAGTCTGTCGCTTATATAATTATTAATTCTGTTCAAATTAACGCCTCCTTCTGTAGCAGTTCTTCTTAAACTTCTTATAAAGGGTTAACCCGCCGACATTTTTTTTCCATATCCCGACTCTATTCTTTAATAGTCCCCACTGATCTCAGAACCAAATATTTTAGTGCAGCTCACATAATTATTGTCATTCTGACCGTTGACTTTCGTTTTCGAGTTTCTACAACCGCCTGATTCCAAGAGACCCGCGTTAGACTTCTTCTGAGCTGTGAGACTCATTCAGCGGGTCATTTCAAAGGCTGCTCAGTTTTTTTTGACTTCAGCTCCATTAAGTGACCTTCCCTCGTAATATTCATGGCGCCAGTCCTATACCCATGATTTGCCGGGGTCTCTGCGACCACTTAACACTCGATTTAAAAGCCTTCTATCAGCTGTTTTGAAATCATCATGAGAGATACATGGGATTCTTTTTCAAATAAATAGTTTCCGCACCAGATCCGTATAAGACCCTAGGTCGAGCTTCCCGCAATCGTTCGAATGGCTGACCAGTGAGACCTCTGCACCCAATTTTAGCCCGCAAGTCAACTGTGATATCCAAGAACATGGACATGTCTCCCGCATTTCCAGTAGTCCTCCATGGCCCTTTATGAGGCTCCTGCAAAGCCTGCAAGTGAAGTTGAATATTGAAGTTCCTTTCCATCGATAACTAGGTAGGCACCTACCTCCGCTGAACCGACAAAGTTCGCTTTGGTCAACAGTCACCAGCTTTAGGCTCTAATTTGTGGAAAAACGCCCTCCTACGCTCATACCCTCGTTTAGCCACACACAAGCGGCAGAAATGTATGTTTGCAGGTCAGAAACGCGAGCGCACTCAAAATTAAAAAAATAAAAAATTAAAAAAACAGTACACCGAAGTACAAGTGCTCATCTACTACACTCTTGCAGTTCGGAACTCTCATAATATGATGTTGTACTTGTACCACAATATGACGCTCACTTTATTATTTCCATTTCCATCCTCCCCGGCCGACGCCGAATGTGCAACACACACTCTTTGTTGACCCTCATATGTATGGTAGTAGTGGCACTTCCACGTTCCACCCTCGGCCGAGTGTTGGCGAGTGCACAGCGTTACTGACTCTCGGTCTACGCTGAAACTCTGACTTATGGTGCTGCAATTTAATTGTTCGCCACACTGATAACATTGTGGAAGGAAATAATTGGCCGACATGCATATTTCTTTTTTTTTCATTTATTTGGGCTTCCCCTCGTTTTTTTTTTTTTGTTGATTTCATTTGGTTAACAATTCAGCGGTTTAGTGTGTGCGCGCGGGTATGCATCTGTCATTTAAATGTGCTTTTCAATTGGGACAATTGTGACCCACGATGTGCAGTTGTGCACTTGTGCATCCGTCTGTCTTCTGAGCGGAGCGCATCGCGTACATGTGTCAATGCTATGATGAGTTGCCTTTGCGCTCCCCAACGCTTGTGTGGTTTATTTCATTTGTTAATTAACAATGCATTGTGCATAATTAAAGAAAGAAATGTGCAACCCTGTGTATGTACGGTGGATGGGTAAACAAAAGAGGGATGAAAATAAACAGTTGATGCTGAAGATCCGGGATGTGAGTTCAATGTTGCGGGGGTGCGACGTGCAGCGAGTCGAGTTTGCAACCGCTAAACAGTTTATCCTAATCTAAAGAGTGTTGAGTTCTTCCGGTGCACTTAAGGAATGCTGTAGTTGTATGTGCGTGTGGGGCACTGTTTTGCGACACGACACTAATGTGGCAGCAGCTCGCGGAGTGGATGCTTTTAAAGTATTCTCAAGTGTTTTGTTTTTCCTTTTAAATATACTATTTGGGTTCCGGGGGAGTGTCCTCTCACCTTGAAGTGGGTCTCAGGGGGTGTGCTCTGTATTTTCGGATCGGTTGCATGAGTCGCGTTATCCATTTGCCTGGCAAGAGAGACAGCTAGGTCAAGCTGATAGCAGGGTGGGGCTAAGTTGTTGGTCTTCAGTTCGGTGGTTGGTTTTTAGCTCGAGGATGTGTAAAAATAAAATTTGGGAGCCAACCCAAGGAGTTGGAGTTTAAAACTGCCGAAGTGAGATTTCTTTGTTTATTGTGTTGCTGGGGTAAATTGGGGAGGTGTAGTCACGTTTAATGGACGTCTCCAGCCCGATTTTTAAGACGAGCCATAGAGACTGTCACTGTGTCTTCAGGAAGGCGCCCCCTGGGTAGGTATCTAGATCCTGATTGAGGTCTTTGAACCAAGTCCGGCATTTTTCTTCGACTTGAGCGAAAACGCCGTCATTGTCGAAATAAATTGTAATTTTGACAAAAGCCAGCAGTTTCTTAAAGACTTTTGGTTCACGGGTCCGTTCCTCCATTGTGCGCATCAGTTCTTTCTGTTCTATTAGTACCATGCCTTAAATCCTTGCGAAATCAATCCACAAACGAGTACTTCAAAACGGCTGTCTTTATTCGGCCCACTGCCTGCAGGAAGATGGCAAATGTGAGCCTGCCGGTTTAGAGTGACCAACACCTCGTCGTCGAGCTTCCAAAACTTAGAGGACACTCTTCCTACTATCTCTCTCTTCGATTGCGATGCTAAGACGAAGGAGGACTTTGATATTGACCTTTGTAGTTCCGGCTCACCATTTTTTTCCTAACTAACGTGATAAGATCCTTGCAACTCACATGGTATAGAACAGGACTGACTTATTGGCAGTCCTCAAAATCTCATCCATCACACCTACTCAGGGATACATCACTGAAAACTGAATGATGCAGATTGAAGAAAATACCGTACGCAATATTTGCCATCCTTACTACGCATCACAAGCTTTCGCCGTTCTACGATATTACGATATCACACCTAAAGAGAGATGGTGTCCTGTTTGCTGCAAATAATGAGCACAACGCCTTGTGGACAAATGCAAATGATTAAGTAGGTTGAACTGGCTGCTAAGGAGGTCAGCTTTCGTAATTATATTACTAAGCTACAATCGCATTAAAATACATCCCTTGGCCTCAATTTGTTACAAATTCCCAGCAGTATGATATTTCAACAGAAAACATCGACAAAGGAAGAGTACGCACGCAAGAGAGTTGGGGCAATCATGCAGTAGTAGCAGTTAGCATCCTGGCGAAAGCTTTTGCGTTTTTATTTGCTTGCAGTCTTCCTCATCATCATCATCATCATCATCGCCGTTTGCAGATATTAGCCAAATACACTCAACTCAGCTTTTGCTCTCTCTCTCTGCCTCTCTGTGCTACCATACTGTGCCAACACCTCTTTGTGCTCTGTGAAAGTTCAAAACCACCAGCAACAATGACTTTTTTTCAGTGTGGAGTGGACCGTTTACTTTGTGTTAACTTTTGGCTTTTTGTCGGTTGCAAAACTGTATGTAGTAGGCGTCTGGTGGTTCGTATTAAGTTGGAGTCGAGAAAGGAAAGCTCTGACTACAATGGACCATGGAGCGCCGCGCCGGCCGTCTGTGTGAAATAATGCGTCGGGACAAAATATAAATGGACCTGAGGTTAGAAAAACAAACAGAAGACGCCTAAATGTGTAGGTGTATTGGATGGAAATAGCGGTCTCGCTGGGAAGTGAAAGGATTCTTTTTTTTTATGAATTAAGAATGAGGGGGGTTTTGTTTTTTAAACGGAATTTTCTTAGTGAATGCGTTTAAATTATAGTTGGATGGGAAATTAAAAAGGATTGGGGAGGAGGAGGTATACCCACAAAATCCTTGTAGAAATGGGAATTTTTCCCAAAATTGTTCCACTTAAAGGAGGTTTTTAATGGCATTGTAAGAGGCTCTGGACTTGTAGTGCAAACGGATGAAGGGAATATTCAAAAACTGTACGATAACTTTCGAAAACTGAACGATAACTTTCGAAAACTGATCCACTCAAAATGGTAGTTAATAATTTTTTGAAAGAAGCCGATTCAAGACTTTCTCAAACTTTTTTGGTCTTACATTGGGGAACTGAAAGACAGCTTAGCAAACTTTTAGATTACTTAAAGTCACAAGCTCAAATTGCAAATGGCCAGTAAGCAAAATCTAGAAAGTCTCGACAAATTTGTGGATTTCTGGAGGTTGGACTTAAGATCCTTTGCTCAGTAGTCCACTACACAAACTGCCATCTACAATTTGAATCTGAATACTAAAGGGTGTCCCATTATTCACGCAAAATGTAATTTTGAGTGAAAACACAGGTTTTTAACTAGAAAGCTTAAATTTTTATTGATTCACAGAGTAGGTATACAGATTGGGGTTATGTATGGAATAGCACATTGGATAAATGGCCGCCAAGGCTTTGCTAGCAAGTACGTAGCCTTTTATTGAAATTTTCTATGACCGTTTCGCATAAATGCGGATGAATTTCATTGATACAAATCCCAATTTCCTTTTTGGTGGTCGTGGGTCTGTTTACATAGACAATTGACTTTAGAAAACCCCAAAGAAAAAAGTCCAATGGTGTTAAATCTCAAGCCATCAAGATGAATACGAGCTTCATCACTTCAGATGAGTTTGTTCGAAAAATCAGCATCCACTTGTTGTTGTTCCTAAATTTGTCTAACGATCTCTCTTCGCGCTGCATGGTCAGCACTCAGCAGTCTTCAGTTCTTGAGCCAATTGAACTTTGTAAGCATGGAGTTTCAAGTCTTTGGTGAGAATTCGCTTCTCGAAATGCCCAATTCTTAACTACGGTGCCGAATTGATGTTCCTGGACTGTCAGGAGTACTCTTGCGAACTGCTTCGATGTTTTCTGTTGAATAACTTGTGACAGGATCACTAACTGATCCAGTCTCCCTGAATTTTTAATTATTCTCTTCACTGTTGGTGGTTTTAAATCACCATGACGGCCATGGGTCTTCGGACTGTAGCTGACAAACCTCCATTATTTTTAAAATGTTGCCCATCAATGAAAATCCGTTGTGCTTTTGTAAAGTGCTCCATTTTTACTAACTCCGAACTGTCAGCTGTCACATTGTTATGTTTTTTTACCGTTGGCATCACTGTGCTATTGAATGGCGCAAAAATTCAAATTTTGCGTGAATTATGGGACGCCCTCGAGGAGGTGTTTAGAAAGACGTAAGGCAAAGCAAATCTCAAGTGGTTGAACAGAAGACTCTTCCGTCGTTTTTAACCACCAAATTCAAACTTATGCTTCCATTTTTTAGTTATAGAATATAGAAGTTCCGATCTCAGTAGTCTGTATAAATGGAGGAAGCATTCCCACGCTCCCTCGTTAGGCAGCAGCCACGCTGTGAGCGACTAGCGACTGAGCAATTGAGTTTCCCTCTCCATCGCCGCCCTTTTGAAGCGATCGTCCATAATCTTCAAACACACATTCTCACCACAACTACCCACGTCAAGTTCAAAACATGAACGACCGAAACACACCCTCGTAGTCACCCCTCTCAACATGAGAGCTGGCACAAGCACCTATATTTATTTTCATATCTTGTGTTTTTGAGTGGGCACACTTGAACCAAACACTTCTCGAATTAAAACACCCCTTATGTATTTGTCGCATGCAAAACTCACCGATTTCAATGACACTCGGTGCAATCGGAAAAAATAAAAATATTTTCTGCTCACCCTCGTAAGAGTGGGCACAGCAGGTAAACATAATGATTCATTGCAATGAGGTCGACGTTGACGCATTTTTTTGGGAAAGGAGGCACTCAGTTGAAAACCTTGTCCTAAATATATACCAAAGGAATCATATATGACATAAATGCCACTTTGGGAGCAACCAAAAATTAGAGCAAATTCCCCTTGATTTTTGGTTTGATTATGATGGGAAGACGCATTCACTTTTTGGTTGGACTAAATTCCGTGTCAATCACGCGAACACGAACAACAATAATATTCATGTGCACAGGCTGTAGAAATTCATATTTGAAAGACATTTACGCCTTCGTTGCCGTCAACTTGACACGTGCCTTAAATAAGACAACAAAAGACAGTATAAACAAAGGAACTCACATTTAGGGTTAGGCGGCTGGCACGAGACTTGTGCGTTCTGTCGTGTTGTAGTTAGTTTCGTGGGAAGAAAGTCAATTTGGGAACGATGGTGCTTTGAATAGAGTTGGTGACGGATTCTAATTGTATAGGTGACTTTTGAACAGCTAGAGGTCTAAATGGAGACTTACAACAAGATTAGTTAAGATCAGGAATAAGGTGAACAGTTTAAGGCCTAAACCTTGTTAGAAAAGGATCAACCAGAGCTATAGGGTTTTTGGCATGACTTTCAAAAGATAAAATAAAGAAATAAATAAATAGTTGGTGCAACAGGTCCGCAGGCCTTCCTTTTGTGTGAGTTTTTTTATTCTTGGGACGAATGGAAGGGATCTACAATTTTATGCCAAGTCCAAGTGGGTTATTGAGAAGCTCTTGCACGACAGTGAAACTCTCGGATGTTTTTCAGACAGCAGTGGAAAGAAACCTTAAGATGGAATTTCGGAGACTTTCGCGTATTGAACCTGGGTCCAACAAACAAACCACTAAGCCACAGCGCCTCCGAGGGTATAACTCTCTTCAAAAAGCTTCCAAAGTCCGCCATTTTTATTCTGAATAACATCTAAGCGCCCTTCCATTTGTCCCAATCATTTAAAAAATTCATCCAAAGCTGGGTAGCTATTCTAGGGTCCTCTATGTTGATCTTTTGCCCAAACAAGTTTGCCGGGTGCGTTCATTTAAAAAAGCAAGACGCTTTTTACAAAGCGAACTTTAAGGGCAAAACAAGTTTGTCCTTCCTCTCGTTGGACGCCACTTTGTGAGGGCTTCGTTTTTCTAGATGACAATCTCCACTACTATCTCCAATCTCCACGGCTTTAGATACCTCCCCTGAGCTGCGCTGATCTGCTTATTTTAAATTAAAATTTAAAAAACAAGTATTACAACGGCTTATGCGTACCTAACACTTTTTTAGTTTTATTCCACGTCCAGTGTATGATTATTGCCGATGGGAGGCGTAGTTCTTGTAGTTCTTTGTCAGGCTGCAGCCAAGTCTTCCGTTCACTTTCTCTAAGTTGACATTGAAAAGATAGCTACATTGAGTACAGAGAGCCCTCGAACTTTACAGTGGATGGTTCAAATTTGTTTGCATCGCATTCGTCCTGTTTCTCTTGTTTCTATTAATTTAGCGAATATATGTATTTAACTTCCCGTCCTACAAGGCTATGGTGTCACACACATGGGAGGTTGTAGGTGGCACATTGCTCCAAAATACAAACTCACCCCCTTGCCAAGCTAGGTATAACTTTTCTATATACGATCATAAGAGGAGTGCAATTAGCGTACAAAAAAGAAAAGTGTAATCCAATCCAACATCACTGTGTGTGAAAGTAATCGCAAATCAACCCACTCCCAACAGAATACCAGTATTTCTCCCTACTTATCTTAGGGTAGGTCCACAAGGAGCTTTTTCCACACAACCTCTATCTAAATTCTCACTGCACAGAGAGCGAACGCCATCCACAGCCACCCCATGACCATCCCCTTCCGCATCGTCCAACCACAGATTTCACGACACTTTCTCTATACCCGACCTCATTGCTCTGCCGAGAGAGAGAGCACATCTGCAGATTTTTCCTCCCTCCCAGTCCCAACCCCAACCCAACACCCAACCAACCAAGCGAAAACTTTTCCAACGCACCGAAAACGAGATACCGAGAACCGAGAACCGAGTATACGGAGAGCATGTTGTTGTCGTTGTGTAGTCGACGATTCTTCGTGCAAAATTCGTCCGTCATTATCATCATTTAAGCTGCTATCCATACTCGCTCGTCTCGGTATCTGTGTGTACCATAAAAATCTTTTAGTGAGAGTTTGCGATCCCGCGGGTACGGTCGAAACTTTTCGGGATTACCATTCAAATCGACAGAAACCAGAAAAAAAACAGAAAACCAAATAAATAACTTTAAAAAATAAATAAAAAATTTTAAATAAAAAAATACTCGAAGTGGTGTGAGAAACATTGCCATCCCGTCGGTCTTCAGGATTAATCGCGAAAAAGAAACTAAGTTTCGTTCGAATTGGCCAGTTCATCTCGATTGGAACAGGATAACCTACCCTTGCAAATTGCAATCAAAAAAAAAATAAAAAATTCTATTCACAAATAAAATTCACGAGCGATTTGGGGGATGGTGTGCGATGCAACAGAGTAAACGGTGCCGCGCGGCCATTGGGGGCAACTACGACGAATAATTCAGTTCCCTCTTGAACGCGACCGCTGATAATAATGGGGGGTGACACGGATGATAGTATGTGGGCTTTCGAACCACTAGACCGGATGTAATCTACCGATGCAAACCTCATAGCTACACAGAGAGCAGAAACGCATTAGCTTTTCCCTTGTGCGGGTCCCGTTGATAGCGTAATACCTCAAGCGCACCGACGACGAAAAACAAATCGAAACGCCAAACACACATAACTCGCAGTGATTTGTGGAATGTAAAGAAACAGTCTTCCATCTCGGTTTTTATTTTATTTTTTCTCTCTCCTTCTGCGGTCGGCTCTGTGACTTGGTTTATCTTGCGGTGAAGTAGTGTCCTTTTGCCTTTTGATGCCCCCGAAGAATTTTCCGCTGTTGCTTCGTGATCTGCGCTTTCCTATTGTATTTGCCGCTGATGCTGCCACTGCCACTGACGTCAATTATACCTTTGATTGTAGTAGCTGGCCAATCCATTAAGTGAATAGTGTTAATCTGGCACTCTCCTTTTCCTAGTTAAAAATAAAAAAAAAAAACGAAACGAAACGGGCAAAGAAAATGTGTCAAAGCAATTAAAGCGAAAGCGAATCGAAATTTATTGGAAAACTTGTGTCGCGTGCGCGTGTGTGTGTGTGCCTGTGAGAGTGCTCTGTGCAAAGGAAGATTGATTAACCATGGATATCCAATTGATTTTCTTAATTATATTTTTATTTATCGACGAATTGACTACGACCCGGGTGCGGGTCAGTCCGCTGGGCGCTATGACGCGCAACATCGAGGAGGAGAATGGTAAGTGAGATGTGTCACTTTGTTTATTGCTACAAATCTTTAAGTAGGCCTTATTCTCATCACGTTGGTAAGGCAAAGCTGCAACATTACATGGGTCTTAGCTGAATGTTGGAGGACAGTAATCTGGTACCGAAAATCAGTCATGTGGGGCGATGGATGTATGAACAGTTGTAGGTACTGGTAGGGTGGTTGCTTGTCTGTTGTCTGGTGAGGATCAAGATAAATCCTCTTTATAGAGGACGGCAGTTTGGTTTAGGTATGCGGTAAGTAGAAAATATCGTCCAGGATGTAGAGTGGATGTTGTTTGTTGTATAGGGCGCTCTATACGTAGGGGGGATTTGCGGGGATATATGAAGGAGAGCATTTGCTCTTCAAATCAGTACTAATAGCTACCTAATCGGAGAAGGCCTGTTGTCATTTACGGGCAGCTTTTGTGAAGTTCAATTCAGTTGATGGAAGACTGATTTGCATCCATTCATAATATGTTTTCGACGTTTTGAAAAGACTCCAAGGAGCACTAATGGCAACTAGCAAGTCATAGATGACTAAGAGCTGAAGCCTTTAAAATAAATCCTGCGGACTCTCCGCTATGTTGGTTGTGTCTTGAACAAGAACGAGAAAGCTTAGCACGTTATATGTGGGGTGTCAAGCATTATGTGGAGTCAGAAGGACGATTTTTAGTGACAAGCTATTGAGCCCCTAAGAGAAGAACAAGAACAACTGCCAGTAGCAAGGTCAATATTATTAGCAAAGTGGAACATTTACCAGCCGAAACAGTTTTATGGTAATGTCGACGTGAATTTTCATTGCTCAAGCGACTCAGAAGTCGTAAAACAGCCTAAAGCGAGCTCCTACAACCGGTATAAAGAGAAACAGTCATCTCCACGTGCTCTGTAAAGCTTTATAGCCTTTATAGTGGCTTGGTCATTTGACAATACTGCCAGGGAAGCCCTTCGATTGGCACAAGGTTTAACGTGCATGATTGTAGGAGATCCCCATAATATCGTCGACATCAGCTGTTTTCGCTGAAGTGGTCAGAAGTGAATCATGGCGAATTTACCAAGACTCGAAACCACAGAGTCACTTCTAGATTGGTATCCTAGTTGATGTAGGCTGTAGTGCCTTGCGATACCAAATGCATTTAGGTGAAGTTAATGAAGTGGTTTCCTCACTAGTCAAACTAGTTTAAGCTTCTGTCAAGCCTTAGGAGATGTCGAATACGAGTATATGTATTTATTAGATCGTTATAGTAAAAGGCTCCTAGATAGAGTTTTCCTTTTTGGGAGATAGCCGTGCGAGTAACAATGGATCATCTCCCCCTTCTAGTTCATAAATATTCTGCAAAAATGGCTTAATAAGACTCAAAAATTTATTGCATGTTTACTTATGAGACACCTTCTATTAAAACCTTTTGCAATACTGCAGTCTGTCGAGGGAGGTCAAGCTTTTATAATTAAATCTAGTCATACTTGTTTGTGAGTTTTTTTTTTTTTGATAGCTAACAGCTTTCCATAAACTCACTCTTATGCTTGGTTCCAAGTTTAGTAAGCACAGCAGCCTTTTCCAAAGAGATACCCAATCTCTATGTCGAAGCAGCTTGGTGTAGCCGTAGTACTAAAATACGAGTGATAGTATAGGACACCTATAGAGTTTATAGAGACCGATTCGAAGAACTTGATTGACGCTTTGGCATCTGTAAAGTGGTGGATACCTTTAGCTGATATCACGTTTTCTTTCAACCTACTTTTGTTTTCATTCTTTCTTAAAGAGCGATAGCTACAATCATCGAGCCGACAGAGAGAATGACTTAAATTTTGTCTATCGGAGAGGTCAGTCCCATACGAACCTTGTTCACAAATTCTGGTCGTGAACGTGTTGCTCTCAAAAGTATTTATGAGGAAGAACGACTTGAATGTCTTTATCAAACTGAAGGAGGGGTATGGTAGAGTCAATGTTACTTCGAAGGGCCCTTGATTTATAAATATTCGATAATTGTATGCCCAGATCTACCAGTTATTATGGGAAGCTTTTACAGGACAGAAATATCCTCGGATGGGAAGCTTTGAGAGGACCGAATTACCCTCGGATGTTTGCAAGAAGCGCTCGAAAAGTAACGAAAGTGAAATTGAATCTAATTCGTGTTTTTCCGGAGATTAAACCTGAGAACCCTCCGTTAATAGTCCAGCACAACAACTCCTGAGCTATTGTGATCATAGCTCTTTGCTAAGATATATGCCCATGCCCAATAAAACGAGCAAAGGAATAGCTCAAAATGTCACACTTCACAGCCCGTTTTTCGGGATCCATAATTCGACGACCACCATATTGAGATCCTTACAAAGAACTTCATCATATTTGCCCATAAAATCAGTAGCTAAAATTTGGGAAGTTGGTACAACCTTCAAGAAAGACTTGTACAGATAACCCCTTTCAAGGCAAGGTTATATTTGGAAATTTATTTTATTTTATTTGTATTTATTTATTTAATTTGATAGTTGTACCATCTTCAACCCCTTACACTAAATGCATTAAAATCCATCTTTACTTAAGTCTCACGCAACCAACAGCCCTCTATCTTCACCCTTTCGAAAATGAATCAAATAAATCATGGCCAGAAATAAAATTTTCCCATTCGCAGAGATTTTTTTGTTGCAACGCTCCACATTTACACTTTGCGTACGCGCGCTCTTAAATATTATGAGAATTATACAAATTAGGGTTTACCATAATTACACGCTATAAGCTTGTTACCAAAGCGCTGCGCCTTCATTCGTTTCCATGAAATTTAATTTGAATTAATTATGTTCTCCTCACATTATGTTAATTTTAGTGTTTTGCTCTTTGTGTCGGATTATCCACAGTAATGCTCCTTAAGGATGTGCCACATCGTGCGAGAGTGTTGATGCGTTGAATAGAAATGACAAGTGTTTACAAAAAAAGGGGACAAAAACTACTTGTACAATTCGAAAAGAGCCAACTCTATAATGGAACCGCATCCTTTCAGTTTTGCCCTACAAAGGGGAACCCCATTGTGTGCGGTTTTTCATGCGCCTTAAATGTTTACTAAAAATTTATGAATTTAAGACGAGCGCCTCAATTTTAATGGTTAGATAATCAAAATGTATGTCAAGCTCTTGAAGAAGAGGTTGTAGTTGTAAGTAATCCATAAGAGACGTTTGATTTGTATGGGCAACGGCGCAGGTTGCGTGGGCTCTGCTCTAAATAAACACGTTTGTTGTTCTACGAATGTCCTATTTATGGCAAGTGCCTGTTTGCACATCTGTTTCGCAGTTCTTTCATATTTTCGGAACCATCTGACCCGAGTTGTGTGCGAAGTCCAAAAATAACATTTGCTGGCGCAATCGAGGAATGGAACTTAGGCGCTTTCTGTGGGGGACCACGACCATAACCACTTCCTTTCTGTGAGTGGGGAGGTCAAAAAAAGCAAAGATAATTGATTTCTAATGTTATTTACTTCGATGCCCACTATGACTGTGGGGGGGGGGGGAGTATCTGTAGGTGTAGCTTGGTTTTTTTAGAACTTTGACTCACAAAGAAAATACGCAATCCATTAGCTGGGATGGACAACTCATCCACGCTCATTTAACACAAATCAGTCGGAAATATGCATAACATGCCCAATTCTTGCAAGTATGGGGTCTTCAAAAATACAACCAATGTTAGGTACGGTTGGGTCTGCAAAATTTCCTAGACATTATCAGTCTTTCTTAAAGCTTCAAAACGACTAATCGGTGTCTATTTGTGCTGAAATATTAGGACGGAGTTTCTGATGAGTTTTAAAATTGATATAGAGCTCCACTCTGCGGCTCAACATGCTCAATGTTAAGGCTAAATCGGTGGGCAACGATCTGTATACCCTACAACCTTTCTATAAGTCGTTGTTGCATTTCCATTTTCAGAAGACGTTTAAAAATTCAAAATGAAGTCGACACCGTTTTCCACAGAAGTATTGCAAAATGTCCCCATTAAGAAAATGTGTTGCATTTTAAAAAATACAATAATTAAATAAAAATAGCAATTTAAAATAAAAACACAAAACTACATTTTCTACGGATACCTTTTTTGCTCCTAGCTTTGAATCGATTTGTCCAATCATTTTATCTCGTAAAATTTAAATAAACCAACAATTTGAATAAACACTCCACTTAAATTCACAACAGTCCCTTTAAAGTTTAAAAACTAATAAATAATACCTATCCCAGTTGACAAGTCAAAAAAACTCCTCATAAGCTGCCACTGCCAGTTCCCTTCTCCCACTGATGGAGCTTTAGAAAATAATGAAAATTCGAAATTTTTAATAAAACAAAATAAGCTCTTGGACAGAAATAAAATCAAAGAAGCCGATTCGACGGTTAATCCCCGCGCAAATGCATTATGCATTATTTAAATCTGCCGAACAAGTTGAACATGCACAAATTAAAGCCCGTCATACGTTTTCAACAGAACAACAAAAAAAAAATCGAAATCCACTTTTATCTGGATTGAATGTATATTTTTTTATTTTATTTTTTTTTCGTGTTTGCTTTCAAAGAAAATACGATTTTAATATTCCTTCGATGGATTCGCATTTATTGCAGCATAGTGTTGGTTTTAAATCAATATGTAAATATATAAAATAAAAATATAGCCCGCCGAACCTGGGGTGTTGTTCCACGTGATT
Organism: Cheilosia impressa; assembly: GCA_948293265.1. Taxonomy (NCBI): domain Eukaryota; kingdom Metazoa; phylum Arthropoda; class Insecta; order Diptera; family Syrphidae; genus Cheilosia; species Cheilosia impressa. The sequence continues at coordinate 51,531,544 of OX411884.1, read as the reverse complement.
GGTTTTATTTCACTTTTGCGCTCACTTGGCTCAGGGACTCTCGGGAGGAATTTGTCATTTATGACTGCAAATACAAGGTAAAGTGGGTTTTTGAAGGTTGCAAAAGAAGTCAGAAAAGGCCTTGGCACATTTTCATTTGTGATGGATTTTTATATTGAATTATAAAGTCATTCCACAGGAGGGACTTTGGGAGTTACGGACTTTATAAAAAATGTGGGAAGAAGTTGCTTAAGTGAAACTTTTAGGCATGTCTTGGAAAAAATTGGTTAACATCTTTGTCGGCACCACGGTGGACCTATATTTTTAACTACGTTTTCCATCTTTTTTTCCGTGTTTTTCTGAGTGAAGCAAAATAAAGTTATAAAACCTACAATAAAATTCGCAATAGGAATTTAACCTAAGGAGGAGTAACTCGGGGGCAGCTACATAAATACTGACCGCTAGGGGTTACTGTTAGCAGATTTCAGCAGAAAATGGCAATCGCATTTTTAGGCTGATTGCTGCTGGTTCGAAAAGGTGACTTCTTTCAGTTCACTGAGACAAAAACTGTAGGTACCTACTCATCACTGCATAACCCAAACCCCTAATCGTAGCTTCATGAAACATTGAGGCTGAATTCTACCATCTTTTTAGAGGATCTTTTATATTTTTTAAAAACAAGACAGCCCACGATCTGTAAGTTTTTCTTATTTCAAGCTTCGCTCGTAAGTAAAAACGTTGACATTTTTAGATGAAGTGTTGAAGGGAATTGTCTATGAATTGTTCTTTTGTTCGATAATAAAAATGTTCTTAACTCAAACATGGAGTTTTTAGAATTTTTTCAAATGAGCCCCCTTTTTGAAGGTTCCTCCTATACCAAGTAGACTTAGGGCTATTACTTTCCAACTGCTTACCATAGCAATTTCACCAGTTGGATGAGAAGAGAAATATTTTTGCGAAAGTGTTTTAAAAAATTGCCCAAGAGTTTATTTCAAGTGGCAATCCCTAGGGTGCATAAATACTTGTCTCGGATTTATCTGAAACTTGGCAAAAATCACTCTAACAAGTTTCAGGAAATTTCAAAATTCTACTCCAAAGCTGGTGCTAAATCAGACTTGGCATCTTTAGGGTGACGCAATCGTGCATAATTTTGAAAGTCCGCAAGTCGTACTATTGATAAACTAAAATAGCTGGCTTGAGCGTCTGAAATATTAAGTTATATTTACTTGTGAGATCCGGATCAGCAATGTAAGAATGTGTAGTCCACTAAGCCGCTCTTTTCGAAATTTAGTGTATATGGATAGATTTTGACTTGCTCCCTCTTTTCTTTGACAAAAATGTCGCAGGCATGTGTCTTTCATGTTGCATCGTTTGCGAAAGCCGAAAGGCCTTAGCTGTATAAAAAAATCAGGGAGACCGACTCGATATAGTGTTCTGTGAGTCCTAAGCCTCCCAAATGGACTCATCTATATTCAACTACCTCCATAAATGAACACCGCTTCCGTTATAATGCTAGACTGAGTCTGCAAATAATTAAAAATGAAAACAGATTTTGACGGACTAATTTTCCCCGACTAGAAGCTTTTTTCTAAGTGGGTTTGTAAAACCCTCTTAAATCGAAGACGAACTAAGTGGGTTTGTAAAACTCTTTTAAGTCGAAGACGAACCTATTTCAAATAGCGCCAAAAGATTTCTGATAGAGGCAGAAAGTTACTGTCCCTTTTCTAGATTCTGTTGGGGTCTCCGAAGTAAGGTGAGCGAGGCGGTCGCTGTCAGCGAAGAAACGAGCCAATTTGTTGCCGAGTCCAAATTATATGATAGACGTTAACAACCTGCCCAGGCAAGACCGTATATAGGAACATTTTCCATACAGGAAATCAATAAGGAAGGTTTGTCAAGTGGATGCTTAAGTTGTGTGATTGACTCTCTTTTAGGTTTCGCTTTTGAACCTTTCTCAGACCCATTCTCATATTCAAATCAGCCGCTTGAATACAGTCCGTTTCAACTGAAAGTCATCTGTTTCAGAGGATCTGTGACCGTTTCCTGTTACTTTTACAATATAATGTAATAGAATGGAATTCAACCTACAAAAATCTCATTGTAATGCCAACAATTTTCGCTGTTTAAAATTAACCCACATATACAAATATTTTGATTTATAAAGATGAAATTGTTGGCAATGATATAAATATAAAAAACATCATGGAAAGTATATTATTCTTACGCTGAATGCTTTATTATTAAAAATTAAAAAACGAGTTCCAGTTACCAAAGCAAGTACTTTTAGCTTTCAGTTTTCTAAAAATCTCAAAATTCTTCGCAATCTTTATTTTTCCCCGAGTGAATGACCCTCTTTATAGTCTGTGCAACCCCCTTTACACTCTATCCAACAGCTCTTAATTCCCTTCGAAAATCATCAAAAATAATTTAGTTACTCCACCAGAGCTTTCTTTATTATAATGAGCTTGTCCGGCGAACTGTCCGAAACAATTAAAAATTTCCCAAGTTCCATTGTTCAACTATTCTCTTAAAAACAACACCGCAAAGGATTTTAAAATTTGTTTTTAATATATTTTCATTAGTGTCATTCTTGGTGTTGAAAATTATTTTTATTAACGTAACAGGGTTTTATTTTCGTAACAAAAAAAGGAATACAACTTCACACTCTTTTAGGAACTTTCCCTGGCACAGAAGTTGGGAAAAACTTTTCCCTTCACCAGCAAGGATAAGTATAGTTGTCCACGAAAGTTTCTGTTCAGATGCACGCCGTTAAGCATCAACCCATCATTAATATCACTAGCAAACTGCCCCAAAAGTGACCAATAAATGTCCTCCAAATAAAAAGACGCACACCGAACCGCCTATATGTGACATTTAATATGCCCGGCTGGCTGAAGTATGAAGTATCATTAGTATTGCGGCGATGACGCCGTACAAATAAAGACAGAGACACTCCACCCGTCCAACAATCCGGGCGACAGTGTTGGTGAACTCTAACCGTCGAGGAGTCGTCGATAAGCTCGAGATCGAGACCAACCCAATCAATCTCTTTCATCGTAAAAATTGAAAGAAAATTTGTTATCCTTAAGCTATCGATTTTGGTAATTTATCATTTAGTCCTTCCCCCGGCCTCCCCTCTCCGACCGCCCGCACTTTTGTACAGATTAACTTTTGCCGTTGCTTGGGTTTGGGTTGCCTTTTTTCCTTTGGGTCTCCTTTCTTTTTCGGGGGTGTTTTGACGTTTTGTCCTTTTTTTTCACTTCATCCTGCTTGTCTTAATTTCACTTTTTCTTTCGCACGTACAAAGGGGGGCTGCACCATAATCCAGTTACGTTCTGTGAGCCGAGCAGAAACACCAACAAGTCGTGTGGAAATATATAGGTACCTTTAGATATACCTCGCCCTCGTTAACCATCCATGGCTGGGCGATGTGTGCGTATGGTGTACATATAAATTATATTTTTTAAGTCCTGTCGAAGCACATTCATCATCCATAGCGGTGTTGACAAGTACACAGGGTATGCGGCGAATATCCCCCAAACGGCAATTACAACCGTAGGACTCGGGCACAAATCAAGAGCAACTCTTACATGCGGATAAATCTGATAAGTCGAGAAACCCTATAGGTAAGACGGAACAGGACTGATTTAAATAATATTCGGAAACTGTGCGGCGTGGGCCTTCGCTTCTCATGAATAAAACAAAACGGCGCGGGGGACACAAGACATGGGACTCCTAATCGGATTAGCATATCTTGCGAGACATTCCTGGCCGAAAAGTTACTTTATTCTTGTTTGTCGTCTCCGACTAATGTACACGCACGAAGACACTCGTATACTCGTATACTGTGTCGGGTATAGCTGTCGTTGGGTTGACTTACGGCATCTATACGACGACGCCGAGGCACTTTATTCAATATCCCCGGTGAAGTCCTTTTCGTCTCCTGTTTCCCTTTATACATTATTGATACCTTTTGCCTACCCCGGGGGCGAGGAGTTGATGATGGCATGAATCTCGCTGAAAAGAAAAGGTAAATATCTGCAACTTTGTATAGTGCGGGTTGAAGTGGCCACAACGAAAGGCTCTAATCAATAATAGGGACTGCCTTCAATTGGGGCTTGGCCGCATGGTATGCTCTCTCAGGAAATCGACAGCGACCGGGGTTAATGTGACAATAAGTTGGCCGAATTGTCAATAGTCACTTGACTTCCATTCGCCAGGACGACTATGACGATGATACCTTCTGATGAATAGCTATACAGCAGGAATACAGTGCGGGTCGATTGAGGTAGTCGGTCGTCGAGGTATTGGTTCACTGGATTAATTTAGCAGCCGCCAATTCGGAGAAGGGGGTAATTTTCTTTCTTTGAATGGTAATAATGGCAATTGGGCTTGACGCTTGATGAACTGGAATTAAGCAAATTGCTCTTTGAATAGCCCTGATGACTGTGTCAGAGGGAGGTGTAATTTTTTTTTTAACCGACAATATAGGCTCCAAAAGCGCAATGTCTGCTGGAAAACACTGCACGATATGAGCTCACGAATGGGACTGGCGATCGATGTCTGTCAAGTGCATGTACGATTTTTTTTTTAACAACTAATCGATGGTCCTCCGTTGACCTCTGCGCAAAAGGGGTGTTCTAAGTCTTTGGACCAAATTTTTCCAGTTCATTGCTCTCAAGACGTTCAATATCTTACGTAAAAAGCGGACTTCTAAAAAAATGTCAACAAACGAAAGGCAATGAGGACGGACTATGCATTGGGAACTTCTTATAAAAAATAAATCCTAAGTGTAATAGACTACCGGCACTCAGCAGTGTTCCTAAATCGTTGTATCTCTACCTTTTTGTGGGAATTTAAAATTTTTAAAAGACTTTCTGTGCGTAAAAGGAAATTACCAAAAATCTGGAGACGTTGATAAAACTCAAAGAGAAAAAATACGTAGCATCCTTATGCGTAGAAAATGCCTAAAGTTTCACTTTCACAATGATACAGGGCCAGTTGCATCGGATCGTGAATGAGATGGCCGATGCTTTAATACACTCTACACTTGTATGCAAGTCATGCAAAATTGGTTTTGTATGGGAGGTACCAGAACTACTTAACCGACATAGCCCAATTTTTATATGAACCTCACGACGATAAAAGTAAGTCCTATCACATAATTTCACTGGCCTAGGTCGATTTGTTTCGACGCTATCCTGTTTTCAACAGACAGAGACACATGGGCCTAAAATTGATTTTGTATGGGAGGTACTAGAACTAGCCCATTTTCAATACCAACCTAACGACGATAAAAAGAAGTGCATTCACCAAATTTCATTCGCCTATAGACAGACAGACGGACAGACGGACATTTTTAAATCGATTCCGAATGTGACCCTGATGCACAATATTATGTACTTACTTTATGAGGTCTCCAGTGACTCTTTCTTGGCGTTACAAATGTAATGACTAAGTGATGGAGTGTATAAAAAACAATTCATACGAATTTGCATCACATTCAAAATGTCTGATTACTAGACGTTTTATATTGTATTTTTGCTGCAAAAAATAACACAACTGAAAACTGTTTGGGACATTTGGACACTTTTTTAAGTAACTGTACAGTTGTCAGTTTCATTTAATGCTGTTGTTAATTGTTTAGCTAAATCGATAATTTTAAAAAATAAAAACAGTCAAAAGAGAAACCGCTTGCGAATAGGGTAGATGTACCAGTAACCGGCCACCTAACTATTTTTCGTACTTTGATCCGTGATATATAATTCACCTGGCCATTTAATCATGATTTTTCTTTTTTTTTGTACTTCAAATGCAATTTTTGTTTAAAAAAAAAAATAGTTGAATATAATTGCGTTCTTGTATCTAAAATTAAAATTATTTTTTTGAAACCAGTGAAATTTTACCAGTACCCGGCCAGGTTATTTTTGCTTTTGAAAAACTTCAAATACAAAGTTAATTAAACATATAAACTCGTTTTAAATCGATTATTTAATAAAAATACATTTTTATTTTGGTATCATATACATTGGTACACAATACAGTTCAGGTGAATTCAATTTTATAAACTTGACAAAAAAAAAAGTTGGTAGGTAGATAATTATGTAGTAAAATAATACGAATTCAGTTACACTTTTTTAAAAAGGGACGTATGTAGGTATAGGTTGAGTAGGGCTGTGAGATTGTCACAAAAGACAGGGCACCAAGACGGCCCATCGCCATCCCCAGGGAACCAATACGGTTAAAAACCTAAACCAAATCGCCCAAGCAGTCAATTTCCCTACAGAATTCAATGTTATTTGAGGAACCAACCTTCTTAAAGAAGTACCTGCCTAGGTTCTTCCTTGCTTGACACTCGCATAGAGGTGGGAGATATCTTCCGTGACTTGTAGGTCCTCACACTACCTGCATGTATCCGTAGGTATAAAATAAGTTATAAAATAAATAATAAATAATCGATTAAAGACTTGTCAAAGACAATTCAAATAATATTAAGTAAAATAATAAAAATAGGTTCCTAGGTATACATTTTTAATAATACATAAGTAAATGAAAAATAACACGCTATAGGAGACCTGCAAGGCTGGGCACTCATTCCGTAACTTTTCAGACGATTATCGTCGAAAGGATAGACCTCCAAAACTAGAAACTACAAACTAAGTGCTAAAATTACAAGTTTGAGAGCTAAATTCAGTTCATTTTCTAAAAATGTAATGAGAGCTGATATTTGTCAAAAAAAATTCGAAAAGAATATGACTTATTTTGGTGATCAAAGTTTCAAAAACGATATCGTTTAGACGATCGTTGATATACGGAATCTGCCCATCCTATATTTCTGATATTGACTGGTTATTAATATAAAGAGGAACTATTGGAGAAGTTTACCGTGTTATTCATGTAGTTGGTTGATTTTCAGTTGATTGCAAATCGGTCAAATTGAAAGTGGAACCTGGACTTTCAAAAATGTTCGGCTCGGTCAAAGTTATGGGGGCAAGCGTCGATCTTTTTGATGACGTAGGTGTGGTCAGATAGTTCACTAAATGCTATTTTCTGTAACAATCGCTATGCATTTTGAAACTGTTTCAGCTTCTCTAAGGCTTAGGTAGGGATTTATTTGAAAAAAACGATCTTAACCATCTTACGTTTATCGGATTTGAAAATTCATTGAGCAGTGTCAATAAGAGCTGTTTTCTTAAGGGGAAAGCCATATTTGGCCATATCTATGCACCAGCCATTTTTCGGCTTTTCCTCTTCAGGATACAAAACAGATTCGGGTCCTTTTTAAACATTCCTCGTCTACTTTCCCATGCAACCTATCTTGCAAAGTACTCTTTGGGATGTTGTATTTGGAAGCAGCTTTTCTGTAGCTTAAACAGAACACCTTGAAAAAATTAGGTTCTAGTAACCGGCCACCATCTAATAATTAAATAAAAATAAAAAATTCGTGTTTTTTAAATATTTTATGATTAATAATTAAATTTCTTATCAGAAAAACAATAAACGAGTTGGTTAACATTAAAAAAAACATAGAAATTTACGTTTTTCGTTTGATACCTCCACAAATTTTCTCGAACTCTAAAACGCACTTTTCACTTCGTCGACGAACTACATAGACTGCTAATTTTTTTTGGCGGTTCAGTGATGTTCACAGCTGCCAAATTTTACCAGCAAGTTATATAGGTCAAAAATCATAGCCACAATTTATCGCCCGTGAAAATGACTATTAATTTACTTATTATTAACTATTTAACGCAAAGTGGCCGGATACTAGTGACTGGCCGGGTACTGGTGCACCTACCCTATCAACAAAAAAAAATACGAATGTTTATATTGCGAAACTTAAATGAAATTTTATGGCGAACATGTGAATAATTTTTTGATATAGATATCAGAAAAATTATGACACGTAGAGTATCCAATATTCCTTATGAAACAACCAAACAAAATACTCCTTTTCTTTATATCGCATTCAATTTGAACATTAAATTATTTCTCATGTTTGTTTTAAGTGGGCAGTTTCTATGAAATGCTTTTTTGCGGTGTTTAAAACTGATTTTTACTGCATGATGTCTAGCTACATAAAAATCGAACTCCCATTTAAGCTGTATGAAAATGTAGTGAACTCAACATGGAACTAAGAAAACTTATATTTACAATACAGCCCCACACTCGATGTTGAAATGAGACTATAACTCAAGCTACATGACATTCAAATTGAACCGGAAGTGTAGACTTGTTTTTTTTTTCAACAGCCCCCTTTGATTAACATGTCACAAATACATGAATTCAAAGTGGGCTACATCCAAGGTCAAGTTTAGCTTGTAGGAGATTTCTCTTTATTGGCTGAAGCTGTCAGTCTATTTAATACTTAGTTTATGCTCAGAACCGAACCTATTGGGCCTTACTAATAATGATAGCGTAACCTTCACATTAAAAATTTTAAAATTAAATTAATTTAAAATTATTATTAGTATCGCGGATTGACAACATCCCCAATCGAGGTGCCTCTTAAGATCGAGCAATAGTGTTTGACGCAGCAAAACTTTACCACCGAAGGCTGTGCGCCTCTTGGCTTTGACAAGGCACTCGTATTTTGTTAAGAGGGTGGATCACAGTCTTTCCGAAAACTATACAGAGGTATCTTCATGATCAAACCCTTCACAGAAGTGTTGGTTCCAATTCTGTTCTAAAGCGGATTTATATGATGGCAAGCGCTTAAGTATTTTTCAAGGTAGTATTCGCCATGGCCTTTGAACAGTTTTTAATATTTTAGCATTTTTTTTTGTCTGCGCTTGACACCTTTGATAGACAAGACCTCGAGAGACTCGAAGTCTCCAACAGATTTTTGCCCATCTATGTTCAACTTTTGACGTCAAGTAGTCCAGCTGTTTGGAATAAATTTAAGAGTGGCTTGAAATGACATCAGGGTTGCCACAGGGTAGCCACATTTGTCCAGTACTTTTTGCACGTCTTTTTGATGGTTTTTGTGATATTCTGACCAACTTATCAAAACCCCGGCGCACAAAATTTCCAAATTGGAATGGTGATACATTTTTTAAGGAAACGTCAAAATAAGAAAAAATTAAAAATTCATTTGTAACAGTCTAAAAATATAATAGTCGCGTTTTTTTGAGCTTCGATCTCAGCAAAGCAAAGTAAAGTAGGATTTTCAGCACAGGATTTTGCTGGGCACATTTACGAATATATAGTTTTGCAAGTCTGACAGCTCGCTGAATTGATGTAATTCAGTTTTTATTAGCCTCGATTGGTGACGTTTATGAAAGGTAGTCAAGAATTTCTTGACTGAGCAGTTTGTTGAAATCCGTATTGTAAGGGGTGATTTTTTAAGAGGTTTAGAACTTTTTTTAAAAAAAAAACACAAAAAAATTCGAAAAACTGAATGAAATATTTATTTGAATCGATAGTCTGAACCTTGCAATTTAATGTTTAAAGATAATTTCATGCAAATGTTGACCGCGGCTGCGTCTCAGGTAGCCCATCCGCTGAGTCCAATTTTGGCATACTCTTTCACACATATCGGCCGGTATCTCACGAATGAATGCATGGATGTTGGCTTCCAGTGCGTCAATCGAAGCGGGCTTGTCCCTATACACATTAGCCTTGGCATACCCCCACAAAAAATAATCTAATGGTGTCAAATCGCACGATCTAGGCGGCCAATTGACCGGCCCGAATATTCTTCCGAATAGACTGCTCAGAAGGTCGAGAATGCCGATCATAAAATGGAAGCAGCGCGCGATGAACATTTCGAACCGAGCACGAATTTTGATAGTAAAATTCAATAATTTGCAAGCGTTGTTGATTTATAAGACGATCCATGGTTAAATTGCAAACCAAACTGAAGCTGTTTGACAGTGACACAAGGTACTAAACACACGTCAGCTGTCAAAACCAGTGTTGCCAAAACCAAACCAGCTAAAAAATCACCCTTATATTGGATGAGGTATAGCAAAAATGGTATAACTGACCTAGGTACCTTGTCCTAGTCCCAGAAGATAATAATCAGATTTTTGAGTATGCCCAACAAATTAATACCTATCTACCGGAGGAGGGTGCATTCCTGACAGATGGTGTTTAAAAAATTTGCTAAGTCCCGCCAATGTTAAGAAATAAAACAAAAAGTAAGCAAAAGTCAAATATAAAAAAATAAATAACTGGTGCATCAGGTCCATGGGGACCCTAGGCCTAGCTCCTTACAGCCATTCGTTTTGTATAAGTTTTTCATTTTTGGGATGAATGGAATTGAGATAATTGAGGAACTCTTTCACCACAGAGGATGTCTGTCAGCCTTTCGTGAGTGGTGGCGCAGTGGAAAAAGTCAAGATGTAAATTGTGTTTTCCTGATATCGAACATTCTTTTGAAAGTGCAATCTACTTCCCAAAGTCGGCCACAAAGTCCTTCTGATATTCAACCAAACCAACTCTACAAAAATTATTAAAAAAACCAAAATCAACTCTCTTTTTTACATCGAAAATCATGGCCAGTCGTAGCATTTGTATCTGTTTTGTTTGGAAAAAAATAAGACCGATCTAACCTAATTTAACTTCACCCGAAATCCCCGTCAAACTTGACGACATTCTCATTACGAACATAGCACTCTCCATATTGGTTTTAGATGAGTTAGCACGACGCCCTTGGAGGGACATCTCCCACTTAAAGTTTGACAGCGCACATCTCATTAGTTTTCAAATCGCCGCTCTAATTTGAAAACACAACCCAAAACGAATGCAATAAATTCCGCCCCTAGTTTGGCGCCTTCTCATTATCTAGCCAGTGTATACCCAGCCCCAACTACATCTAGATTTTTGGAGCACAACACATTTTCTCATTTCGCGAACAATGTAGAAACAAACTCCTTGGCTTCTACAGTTAATTACACCCCTTTTAATATAGACAAGACACAAGAGAGTGCCGCAATGCATCTTCCATACATGGCGAAACAATGCGCTGTTTCCCTTCATTTATTTATGACCTCAAACTGTAGTCGAGTGGTAGAACAACTACCATCATACACAAGCCAGTACCAAGTGTACATGCTCAGCGCTGAGAGGATGTTCGATTTTTGCTTGCCAGCGAGAAAAAAAAAAAATTATGAAACCCGGAACAACAGGAAGAAAAAAGTTATAAAACTCATCCTGGTTGTGTGTGGTCTTGCAATTACGCACTCATACAACTTTTCGCCCAATTTCATCGTCATGAGCGCGCGAGCTACCCTCGTGTGCTTTTGACTGCAGTACAGCAGTAGCAGTTGTGTGCTCCAATCTTCATCATCCTTGTTCTCTTTGTACGGGAGCAACTTACCCGGATAAACCTTACAAATTAATTTTTCGTTGAAGGGTAGATCCCGATCTTCTCGCTCTGGTGTTGTAATTTAAAGTACCGAGCAATTCCTGTGAACTCTTGTGTTCCTTACGGAAATATTTTGACGATATACATATAAAAATATGTATACGGGCACACATAGAAACACAGCCTAACAGGGATAGCGCTTCCCTTTGCGGTGTGGCTATATAGATGAGAAAAATTGGTTCTAGATATAGATAGTGTCTGACCTCGTTCTTCGGGGGGTCGCATCTAGAAAAAGCCAGTCAGAGGGTGTTTCTTTTGGACAGAACAAGAACAAGCATAACAAATATGACTAGGGAAGAAGTTTCTGCAACTCGTTTCGGTTCCATTTAAAGTTTACAATTTAATTTCGCTCTGTACGCTACTGCGCTCGCCTTGTACGTGATTTATCTGCGTGACATTCGTGCTGTCGCCTCTTTACCACATGGAAATAGTTTCAAACTTTGAATGATGCTATAATATGCATGTTCTGGAGGAGCATGCAAATTCTTAAACTCGTATAAATATCAATATGCTTATGGGAGACGAGATATGCGGCTCGATGGAATGATGTGATGATGACGGTCCAACGTGGTGGGGGAGGTAGGTTTTTCTGCACCGTATGTCGTGTCTTATAGATGGGCAATGGATGTTGTGAATGGGAACAAGGATTTGTGTTGTCCGTGTCAGCGGGACAAGAAAAATCATGATAGACAACTTTTTGTTGTACAAACGTGTTGTCACAGGGCAGGCGATGAGTTGTGACCCATTTTTCAAAATAATTGAGGGAACTTCTATTGAAATTCTGCAATAGGTGGTTGGCCGTCGTTAAGACAACAGTCGCAGCTGGAAGTTATACTTAGAATCGCATTTCAGTGGGTTTGAGCTTTTGGCATGCATTCGAATTGAAAATTATAAAAAAAAACAGTAGCCATACATTCCTGCAGCGGAACTCTAGGAAGCAACTGAGGACCATTTCTCGAAATTAAGTTTTGAACATACGCGGGTATAGTGAGACCTACCCTCATCCATGTCAGTCGCATAAGGTGGCCGAAAACCATGAACAAGACCAGATTACTAGAACCCATTACAAAGACTGTCTTGCATCGGCATTCCCAAGATGATGAGAACAAGCCTAAACGCCGGACTCGAGAAGCTACCTTCATCTTGAAAGATGAGAAGCTACCTTCATCTTGAAAGATGAGAAGCTACCTTCATCTTGAAAGATAAGGGTAGCTTCTTCAAAGCCAGGGATGAAAGACTTGTGTGGAATGGTGGGAGGTCCTTTCTACGCTAGTAGGAATCTGTCTTCAAATAGACATTTTCGAATCCATGCACACCGCGACTACTTGAGTTCGGAAAGTTAAATTTTTTGTCAACTTTTTCTAGTAACTGATTGAGACCGCATATCACAAAACATAACATCACGCACAGTAGTGGTACTACATTTTAATCCGGCAGCCGCCGATAGCTTCTCGGCATAGTCAAGGCACAGTGGGCCCACTTAATAAATTATTTTGTAGGTCACAATGGGTAGTTTTGCATGGATAATTTCGCCATTGAGAGGTTGTATAAAGTCGAGCCTGAACACTAAACATGACTATTATCATCGCGTATTTGGATAAAATCGCATGAACTTAGCTGAACAATTGACTGGCGAGATGATATTAAAGAAAATATTTCCTGCCTTGGCCAGTCCAAATGCGAACACACTTCCCAAAGAGAATCACCTCAGAGCTGACACCAAAGACTGTAAAATTTGGGTGCAAAAATGTGTTCCCTTTTTCGGGAAACTTTAAATTTGCCCACCCTCTGAATGAGTCCACAGATTCCCGTGAGCTAAAAACTACACGTTGCTCTATTGAGTCATGTGATATGTCTGAAAAATCTACCCTGATTGAATGCGTAGTTCTGCGATTTCAAACCCACACAAAAAAACAAAAAGAGGAACCACAACTTTCGGAACTTTCTACGTCCGAAACAACATTCACACCACAAAGTCCCGTGTTTACAGCCGCAGTGGCTGGCTTTTAAATAGGATCACTCGTGAAAGCAACAACAGCAACCACCAACCGCAATCGTGCGTACTTGTACATGTCCTGCTTATCCCGCATACAACGTGCGTGTATAGTGCAAAACTCAATCCCAACCACACACAACAACAATAAGGTATTGCTCGACAATAAAATTGATAATAGAATTTGTCAAGATAACTGCACAACAAATGAACGAAGAATGTACCTGACATATTATTTGAAATCCAAACATACACAAACACAACAGCCAACGACGACACAGAGCACACACCGCTCATCCGAGTGTACCCAGTTTTTAAGCGCAATAAAAAAAAAATACCGAAAATCTTGAAATATCCTCGAGTGCAGAAAACTGGAAACCGTGTGTATGCTAGTAGCCCTCCGACATTTCCAATGCGAATTTGATTTATCCTGCCCCTGCATCCGTGTGTATACCTACACTACAGCAGTCGGATGTTGAACAAAAGCAGTGTCTTGGTACACTACTCTGGGAAATACCATCATCCGGATTCCGGACTCTGCTGATGCTGATGATGATGTTTCTTGAGTTTCAAGTGGCAGTGGCCCGATGCATGGAGATATCCTCTTCTTCGCCCACCTTAAGTGGGTTCATAGAGACTCAGAGTCAGTGTGTAGCGAGTTCCAGAGGAAAAGATATTTATGACTATCCCGCACTCCCACATACCTTTGCAGTCCACATCGAGATGAAAATCTACTTCTCTGGCAGATCACCTCTTGTGCACCTTGGTAGTCGTCTTCGCCTTCTCGTTGTCGTGGCAACATTTATTGTGCAAAACCCAAGAAAATTGTTTTCCATTGTCAATAAGGACGAACGACAGTTTATTTCAGCACTGACAGCAGCGGGTGTTCCGTATAAGATCCTTCTCCTTAAGCCATCGGCAGTCGTACGCCCGTATGAGTGTGTGTGTGTGTTTGTGTGCGTTTGTTTTTGCCGACATTATTATCCTGTCAGCTAAAATAATCGAAACTCCTGACATCTCCTACTCAAACCTGACGACAATTTAATTCTAATTGAATCGAAATGGTGTTATTGTACGAGAGTCGATTCTCGTCCTTTAATACAGCCCCATCTATGTCCTCAATCCACATATCCTTTTGCCATGGAATGCTGTCCTGAATATCTCTTTGTTTCGTGCGGTTTTTCGGTTATAAAACGATGAGAACTCACTGTCACTACAATTGGAATAATGTCCTCACAGTGTCTTGTGTGTGTCGAAATTAAATGTGTGCTCTGTAGGACACTCAAAACTCCTTCACCGACACAAAAGAAAATCATATTTTGTGGTTTTTATTGATGAGTCTCGTACTGCCATCGACAACAAGAACAACTATATCCCTGGCAACTGGCACTCGAAGACAAACGTGTTTTGTGTGGCAAATTTCATGCAAAAATAAGCACGTTAAAGGATCCTGAACCTGAAGGTAATGGTGTGCACAGTTAGTTAATTGGAAATGTTCCACCTCACCGAGTGCGAGAGAATTTCTAATTTGACACTTTGTATGACATTTAATTTGTTTGTTCTTACCCCAAATGATAATTGGTGCTGCCAAATGGTACCATTCCCATTCACCTATATCCTGGGTGCGGTGTCAACACGTTATCCCTTCGTTTGGATTGCTGGCTTGGTTTTGTTATTTCTGCAAACATATTATTTGTCGGTGTTACGAGCATTTCGTGAATTTTACTACCTACGTAGTGGGGGCTGGTGCCCGTGTCACAGTTACAGTTGGAAATGGTAGTTTTATGCCTGATTAAGCGCTGAGGGTAAACAAAATAATAAAAAGCGTTTATGCGCCGATTGATTATGTGTATTCGGGGAAGTTTGTTGGCCATTTTAGACTTTGTTCGGTTTATTACTATTTTAGGTGGGAGCTTTATGGGCCAGTGGAATGATTTACTTCTTAATCGAATGTGTGGACGGGCTTGGGTCTAAAGAGAGAAGACGCCGTGGAGCCAAACGCTGACTGGGGAGATGGTCATTTTAACCGGGCTTGTTATTGAATTGTGTTTCCCTTCCAAGGTCCACTAACTACGCCTTTAGTTCAAGTCGCGAGGTGGTGTCTATCTTCTACCATCATACATAAAATCTCACATCTTGCGGCGGGACAAACCTTTGTAAAAACATTCAGAGGGAAATTCGTATAGACTGTAGCTCTTAGAGGACAATGAGTCATTTGCTTACCAGAGAGGCAGCTCGCGAATATACTGAAAGTCGACCTCTGCTGCAGCTTTTGACGGACGTTGAAAGAATAGAGTCTCTCAACCCTTCTGTACTGAATAATACCACACTGTGTAAGTCTCTGGTTCTTCGTTGAAAAAGTACATAGAAGATCTGTGCGACCTACATCTTTCAAACATAGAAAGCGAATCCCTGGTTACGAGCATGAACTGATATAAAAATACCATTCTGGTGCCTAAACCTGATAAAGTAGGGAAAGACTGGTTTAATCTGCTATACGATCCTTGATAATAATCAACTTCGCCCGAGCTTGAACATCTAGGTAGTTAACGGAGTGTCCAGATACCTGACGAATTTAGAAATCTCTGTAGGTGCATGTGCCACCTGAGCCTCGCTTCTTATAGTAATACTTTGAAGCGATCCAAAGAACAAAATCCCATAAAAATCGGGAAGCTTAGTGAGAAGAAAACCAAAGAAGAAGTGGCTCGTACAACAAAAACCGTCTCCCTGTACCGCTTCAATCCATGGTACGGAAAAATTCACCAGTGAATACGGTGGCTTTTAAGCTCGTACTTAGAAGCGTCAAAAACTGAGGTATATTTTAAATGGGGTTTGCAAAATACTTAAGTTAACCTTCATGTTGTCATTGTCAGTCCAAGTCCTCCACCAGTATAGATGGTAGACTTATTGCCAGAGATAAACTGATCTTCTTTTGAGCTACGACTTAGGGTTAAGCCTGATCATAGCAAACTTCAAAAACCATGACTGCGGAATCCCATTTAAATTGACCTCTAAGTTGGCAGCCTCTTTATCATTTAAGGAACTTTTATAGTTGCGTTCGCAGATGCAGTATACTGCACTTGGACATCTTCATCATGATGACTCGTTGTAACAATAAAACCAGTCATGGAAGCGTCTAACCGCCAAGTACATAAACCAAGATGGAAGAAAGCCTCTCTAAAATAACCTTTGTAGGAGCGAAAGGTAAGTGGATGAAAGGTAATTTTTTTTCTATTCCTATAACTCTTCTGTCTCGTATCAAAGAAGAGTGTTTCACTTCGTGGCCTTGCTCCTTGACAGTCTTGCCGACTTGTCAATCAAAAAACCAAATAGCCCACATAACTTTAAAAGTTATCGACTGGTGTAGGTATTGAGATCAGTGTGACAGTGAGAAGAATCAATTTGCAGTTAAAAAGTGTCTACCTTTCCCCCACTTTAAGAATTATTTTTTTTAGCCCAAACCCTAGGTATACCAAATGGCTACATGGGTTCAAATCACTGTTTTTTTTTGAGGAAAGTAGCTTTAGTCAGAGTGGCACTCATCTATCAATTGCCGACCTATCTTAGGCACATATTTTGCATATCGAAGGTGGGTAAGGTCAACGGGAATGCGTGTCCTTGAATCGAAAGAGGTAAAGGTATCGAAAAGAGTGCAATCTTAATGTGCTGCCGGAATTCACCAGTCATAAGATTCACATCAGACTTTGATTGGTAAAAGTGTCTTTGTCTGATGTCTAATAGGCCTTACTATGTTCTGAGATTTTAACTATGGCTACTCCAAGTAAAGCCTCAATTTCAAAGCAATATACCTAAAGATGGGCCTGTAGCTGTGCCTGAAGCAGGGAACTGTGCCATGAAATGTAGCTCAAGTCTTTCGACTTAATTTATTTTCTGAAGACCGAATTGATAGCATCCTATTTTTCAAGCTGAAGGAATATAGGTAACAAGTTCTACGAAATAGTCTTGAACAAGTACTAGAGATCGACAAAAATTGAGGCTTTTCCAACCAACAGTATTGCCTTCAAAAGCATAACTCTTAATGGTAAATGTACAAGCAAATTGTCAAGCATTGAATGTCAGTTCAGGTAGATTTAAAAGAGTTAGGATGTGATTACTTTTATCTACAATCTACGGCGGATATAAGAAATCTCTAAAATTCAAAAACATGTTTCTTATATCTGAGTTTTTCTTATATCCGTCGTGGGGACTAATACTTACGTTTCTAGCAGTTAAAAGCTATAAGGAACTATGCCAAATCTACCCCCTCCAAGCGAAAAAATTGTAATAAAATTTTAGGAAGATGCAATTTGATAAACCGAACTTGACTTTCCTTCAAAGGGGTGTCAAAAATCGGAGCTCTCCCATAACATTCTCAATGCAGTAGATTAAAGACACCAATTTTTGACTTCCGACAGTGGCATTGGAGCTTGTTTTTTGGAAGGTGTGTCTTTACTAGTCTAATTTACACCGGCAGGTGTGAAAAATAATTCTTTCTGAAAAGGGGGCACACTGAACAAGCTTTAAAAACGTCGGAAGTTTTAACGTTTTTAAAATGTTTCGAAAGCCTTGGGAAATGTATCCTGGGAACTATATAAACCTTTTGAGGCAGTTGTCTATTTATTTTCTATATTGATTCTTAAAAGCGCCCGCCCTTTAAAATTCATAGCTATTCATATCCAGTTTTAAATAACTTTTTTTCTTTTCTCCTTTTCAGGTAAGAGCCGCCTATTTCTATATTAACCTTGTATACAGACCGTAAGTCGAATAAATATTTTAAGCAACCTCTGAGTTGATATAAGCTGCTCTAAGAGTACTTAGCTGATAGTCACCTTTGATGTTGTGAAGCGGTAAGAAATATTTTAGATATTGTGTTTTTACATAGCTCTCTCCGGAGCTTCTTGGAAAACCTCGGTAAAAATGCAGCCCAATTTTATCTGTCGAAATATTTCTTGCGTGCGGTCTTGTTATATTTAGAAACAGCTGCATTTTGTGTTTCAATTTTTCGTAGAGGTATCTCTCCTTTCCATCCAAGTCATTTAAAACCTATAAAAAAATTTAAAAACTACTTCGAAATTCTCCGCAAAATTTTACTCTATTCAGTTCTGTAACGGACTAAGTCAAAAAGTGTTTCGTTCCTAAGGTAACGGTAAGAAACCCAAGCCAATGGCTCTCTATATACTCAACCTCAACCTCAAATATCTTGGAATTGTCTTTTTTTGACTTGCTTCGCTTCAGCTCTAAACCCTCCTGAGAATAAATCTGAACCGCACCGTGTAGCTGGACGGGCTTAAATCTGCCGGTCCTTAAATTTCAAGCAACCCAGATCCCCACTACACCGCATCTCGTTTCTATAGTGATCTAGTAAAATCACCATATCCCCGCAGCACTCACCACCATTCAGGACACCTCCATCACATTCCGGTAGTCATAAGCCATTTGCGGTGGTTCACCATTCCAAACTTGTGTTAAACTCTCCTAATAACGCAATCTACACTCACGTTCTCCCGCCCTTAAGTGATGCATGACCGCACTCCAACTTAGTATTCATTCTTTTGTGCACTCTGCTCTCTCAAATAAGCAGATTATCTGCTCAAAACTGCAGTCATCCGCTTTCATATTCTGTCACCGGACACGCCACATGCATTTTTATTTAAAAAAAAATAAAACGAGTCCTTAATTCCATGCACAGCTCGAGTCTCTGTCATAGTCCTACCTCGTTTTCATGTCAGCCACTCATGCTCGGCTACTATCTCTCTGCATTGGGATTAAGAAGTTAATACGAATGCCCTATTCAAGGCTACACTAGCCTAACAAAAGGTTTCTGGAAAACATTTTCGTACACACGTACACACACACACTCAGGCATGCTACACTCATCGGGAAGAATGGAAATTGAATATATCAAACCGTTTTCTAAGAGAAAATAAATATAATCTACTGTTGGAGTCTCCTCTGTCTCATTCGGGATTCAAGCCATATATATATGGGGTGGGTGCGCCAAGTGCCTTTTATCGTTCTTCATTTCGTTTTATGAAATTCATTTAAAATTTCGAACTCGCCGCACACCACTCTCGCATGGATACACAGGGCAGATGTGAACAGGGGGACAATAGTGTGCGTGTGTTTGTGTCAAAGATGATGCGATTGTGTATCAACTATGTTTTGTGACTTGTGAGCTTGCTACACTCGGGTGTAATATAGTCGGGAACAGAATGGATACATTCCACAAAATATCCGCAGAAATATATCCTTTCATTTGGTATTTTGTAATATTTTGCTGTTTGACTTGTGGACATAACAATGTCCTTGCCTCGAGCAGCAATATTCCATAAGGAATCGTTTTCTTTTGTTTATTTTTCTGTCTTTCTCTTGGTCCGCTCCTTTTTTTTTTTTCGTAGATAGCTCTGCGAAATTGGCAAGGGGGGGCCCTAAATTGAATTGAATCGTTATTTCAACGCGTGTGTGTGTATACTGAATTCACTTAGCAAATGAAGGAATTTTTGTGAATGCTAGGGGTTGGCTTAGGATCGACGTTTGCAGGGAGATGTTGGCCAAGGAGTTAGAGTGCAGTATTTTCACTGTCATATGTGACATTCAATTGGTTGTGCGAAATTTGAACCAATCGAGCAGTGCTTGAGGAGGAAACTTCTTGGACTAGAGCCTTGGATGATCGAAAGTTTCAAAAAGACTCGGACCTCCACTAAGTAGCATTATTCGGACATGTATCACCCAATGGATGCTGTAATAAAATTTCACGTCGCAGGGCTCTACTATTGCCAGAGACAGGCGTTAATTTAGCTGACCGCCCCAACTTTTACATCTCATACAGTTGGCACATCGCCAGCATCGATCGTGGAGGACCTGCAAGAGATCACCCCTTGGATCCTATCGACAATAAAGAAGGGAGAAACATACCAGAAGTTAAAATCAATATCCCAGCGATACAAGGCGCAAACCTGAAGACTTCCAGGTTGATCATAAATTTCAGTAGAAGTCCGAACTGAGGATTTTGCAAGAGCACTGCAACGACGAAGCCAGCCGTCAACGTTCTCTACAACTTTGACATAGCAACGAGGCAAACATTCGGCCTAATGTAATGTAAGATAGGAGGTCTGCAAAGCAGTGAAGTATGACTTGCAAATTTGGAAAATTTTGTCTGGTAAAAGTGTGATGCCCAATACATTTTTGCCGACAGTCTACCATAAATCAGTCTATTTTTATAAAGCTTTTCTTTTTTGTTAGGTATGTTGCTTTTATTTTAAACAAAATTAATTACTATTTTGATATATTTAACGCTTCAAAAGATGAACGGGACCTGTTTTATATCTGTTCATATTTCTGAGACTCTACTGTATATAGGGAAGACTTGCAGAGCCACTGGAAGTCATCCGTCTCTGCTAGGAGAAGTTTCGCTGCTTCTGAAAAGTCGGTAAAAAGACAGCCCAAAGCGAATGATTTATCAACAGAGGTTTAATACAAGATAACGAGCTACCATTCCTTAAGTCTTAGGACCGGACGCATCAAAATTTATCTACAAAGAAATAGAAATCCGCAGAAATAGTATATAAACCTTTGTTCTTCTTAAGCTAGGCTCTGTATCCAAGTCTCAACAATCGACTTGGTATATAGGAGTGGAGTATCTCGAGGTACTATCTAGGTAGAGCGCCATGATGCTTATACTCCCACGCCTTATGCCAAAGCTTCCCAAAAGCCTTATTCAACGTCTAACACAAATGTAACACAGACTTGTTGCTCTTCTAGCTCGTTTTCTATGGCGTTAGTTATAAAGGGTTTTTCAATAAGAGCGCAACAAAAGTTTTTTTTAAATAAAACAAAAACGGTTTTGGATATCAATGAAATTCTTTATTCCTGTGAAAGTACGTTCGATGCCATTATGTATGGAACTCGATTTTTTTTGCATGGCCACCACGGGCACGCTTGCAGAAGTCCAGACGCTGAACCCAATTTTCGACTTTTTTTAAGCATAAATCGGCCGATACTGCTGCAATTTCACGTTCGATATTCGTACGAAGTTCATCAATCGTCGCTGGGTTGTTGGCATAGACCATAGACTTGACATAGCCCCACAGGAAATAGTCTAACGGCGTCAAATCGCCCGACCGAGGCGCCCAAGCGACTGGACCATTTCGTGAGATAACACGTTCTCCAAACTTGGTTTCCAATAAATTGATTGTGACATTCGCTGTGTGGCGCCGTCCTGTTGCAATGATGATGACTCATGGAGTACGTGTGGATTGCTGTCTGACCAATGCCGCATATTTTGTTTATTGACGAAGCCATTCAGCCAGAAGTGAGCCTCATCGCTGAAGATAATTTTTCGATGAAAATCCGAATCATTTTCAAGTTGTTGCTCAGCCCAATTCACGAACATACGTAGCTTCTGGTGGTCAAGCGGCTTCAGTTCTTGCGTCAGTTTAATCTTGTAAGGATGTAGGCCAAGATCTTCGCCACAACGACGTCACAGAGATGCCTAATGCTTGAGAACGAAGTGTGAGAGACACATTTGGGCTTTCTTTCTTCAACTGAAGCCTCAGCGGCAGCAATATTCTCGACACTACGGGCACTTCTTTGTCTCACTGGCACGGGAACATTTGTACTGTGCCTGTGGATTCAAATTTTTCCACTAGACGCTCAATTGTTGCTCTGCTAGGACGATTATGACGACCATAAATTGGACGTAGCGTTGAGTCCACTGACTCCGAATTTCGACTCGTTGTTGGCTCGTATATCTTTCCATCATGAAATGGGAAACCTTACTGAAGAGAAATGTCAAAAGAGCGACAAGAAATTCGGCGTCGTTTGCTGTCCCTGTCGCTCTTCTTTTGTAGCGTCCTTGTTAAAAAACCCTTTACATGCAATAAAAATTGTTTCGTTAATTTTATGCATCCACTGCTATAAAAAAAAATATTTTGAATCACCCTGTGAACAATTAAATAGCCGCAGACATTTTTTATAAGATTCGTAAAATGTAACCTGTTTTAAAAGTTGTTCTTTAATTCCTTTCTCTGTTTATTCCTCTTTCAAAGAAAATCTTACTTCAGTCTAAGATTGAGAAACACCCTCTGAAGGATTTTTCTTAAAAACCACTATTTTCAGAGGGTTAAAAATTTCCTTTAAGAAGAAAACAAATTGTAGCAATATCAGCATGATTTTTGCAACCTAAAAAGTAATTTTGGACCACAGTGCGGCGGTTCTCCGCTGGTTCGTCGAACAAGTTTGACAGTCATATGCTGCCTCCACATCTCTTGCCAATTCAATTGCCCGATCTACATATTATATGCTAGGCTTTTGCGTATAGGTACATTTAGGTACCTAAAAAATTTCCATTCAATTGTTAACGGCAGGTGTATAAGACATTCAGTGCAAACAAATAACACACGAGACGACGATTCTTGGTACAAGTCTTTATTGCAACTAACGTAATATCGTTTCGACAATTATCAGCTAAGCTTAACAATACGAATCGTCTTGGGCAAACAATGGAATACGGAACTTATATACCTACGAGGAAATGTGAAGGTTAAACTGTCTTATCGTTCGATCTATGATCTCGTTGTGTATTATTTTACATAAGATACGCTAAGTCGCTAAGCGAGCATGTAAGTGCATGGATTTGGAGCGATAGGGTGATCAGTATATTATTTTAAGATCGCAAAATTATTTGCGTAATGCAATTGAGTTTAAATTGGCTTCTTACAGGTGTCAAATTAACTTACTCGCTTGCGATACCACCCACAAGGCGATTATTATTCCAGCGTACAACACCCCATAAACAAGACCATAACGTTCGTCCCATAATTGGAATTCAATTCCAATAAACCATCGCAATTTATTGTTTATCCCCCCCTAATCAATATCCCTTAAAACAATCATCGATATGGCTTTAGGCACAATAACATTTATAATCCATAGTCATATGCACAACACTCCCACGCACGGCCTAATTCCCTCCACCCAAAAGCGAATGGTTTCCGTAGGAATTAACGAGAGCCAAATTATGCTTCAGCTGTTTACATACCTGTCAATCAGAAACAATATGAAGGCAGCCCAGCTTCGGCATCCGAACCGTAGGCATATATACTCCAGACTCCAGTGCTTTGTATTCGATTTGCATGCTCCCGAGTCGTCGTCGAGTGTAAACAATGCCCGGGCGTAGATGAACTCGAAATAAATTGGAGAGTTTGGAACTTTCAAAACCACCAGATCCCTTTATGCCTGCTCACCACATCGTTTGGCACATTCAAAACGAGGCTGGGTGCGTGTTGATAACTATCCGAAAGTAATGCCAATACTTAACCGAACTAATATTTGATGTGGTCGGGCCCAAATAGTATAGGTCAACACATCGACAGGGGTGGAAATGTCTCCCCAGACAGAGTGAGACATGAACATTACATCTCTCCCTCATCATTGTCGCTGACATCAGAAAACCCATTCATGTGTGTTGCCAAACAGATGTAGCTACCCAGATCCTTCTACGGGTATGAATATCGACCGGGTGTAACAGAAAATTACCTCTTGCGGAGGTTGAAGCCAACTATGGCCCTATCTGTCTCGTCTAAAGTGTCATGCGGGCGGCGGTTCTGTTCAATTTCCATAATGAAATATTTTCGGCGAGAGTAGACCAAAAAAATCTGGTCGCATATTAATAATACTTAATTGCCGAAACGGGTTTGTCCTGTCAACCCTTGGTGTTCGCCTTAATCATTTCGGCAGGAATTTCCATCCGCACCAGAACCGACAAACGTACAAGCAAATCTCTGTACCATCAGGCATTTTCTTCGTGCGATGACGGACATGACAAACGGGGGCGAACAACGACAGCGACGACGACGACGGGTGGTTGGATAGAGTTTTCGGGCGACCTCATGATTAATTTGTTGCAATGCGCGAAGGACAGCGGAGCTGGCAGTCTCTCCGTCGGGGTATATGCTTCAGCACTAGGATTTAGTTAATCGAGGTAGAAGGGAGGAATGTCAATACAGTCTGTTGGTAATATTTATGGCCAAATATATATATATATGTATGAAATTCGTAGCGCAGAAGGTGACGTTGTGGAATAATCCCCGCAATGGGATGGGAAAATATTTGAGAGCTGGAACAACTTGTGAAAATATTTCGTGTGCGGTAATGGTGATGATTTGCCGATCGAATATTAGGTATACAGGGGCGAATGAAATTTCTGTTGAATTGCAGGATTAGTATGAGAATTTGTTTGTGCAGAGCGACGAAGGGAGATTAGCTCTGATAGTTGGAAATATTTTTTTTTTCTCTTTTTTGTAATTCGTGTAGAACATCGGATTGTGTGGAGTTGGGACTGAGCTGAAAGCATTTACATGTGCTTAGTAGAGAAACTGGTACTGATTTATGTCGCAACCAAATTTAAGACCCGTTTGTGACAGCTCTGTCCAACTTTCTATCGTCCCTGTTAGATGTGTCTTTGAATTCGTACTGACAACTAGCTGACCTGTGGTCGCATCGCTCCACTGGTCTGTCGCTTCTTCTCAAGCTTAAAACCTTCTAACCAGTTTAAGCAAAGACGACACCAAATCTAAGATCAATTTAAATATAAATTTAATTTAAAAGATAGTTCAATTTGAAATAAAAAAAAGGAAACACTGCACAAGGATACTGAAACAGCGAAGAAACCTGCTCAGATCCCCGCTTTTGGACATCAGATAACGACAAAGCATATCCTAAATCTCAATCCTAAAATTTTGCTATGCAATTCTAAAGACAGGAGTCAATTTCGCGCGGCAGTTTTTAAATTTAGTCCGGAAAAACTGATTGCAGTTGGAAAAGAGCTAAAATGTTATATGGTGAGGACTGATCTATATAGTCTTGGGGCGATTGTCTGTATATTTTTTTAACCCAAAGAACAAGTTAAAGTCCGTTTCAAATCGGTTTTAGAGAGCACTTTGAAAGGACTTTTATAAATTGACAGGACGTGATGGGTATCGCTCATTTAGTTGAGAAAAAGCGTGTCTCTACTTTGGCCAAATAAATGTACTGAGCAGCTGATTTTTTAGAAGGAGTACGTTATAAAAAAAATGCAAGTTCTCCTGTGCCTCAAACATTTTAAAAGGTGATTGAATTAATTTTTTTGGAAGGGGAAACGATATAAAAAAATACCATAAACATCTAAGAAGGGGATTGAACTAATTTCTTAGAAGGACATTCGAACCGAATAAGAGCCCGTCCGTTGTAATTCTCCTTCGTTTTTTTTTTTACGTTCTAAATATTTTAGCCGGCAAGTTTTTTCCAACCTTTGCCAACCACTCAGCAAAAGTTTGAGAGAGTTTGACAAGTTTCTAAACTTTTGCCAGAAAAAAAATTAATAGTTGACGCAAACAGGTCTGTAGAGAACCTTCTTCTCACAACCATTCGTTTAGTGTGAGCTGTTCATTTTTGGGTCGAATAAAAGGGATCTACAATTTTATGCCGAGTCCAAAAGGCCGATTGAGAAGTTCTTTGATGGCAGGTGGCTCAGTGAAAACAACTTTAGGTTGGAGTTTGGGTTTTTTGCCAAACCACTCAGCAAAAGTTTACGAAATTTGCAAGCGAATCTATATATATAAAAATTGAGCCTAAAATTGTGTTGGTTTGTCGCCGATTCACGCCTTAACGCATCTATCGATTTTAACCAAACTTTCACACATCTCCGATATTGGTCTATATATCATTTTTGTGAAGTTTGGTTGAAATTGGAAAACGTATGCGCGTGTTGTGCGTGTTTGGAAAAACACATGAATTTCAGTACATTTTGGTTTTTGAATAATTTTTTTAGTGATTTGACATCTCAAGATGTCGTTCGAGAAGCTGAAGACTACTAATTGGAAGATTATGACAATTTTTTTACCAAAACCGGAGCAAAAAAAAGTGTTTGTACTGTAAAATAAGTTTTTTGTTTTTATGAGAAATCAATTTTTATTTTGTCAAAATACTTTTTCGAGTTTTCAATCAGGTTTTTCATGTTTTCCCAACATTTTGAAAAAGTTTAGCCCTGCGGTTCCTGCGCTGGTACCTTTAACTTATTGAAGATTGATTTCTTATAATTTAATTTTTTCTTTTAGTTAGTATCAAAAATGCCACGTCAGCGGAGAAGTGATATTGGTAGTCGGTCATGTAGAACGCAAAATAGATCAAATGAAAGGCAAAATCAATCACAAGAAGAGCGAGAAAATCAAAATCGAATTCAAATAGAACGTATGGCCAGATCACGTTCAGGTCATATTCAATTCATTCATTAAGTTCAGGTCATTCATCTGAACAACGTGAACATCGTAATGAGCAAGAAAGATTGAGAATGCAATCGCATCGCACAACAAGAAATGTTAATGAAAATGCTGAACGAATCAATGTTAATGTTGTTTTAAATGGTGTTGGATTTCGATATAATAGTGCCATTGATTATAGTTTGCACAAATTTGTGGTTATTGGCGTAATGAACAAATTATGTCAATTTTGTAATGCATTCAAATTTGGAAATGAAACTTCTGGAAAAGTTCGATAACCAGAATTACAATATCCACCTGAACCATAACGATCATTACTTTCTGGCACAACACCAGAATCAAAACATTTTTTGGATATCATTCAAATGTACAAGTCATGCTTCCAAATAACATTTCGGCATCAGGCATTTCAAATGAAACATTGAATTGACCGAATTACATGAAGCAGTATGTCGGCGCAGTGGCTTAGTCTCTACGGATCTGTTGCGCCAACTATTTATTTATAGTATGTGCATTCTCGGAATTATTTCATGCTAATTTTGAGATTCGATTCTTTCGAAAGTGTGTCGAATTTGAAGAATCTGTATTTTGAATTTCGAACAGATAGGAAGTTCATTCTATCAATCGAAAGTTCATTTTTCATTCCAATGTTGAGTGTATTTTCACTTTATAATCGTTAGCAACAAATGTAATTTTTTTATTCGTCTGTATTTTCCTAACGCTAAACAGTGATATTTGTTGTTTTTCCATATTTTCTTGAGGGATTTTTTTTTTTCGGAAATGGATTTGATGCATCTGTATGATTTTTTTTCTTCTTTCATCCAAAAACAAAAACAAAACAGTCACCGATTGTTTACAGAAAAACTGTATCAAAAAAAAATGTTTTGTTTATACAATAACCATATTTAAGAGGTAGTGTGACCAGAATTGAGTTGAATAAATAACTTAAAAACTTGAGGTTCAATATAACATAATACCTTCTTTTTGCATTCTTTACTTCAACAATATGGGTTCGCAATTTTATAACAAAATTTAAAACCTATTTTAGATAAGCTTATATTTAAACTTCAGTTCACTCCATATAAAATAAAAATGTGCAACCGCTGATTTCGAAAGTTGAATTCATTTAAATTAATTTTATGACATTCTCGATAGTGAATATTATTCGTTCGAATCTCAAAATACACAAAGTTCATTCGAACGAATAGAGGCATAGATTATTCGTTCGAATCTGAAAATAAGCATGATTATATTCATTTCATTAACGAATTTGGGCGGAACGAAGTTCGCCGGGTCAGCTAGTAGCATATAGAAAAGCTCCACAAACTAGATGTTATGTTGAGGAGTAAAGACTCTCCAAGGTTAGGTAAGTGGGTTTGTTAGCCATCCGGTGGCATTTACAAATTTAAACAGGTCATTTATAGATCTTTCGGTAAATTCTTCTAGGACCTCGAAAAATTATTTTCCAATGCTTTTGTTTCGGATGTGGGTGTCCTCATATGCATCTCCTCGTCACCACATCTTCTACATAGGTCGTCTGTGCTGCTACTCATTTTTCTGGTATTGCATTTCAGAATATTATGTCCGGTAATACGACCAACGAGAGAAGACTCTCCTAGAAGACTCTCCTAGGATGCCTGCAGTCATGGGACTCCTTGTAAAATATTTTATTACCTATTATTCTTTCTGACATGTAAATCGAGTTTATCGAAAAAAGTTTCAAGCCTCCAGTTTTAAGAAAAACGAACATCGTTCGCCAAGCAGGGCTCTTCCATGATGTTGTGGAGCCCCAGAGTCCCAGATACTTAATGATGGTTTGCCAAAATATCCCCAGACATGATATAAGCTAGACTGAGTAATTCATTAACCCCAAACCAACATCGTCGCGTCGAAAGTAGTTCACTAGCATGAAGGTCCATAAAAATATAAATAAACTCAAATTAGTAAGTAACGGACGCGCAATATTTCTGCTTTTGTTTTAGACCCCAACTACTACATGGCACATAAAAAAGAAAACTATATGTAAACCCCAAATGAATCACATCACAAAACCACCCTCACTCTGATGTCAGGGTTCACGAAAAACAACATCATTAAACAATCCGCCCCGATGAGACAGATATTCGCCGCAACACTTAAAAATCAATTTTCAGCCGAGCAGAAAAAAAAGAAAACAATAATTTGTTTGTCGTGTTGAATGACGCGTGTTCCGAGGGGGTCCGCCGTTCGCCACAAAAACTAATTCCTCCCGGCAGAACACCTCGCGTACAGTCCAACAATACAGAACAGACAGTCGCAGCGAGAAGTCTCCGTAGTTGGGCAACGCTAATGATGATAATATTCAATGGCATTCAACCATCATACGGACAACAAAATAACAATGCGAATAATGGGAGCATAAAATCACTCCGTTAAACAGGAAATACCCTTATATTATCCATTGGAGATTTCGACTCATCTTATACGGATTTGGGAGTTTTTATTCGATGTTGATGCCGACTCGATGCTGCTGCCTTGGCTACCATCGCTTGTTATACTCTCGCTCTCTCGTATGTGTGTAGATGGACAGTGCTGATGGTGTGGCAAGGCGAATACCGAATCGAATGGGAGAGGGGGGAGAAAATTTTCAACAGAAGGAAAAAAAAAACTACAAAAGTCGAGCAAGCTGTGGTGGGAAAGCCTTGGTAACGCCATGGACACCGGGACAAACGCCCACATTTCGAATGGCTGTAGCTTTTTTTTTTATTTTTATTTTTTCGGCAAAGAGATTATTCGATCATTAGGGCGTAACCGAAAGCCGCCCAGTATAAACCAGTATCTCAAGTTTACTTATCGTTCTCAAGAGTCATGGTGATGGAAGCGGTTTTTTTCGAAGAAGGAGAAGGGATAAATCGAGATGCATGTATGGCCACATCTAGAGGTGGAAAGTGCGGTTAAAGCTGTCCTATTCATAAAGTCCTGTCAGCACGGAAGGTAGTTCAAAAACGAGTGCTGTAGAATGCTATTGACGGCGCTCTTAAAGACAGATTACTTTAAAGCGGTTTGGGGACATTTTTTTTTTTGATACAAAGTTCCGGAAAGGATAATTCCCACCAAGGCATTTTAACAGACATAGAAACTAGGTGCGGTTCGTTCTAAGTCCCTTGCAACCAAATTCCATAAGAAAAACTTGGACCCTACTCTCTATTTCGCTTCGAAAGTCTGTCTTATTCGAAATTGTTTCTCTTCCGCTTTACAGGAGGTACTTTGTAATAAATTCGGAATTCTAAGTCCGGCAGTAGTACATTTCACTCAGCTTTCGAAATAGGGAGTACAAAAGGTTCGTTTTCGAAAACTTTTACTTTCGGAAAGAGATTCAGAGTATGGCCCCTGGTTTTATTACAGAGTCTGTTGTCAGGCGAACCCAATTCTTATTGAATTGTAATTGAATCTGCGAATACAGCAACGGAATGTATTTGCAAGACCAAAAATGTTGACTCACCCCTGCGTTAAGCTGCTGATAGGAGACTTGTCTCCACTTGGACCCACGAAGAGTTAAAGCAGCGATACTAAAGCTTCACCCGATGGAGCTTATTCTAAGCAAGATGCAAGATAGGATTTTGAAACACCGCAAGTCTGCAGCACTACAGAAACTGCTGATAGGAGACTTGTCTAGACTTAAGAAGTGTCCACGAAGAGTTGAAGCAGCGATTGAAAAAAAAAAATAAATAGTTGGCGCTACAGGTCGGTAGGGACCTTGGGCCGAGCTTCTCGCAATTAAATGGTTTTGTGTGAGTATTTCATTTTTGGGACGAATGGAAGGGATCTACAATTTTATGCCGAGTCCAAACGGCTAATTAAGAAGCTTCTTCATGACAGTTATACTTCTCGGATGTTTGTCAGACGTTCGCGAGAGGTGGCGCAGTGGAAAAAAACCTTGAGTTTAAATTTGGGTTTTTCTCGGGATTCGAACCTGGGACCCCTCGCTTAGTAGTCCAACACACTAACCACTAAGCCACTGCGCCGCAGCGATTGAGCTTTATATTTATAAAAATGTCTTAAAAAAGACATCACGTCTGCAGCACTACAGAACATATTTCAAAATTCCTTCAGAGATACGATCATAACGAATTTCAAATAGTCACAGACGGGCTTCACCAAGCAGGCTTTTATAACTGGCTTCGCAGACGCATCAATTTTCAGCCTGAGAGCTTTGTAGCAACCACTCTATCAAAAGGAGGCGAATGAATGACAATAAGACGTAGGAAACCTCTGGAGTAGTATACTTATCGGCAATCAGTAACTGATTGCACATTCAAGCTTAAAATAAGGTAGGTAACTAAGGGTGAAACCCGCACTTGAAGATTGCTTCAAAAACCATCGGGGTAGGTATCTGCTAACCAATGGTGAGCCAGGCATAAATTAAGCGTTTCTAATGATCTAAGCATCCTAAATAAGGATGGGCGGAAGCCTACTGAATCTTAGCTCGAGCTAAGAAGAGTCTTTGCAAAATTAAGCAGAGTACAGAGTAGCTCATGAACATCATATGATTGGTGACAAATTTCTTGGACAGATAGAACCACTGGATAGCTGTTTGGCATTGGTCCTTGAAAGGATAGTATTGAGTATTGCAAAAAGAGATTGTTTTCATTTTGTATAAAAAGATGAACTTGGCAGTAGCTCTTTGCTATCACTAACAGTCACTTAACTTGGGGTTGGTTACAAGGTCCTTCATCCGTCATCCCCGACCTACGTCAATGCTTGAAGGAAAAGCTCCTTCATGCACTTCATCATTTATGTTACAATTTTTTTTCAAACGAAACGAACTACTTCCCATCCAAGTAGCATCGATTCCCAATGAAACCGCATCTCTATTTTGATGCTCTCTTCATAGGTCAACAACATCTCTACAAATTGCTGCTCATGCCATCCATCCAGACAAGATCAGGAGAAAAAAAATCACAACATGAGCTCCAGCATTAGCAGTACCTACTCGAAGGGTATTATGATTTGCATAATTAAATTCGAAAATATGCGCCCTTGTAACATACCTTATCGTAGTCGGATTATTTTTTCCCCGCCACACATATTACACAGGACTAATCGATTTTAATTAGATTTGGCTGCCGATTCACATCACTCGATGTTGACAAAATATTTCGAATAGGGATTTTTGTTTTCCTTTCTTTCCACTCAGAAAAAAAAGGAGTTGCCATAAAATACTGCCAAGATAAAGGCGCAAAAAATGAAAATGATGTGTGATGAGGATGTTTCTCTGGATGGGAACCTCCTAATTGTACAAACTCATTAATCTATGCATATTTGCCAGCTTTTCCGTTGTATATGTTATTTTGTTTGTGATTTAATATTCATGGGGTTTTGGTTCTTTATTTTTGCTGTCTCGTTGAAAAAAAACCAGGCCAGTCATATGCATGTGATGGGATGTCGAAAATTATGTATCCCCATTTCAGCCTCGGTAAGCACCTCCGACGAAAATATTGACTCGCATCTCCCTGGATCCAGTCTTTTATGAATATTAAAAAAATATGGCATTGAGAATGTGTGTGCGGACGGAAGCTGCGAAAACGATGATTATTTTTGTATCGAAGTGACTGGGTAGTAGTACGGGAATTTTTGTTCTGTTTACACTGTTCAACGATCAGGGGAGGAGATTTTTTTGATTTAATGAAAATCAGTAAAAGAGTGAGGAACTTCCAGCAAATTTGAAGTCCACTTGCTGTTGTTAGGAACTCGTTACTGGGTCTTTAAAAGAATATCGTTCAAGCTTAACTACTGTCAAGGTAAGGAGATGCAAACTACCCTTTTGAAGACTGACAACAACTGAAAAAGTCCTCAGGCGCAAGATCCCCTGCTAAAAATATCTGATGGGAAATGCTACTCTTAGGTAAAACTTTTTTCGGAGCACCTGGCAAATGTCTTCACACCTTTTCTGTCTAGAGTGGCAAACGCCTTCTGATAAAACAGATGAAGGTGTTATCCCTTTTTTTAAACATGCACTTATAAGCTCAGCTTATCTATTCATTCCCAGCTTATGATCTAGAAAAGGCTTCTTGAAAGCCTAGATCACAGATCAGAGAGGGCTTAAGGAATAAACACTCGACAGTAGACGAAGTGCATCGTAAAGGGTTTTTCAACAGGTACAGTACAAAAAATGTTCCCGTGCCAGTGAGACAAAGAAGTGCCCGTAGTGTCGATAATATTGCTGCCGCTGAGGCTTCAGTTGAAGAAAGAAAGCCCAAATGTGTCTCTCACACTTCGTTCTCAAGCATTAGGCATCTCTGTGACGTCGTTGTGGCGAAGATCTTGGCCTACATCCTTACAAGATTAAACTGACGCAAGAACTGAAGCCGCTTGACCACCAGAAGCTACGTATGTTCGTGAATTGGGCTGAGCAACAACTTGAAAATGATTCGGATTTTCATCGAAAAATTATCTTCAGCGATGAGGCTCACTTCTGGCTGAATGGCTTCGTCAATAAACAAAATATGCGGCATTGGTCAGGCAGCAATCCACACGTACTCCATGGAAAGGCTGTCTCTTTCCTCTACACTTTCGCGGACAGCGGCAATGTTCCCGGCCGTTGTGGCGCACCTTTAAAGTGATGGTGTGGGGTGATACCAAAACAAAGAGGCTCTAGTTTAGATGTACCTCATGCCCACCTACCATAAGTGACCTCCTCCTTATACATCTGTTTGGTGTTCAGTCTAAGCCCAACAGTTTCTTCCACAGCATGAGTAAACCGACATTTTTGGCACGTCTTCTAATTGTCAAATTGTGACCTTGCAAACGAATCCCCATCACTAGCACATGAATAGCTCTCTGGTCTGCCATACAGCAAACATATTTTTAAAATTCCACCCTCACTACTCTAGAGCTAACCCCAACTTGTGGCAATTTACTAAAGCGACTTCACAAATTGTTTACTTTCGAGCGTATATAACATCAACTTCACATTAGAAGTCCTTAAAGGATTATTCAAGCGGTATATATACCCGACAGCCGCCGCCACCTGCCGCCATATTCATAAATCGCTCTTTAAATATTTGTCAAATCATGCTGAGCTCGGAAACGCGCGGTTTATTCATTCCTTTTCTGTTGTTTGAATTAAAATTAAGTTGCCAGTCACGTCACTAGACCCGCGCGCACACCCATTATGATATTTGAGGTACCTGCCGATGGTGCTACTGCCACTGCCACAGTACAATGTGATCCTTTTTACATTATTTATTCATAAAGTGTTGTGCATTGATGTTCTTTACAGGATTTGTCCATTTTTCCCTTAGATTGACTCATCCTTTTCGCATTACATTGTGCGCACGTCAGACTTTTATTCATAACTTTTCCTTCCGATGTCGATGAAATAAAAATGACGCAAATCCCCAGCCGCCCGCCGCCGTCTACTCGTACATTATATGCGCATAATGTCATCGGAATCAATTTGGTGAATAATTTAAAATGAGCTTTTAATTTTCCAATTTTTCTCCCTACACCTTCCTTCTCAATACAAATACAAGGATCAGGAAGAAAAGGGTTGAAAATTGTTAGAGAGCGTTAAGAGTTAAGACAGCCATTCGATTTTCTGAAGGACACACAAAAAGTGAGCAAAAGTCGGCTGCTTATAGGTAAATTTGACTTCCGATATTTATAACAGAGACCGAGTTGGTGGGCGCACGAAGGAGGTTCTTGGAATTCGCATTTGAAGTTTAGCTAATTGAATTTTAATTAAAACAAAGAATTTAGTTTCGAAATTAATTAGCGGATGATGATGGTCTCGTTTTAATTGTGGAGAAGAGGATTGTGTACAAAGAGCACTTGACATTTTAAAAGAAGAGCTGTTATGCCTTCATTGAGGACATTAGACGAGGAGATGTATTGAAAGGGAATAGGGAATGAAATTAGTAAGGAGAATGTACGGTTTTGGTGAGATCGATTGGCAGTCGAAGGGTGCTGCTGCCACTTTTTGAGGCTTGGTCTGTGTTTTGTAAAAATGTGGGCGCCGTCGAAAAATTACGAAGTTTTTCTTTTCGTGGAAAGGTTTTCTGTATTTTTCAGAAGAAATTAGGTAGAAAAATCGTTGCTTCACTTCGACCATCAGTTGGGTCCATTGCGTCCAATTTTTCAGAAGTAAGTACGTAAGTAAAGAAACGTTCACGTAGCTGTCAAGTTTGCTGTGTCAGCCCCAACTTATCATTGGTTTGTTTCCCGTTTGGACTTTGGAGTCCCGCAAATAAATCATGCATTGATACCACTCTGTGTCAATGTTTTATGAAACCTTTAGGGGCACTTTTGGCAAGTCCGACTTTCGAAAACCCTGGATATCGACAATTCTTCTTTTTGGAAGTTGTGGGAAATGACAAGTTTCCTACTGACAATTGACAAGTCCGTCTTGCGGCGACGGCGACCCTGCAAAATATTGCTGACCCACCGAGAGGTATAAAAGTCTGAAAATTTCTACTTATATGAACCAAAAACATGAGTACAGAAGTTGGGACTTTTTTTATTTTTTTTAGCTCTACGTTCAATCGTTGCTTCGTTACTTGCTCTCAGATCTTGTGTTTGTGTTTTTTTTTTACAGAAAGAGAGTGTGAATTCTAGCCCAGAGAAAGTATTTCGCTTGACTTATCGCTGGGCGAATGCCGGGTTTGCACCTCGTATACCTATGCTGGTAACTGCGGTATTAAGGATGAAATGGTCAAAATCAGACAGCAACGTTGGTGAATTGGGCATCGTCGTCTGACTATTAATGAAGGAGACAGTTTTTTCTCCTTTTGAAAAAAGGAACAGCCTCGAAACAGAGTCTTATAACAGTCTTTGTGACTTCTGTTGGGTCGTGCATTGATACTGAACCGCGAATGATATAGAAGTCATTAACGACGACAGCCATAAACAGCGCTGCTTGCAAAGTTTGGAGGACTGAACTTAACTCAACACAAAAGGTTGTAGAGAAGTATCCTCTAGCTCGAGTTTGGTCCTCTTTGACTGCCTCAATACCTATTATGAAGACTTCTCTGTATAACTCCTTTGACTAAGGATGAAAGGCTGCAGTGAAAGGTCGGGAGTCCGTTAAAGAAATGAAAGAGGTAGAAATCAAAACTGTTAGAATGCATAGTCCTCGCATCGGTACCGAAAAGAAGAAAGTACAAAACCACAACCATTTTGGGTCGATGTTAATTCTTGCAACTCTTTCTACAAATTTCCTTCTTCAATCACTTGACAAAGGATTTTACTCGAAAAAAGTGTCGCTGGGTACACCTTGTTGGATCTTAGTCTCCCTTACATCTGCACTAGTGGTTTATGCACTTTCCGGGTCATCGCTTTCTACTCAGATCGGGTCTAGCTATACTCCCCCCAAAGATGTCAATCTCTCAGACGCCCACGGTCCATTTTCATTGACTATCGACTGACCCACATGCCAGTAGAGCTGCCTGAAAGTGCGATGGTGATTATCTGATGACCGCATTTTATCCACCACTTGTGATTGCACCGATTGTTGGCCGAGCTGTCTTTGACTTTGGCGAACTTTCCCCTCTTTCTTGTGGCGTTCCGCTTTGCTCTCATCAACTGAAATTCCCTTTAAAATCTCCACCATTTTTTCGATTGCACAAATTGGACAGAAACTAACGAAAAGTTATCACAAATTTAATAAAACGAAAACAGAGTGGATATTATTTGCAAGAAGGATAGAAGAAAATAAACGAAAACCCCGCCCGTCAACAACTTGTATATCTTTTCAGCTGAATTGAATCTACAGATAGTTACCGCACAAAGGACGACGAAAGAGCGGGTTATAAATTTTCTCGTATTTTTGCCCAATATGGGTGTGTGTGTATACGTAACCGATAGAATGGTGAAGAAATTCCATTTCGTTGTTGCTTCCTGTCTTCAATGGGTGGCTGCGGGATACATTCAACAACTCAACCGGATATAGATTTCAACTTAAAGTTATTTTTCTTTTTCCACTATTTTGCCCGTTGTACTACATTTCCATGCTCTGCTTGCGGAACTGTGTACCTTAACGAATACACAACAGGAACACACACACACAGGGAGACCTATATAGCCTTCTTCGTCGATCGTTTCATCGAAATGAAATGGTTTTTCATTTTGTTCAATTCAATTTGTGTAAAAACGTCTCGTGCACGATAAAGGCTACTATAGCACGGTTTGCTTGGCTGGTTGACTAACTCGATGCAGGAGCAAGTATTTTCAATATAAAAAGTAAAACGATTTTACGCTGTTTCCGCTCGAGCGATTGCGGGTAGGCGAGTACCTCCGACATAGCGCCAAACAATGCAACGGGAACAGGTATACGAGTACTCGTACACACAAACACAATGCAGTGGCATGTCCTTGAGGTATGGCGGCGTGTACCGCTACCCCACTCGAATCGATTTCAACAATTCAGGACGAGAGCACACTAACAAGGACTAAATCTTAAGCTGATTGTGAAACGATGATTTTGGTGGCATTTACGTGGGGAATGTGCAATGGTCGGATGTTTTGCTGCAGCGCACATACAGACAGAGGTGTCTCTTCAAGCAAAAAAGTAGTTGTGGGTACGGGTAGTACGACGAGGTTGTACTGTGGTGCGTACTTAGCAAGTTGTCATCGGAGGAAGATATGTTTTTGCGTGCAGAATAAGTTCATCTTTTGATTTTTAATTTCGAGGGGCTTTTGGTTCTGAGATTGAGTGGTTCGACTACATGCTGTTGGATAGCAAGCTTAGAGTCTCTGTAGAGTATAAAAAGAACTGTCCTGATCCTTTGGGAGATTTCTGGTTGTTTTTGGGCGTTTTTTCGTGTGTTTTTCTGGGCGATTTTTTGCCCTCTTTTTGGAAAGTTTTCGAGGGGTTTTTGATTTGTTTATTTGGAGTATTTTCCGGTGAACTTTTAGAGAGCTTTTGAAGTGTTTCTTCGGGTGTTTTTTTTTAAGCTTTTTGATGCGTTTTTTCTGCTTTTTTTTGGCAGGTTTTTTCTGCCTTTCTCTGACCTTATTGGGATAATTTAGGCATTTTTAAAGCATTTTCCAACAACTTTTGTACACTTTTTGGTGCGGTTTTTTTCTCGCAAATTTGCTTAGGCATTTTATGATGGCTAATTTGACTTGTTTTCCAATGCTCTGTTCTGTATATTGGTTTATTTGGGTAATTTTTCAATCGTTTTTCAAGCATTTTCCACTGACAATTTTGAACCACGTTTGAGGCGTTTTTTGTGCCCTTTTCGAATATTTTTTGAAGCGTTTTTCAAGGCCTGTTTTTGGCGGTTTTAGGTATTTTTCGAGGCATTTGTTTAGCACGCACTTGGGCGTGTTTTGGTGGTGAATTTGGGGTCATTATTCGACCGCTTTCTCAGACTTTTTAGGGTATTTTTAAGCAAATTTTAGGGCGATTTTTTGTGCTCTTGTGCAGTAATTTTTGGGGGCATTTCTTTGTGGTTTATTTTACCTTTTCGAATGCGTGTTTTTGGCTTTCTCTCTTGCTGTAAATCAATAAGACAACTTGTACAATTCCCCGATTTTTTCCTGTTTTATAGATGCATTTCTTGTAAATATTTTGTTTGTATTTGACTTCATTTTATTTGAGCTAGAAGTTCTTTCCCGGCCACAAGCTGACCTACGATAAAAATCGAAAACAAATTTAATTTCTTAAATGCGAACGTACTTAAAGACGATTTATTGCTATTGCAACTCTTCTCTGGTGTACAAAAAGACTAAATGTCCTTTCCTATGTTGAAGCGGAACGACAGTAGTCACTGCACATGAGAATGTTCCATGAGATCTTCGAACAGAAGCAGGATTTGCAGGCAAATCAAGGCTACAAACCCACATTTCGGCAACAGACGCTTCTACTTAAATTCCAAAACTTATTTGCAAAACCTCCCCAAGGCAGTTGTTTTTTTCCATCGAACTCGTCGGAGAGTGCGCCCGAAATTTGCTCGCGTTGGACTATTAATTTTGGGCGCACTCTCCTGAAAGTTTGTCTAAATTAATGTTCCTGTCTCTGACCATGCCTGATCTCACTACCCTCCCCTTTTTGAAATTCCACCAAGATTACCACTTCCTAACTGAAAACAACTTAAACTTCAAGCAAGTACAGCCACACCCTAGAGATGGCAAGCAAAAATCTTACACAGATCCACTCCTGTAACTCCACTCCTCATTCCATCCAAACATGGTGCACAGTAATTTCCCAGACGCTCGCCATGTTTCAATAATTCAATCATATAGTCATTAATCCGCTCGTACATCTTGTCCAACTTTAAATTATGGGCCCATTCAACTTCGTCCAAGATATCAGCTCTTCAAAGCCGAACCAAGGGAAGTTTTCCAAAACAAGTTTATATATTATATTCAGCTTCCTTGTTGCAATTTTCCGCATGAATAAAATCGCACACATCCATCCCGCAAATGTATGAATAATTCCCAGTGAAAAGTCCATGGTCAGCTCGGGCTCATAAACAAGTCATGGTTGGTCGTGCCATCTTATAATATACCACACACTACAGACTACAGCAACTCGCATCTTGGGGTGTATTATTTTTGTCGCCTCGGGTGTATTTCCTTCCAGTTGTCGGTTCATATCCTATGCAAAATGCTTATCCAGAAAAAGTTTTCCTTCTTTGCTTGCACGCATAATGGCAAATTTAGACAACCAACCGAGGACACTCGTATCTCAGCTGAATGCGAGAAAAGAAATCTCTACCAGAGTGTAAAAGGAAAACCCTTTTGCGGAAATACCAATTCGAAGCGAGGCCAAGCAATATCATTGAGTGTGAAAACACAATAAAAGGATTCAAGTATCCATACAACCAGTGGCGTGCATATATAGTGTATGCCGAATGCCGTATGCTGTATGCGTCCTAAAATGAGATTATCGCTGTGGGCTGGGAGATTTCAAATAACACTAAAGTGCACACACAGTGCACCAAGGAGTCCGTCGTTTGTGAATATGATTTGAAGAAAGCTGCAATGAACATCCTTGAGCCAACTTCGTCGTAAGGAACTGTAAACTTGCCCATGAATGCAGCAACAGCGACACACGAAAAGTACCTATGGTTGTATTTGTATCCATCGTTCGTCGTCGTCGTCGTCGTTGTCCTTAGTTAAATATTTATGTGTGCTACGCCTTAGGGGAGGTGGTGTTGAATATTTTGTTTTCCGAATATGGATGGTGGCGTTTCATATGCCATGGCCGATGATGTCTGCCTTATGGGGATTCCACGGTCTACGAGGATATGTGCAGCAAGGCATGTTCATTGAAGTTCGTGAAGAGATTTCGAAGCGAAAGCATATGATGCAATTTTGACGGGCCCGGGCAGGATATATTTACACAGAGGTGGTATTTTTGAAATTGTTGCAGGGAAGGTCTTCTTGGTTTCTCTAAGGGAAATTTTCACTTGCAGTGTTTCGGACTTAAACCGATGGAGAGTGTGAAGGACAGTGTGAGCTTCACAGGCACCCACCTCCTGTTTCTTATTTTTTTTACTCACTGTAGGTAGAGGGTGTTAATTTTCGAATAAAACCAGTAGCTCGTACTGCTATGAACGATTCACTCAGACAACCACGGCCTCTGCAGAACTGCCGCCTGCCACCATACGTCGCAGGGCTGGTTGGATATACCTTGCTGAGGCTATACCTCTATGGGTAGCAACTCAACTAGTATCTTGATCCGTATCGCCGCTGATTCTGCTTCTGTCGTACCAACCATCTTCTGTGCTGATCTGTAACTTTTGCGGCCTCTTTATGATATCAAATAGGACTGCTATGGCCCGTTTGAAAAACAAGTTTGACTTTTAGGAGTTTCATATTAAAACTATGGCTAAAGTCATGAGGTGATCAGTTTCGGGCGATACCAAAATTGCTCATAGATCAGCGAATAATTTCGTAAGCTTCAATTTTAAACCGCTCTTGCTTTGCACTGACTAAACCTCAGTCGCTGGTCGCTTTTATAGGTATTAGCTCTGGGACAATATGGGTTTTGAAAGGTTGTAGTTCTCTTGTCCTAAGTCAAGCCCTGCTAAATATTTCATTTCTGCTTGTGTTGCTGTAAGGAGTGTGCTAACCCATACCCTGGGATAGGAGCAGTCGTAGGTATTACCACTCAAGCTTGTAGACTCAAATGACAGTGTGCGCATCTACTACCTTAGCTTCCTGACTTAATTGGTACATTGCGATTTCTGTTTTTTTACTCGAGCAACGTTCAGTTTGTTTTCGAGATCTTTGTTTTACAACAAATCTTACAATTGGAGCTTCCGCTTCCGTAAATCTAAAGTCGCAGATTAATTTGAACCTGGAGGTGTACCGAAAGGCTTCGCGCTATGTCCACTACTATTTCTCTAGGTCTTTGGAGGTTCTACGTTACACTGGAGAGAGGTAGCCACCTGGAAAGATAGGATGATGTAGATGAGTATTAGATGAAACTTGGGGAAGGTGGCTAAAGATGACATCTTTGTGTCATTTGTAGAAATGAGCAATATATTTCTGAGCTCTACAGTGCCCGTCACAAAGTTTGAAAGCAAGAAATCAAGCGTCTGAAACCGCGGGAGCACGTTAGAATAGACGACATCAACGCCCCTACAACTGAAGAACCTTTGATTCCAACTTGAGGAACTTATGTATAGACCAACTTGTATAACGTAGCATTCACAAGAAAAGGGGGCCTTAAGCTATGTAACTGCAAGAAGTGTGGAACTGTAGGTAGCTCCCCCAAGATTGTGCTAAGTAGAAACGGCTACTTCATTGGGGTACAGAGTTGCAGCTTAGTCTAAGATGGTGCCTACCAATCTATGAATTTAAATAAAAAATTCTTCTGTACAATGTCGAATTAAATTTTTAAACGTTATCCTGCTGAAAAACAAAAAATTATAAATTCTGGCTTCAAGATCTCGAGAAAATTGGATTGGAAAGGCTTCACAAACTGCAGGGGGCGTATGACTTCAGTCTGTAAAACTTTACCAAACAGAATAAGTTTCTTTTGCCTAATTTTATCATACTTATTGTTTAAAAGGACCAAAACTCGCCCTCAAACTCTTTATTTAATCAGTGGATAGTTGTTTATAGAGAGTAGTTGTTTCGTCAACTTATATGCTGTCTGGAAAGTTACATCATTTGGTCACAGTCAGGGTGCCTACTACAGACTCGATGAACTGAAAGTAACTCCCCTTTTAGCATCAAGCCTGACACTTGCAGATCGCAAGACTCATATCATCACTAGTTGGTCGGTATACGCACCTTCGCGGTTATCTCGAGAAGCAATCAATGGATTTGGAAGCGGGTTTCAGTGTTTGTTTAAGAAGAGGTTACTACAAATCGCTCTATCGCTTAGAGGAGCTGAATACTTTAGGTCTAAGTGATAAAACGTCGGTTTAAATCAGATTTTATCCGCCCTAAATCCACAAAAAGCTATACCAAAATCGCTCAGACTAGTCCTGAGCCAGAAAAATGCTTAAAAGGCAAATAACCACACCAGCGCAGTCGAAACAAAAAGCAATCCCTACAAGGATGTATTATGAAATGTCCCTCGCCCTTGAATTAGCTTTTTAGAACTCTTTTCATATCTTTATCTACAAAACTGAATGGCAAAATTGAATGTCGGCAAAAATCTTACGAGCTATTGCATCGATTTATAGATTCCTTATTTGAAACTGTATGAAATAAATATGTACAGGTTGTAGGCTACTCCTGTTTTAAATATACAGCGCTATTCATTTGAGAAAGTAATGGTTTCACCCATTTAAAGACCAAAGCAGGCGGGGTTCCAGTAGTTTGCTATAATTTGTGTGGGGTGGGCAATATCTTTTTATAGCCCTTCTTTTATAGATGAACAGAAATGCAGAGAGACGCCTATAATTTTGTTTATGCATTTCGCAGTCTTCTCAAACGAGGCTATAAAT
Organism: Cheilosia impressa; assembly: GCA_948293265.1. NCBI lineage: Eukaryota > Metazoa > Arthropoda > Insecta > Diptera > Syrphidae > Cheilosia > Cheilosia impressa. Next base: position 51,489,055 of record OX411884.1, on the reverse strand, counting down.
TTAATCTGTTTTTCTCTTCTCCTTATACACAAATTTCAAACATCTATCTCCAAGTACTTGAGCCAAATTTTAATCCAAAATAAAACTCCAAACTTGACAACGGATTTATCAATTTCTCATCAGCGATCCTCGCGCTGCACCCACTCTATACCAAACGTCAATTCGATCAATATGTTCCCATTAGTTAAGCACTTCGCCTTCTTGTTCTTAGTACTTAAATCTAGAGGATTACACCGGAACCGCTGTGTTGGAATTAAGTCAATGAGCCTGTCCCAGTCTTCGACTGCATAACTTTCTTATTTTCTGTCACTTTGTAAAGAAGCGAACAGAAAATCCCCCTCCTCCATCACTGATGCTGTAAGCTGTCACTTTTAAACTTTTATTGCTGTAATTTTGGTCACAGCGCAAACAACTAGAAGCATATCCTTAATGCTTTGTTCAATAACATTTACGTGTCCGAAATACCACATTACATAGACCACAGTAAATTCCATTTCGATCGAATCGGGGGAGCAGGAGCAGTATCCTCAGTTGCGCTCTCCCATCGTGCGGGATGATATTGAGAGTCGCCACAACGTCGCCTACTAATCCACTTTCAATCAATTTCCTTACACACAGTGAGGACAATAATACCGAAAGCCAGCAAAATGGAGCAACAGCAGCGACTAAGTAGTGTGATACCCTGCTACTGGCAAAAACTTTATCTTATGGCGAAAAGTTTGCCTTCCACCCCGCTGTAGCCGAATGCCAGCGCTGGCTGTCAACGACAACAAGCCATCGACATGTAGTACGGCTTTTGCCCTCCACATCAATATCTGTACAAGATACACATCTATATAGCACACACGAGTGTGTGTATATTTTTAATTTGTCTTATAGCACCCATGTCATGCCTCGAATGGCCCTCCATCATCCGAAGCCAAGCCACCCCTCTCCATATAAAACCGGCAAAAAATGCGTAAAATCAAAATTCAAATGCAAAAACTTTTGCCATAAAAAGATTTTTTATTCCCAGCGAATTACCGGGAACACATACACAGAACAACACAAACAATCCAACAGAGAGAAAAAAAAGTAAAAAAAAAATATTTGCCTGACGTCTGATAATAATTGGCAGGCGACACGCTACTCGTCCTCCTCGCCCTCGTCGTTGTCCTCGTTCCCGCTTCGATATTAACAAGTGGGATATACCTATTTGCATGAGCGGGTGGATGGGTGGTGGTGGTTTGTTGTTTTCTTTTCGTTATCATATTTAACTGGGCGAGCTTTGTGATGTCCGGAAGAAGTTCCACCACGAGGATCAAAAACGTCCCCACCTCCCCTTGGGTGTATGTAGGGAATCTCTTTAAATCCGTAAACTGATGTCATCAGCATGCTCCTTTTTTCTGTGTGCTATATCTATTGCACGGTGGATGGTCAGCCCACATCCACCTACGGTAGTCATACATAATTCAAATTTGTGCTGAATGCAAGTGAAAACTCTGTCCTGGTTTTGTTGTGAAAGGATTTTTGAGCAAAAAAATTTGTTCATGTCGTTTTAATTTTTTTCCCATCCTGGTAAACAGAAAGAACATGGGAACGACAACTCAATTCTTTATACACGTGACAAAAAAAATTGTTCTGCCGGTCAAAGCGAAATTGGCGGGAGGATGGGGGGTTGTTTTTTCCCTGGATTCCTCTAAGCGCGAGGAATATAGTTTTAGGCAACAAATTGGATGGGAATGCCTCGAAATGGAGCTATTTACAAACGGGATTAAATGCTTTCGCAGCAGCGAGTCAATTGAGTGCGTTATTTAGATCACTGGAGTCTGTAGGTAAGCGCTTGATGGGTGGGGGAAAGGGGACAACTTAATTTGAGCAAAGAAGACAGATATGCTTTAACGAAAATATTAATTTAAAGAGTAAGGGGTTGGTAGGCGTCTTTTGTTTCCACGTCTGTCCAGCTTAAGAGTTCGTACTATGGGACTATAGGTGGACTCCCAAGACTCAGTCAGTCGATCGTTTAGGAGAAGTAAATCTAATTTTACTTGACAATTATCAAATCGAGACTCGATTAACGACGGCTGCCACTGTTGGCTATCACTGGAAGCAAAATAAACAGAAGACAATTGAGACAGGGACGACATCTTATTTAAACAACAACCGCTTTCAATAAGATGATTTAATCGCATATTTTCTTAACCCAGGGGGATTTTTTTGAAAAACGAAACGAAAATCATTTACAAAAACGAAAGAAATCGTTGAAATCGTGAAAAGAAAATCCATTTCGTGTTTGGAGATTTGCATAAAACTAAAACATTCAAACGCATATTCCTTTCATTTTCGAAGTAATATAAAGAACAGCGTTCGTGTAAGCGAAAACGATTGAACGTTTTTATCAAACAGAATCCCACACGAAGTCATTCTCATGCAATATTGTCCTAGTTCTTCCTTAAGTTTAAAACCAAGGTTGGGGTTCTGTAAAAAACGTAAGAGAACGAATTTAGCGTTTAAAAAACCGAAAGTCATGCGAAAACAAAAATATTTGTTAAATGTTCCTGTTGATTACATCAACAACAACAATGGGAATGCCCTGAACACAATCAGCATTCTCTGGCACTACCTATAATGCAAGCACAAGCACTTGGCTTCGTGACCCATATTGGTCAACGAGCTACCAATTCTCTTGCACTACCAATAATGCAAGCACAAGCACTTGGCTTCGTGACCCATATTGGCCAATTCACCATTAAATACGAGGCAGCAATATAGGTAGTGTTGTTGCATAGTAAGCTAAATTTAGTGTATAAATAGTCAGTAAGAAGAATACAAATAAACAGACCAATTATTAAAGTAAACAAGGTGGTCTATTCTTTATCAGCTATCCCCCCACCAGTGGTAAGGTGGCTGAAAGGAAGATTTACATGGTCCTTCGAGCCGGATTAGCCGGAAATACAGAAAGCAAGGAAAATTATTCGATCAGTGCAACCCGTTAAGTAAAGGCTAGGGTCCTTACAACGTGTTTTAATTCGTGAAGTAGTGAAGTATAGTGAGCATCGGTGACTAAGATGAGTGAATTCGAAGACATCGCATTGGAGCAGACGAGAATCACGGAGGAGGTGCAGCGATTATGGACAAACTTCAAAAAGGATGGGGAGTCCCGATACAATAGCGAATATCTTCGAAAGAGACTGGAGCAACTGGAGACTTTCTGGGTCGATTTCCAGCTTAATAATGGATATTTGGAAGGCCTAAAGAAGATAGCTCCGCAACACGATTATTTTAAGAAAGAGTATTTCCGCCAGTTTGAGAGAAGGTATGTTGAAATCAAAGACGTCCTTAAGGCGAAACTGGAGAGCGCAGAGCAGAGAGTGCTGGCGCAAAAGATCATATCTTCAGCCGATCAGGCGTCTACCTCAGCCGCTGTAAGGACACAGGGAGCAGCGGCCTCAACGGAGAAGGCAGAGACGTTTGACAACACGGCTTGGTCATCAAGAGTTAAGAAACTCAATCTCATTAAGGGCAATTTCTTACGAATAACAGATAACTTGGATCTGACTCAGAATACAGTCTACCTCAGATTCAAGTTAGAGCAGTTAAGGGAATGCTGGACAAAGCTGGTGGACATAAACGAGGAGATTATGTCCTCACTAGACGATGCCGACCAAGGCCTGGATTACGTGATCAACAACGAGTTCATCACTTTGGAACATAAGTATCAGGATGCATACATTCAAATCAAAGAAGCAGATCAAGAACAGCAACATTCAGGGGCTGTAACACCACGAGCCACTTCTCAACAGCAAATCAAACTTCCAACCATTGCCATACCAACGTTCAGCGGACGGTATGAAGAGTGGACACCATTTTGGGAGTTATTTGAGCAACTAGTGCACCAAAATGAGTCCCTAAACAACGTTGAACGGATACAATACTTGAAGGGCAACCTCAAGGGAGAAGCAGCAAGGGTTGTAAGCCATTTATCGCCAACAGCTACTAACTATCCCACGGCAGTTGAGCTCCTCAGGAAGCGGTTCCAAAACTCAGCAGCATTAGTCAACAGTTACATACAGACTTTGCTAACATTGAAATCAGTGAGAAACGAAAGTGCATTTGACTTAAAAACTATCTTGGACACGTCAAGGGAAGTATTGCATGGCATTAACAACTTAGGAGTCGATGTCAAGTCATGGGATCCGTTAGTGATTCAGTTGGTACTGCCAAAACTTGACCCTGAATCTAGGAGACTATACCACCAATCACGAGGAAGTTCTACAGACATCCCAACTCTTAGTGAATTCTTCGACTTTATCGAGAGAAGGTTCCGAGGACTGGAAGGCAGTCGTGAAGTTAGCCGGGACCACCAATTTCAAGGAACGAAACCAACATCCTCAAGAACCCATCTGACCACAGTGGCGCAGCCAATATGCGTAGTGTGCAGCGAGTCCCATCATCTGTTCAATTGCAGAAGATTCTTGGGCATGAAGGTGAAAACCCGAAAGGAAGTGGTTCGAAGATCAAGGCTGTGTTTTAACTGTTTACGGGATGAACATGATGCAAAGGAGTGTCCATCAAAAAAGGGATGCAAAATGTGTGAAAGGCAGCACAACTCACTACTTCACTATCCGCAAGGAGGAGTTCCAGCTGGGCCAGAAGCAGAGAAGTCACCAACGAAGGAAACAACAACAGGTCTTGCTTCCGCAGCTACCAAAAACGAAGAAAGGACAGTATTACTTGCCACAGCCATGGTAAGGATCTGCGTTAAGGGGCAAGTCAAATTAGTTCGAGCCCTAATCGACCAAGGGTCGCAATCGTGCGTTGTAACGGAGAGGCTAGCTCGTCAGTTAAGGTTGCCAATGACCAAATACGAATCAAGAGTCAACGGAATAAATGGACATGCTACACCCGTTATTGCAGTATGCAAGGTCAAGATCCAATCGATTCACGATGAAAAGGTCAACTTAACACTGGAGGCTTTAGTAATGCCTACTATCACATCAAAGATGCCAGGACAGCAAGTTACAACTACCAAGTGGCAACACATCCAAGGTTTAAGGCTAGCGGATCCATGGTACTCTCAACCAAGGGAAATTGAACTATTAATCGGGGCAGACATTTTGCCGCAATTTTTGTTGCAAGGATTAATTAAAGGTCCTACAAACACTCCAATGGCACAGAACACAATGTTCGGATGGATACTATCAGGACCAGTCATGGCGCCAACCTCAATAAAGCAGACACAGGTAAACGTAATCACCTCATGTGTCAGTGTTTGCAGTGAAGACGAAGAGCTGAAAAAATTTTGGGAACTAGAAGAGGTTCCTAATGAACCGGCCAGGTCTGCTGAAGATGAAATATGTGACACTCATTACGACAGGACGCACAAAAGAGATGAAACAGGCAGATACATCGTCAAACTTCCACTATCAAAGGATCGCATGGCTTTAGGAGATTCCCGAACAATGGCGCTCAAGCGATTCTTTACATTGGAAAAAAGATTCGCCAAAAATGAAGAACTAAGGCAAGAGTATTCTAAATTCATCCAGGAATATCGTGATCTTGGTCACATGGAGGAAGTACCGGAAGAGAAAATTCAAAAAACTTACTATCTTCCGCATCATGCAGTAATAAAAGAGCAAAGCACCACTACCAAACTGAGGGTGGTATTTGACGCCTCAGCAAAAACAACCTCTGGGGAATCTCTGAATAGCATCATGATGATAGGACCAACGATTCAAAGAGATCTGTTTTCTCTGCTACTAAGATGGAGGAAATTTGCAATCGTATTCACAGCCGACGTCGAGAAAATGTACAGGCAAATTCTAGTCGACCAAGAAGATCAAAACTTGCAACGTATCTTGTGGAGAGACAATCCTAGAGGAAAAATTAAGGAATATGCACTAAAAACGGTCACTTACGGAACAGCATCAGCACCATATCTGGCAGTCAAGACTTTATGCCAGCTAGCTAAGGACGAGCAGCAACAATATCCACTGGCAAGCAAAACAGTGCTTGAGGGATTCTACGTAGATGATTGCCTCGGAGGTGCGAACACTCTAGAAGAATGTCTGGACACTCAGCACGAATTGACAGAGCTACTGCAGAGAGGAGGTTTCAACCTACGAAAATGGACATCAAATCTGGAGATTGGCCAACTAGTACTGCTGAAGAACGAGCTTTTGACCCCGTCGAAATGGCCTTTGGGGAAAATAATTGAAGTGCACAATGGAGCTGATGAACTTACTAGAGTGGTAACAGTCAAGACTGAAAGAGGAACTTTCAAGCGACCAATAGCCAAGGTGTGTTTGATTCCAACAGATGATAATCTTCTAAAGGCTCAGGAGGACGAAATTCAGCCACAGAAGCAATCATCAAGATCATTAGCATCAAGCAGGCCCGGAAGGAACTCAAGAGATAAAAAACATAAGATAGCAATCCTTTCATCAAAGCTGCCGACTGCACTGGTGATACTATCACTAATTACATTTGTCATGCCGGTATATACAAGATACACAATCACTAATCCAGACGTTGGGGTATTTGTCGAGCAAATTGGAACAGCCAAGATCCAACGAGGAGTACTACGCACGAGTGTTCAATTCCCGATCGCAGACATCATACGCGATCAGGTAAATTTGAACAACACAAGAGATCAAATAACGCAGCTGTGTAACAGGGCCAAATCCTTGACAACGGAGAGTCAATGTGATGAATTACGGGGTCACATGGATGAAGAGTGGACAAATGTACTCTCGATCTTTAAAAGGCTCCAGTTAACAAATCTACACAGGCAAAAACGAGGACTTCTAGGGACCGTGCTGAACTCAGTATTTGGAGTCAATGACGAGGTGTACCATGACATCGAGGATCTGGACAATAATCAGAAGGAATTAATCAGAAGTACTAAGGCAAACACCAAAATCATGCTATCTACAATTTCCAGCATTAATGAGACAGAATCTCGAATCTCCAAGAAAATCAACAGCTTCACCCAAAAACTGAATGCCGGTCTAAATGAAATCAACAAGATGGAGTCGTGGTACAGACTGACAGATGAAAACAAAGTCAATATTCATGTAACGAACACCTACTTAATAGCTCTCAGTTACATACGAGAAATTGAAACGAAATACAACAAACTATTGAATGCCTATCTAAAACGCAGTCATTTGTTTGAATTCCTGCCCCACAAAACATTAGAAGAAACAATTAGCAAGTGTGAGAAAAAACTCGGCCCAGAGATGAAGATACTACCCGACCCCATGGACAAACTGGAAATGACCAAAACGGCAACGGAAATACTAGTGACTGGATATCTAATGATCACCGATGCTGATGAGTATGACCTGATCAAACCAAATGCGGTTCCTGAGAAAATAGACCACCAAACCTTTCGTGAGGTCAATGTACAACAAACGATATTAGGAATCAACTACAACCTGCAAAGATATTTCGAATTACCACTGGACGATGTCAAAAGGGCGCCAGCACTCAACGAAACAGTATTCATACTCCGCCCGTTTATATTCCACAGTATTGAACAGAGTGACAATTGCATTGTGGATCAACTGTACAAAAAATTATCAGTTAAACGATGCTCTACGAGAACGCTAAGGTTGAGGCACACCATATGGAAGGAACTATGGACTCACAACTCATGGATGTTCATCACACCAGATGTAGCCACTGTATTTGTTACTTGTGGATCAACTCGAGAAGAAGTTCTCTTAAATGACACAGGCATTATTCATGTAACGCCAGACTGCGTCATTCAGTCAAACTTCATCCGACTGGAGGCAAAATTGGTCAAGGAAACGAGAATAGTTATGCACTTCAGCAAAACAATTGCTGTTATAGACACGCCACTATCAACACAGATCCCTGTTTACTTCACCAATGAAACGGTCATTCCATTAAATAAGGATCTGATGGAGGCACTAAGGGTTAATGACAGAGAAGCAACCGAAACGCTCAACCGGCTACATGACCACAACTGGAACATCATAAAACGGCACCAATATTGGACAATAGGATTTTGCTCCTCTCTTGCGGCAGCGATGATCATTGTGAGTCTACTGGCATTAGTTTTGAAATACGGCAAAAATAAACATAGGAACAACAACCCTGTCGCGATCGAGCTAACGAACCATAGGAAACCAAATCACGAATTTAAAATCAATTGGGAAATAACGCCGGAGGAGGCAAAATGTTGATTACATCAACAACAACAATGGGAATGCCCTGAACACAATCAGCATTCTCTGGCACTACCTATAATGCAAGCACAAGCACTTGGCTTCGTGACCCATATTGGTCAACGAGCTACCAATTCTCTTGCACTACCAATAATGCAAGCACAAGCACTTGGCTTCGTGACCCATATTGGCCAATTCACCATTAAATACGAGGCAGCAATATAGGTAGTGTTGTTGCATAGTAAGCTAAATTTAGTGTATAAATAGTCAGTAAGAAGAATACAAATAAACAGACCAATTATTAAAGTAAACAAGGTGGTCTATTCTTTATCAGCTATCCCCCCACCAGTGGTAAGGTGGCTGAAAGGAAGATTTACAGTTCCTTTGCAGCGTTGCCACTTGTACTACATATGTAGTACTATGCTACATATTTGGCAGATTTTTTAACGCTGTACTACATACTACATCGTTACCCCAAAGTACTACATTTCTTAAAATCCGTCTCCGTCGAACAACATTTCAAATTTCCCCCACGTGCTTTTATAACTAAAAGAATTGGTTTAAAAACTTGCCATCACTCTAAAGTATCTTCAGATGAATGCTGTCATTTACATAGGTACGACGTACGACATGAAGTGTCTGTCTCTGTCTCTCAGCTGAATTAACAGCTGACAGCCAATTTAAATTTGTTTGTTTAATGTGCTGCACGCTGCACCCACAACAACTGCAAATAGCAAATATGGATCGGTTTTTGAAAGTAGTTTCAGATTCGGACTTGGACTAGAATTTTATAGCATTATTTTTTTTCTTTTCTGCTATTTTTTTGTGAACTAAAATTATATTTTTGTTGTGTCATTACTATTTATTTGTTTGTTACTTAATTTTAATGTCAATAAAAAAATGAAAAAAACAGGTACTACATTTTGTTTGAAAATGCTACATTTTGTTAGCTAACGTACTACATTTGCTGAAGACTTTAGTGGCAACGCTGTTCCTTTGCCTTTTTTACTTTCTATTCGCAAACGCTTGTAGTTTCAATTGTTTAAATTGAGGTTCGTTTTCATGGCTCGATGTTCTCTGGCTTTTGACAGCTCCACTTGAGGGTGGCCATGAGCAGCATTGCCATATTGAAGACACGCAGATATTTTGCAGTGAAAACGTTTGCTGTGTCAGTAATGCCTATTTCTTTTACTGAGCCACAAATAGGACTTACATAGTAGAACTAGTCAAAGAAAATGTAAAACGAAACGAAAATACCTATCGTTTTGGGATTTACATAAAAAAAAAAACGAAAATGAAAATATTTTCTTTTTCCTTTGCTATTGCGTGAAGAACATTACTTTCGTTTTCAAAGTAAACTTTCGTGCAGGCGAAAACGATTGAACGTTTTCCTCAACTCACTTATTACCTCTAACCAACTAGGTATAGTACCGCTCAATATCAGATCCTAATGAACGTACTCCACTATATTATCCAGTCCGTGACACAATTTCCCTTTCCTTCCTCCCTAATGCGTAATAAATTCCCTGTAGATCACCGGCCATTATCCTGCTAATTTTATCTTGTTTTCATAGCCCCACCTGAAGATGCTCACTGATTATTGACACAACGTTTCTAGGATATTAAACTCTCCGTCTCCATGCGCCTTCGCATAAGACATTGTACGACGAGTATAGTAATAATCATCATAATTTTAATAACAACCTCATAATTCGCCCAAAAACACCTAAACGCTGGCTATAATGCACAGCAATTGCTGGAAAGCACTCCGGCACCCTTGCGAAGAAATGAAGAACACTTTAGCACTGGTTCGTATTACTACTACCACTACTGGCAGAGCAGCAGGACATCATGCCGGCATAATAATCCCGTGCCGTGTGGAACGAAAGCAATATCAAATTTATGACAAAATCTGAATTTAATTTTCATCCTTGGCAAGGACCAAAACTCGATTATAAGTTTTTTTTTCCTTCGTCGGGCTTGGGATTGGGCTACTATCTGTTTGTTCTTGGAGTTTATTTTGGATGTGTCTTCAAGGAAATTCACCCGAGGAGACTTCGCTGTGTATATGTAGGTAGTATATGCATGCGTCCTTCCCTAATGTTATATAATGGACGGATGGACTACCACTACATCGCCTCGGTATAGTGGTGGATGGTGGTGGATGAAAACTTTATTTTTACTGTCCTCTCCTTTTCGGCATATATATATATTATGTATTCTTTTTTTCATTTTTGTTTTATTGGTGATGCCGTTGTTGTAGTCCTTCTTATGCCTGCGCCTTTGTTCGTGGCTCCTTATCGATGGCAGCAAGCAGAACCACTTAACCAAATAACAATAAATTAATGTCCCTGCCATGCGACGAAAAGATGACACTTAATTTCCTTTCAGTCGATCGCAATGGATGTAGCTCTAGACTGGAGAGCAGACCCACCAACCGAATGTGTACAACTTTGTTGAGGGAATTTTCGGTTCTCGACGACGAAAGCCGGATTCTCGAGGTTAGTTGGTTAGATGTTTAGAGTTATGTACACACAAGCCATCACAAAGAGGACACGTTTTTTGTGCAGTAGTGGTGATAGTGGGTGCTGCTGGTGCGGTGGTGGTTATGAATGTCCGAAAACCGAAAGATAAAATTGGTCCATTTTGTGGTGGGCGTTATTGTTCATAATTGTTTCATATTAGGGCAAATGGAAACAATTAGCAAAAATTACCAATGACTAATAACAGCCCTAGAGAAAAGCTTTTATCATTTATATATGTATAGTTTTCGGTGTGTCGGCCGGTCGGTTTAGGGGTTTAGGGGGCTTGGAATGATTATTTGCCCATCACATCGACGTGTATTAACTGGGCGGGGTGGTGTATAGTAAATTACCGATTTCATGTGTGTGGGCTATTTTAATTTGGCTTTTATACCATGGCCAGTGACCATATACCGAGATATAGAAGGGTGTGGTCACATTTGCTGGGACATTTTCCACACACTAAGAGAGAGAGAGAGGAAGAGATGCAGAGTCTGGGCGGTAGCGGTTAGAAGTTAAGTCAATGCGAACGTTTTGTGAATTGGCAATTAAAAGGATGTCGCACATGGATGTGCCATAAGATGTTTTGAAAGAATTTCAAAGGAGATACCTTAAAGCCTTAAGGGATTAGGGGATTTTCAATGTTAAAGAGAGAAGTTTAAGCGCCTAATTAAACACAAACTGGGTCAAGATTGGACCAATGATAGATTGAATTTTTTGGCGATGAAATTTGTGCATACTCGTGTGTCGTAACCGTAAGCCACCGTCGCATGAAAAGGAGCAACTTGGTCTTTAACTGTTGTCTCCACTTAAATACAGAAAACTATTGGCGTTGATTTGATGATGATTTACTTACTAACTTGTCCATTCAAAGCTAACGCCTTAGAACCTCAAAGCCGTGGTTACTATATCAGCAACCAGATCCAACTTAGCGCTGCTTGAAAACGTTCACAATTCATCGTCTGCAAGGTCAATAAGATTGCTACTTCAAATTTTGTTCAGAAGTAGTATTAATGGAAATCAGAAACAAAGTTGGACGAAGCTCTGAGACTTGTGGTGGTCCATTGTTGATGGCAAGACGGTAACCCAAATGCTCTCATATTTTACCAACTGCTTTTTAGTTTTTTTGAAAAGACTCAATGTGGTTTATCCCTCGCTTTGAAGCTTCATTAGCATTAGTTCATGATCCACGGTAACAAATGCCTTGACTTTTATCTACTAAGAGAGAACAGATCTAGCTCTGATAAAAGTGTGTTAAAATACGAATAAGCGTGCCCTACTGCCGCTAGTCACATTTTATGTTAAAATTGTCCAAAAGACCGGAAAGACGGTTGTTTTTCTCTACCCAATTTTCATTATTGTTATACAGCGCCCCAACTACAAAGGCCTCTACACCCTTGATTGTTTAAGGGCCGTACAGTGTACTCGGACTATCACCGATTTAACAATTTAACCGAGCACCTTTACCTAAGTAGAAAAGGTGACAGCGAGGTCTTCTGTTAAGACAAGTGAGTATATAGGGTGTCCATTTTTTTTAAGCGGTAAAGACCCTCAACGTAAACAAATAATGCAATTTGAACGTTTCTCTTTTTGTATGCGGAATTGTTCCCGAATGAGGTTAAAACCACTCTCCTTATCTAAAAAAAAAATTCAGAGGATATTGTCCTCCCATGAAGCAACATTTATTTTTCTACTGCATCGCAGTCGGCCAACTCATTTAGAAGATAATATTTAAGCTTTCCAAAGGAGGGTCCATCGTCCACTTCACACCTATTTGTTCGATGCTCCATGCGATATAAGCGGGCGTCGCTTTCCACAAACTTAACAGACCTAGATGAATTTACAACCAAATACAAAAAAACGCACCATCTCTCAGCAAACCACTGATTTTCAAGACATTAATCGGATGAAGCCGCCCCACACCAGGCAACCCCTATCTGCAGCAAAAGTTCACTAAATCACAATCGAACATCCCGCACACGGTACACCCCATCGACTATATCAACCTGGATAAGCACAATTCCATAACATCATCAATGCCACATTGAAGGAAGCCGAAAACACTGTCCTTCAATCAGATATAGCAAAAACACGGGCGGTACCTAATTGGCCTTACATCATCCGGTTTCGCATCGCTACGTCCCCTATACAAGAAATGTATTTAACGACGAAGCCAACAGCACAAGACACAACACAACTTTCAGTCCAAAACAACCATAAAGGTACAAGAGTATAGGTAGCAGCAGTTTTCAGCTGAAAACAAATCTACTGCCGAGTTGAGGAGATTGCTCCTTTGTGCCGCTGGAATAAACTTGCTTATGAGGGCGGGCACCATCATTTTCACCTTTTCGCAAAATTTATCTGCGCGAAACCCAATGAGCTAGTATTGTTGGTGCAGGGGCTCAAGTTTTGAGATAAACTCCAAATGACACACGACACCGACCCCACACCAACGGGGGCTGTTCGACAAAATAATAACACACACACCAGCTCAAGGAGTATAAGCGAAGTCGTAAAAGTGATCTGCTGGCAGAAACAAAGCAGCGGATTACGCTCAATGGCGGGAAAGGGAAAAGGATGCAAAAAATAATGAAAGAACGTCTCCTACTCCTTTTGTCGCAATCTCGAGTGTCGTCGTTGTCGTACTACTGTGTGCTGAGCTTGAAATTCAATTAATTTTAATCAGATTAGCATTTTGGTAGTTGACTGTAATTGTTATTGAGCGAAAGGATAATGATGTCCTTTAATTAAAACATTCACACGCACCAATACGGTGCACCAAACCCCATCCCCAACGACCCGGACGGAATTCGATTAAAACAAAGGCACCGCGCCGTAACGGTGAACGAGAACATATACTCGTATACAGATAAATGGGATCGGGGTTACCCCATCGACGGTAAAAACTTCACCCTACGTCCGGCGGTGGAGCGGGGCCAAGTCCATTTCTACGGTCCACTTGGTATCAATGAACATGAACACAAAGGACCGGCCCATACCACACGCACGGCCAGCGTTCCGAGCGATTTTTCCGGTTCCAAATAATTAAAGTTGAATTAGAAGAGTGCGGGCGGATGCGGACTGGAAAGTGGATAAGCGGACAATCGCCTCTGGATTTTATTTTTGTACATCTTCTTTCTATTTCGGTTTGTGATTGTGTACAATTTTACAAGTGAAAGTGGCACTAGTTGTGCTCTATTTATTTTTCTACATTGTTGAGCTGGACCGGCGTCGTCGGTCGGGGAGGACAAAAGGACATCCGATTGTTGGCGTGTGAAATGAAGCCGAAAAGATATCAAATTCCATTTTAACTGTGCACTCGAGTTTTATTTTATTGCTTTCTGAAGAAGGGTCAAGCATTTAACGTAATCTTTGAAGTAACGCATTTGATTAACGCCCCCATGGGGATGTTTATCGCACGGCATATCCATTTGGCTTAGACTGATGTCTAATGGCAGCAGCGGACAATGACGGCTGCAAATGATGGGCCATTCTTGCAAAAGATATACACAGTCATGAATTGTGAGAAAGGTTAACCGATGGATTTACGAGCGGGGGTTATTGTTTTTAAGGACATTTGGCTTAGTCCGGACACCGGAGTGACCATTATTCGTTCGGCTTCGATGTCGAGTGGAGTTGGATGGTGATTGCCAGTGGCGGGGAGGTGGAATTCAATTTTTTATCCCTGCTTATGTGCACACACAGAATGCAGGACTTGTGGTCCTGCTTGATCTTTTCAACAACATACATAAACAGTGGACAGAATTTTTTTTTTTGTAACTATGAAGGTTGGTGTCTTTTACTCGGTGAAAAGATCAAGCGTCTTTAAGGATACGCATAGCCTCAATTTTTATACTGAAATTCGAATTTTCCGACACGATTTTTTGTCGCACCGACTACGGCGCTATTTCGGGTCTGATTTTATTGAAATATTGAACACAATGAGAGGTGAGTTTTCGGGTTTTCTTGTTTTGTTATGGATGAAGTTTTTGGGAGGTACCTATAAGGAGCACAAATTTCCAAGCCTTGTCAAATTATTTTGGTCACAACTTTTGCAAACACAATCGGCAATAACTCCAAATTCGGGCTGGGTCTTGTCAGTGTCGGCAATAACTCCAAATTCGGGCTGAGTCTTCTCAGTGTCGGTACAGAATTTATAGTTGAGGCTAGAGCATTATCCGAACTCGCCAGAGGAGCAGAACCTTTTGTATCCCTGTTGCCTGGCTCTGTTCATGCACTTCCGATTAGGTCAGCTATTTCTCAGCGTCTTTAGTGAAAATACTGTCCTTGATACAAGTCATGAGAACCCTGTAAAAAAAATATACTACAACCCTTCCGTAGGCTTCAAAGTACTTGGACAGCCTTTACAACTTCGATCCGGCGCAACTGCGATTGCCCACTAAAACCTCACGCCCTTTGAGAGTTCCGAAAGTACTTCAAAAACATAGATGCCACATATCCGTATAATGAACTCAAAATCAATAACAATTCCAAGGGCGTATCTATCCTCTAAAGCCGTACAAATCTGTTGACAACCGAGAACTTCTACAGCATACGCAGTGATCGACAATCACTCCTCCTTTGCAGCATAACGAAAAAAAAATCCACTTCCCATCGGTTTTGTATTACCTGCAACTACATTCTAGTGGCTTTACAAATTCTCTAATTTACATAGTCAAATAGAATCGTAGATGGCTTGGGCAGAGCTCTCCACCCCACTTTAAACTTCATTACTGTCAATCTGTATTCCCGTCGTCGCCGCGTCGCACCCCACTACACACTAACGGGAGCCACTTTGCCAACATATAACTTAAACTACCACATATACCGAACAACAAGAGTGGGATGCCCTCGCAGGACCTGCCCATTGAAAATCATCACTCTCCGTACCTACTGTCGAGTTACATTGTCGCAAAAAGTCATTTCTTTTATCGTTATTGGTAGCGGTGCACATGTTGCCTGCGCGCATATACCAATATAAGGAACATATCTACCAGAAAGCAATTCAATAAGGATGCGAAAATCCCCATTTATACACATTTGCGTGAGTGTGTCTCCTGTGCAAAACAAACTTTTCCCATGCAACACTGAAACTTTTTAAATGAAAGATCCCCGCCCCACCATACTCTCACTTATGTATGAGCATCTAACCCATATGCTATCCCCGTTCGATACCTGAAGTCTGTGTAGAAGCGCACAGCACAACGTTTGATGGGACAAACAACAGAAAAAAAAAACAAAAAAAAAAAAAACTAGAAAGAAAGGGGGGAAAGGACATTCTGCTATGATTTTGTCAAAAGCCATCAGCCGTTGATTGCTAGTCCTTATACGAGCAGCTGACTCAGCTGTTTAGATCCTGTTTTGCAGATACCCAAGGTAATAGGAATGACAAAACTTCTTGTCGAAATGAGGGATATTATCATATTGACTTTCGTCACACACAAGCATTGCCATTGTCATTGTCATACACTGACGCCTTCGCCCATATGTGCGCCTCAAACAAATACGCACACAAACACACGTTCTAATGGGTGTAGCTACCTCTTGACGTCGGTTGTCGGTGTGTCGACAGAGAAGAAGAGGAATATCCTTCAACATTTCGTCGTTCACCTAACAGAAGGTTCCTAATAAAATTATACCGAGAAATCGTTTTTCTCCGGTTCACCTCCTTTCCGATGTGAATTTCGGTAAAATGTCGTCCTTCGCCCGTCGCCCGTCGCCCGCCGCCCGCATATCAAAAACTTAGATTATCGAAGAGGCTACATCCAACAAAGAACTAACGATTCGTTGTGTGATTTTTCGATGGCGCAACTATGTGTAGGAGAGGCAGCTACATACCTCTCGCACCCTCAGCCTCAGCCATGAAGAAGACGAAGCTGAATTTGTTCTACTTTCGGATTTTACGATTATTGCGAAATAAAAGAGTGAGTGTTTCTATTTCGGTCATGCGTTAAGTTCTCCGCCTGATCCTGGTTCGGTTCGTATCGTATCGGAGAGTTCATCGGTGAAGAGATATATGGGTGCATGAGGGGGGGCCTGGTTGTGGTTGAATGTTTATCATTGATGTGTAATCTATTAAACTATTATTACCACTTTTTGTTCTGTCGCCCTTGAGCTGGCTCGATGGATGGGTGGATGGATAAATGAGGATATACAGAGGAAGGCATGTGCTTGTGCACGGCTATTGTATTCTCTGGCAGATATAGGTGTTTCTCTTATCCTTTTTATTACTTTTGTTAACATAAGGTCACGGATATGACGACACGAGCAAAACAAACAGTTACGCGAAGAGCCTTTTGATCCTGATTTGATTGGCCATTTTCGAAAGCGCAAACAAAAAGAAATACAAACCTGAAATCGCATTATTTTGTATATAGTTGTTTTGGGTGGAAGAGCCTCCGAATAGGGTCGATTGGAGGGATTCATATATGAGTACCAAGGTAGGTTGTTTATATTTTGGATTAAATAGTTCCGCGAGGTGGGTGTAGAGAGAGAGCTTTGATTTTAGGGACAAATAGGAGGATGCGAGGTGTACATATTTCCAACGGACTGGATTTGACTTTGATGGTTAGCTGGGACATTCGTCCCTTTGCTTGATAGACTGCAGTTTTGGATGCAGCAGGTCTATTTCAGACCATAGGCCTTGCTTCCTATAACCATTCATGAGCTTAGTTTGGCGCGAAAAAGATCAGTCGCTGATCTGGGACTTAAGGTGATGTTCAAAGGAATTTAATGAGGTTACCCTTCCAAAGGTTCTCCAAAAAGTGACAAATGTGGTTATAAGAGGGGCCTTCGACAAAGCGTGGCTCTTGAGTCAACGTAACCAAAAGCGGACCAACGACGAACGTGGTTCTGAGAGGGACCTTTGACAAAGCTTGGCTCTTGGTTCAGGGTAACCGAAAGCGGACCAACAACAAACGTGGTTGCAAAATCATAGTTCCGGAAGACCACTAATGCCCTTCTTAACATCTCGTTTCATAGAAAGCTGCCTCCATCTACAGACACCAAATTTGTAGAGGTAGCTCTCTAATTGTGCCCGCCGCTTAAGATTGGGCCTCTGTTCTCTCTGTTCCGCTGCAGCTCCAGCGGTGGACTGGAAGTCTCATGGAGGACATTGCATTATTTTTTCAAACGATCCACGTGAGACGTGACCTTGACATCACATTCGTTTTATTTTTATCAGTCCAGCGTCATTTTGTGCGTCGTCTTTGAATGGCTTCCTCCACACTTCATTGATAAAAACTCGATGGGCTATAATTTTATTCTCAAAACGTTCTAAAAGCTTCTCAACCGCTGCTGCCAGTGTCCATCATTCTGCGCCATAAAGGAGGACCAAGATGCTTACGGTCTTATTCAAAATTTTATAGGTTTTATGAAAGAGAGTCTTACTTCCCATATGCCTGGTTGGTTTAAGTGGCTGTATTCCTGTCCACTGACGAGGAAAACACAAATAACGCATTGAGCGCCGTTTTGAGACCTCCCATATGCCTTCTCAGACCTTGCCTCTTCTGTGATCCACTTTAAGTTTCATTAACCATATCACTGAGCGGTAAAAAGAGATTTTAAACAGGACAGCCACTCGTTCTGAAACCCAGATAAAACAATGTGGTGTTCGTTTTGGTCAACTCCAACTCGCTAAGTGATGTTAAAAACGTCATCAGCTTCGGGGGAATGCGGTATGACATTAGCCCACAAATTAAAAAAGGAATAACAACTACCCTACGTGCTTCACATAGTTTTGCTGCTTTTGTACGGATTTTTACCACTTTCTAGACCACACGCGTGTTGAACAAAACCTCCCCATAAATGCCGCCATCATAGCTTTTACCAACCCCCACCCTATCCAAAAAAAAACAAAGAAAAAACTCTCCACCTTAATTTAGTGAAAGTCATTTTGCATTACCTGCCGGAAACACACAGAAACAGAACAGCATCCTTAATTGGAATCAATTATTCCTCGGTAATTACCAATCTCGAATGATTCTCATAAAATATCAATTCTCTCCCGCAACTAGACCCAAAACCAAATTCCGATCCTGCACACAGAATCGTTATACCCATCATCACAGCCGGCTTGTCTCACGCCAATGATAGAGCAAAAAAAAAAACAAAAACAGAAAAAAAAAAACCTCCTTGTGGCAAAAGTTTTCCTCTTCCGTGTACTACAACTCGCACACATCTCTGTCACACGGATCATAAAGAACCAATTAGTATTAGACGGGATGAGCCTAATTTTTGGCTGGCTTTCCTGCTCCATATGTTGTGCTCTTCCCCTTATTCCATTAGAATTTAGTTGTCCTCCCACAGATGAGAGTTCGCACTCGTATGCTGTGCGGCACATTTTGAACCGTAATATTTCTGGGGGCACTTGGATTTTATCAGATGGACGTCTACCTAATGGAATGCGTACATTACTGTTGGAGAGTGGAGCACGTGTGCTGGAAATAAATTCCGATGCTAATTATCCATTATTCTTTTTTGAAGGCTCATTTAAAAATGATGCTCAACTGTGGTGGCTTCAGCCCTAATAGCATAATAAACACCCGAAAACCAAGCCGTCTGTAAATAATTCCAGGAAGTGTGCGTACCCAATTTGTTCATACTGCTGTCGAGAGCAGAAAGTTCTTAAAACATTCGTTTTTTATGGACTTGACTTCCTTGAAGTTAATTTCAATTGTTTCCTATTTAAGGGGAAACCGATTTTATAGGCAAAACGCTTCGGGCGAATCTCGCATTTGAAGTGTACACGCGGGGCCCACTCAATCGTAGAAAAGGTAAGAATTTAATTCAAAGGAAAGGTGAGAGTATGTACCTAATGACTCCATACTAGAAACACCGCCTGGAAGGACTCTAAAACAATTAGAAAGTGCCTTTGACGGCAGGTGGGATAAGAATTTTCGTCGTTAGGTCACTCTCAATTATTTTTCGTTTTAAATTTACAGCAGACATACTTTGACCTTTCCATATTTCATAAAAGACGGTTTTAAAACAAAAACAGCTTAATTGGAACTGCAAAAATACAAAAGAAAATGTGAAAACGTTGATAAGGACCTCCTTCTTCATAAAAAAATAAAAAAATAAAATTAAAATAAGTAGCTAGGCGCAACATTAAATTTTGTTTTGCCCCTATTCACAGCTTAACCCGTTTTACAGGACTGACGGGACGGATACTTGTAACAGTGACAGCTCGCTATGCTGTGTCAATCATGTCGCGTAAATGTTTTCGGAAAATTGTACCCCTGTCGTTTTGACATGAC
The DNA here is from genome assembly GCA_948293265.1 of Cheilosia impressa. Taxonomy (NCBI): domain Eukaryota; kingdom Metazoa; phylum Arthropoda; class Insecta; order Diptera; family Syrphidae; genus Cheilosia; species Cheilosia impressa. The sequence goes on along the minus strand of OX411884.1, from coordinate 51,469,102 downwards.
ATGTTTTTGGGAGGTCATTCTAAAGACAGACCCGAAGAAGAGTTTCCAAGGTTCCTAAAACTTAGCAGTCCAACATTTTAAATCCCAGCTAGCTGCAGGCTGTGATTGATTTTCAATGTGGCTCGTTTAGGTTTTTCTGTTCAGTAAGTTGTTGATGTTTGCTTTTGAGAATTGCTTAAACTGTAGGAATATTTCCTCGAGTTGTCTTCTCAGTCCGGATAAGCTGAAGTGTTGCACGATTCTCGTATTTGTCGTTTTGTTCGTTAGACACTTGGGATAAAGTGGGGTTTGGCAATTGGGGGAGGTTTTGTTCAACACGAGTGTGGTTAAGGAAGCTGTCAAACCTGTACAAGTCCGTTAGTTACTTAAAAAGTCAATAGTGTAGCTTAGAATTCAATGGTTCAACATGAACATTTTTAATTAAATCGTTAAGCGTACTTGAAGTATAACCTTTTCTCCAACTCTATTGTTAACGGGTGTGCGTCGTTTTGCTGAATTCCAGGTCCACCTCGGGGTTTGGCGCCACCTAAGTAAGTATAAGCTTGTCTTAAATTAAGAGTGTCGTTTGCTGGATTTTCTAGACGAAATCCAGTGCGTTAGGATATTTGAAGTTCTGTCGAAGGTCAATTTTTAACCCATTTTTAGCATAAACCTTCAAAAACTGAAATACTCTTTCTGCTGATCTGGAATATCTATTTATAGACAAATAAAGAGGTACATTTAAGAGGGCTAATTTATAAGGGCACACAATTTTGAGCTACAGGTTTTTTTTTTTGGTTGCGTAGTTTCAAAACCGATTTATACGAAATATAAACCAAATAAAAGGTACAATTTTGGAGGTAAATAAAAAAATTGTATTTCAAAAATAAAATATAAACAAAACATTGAGTTGCTGTTTTAAAATAAAGGCAACTTTTCCGTAGAATGCGGTCAAAGTTTTGGGTCGAAAACCCTTGTTTTCCGTGTCAGAAAAAATGAAAAAATACCTAACTTATTTTTCACAGAATACGGACCACTGGTAGGTATAACATAAGGCGGTTAGCGTGCCTCTACACAAAATTGGATTTCATTGGTCTGCTAAAGTTGCCGTAGTTTTCACTAGGTCGAGACTTGAAGCACTTCTAAGGGCCTCCTCGGAATTTACAAGGTTAAAATTTGATAGGATTTCTTCTTTTATTTGACTTCTTAGTCTGTTCTCGGTTCTTAAAGAATTTTAATGGTGTCCACAACGAATGCGAAGAAAGTGGACCACAAATCGCATGACAATCTTAGACATTTGATAAATAGATTATTTTTCTTTACTCAACTAAGGTTTGTGCACGCTCGAAAATTGTCTCTAACCAACTTACTTACTTACTTAACGGGCTCCCGACCCGTGGAGAGTCTCTGCCTGAGACACTGCAGCCTTCCATCCTCTGCGATCCCGGGCACGCTGCTTCCAGTTGTCCAGACCAAGCGCTCTGGCGGCTGGGATTCGAAGATCCTCTTAGCTGGAGCATTATTGTCCATTCGCTCGATGTGGCCGAGCCAAAGTAGTCGACGTATTTTGGCCTTTTGGACTACATCCACATCTTGGTACAGCTCATAGAGTTCGCGGTTGTATCTTCTCCTCCATTCGCCCTCCTCGCACACAGGACCAAAAATCCGCCGAAGAATTTTTCTTTCGAAGGAGCCCAGTATCAGCTCTCCCCCCTGCTTATCGTCCAGCACTCGGCGCCATAAAGCAGAACCGGCAGGATAAGGGTTCTGTAAAGCATACATTTTTTGCCGGTTTTGAATTGTTGCTATCAATAGTGACGTTCTGTCCTAGGCGGTGGACAGATGCTTGTTTATTTGTTGATAGCATGTACTTAGTCTTGTCCTCATTTACTACAAGACCAACGAATTTCGCCTGTTCTTCAATCGCCGTAAAAGCCTCTATCACGGCACGCTGGGAGCGACCGATGATGTCAATATCATCTGCATACCCCAGTAGCTGGACGGATCTGTTGAAGATAGTGCCTTCCGTATTGACACCTGCCCTGCGCACTATCTGCTCTAGCATGAGATTGAAGAAGTCATATGATAATGCGTCTCCTTGCCGAAATCCGGTGCATGTTTGGAATAGCTCGGAGGAACTACTTCCAAATTGCACATTGCAGCATGTGTTCTCCAGCGTCACGCTACATAGCTGGATCAGTTTTGCCGGGATCCCGAATTCGGCCATCGCCACATAAAGCTCCTGACGATGAATGCTATCATATGCGGCTTTGAAGTCGATGAATAGGTGGTGAGTCTCGACTTGGAATTCATTGGTCTTTTCCAGGATTTGCCTCAGTGTGAAAATTTGGTCTATAGTCGATCTGCCGGGCCGGAAGCCACACTGGTACGTGCCGATTAGTGTGTTGCAGAACGGTTTGAGACGTTCACACAGTACGTTGGATAGGATCTTGTATGCGACATTAAGTAGGGATATGCCTCGATAGTTCTTGCAAGCCATAGGATCGCCTATTTTGTAGATGGGGCATATGGAGCTGTCTCTAACCAAGTCACGTTAAATTTAAGCAAACGATGTTTGCTCGGTTAAAAAAAAATCTGTTAAAATTAACAAAGTCTCTGTTGGAAAAAGGGAGCATTCGTTTTTGAAAAGGACCGAGATGAAATGGTTAAAAAAACACATTTCCTCAGTTGTTATCAACCAAGTTTCTAGACTAAAATAAACCAAACAAAGTTCATTTATTAAATTCTATAAAGTTAGTTTGTTTTTTACGACCGAGAAAATTTGGATGTATTTGATAAATCGATTATTTTGAACCAAATTGCCTTAGACAAGTTTACTCGGTTAATTTGAATCCGCTAACTCTGTAGGAGCTTTATTAACTGTTTTACTTGGTAGTCCTTCACCGAAAGTTGGTTCATTCTAACTAAGTAATTTTGCGTCTACATATGCGCATACTTATTCCCATTCCAAGTCGAACCAAGTCAGTCCTGTTGTTGAGTCAAATCAGTGTAGGCATACACAAAGAATCAATTCAATTTTATATTTTCAATTAAATTGTACAAATTTACATTTCTTCTCTTTTCTCTGTTTGTGCACCCACTTTTCAAGACATTTTTATTGATAGCAACACAAATGTAAAACGCACACGTTATTATTACGCGATAAATGCTACAAACCTTCCAGACACAGGAAATTAAAAAAACAGAACAAAAACAGGAAACACTGAACTGAAACAATACAATAGACTCGTACTCGACATGAACTTGTGCCACATTTCACAATTTAATAAGAACTCATCTCCTTGTAACGCTGAAGTCCTTCATACGCAGAAAGGAAAAAAAAAGTCTGTTTGTGGCGTCGTCGTTATTATTCTTTTATATTTCCTCTCGCGCACCCACATTCTTCTCATCAGAATTGTTGCTGCATCGATATTCAATCTCGGCAGAGATAAAAATTCAATATTTTCTTCTTTGTGGCCTCGGGGCTGTACGCTGTACGATGTCGGCTGTATGGCAGCACAAAAGCCAAACAACGGGAGGAGGGCAAAGGAGCAGCACCGAACACTCCCAATCTTCTGAGAGCAAGTTGAGGATAATACGGGTTTCCGTTTCTTTTATTTTTTTTTAATTCTTTACTAGGACTTTAAGCTTATAATTTGTATGTTGTGGGGAATTCTTTGCCCTTTTCCGTCGCTTGGCTTGTGAATACCGCCGATGGAAGTCGCCCTCACCACAGTCCCCACATTGTTGTTCTTGATAATGGTGGTGCCAGTCAAGTTGAAATTTCCGTTTATTTCTTCCGTTTCTGTGCTGCTGTACCTGTCTTTTGTACTCTTGATGTCTCTTTGGGCTGCTGTTGTCCACAACAGACAATAGCGAGCAACATCCTGCGGCGAACATTTGCTAAATTTAAAAACGCTATTTAATTTGTTTGTGTTCTTTTTTGTCCGATTTAACTGAGGTACATCAAGGGCGATAGAGGATGCTTATCTCTGATTTTTACCAGCAGGGAAAGTGGTTTAATGTGAGAATTTTTCTTAGGTAGGGTGTAACAGGCTTTATTCCAGGTATTGAAATAAAAAAATCATTATAAATGATTGAGAGCGCAGTGGTTCAGTGGTTGGTATGTGAGGTTTCTCCGGTTCGACCCCCGAAAAAAATACAAATTACAACTCAAAGAGTTTTTGTTTTACTCCGGGCCACCTTCTGCGAAAACTTAGCAAATATTGGAGGTTATAAATGTCCCAAAAAATACGTTTAGTGTGCTTTAAATTGTAGATCCCTTCTTCAAAAAAATTAGGGCTATACATGGGGTCCTATGTCATACTGTTGGGCCAGATAAAGTCCCTACTATAGGCGACCACACCTAGCCCTCTAAAGAAGAACTTCTGATATACTTGCTGGGCTCATTTCACAGCCATCATCCTGAATGTATTTTTCCATGGTCTAGTAAATATGAATAAAAATCAACTCGCTCCCAAATGCTGCCCTCTACATGGGGCGACTAATTATTGTTACAATTCGCGTCAGCGGTTTCCAGCAATTATTATAACGGACGGATGTTACATATACCAACACATGTGCCAACAACTAATTAATGCAATCCATCGATACACACGCAGGCACAAACAAATCTGCCTCTAACCTATCATTGAGTCTAATTAACTAATTGATTTAATTTAATGTAAAACATTGAATACTCTCACCCGCAAAACATTTACATCCCCCGAATCGTCGCTCAGCCACCCTCGATTTTCAAATGAATTTCTGTCGCATTGGCAAAAACGTATGCGCGCACACACACGTACTTTTGTTATGTATTATTATGAAAGCGCCTCGAGGACATTTCTAATAGCTGCACCATTGTAGTTTAACCCCAAAAATCGTTTAGACCGACGGACGGCGGCCGGCGGGGGAGCAAAACCATGTTCAGTCAATTTATGCGGTAATTTAATATAAATGTTAATTAGCCAATAATTTTATTGGCCGGCATATGACTGTAATTATTTCACAAGAGTGAAGTGCTTAAATATTCCCACACACACGGGCACATGGTTGAAATAATTTTCATACTTGGAAATGATGTTTGAGTCCTAATTTCCTGTGCTTCTTTGAGGCGGCTGCTCTGCGTTAATTCGACAGGAGATCATTATAACGATGGGGTGTACCTTAAATCGCTTCCTAATTGAATTTGATTCTTGATTGTGAAAAACGGGTCAGTTCCAGTGGATGTGGATGTGAAGGCTTGTGTGCCTGTGTGTGGTTAATTGTTTTCCAGTCTGTAAATGAACGACATCTAGTGGTCCTTTTGTTGTCATTTAAGTTTACGTACCATGGCCGTATGTGACAGCTAAGTTTTATTGCTGGTTTTAGCACATGTCTGCTATTGGGTAATAAAACAAACGAACTGTGGGTGTGTGCGACTTGATTTAGAGGGCCTTTATTTTGTCAAAATCGAGGGTTGCCTATGGGGTAGGTGCTTCAAAACGTGTGTTTGGGGTTTGAACTTTAAGATGTTTGCTTTAAATTTGGGTAGAGTCTGACGGCGTTCAATATTATTTTTCGTGGCCCATTGGAGTGGGCTTATAGTTTTGGAGCTGGGCATGTGCTTTGTTGTGGTTGCAGTTGTAGGTAGGATTTTAATTGATATTTATGAAGTTTCCACTAAACTATTAAACGGCTCTTTATGAGACCTTCATTTTCCCAGTTCTGCTTTATTTAACTAAAGCTTGGAGTCTCTCTTAAGCCGATGATGATGTTCACGGTCTTGAGAAATATTTTTCGTCGTAGGAAGTTCGGTCCTGTTAGGCCTGACAGGCTTAGGAAGAGGAGATCTAACGACTAACCACAAGATGTACAGCGTCATAGACCTATACAAGAAATTTCGCATCAGTCGTCTAAGATGGCTAGTAAAAGAGGAACTTATCGGCACAATAAAGGTCCGTCCACATACAGTCTTCGTGTCTAACTTGGACTTAACCCAAAGTAGCACAAGCTAAAAAGGGACTTCAATCGACTTTGAATGCGCATCTTGAGGCAATTACATTTGGACCGGGCTAACTGGAGAGGTCTGTTAGAGCAGCCTCAGGTTCCAACTAAAAGGTAATACTCGCAATTGGTCATAAAAGCCCTTAAATATTTGAAAGACAACAAAAAAGTGAATACTTAAAGTTGCAAGTCGGTGTAGGTACTCCTAGCCAGGCTGATCATTGTTTCAATTTTCTTAGACGAATGGAAGAGATTGAATTGAGAATCTTTTAGAGGAGAGCAATATTTTCGGACATTTGTCATAGACGTCTACGACGTTCTTGGTCAGTAGTCTAGTAGTCCCGCACAATAACCACCGAGCCAAGAGCTGGAACTTTGAGTGCAAATAACAATAGAACTTAAACTAAAGGTTTTCCCAATAAAAGGTGTTATTGTGAATGACCCGCTATTTCGGTAGCTGTCACTTCTGAAGCTTTTATTCTTTGACATTTGACAAGTAGAAACTACGCCATTACTAAAAATGGAACGATACACTCTTCAACAACGCACTGAGGTTATTAATATTCACTACAAAAATGGTGAAAAAACGTCGTGTCTTTGCTGATTGGGTCATTGAAATGCATGAACATGATCCGGTATTCCATCGAAAAATCATCTTGACTGATGAGGCCCCTTTTTACCTCGGTGGCTACGTCAACAAGCAAAATTGTCGCATCTGGAGCTCGGAAAACCCAAGAGTTATTGTTGAGAAGCCTCTCCATCCTCAACGTGAAGCTATCGGGGACATTGGGCAGCCACTTTGCGATTTGGTTATGGAAAATTTCATGAAAAGGATATGGTCCTGTATGCGTGCTCGTGGTGGCATTTGGCTGATGTTGTCTTCATTATTAACGGCATACCTTCCTCTTAACTATGAAATAAACATCCGACCATTTATCTCAAAAAATAACATTTTTCTTTGAATATCAAAATAACACCTCTTATTGGAAGACCCTTTAAAACAATAGCCAAGTGGTTGCACAGAATTTTTATTTTGAAGTAACGAAGATGCGAGCTTCAAGTCCTACATTTTATGCAATAAAACAGACGTTTGCGGTACAGCAATATCCCAAGTTAATTTTCTGCTTGAGAAACTGCAGCATACCATCTTCTGCGACATCCGGCAAGTTATAGTTGCCTCTGGTTTTGGTTTTTGAAACGGAGATTCGGTTTTTTTATCGTCTTAAATCTTGGGCTTGAGGTTAGCAAGGCTATTAGTTTTGCATTTTTGGACTAAATCTACATTTTGGTACACATAAAAAAGTTCAACGTTGTACCTTTTTGTCAAAAAGCCCTTAAAGGGCCAACAATGTGTGGAAATTTTTGTTTGGAAGGGGTTAGCACTTGGCAGCAGAGAGCTATTACGTATTTAGTATTGTCCTCGTTAACTTAAACAGCAACCAACTTCACCTTTTCTCCAATCGTCATTAAAGCCTCTGTTACTACCTGCCGCTCGTGCAATCTGATCTATAAAAAAGATTAGAAACAAGCAAATTGTTGCGAAAGCACTCTTAGTTTCAATTCTAGTGAAGGGCCCTAGAAAAAATATTTCACATCATTATGGAACATGCTGGACAAAGCTGTCAACTGGTAGTAAAGAAGTCAAGTCAAACTTTGTAAACCAACTGACGTCTGCTAGGTAACTGCGCACGTTTGTTAATAAAAACGATGGTAAATATCTGCACAGTTGCTCAAAGGTTAGTGGGATATATAACTGAGCAACAAATATCCGGTTCGACCCCCGGAAAAACACACAAATTCCACCTTAAGGTTTTTTTTCACGGCGAAGTTTTTCGCAAAAGTCAGACAAACATAAGAGAGTATAACTCACCTCAGGAAGCTCCTCATTTTGTCAAAATAAAAATCCAGAAGCTAGATAAGCATGTAAGCTTGGGTCCCCCATGAACCTATTTTTATTTTTGGTTTTATACATTTTCCCACAGAAAATGAAATAATTACGCAGCCTATGTTAAGTAACATTTTAAAATTAAAACTAAATGTACATTAAAATCATCACCAGATGACAGTAAACAAATTCGACAGACCCATCTGAAAAATAAGTCCCACAAGCCGCTGTCACTCTGTGTAACATCTAAAGAGGATTTCCCTTGCTAAACCTGCCACAAAATTTAAAACGCCACCGCCAACATTCAAGGGCGAAATTAATTTGAAAAAACGTCCCCCGATCGGTGGCCTGTTTTTCAGCATAAATAATTCAATTCTCGTAAAATCCTCGTCCCAGATATACCAGATATACGATAACCAATTCAATTTAAAAATTAAATTCGTCGCAAACGTCAGCCTATACAATTTTACAGTATATGGCAACCAATTCAATGCGATGATTCATTCCGCCCACTACATCATAAAAAGGAGCCTGTCACAGTCATACAAAAATATTAAGTCCACTCCGAGTGGTGGTCTGGTGGGTATGCCATACCCGCTCCAAACTTTATGGCGACACTCGCTCCACGCGTAAGGTATCGTTTGCCCTTTTTATACTTTTTGTACAGATTGAACACCAGCTGTTTGCAAGGATCCGTAAATGAGAATTGAAAAATACTTATTCTTTTGTGGATGTTGCTGTTTTTTTTTTTTTTTGGTTTTTTTTTGCCTACTTTACAGCTCAGTTTCAGTCGAGGTACCTATGCTGGCCGGGTATTTGCGACGGTCTCACATTGAATTAGGAAAAAAAAAAAATAAGCTGAGCGGGGAAAAAAACGAGTCCTTTCAATAAAGAATACAGAGTTATTGATCGGATTCTATTGGCATTTTATTCGAATGGAAATAATCGATGTGTCACATAAATTTTCAGTTCCGCCTTGTTACGGAATAGCACATTCACAGAGCAGTCGGCAGTCGGCAGTCGGCAGTCGGTAGTCGGCAGTCGCCTTTGTGTGCGAGTAAGTACTAAAGCAGCGACGTAGTACAGTAGGTATATCCTTGACGTCTTTTCCCTGGAATCATTGTGAAAAATTACACATTCGTTCGTTGTTATCAATGGGTGTTCGTTTCGGTAAATAATTGAATACCACATGGTGCCCCTATTGACGCAGCACGGGCTATGTTGCTGAAGATGCGAATTTTCCGTGTCGTAAACTCCAACTGAGCTCTCACTAAGGAAATCTGATCCGATACGGTTCAATGATGAAAGAGTACACCAAATGCCCATCATCAACTCGACCAACTGTCTACATATGCTTAATTGAACTGAACTTTTTTATTTAGCCTGAAATACTTTTGTTCTCACACAACTACAACTTTTACTTGGTTTCATTTGCAGGACCACTCGTTTTATCGGAGGCCATTCAAGGTACAATGGGTCGGCTGCCATGTAATGTAACACCGCCGGTGCCTGAGGATAGAGTAGCGTTAGTGATTTGGTACAAAGTGGGATCAAAGACTCCAATATATAGGTAAGTGTTCTTGTGTGTAATGTGTGCTTCTTTCACCTTGACCGGACAGCATTAGTCCTACTGCTCGTTTTTTTTGTAATTACTGCTGCGCATTAAGTGGTCGTTCCTTACGTACCTATGATGTGGTTAATGAAAGCAGAAACACATGTTGTGGCAATGAATGCAATTTACACCCGAGGTGTAATTTAATTTATTGCCAATAATGAATTGTTATTTGTTGTTTGCAGGTTGGGTTACAGGGTGTGTAATGTTTCAGACTCAAAGGAACTCATATGTGGAAAATACTTAGAAATTTGTGGAAATCACCTTCACTTCAACGCATTTGAAAGGCACAAACACTCGCTTTAGCTTGGATTATGCTTACTCCAAATAAGTTTACGCCACAAACTCCATAATTGACATTTAAATTTGACGAATACCTTTTTGTTGACACATTACCATCAAAACAAGTCTGCCTTCGGTGTTTTGTTATATGTATATTTAATTTTTTATATAACCAACAGCAAACCTGTGCTATGGATATGCTACAAGAGGCTACCACACCATAGTCCTTGGCCCTCGTGTTTACTCTCTCCACCCAGCTTAAATAAGGTCGAAGGCTTGGTACAAGAATACAAGGTCTACATTTTATTTGAAACCACTGGTCAATAAATTGACTCTCTTGTCCCATGTGCACAAAGTACGCAGCTTGAAATATTTTCTGTAAACCACCTGGTAAGAGGCTTGCTATAAAATTTGGGGAAACTTGCAGACTTATTTCTACGAAGGGAGTTCTTGTCCTACATTAAAACTATTTCCGACGCCTTTCGATTGACTCTCTTGTCCCATACAAAGTACGCAGCTTGAAATACTGTCTGTAAACCACCTGGTAAGAGGCTTGCTATAAAATTTGGGGAGACTTGCAGACTTATTTCTACGAAGGAAGTTCTTGTCCTACATTAAAACTAGTTCCGACGCCTTTCGATTGACTCTCTTGTCCCATACAAAGTACGCAGCTTGAAATATTTTCTGTAAACCACCTGGTAAGAGGCTTGCTATAAAATTTGGGGAAACTTGCAGACTTATTCATACGAAGGGAATTCGTTTCTGTCTTAAAACTAGTTTCGAGGCCCATCTTACAACTGCATCTTCTGCTACCTTTTTTTACAGGTCATCTTACAGAGAGATCATTCCCGTAAGACCAACTCTTGCCTTGGATCCCGCCCTTCAACATATTGTCATATTGTCCTTTTTGACAGGCACAAATAGCTCCAGAAATGAATGTAACTATGTCATACAAGTTATTATACCTCTCGATGGCAACTACGATTCGTTCCCGTTCAATTTTATATCGCTTGATTTAAACTAAAGTAGTTGATTCAAAAATACACACTTGGCCTTACAAGATCAAGAAAGGGGACAAAGGACAATGCATTGCGAAATTTTGAATGATGTTAGTCGACAGTGACAACTGATAGCCTTTGGAACAGCAATGGGACAGTCCCTGTTGAGTTGAGACGTATTATTCGCTGGTTTGACTCGTCATCGTCTATAGGGACGTATTTTGCGGTTGGACTCGTCATCGTCTATGGGGACCTACTTTGCGCTGGTTGGACTCGTCATCGACTATGGGGACTTACTTTGCGCTGGTTGGACTCGTAATATTCGTCTACGGGGTCTACCCAAAGAAAAACCAACTTTCGACAATACAAGCTTAGTAAAGCAATACTTGTAGCAATTTCTACGCTTACCTTACCCTTGGCCAAAGACAAATTGTGGTCATGGGTCAAGGAGCAGAGAGCTTAGGAATTTACTAAGATGGCGCTACAGTCGAGGGCGGACTGTACGTCCTAAATCTTTTTTGAATTTTTAAGTTGGAAGACTGCGTTTGAATCTGGGTTCTGAGGTCGCTTATTAGGTCGAATCGACAATCGCAACTTAGTGAAGCCAAAGCGTGCCGCCTTCCGCGACAGGTTCACGAATGGTTTAACCCCAAAATATTAAAAATTTCCTTGTACAGGGTAAGGGATGCTTTCCTCCCATAAGCCCGATGTCAAAATAGCTTTAAAATAAACGTCCTAGACCAACTCGGACTCCTTTTGGTGCGACTTTCTTGAAAAGTAACACCTTTTCGATAATGTGGTCGGTATCGAGAGACATTCGAGGACTCTCTCAAAATTTAGAGCTCAGATTTGGCACATTTCTGTCTATTGCAGCACTGTTGAATTTTTCTTCCTTATATAAAGCCCACCACAGCCAGACAAGATCGCTTTTAGATCGGTGCCAAAACACTTTGCATGGCTTCAAAATTCCTAAGAAACGTCCAAACATAGAATAGAATTCTTTAAAAAGCTTTAAGAAGTCCTCCACTACACATACCTTCTCAACAAGCACAACACACATTCTTTCAAGTATACCGGCTTTCCTTTGACAAAACCTCCCATCAGCCTACTGGAAATGGTCTCTCAGTTCATTGCCCTGACAACGGAATCGATTCACTATGCGCTGTTGTCACTGAGGCTTCATAACTCCATTGTAATCCTTTTCATGTGCTCGTCTTCAAATGATTCCCCAAACAGATTGCTTTTCGCAGTAATCACAGCCCGTAAGACGTCTATAGATACATCCTCCCTCAGCATGGACGACTTCTAGGACAATTCGTCAAATCGATTGTGTGTAGTTATTTCTGTGGAGATTTATTTACCGCTTTTACCAAGGTTACTCATATTTAATAGCAACACGAACAAGAAGAAGACGAGAAAAAAAATATTACAAAAGTTAAGCATCCGCAATTTATCCTCTATACACTGAAAGAAAGTCCTTGAAAGTTGCCAAGTGAACATAAAACATTTCATTTCGAGGGAGAGAACAAGAGAATGGTCCAGCCAAAGAAAACTTTCTCTCTTGACTGTGCGGCCGGTGGTGGTTGTATTTTCTGTATACAGCTATATATTTTATTGGATATTCGGTAAAGTTAATTAGGGTTGCGCTGCGATGCAAAATAAATGAGGACTCGGGCACTCGGGCACTCGAAGCTTGCGAGGGAGACAAAGAACAAGAAACTTTTTTTCTCCACAAAACTTTGTACGCAACCAAAATCTGTGCAAATCAAGGGACTGTTATAAATTTGGCTTCGTTGTTGTGTTGCTCTTTTGGTCGTTTCGCCTTTCAATGGGTTTTTTGCTCTTTTTTGTTGAATTTATTGGGTGGGGTTTTTTTTTTTGGAAATTTATTTTTTGGTTGTACACCACGACCACAAAACTGTGAACGTATATTGAGAGGTATTATTTTTTGTTTGGCTTGGGTAATTAATTTAATATTTTGTTTGCTTTAAATAAAGCTTGACCTACATTTAGGAGGATTCCTTAAGTCGGTAGTCGCTACTGTGGCAGATTTAAGTCTCTAGACTCCAAAGGCAGAGAGTCGGAAAAGGTATTGTCTTAAATGTCGCAGGGGATACTGTTTATTCTCCGCTATATGTATTGAGGATACTTGTCCTTGAATAACCAAGAAGATGTCTGTGAGGAAGCACTAGAATTTTGCGATTGAGCAACAAGAGGTGTAATCCAACATGATTCCTTTGAATTCGCACAAATGGTTGGTTGGTTAATTTTGTAAAGGAACTTAGAGAGACAATTGAGAGATCGCTTGTAGGTTCGGGTAGGAAATATTCCATAGAAATAATCATGGACATGTATACGATGAAGAAAGGGAATGAGTAGAACGTCCTGCTGGAGTTTATAATACATAAGTCAAGGGAAGTCGCTTCGAAATAAATCACCCACAAGTTGAGTAAATGAGCCAACGTCTCTTTTTTCTCAATGGATAATTTTATAGCCTTAAAAAGGAGAAATTTTGGCGTATGGCTTACGGGGGAGCGCCTTAGCTATTGCATCCTGAGGTTTATATCTCCAAGCAGTCTTTCGAACATTTGAGGGTGTTGGCCTTGACTTGTCCTCCTGCCTTATTAAGCGACTTCAAAGAACAACCCTCTTTAGATATAGTCCACCGGTGGGGTCAAATCACGCTTTATCTTGGAGGCAAGGTCGATGGTTTCTTTTCTTTCTGTTGAAATGTTGTCGGCAAACTCCTTTTTAAATACCTCATTTGCTTCTAAGGCATCGTGGGGCCAAATGTCCTGCAGATCACTTTATAGTCTTTTTCAATCTGTATTGGGCACCGATTTTCTTATTTTTTTTATAAAGTATTTTCGCCTCGATGGTGCTCTCAAAAGCTGATCAATTAACCTTCGCATTTCCCTTCCTCGAATCGGAAAAAATTTGGCTTATAAACAACCAGAACTGAGCCTCTTCACTGACAAGAAATTGACGGTGGAAATGTGGATCCACTTGAACTACGTGCGAGTTCCCAATCTCTGAACTTGCAACGAAAACGATGTCGAGAGAGCTGACAAATTGCCCACCAACTGACTGAGTCCTGCCAAATTGAAAGCAGCCATTAACAAGCTCTCCATTGTACAATCTTTTCCAAGTTCCTACGATACAAGCTAGACCCAAAAACAAACGCATGCTTTTATGCTCAAAGCAATAGTGAACTGTTCCATCTGCTGGACGGAGACGATAGGGTGTTTGTTATTCAATCTGCTTCCTGGGGTCTAAAACGTAGAAACAGTGGTTGGTTAAAGCGGCTACTTTCATGATGTTAGTGCTGAAATTTTCCTCAGATCTAAGATAGGCTGTCTGTCCACTGTGGCGTTCTTTTTAAGGCGCCGATGTTAAAGGTCTTTTCTTTTAAACAGTTTAAAGTCTGACTAGGTGTCAGTCATTTATACTGCTTGTATCTTATAGCATAAGTTGTTGCAATTGAATTAAATTTATTGGAGTTTCATTTTTCGGAGCACACTACTGTCCGACTCCTCTGTAACTTGTACCTACAGCTGCGGTACTTTGACTTACTTATACCCTGTAAAGCCTGCCGATTTCAAGAGGATATATTAACACCTTTCATATGTGAGAGTACTTGCGGTGACTTTTGTGGGATTGGACCTCTGGAGTTGGATTGAAAGTTTTGCGTTATTCCATAAAGAAGCGAGGCTCTAGCTAAAATAGAATCAGCAGTTTTAAGCTGTGTTTTTAACCAACGACGTTCTATGTATACATACGTTCAATGGAACTAAAAAAAAATCCTCTGCTATAGAACAGCATCGATGCCAATTGAATTCCCACAAACAGTATCTAAAACCAACCGAAAGTGAGTCTTTTAGCAGCCTCCCGGTTAATTGATAACTTACTTCCATTTAAGTCGGTAACTACCTCCATTTGTGACCGAGCGCTATAACCTAAGTCTAGACTATGGAGCACCTAAATACTTCCCAAGCTACTGTCCTAAGGTACGAGCTATCAAAATAGACAACAGAATCGTTGAGTAAAAATATCTAATGCTGCGAGAATATTTACAAAGTGCTCGCAGCTTCATAACGTGCGTGACATCCCAATCCCCATTATAGAGGAAATAAAATTCTTTGACTCTTTCGCTATCACATGGAATATTTTAATTCGAACTACCTTTGTACTTTTTTTTGCTCCAATTGCGACAAATACAGGGTGGGCCAAAAAGAAGTCATCCGATGTTGTTTGGCTCTCATTTTCTCGCCGAAGTGATGAAAAGTGCCATAAAACGAGCCCGTAGGGCAATAAATTGTGACGGCGCCCATTTGGCCGATATCATCTTCTTGACTTGACCAATAAAATTCTAAAGGTTCAAATTAACATAATCAAAAAACAGAATCGAAGTTTTTCATTCAGAAAATAAATGAGAGTCAAACAATATCGGATGAATTCTTTTGGCCCACCTGAACTCTCGAAAACGATGGTGAAAGATGATGTGGAAGCTGGCAAATTGTCCTACTGCCGTGTTGTCAAACTGGCAGCAGTCATTAGAATACTTTCTGAGTGGTAACAGGAGACTGTAGCCCCTGGTTTCATTAAGATTCGAATTTCTGTTGAACTCCTTGTACAAACAGCGACTTCTGACGTCGAAGTTTACAGCTTTGCTTTAACAAATTGCACCGCAAAGACAAGTAACCTCCAATTTGACTGCAGCTTGATTACTCGTTAGTGAGTCCGAATGATATCATTCTCTCTAAATAATAAATTCAAAGACCTCTTATAGCTTGAGCTATGCATTCATCACCCCTAAGCCCTACATGACCTACGTACAGTCTTTATAAATGCCCAATTAAGCTACAAAGTTTTCACTTCTAGTGTATCAATTTTTAAAGCCTTCGGATGGAAGTTGCAAGTTGCAACATTTAGTATACCCTACTCCACTGCAACGATTTACTGAAATTAGCTGCAGCAGCTATATGCTCGCTTGAAATGTGACAAAAGTACCTACCTGCACTAAATTAACAATCAATTCAGAGACAGGACAACCGTAGGTCTTACTTACTCAAAAAACACACTCTATCCGAGTGCACATTTCATTGCAGGTATATACAGAGATACACCCACGTACGGAATATAAAACAGACCCTCTCAGAGCAAAATTACAACTTCTCAAAGGACATCCATTATTGTGCCAAGGATGTATCTCTACACGTATATGCATCTGATGTCCACTCAGTTGCATTAAACTTTCTGTGTCGAATTATTTCCACTTCGTTGTCATCGTCCGTGTCCCTGATGAATTGCAATTAACTTCAAGAAATGCAAGAGTGTGACAAAGTTTTATCAAGTTTTTCCTGTTTCCCTGTCCCTTGCCGGTTCCATTTCATTTTAACTGCATTTGATGGGGGAAAAATCTCAACTAAAAAACACTTAACTTTATTTTCTATCTTCTTTGTTCTTTACAGTGTCGATACAAGAGACTCAGACTTCTCCCAGGGTACACACTGGTCAGATGATGCATACGGCGAACGTTTGTCCTTTTCAGTTACCGGCAGATCTGCAACACTTAAAATTAAGGGCACCCGCCAGGATGACACTGGGGAGTATCGTTGCCGAGTGGATTTTCAAAAGAGCCCAACTAGGAACTCCAAAGTCAACTTGACTGTAATCAGTAAGTTCTTGTAGAGATTTTTTTTTTTTACATTTTATCCTCCTTAAAATTTGTCTTCCTATTTACTCGAGCTGGGGATAAAATTCTTAAGAACTTAAAGTGAGTAATGAGATTGCACGGGCGTAGTATTTATTTGTTTGTGATGGACAGGTACGGGTGCAAATCAATTCTCAGAATGCGCCTTGGATCGGTTTTGTTGTCATTGTCAGTTGTCACCATCTTCAGACAAAATTTGCATTCCCTGGATCTCCCATCTTGTTGGAGGTATTGACAGAAGTCCGCATATGGTGCATTTTCGATTGGCACACAACAAAAGGCGCCCCCTCTGTGTTGGGGGTAAACACCATTTACGTGAAGATCCACATAATGTGCATTCATAAAAAGAAAAGTACATAGATTGCACATTACATGTCTGCATCTGCAGTTTGGCAGTGGGTTTGTGTAAGTTTGTGTACCGAACTGCCAGTTGTGAGATCACATTGTTGGAATTTTCCGTAATGGTGCTCGTTTATAGTTATTTCACACTATTTGCAAACGAGATGACTATGCCATCGTCGTTGTCATCGTTGTCATTGTCAACATTGACGACAGATGACTTGGTAATGGTCGATATTTATATGTGCGCTTGTATGGGAAACACGGAGCGGACATTGCGAGACCCTTGTTGGTTTTTATAGAGTGTCGTAGAAATTTATTTGACAATGTCACATTCCTTCCGATTGACAGTTGTTGGCAAGGGTCGTTTTGATTTATTTGGCGAGATTACAAAGAATTCTAAAAATATGAGGAGTGGAAAGGTTTTTGTACTATTGTATGCTTTAAACCGCAAATCCGACCAATAACTGTCAATCTATAGGAAAGTGTCAGTCAAATGATAATCAACGTGAAGTCCTATAGAGCGAGTTAAGCTTGTTTCTTAGTCCTCTAGAGGGTAAGTGCTTTAATTCTGCTGCAAAACGAGAGCTCACCTTATTTTTAGTAGGTTAAGTCGATTTTATTCCGCCATTTTATCCATTTAAATTTGACAGTCGTGGAGAGTGGTCTATAATATTTTATTGCGGAACATTAACGGCTGCCTCTTAACTTCATACCTTTGGGATTCCACATAAATCCACACGTCCTACCTCCAACCGTCCAACCTCCAAAAAAATA
This sequence comes from Cheilosia impressa, assembly GCA_948293265.1. Lineage (NCBI taxonomy): Eukaryota > Metazoa > Arthropoda > Insecta > Diptera > Syrphidae > Cheilosia > Cheilosia impressa. Next base: position 51,451,529 of record OX411884.1, on the reverse strand, counting down.
AGTAACTACAGCTAAAGGTCTTTTTCTAATGCGCCGCTGATTTTTCGTCTTTGACAATCCGAAGGGGGGAATTACAATAAATTACTACCGTCATAGTTAAAAAAACGTCGATGCGTGCTCCAAAGTTGCAATAAATATTTTTTTTTAAACTCTAAACAATTGGAAACAAGTTCTTGAGCTCCTGATAAAGGTTTTGAAAAGTTGAGTCTATCGATCAGCAGAAGGCGTGTACAGAGCTGTCCGAACCTATTCAGAGAGCTCACACACCTCAGCAAATAATTTTCTCAGCGTGGGCAGGGCAATTAGCTTGCTTGCTAAGGTTTTTTAATGTTAACAAATTTCAGTCAGATGAAATTTTGATGATAAAATGAAAGCTGACATCTTTCAAAAAACCTTGAAATAGTGTATTCCCAGCATAAACTGACCTATTGAAATGAAATTGGAACTGAAGACTGCTCCATTAAGCTTTTTGTAAAGTCTGAAAATCCTATACGGATTGTGTGAGTCGTTTTACTGAGAGGGCTCAATAAATAGAAGTGCACATACAAACAATTTTATTACAAAAATATATCTTATGATGTAAAAGAATGTAACCCAGCTTCAGGCAAGCGGCCATAAGCTAATTTATGGACACTCATAGGTCTGTAGCGCCACATACGAAGGAGAAAGTCCTGTCGGTTCTAGAGGACTGAAGAGCTCTTAAAGGTAGTTTACTTCTAGCTCTCTGGCTTATTCCGATCTGGTCCTGAATTGCTTAAGGATTAAAGAGCTCTGACGGGAGGTTCACAGTTCATTTCGAGGTCTCTGTCAATCGATGTAATCTTTCACAACTCCCTCCAATCTGGTCCTAAACTGACTCACTTGAGGATTGAAGAGCTCTTACGGGAGGTTCACAGTTCATTTCGAGCTCTCTGTCATTTACGGTGTCAATCGATGTGATCTTTCACAACTTCCTCCAATCTGGTCCTAAACTGACTCACTTGAGGACTGAAGAGCTCTTACGGGAGGTTCACAGTTCATTTCGAGCTCTCTGCCAAATACGGTGTCAATTGATTCGATTTTTTGCAGGTTCCCCCTAACTGGTCATGACTGACCTGGACTTCAACCAATACGCCTCTTTATTTGCGCGATCTTTGGCATGGTCATCTTTCAGTGGATCGTTTTAGGGGCCTTTGAGAACTTTCTATAGTTGTTGGCAATATTTTTTTTAATAAACCCGTCTCAGCAACTGCTTTGTGTTATGGAACCTTTATAAAACTTTCCATAAAGACCAATTTGTTCTAATAGCTACTGGTAGACTTTGGGCCCTTAATGATGCTTTGAAAGCCTATACAAGTTACTCTTGAAGTCGTATCCCTGACGCCTTTGTCCTGCACTGGGTACATATATTGTGTAACCAAGGGAATCTATTTCAATAACAACATCCCAATCGGACCACTTGTCCTCTTCACACCTCCGATTCCGGGTATAGAATATTTAGCCAATTTCAACTACCTAATCACCGTTTCTGACACATAACGGTATGCACTCTCGTAGTACATAATTAGTCCAAATATAGAAGACTCCTAGTATACCCCATCCTGTAGAAGAACGACAACTAAACGTAATTAGTACTGCAGACGTATGTATCCCACTCCCATTCCCACAACTTATCCAAAAAATATTGATTACTGTATACAAAAATTGTTTTCTCTCTTTGCAGCACCTCCGGAAAATTTGGTTATACTAGATAGTAAAGGGGGCCACATACCGCACTACATACTAGGTCCCTACAACGAAGGCGCTTCCGTGAACATCACATGCGTATCCACGGGAGGTGAGTATTACACCCGACGACAGACTACTTCTCATTTATACGGACTATTTTGTACATAATCATGCTCAAACTCCTCGTGTTTGATGGCCTTGCCACCGCCATAAGGGCTCACATCACAGTCAGTCTCCTTTCCCAGTAATGATGATGAAGCTCTTCTCCTTCGTATCAGATACTTACCGAAATTACTCATGAGTCAAAAGGACTTTTTTTTTCTATTTCGTTGTTCCTTCTTCTTCTCGGATTTCTCCCTTACAGTCTGTATAGATGTATGTGCAGATCCTGTGAATCATAAACGAATATTACAAATAAATCCTCATTTGGTAGGTGGCACTGGATTCCATTTTCCATAGGCAGCGCAACTTTTATAGAAAATGCTGCAGCGCCACTGCACCAGCAGAAGTTCTCCAATGTGTCTGTGTGTCTGTGTAATTTGTGTACATAAAGAGAGTGATACTATAGCAACCACTAGCACACCTTACCTTACTTTACCGAGTCTTCGTCTGGGATAAGGAAGAATATCCTATTTGACTAATGATTTTTTTTCCGACAGAGTACAGTATCATTTTCGCTGAGGTGTATTACATTATGCTACGTAGCTGATGTGTACCTTAATCTAGGCGAGTCGCATTATTTATGGCTACGGAATATCCTGGGCTGCGAAAATGTTAGTTAATTTGTTTCGGGTGCGCAAAAAAAAAAATAAACGAAAGCTTCGTGATATTTCTTGAAGGAGGACTTAAAATGTTGTACGGACTTGTGGCTTATAACTTTCATGGGCACAGTTTTATTTTGTGCGGCGTCCCCCTAATTGTGTTCGTTTAATCCCAAAGGGGGGACTTTCTGGGGAAAGGTGCAGAGCACGGGACAATCTGCATTCGCATTTGGAAACCAAATTTGTTATTTGAATAAAAAGGACTTGACCTGTCCCACCGGGAATCAGAATGGCATTTTAATTGCTGCAATATTTTTTGCAGGATACTTTTCTCTCGCTGTTTACTTTTCCTTCAACTACGAGTAGGTATACCCGAAAGACTTTGGCAAGGAAGAGCTTTTAACTGTTTTTTTAAATATTCATTTGCCGTTTACTTTTTAAGTAATGAGCGCTTGTAGGGGTCATTCACCATCACCAGTGTGATGTCCTGCAAATGGCGTTTATTAAAGTGGGCGGTGATTTTGAGAGGAAGATCTTTTTTTTTTTTTGAGTGGGAAAACTTGGTTTACTTACGACGGGGGGTGTTGTGTTGAGCGGAATGTTTGACTGTCTGTGAGGCCTTTTTGAAGTAAGTTTACGGCAGGAGATGTACTGATCAGTGTGCGATGGAGTGTTTAATAAAGATTCGTGGAGAGTTGCGCTGTCGTAGAGTGAGGACCCCTCCTTTTCTGGAGCGTGGAGTACCTTTACTTATCCCGCAAGCTTAAGCCTTCTAAGACTTTCTCTACAACTGATGTTCTGACGATTACAGCCGTTTGGTCTCGAGTTAAAATTGGATCTGGGTGCAAAGTTTTAATTTTTGTTCTAAATTACAAATTTTGTGTCGTTGTACCTTTAGAAAAGTCTTATACCGAAGTTTCAGAAGCGCCTGGTTGATCGATTCCATGCCCATGTACTTTTCGAAAGGCGTCAAGTTGAAAGTCTAGAAGCAATTTGATCCTTCACGCGCCTTATTAATAGAGCTGCAATTTTACGTCATTGTAGGTACTTTTTGAAAGCTATAGAGCTGAAGATCCACAATCGATTCAGTCATCTACGCGCCTGGTTGATCGAGGTGTTAAGTTGAAAGTCTAGAAGCGATTTGGTCATGGACGCGCCTTTTTGCTTTATTTTTACATTTTCAGGCCGTTGTACTCTATAAAATGTATTAAGCTAACGATCCAGGAATGTCCGTCTTCTACCCGCCTTATTGATCGCCCTGCGTGCCAAATAGAGCCCCCGACCATATGGAAAATGCACAGACAAATTGACAATATGGACCTGGGTAGCCATTTAAATTTTTTTTCCTAACTAATCGCAATAAAGCAAACCAATCTTAAAATCAATCAGCGATCTAGTAGACCTTTTTTCAAATGAAACTGATGTAGGACCCACACTTACTGGTAAGAGAGGACTGCCCCTTCAAATCCACTACTTCACACCGCCAATTGTTGGCAATTTGTCTCAACAGTTAGCAATGCAAACGAAGGAAAAAAAACAACACCCCTAGTAAAAATAACAAAGCGCAAAACATCCGGAAGCAAATTACTTTACACCCCTATTTGCCGTATAATAAAAAGACTGATCCCCATTTTTACCGTCAAACCGCTGTAATTGCCCGTATGTTTCTTAAACCCCGACGGGAGGTTAATAAGCCTATATACAGACAAATACAGATAGGCCCACCACCCACTGACAGCCGCAGCATCGCACCATTGAAAATAATTAGTAATTCACGAAACAGGTCTAACAACCTTAACCCGGCAATAAAAGTTCCAAAGAGCGTGAGCCTCAGTTCAACACTAATGACATCCACCCGCTCGGCAAACCCAACAGAGATTACCAACACACACCCATAAAGACTTATCCAACTGTGGTACCAGTGCCTACCTTTGCGCGAGATATTTGACGTTTGTTTTGTTTGAATTAATTAAAGACATAAATTGAACCGAAAATAGCGCGGTAGGTATTTAGCTGCCTGGCGAATTATGTTTGCCTAGAAAAGGAAAAGTTCTTTTGCTTTGGCGGGGAGGGGGTTTTGTTTTTTCCTACTTTGTCTCATCGTCGCCTATTAGACTAACAGCGACAGGGCTTGGCATATAGAAATATGGGTGGATAAAGGAAGTGTGACAATGTGACTGGTGATAAAAGAGGGAGGCAAGTTTAAACCGTGCGTTTGGTATTCCTTCGCTTCGTATGAATTAATTATACACGAGAGTATTAACGCAGGAGCTATGGTGTTTGTGTCTAATGACTGTTGTGTGTGCTCTTAAAATTGACAGCGAAATGATGAAAATACACAATGGTATTCAGCTTCCTTGGCAGCCTTACAAAGGAGGTTGGAAAATTGAGCAACAACGATGGGTTTCATTAGGCAGAGTGTATTCGCACAGAAGTTGTGTCTTTTTTTTTGTTCTACTTTTAGACTGAGTTAAAGTTGCATCTGAAAGTTTAACCAGAAAGTTATTATTACGGGGCCGGGAGGTAGAGCAAACACTGTGTGGAATGTTCAGAAAGCAGGACAATAGGCAACTGTCTGCTGTCTTTGGTAAAAGAGTGAATATGGGTGAAAGGTGAGTGAGTCTGAGTATACTTCTGATCGAAATGTGATTAGTTTGATAGTCAGTTGTTCTAACCACAGGAGGGCGCAAGAGCAATGTTCTGTTAAAAAATCATCTTCATCGGCAACCCCGAAGGGTCTTTAATATTTGTGTTCAGAACTTACAAAGATGGTTTCAGATTTTATTCCTTAAAAAACACACCACAAAATATTCAAAAAACGCCTCAAAATCCCTTAAAAATGTTAGAAACTCGTCTGATAATATTTTTCAAAACTAAAGCCAGAAAAACGTCCCGAAAACTGTTCGAATAAATTCCGAAGAAAATATGCTGAATTTCCAGATGAGTCCACAGCAATCATTTTTTTAGGAAAAATACATAAAGCACACAAAAAAATTCCACCAAAACTCTTCGAAAAATGACAGTAAAACCACGATTCGTAGAACGTCACAGAAAAGCTCTAAGAAACTGTTCAAGAAACGTCCGAAATCAGTTAAGACTGCAAAAAGTTTCTAAAGTGCCAGATGAGATCAAATGAAGCATTTGTTTTGAAAAGTATGTCAAAAACTATTCAAAAAAGCCACAAAATTGATTGAAAAAATGTAAATAAAACCTATCCAAGAACGATTCGTAACACGTCCAAAAAACGTTATAAAAAGCACCCAAAAAACCGCTCGAAAACATTTCAGACTGCACTGGAAAGAGTTTTTGAAATTCCAAATAAGGCCACAGCAAGCAGTTTGTTTCGAAGAATATCTAGAAAACTCCTCAAAAAGCTACAGAAAAGCTTTAACAAAATAAAACTTAAACCTTTTCAAGAACGATTCGTAACACGGCCAAAATGCTTTATAAAAAAGCAGTTCAGACTGCACTGAAAAAAGTCTCTGAAATTCCAGATGCGGCCACAGCAAGCATTTTGTTTTCAAAAATGCTTCGAAAAAGACGCCAAAAAAACTAAAAAGCACCTCGAAGAATGACAAAAAATTCTCCAAAATATCACAAGAAAAACTGCCAAAGCATTAAAAATATAATTCAGACTGCATTAAGAATTGTTGCTACAACTTTTCCAAAAGAGGTTACAGCAAAAACTTTGTTAAAAAAAAAATACATTGAAAAGAAGCTAGAAAGGCACAAAACCGCCAAAAAATCGTTCCGAAATACAGCTCAGAAAACGACTATTAAAACGCCCCAAAGGCATTCTGAATCACGCCTTGAAAATGTCCCGCAAGATGTCCAAAGAATGCCCCATAAGGCGCCATAAAAAATGAATGGTAACAGCACAAAAAAGTACTCAAAAAATTATAGAAAAATGTACCAAACAGTACCCAAAAAACAGCCCAGAAACAAGTCAAAAAACTACTTGTAAAACTTCAAAAACAACTCAAAAGCATTCCGAAAAAGGTTTAAAAATGTCCTATGAAATATCAAAAGAGCACTTAAAAAAACTCTGCGAAAAATTACTTAAAAAGCAACCTGAAAGACGTCCCAAAAGCGTTCGAAAAAAGGCCGCAAAAATATGCTTAATATCGTCAGCCATTGCAGTAATTTTGCTTTTCAAATATTGGATAAATAACGAGTAGCGGAAACAGAATCGAACCGAAGACAGAACCTTGTGGAACTCCCATTTTTATGTCGATTCGTGGCTAAAAAGAACCTGATTCCGGTTAATAAAATAAAAAAGCAGCTTACCCCTTGAAACCCTTGTTGCCCAAGTTCAGTGATGATGTAAATAGCAGAAAACAAAATCAGAAACGACATTCCGCATGAAGTTCCCCAAAATTTAGCAGTCGAAATAAGCTTTTTTTTGTGAGACTTAAGAGGCGTGGTTTTCGGAGTTTTCAACGTGATTTGCGCTAACAGACTTAATACTCGTCCAAAATGCATATTTATCTCGAAGTTTAAAAGGCTCTTCTAACGTACTTAAAATAGGTACCCATATCTCCCTATCGATCTACGTATGCCACACATGTGAATATCGCCTTCCAACCCCACCCTATCCCCTTCACCGTTCACCCTATTTATGACAAATTACGAGCAGAAATAATATACAATAAGCACAAGGGTCAAAACGTGTGCCTTTCCCATTCCTCAAAAAAGGCCGCCGGTATTTCTATATATTTTTTTTTTTAATTTCCTCAACACAATCTATTGACCTTTTCTGTGTTTTACGACATCACCCAGACGGAACCATCTCATCTAGAGCAATTGTCAACCCTCGTTGGTGCTGGCATAGCCGACAAATCATATAAGAAAAAAAAAATTGGAATCACATATCCTCCACAAATGACCTCCCTTGGGAGCAATACCAAAAAATATGAACTTCGAAAAATGATATTACAGGCTCTTGGCTCGGCTCCTGGTTCTACTGCTGCTGCTGTGCTCCTTCGCATGACAAATTACCATCAAGTGAATGGAATTTTTTATTTTATTCACTATAACATGGTGTATACGAGACTGGAATTGTTTCAAAACAATTTTCATAAAGCATTTAGATTAAAATCTCAATTTGTAAATTCCCCTTTCTTATCCCCGGTTTTTGGGCTGTAACTTGTCTTGTACTCGTATAATGTAAAAGAGTTTGTTTATTATTTTTTTTACTGCGAGCGATTTAGTTAAAAAAAAAACAAAAACAAAATGTTAGTCAATTTATTGCAGACAGAGTGTTGCGTTTTAGGGTATGAATGACGGTGGGTGGTTATATGCTGTGGAGATGAGGAGAGTGGTGGATTTGAAATGGAATGTTATTGAGTTGAAATTAAATGTGGGCGTATATCTAATAATATCTCATATGGCATCCTTACTTTTCTCTCCTCCCTATAAAGCACCGAATTGGGTTTGAAATTCCTCTTCCTCAGCTTTTCTATCCGGTGGAGACTCTTATTGAACCCTTTATACATGTTGTCTTAAAAATAGCTGTAAGTTTTACGGATGGATCTCTCCTGCGCAAGGAAAGGAATTGCACGTTTCTGTTGAATGGCGTTTAAAAATCATGAAAGAGGTATTCGATATTCGACTTTCTGTTTACAATAACCATTTGGACCCAAGACCCACAGACGGAATGTGCTTGGGAAATTTTTTAAAACACTCCTACTTTCACTCTGTTCTGTCACAACTTTTGCACACAAATCGTCTAACATTCTTCATACTCCACAAGACTTCAGTTGTAAGTCAGCTTGACAATCGTTCAGTTGCTCTATTAGTATTGATTTGTCCAGCCGGCTCTACAATCTACATGTGAGTGAAGCAGTTGCAAAGGTCATGTCCACACCAGCTTTCTTGTAATACAATCAAGTACTTCAGTCCATCGTTACTCTAAATAGCCTTTGTTTTGATTGATCTTATCTTAGCGAGGAGCTACAATTTTTACCTCAAACTGAGCTATTATTTTACCTTGGTACCTTTTAAGTTTGTCTTCATTCGAAAGAGGTTAAAAATCATTAAAGATTTTCACTGCGATGTCTACTTGGCAGCTCTTTGGACGTCCGTCGGGTACATGGCTAAAATTTGTTTCTACCACCTTTTGAAATGGTCTTAAGTCGATAGAAGTGGAGAACAATTTAAGACGTTCACCGGGCATTGGCTTTATCGAGGGATAACTACAGGACAGCTCTTTGCCTCCTCTGCTTCTGTTGTTCAAGAGTTTTGTACTTACCCTGGTCCCTGCTCATGTTGTGCTGCACTTTTCTCATCTTCATTTCGGACTGGATTGCTTCTCCATACTCTAAGGTATTTATAAACATCGAAAACGCCTCCAAATAGCTTCCAGCTACGTGGTATCCCTTTATATACCATCTATAAAAAACACTGTCCCTTCTGGACGTAAGTTTTTTTGTAGCTGTATTTTCTTTCCACATGTCTGAGCTTCGGTAGGCCGTTTTGCGTTTTCGCTATGAGCCTATAAGAGTCTGTAAAAATATTTACTCGGTGTCCACGACGAGGAGGTAGAGGAAGCTCTTGGTTGTAGCCTATATTGCTATTATCGTAAACCAGGTTCTGACTCAACATGAGCAGTCTTGCATTTTTCAAAGCTTGTCGCTTTATTGAAAACCTTTTCTTTCTTTTTTTGTCTTTAACCTCTACTTCTTCTCTAAGATGGCGCTACAGTTCGCAGTGAACCTGTGCTTCCACTTAGAAGACTTCTCAGTTAGCCAGCTCCTAAGTTAACTACCTCCTAGTTGGTTCATGTCTCCTTCTCCTTTCTGCGGGCCATCTACTCGTGAAAGGTCTTTCTGGACTGCACTGTCCCTCTAAGTTAGACCGGAAGACTCTACGTGGCGAAGCAGTTTTGTGCATCTGCTCATCTTAGACGATTGACGCTTAATTTCTTAAATTCGCTTAGTAATTGAAAAGAAATTTATAAAACTGACTCTCTTGACAGTAGACCATCCTATCCTTCCAATCTGGACCTCCATCTTCGACTGTTTGAAGCTCCATTTGATGAATAGTTCTGCCTAATATTTTGCGTAAGTTACCATCGCCGGTTTTTGATCTTTAAGGTCGGCCCAACAACTGTGCCAATCAGAGCCCAAGAGCCTTTTGCCATGTCAGGGAAAGTGGAATAGAGAAAAACAATTGCGTCCACCACTCTATTAACCACCAGTAACCACTCCTATCGGACAAAGTTTACTTAAAACAAAAACCACCCAACAAAATTCCAGCTGAGTAACTAGAATAACACAAAACTTACTTCCGAGCCTCGCAGTCGGAACGGAACCGTTTTTCTGCACATTCCCAGTTTCTGCATGTAAATAAATTCATTCGCCCCCTAATGCTGTATGCAATGCATGCCCATTCCTTATATGCATTTATAATTAGTGCAACTCCGGATCAACTTTAAAGCACAACTTACACTCGGCTGAAGTGGTGGGTCTATGGGTAATACTGATTTTTGAACGAGAAACGAATCAGACCTAGCCCTTTTTGAATGGGACCTTTAAAAAAGAAAACTTTCCACTTGCACAGAAAACTTGAGGAAAATAAGTGCTTGTTCGCAGGTATATATCCTACTAGTTGTCGTCATACAATTTTGTGCCGCATAATTCAATTAGCCTGTTCTCTGGTAACAGAGATTCGATCAGGGGTAGAATGCCAGAGAAAGTTTCAGGTTTAGTTGGGTAAAGTTTTTTTTGCTTTCCATTTTTTTTTTAGACTTGTAGAATATTTAATCTGAAGGTGTATCGCCTATGTAGTATATAGACGTAACCTATGTGACCACTTAATAGGTTCTTAAGTGCAAGATGCCATTAAAATTGCGTCTAATGGAATTTTGATGGTGGTATGCCCTGGAAAGTTCATCGTTTGATATTCTATTAAAATGTTTCCACACTGATAATATTTCTATAAATGTACCTATCTTATGTGGGAGTCGGAGTATGCACAAAAGGAACGGGAATATAATTACATTTGTGACAGGAAATGTATGAGGGTATACGAGTGGGTGTTGCTGTTAAGCTTTAAGTAGCTTGGCTCGTGGGAGGTAGCAAATGAGTAAGAAACTGTGGAAGGGAGTGCATTTTACACTTTGAGGTTTAAATTGTAAGAAAGAACTCGCAGTGGGAAAGTGATAGCTGGCAGAGATCTTTGACGATGAATCCGGCTGTGGAGATGGTGGGTAGGATGCTGCTTGAGGAGGCATCCCACAATCGATTGCCATGCATTGCTTGTGGTTGGTTACAGTGACTCAGTGGTTAGTGTGTGGGAATATTGGGAGAGGGGTTTCTGGTGCGACCCGTAAAAATACAAATTTGAAGGAGTTTTCCACTGCGGGAGCCTGACAATCTTCCAAGTGTAGTACTGTCCCTGAAAAGCTTTTTAAATCAGCTGCTGGACTCGGCAAACATGTTTTGTCGGTCTAGAAATAAAATTCCACCCAAAACGAGAGAAGATCGGCCTAGATCTGTTGTGCCAAATATTTATTTTATATGTTTATTTGTAGTGAAACCGATGCTCTTCTAGAAAGGATGTCTCCATCTCCATCTCCATCACCACGAATGCGCTAACAAAATCTTCAACAGCAGCCCACTTCTTACCATACTCCACAGGTTCACAATCGACATCGTCGCTAATAAACTACAAACTCACCCTAAAAGTTGTCGGCCTTAAGTGGAAAGACAGATTTCCCGTTTGTACTCCGTACTAGTCTTCTTTTTAACAGACAGGCTGTCCAAGGCTATCCAAGTCTCCTCTTGTCTTCACAAAGGCGGAAGTCAGTCATCTCTTGTCTCTACAAAAAAAGAAAGGAAAGGTATCCGGAAGTTCAAACAGAGTTGACTGCTTCTGTTGCCACTCAGACCTCTCAAAGACGCACTTAACTTTACTTACCACAGTTCTTTATAGAGATTTTAGCAACAATTTTCCAACTAGAAGATAACATTTAAATGTTAAATTGTAAAAGGTGGAAACAAGTTACCATTTCACTGCGTCCACAAGTGGACCCAAATATTCAAAAATCTTACATACAACCCGTACGTTTCCTCATTGTTCTAACTTCTAACGCATCCAGTACAAACTGGGTCAAAGATCACAAAGATACAGGTAAGCCTAGTCCTTATCTAGCTGCCTCCAGTTGCTCACTTCAGCTCGTTCGAGTACTCCATCCTCTAGTAAGCTCTACATAAGCCAATGCCTTCATATACTGCGTTGTAACTTCGGTCTAGACTGGAAGACCCTACGGGCCCGAGCATTTGTGTCCATCTTGGGCATCAATCAGGTGCAAGCTCTCAACCAAAGCCATTTCCAGTCGTCATGCTTAAGAGCTTTCTTGGTCTTTAATTTCTGAAAATCATAATCCTTTCTTCATTTTGTTTAGGTGGATGATTGTTTTGTCTTTTGAATGGTTCCTTTTGCTCAACTATAAGTCTTCTTAACTTGTCCACATTCTCAGCACCGATTGCGTTTCTACTTCAAGGTGTCTTCAAAATATCTTCAAGGTTATCTTTAAAAATTTCTATAACTACCCACCACCGTTCTAATGAATTCCTCCCCAATCTCCACGTGTCATCGCATCACCCATTCCATCCATCATCTGATTGTGACAAAAATCCAATCATACTGTCCATAGTTACAACATTCCAGGAATACACATTATGAATGCCGAATCCAACTATCACTCCGCCTGTCAGCAAATAATCCCCCAAAAGACGCCGTCAGACTGCAAATTAATAACAACAACCCAGCAGAAGGCTCTCCCTCTTTCAATCATGGTTCGTTTCATCATGCCCTTGTTTGCTAATCTCATAAAAATTCCTGGAACACTTCCTCCGCCCAGAGGAGTACATCCCGCAGATACGTACTTAATTACACTTAAGCACACACCAAACCTCAACCAATATGCGCCTTGACATTCAGACGTAAAATTAGCGTAAAATGCGAATGAGATACTCGACAAAATCCTGTCAGCCTACCATACACGCGTTTTGAAAGATTAAAACAGTCAACAGCGCCCCGACGAATGATAAAGGATATTTCGTTAAAAAAAAAATCGCAATTTTTCCTCTCTGTGTGTGCACCCTCCTATCGTATGTCACGTGAATACAATATCACACTCGACAAAGTATTCAAATGAAGGAGCCAGAGGAATAACAATCCTTTATCCATTGTCGTCGGTTTATGCATCAGTGTCGTGCTCTTCGAAGAGGTGGTATTTGGTATAGACTCCTCGTCGAATTACAAGAATAGCGCGCGTGTGAAGTAAATCTCTCCGAATGGGGTAAACAAGGGGAAAATAATCCTTTATCCTTAAATGAGCTGGAAAAAATCGCTTCTTTTCTTTGTCCACACACCACCAACTTGAGGACACTTCACAAGGGTCATCTTCTCATTTCATCCCATCAACAGAGTCCTCACAATTGTTTTGTTTCTTTTCAATTTTTGTTTTGCTTTTTTGCAGGACGACCACAACCGAAGGTTACCTGGTGGCATGAAAACACTCTGCTCGATGACACTTCACATGCATTGTCGGATCGGCGTGTTGCCAATGTGCTGTCGCTGGGAAAGCTCAAACGGAGAAATCTCAACATGCAGCTGACGTGTCAGGCATCGAACAATAATCTAACAGCGCCAATTAGTAGCACCGTCACTCTGGACATGAACTGTAAGTATGATTGTGTGAGTGCATTGTATGTAGAGATATATTATATAACGGGTAACGTCTCCCCTTTTGTTGGCTGCGGGTTTGTTTGCAACCGGCTCACTGGAGGCAGCCACCAGCCATCAGCCATCAGCTAGCAGCAGCAGCGACATTCTGCTGCAAGGACTTTCTTTTTCGAAGGCAAAGGCGTCCCTCTCTTGTTGCAAGAATTGCAATTAAAATTAATTGTGTGTGACAACACAAAGCACTGCCATGCATGTTCTGTTTACAAGTAATTGTTCAAATTCTGTTCTGCTTTTCTACTTCACCACGTTACAGTCACATCTCACATGTGTGTGAGTGAAACTCGAACGGAACAATGTAATTACCGGCATTCGCAATCTCAGTGGCGATGTCATAATGGTAGAGCAGAAATTATGTGCCCGAAAGAGGAGCTGCTTGTAATTTATTTAATTTAGCAAACTTACCATGCCAATTGTCTGGAGGTACTCAGGGGGTTGATTACTTTCGACAAATTGGGTTGATGACCGGTCTCGAATTAATGGCTTGTGTTGACACTTGCCAGGATGGGTGTTGTCCAAAAGCACTGAACACTTCTTGACAGGGGGAACGGTTTCATCCGTCACAGGGTGCAGAGAACAAGACATGTGGAATGACCTTCAACGAAGCAAACAGCTGCGATAGGGGCTACGAAAAATGCCAACAAAGCAAAGCAACTTTTCGACGGACAGGTGAAAAGTGAATTCAAGGCTTTGTCAAAGTGCTGCTCCATAGATAAAAGAGCTCACCTGGAATTGGAATATGATAGTCGTTGCAAAGAAGAAGTTCAAGTAGAGGATATGAGGTATACCTGTATCGCGACTTGAAGGAAGTTGATAAGCACTAGGCAAACGACGTAATAACTTAAACAGATCGCACAAAACTGTCCCCAGGATAGAAGGTAAAATGCGCAAGAAATTCGTTAATCAAAGTCAACTGACAGTGATCAAGACCAACTTCTTGTTGATTTTAAAAAAAATGACAGACTTTTTTTTTCTGAGAAATACTTTCCCCGAGCTCAAGAAGTACTCGACTCGACACCACAGTTGAAGAAGTTGAGAGGGCGGACAAGGACTCAGATATAAGTGACCGACGAGATACCCCTAGAGTTCTGAAACTTGAGGACCCGACACCACAGTCGAAGAAGTTGAGAAGACGGGCAAAGACTCAGATGTAAGTGCCCGACGAGATACCCCTAGAGTTCTGAAACTTGAGGACCCGACATAGCAGTCGAAGAAGTTGAGAAGACGGGCAAAGACTCAGATGTTCGTGCCCGACGAAATACACTTAGAGTTCTGAAACTTGAGGACCCGACACCACAGTCGAAGAAGTTGAGAAGACGGGCAAAGACTCAGATGTAAGTGCCCGACGAGATACCCCTAGAGTTCTAAAACTTGAGGACCCGACATTACAGTCGAAGAAGTTGACAAGGCGGCCAAAGACTCAGATGTTAGTGCCCGAAGAGATACACTTAGAGTTCTGAAACTTGAGGACCCGACATCACAGTCGAAGAAGTTGACAAGCCCGCCAAAGACTCAGATGTTAGTGCCCGACGAGATACACTTAGAGTTCTGAAACTTGAGGACCCGACATCACAGTCGAAGAAGTTGACAAGGCGGCCAAAGACTCAGATGTTAGTGCCCGACGAGATACCCCTAGAGTTCTGAAACTTGAGGACCCGACATCGCAGTCGAAGAAGTTGAGAAGACGGGCAAAGACTCAGATCTTAGTGCCTGACGAGATACACTTAGAGTTCTGAAACTTGAGGACCCGACATCGCAGTCGAAGAAGTTGACAAGGCGGCCAAAGACTCAGATGTTAGTGCCCGACGGGATACACTTAGAGTTCTGAAACTTGAGGACCCGACATTACAGTCGAAGAAGTTGACAAGGCGGCCAAAGACTCAGATGTTAGTGCCCGACGGGATACACTTAGAGTTCTGAAACTTGAGGACCCGACATCACAGTCGAAGAAGTTGACAAGGCGGCCAAAGACTCAGATGTTAGTGCCCGACGAGATACCCCTAGAGTTCTGAAACTTGAGGACCCGACATCGCAGTCGAAGAAGTTGAGAAGACGGGCAAAGACTCAGATCTTAGTGCCCGACGAGATACCCCTAGAGTTCTAAAACTTGAGGACCCGACATTACAGTCGAAGAAGTTGACAAGGCGGCCAAAGACTCAGATGTTAGTGCCCGACGGGATACACTTAGAGTTCTGAAACTTGAGGACCCGACATTACAGTCGAAGAAGTTGACAAGGCGGCCAAAGACTCAGATGTTAGTGCCCGACGGGATACACTTAGAGTTCTGAAACTTGAGGACCCGACATCGCAGTCGAAGAAGTTGAGAAGGCGGCCAAAGACTCAGATGTTCGTGCCCGACGAAATACCCTTAGAGTTCTGAAACTTGAGGACCCGACATTACAGTCGAAGAAGTTGACAAGGCGGCCAAAGACTCAGATGTTAGTGCCCGAAGAGATACACTTAGAGTTCTGAAACTTGAGGACCCGACATCGCAGTCGAAGAAGTTGAGAAGGCGGCCAAAGACTCAGATGTCTGTGCCCGACGAAATACCCTTAGAGTTCTGAAACTTGAGGACCCGACATCGCAGTCGAAGAAGTTGAGAAGGCGGCCAAAGACTCAGATGTCCGTGCCCGACGAAATACCCTTAGAGTTCTGAAACTTGAAGACCTGACATCGCAGTCGAAGAAGTTGAGAAGGCGGCCAAAGACTCAGATGTTCGTGCCCGACGGGATACACTTAGAGTTCTGAAACTTGAGGACCCGACATTACAGTCGAAGAAGTTGAGAAGAAGGCTAAAGACTCCGACTTTCTTTAGATAAAAGGTCTCGTTGTTATATGGTTTAGGACACTTAATATGGAGAGTCACAAAAGTGCATCAGTGATGATCAAACTTGTACCTGCAACGACCGATGGCAGCATGAAGAGGTACCCATTGCTCTTTCTATGATCCACTCCAACTTGTTTCAGAGACTTTTTTGAATTAAAAAGTGCTTCCCAAGTGAAACAAATTGACATATCTTAAATCTACGATTAAAGCTACACACCTTGTGAGGATAGGGTGGAAGTAATGGTAAGAAAACTCAACCATCTTCTGTGATCGAAAAACGCTTCCTAACCCGAATAGCACAGATTGTGATTTGCAACAAAACTTCGATTGTATTTCTGTTATATTTAAGTAATCTGTAACAAAATCCGTTCTATATCAGTTGTATTCATGTTCATGATGGACTAATTGTAACTTTGTCATTCGCAATGTTATAAATACGTTTTTTAAAGTTTTAAATTTGTTTACAAAAAAGGGGGATGTTTGAAAGTAGTTTCATAAAAGTTCTTAAGTTAGAGTTTTAAACAGGTTGGTAATATATTGCAGTAACATTTAGTAAATTTTCATTTTGGGTACCTCTAACTAAAAAGCCCATGAAACTTTTATATAGCAGAATCTTAACAACGAAGTAACTTAATTACAATCAAAAGTCGTAAAGTTTTTATTATGTTATATAAGAAACTTAAAGACATTGATAAGTTTTTTATATGTTTTTACAATGAATCCTATATTAACAAGTCAAATATGTTTCATTATATGACAGCTACTCTAACGCCATTTGGAATTATTAGCTTCAGTCGTCGTCAATCACTGCTGATTAGTAAAATAATTTTTAATTTCTTATAATGATGTTGATAAGAAAATCGAAATGTCAGCGCCAAGTTTCATAATGTTAACTTCATTATAACTAAACATACTTCACAACATCAAGTGGTTGTAATCAGCGTTGCCAAATCAGCTTTCCGCAATGATTCTACATTCCACAAAATGTTACTTCAATGCACAAAAACAAGATATAACCTCGAATGTAATATTGTTCCACCTTAGAGGATTCGCAATTAAAAAATATATTGTACAAGTGAGATCAGGTTTTTTATCCTCAAAGAGGCAAAATAGCACTGATATGTAGTTTTATCATTTAAAACTCAACATATAAGTAAGCAATCAAATGTAAGTTAAAATGTTTAATGTAACTTAGATTTTTGAAAAATATTGCTTACAGTGTACTCACCTCGATAATGACAGATAACTGACGAGGATAATCATTTATTTTAACTGTAACACAGCCGTGCTATTTATATTTCCTGATTATATCTTCTATTCAGTTTTTCTAAGAATGTTTGGCAACAGTGGCTATAATGTGTTCGACCAAACCAAAGTAAGTTACAAAGAAGTTATAATGCTATTAAAGCTTATTTTCAATTATAATGATGTTCCAATAAATATGGAAACAACAGTTTACTAACATTCAGTTGCTATTTTGTTATACCTTAATTTCAATAACATTTCAAACAAAAATTAAAGTTGTAATAATTGCTCATGTTTTAATAAAGTTTCATGTAACAACCGCCATATTTTTCACCATTTTCTGTACGCATTTAACCCCATATTTTAAGATGCGAAAAATACCTTTAAATTTTCCCAATACATAACATAGTTTCTACAATTCAGTTTAATAGAAACTGATATAGAGGGTATATTAAAACTTGTTTCTACAAGTCTTTTGCGATTTTGAAGCTTAAATACAAATTTTAATATATTCTGATTTTTAAACATTTCTCTATTTAACACTTTTTTGAAGGCGCGTGAATTTTCCGGAACCAAAATATTAATGTTCGTGACAAAAGTAGTATTCGTTGGAAGATTTTGGTCCAAAATCGCAGCAAATTCGAACTTCCAATATAACATGCTTTAGATATTAATGCCTTTCAAATCGAATGCATTCACCTTTGCTTTTATACTTCATAATTTGTTTGTCTACATGTAGACTCAAAAAGCATTCTAATAATAACTTATTTAAAACTTCCCGAATGTTTATAGAAACATTTTTCATACAACTCAACAGTTACGTTAAATGAATGCAACATATTTTCGTTGAAACAACGTAATAAAAACTATCATTTAACAAAAAATAACCTAAGTAAAACACAAATACAACAAACTTGTTGCAAAATATGAGGGGAAATGCGGCTATTTTGGTTACAATGTGGGATGTGACAATGTTACTGCAATACTTAGGAAATAAATTGATAGTTATATTAGAGTTGTATGTACCAAATTATAACCCAAGTGTGCTATTCGGGAAGCTTACAGGATGGCACCCATTCAGCGCCCACATACTAAAGACAGTTTGAAATGTGTAAAAAGGTATGAGACAGCTCGAATAAAGATGTTAACACCAGAAAGTACCTAGTCCTGCCATAAGTTCTGTTACACATTTTCCAGCGCTTATCGTTAAAAACTTCTTGTGGGAATTGCACCGGTAACTTTTTTTTCGGAACACATGCATTGATTAGTAAAGAAAACTTGCCAGTTTGGTCTCAGCTTGCGATCTATTAACATGGGGTGGGGCGTTAAAGAAAATCGAGTCGCGGTAATTGCGTTGCATAAGTGCGGGAAGAATGCTGGCCAAATTTTTGAGTTGCTAAAACCACTCGGCATATCGAGAATTTTTGTATATCGGGCTATTGGTCGTTTCTGCGAATTGTCTGGAGTGGAGGACAGGTCAAGAAGTGGTCGCCCTCGCGTCGTTCGTACAAGTGCGGTAGTAAAGGCAGTGCGTGAACGAATTCGGAGAAATCCACTTAGGAAACAAAAGATCATGTCCAAGGAATTGGATATATCAACCAGATCCATGTCAAGATTGATTCGGGATGATCTTCACATGAAAGCCTATCGTCGGTCCACGGGACATCTTCTAACTCCTCAATTGAAAAAAATTAGGCTGGAAAGATGTAAACGACTTCTGCAGTGGCACGCGGCCAATGGGCATGAAAACATTCTTTTTACGGATGAAAAAATTGTTTACCTTGGAAGAACTTTTTAATCAACAAAATGACAAGGTCTATGCCACGTCATCTAAGGAAGCGAAAAAAATCGTTCCCAGAATTCAACGAGGCCACCATACAGCTTCCGTAATGGTTTGGTGGGGGGTATCCCATCAAGGTGTCACATCCCTCCATTTCTGCTAAAAAGGCGTAAAAACTGGGCAAAGGTTTACCAAAAAGACGTGCTAGAAGGCGTTGTGAAAGGTTTGACCAATTCTCTTTTTGGCGGAAACAGGTGGATCTTTCAACAAGACTCTGCTCCAGCGCATAAGGCCAAAACCACACAGGAGTGGCTCAGGCTCAATATTCCTGGCTTTATAGCAGCAGAAGATTGGCCCTCGGGGAGTCCAGATCTGAATCCACTGGATTATGGTTTGTGGTTAGAACTTGAAAACATGGCCTGTAAGACTCCCCACAGAAATTTGGAAAGTCTTAGAGCAGCATTGACCAGAGCAGCGTCCACAATCTCTATTGAAACCGTACGTGCCGCTATAGCCCAATGGCCACTACGTTTAAGAGCTTGTGTGAAAGCCAAAAGCGGCCATTTTGAGTGAAATTATTTTTATTCTATTGCCAATAATGTAAGCTAATAAACAAAACTATTTTCAATACGATATGTTAACTAGTTTTTTTTCTACAGCGCTTTGTTTTTGTAACAGAACTTATGGCAGGACTAGGTATAACCAAGCTTGTTTGAATAAGAAGTTCAAAAGACCCGTGGAAACTGACTCGTCATGGAAGTCATTTTCTCTTTTCGAATTCAACCTTTTTGTAGGTTTGGGCCTTCACACAAATGGTATTTGGTGCATTTCCTCTTCATTTTGATAGAAGTTTTGTCGAAGACTTTCGCAGCCTTGTATATGGTTCCGAAAAAACGTTTACGTTAAAGAAAATCTTCAAGTCGGAGAAGCTATCTCAAAGGAAATGAGCTCAACATATCGAAGTCGCTTGTAAGTTCTTGTATAGCTGGTGTCTGCTGCTATTTATATCTCCTTCAGTAGTCCATTGAGTTGATACCTAACTAGTCTTGCAGCTATTGCGAAGCATCCTGTCTGTTGGGAAAAATCTTCTGTGACTTTGTATGAAATTCCAATTTTCCTTTTATTTTTCTCATATCTCTTCGGAGTCTTCTCTTCTCCGGAGTGTTGCTCGATGCTAGATCCGTTGAGCGATGCAATCGTCACTGTAGGTAAATCATAGTAGACGACCAGTCCATCAAAATCGTTACTTCTTCGGTCCGATTTAAAGGATTCTGTTCACCTTTTTAATGGAGCTCTTTAGCTCTACATTTGGATGGCTTTACACAAGTCTGTTTGAATTTTGTGTCCCATCCATCGCATCCTTTTTGAACTCAATCAGGAACTCAGTCAGGGTTTTTTTCCCTGGGTCGTTTATGCCCCTCATTTAGCAGTTTTCCTCATCGTTCCCCAGTCACTAAATCGTCTTCAATTCTACCAACCCCAAAAGTCTCCTAACAATCACATTTCATAACATACCTATCCACCTCATTAATATCGAAACAATATTTTCCATTATAAATGACACTCCATCTGGTATATCCTTACAGTACGTCCACTCGTTGTTAAGCTGCAGGGGGAGAACCGACCTCTATCTGCCGATAACTCATATCAGCTGAACTGTGTCGTGGTTGGATCACGTCCCGCGCCCACAATCACCTGGTGGAAGGGCAGCACCCCCATGATGAACACCCATGAAATCGTAAGTAAAAGACACCCACGAGATATATTATATCCCCTTACACAACAGTATCAATAATATTGAAATTAAAATTGCATAAAAATACGCGAGAATATTGATTGATTTTTCGCAATCCGATATCCTTATGCCGCATCCCTTGGAGCGGCAAACACATCCATCTTGCGAACAACGTACACACGCATTTCGTTTGCTCTTTTAATTTGGTTGTGTGTTGCTCATTTTTCATTTCACATGTACATCCTTCGTCGAATGCACGCCTCTGGGGGTATGACGATGATGCGATGACGACTCCTGTCTTGAATGGGTACCTATCAAACACATACACACAGTCGAATCCGGATGGAAATATGACAACGTCAATATTGACTTTTACACCAACGATCGACGACAGGGGGAAGTTTCTCTCGTGCCGTGCTGAACAGTCGATGATACCTGAATCGGGAATGGAAGACGGATGGAAATTGGATATATATCGTGAGTAAAGAATTATACGTATATCTTTTCATAAAGTTGGATTTGGTTTGTGTGCGGTAGAACGGTACAGGGCCGTGCAAAATCAAAAGTACTTTTATTATATTGACATGCTAACGCGGTACACGTTCTTTTCTTTTTTTTTTTTTAATATTCACTGCGAGTGCGAGTTGGCTGGTTCGGTTCTCTTAATAATGATGAAAGCATTTTTAGAGACGATGATTCGCCATAGACACATAATCCAAATGGGATTTTAATGAAACGCTGGGGAGTATTACCGACGTGACATGAAAGCTTTTGTGTTCATTATCATTGATAGGTAGAAAATGGAATTTTGCCATAATTGATTAAAGGGATGTATAATTTGACATCTCCGTGTTGTGAATCATTATCCAGCCGCGGGGTGTAGTTGAAAGGTTACACAAATGTGTCTGAATTGTTGAAGTAGAAGCAGTTTAGAGTTTTCAATTTGAAGAGGTCGCGTTCAGGATCCTTCGGTGCATGTGGGTTTTTCTGCGGGACCAATAAGCTCTAAGAACTAGAAAAGGAAAGTAGGACTAGAACAACAGACACAGGGCTTGGGGGAAGCCGAAAACAATCGAAAAAGATTCCAAATTGAATTAGCCTCATCAAAAATAACCGATCTTCCTAGCGGAGCTTTGTGGACTTAAGAAGCACCTTACACAACTATAGGTACATCTGAAGCAGATTCTAGCTGATTCTGCGATGAGTCCAGTCAAATCACATAATTTGTAGCTACAAGCGGAGGTCTTGAGGATCATTGAGCCACAAAAGACGGGATGAGTACCAATTATCGGATGAGGAAATACCATCACTAGAGGCAGTTCTGCCTGACACTTAGTCCCGGTCAACGGACATCTTGCCATCCTCCTCGGTCCCTATGGCCATCAGTTATGCACACAAAGTTGGTTTAGGTCAATCTCAAATTGTGCGCTGTACCTAGGTATAAGCTGAGGTCTACCTCTGCTGCATTATCCAAGAAGTGGGTTTCTGACACGTTACCTTGCCATCTAAATCATTGCATTTAAAGCTTTATGACCATCTCTTTCTCAATCTCGTCATGCATAACCCTCGACATATAGACTAGGTCAGTGAAATCCTTCAGAACACTCTTTTGCAGTTTACAGAAGTCCCCAGATGATTTAGGCGCACTCGAAAGATAGATTCTTCATCAGATTCATGCACTTATGTCACATCGTGAGGTAGAAGTTGCACCCAGCTTTTTTACTTTGAAAATGTCTATTCGTCATGATTAATGAAGTCCTTCCTTCGTAACAGAACATACTTCGTTTTCTCCTCCAGTGGCGTACGCAGGGGGTGGGGATCAGGGTCTACACCCACCCAAAACAAAAAAATCATGAGTACGCCCTCGTTAACAGCCATACCCATCTTGGTACAGTACTGCAAAACTTGAAAAGCAGCTCGGAGAGCCTGCCTGACATATTTTCCTGAATGAAAATATCAACAGAATTGTGAAAAATTGTACCTCTGGTGTTGGCTAATGAGCTTCCCGCTTCCACTTTGAGGTTGATTTTTAGAAGGTGTATGATAAGTTCATAGCGTGTCGTCTTGTCTTAAACCTTTTTCGACATCAAAGAGTTCGGGGCTGCTCGTGTCGGCTTTCACGAAGTAGACAGACTTCTCTATTATCACTGACTTTCTACATTTTGACAAAACCCAACACGGTCTATTATAACTCTCGGATCTTACAGGATAGTAACAGAGTAACAGTTTGTTCAAATAACCGCCGGCAGTGTTTGAGTGTGGTTTCAATTAGATCTGATAGGTGTCGCTGTTGTTTTTCGTTTTTTTTCATTGCTTACTATTTTGGTGGGCTAGCTCTGTATGATTTTGATAATCTTGAGACAGACTGAATGGTTTGGGATGCAGTTTTCACTGGTCGGATCCGCTTATATCAACACTGGGTATAGGTATTGATAAAATAGCTTTATCTCTTACACGACATCAGCATTCGAGGTCTAAGTTGCAGAAAGGGCGTTAAAAATTAATTTAAAAGAGCAGACCTCGCAATGCTTTTTTTGTTCCGTAGCCAAAGGAGCTTTAGAAAAGTCTGATGTATCTTTTTTGGCCAACGTTGTTTTAGAGCGTTTGTAATAGCATTTCAGTTCTTTGAAAACAAGACGAACCATAGGAGTGTATAAAATATTCACAAACGCTGCCAACTTCGACTTTGCAATTTATTTGAATTTACAGACACACTGTTTGTGAAGGGAGATGCAAGATAGAAGTCAGATAAGCTACCTAAGCCTGGCTTCTCACAACTATTTATCTGTTTGGCTTAGCAGAGCAATAAACGACCCAAGTAGGTCATCAATAGGGAGAAGAAATAGAGTCGGACAAGCTATACTGCCTTGAGGTACTCCTGCGATTATAGCAGAAGAAAGCTTAACATCCATTCGTAACGATAAGAGACTATTGTGCTTCGTTGGCCTTATCTGGACGGTTGGCCTTATACCGTCCAGATAATGACCTTGCTCCCTAAAATGACTGAAACCTCGGACTCCGCCTTTTGCAACTTGCCTGTTTGTTCTTGAAAATCAAAGGACTGATTTGTCAAAACTTTCCAACGCAATTTGACTCAAGTTATATTTCCAACTTCTGATAGACTTCCATCGTTGAATGCTCTACTACTCCGCTGACACAACTGGAGTCAATACAGCTCTTTCGATCAAAATAGAGCGCAACTTGTTTTCGTTCTTTATTTTCGTACTCGTTATAAGACGCATCTGACACTGACACTTACGACTTGTCTCCCCCAACTCCTACGTCCTATCCACTTTGGCCAGACAGTCCTCTTCTGCTTTCTCTTTAGTAAGAGATCTCAGAAGACTGTCACTAGGGTCGCCCTCTGTCAACGGATTTTGGTTACAAAACGGCTGCGTTCGAAAATACGGCGAGATTTCCTTTTTCCTTTGCTTTTCTGTGATCACAGGATCAACGGTACAATATCCCGCTGCACACCTACCTAATGTTTATAAATTCGCGCAACTTCACACTATAAAACTGCTGATTCCGCTTCGGAAAGCATTTCCCGCAATGCAAAGGGGAAGAGATAAAAATAAATACAAACTCAGCGAACAGATAACAGGGTTAACATTGTCTAGCTGATTACATAGACAGGAGCGGAGGAAAATTTAATTTCTTTCCTTTCTTCGGTTTGTACACTTGTACATCGCATACAAAAGGAGAGCGAAACCAGAAAAGAATTTAGAACATGACCAAAATGAAAACTATTCTTATCTTCCGCCCATTGCTCAGCTATTGTGTGCGTCTGCATTCAATGGACGTTGAAGTTGATGGGTGGCGCAAAGCTGCTGTCCTACACAAAACACAACGAGGGGGTCAGGCAGAGAGCTCCAAGTTCCAACCGACCGACTACAGTTGTGGAAAATTACAAATTCTTCACTAGGTTAATTAAAATTCGTAGAAAATAACAGAGATGTTATAGAGGAATTCGCTTCGAGCGTTTTTATTTTTTATATCTTTCTCTCTCTTTTTTTTTTTTGTTTTTTGTTTGGTCTTCCACAAATGAACAGGTGGAATGGAGATGCGCGCAGATGGAGATGGGAAATTTTTATTACGCTTTCTTTATTCTGTTCGCGCTGTTAATTTCATTTTGTTTCCTCGTTTCGAAGGAGCAAATCGGGAACGCCAAAGAAGTCGCACATTTAGTTTTTGCAAAAGAGAAATCTCAGATTTTATTCCGTTTGTCCATATCCACTCAACTTAATTAGAAATACGAGCAGGAGCGTGTTTAATTAAAAACTCGGTACGTCCATAATTGCTTTTACAATATTTGCCGGTGTCCGCTTCGTAGAAAGAAAGCCAGCATTTAGATTTCAGATTTTAGATGGCTGTACCCATAATAAATGGGCTCTTAAGTGGGTGGTGAAATTCGATCTCATATATATTTAATGGCAGCGAGAGAGAGCAACAGAGAGATCAAGTATACGGTTTTATCTTCACATCCAAGATCCAATAATGTATACAAGTCCTGGCACAACAAAAGACATTAATTTTTGTTTCCTTTGCAGATATCCCTGTGGTAACATTAGAGCTCGGTACAAACAACATGAACTCGTCGTTTCGTGAGGGCATTGATGTTTTCTTCGAATGCAATATTAAATCCAACCCATGGGTGTACAAAGTTAGCTGGCGGCATAATGTAAGTTAATCTGATTTTCAATTTATCTATTCAGCTTTGGGTGGGTGTACTTTGTAACCATGAACAACTTTCTGAGCCAGAAATGTGTATTATGTGCAGCTTTAACCTTTTCATTTCAATTATTAGGAATTACGGTAAGAATACAAGTTTACGAGGCAGCTTACCTATCATATTGAGGAGGGGTCCTTTGTTTAACATCACATTACCCGAGATAGTAATTTTTATTTTTATTTTCATTTGCAGGGCAATGTCTTGGAGAACAACCTCGCCGAGGGAATAATCGTTGCAAATCAGAGCCTGGTCCTGCAGAATGTTAGCCGCGCCAGGAGTGGGATATACACATGCGTTGGCATCAATCGGGAGGGCGATGGCGAAAGTAATCCAGTCCAATTGGATATCCGATGTAATTATACAATTTTCACCACAATATGCTGTTTTTAACTGAAAACCAATTTAAATTATTAAAATGCCTCAAAGCTGTATAGTTGGTCATGCATGCTTGCGAACTGTTGTGTTGTTGTGTCCTCTCCTAAGTATAGACGGGTGTGTGTGTATTTCTTGGTGGAGTCTGCAGCATAGCATGCAAATGTGGTAGATCGATTTTAGTCGCACATTCATCGTTTTTAGGAGTGCAAGCAAATTTATGTCTATGCCAATAGGACAAGGATGCGAAATACACACAATCAGGTTCAAGGCACACACTAGGTTCGAGTAGTAGGTACTCGTGTGGAATGTGTTATCACTCGATTAAGTTGGTATTTATTCCTAATTTACTTGAAGAGATTCGATTTAAATTTTGGTCAAGTTAAACAAATTGAAGGCATATTGACACAGATTTGAGATGGGAGTGGGACTGTTGGGGACAGTTACTGACAAAGTGCGCTAATTATGGCTGCGTTGATTTTATTTTATTTGTCACACGTCCAGAGCCTTGAGGAGTATGCTGAAGGGTTTTCTGATCTTTCTAATATGAGGCGTTTTACAATTGGCAGTCAAATAAGCGGTACCTATATCTGCTTTTGATCAGGTTAATGCCCTCGCACTTTCTGGGATGGAAGGTATTTTATAAAAGTTAAATTACTGAGAGAGCGGTTTTAGGTTTGGTCCCTAACAACCGCCAATCAAGAGGACAAGTTTAATATGAAATCAAGTAGACTTCTATTGCTTTTGCAAATGAATTTGCTGCTGGAGTTGGTCAACAGCGGTTTCGTCGTAGGTGCTTTGCGAGTTGTTAAGCCGCCTGATACCCTTGTCTACTATGAATCAAGTTTAAGGCGTTGAGCTACCCGTTGAACCTTATTTCCAGCTGATTGCAATCTTTAGTCTATCAGTCATATCGACTATAAGTCCATCAGCAGCAGTGGCAGTAACATGATAATTGAGTTGATTAACGCTGCCACTGTGGTCTAGAATAACTCTTTTGGTTCTTAACTTTTGAACGCATGAAGATATCGCTACAATTTGCCTATTGAAATAGTGATTTTTAAGAAAATTTCTTCACAGGGTGTTTCTAAATCTTAGGCTAAAGTATTGTTTTTTTTTGAAAAAGAATTAACAGTGAAAAGAACTTTGAAAACAGGTAAATTTTACTAATCTTGTAAAAAAAAAAGATCTGCAGCAATTTAATTGTTCACAGGGTGATCCAAAATATTTTTTTCACAACAGTGGATGCATAAAATTAACGAACCAATTTTAAACGTTTTTAGCAAGTATTTAAACAGTATTTTTTCCAAGTCGCTGCTCAACAACGACGTCCAAAAGGGGTGAGGAGCTCATACAACACCTAGCCCGGAGTAGAATATACGCAGTAAGCGTTCCCATTCGATAACCAGTACAATGGCATCGAAAAAGAACTTTGAGACGGCTCTGGCTATTTTATTGGTAAATGCCTTGACTGCAATTTTTGTGTTTCCAATCGTAAAAAAAAACCTAGTGACCCAATTGTCAGCTCAATCACAGTTTTCCCTAACCCTACCATACCTGGGAAGATTAGTTGGGGAAAAATCGTGCCACTTTGGACCAGCACTGCTCTCTATAATTAATTATTAATAATAACTAATGGTACTTTATTAAATCATGATGTTACGTACAAATTGTACATTTAGGCATGGACTAGCTGTCTGCTCTGCTCTGCCCTCTACAAATCTGGCCTTGTATAGCTATGGCCCGTGAGGATTTTCTTTAGAGCCGAGTAGGGTACCTTGAGTCGTCTCACAAGGGAACCTTAAATAAAATTGTCCTTTGGCTGCAGCCTAATCAAACACCTAGCAGTCGGCTTTCAAATGATTGAGTGGGTGGGTTGAGATCTTTAAAAAAGAGGGTCCTAGAGCTGATGTTGGGAAAGTACTGTTGGGTCGCCACCTTTTTTTCTGCACTAGATATTAACTTATGTGCTAGGCTAGATGATTCTATGATTTAGGTCTTTAGGGGTAAGGTCGTTCATTTGTCATTTTGCCAATTTCGGGTACGAGCAAACCAATCACCTGCTTTTAGGCCCAAAAAGAAGTTAATATGCAGATAACAGAATCAATCGGATGGTTTTTTTCTGGGCCTTTAATTTTTTAAGTCAAAACTCAATGCCTCGAAACTTTCTACGAACGTTTTCTATATTTTCCGAGTACCGAATAACTACTCATCTATCACAGGAATTCCAAGAGCGTGTGTTCAATTGAGTTCAAATATAACGCCTCCGCCAACCCACGAGTTATGAAACTCCCTCGGTTTATTTTGCCTCCGCTCACCTACGAGCTATGAAACTCCCTCGGCTTTATTTTGTAATTAGCTGAACGTCAGTCAAATTTCCTTTTTTTATAAATAGTTTCGCATGTGAGCATAATTTACACACCCAAGCACATAATTACTGAGAAACTCTACTGATTACCCTAAATACGAGTGTACAGCTAATTATTGTTCCTAAGGACTCGAGATGATTGACACTCTAACATTCTATAAATACCGACTTCGTTAATATTTCGTTTGTTTTTTTCCTCCTAATGATGTGTTCCAAGTGACACAAAATCAATAAGTTGTATGAGTATGTATTTTACAGTCACACAGTGTGGCGATTTGACTTCTCTAAGGGTGTGAGACTCTAGGGAAACTTCTAGGGTAGGTGGGAGTAAAAATTCACACTGGTATTGCCATTAAAAAAAAATTGTTTCAATAGTAGAGTGTAATTTAACTTTAAAGACTAGTCCTAGCAGTTTTGAAATATATTAAGAGAGTTTTACTGAAACCCAAATGAGGCTTATAAATGGACGCCTCCTCAAGCCGGAAATACAAAATATTGTTGGAAATAAAAGCCCGAAATAAAAGAATAGAATGGTGTAGCTTGTTGTATGCCATTTTTCGACATCACCATTAGGACCAACTTTTCCTTTCTTAGTAAAAATGCCTCACCCTTTCGAACTCCCATATAACCGCGCTAAAATTGCCAACTCAAAGAGTAGGGTTGCACCCCACAAAGTATCCATTGCAAACAAACAGATTTGCCGCTGTCCAACATGCACTTCGAGATCACATCGTCCTCCTTCCTCATCTCACATTCTGACTTAATCGCATAACGTAACTTCAGCCTCATCCAATTTCATCACTTTGCCTGTTTGCAGTTGCTCCTGTTTGTCGGCCCGGACAGAGAACCATGTACAGCTCAGGACGACACGAGACGGTGAAAGTTGCCTGCGAAGTCGAAGCAAATCCATCGGAGGCGTCCTTCGTGTGGAAATTCAATGCATCCACTTCGGAGAGCATCGACATTCCGGCCTCTCTGGTTGCCATCGAGCGTGGCCGCAGTGTTGCTCATTATACGCCCATGACGGAGAACGTAAGTATACTACATATATAGACCTGCACTTTTGTCTTAACGTGTCATGTATATTAACATTCTGTTGGCGTTTATCTGTTTATCTACTCACCAGGACTATGGTACTCTGCTGTGCTGGTCAAGCAACGAAATCGGTGACCAAAGTGAGCCATGTATCTACACAATAACACCAGCAGGTAGGTGGAATAACCTGTCACTTTGTTTGCCTTTCCATGCACACACACACACACCCACACACACACGGCAACATCGCTTTCATCTTGGGGTATACAGCAAAGCAAAGCCCACCCCGTCATATCTCTGTCCGCATGAGATATGCATTTGAGTGGTGTTTCCAAAACTCCACTTGAAACATTTTACGGGACAGCAAAACGATGAAGAAGACCATGGCAAATTCTCAACAGACTTATTGCACTACCACACCCACCATGCAATCATCACCATACTTGTACTCATTTAATCTTCGTTAATGGAGAGTGTTTTCGTCGGTGTTGTGTGTGCTTCACTTGTTTTGCAGCTCTTTCAGCAAGGCTCTGCGATTTTTCGTTAAATGACAGTGGGTGGCGGCCGGCCGGCAGCTATGTGAATATTTCCGTATCCCATGGGACACCGAACTGGTATCCACTATCCGACTGGCTTAGTACGTAATGCTGTCGGGGAACGTTCGTGTTTTGCGTGATGCAAAATAAACTTTGACACATTGGGATGCAGTGTGCTTTTGGGGCTTGATGCCTTATCTCAGCCAGGACATGGAATGTGTTAAGCACTTAGCTCGCTTTTGGCATGGTGTTTTTTTTTTCATGTTCCAGGAAGTCGGTCTTTTTTGATTTTGTGCAAATTATACGGAAGGGCCATTTATTTATAAATCAGTCTCACCTATTTTTTAAATAGAAAACTCGTTATAAGCTTTATAAGTATTAAGTTTTATTTTTTATTTTATTTAACAGGTGAACCGGACTCGCTGACCAACTGCACGTTGCTCAATCAAACATCGACAGGATTCCAGATCGAATGCTTGGAGGGATTCGATGGCGGGCTGCAGCAGGAGTTCACAATGGAGGTCTATGCGAATGGCTCCACTCGCCATTTGAAGATCAATAAGTCCAAGTGAGTTTTCAATATTCTACAGAATTTTCCCAACCTATTGACTGATATGGAGTGTACTCTTCTTAAATGCGAAACCAGCCTTCTGACCTCAAAAAGGTCTCTGTAAATTTGCCAGAGCCTGCTTTCTGCATTTAGACTATTGCCTATAAAATTTTCTGAAAGACGACTATTTTTTTGAGGCTTTAAAAAAAGGTGCGAGGATAATGGTCAACACCTTATCTCCAAGAGCGATTTATTTTCTCTTGGAAAAATTTCGTCCTACTTTGAAGAGCTCTATAAATCAAACCAGTTATCGGAAAAATGTTCTCATTACTGTTGTTGAAGCTCTATTTTGAGTAGAAGTCAGTAACAGAGTACTAAAAAAAACTGTTGGATTTTCGATTTTTGCCACGACTTTTGGCGTGGGTCTTTTTTAATTTTTCTAACAGTTGGAAGTTTGATTTTCTCTAGGGCTCGGCAAATGCTAGCTTGCAATTCTCTTAGCCCTAGTGTCTGCTTCCAATTGGCGCTTAAGTTGTCATCAATCACTGCAGGGTGCAAAGTCTGCTTTTTGGGCTATAAAAATGACAGTTTTCTGTCGAACTTACGCCCTGCATCTATCAGGTTCAAAGACGGGCATGAGGAGGTTTTTGACTGTATTAATGACGTATTTGTAGAGTAGAATGGTTTTTTATTCACTGCCTTACATTTGGGCAAACATTGGAGAAGTTCAGCCATACCAAAGACCTCTCGCTAAAAGGTCTTTAACTAGTATTTTATTTTCAAAGTGTTTGCTTAAATAACTGAATCCATCTAGTTTGTCGTACCCTTTACGGCCGCATAGCAACCCCAACTTGCTGCATACTCAAGCTAACAGAGTCACCTGGACGTAGGTTCATACCTCCAGTTTCGGCTCTGAAAAGGTCTTAAAACTCCACCCAGTTTAAAAGTAGCTGACATATCTCCATGGCAACTTAATTTTTCCAGCTGGAAAGTAACTTCAAAGATGGCACACCCCGATGCCAATCTGGTACCTTATTCCACCCGTCTGACAATTTCGCATTGAAAAGTCAATTTCGCCTCCCTGCCTTTGTTACACTCGCTTGTCTGAGTCACAATTTGTAGATGATTCAAAAGTTACCTTCTATAAATAATATTTTTTCCATTTTTTTTCCTTTCTCTTATTGCCCAACAAGGACACCGTTCTTCGAAGTCAGAGGGCTTCACCCCGGAGCCGCATACAATGTGTTCTTGATAGCGAACAATAGCAAAGGCCGAAGCAATGCAACAATCCTGCAAGTTTATACCCTCAAAGATCCGGAGAAGCAAACAGGTAATATGTCATCCAATGGTTGTATTTATTTTTGCTGTTTCCTTTACTTTTCCCTTTGGACACCCCCGGGTATCCTTGGTATACCTACACCAATACAAAACAGTCTTTCTTTCTTTCGTTCTTTGTTTGCCCTTTATTTATGTAATTTTTTCATTTTTATGTGTTTGACTTTTATTTTCATTGTACTCACTTATCCTGTGTGTGTGTTGGACCATTATTTTGTCGTTTCTCGTGGCACAATCTTTTGTTATCTGGTATTAATTGTACAACCCGTCGAAATATAACACAATGGACGTGTCCTTGTGCACAGTCGTAATTACATTCAAAAAGCGACCGACAACAGACAATGCAGTCGCCGAAAACAATGACAAAAGTAAGGACATTCAAATTGTTTTCTTCTCATTTTGTTTCGAGTTAATTTCCATTGAGTATTTTGTTTTCTCACTGTACATACCTATCCTTTGAAATTGCCTCCTTTGACTAATAAAACACAACAATCGCACTCACTGAAGCGCACTAACCAGATGCTAGATAGTAATCAGATTATTCCTTCAAATAGTGATTTCGAAAATTACAGATCTCTCTTTGGCGTATGCCCCAGTGATTGAGGATATCCGACCATTTCTGGGTATCCTGGTGGGCATTGTGGGCAGTATATTCCTGGTGGCGCTCATAATTGTCATTATTGTCCGAATGCGAGGATCATCCGGCCGTGATAGAAACAATTACTCACATCAGGTTAGTCGGGCTGGCAACCTGCACAATGGGCCGTCGATTCAGGATATTCGCATTGGCCGGGAGACTTGTCAGACCAGCAGTGTGGACAGTATTGACAAGAATCCGGACATAATACCACAAGGTAATTATAAGTCACTTCGCAACTGTGTAATGAACGGAATTGGTTGTATGTGTGTATTGCCTGTGTTGGTGGTGTTATTGGTCTTTTTGCAGACGGTCGTGACGATGAGGACGAATGGACAACGAAGGGACACAGTCGAGCGTATGCGACAGCAGCATTGGCCGAGCAGAACGCAGTAATTACCTCGTCCACATATGATCGAATACCAACGTATGCGGTGGTGGACAAGAAGACTGCTCAAAATCATATTCAGCAGCAAATGCAGCAACATCAGCAGCACCAGCAACACCAGCAGCAGCAACAGCAGCAGCATCTACATCATCACCATGGCACGCCGCAGTACATAACAACGTATAACACTCTGATACCGGTGAGCAAAATGGGATATGCTACTCAGCAGCAGCAGCATCCTAGTCAGCTGCAGCAACACCAACTACAACAGCAACAACATCAGCAGCAGCTAGTGAACAAGGTGAGTACGAGCACTGAGTAGTTGTGGGTCGATATTGGGTAGCTTGGTGGTTAAGAGGGGAAACCGCAGTTTAATTGAGCAGTGAGGAAAGCATTGCCTCTCTGTGCCCGATGCTCGTTGTTCGCTTGGTATAGTTCTAGCGTTCATTGTGCCGCTAAATTGAACACATATCACGCACTTGGACGGGGTTTTCATTTCGCATTACATACCAATTGCTTGGCCTATTAGCTTTCAATCGATTCGAATGTTGGTGCGCGTGCATTTTCTCCAAAGTTTGAGAAGTTGCACGCTACGATGAGCATTACTGCTGGATGGAAGTCGATATTAGCTGCCAATTGTTTAGCCAACAATGAGAGTTGCTCGATTGGTTTACTTGACAGCGATGAATTGGAAATTACCCCCGTCAGTTGGAAGTTTTTATTTTTTACTTATAAATCGAACTTTGCAAATGTATTTATAAGTTAAGTTTTGAGGACTTTTGTCCACTTTTGTGGGACTATTTCTGATGATCTGCAGTGCAACTTTAAGGACGCACTTTTAGACTCAATAGTTGGCTTAAATAAGTTATCAATCGATTTGTCGTAGGGATCTGTTTGAGTTAAGCTGGTTCGGATTCTATTTGAGGCTCGAATTTGGTTGGAAGAGGAAAGCGGCTGTCATTTGCCCTTCCAAAAAGATGAGTAAACAGTCAGTAACAAGAGGGATATTTCACTTGCTATTGCAAAGTCGATAATCAGTTTTTAGCGGAACTAAAGTCTATTACTGCGTAGTCAGACACTCAAATTTATTCGAAGTGCGCACAATCTAGCCAAATATTTACAAAAGCTCTGGTGACAGCTTTCTTAGTTATTTCACCGAGGTTAATGCCTTCAGGGTTGAAGAATAGTTGCTTAGACTTTCAGCAAATTTTACTTCTGGTCGCTGGAGACTTTCTTAAAATCTTCCGAAACGGTGAATTTTTTTTTTTTTTTCATATCTACGTTCACACTTCGCCACAATGAACCCGTAGTGATGCCTAGTATACTGTAGTGGGTTCAATATAACACATTTAACCTAACTTCTTGATTCCACTGAGTGTTCGAGCTGTAGCTCCAATTAAAATTCTCAGTTGCTTTCAATCATAATATTTGCTCGTCCATCGTCAGCTCTTATCTATTTTTAAGACGGTGCACATAACACACCCTGAATTTCTTAATTTTCCTTTCTAAATAAATAAATAGCGACACAAGAGTTTTTTGAAGGTCTTGGGCTTTGGCCACATCTTGCTAGAACCACATAGCATGTGCATTGGGCTTGAAAAACTTCGTTATCAACGATAGCAGTTTTCACTAACATCCTGGTCTTTTGTTGAAAATGGACCACGATACTATTTGCAGATTTTGCTCGTAAAAATTTGTCTGTCGTTGCATGCAAAAACTTTTGGGGTATATTCACTAAGTCACTTTGGCAAAAATGTGCTTCGCCGGACGTTAAATTTTTGTTTGAATTTGTATGTTGACAATGCCACACTTTTGAACTACGTACGTACGCTGATCTTATAAATATGAAAACCTTCATCTTTCATCATCAAATAAAGAAGAAAAAATATTGAAAATATTTTTCACCAGCGGAGTTGTGAATTTTAAAAGCAGGCCCCAAACTCTCACGCCACAATGTATTCACGTACAGTGGTGGTCAATATTTGTGGGTCTAAATTAGTACCTGTCAATTTGCTACATTGTTAGTCAGCTACCTCTATAATATAGAACTTCGATTGCCATCAAGGGGATTTTAAGAATATACTCACTTTGTCTGCAATAATGTTACGTATACGCCCCCGAAAATTGGACTTTTTAATAAAAAAATGTCAGTAAACCTTACTAGATCAATAGGCTCACTGTGTGGCTGCACCCTTAGGCTGCATCCACTTAGTGAGCGACTAGCGATTGAGTAACGTCGCTCTGCCTTTAAGAACTTCGCCAAGCGATTACTTTTATTATTTTACAAGGCCTACGATTTCATATATTCAGATTTTTTTGTCGCTCAGTCGCCACTGCGGGGTACAGCCATACAATTCACTTTTCATCATTGAAATCAACTTAGCAAATTCAGCAGTAATGTTACGTACACGCCCCCGAAAAGCGAAACGTTTTCCATCTCGGTTCCGTTTGGGCCCTCATTTCGGTTTAGATGATACTTTTCAATTGGCTTTCAACTGTCGTAAAGAGTAACTTATTTTCAAGCAGCTACCGTCGCAACAGTGTTTTGAACTTCTAGATTTCGTACGCTTCTTAAAAAATACTCATCATATCTCTCTCAGTGTGTGCCGTAGCGTTGTCTTGTGAAAATCACACGTGGGCACGGTACAAAATGACTTAGCTAGCTCAATATACTCATCGCAATATACTGAATCCACATTTTTTGTGTCTTCAAAGGCAAAAGCGTCACATGGTTCATTCAGTTTGAATAACAAACCAGAGCTAGTCTCATATTGAATGCATTTGTTGTTCCTCAGAAATGAATATTTTGTTTGATCAAGAATTGATGTGGTAAAAGTTTGTCAAAGTCCATTTTATCCAAATTTGGGAGTCCCCAAAAATCAGTTGTTGACTTAATAAAATTCTGTAGAGAAATAGTGCAAATCCTTCGTTTAAAATGTACGTAGGGTTGTTCATTTCATGTTCGCCTATCTAGTCAATGTCAAAGGGTGTTTGTATTTCACGAACGACCGGAGGTCGGTCTTTCAGTTTTTCTTATACTGATCTCAGTTCGGGACACACAAATCCCTATGGCATCACTAGACGTGGTGCCCCAATTCTCTGGAAGTTCAAAATTAAAAACCTGCCTGAATCTGAATGAAAAATTTCGAAACAATCGGATCAGTTCTTTCTTGAAATTGAAATTAACTACCCACGTTTGCGGACTTTTTTAAAATCCACTTAATATTTATGGGATTTCATTGCCTCTCTTATTGTCTTTTGGGCTTTTCGCGATATCCATCAAAAGTACATATTACACCCATGCATACAGTCCCATCCACTACCATCTGCAGCTTCTGCTCATTACACCATTAATGACCACCAATTCAGGTATAATACAGAATTTCCATAACCCGACCGAGTTCGAAACCTCTATAACAGTTTACTTGTTAATTTCCATCCAGAAACTGTCATAAGTACACGGCAATCCCATTTGCATTTGCACTCGATAATCCCCCTTGGAATAAAAGGCACTCAATATCACCGATGTGGTGTCGTTAGTGCCACACTTTGCCATGCGGCGACATCAAGTCTCTCGAGCCACCTGCCGTATAGCCCCAGCCGCAGCTATCATCAGAGAGGAACATTCAAATTTCACCACCACTGTCACCGTTTCGGTAGGCATAATATGAAACCATGAAGCTATAACAACATCGATATTCCCATTCATTTTGTATTCAGGATGAACACCTCGTTCGCATGTAGCCCACCACCCTCGGGATAGAGGTAAGCGTAGGTCTAGGTACATATGGCTGTCATATAGCTGGGAAAATGTCATTCCTTTAACGACGCACGGGTATTTAAGGCTACCCAACAGCAGCTGTCACACCATACACCAATAATACAAACAAATCATTGTCGGCAAGAGGAAATGCTCGCAGATTTCGGTGAAATTTCCTTTCACTGTTTTCTAACACGCGATAATTTCCGGACACAACTCGCACACAGCCTGTGTGTGTGTGTGTGCTTTATGACAAAGGATCTGTTGAGAATCACAAACACATTAGGCGGCGATGCTCTGGCGCTTCTTATTCCGGGCGAATAAAGTGTAGCGAACGAACAATTTAATCGGACGCAGGAAAGAGGTCGACGAGTAGGTATACTCATATCATGTGCGATAATTTGAAACATTACTTCCTTTGCGGGCAGTTCCCAAGCAAACGGGTCAACTTGTGTGAACGGTTATTTGATTTTTGAAATTCTGTTCATAATGGGAGTGACATATTAGTATGGATTCGTCGCGAACTTAGCAAAAGACACAGGAAGTGGAGATGAATCAAGGTTATGGGGAGTCCGCTTTTCGTTGATTAAAATTCAAAACTGAAACGGGTTCTATAGAAAAGTTTACATCCCAATGGGCTGTGAACAGAGCACTGATGCCTCAAAGCCTTCGGAAACACAGCATCCAGACACCGACTGCAATTTTCCAAATTGAACATTACCACCTAGCTTTTGCTAAATGTTATCCCAAATATATTTAAATCCTTTAACACCAACATGTCCTTCTTTTACTTTCATGTCTATCCAACCGGTTGTGCAAAACCAATTCAACAACACTCTGGACGTTATCACAACTCAAGACTGATTTAACATATGCCGAGCTAGCTGCTACCGGAGGCCAAAGGATACCTTATTGCAGTGCAACTCTAGGCCGACCAAGACAATCTGATATAAAACGGGCCGAGCCGAATATTTATTCCCAGGTAATAAATTTGTCCGATCCACAATGTTCCGAATGCTAAGGCCGATATACGAGGGGGTTTGTTATTTATGTGAGATTTTTGCCGCAGTCAAGGCGAGAGAGAAAAAGAAAATCCCTACAACACACACACACAACACAAATACCATCATGTAGACATGGACCCATGAGCCCGCATAGTAATTTTTCCTTAGACAACTTTCAAAATGTTCAGCCTAGTGTGTCCTGTTGGGCAGGAAAGAAGCAGCAATTTATGTGAATTAAAAAGGAATAAACAAGGGCAGGAAAAAAAGTGCAGAGAGAACAACACTGTATGGAAGCAAACCGACAGACAAAGACTGGAAATGGAACTAAGAAGTGCCGACTGCCGAGTGACCATTGTGCACAATGATGTTATGCCCTTCTTCTTGGACTGCCTCTGTGCTCGCACTGTTCGTTGTTATCCTTGTTGGATTCCTGTCTGCCATTGAGGGCACTCATATGTTTGTGCAATAATATAACTGCAGCTCCACTCGAATGCGTTTTACACACTACTAGTACGAGTGTGTTCGTGTGTGTGCGCGCTGATAAATGTAGCTTCTGCCTGACGTTACTATGAGAGTCGGCATCATTTTGTTGGTTGTTTTTATTGCTTCCAATTTTTGAATAATTATTCTGTTCAATAAAATGTATACTATCCGGTGGCTGTGCACTTGGCCGATTGCCCTGACATTGTTCGATGTCATTGTCCGAGCTTTAATGGTGGTGGTGTTATTTAATTTATTAATATTACCTCCTTTGGGGAGAGATGTTTCCATCGATTTATTGGTATCGTGATACGTGGATCTCGAAAAGCAAGTCCAAGCTGCTTGAAATCATTCGTAGTCAAGTATTTGCACGGCCCGAATTCTTGTTGCGAATAAATTTTATGCGAGTGAAATATTTGTTCAGTGAACATTTTTTTTATTATAACAAAGCTTCTGCGCGAAATAACTGCGTTTACAAAGTTAGTGCTGTTTGCAAAAAGGAATTTTAGCGGTTGTTTGTTTTAAAATATGAATTCCGGAATTCTGTTCGCAGCACTTTTACTTATTCATTCGTAAACATTAAAAACCGGTGGGAAATTTACGTAAGCGATGAATTTTATTCGAATGATGGACTTGAATTGATGGAACTACGAGAGACATTGAATTAAAGGAAACCTCGTACGGGGAAACTCTGTTTTCACATCGATTTGAGTTGGTAGGGTTATCTTCACTCACCTTTTGACCAAGTTGAGACACCTCACAATATGCGTAGCAAACAGACCGATTGCTGCAATCACCACTACTACTAAGCTTTGCATTATCCACCCTATCCGATAAGTTTCTAGAGGATACAGGCGAAGGTCTAACCGATACGGTTACCCGGTCACCTCCTCATTGGCCAACCTTGTTTAAGTAAGGTACGCAGCGAAAGGGCCGATCTACTAATCATCGATTCCGATGCAAACGGCTTATGTCATTTTTACGAGTTGTCGGAGGATTATAAGCTATTGGTACACTGTTTCGGTCACTCGTGGTATATCCGAAGACATATCGTCCAATAGCTACCCCCAGTCTGCTCTCTTCAATGCGTTGTCGGAAGATCAAAGTCGAGGGGTGGACTGTATAGGCCGTTAGGAGAGGTAGGAGGATTGAAGCCGAATCGCCACAAGCATATAGGCAGCAATAATGCATCCACTAGCATGTCCGGTTTAGATAGCACTCTGGCCTTCAACCACCCCTTAACTCATGTGGTATCTAAAAGGAAACTAATTTGGTCCAAGTGTGTCTTTTCCACCTTAGCTAACCTAACCTATCATCATTCCTTGTGTCCTTATGTCGTACCGATTACGGCGTCTTTTAAAAACTGATTTCTTAGAAATAGTTACCAAATGGAAGGTGGATCTCCGTAGGTGAATTCCCGGATGTATGGTTTCATCACGAATGAGTAAAGTGAATAATATTTAACTTTCCCCTAGAATGCGGGCAGAATTTTGTGTACTTTTTTTTTGGTTTTCCTCGATTTTTTTTAAGACCCGCAAAATAAATTTTAAGGTTCACATTCGAGTGGAATATGAGTGCCTTACTAATAATCACTTTTAACCTTCACACTAAATATTTCGTAGGTCAAAATATGCAATTTTGTATGGAAAATTTCGCCATTGTCATTTCGAAAAATTTAGCTTGGACTCTTAAAATTATTATTAGTAAGGCCCATTGTTTTTGGTTAGCATTTCGAACTTGAGCTGAGATATTCGTCAGTTTTTTATATAGCGATAAGAGGAACTCGGGGAAGGTTCT
Organism: Cheilosia impressa; assembly: GCA_948293265.1. Lineage (NCBI taxonomy): Eukaryota > Metazoa > Arthropoda > Insecta > Diptera > Syrphidae > Cheilosia > Cheilosia impressa. The sequence goes on along the minus strand of OX411884.1, from coordinate 51,411,731 downwards.
AAAACTGGATCTTTTGTTGTTCGAGGCTTCCTTACTAGAAATGGATCACCCAAGCCCTTTGATCTTTGTTCTTTCAAAAAGACACCCGCCTTTAACTCTACTCTTGTTCGTTTGTTTGCAGAAACTGCAAGCTGGACTTGATTGATGAGGAAATATGAGCATTAGCAATTAAAATTAGAAAGCTGGGTAGGTTGGATAAAGCGAAAGAACAGAAGAGAAATTTTACGCTTGAACGTAGCTTTTCTGGCACGATTTCCAGACTCTAACATCGCTTAAGTCTGTAGTATCTATCAACCTATGGGCACACAACCGACTGAAACCGAGTAATACGCACGAGTTTTAGTGACTGTTATAAGGTCTAGAACGTTAAAAGGTTTAGCGATGGTGAAATGACGCAATCCTTCGCACAGAGTCTTTTCTAATGAGACTCGGATGTATCTATAAATTCCGCAACTTTCCTTGCCAATCCAAATGGCTTTGCTTACATACATCCGGCAGAAATATACAAAGGGAAGCTGTATTCGCTATAAACCCACTCGTCATAATCGCGGTTGGTTGTCACTTTAGACGTTTATATGAAACATCACTTTGATTCGATACGATATTTCCCCAACATTCCAAACAAGGTTTGCATAGAAAAATATAAATAGCTGGCGCAACAGGTCGTAGACCCTAAGCCTAGCTTCTTACAACTATGAGGTTTGCGCGAGCTTTTCTTTTTTGGAAGGGATCTAAACAGTTTTGTGCTGCTGAATTATTTGTCAGTGTGTTGGACGTAAAGGGTCTCGTCACTTAGTCCAACACACTAACAAATAAACAACTGGGCCAAGGTTCACATAGAGCTCTGCATGAATGACAGATGCATCAGGGAGTCTGTTCCGATGAAGACCCCAGTACCAGACCTTTGGCAAGTTGTGAAGATGTCAGTAGATCTATATTTTAGAGAAGTTTCCAATAGACTATATAGCTCTTGCTAAAAATTCGGTGGCTCCTTCTTCGTAGTTCTAATTTCGATCGGAGCGAGATTTACACAAGGGAAGAAGAGTAAGTTAAGTCGCTTGAATAGTTTCCCAGAATAGTATTTTGGGATCGTGTGATATTCCTCTTTCTCCATGTTTATCTTAATTCCGATACGACTTGTTTCAAAAGCCACCTCTTTTTAATAGCCCCTAGCATATAGTTTAAAAAAATATGTATCAAGAGAAGGTAGATTTTTCAGAGCTTCCACGCGTACCAGGGAAGGCCCCTAACTGATACAGAGAAGCAAGTCAATTCAACTTAACCACCGACACAAACAATGTAAGCGGCTGGCTACAAGCCTTAAGCACACTTCTCGTACTGTCGAAAGGAAGCCACCGCTTTTCGGGGTTTTGACTCGACAAGTCCAGACCAAGGCGCAGGAGGTGCTCGACCTCGCTGGCTACATTTTTTCTCAATGGCTGTGAAAAAGTTACGACTTCCACCTTGACAGGATTGACCAAAAGCGGATTTTCATTTTGCAATTTTTCAATCATGTCCAAAGCTGATGAACCATCGCTTGAACCATCAGAAAACTGGGCTCCACCATAAATATAGGGTGGCACGGAGTGTGGTGAACCCAACTATCATCAAAATTAACATAGGACAGCAAACGTCGCCTTGCGGACAGCCTCTGTCAACGTTCCGCAGTGCTCTGATTTATGTGGACTTTCCAAAAGAAATTTCTTTGCTTTTCGGATTTACTCCCAAACCATTTTGGAGCACACAACATAGAAGACCATTTGCTGACAATAAAAGGACACTCCTCGGCGAAAAGTCTTCAATAAAACAGCAAATTTAAGACCTCACACAACACGTAACCACACACCATTGCACAGGAACTCGACCACCATTCCTGGTGGTCAGCAAATTAATTAGAAAAGTCAAAGTGTCACATCTCTTTTCGGTTTCTTTATCTTGTGATTTTCATGGGTTTCTTGGATTTTCTGTGTCTCGATTTTCTCGGCTCTTGTTTCTCAAGTTAAATGGTTGAGTGTGCTTTTGCTCGCCACAAAGTAGGTACACAAACATGCGCTGGTTATAAAGGCGTTGTCCATTCTTTCTCCTTTTCCTTTCAATTAATCCAACAATTTATTCTTCTCTTCTCTTTTTATACTCGAACGCCTCTGTTCGCACCAATCTGCGTATGCCATTCTCAATCACCATTTTGGAATCTCATCCCACTTTTATTGAATCTCAAAATTGGATCATCCCGTTGGCCTACTAATCTTCAAATTGAATCCATTTACTAACGAATGTGAATTTGTTTGCATGGACGCGACCTTCGTTTTGATCTAAAAAAAAACACGCAGATTGACCTGGCGCACCATCCAATGTACTCGACGAGTCCCATGTTCGGGACGAACACAATCACCGGAGTAACAATGTCACATCCGTCGCAATTGGCTACATTCTCAACGGTGGGACCGATATTCGCTTCTCATAAAAATGGGATGAATACCGGAAAAGTCCTTACAGCAACTACCAGCAGTCCTGCTGGCAGTGGTGGCGTCCACATGGTAGGAGGTGGAGGCGGCGGCGGCAGTGGCATGCAATCTCCCGTCAGCGGTGGCAGTATGCTCTGCCTGACTAGTATTGGTGGAGGAGTTGCGGCCATGCATCAGCAGCAGCAACAACAACAGATGCCTCCGTCCTCCGGGGTAATATGTACGAGTATAGCGCCACCACTGGTCGGCATCAGCAATGGGTTGCATCCCGTAGGAGTTCCTTCGGCAGCGGTGGCGGGTTGTTTCGGAGAGACGGTAAATGGATTTTCCACTACATAACTTTACCAGCACCAGAATGAATTCTATTTTGTTTCGTTTTGTGTGTTTCTCACATTCTGTATGTGTGTTTGCTTGAAAGGACTTTGCCTTTGTTTTACGATTTCACAATCGCACTGTGTTTTATTTGCCATCCTATGCGCATACTTTTTCTTAATCCTTTAATTTCTTTCTTGTGATTTTCTCTATGTCTTCTATGTGTGTGTCTGTTTGTGTTACTTTTTGCAAGCATTTTTCACTTCTGTCGCGCATTTAGTCAGCGGCGCCTTCACTGAACTGTGAACGGTTGTTAGCTGTTACTTTGATTTTGTTTTTCTTCAATGTTTTGTTTTTAGTTCGTGTGATTCTGCCATTCGTTTCTATTTGAATGCTTTTCGGACTTTTTTATTTCTGTTTTTCCAGGAACTCTTTATGATTTTCTTTGCTTTGCTTGTTTGCGTTCACTTGTGGAAATATAATTTGCACATTCCTTGTTTGGCACGGCACAGAGATTGTATATTTTTGTTTTCTCTGTTTTTGTAAATAAGAAAAAAATTAAAACAAAAAAATGCCGAGTTCATAAGCTGAAATCATTATGTTAATAGGGTAGCATTTTTTTGTCGTTTCGTGGACCAATTGAAGGGGGGATATCGGAAAGGGGCATGGATTTTTGTGTCGCCAACGACTAGTTCAGTACTAGTTTGAGTTTATTCAGAAAAGAGTGTAGTTAATCGCAAGGCAACGACAGTTGGAAGAGAGTTGATTTAAAAATTTGCAGCTTTGTTTTTTATAGAAGGCTATCAAACGGCAGTTAAGTGAGTTTTTGTGTTTTGAAAAGGACTTAAAGAGCTGCTTTTCTATATATTGGAAACTAAGTTAAGACGCAGATCCAGCTATTGCGTGCTCCTTTAATTTAAGGGAGAAACATATAAGAAATACCGACTGGGCACGGGTAAAGGCGAAAAGCTTTTGTCATTTGGAACCATTGGCAAAATTTAATACAGCAGAATCTCAGAAAGATGAACAGATTGCTCATCTTTCAAGTATTAAAACATAGTTAGAGAATACACAAAGCAGGTCCCGTTCGTCTTTTCTAATAGTTCACCTTTTCAAGCATTAAAATTTGGTTAAAAGAATTTTATAACAGCTCGCGTCTATCTTTTAGAATATTTCATCTTTTCAAGCATCAAAATTTAGTTAAAGAAGATATAAAACAGGTCCCGTTCGTCTTTTCAATGTTTAGTTAAAAGAGAGCTATAGCAATAGCTACATGAAAACATTAAATACGTAACAATTAATATTATTGTTTTAATAAAAGCAAGAAACATTATAACAAAAAAAGAAAAGTCAATTATAAAGGGTATGAAAACAGGCTTTTTTTTACGTTTTTCTTCAAACTTCTCTATCTAGGGTATCTTTCCGAACTGCGCAAACTGAAGTAGGAAGGTACACACGGTACCAATTTTCTCATATTTTTCACATCGGAGCGATGATAAAGCCAAGAGAAGTTGTAGAAATAGAGTGTCCCCTCGTTTTTATATTTTGCACATGCTGCACTTCTTATATTTATAACCATCCAAAACGTCCTTCGAAAAAGATCGATTTACTTACACTGTAATTCGGAAACCCAGCTTTATGCGGATGTCTTGACTGATGTCACGGAAGTAGCGAGTTATAAAAAAATTGCCGCACATCAAAATGTGTTCTCAGACAAATAAGGTCCTCCCTGTTGGAGCGTGGACATGGACATGCTGCTATATTTGAGATCGTAGGAGTAAATCCTAATTCTAAAAGCCTCAAGGCCCCACAAACTACAGGGGTTTCTCTCACTACTTCTTGGTTCATGTACAAATGGTAGTTATTTTGAATGGAACAGGAAGGCAGATGAGCTAGTAAGATAGAGACAAAAATCCTTCATCTTCAACTTTCAACATCTTCTCAATTGAAACAATTGGCCGATTTCAGTGAAATAAATTCCAAAAGCTATTCCATGCTAAGCCCAATATTTTTCTGAAAAATCCACACGGTTCGGGTGAGTAGCTTTAAAGCATACAGTAGATAAACGGATTTTATACGCCCACTTTTGACTGCACTCAAAACAATAAGGATTACCTTCAAATTCCTTAAATTGCTTACCCCTTTTTAGACTCTAAGGAAAAAACCCAGGCCTCACATAAACAGTGCTGGAGATCCAACCAACTCCTTGATTTAATCCCAACAAGAACAACGAACAACGCTGCAGCTTAAATTCCCCCAAGCAATCCTCCAATACAGCAATCCGCTTCGAGTTGGCCTTCATCCTGCCGCACGTTCTAATGCCGACCCTCAGGTAATGCAAATTTAATTTGAATAAAAAGAATAAACATCTTCACATTATTTTTTGTTCCTCCTTCCCCAAATCCATGCCGGAAACCGGAACCTAAGCATGGCAACGGTCATGGTTCAGCGATTGCATTTCAATCAGAATGCCAACCGCGACAAAATAATTATATTGTAAAAAAAAAAAAAGAAATCCCGATTCGCCCCTTCGGGCCGTTTTTTCCGGCGAAAACAACTTAAGTTGGGAGAGAAAATAAAATTAAACCCACATAATGCCTCAATCCCACAACTGTTTATGTCTTTTCAATTGCTTCTCTCTGGCGGCGGCAGTGGCGGCATTGGCTTTAAAATCCAATTGAAGCCACCGCAGCACTCGCCGCCGCACCGTTCTGCGCAGCTCAAGCGATTAAAGCATAAAATTAAGGCGTATTAGTCCGCACAACAAAACGTAAGGATAATTGTAACCTCATTTGCTTTCGGTATATTTTCTCAGGATATTTTACTTATCTCTTGTTGGCCCCTTATTTTTTTTGTTCTTCGCAGTCAATTCTCTGCTCTTTGTCTCGGTGTGTTCTGTATTCGTTTTGTGTAACGAATCCTTAAATGAGGTTTTGTTGTCACTGGAATGGAATATGGGATACCTCCTTGGAGTGTGTGTATAATACATAATTATGCGAAGAAAAAGAAAGGAACCACCACCCTGCCGTATACTGGCGGTAGAATACAGTTCGCATAATTTCTTCGGCGATTATTATTTCTCTCCTTTTTGTTTTTTTTAGTCCATCCCACCGATTGTGGTCGGTCTGAGCATGGGTGGGTATGGGTACCACTCACTTGCAGTCGTCCTTTCTAAGCCAGTCTTATAATACACGGACATTATGAGTATGCGGCACGAGACGAAGGCATTTACGCCTTGCTCGCTCCACAAACACTCTTGGTTTTGTTTTGTGTTTCTTTTTTTTTAAATGATCTTGGCTCCTGTGATGTGTGCAACACCACCCCAACTACAAAACACTATACCCACTGATTATAGTTATGGACACATAAAGTTCTATAGCTGGGTATATATTTTCCAGGACAAATGGAGAGTATTTTATGTGTTATTTATGTAAAATCGAGTACAAGGATGAGAATTTATGACACAATTTGATGTTGTTTGTGTGAATTTGGTTGGCTTGTTGTGGTCGATTTTACACCGATGTACGAGTACTCGTATATGGGGCATAACGAGAGACTAAAGTGGGGCTGTGTGATTATGGGAATGTTGTACTTCGGAATGCCATAAAGTGGGAAGCTTTAGGTGTATCCCATTTAAAGGCAATGGCAATTGGACCACTTTGGAATGCAGGAGTTAACACTGCCACACCTGCATCGAAAGGGGGATTATATTTTATGAAGTTTTACGGAGTTGTGTGTATTTAAATTGTGTAAGGAATTTCGTCGGAAGGTCGGTTCTGTTAATTTATGCGAAGGGGTGTGTTTTATTTGGCAAACTGTGCCAGATAGTTTGGATTTTATGCTATTTTTTTTAAGGATGGTGTGAGATTTTGCAGTCAAGTGATTATCGCACCAATAGGCAGAGGTATTTGGACGATGATGGTTCAATATATGAACAGATTTTTGTCATTTTTTGCATATTTAGTGGAAAGATCCAACCTTTGCGTTTTAGGCACCAGTAACAGTATTAAAAAAACAAGGCCTGCTCTATTGGAATTTTAAGTTATATGAAAATACCAGCGGAGCTATTTTGCTAGGCGTTTATATAAAATTATTTTTTAAAGTGAAAATTGCTGTATTTTTCAAAGAAACGTTTTTTTAAATGAAACATTTTCTTAAAGAAAAGTTGCACCTATTTATTTCATACATTAAAAAAAAAGAAATTTGTAAGACTTTTGCTGGCATACAATTTTGCCATTCAATTTTATATTTTTTCTCTTCCCAAACGTGCCTAGAAAACAGATAAACACCTCAACATAAACTCCTACAGCGAAGTTTGTATGAAACGAATTGAAAAGATCGACAGCAACTTTCTTGAATGCGGGAACAATAAATTGTGTAATCGATTAAGTATGTTGCTGAGTGGCAAGTGAGCTGGATCACTGAGCGGGGGGTCTTAGATTTGATCTCTGGGAAAACACAAATTGCATTTTTTTCCACTGCCCCACCTCTGGCTAACAAATTTATAGGAAGCCACCTCGTAGTATGGGGAATGGGGACCTCTCTGCCAGAAAACGCAATCAAACAATATTGCAATATTGAAATGCCCAAGTCGCCATTTCCCCTAAATTTCATGCACTATTATAATTATTTTGCATGACGACTGGCGCATCATCATCTAACCTTGATTTGCCCCTAAACACGACAAGTACATTTAAAGCGTTTGGAATGAGAAGGGCTTAAGTGACATATTCAAAATTTTGGCTGAGAAACGTTTAAGGTTTTAAGCCCAGAAATTTCCAAATAAAAGGAGATATAAACTTTGTTTTCGTGATCAATTTCGCACTCGAGGTTTTAGTCAGAAATAGCATTGCAATGACCCATAAAAGCGGGTTGGGCAATATTTTTCGTGACTTATATTTTTTGCCCTCACCTCAGTTTAAAGGACTTGCTTAAAAGTCTGTGCCTGGGTTTTATCAGGTCACATCTCGAAGTAAAATCGGATTTTTCTTGACGCTTTTTAACTCAGATGTCCAAGAAACGTGCTGGCCAGTCCTGCGCATTTTTATTGTATTTTGCAAGGCCCTAGGCGGTTATCAATAGCCACCCAAAAGCGGTGCACATTTGGAAACAAATTATATTCGCTCTGCACCTGCTTGCAGTTGGTTTAAACACAATCTAAAATTTGTACGAAATATGGTTTCATTAATTGTGCGCTGCAGAGATTTTCTTCCACGGGTCATGGTTGCCTTGGGTCGGTGCTGGCATGGTATTTCCCTTCTTAGCTGGTCGGTCAGCTAGTTGGAAACTGTGGACAATTATTCTCCACCCTCCCTTTCGTGACTTATAGAATTGTCTGTATATATTTAAATTTTTAGCGCTCGCTTAGAACTCGCGAATCTTCTTTTTTTTTCAAAGTCCGCCTTAAATTTAATTTTTATATTTATGCACATATCCTTGCACTTAGCAAGCAAATACTTTCCCCCTGAACCTCGGCTAATGGCAGGGACGATAAGAGTTTATTTTTAATAAAAAGCAAGCCCTCACATGTACGTGTACGAGTAGTTGGCAACTCGTGTACTATTACCGCTGCGAACATCTACCTTGGTTATTCGTTTGGGTTGCTTTTTAAATGTCTTAAAAATGTCCCTATATCCCTATGTCCTCGCTTGTGCATATACTTTTCTGAGATAAAATAAGTCAACCTTCTTAAAATATTACATCTTCTTGAATAGCATCTCAAAATATTCCCCAGGCTCTCGGCCTTAGTCTTGACAGAAAAAGCAAATCCACCTCCAACTTCCGGGATAATGTATCCCGTCCCTTTCTTTGCACATGGTCGAGTATATAAACACAGCAAAGTTTCTCAGTTCGGCCTAATACCCCCATGTGACCAATTTAAATCAATTTTTCAGACATTTCTACCCTCGACTATCTATTCATCCCGCTCCGGCCCTTATATGAGTTGAATTTGTTTTTTTTTTCTTTTTTTATTTTCAAATCTTTTAACTTTAAATGGCAACCCACTTAAAAGTTGTTTACCAAGAACAATAGAAATGCCAGCAACTGGAGTGAAAAAAAAGAAAAAAAAAAGCCAGCCGAACCGTTGCCCAAACAGAGAGACGAAACGTAGCGTAAGAATAGAAAATGGAAAATAAATTTGCCTGTTTACAAGGTACTATTACAACTACTATCATTTGTGTAGATTTTTTTGTGCCCCCTTTTGTGGGAGAGCAACCCCACTTGCCAAGCCTGGATGGGAAATTTGATAGCTCTTTCTTTATTTTGTTGAGGTTTACAGTTTTTTTTTTCGTTATTATTATTTTTAAGTTTCTTTGTTTGAATCTACATTCGTTCGGACATTGGTCACAGTGTCAGGCTGTGTGTGAGTGTTTGTTTGTGTTTGGTAGTCCCCATCACTATTTTGTATTACCAATTTGAATAATTCATTAGGGTGTAAATCTTTGTTTTTATGACCACACAATGGGACGGCGACGACGAGAGACAGTAAATATTCGAAGCAAAAATCGGAATAGTATAAAAACAACTGGCGGGGAAGTGAAATATTTTAACTTGTACAAAATGAATATCTTCAACCCTCCGGTTGAGAGTGAGAATTTGAATAATATATCCCCAAACCCGGACGACCCAAAGTCCTTTAAAGTGACAGACAACACTGTCCCCTGGTGGATGTGCGGATAAGGATCAAGATAACAAAAAAGAAAAGAATTGGAAAAAAAAACCGAAATGTAATAGAATCGTGTTTGTTTGGGACCATGTTATCATATATTGAGGAGGAAGGTTCATTTTGATCTTTTGACGATAAAAGTATTCACTATCGCTTCGGAGGTTCATCCTATTAAAAAGCTATTTATAACGCTTTACAGGACCAACAGAGACACACAAAAACGGATAGGATGTGTCTGGCAAATGGGAGGTAAATTGATTTTCTTGGTAGATTGGGGAAATCTGCTTTGGCGAAGTATGATACCTATACCTTTTGTGTCACGTATAAATACATTCTTTTAAGGACATACGAAAAAAGTCAAAGTTTTCGTCATCCTAGTTTGAAATGGCTTCGCGGAAGCCCATTCACCGATTTGGCATTTTAACCCTTTCGGTACTTCTTTTTTGTTCTAAGGTTAAGAAAATATTTTTTTTCTTTTTGTTGTTACGGAGGCTCAGACTAAAAACATTGGAACATTATTTTTGTTAAGTATTTGTTCTAAAGTGGTTTTTGGGAACGTTGCCAAATGACATCAATTGTCTCTAGTGGCAGCAGAACGAAGGACAACATGTCTATTTTATTTTTTTTATTGTATCCCTGCTATTTATCATTAAAATAAAATCAAAATTGATAATGTATTTGTCAATTACCAATGTAAAAATGAAATCATAAAATTAGTCTTCCGAGGAAAAAATTCGAGCTCTACAGACCTTCCTTGCACCAAAGCTAAAAGCACAATGATATCAACCATATCAACCAGTTTGTTTGCCTCTACTGATTGATCAGATACTATAAGAAGTTAATCAGAAAAGAAAATCGAAAAAATATACTCAAAGAGAGAGAATGGACGTTATGAATTCCTGTTGCCATATGGCATCAAAATACCGAAAGGGTTAATGAAAAATTCAACGTCCCTCTGTCTGTTGGACGGTAGCTTTGGCAGTCGCTTGGAACTGAGCAAGAAACGGTTTGTTCTGCATTCGATAAATAATTTTGCAGTCGAAAATATTTCCGTCTCAATAGAAGCTTAATAAATTTGGCAGTCAAATAATTTCCGTCTCAATAGAAGCTCAAGAAATTCGCCAACTTGTTTGAGGATTTGTTTAAGAACAGCGATGAAGTTGCCTTCTCTGTCGTTTAGTCATTCGCTTCATATATGAATTGGTGATTGATTTTGGGTAGTGCAGTTGTGACATGAACTGTTTGAATGGTAAAAAATAAAGGGCTCCTAAAATTTTTACCCCTATTGCACGCTACGTCAATGACACGTTTTTCCCTGCTGGTAATACTACTCTTTTGCACATTTAACCGCTTTGCTTTCTGGAATATGTCAACTTCAAGCTGGCTGTGATTTTTTTACATTACTCACATAAAACGGAGTGCTTAGAGAATTAAGTTCCAGGGTACCTATATGCGCGGACCTGTTGAGCTAAGAATTTATTTTTTTATTTAGTAAAAAAAAGTCCAGCAACATAAGTCGGACCTGCTGGTATTTTGAAAAAAATAACGCAGTGTTGTATATTTTTATTTTTTCGTATAATCCTTAATAAAGTTATTTGCTGCGAAATTAAGCTGCTAAAATTCAATAGACATGCATTTTTAAATAGCTCTCTGTATATCTCCACCTACTTTCTATTTAAGGCTTCACTTATTTTATTTTACTCGCACTTAACTGCTTTAAAAAAAATTTTTTTATAGAAGACCTAACTTTTTTAATTTCAAAAATTCCACTTCAAAATTAACACCTAGAAAATGTTTCTCCAAATCTTTCTCATTCCAGAATCAATCGGGTCATAATATTCTAAAAACAGTTCCCGAAGAAGTGCACCATCAAATGAGTGCCGACGATTTTAAATCAAAAGACCGCTCAATACACCATGCGACACGGTTTTGACGATAAGTAGTTGCTACGTTCGAAATTTCGAAATTTATTTCATAAAAATTATTAAACACTGACATGGAAAATGTTTCTAAACATTCTGTATTTCTGAGTTTGAATGATTTGTTGTTGTTTGTAAAAATGATTTTATATGACTGTAAACTTTGAAGGTCTTAAACTAGGTTCTTAAAATGTTCATCCAGTTTTCGCTGAGTTGAGGTTCAAAAATCAAAGGCAGTTGGATTGGAAAATTTGTTGTAGGGTATCTGTAAAGGATGCTAATAATTTAGTGAAATATTCACAGCAGGGGTGGTTCAGGGTGAGATAGGAGATGCAGAAGGTAAATGTCAAATGGAACCCCTGTCGGCTATGTCTTCGTAGAAAAAGCTACCGAATTTGCTTTCCATTTCCAAACTTTCCATGAACCCTAAAACCGTCTTACTATGTATTATCATATAAAAGACGACTATTTAGGCTAAGGCTGGTGTCAACAATTTGAAGGGCCACTTACCCTCTATGATCACGAGATAAAATTTCAACGCAGTCTTAAATTGGGTTTAGCTGAATTAATCCCACAAAATGCTGTTACAGCTCTTCCTTAACAAAATGCAAAAAAGCTTATGTCGGTTAAGGACAAGGTTGGAAAAATGGGTTTCATATTTTTTTAGCATGTTCTGAAGTACGAAACAATATTGTTGTTTTATTTCTCGTGACAACAGTGTCTCCAAAGGTTATTCTAGAAATAAAACGACACTTGAACAACACGTTATATTTCGAATTAAAATTATAGATCGGTATTAAAGTATCTGTTTTCGTTACCAACATAAACAGAAGAACAATGTGGACAACGCTAGTCAAAAATTTAATCAGATAAGCAATGTGGTACACGTTCCACAAAAAGACTGTAGGTATATTTTTAGTTGAATTGACATGTCACAGCTCCACCCGAACTATGGCGCTACCTCAGAAGACTTCGTCAGGGGAAGCAACGTGAATACTGGTGTATAAACTCAAAAGCGACTCAATTTAGTCCAAACACGCACCCTTGAAAATAGACTAAGACGAAAGTCACTTACAAATTCGTCATTGAAACAATCAAAATTTTATCGACACCTTCATGATCTTGAACTTAAAAAAACATTTGCAAGTTTTTTCCCAATTTAAATACAGGTACGGGCACCCTCCGGACTTCAAAAGTTAAAAGAATTCTCTTTTAAACGAGTACTAGACATTTGTTATTTTTTCTTATAATCCAACTGTCGCTGCACTTCTTAGTTCCATTTCAAGCCATTTCTCAGTTGACCATGCTCGATACGGTTGTTAACTCAGTAACAAGAAACACTAAACCCCCTCTACAAAAAAAAAGCGACAACTCTACACAAAATCTTAAAAAAAAACCAAACTCAAACTTAAATCAACAAACACTTTCACTAAAATTTTACTAAGCAAATTTCCTTAAAAAAAATCTAAAATCTGTATGAAACAAAATCAAAATGCATTGAGCAAGAAAAAAAAAACTACTGCATTTATATACATATACCAAAAACTAATATTTACTGCAAATAAATTTCCACAGAAAACCAAGAGATTCGGATAGAAAATGTTAACAATTTGATAAAAAACAACATCACAAAAAAACTGTAAATAAAAATAAAAACTATAAAAAAGAAACCTTAGTAATAGTGATAAAGTAAAATAAAATCATTTAAAAGTCTAAAAGTAAAGTCGCTAAATTTTCATTTAATATAACAAGCAAAACCAAAGTTAATATAAAAAAATTAAAATCAACTAAAAAGTAATTACAAACTTTAAAAAAATTATTATAAGTTAAAGGGATGAAACTGTTAAGGAACATTAAATCTATATTGTTGTTATAAATAGGAAAAAGAAAAACAAAATAATTTAATAAACTGTAAGCATATTTAAAGAAACGTAAAACTAAATTGTAATTGTACTAATAAAAGTGTTTTATACGTAATGTCAATAATAAATCAAATCGAAGATAATTAAGAGCCATATAAACTCTGTATGTGTGTCACAGCTGTTGTTGAAAGAGATTGCTGCCGCCACACCATACAACAACAGCTCGACAATACCCAACTGAAAAAAAGGTAAACTTGTTATAAAAACTCACTCTGTATTGTAATTTATATATTTTTTCAACTAAAACAAACTGAATTATAAAAGTAATTTAGGTAATTATAACTCAAAAAAAAAAATAACAATGACAAGAGCTTACGGAGTGAAACTTTGTTCTCGTCGAAGATTGCCTTTCGATTGATTGAAACAAAAATGAATTCCATATAAATAAAAATACACACCTAGGGTAATTGTAATTATGTTATTTGTAAATAAAAATTATAAATTAAACAGAAGAAATAATTATAAACCATTTTCGAATACCGAAAGATATATTTATTTTATATTGCGTTGAAACGTTTGTTATATTATTTGTGACAAAGATCTAATGAAATCCAAAGTAAACAATTAAAAATGAAAATATTTGAAAGAAAAAAACTAAACTAACATTTAATTATAAATCAATTAAGAATAGAAGTAGATATTATGAATTCATACAAAGACAAACGGCTGTATATAGTGAATGTATTATAATATGAAACAAAATTAAATCAATAAGAAGGTTTTTTGAATATAAATTATTAAATAAAATTAAAAAAAAAATTAAATTGCTGCTTTTTTACTTCAATGCGCAAGGGACGTGGCAATTGTCAAGTGGATAGATCAATACTTTGCAGGAAAACGACTAGAAACGAGAAGACTACACTAAGAGAGAGAGAGATTAAAGGGGAATGTTATAGGGGTCTATTGCAACCATCTATCGATCTTTGAAAGAAATAAAAAACTTCAGTTGAAGGGCTTCAAGCTCTGAACTTTTCAATGATCACGTCTGGTTTTTTTTTTACTAATTTGACTGCGGCCCGAGTGGAGAAACACTTGAGCTTGCTCCGTGGCTTTCATCATGCCTTCTTTTAAAACTTCTCTCGAATCGCCCTTGAGATCTTCTGTCTTCTTACAAAAAACAAAGGAAAGAGGTGTGGAAGGATCAACTTTTGTGATTTTTTGGGCCAGCAAAAATTGACAAACTAAGAGTGTGCAGCTGACTAAACTCAAGAGCTCGGGAAGTCTCAAGTGGGCTGTCAAATCCACCCATTTTACCCACTAAGGATGTACTTCTAATCCAAGCAATCTTCCTCATGACTGATCATCGTTTCGTATAGGATATTCGAGGGCCGCACTTTGCTTGCATAACTCAACCCAAGCCTGATCTCAGTACTACGAAAGGGCGGAGACAATAGTTCGCTGTCGGGCTATAGTTAGTTGTATATGACTCTTATTTCATCAAAACGAAGTCGGGATATATGGTAATTATTTTCGTCGACCCCGCCGACGGAAAGTGAGAATAGCGACATCAGAAATCAAGTCCAAAAAGGGTACTTTATGGGAGGGCCTACCAATTCAACTTTTGGAGGCGCACATATTTGAAACATACATCAGCTTATCTGTAGAACTTTTTCAAAATAAATGTTTGCTAGACGTTCGTGTCCAATCCACACTGAAGGAAACACAGGTAAGCTTCCTCAACTATGGAAATATGAGCCTTAAAGTCTAGCGTAAGATATAATTGACTAAGCTGTGTTTGGATCGTCCAATATCGGTGTGGATTTATTTCCGAAAAGTCTACCGGCGACCAAATCTTCACTCTTCGACATAATGTAGCTAAAAACTGAAATCCTGAGTTTTTAACAAGAGTAAAGATTTTTTATATTGCGATACCCTGTCAAACTAGTCTAACTCTAACTAGTTAAAATAAAACTTCACCAAGTAACATGACTCAAAAACAAAACACGTTATGCCACCTACCCGAACCTCCTGTGTAATCGATACATGTCCCTATTGTAGATACCAACTGCCATCGCCCCCTTCAAAAACATTCAACCACCATCACCAGTCATTTCTGGCTTCAATAAATCAAATATCATTCCCAATCGAAACATGTTATACATCAAAGGAATTTTGAGTCCTGTTTTAATTTATTTCGACGTTTTCTCTTCTTTTTTTCACCCCAGATTTTTATATTTTTTTTGTTGGTTGCCGCCTTATTTGCCCCTTGCCTGCGTTTACTCACAGATTCATGTTCGATGTTCGTGCCTATCCCATGATATCGCAATGAAATTCCATTATATCGAGGATAGATTTCTGTCATGTTGTGTTATATGAGAGCCCGCAGGGTGGGGAGCGATAGATATACCCTATACCTATGGCAATGGGCCTCGTTTGTCAATCGTCATGCTCTTGGTCATTTTATTTGAGGAATTTCTCTGACAAATTAGAGTTTGGGGATCCTTTTGATGTTGTGTTATGTTTGTTGATTAATTAAGGAGGATGTTGGAATTTTTGTTCGGGCAAAATGCTGTAGTTAACAATATATGTACCTAGGGCGGTAATTTTTTTTTGTTTTTTATTTTTTAATATAATTTGAAGGATGAAATGAAAATGGAATGGCGTGGAATTTTTCTAAGGTTCCTTTGTGGCGGGGCTTTGGTATTGAGTTTTGCTGAGATGAACAGGAAAAGGAAATGGTTGGCGGATAGCTATCTTACTAATAACAGGACGATGGTATGTTTGAGCAACCGCTTTCCTATATGGAAGGTGGCTTCTTTCATCATTCAAAGCGTTAAAGGGGGATAACTGGTACTGGACACAACCAGTCACGACCAAGGCGACTCTCAGTCTCAGTCTACTGCATATGCTCTTTCATCCATCCATCAAAAACTGCTCAGAAAGTGGCTAAGTAAGAAAATGCATTTTTATGGTCTGCTGTCAGCAGTCGTACCTAAAGCTCCGTTGTGAAGTCCCAAGTACAGAGGTGCTGTCAGCAACATGGAGCTGTAACTAAGGGTTGGTTGGGTGCCCAAATTTAATTGACGTGTTGCTGTGCGTGATCCCATTTGGTCCTACGATCTCCCTGTCAAAAGGCCCTCCAACAGAGCCGTCACATTTTTCAGCCTGGAAAATCGGATCCAATCTATAAGGATGGGATGCGCTAGTTGCTATTTCGGTTCCATATTTTCAATAAAAAGAGAATCCAAGCTCCTTAATCTAATTTCCATCCATCCACGAGTCTGTAGCCTCGTCAAAGTTGTAAACAACTTGGTGCCTATACCCCCTACACGAGCATTTTCACAAAATTCCCCGCCTGACATTTATTAACACACAAAGCGTACTCCTCTCCTACATCCAGACACGAAGATACTCGTATGACGGCATATAAATTGAAATATTAAAAAATAATCAATCGAATGTTTCATAGCATATACAGCTCAATCAGCCCACACTCCCGACCATGGTTTTGCCGCCCCCCAACTTTGCCATATACACAACTTGTTATGACTATATCATGTTCGTCTTCGACTTCTACTTTCCTCGCCTGCTAACACCATCCGTTGTGCACGAATCCGATTTCTCCGATTTGACAGTCCCATTTAAGGACACCATCCTCACAATGGATTTCGCGAAGCCATTACAGATTCAACTCTCCGGACACACAACATACCCGTCACTGAGATCAGGATTCAAAATTATTGATTCTTCGTCTTCCGGGTGTAACTATAAATACACAATACACATACACACACATATGCCAAATAACCACCACCCATAGCGAACCTGCCTCATCATAAATTATTTCACAGCGAATGCAATTTTTCCCCAGAAATGTAGAAATTTATTTTAGTTCGACATGATGATGGATATTTAAAAAAAAAAGAAGAAAAAACCGGAAACTAAAACTGATGTGCTGGCGGACAAATATGTCATCTTGTCATTGGGCGTAGAATGGGTGCCGCATTATTAATGATGAAACAGCATTATTATGAATGTATAAAGGACTCCATTTGTGATGGGAACTTTTTCAATCTGACAGTTGTGGTTGCTCTGCGAAATGTAATTTTAGAAGAGATGTGACGGCTTATTAATATTAATAAGACTGACTTGACAATAAAAGTCGAGAGATATTGGTGCCGCCTTGTCATTTGGATTCAAATGGGACAGGCCATACAAAAGTGTTATCAACAAACAGGAGGATAATGATTGATGTTGTCAATGGGGCCTGTGCGCCACTCCTAATTATTGAGACAGTAGGTTAGGCCTCAATGGATCACTCCCATGGCTGTTTTATAATTTTTAAAAATGTTTAGCGTTTATTTGATTTGCGGCGGCATCTCCTCTGAGTCATCCATCATCATCATCATCATCATAGGCATAGCCATCAATGCGGATGTTAAAATTAAATGAAGTGGCTTTCGTTTGCATTCGACTGGAAGGAGTGTGTTACAGCATTGAATGTGACCAAGCCTGATACAGTCAATATCGGTTTTGATCCTGAATATTTTTTTAATGGCGGTCCGACATCGCTTAGTCGCTAGTAGCTCACTGCGTGGCTACACTCTAAGTAAAGGAATAGTTAACTGGCATGACACCTCCGGCGTTATAGGAATTTTTGGAAACTCTTTCGAGGAAAGAAAGTGAATTACGAGTATATAGACAACAAATTGTAGTTTTTGAACTAAAACTTGTTGTGACAAATAAGAGCAACGAAAAGTGAAAAGCATGATTGCACTTAAAATATTTATACAACATATTCATGCTTTTCTTTAAATAATTATAAGATATGGCTCTAAATAGATGCAGCTACATTATGGACTGTTGAAGTGGGCAACAAGTTCAAAGTTTCGCTATGGACTTATGTCCTATAGAAGTGGGGCATAGTGCATAGAAAATTATGATTTATAGAGCTATGTCAGTTCTAACATTTTTTTTGTTTGTGAAAGAAATACTGTACTGTAAATTAATTGTAGAGCTGCCATGCAAGACGAAGACTGTTAAGCATCCAGCGGCTCCCATTTTAGTTTAACCGATCGCTCATTTAAGCTTAAACCATTTATTGAATTTAAAATTTGAGCTTTTTTTTAACTAAGCAATTTTTTAGAAAGTTTAAAAAATTCGTTTGAATTTTGAACTCTTATTTTCTGAAATTTTGTAAGTTGAAACAAAAAGTTTTTGTAAGAAAAAGCTTGGACCATTCTGAGAGTTTTAAATTTGGGCAATTTTTATACCCTCCACAGGAAGGTATATTCACTTTGCCAATACATTTGTAACGCCAAGAAGGAGTCACCGGAGACCTCATAAAGTATATACATTCTGAAGCGATTTAGATATGTCCGTCTGTCTGTCTGCCTGTTGAAAGCACGATAGCGCCCAAAGTAATTGACATAGGTGAACGAAATTTGGTGAAAGGACTTCTTTTATCGTCGTTAGGTTGGTATTAAAAATGGGTTATGTCGGTCAAGTAGTTCTGGTACCTCCCATACAAAACCAATATTAGACCCATGTGTCCTTCTCTCCGTTGAAAATACGATAGCGTCCAAAGGAATCAACCTAGGTGAATGAAGTTTTGTGAAAGGACTTCTTTTATCGTCGTTAAGTTGGTATTAAAAATGGGTTATGTCGTTCAAGTAGTTCTGGTATTTTGCATGACTTGTATGCAGTGGAGGGTATCAAAGCATCGACCAGGCCGATGACAACACTTTTACTTGTTCATAATTAAAAAGGTTCTTAGAAAATTTCAGAAATTCGCTTGAATTTTTAACTTTTATTTTATCAAATTTGCTGAAGTTAAAGCAAAGAGTTTTTTTTAAGAATATAAATTGACTTAGCTTCAAGAAATTTAAAAAAACAGGCCTTAAAATTGGCTCGAAATTTTAATTTATTTTTTTTTTCTACATTTTCTGAAGCTATTTAAATAAAAAAAAAATTGTGCAAATAAATCTAAATTAAGCTTCAGAAAATTTACGAAGTTCTTAACTTTTTTATATATTTTCTTATATTATTTTGATTTTTGTTATGTTTTTTGTTTTTATTCTCTTCGCTTAAATAAACGTCAAATTAAATTTAGGTTTTATTTTTAAGATTACTTTGTAAAAAAAAATTTCTAAAAACCCGGAGTTTGGACTTTGTTTTAGGATAATATATTTCTTTTGACTTACAAAATGCTGGAATTAAGTCCCATTTTTGGAAAATAAATTATAGACTTCTGTCCCACTTTGTTGGAACCACATTTCCACAATCAAATTTTGAAATTATGTCCCTGAGACCGGTTTTCAGATTGCTTTTCAATATTTTTAACGCTGTCATTCCTTGGAAAGCCATGGAAACTTAAGTAACGCCATGCATTAGGTTATATTTTTTGCTGGACCGTTTTCTGTGATACCAAGCTCAAAAATTAAAGTCGTCTACTGTCGTTCTTCAACCGATACTCTTTGCATCTTTGTAGCGTCATTTAAAGTGCCTTTCCCCGTACAAATAAGCTGACGTTTTTGGAGACTTGTCGAAAAGGTATTGTAATGAGATGACTAATGATATATGTTAATTTAAAGCACAAATCTATCATTAAGAGTTTAGAGAACTTTAAAAAAACACTTTGCGCATAACTAATAATCATTTTTACTGTCCAAAAACCCACAATGGTGAAGTTTTCTAAACCAAACTGGATATCGCAGCCTACAAAATTAAAAGACCAAGAAGCGTCCCGGAATCGCAGAGGAGGGAAGGCTGCAGTATCTCAGGCAGAGACTTCTCTCGGGTCGTAAGCCCGTTAAATAAAGTAAGTAACCTACAAATTAGTAAGGGCCATTGACACCCCACAAGGTTTTACCTACAGTTTGTCAAGAAGAACATCACTAAATCGAAAGCATTGCGGCTACTTCTTTAACAAAAACAAAAAACAAAATACCTACCCAACCTAACCCAACCTAAGGGGCTTACAAAGGATAACAAAAAAGAGACAGTTCTCCAAATAAAACGAAATGCCTCACTTTACCTTCACAAAAGCCTTCAGAACCGAAAAGGAACTAAATACGACAACTGAAATGGCAGAGCATCAACTATGCATTTCCGGGAATGGTACCACCATCAGCACTCTCATTAGAAAGCTATTTGGGTAAACCAACTGTATAAATGCACCATGGCTTTAATTCGCCTGCATCATAAATCCAGAGAGGAGCAGAAAAATTATCAAATGCACACAACTGTTCGCCACACCTTTATCTCATTTGTGCACTTCCTCCCTCTGCCAGCCGGTTAAAAGGGCACACATTTCTTCATTAGTCTCACTTTGGATGTGTCAATTACAAACGTTTTCTTGGCTGTGGCAATAAATTTCCTAGAATCCGACCCGGAAAAGGGTCGTATATGGGTTTTCCGTTGTCTCTTTTACACCGTGTGCAGTTTTTTTTATTTCCCTTTCCTTGGAACATTTTTCTCACTTTCCTTGGAAAAAAGGAAAAAAAAATAAACGAGTACCTACCTATATGAAAGATATCCTGCAGGATGATGAAAATGAGGGCAATATTATGAAAGACTACATTAAGTGTTGTACACTACATTTAACATAGGGGTTGCTGTTGTGTTGTTGTTGGCGGCAACGGCGACAATGGTAATGATTGTCACATCATACAGGACACAGGTGAACGTATGTCAGTATATAAAGTCGCAGTGAATGCCTGAACGATTCAGGTATGGAATAGGCCTTCTACAAACAATCAACTTGTGAGTTGTGTTTGTTTGTTCCGCAGGAAATGAAAGTGTCACATCGGGACAATGTAGCTCCTGAGTGAGTCACTTTGTTTGGATCTTCGTGCGACTTTGTATTTTACCGAGTCCTTGATGTTGTTCTTGTGATGGCGTTTACATGGAGATGGCGGAGTGTGGAGAATTAGGCGTGGAAATGTCTGAATGATTGTGTTTCTAAGGGGATTGCGTGCGAAATCTGTTTGATGGAAACACTTTCTTCATCGGTTTTGCCAGGACTTGCTCCGTCTCGCTAATAAACAATTTAGAGCATCAAAATCGAGTTGAAGTCGGTCTTCCAGTGGCGTGGCGACATATGAAGTATATGAAGTTCACATCACTCGACAAGTGGGATAGTTTTATTCAGCCCTTAATTCCGAGCTAGTGGAGAACTCTTCGTCTTCAGTATACAGTCAAAAATGAGGAAACAAACAAGCTTCTGAAGGTGTCCGAAGGCGTTTTAGAGTTAAATTCAAAAAAAAGGGTCCGAAGGCATTTTAACATTCGATTAAAAAAAAAGGCCTTCTCTCACTATTCAGGCCACCATTCGACATTAATTCTTCTGCAGGGTATAAACTAGATTTCCTAAAAAAGCTTATCCATTCATTCTTCCAGAAACCCCGACTCAAGCCCAACGACCTACGTAAAACTTCAGCGCCCAATTCTGCCAACATTTCTCGACTCCCACTGCAAACCACTTCATTCTCAATATTGTTCTTCATAACTAGTTTCCATATCCAGCTATGGTAATAAAATCCAAACCATTTCACCTCGTGCAAACCTACTGCGGACAGGCTGTGCTCCATGTATATCAGCGCCAATTGATTACCTACGCCGCGGCCAAATAAGTCTGGCGAAAGCAAATAATCCCACCAATCAAACTTCTTAACGAAGTCACCTTGAACTCAATCAACTAGATTCGCGTGTAATGCCCAAATTACGGACATCTGTGGTTTTCTAAATCAACTCGAGCACAACTGTCTGTTCACATATTCGTATCGCCCCCCTAGATACGCACACCTACCACTGCCAACCGACTGTGGCTAGCGCTGCGATGGGGACTGAAAACGAGGACATGTTGTAGTCAAGACGTATTCGAAAATAATTAGGAAATCCTGAATAAACTTCTCGTATACACGACACATACATGAGTATCTATCTCACAAAAAAAAAAACAAAAATCCATCTCGTGTTTGTCTCCATATCTACAGATCGGTAAGGAAGGTAATGAGTAATGTCTTACCAATAAGTCGTATTCGCTGTAATTTGTCTCCACAGAAACAACCATCAACAATACGACCCAGAAGAAGAGGAAGACATTTTGCGGGCGACTTAAAGGGACAGCCACAGCACACTCCCTGCCCTGGCAATAATCTCGAAAGGCGAATCTCTTCACCCGGAGTTAAAGCACCAGCACTGGTACTGATACTGGCACATCCTGCGTTGCGTGAGAGAGGCAAAAAGGAAAGAAATCTTCAAGCGATACACACGCAGACACGCTGTTGTTATCCGCACTTGCGTTGGGGGCGGCTCTCAAGGGTTTCGCCGGTTGCTGAGGGTGCGCACGGAATGTTTTGATTTGTCGATTAATGGTTAGAGGATTATTTACGCTCCGTGTTTATTTCCTTTCTTTGGGATTTGCTGTTTGCGTCTTGTCAATATGTTCACTCAATTTGGTTTGTTCTTTAATTAATGTGGAATTTAACACAATGATGAACGACAGATATAATACAGAAAAGGCCCAGCTATTGAGTGCAGGCGTAGGGTAGGTGGCTGCCTAATTCATTAGTTGCCATCGCAATCAAGGTTTCAGACTCCGTTGGTATAGTTTCTCCTGAAATGTCCCATCTTGTACTATGGTTTCGGACCAAGTATATAGAGATAAATTTGGTCGAATGGGAAATCATAAATCAGTGAAAGACAGGGTAATGAACATCGGAAGCAGAATGTTTAATGAAATGAGTCGATTTTGCTTTATTAAAAGTGCACCCTCAAAAAAAAAAACAATCTAAATTGACCAAAATGGCATTTTGTGTCATTAAAAATAGAGGTCCTTACTAATAATAATTTTTAACCTCAACATTAAATATTTGTAGATCACAATTTGCAAATTTTGTATGGAAAATTTTGCCATTTTGAGTTCGAAAAATTTAGCCTGGACACTAAAAATGATTTTTGGTACCGTGGAAAGTGCACGACTGGGTCGAACGAAACTTTCTCCTTCATCAAAAGTTTGGTTGCTTGTTTTCTTATTTTATTAAGTAGGTAGGTAAAAATCTGAGAATCGATCCTAGATAAAGGAAACGGTGCATAGAGTACAGGAAAAGGAATGTCTAGTGTTAAATAAAATGTTAAATAAAATTTATCTGATGAATAACAATGTGACTTTTTATAAGTTAAAGCTGTCAGTATCAGGCAATTGTCCCAAGTTATGGTTAAAGAGGCAAGAGCGTCTACAGTGCTATTTTACATAAATAAGCTCCCAGGAGTTTCTGTTTTCTAAATGTTTTCATTTTTGACTGGAATACCCCTAATAGTACCTCCGGTTTAAGGTGTCTATGGTTGGAAGTAGGGTTCGTGTTAGAACGATATCTTTACATTAATATTTATAAAAGTTTTCAGAGATTTGTTTTTGAGTTTGCATTAGCAGTTATAAGCCGAATATGCCGATGGACGTGTGTGGGGGTGCAATTAAGGTGGGAGTTTCTGATTGTGTAAGGAAGTGGTTGCAATTATTTGAAGGTACATATTCAACGAAGTTGCAATTAGATAAGGAAATATAAATAATTAAAAAAAACAGATTTTTTCGAATTTTTTAAGGAAAACTAAGTAAGGGATCTTAGTTCGAATACTGATTTTATCTTTATACCAGCTAGTATCCTCGACTTCGTCTGCGAAAAATTAGTTCTTTGAGTAACTCAATTAAAATATTTATATCAACAACAGCGCCACTCATCGGGTTCGAAACTATGCTATCATTTCAGCCAACCAATTAGCCCTACACATTTAAATTCATTGGTAAAATACGCAACAAATGGATTTATTTCTTACCAAAAATATAGATATAAATATAGATTATTATTCTTAACTTGAGAAATAATTGGTTCGTCAAACTTGGATCCACTTCTTCATTCCCTTCACGTTTTGTGTAGGGATCTATCAATCCACTCTATATTATTTCTGTAGTTTTATAGTCGTATATTTACCTCTTGCGTTTCACACGCTCAACCAATCTTAACAAATTAAGTGTCAGGTAAAAGATATTCTCTAGGTGCTTATCTTTGCATTTTTACTTTTTTTAAATATTAACAATTGAAAAAGTTTAATTTTACTACATTCAATTTCAACTACGCAATAGTTGTGTACAAATTTTCTTTCATTCATCATGGCCACAAGGCACAAATGACGCCACGAAAGAGTGTCGACGGCCGAAGAGAGTACAGTCGTAAGAATCACAGAGCACTAATAAGAAATTTAAGAGAAAATTGTATTTTAAGTTATGCGACTTAAGTTACAATTTGGCACTTTTTCGAGACTTTTTTTTGCTATTTTGGCCCTTTTTTATTGGAGAAGGCTCCGTAGCCCGTACAAACGACGCCACAAAAGAGAGTTACAGTCATAGGAAATCTAAGAGAGAATTTTTAAAATTTGCGGGGAATCGGGTAGGAGTAGGAAGGAGTGTTGTCTGCTATTACGTTATTTCAAAACATAGTTTTGTTGTCAGTTGTCATTTTCAAGATAGCCTTGATATAATCCAAATACTATAAATGCGAAAAAATATTACCTTTTAACGACCGCAAAACCAACTTTTATGAATTTTGGTATAGGGATAGATGGGACCTCTAAGAATGACATAAGCTACTTCACAAAACGTGAAGGGGATGAAGTAGGGGATTCAAGTTTAAATGACGAACCAATTATTTTTCAAGGTAGAGATTATAGAATTCATCATAGGTATCTATATTTGGTAAGAAATAATACATTTGCTGTGTATTTTACCAATGAACTTAAATGTGTAGGGCTAATTGGTTGGCTTGAAAGATAGGATAGTTTTGGACCCGATAAGTGGCGCTGTTGTTGATATAAATATTTTAATTGAGTTTACTCGAAGTGCTAATTCTACGCAGACGAAGTCGCGGGTACCAGCTAGTATACTCAAATTCATAAAAATTGGTTTTGCGGTCGATATTACAAATGCCATTTCGCATTTTGTGTCTTCATAAAGGGCAGGTAAAAAAAAACACTACAACCCATTATAAATTGGCCAGAATGGGATATTTTTCTGTTGTCAATAAGCCCTTTCTCCAGTCTGCCCACAAACAGCAAATGGGATAATTACATTTTAGCCATGTAACCTATTCCAGAGATGCCGCCCGTGAAATGCCTAGAATGAAAATATCCTTTAACCACTATCTAAATAATACGCTAATCACACACGCCCAGTACGCTTTTGCCCATTGAATTAAAATCACTTTTTCTCGTGGAAGCTAATGCATTTCAACTACTACGCGGATCCCCGAGGACTAACATCCCTGCACGCTGTTTGTAGCAGTTAATTAAACTAGCGCCTGGTGTTCCAGCTCGGCTTCCTGCTGCGGCTTGTTATTGGCTCTAACACCCTGTAGCCCATTATTAAATGCGAAATACTCAACCCACATGTATATATGCACATACAGAGTATAATAAAAATGAACAAATATTGACACATTCTGCGGCAGAGCATCTGTGTCGCGGCGCAGTAGTAGATAGTTGGCAGAATTTTACTACAGCTAATCGGCTAAGAAATAAAATTTAATTGCATTGACGTAAAATCGGGTTTTTGTTTAGCTGGCTGTGCTAATACACGCCATCCCCTACACACATATAAAATGTTAATTACATAAAATCTTGATTTAATGGGGCTACGCACACATGAGCGCATGGTTCATTTATATAGTTGGATCTATCTGTGGAAATATTTTTTTTCCAACTATCATAGCAGAAAAGTGTGGGTGGCGTAACAACTGATTTGGTAATCCATTAGCCATTAAATAGTGTTTGTGTGGCTGCAAGATACTGATTAAAATTTATATGCGAACTTACACCGACAAACATCAGATCGAGTTGGAGATACCTACATACAAATGTATGTATGACCAAAAAGTTAGTGTAACACACCCGCAAGCATTATTTTTGGCGAGCAGTAGTGCCAGTGCCAGGTGGGAGTGGGGGTGGGTGAGTGTGCATGAAATGCAACTCTAATTGGTTTTCCATGTCGACTTGAATATCATGCAATTTTAATTGTTCCCTGTAACGAGTGGAGAAAGGGTTAATTTTAATGAAGAGCGTATACCGTATACACTTTAAGGACTAAATGGACTTGGGTGAAGTTGAAATTTTGAACTGTTGCCTTTTTTTTGGCACTTTTAAAAATATGCTGTCACTGCATTTTAAAATAAATAACAAAACGGGTTGGCCTGATAAGAAAAACCTTAAATAAAACGACTAGGTCGTGTAGATAGGACAATAACGCATCAAGCAGACAGATTTTCAAATACACCCCTGTGGGACAACAAGGCAGAGAAATATCTCACCTCCGATTTAGCAGAAAACATAACAGCGGCCGCAATAAACTTTAGGCAGCTAACTAGGGACCGAGTCGGTTTTAGGGACGTGTTAGTTCTAACCGTGGTCAACCTGGGATTGTCAGCGCCACCTAAAGTTAAAACATGTCATCTACTGCCCAGCTCCCTAAGAACGTCGCTTCTCTTGCATGAGGCCAGAGTTCTGCTATACCTTGAACGATCTGTCAAAAATACGCCCTGGTAGATCTAAGGCTTTTTGTAGGCGCAGCGGCTGGTGTGTTGGACTACTGGCCTATGGTGCCTACGGACCTGTTGCGCCAACTATTTATTTATTTATTTTTTTAAATCTAAGGTTTTGGCTACAAAGGGCGATATCGCTGTGCCTATGAAAAAAAACAGTGCACTCCGGGAGTGCCGACAGAAGTGAAAACTTGAACAACTATACGTGTATTTTTTGAATCGTCAGGCAATATTTTGTTGTGCAGGAAATACTTTTAAATGAAGTGTTTTCTAGTTCATTACTATAAACTACTACTACAAAAACCATAGGTACTACCTACCTACAATTTTCATTTTCGTTTAATGCGCTATTGTATACATGAAAAATAAAGCATACTAGCTAATACCCGTGACTTCATCTGCGTAGAATTAGTACTTCGAGTAACTCATAAAAATATTTATATCAATCGGGTCTAAAATTTTCAATATTAGGACAACTGTCAACAAAACTGTTTTGAAATAACATAACAGCGCTTCTTACTATCCGATTTCCCCACAAAATTTTGAAAATTCCTTCTTAGATTCCTATGACTGTAACTCTCTTCCATAAACTAAATTCTTCTTTTTAAATTCTTCGGACATTACTGCGGAGTAATTTTTCGCCAAAAACAACAAACGAAAACAGACTCAATAATAATTATAGGAACAAAAATATTTTATTTGAACGAATGAATTTTTTCCTTTATTATTATTTATATTGATTACATTCGTTATTATGCAATTTGTAGAATATGAACATGTATTCGTTGTGAAATAAAACAACGAATTTAAACTCTCAGAACGCATTCATCAGCAGACAGAAATCACCAAACACACAAACTATCAGTCAGTGTTCTTAGACGTCTTTCTTTATTTTTCCCACGAAGTGTGTTCATTTTCCTTTTTCACTAAATTTAAATTAAATAAAAGCAAAATTTGTATTGTTCGGACAAAAATCACACTTAATTAATCTTCAGTATAAAAATCGCAGTTTGCTAACACTTTAATGATTATTTTTTGGTACTAGAAATTGTTGCTATAGGCAAATCTTCTTTTTGCGTTTATGTTCATGGTCAACAAAAAGTTTTTCGAAAATATTAAATTCCCTCAAAAAGGTAGAGATACAACGATGTAGGAACACTGCTGAATTCACACGTATTCACAGACAGTAAAATTACGAGCGGGAGGGAAGGGCTTATATTGAAAAAAACTGAGGGGGGAAATGGGTAAGACGTAGTAAAGCTGTCAGTCTATTTCATACTTAGTTTATGCTCTCTTCGGCCGTTGACTCTCTTTCGTGGCGGCTTTTGTGCTACGGCTACGGCGCTACGGTACGGGCATTATGAATGAAAGATTATTTTTCCCTGAATCATAGTTTGTACACAACTGCGTACCTAGTTGAAATTTTATGTAGTAAGATTGGTTGAGTGTGTGAACAGCAAGAGGTAAATATACTACTACAGAAACAGAAATAATAATAGAGGGGATGGATGGACTATTTTAAACACAAAAATTGCAATCTATTGCTTAAAACGTAAATTTACAAAGCATGCAATTAATTGGTATTCTTTAAAATGAATACCAGTGAAACTTATGAAACGCACACCCGATTGCCCCGCAAATTTTAGAAATAAAATTCTGTCTGAAATTACTTTAGCATGGCAAAGGCAAACACACTTCCCCACATTAACATACATACTGAGTCATCAAAAGTGGTTGGCAAATGGCAACGCGAACACTGGTATCACACACACACTTGAGGTAAATTCTCTCTAATGTTTATATACAATGGCCCAACGCGCCTCAAGAGTCTTTACGAACACTGGTGTCGGCAACATTGGTTACACAACATTGGTGTCGCGAGTTCAATGGTTTTATCCCATATCAAAAGTGCCCCAACGCGCCTAAAGAAGTTATCACTTCAAAAATTGCTTATCACTCAGGGTTAACGTGGCGACCACCATGCGCCTTCATATGTTTTAATTTTTAAGTCGCGCAATCGCTCAGAGCTTCAAGACCACCCGTCGAAAATTCATTTGCTGGGTCTAAATGGTTTTGTCAGTCCAAATATCTGCTATAAAAGGGCGATGACAATGGACTTCTATGACTTCTGTTTAAAAATTGCATACGGTGTAAGCTTTCGTCTCTTCCTAAGCCACTTGCTAACCACTTGTGATATTCTAAAAATGGCCTATATTGATGACCATCTCCGTAACAAGACTTTAGGCTTACACCCAAAACCCTAGACCTTTTTTCGTACAAGAATCTTTTTCAAACAACGCCGGATAAGCAGTTGAAAGCACAGAATCACGGTTAATCTGCAAATCATAAATAAATTCCCAACTCCCCGTCTAAACTTCGTGAGACCGTTTGTCAATTGGGTCCTAGGTTGGGACAAATGGCAAGAAGACCATCAGATCAACTATACAGATGAATCGATTCAAGATGGACTTGGGCAGGTTTTTACTCCGAAATTCTTTACCTTTCCAGTTCAATCGGACTTTCTGACTACATCAGTGTGATAGAACTCCAAAACTAGCAACTTAGTGCAAAAATTACGGGTTGGAGAGCCTAATCTAGTTGACTGTTCACAAATGTATTGAAAACTTAGGATAATCAAATATAAATGGGCTGGAAAATAGCTTTTTGTGGTCATCAAAGTTTCAAAAACGATATCGTCCTGACGACCGTCGTCTTACGTGATCCACCCCCTGGTGAAATTCCAAAAACTAAGTCGAGCTTCTGGTGCTTCTCTTAACTACTCATAAACAGACCGTCAGTTCATGTTAATTTGACAGATGATTTAATAAGCGATCCTGCCTGAGAACTTTCTCTGATTCTCATAGCTGAAAGAAGAGAGGAAATGTTTGCATGAAAACGACTTCTTCCTAAGATCTTATCTACTATTCAAGCAATTTTGTATACTTAGCTGGTCCTGTTGCATTACAAAGCCGAGGCGGAAGTGATTAGTAGCGCTATTACTTTGAGTGCCTGCTCTTTATCTCTTATGGTTTCATTTGAGTTACAGGTCGTTGCTTTATGACTTCTCTTTAGCTTCTTTTTGAGAGCTCACTGAATTACAAAAATTAACAGTAATATTGCAGAGATGCATTCGAATTTCTGCAAATATAATATTTTAAACAGTTCTCCTGTAAAGACTTGCTAGAGACAAAATTTTCTAGAAACGGGTCTTCGAATTCGAAACACTGTTTTTGTGTCATAGCGCACTCGTCTTAAAGAATTTCTTTGCATGTTCTAAGAGCTCCAACCTGTCCCCTCTTTTAACGAAACAACTTCGGAAGCTGCAATATTTCTTTAATGTTTTTTTCTTTTTTTTAAGAACAGTCTAAAAACATTAAAATTATAGCAGCTCTCAAAATTGTTTCAGTGACTATCCAAGGAGATAGGCCAGTTCTCTTGCTGTTTTAAAATTACGGCGAGATTACCTCAGCGGAAGACCATGTATTCAGTCCCGCCTACATTTTGCTAAATATTTCTATTAGGCATTTGGTAAATGAAGTTTCGAAATTTTGCCATAAGTTATTTATTTTCTATAAAATTTTGAATGCTTTATTTATATGGCAGTTGTCACGCCCCCATGTCCAATGCTGCTCTTATTTTGAAAGGTGCTTCATTCAGGCAGCATATACTACTTTAGCAAATTTTACCATTTCATCTACTACAATATACCCTTATAGAGTCTTTCCGTCCAACGAAGAAGAGGTGCGTTTGTCCGATGGGAAGCGCCACGCCACCTCATCCAACATCCTTTCCATTGTGATAAGAACCCCTCATACCCCCAACAAATGTTCAATGCTTAATAGCAACTAGATCGGATAAAGATTCTGAAATTATAAAAAGGACAAACAGACAGACGTGTTGCATCCACCTTTCCCCAATGACAGTCCATTGATATCCTCCCTGTAGACATGCTAAAAATTGGAACAATTTCAACACGTGCATCAAATGCAACTGCATACAAAAGGTATACAAGTGTCGATTCAATTTACAAAGGACTTTAATTTACAAAGGACTTATAAGACACTCGCACTGCCCGCAAAGGGGTGTAGTGTACCTCTCTCATTTGAATACAGATAGTACATCTGAGACTAATATCCAGACAAAGAGACTCGCAAAACAGCATCTCAAATCGCAAGCCATTAAGAGATGCACAATTCTTTCTTCGCCAGCCATCGTCCCTGTTGTCGTTTGCACATATCTCCCCAAAAGGAGACGGCTACACAGTAAACACTTATAGCACTGCAGTAATAATATGCCGCCAAAATGTCAAACTGGTGTTTGTTTCTTTCGCAGAGTCCTTAAGGAGTTACAGAGAGTACGGTGCACATTTAAAATTGTTCACCCCTTTGTCACTGTCGCCATCTTTTAGCAATAATTTATGCAAATATTCCAATCTTATCTTCTGTCCGTTGTTTCATAGAGAGCGCAAAGGAGAACAAGACCCGCGCGATAAAAATTCCACTTTGACAAGAGACCAATCCTATTTTAAGTGTTTTTTTCTTCTTCTTCTCCTTCATTTTTTTTTTTTTTTCGTGGCGATCCTTGCGATTGCCCGACGTACCAGAGTACTAGTGCCGGGGCCAAATTGTTTTCTTTATTCGGTTTGGTTGTCGGTTCCTGTGGGGGCGCACACAGTTTTAGTCAGTGCTGTCAATGTGTCGTGCGGGCTGACGGGAAGGGGGCTGAACTAGCTCCTGTTTGTTGGTTTTTTTTTTCTTTCTGGCACACAAAAAAAAAACTCGTCGAATGCAAACAAGCGTCGGCAGATAAATAACAAACCGACGAAAGAAAAAAAAGAGTATTGCGCCAAATATGGTAGTATCCTTTACTGTATGTAGTGTGACACGACGCCGACACACTTGTTTATATAGCCAGACGTGGCGGTTCCTCTTTAGCTGAATTGAAATTCGAAATTTATTTCAAATTGAAATTTATCAAGATATGCAAATGAGAGTCGTCTTCGTCGTGTTAAAATATCGCTTAGATCTTAGGGGAGGACGGGCGCCCCCCCAAATTCGCAAACAATAACTGCCGAAGTCAAAGGATGAACTTTTCGGATTTCGTTACAGCCGAATGGTATCGGAATAAGTCTACAATCAATAGCACGTGGCATAAAGGCGTCGTCATCGGGGCACATCTCTCCGATAGATGTAGCTCAGCTGATAAGGAAACCATAAAGCAGGCTATCAGGTATCAGGAGTCATCTTATAATTCGACCACGTTGAACAAATAATGGATAGCTTTACAGGGCTGACAGAGAGCGGGGGATGTTAGTCTTTGGAATTTTTAAGCAATTTTTACCCATGGTTGGAGGCAGGACATTTTGATGTTGTTTGCAAGTAAATGGAGGCGCATTCATTTTAGAATGGGGGTCCATCGAACTGCCGGTTTTTGATGCGCCCAACTCTGACATTGTTGGCTAGCTAACGGCTCGAATCTACACCACTTGGGTCACTGTGAAAGCCGTTCCTTTACTAGGTTTTAATTGTCAAATGAAATCGTTGTGTAAAATTCCCATCATGATCACATCTGCAGTGTTTCGTGTATGGCATATATCATTGCGGGAGCGTCGTTTTACTTTCAGGTAGAGTTTACCAACACTGCCCCTGAAGAAGCACCCATCCAAACTGCTTGCTTCTTGTGCTGTTTCCTTCTGAGAAGTCGATGCTATCCTTTTCTTGCTCTTGGACAAATCTCTCAGTCACCAATAGTCAAACGCAGCAAATCACTTCCGATGATAGTTTTGCAATTTGGTCCCTGCGTTATGGCTTCAAAAAAATTTGAACTTCTGAGCTGGCGGTGACGTCAAAAATCTTCCCACAGCATCCTTTGTGTGTTTTGCAACGCGTTGGATATCCGCATCAAACTTTATCAAGTAGATTTGCGAATCCGCTCAGAACTTAAGGTTCTGCGGAGGCATAGGAGGCGTCAACTGCAACGCGATTATTTTGACGATCTGGAGCCGAAAGAGCCCCCAGCAGCAGTGTTGCCGTTTGACCCTTTAAGGGGAAAATTGCCTGCTTTTTGAACCTCGAGACACTTGGCCCCACTTTCTTAAAATTATCAAAATGGTCCCTTTTTTAGTTTGAGTAAGATTTTATTCTTTATTACGAAAAGAATGCAAAAATATATAAATTCCTAATGAATATTTTTTTTTCTTTTTTGTTATAAATAAATATCTTCGCTGCTGTTTTTTTTTTTTGCTATAAGTATTTTATGTGGAGGCCCCTATTTTGGGCTCGGGCCCCTTTTTATGCCCCATTTTAAATTTTTCAGCTGCAACAAGACAGACGATCGCCTCTTTATCGCTGATGTCTGAAACTTCCTGCCAAGGTTTTTCTCAGATAAAAATTCCGCTTCTATACAAAAGCTGATCTCGACGACCCCCATAGACCCCTATACTTGTATTATGCTGCAGACTATCTCCTGTTGATCCTCATCTACCATATAGGGAGCTCACAATGTTAAAATGTATCTCAAGGTATACCCACAATCGATAAAAACGCCCCTTGCTAGATCTGAGACAAAATTTTGCAGCATTCGAGTATTAAGCCCCCTATACCCATTCAAGATCGTCAAACTGCAGCAGGACAGCACTTCTTACTGCAAAGGTTTCTACTTTCAAATTCTAAATGAGAAAAGTTACGAAATCGCAAAGGACACCGTACAAAGAATGCGCACACAAAATAAGAAACAAAACCTCTTCCGAATGCATGAATGGCTACTCAAGAGTATGACGTAACGTAAGTTCTGCATTTGCCTGTTTGTGTTGCACTGTACAAAGGAGAAATTACATCACCAACACGTTTCCTTGTTTCTACAACAACGCACCTGCAGCATTCTCACTGAAACACACAAACTCGTCCTTTGAGGTACACAAGTACTTATCGTACACGTACACGAAAAAAATACGACCTAACTAAGACGTCTCTTATTTGGAAAACTATTTGCGACAAAAATGTACGTGTTGTTTGTACAATGACAATATACACGTGTGTGTGTGGGTGTTTGAGGAACTTGAAAAGAAATGTAATTTTATATCAAAAACCTGATTTGAAGAAGATCCCTTTGATGCAAATGTCAAGAGAAAGTTTTTCCTCTGTCTGTACGTACTTTCCCGAGCGAAACGTACTGGAATTAGTTTCGCATTTTCCCGGAACGTAAACATTTGTTAATTTGAAAAGTTTTACATTTCTTGATATAATAGGACTCAGTTTACTTCATCGCATGTTTATAGTTACACGCGCGTCTGCTTGAAAAGAAAACGAAGGACAAACCTAAGTAAATCAAAGGTCCATGTCTCAAATTCGTCTGCATGACGAATTTCTAGCGTTGGTCGTCCTAGTAAACATCTTGAATATTTCAGCGCACAATTCCCTGGTAAAGTCCGAGCTGCATAATCATATTCCATGGGAGAAGGTACAAGTTCATTGAAATGGGGCAAGACTACCCCACCGTATGAATTTCAGAAACAAGTATCCACGGTAAGTGTAATTGAGTCAAACGGTGCAATTAACCCTTGGCGAAATTTACTCCGTCATGTCAGTTATCTTAAGTAGTTCCTATGTTTACCATGTGGCTGAATATATTTCGTGACTTTAAATTGCTTAAGTGGTTTGTAAGTGCACTTAGATGCACTCACAGGTGAACTAGGCCACCACAGAGGACATCCGACAGTTCGAAGCAGTTCAGTCGCAGTGGATTTTTTGACTACGACGATGTTAGTCCAGCCCGATTATTTGTCAGTCCCACTGACCCTTATAAGTAAGTGGGTGCGGTTTGGCCCGAGCCTAGAAGTACGCCCGAATAGCACAGATTGTGATTTGCAACAAAACTTCGATTGTATTTCTGTTATATTTAAGTAATCTGTAACAAAATCCGTTCTATATCAGTTGTATTCATGTTCATGATGGACTAATTGTAACTTTGTCATTCGCAATGTTATAAATACGTTTTTTTAGGTTTTAAATTTGTTTACAAAAAAGGGGGATGTTTGAAAGTAGTTTCATAAAAGTTCTTAAGTTAGAGTTTTAAACAGGTTGGTAATATATTGCAGTAACATTTAGTAAATTTTCATTTTGGGTACCTCTAACTAAAAAGTCCATGAAACTTTTATATAGCAGAATCTTAACAACGAAGTAACTTAATTACAATCAAAAGTCGTAAAGTTTTTATTATGTTATATAAGAAACTTAAAGTCATTGATAAGTTTTTTATATGTTTTTACAATGAATCCTATATTAACAAGTCAAATATGTTTCATTATATGACAGCTACTCTAACGCCATTTGGAATTATTAGCTTCAGTCGTCGTCAATCACTGCTGATTAGTAAAATATTTTTTAATTTCTTATAATGATGTTTATAAGAAAATCGAAATGTCAGCGCCAAGTTTCATAATGTTAACTTCATTATAACTTAACATACTTCACAACATCAAGTGGTTGTAATCAGCGTTGCCAAATCAGCTTTCCGCAATGATTCTATGTTCCAGAAAATGTTACTTTAATGCACAAAAAGAAGATATAACCTCGAAAGTAATATTGTTCCACGCAGATGATCCGCAATTGAAAAATATGTTGTAAAAGTGAAATCAGGTTTTTTATCCTCGAAGAGGAAAAATAGCACTGATATCTAGTTTTATCATTTAAAATTCAAAATGTAATGTAACTTAGATTTTTGGGAAAAATATTGCTTACATTCTTTGAAAGTGTATACTCACCTCGATAATGACAGATAACTGACGGGGATAACATTTATTATAACTGTAATACAGCCGAGCTATTTATAATACCTGGTTATATCTTATATTAAGTTTTTCTGAGAATGTTTGGCAACAGTGACTATAATGGTTCGACCAACCAAAGTAAGTTACAAAGAAGTTGTAATGCTATTAAAGCTTATTTTCAATTATAATGATGTTCCAATAAATATGGAAACAACAGTTTACTAACATTCAGTTGCTATTTTGTTATACCTTAATTTCAATAACATTTCAAACAAAAATTAAAGTTGTAATAATTGCTCATGTTTTAATAAAGTTTCATGTAACAACCGCCATATTTTTCACCATTTTCTGTACGCATTTAACCCCATATTTTAAGATGCGAAAAATACCTTTAAATTTTCCCAATACATAACATAGTTTCTACAATTCAGTTTAATAGAAACTGATTAGAGGGTATATTAAAACTTGTTTCTACAAGTCTTTTGCGATTTTGAAGCTTAAATACAAATTTTAATATATTCTAATTTTTAAACATTTCTTCTATTTAACACTTTTTGAAGGCGCGTGAATTTTCCGGAACCAAAATATTAATGTTTGTGACAAAAGTAGTATTCGTTGGAAGATTTTGGTCAAAAATCGCAGCAAATTCGAACTTCCAATATAACATGCTTTAGATATTAATGCCTTTCAAATCGAATGCATTCACCTTTGCTTTTATACTTCATAATTTGTTTGTCTACATGTAGACTCAAAAAGCATTCTAATAATAACTTATTTAAAACTTCTCGAATGTTTATAGAAACATTTTTTATGCATCTCAGGAGTTACGTTAAAAGCAACATGTTTTCGTTGAAACAACGTAATAAAAACTATCATTTAACAAAAAATAACCTAAGTAAAACACAAATACAACAGACTTGTTGCAAAATATGAGGGGAAATGCGGCTATTTTGGTTACAATGTGGGATGTGACAATGTTACTGCAATGCTTAGGAAATAAATTGATAGTTATATTAGAGTTGTATGTACCAAATTATAACCCAAGTGTGCTATTCGGGCGAGTATCTTTCTTCTATTTTTAGTTCAAAAATATCACTTTGAGGGCTTGAGCGTTTGTATCCTTTGGAGCGATAATTTTCCAGTTACGCTTGCTAAGAGTAACGCTTCAAATTATATCCCAATCACAAGTATTTACAAGGCGAACTACTTCGAACTTGATGATGAGATTCAGCCGCCGAGTTTGGAGTTTCTGACGGAATTTGGCAGGAAGTTGGCCACAGCCATTGGGGAGCAGTTTTGCGAGGTAAATGCAATTGAAGATGGAATTGTTATCAAGGGTCCTCCAAAGGTGGTTGCTCAATTTTTCACGTGTCACAATACTCAGTAAAGTGTCCAGCTGGATCATGAAACGCTTGATCGATTCCCGGGCGTTAAAAAAATATTTTAAAAATTTTAGCAAGCTCAGTTGTTAATCAGAGAATCGGGATCGGCTGGGTCATGGTGGGGTGGACACTATTTACTTAGAGCGAAACAGCCTTGTTCACTGTGAAACCGTTTTCAATGATGAATCCTGAAGTAAAGAGTATAAGGTGCACGACTGGTGGCAGCGAGTTTGACTGGGGCAACACCTTGCCATTCGGTTTTGTTCTTAGCAGAAGTTTGAACTGCCACAAGCTTCAAGTAATATCCATTTTTGTAAGTCTCGAGTGAAGGCATGGTCGTAATTCAAGGACACTCCAACAAAATGTAATCGCAGATAATACAAACGAATAATAATCTCGGTCACATTTTTGGATATTTGCACATATTCCTCGCACTCCTTCAACAAAAGTGGGCGGGCATGTTTCAACGTAAACTCCCAGAAGGCAGTGCTTAAGTTAAAATAAAGTTGAATTTGGTTCAAGGAGGCCATTCTCCGTCTTTTATTCCGACAGTCACATGGACATGCTGCCTTCATCAAACCGTCTATAACCAAATCTAAATCTCCATCTACACAATACAAAACCGGATGTTAATTTAAAATGTTTCCTTGCAGAGCTTCATAGCATTCGAAGATGAAATCGCAGATTTTGTATCTAATTTCCTGAAATCAGTCGTTCACTCCAAGTGGCGTACGACGAGGAATAAATTTCTGTTCGTCTACCGCCAGGATCGATTTAATTTAACATCAAATTTGAGTCACACTTTCTTCAAAGGTAAGTGGTTCCCCATGGTAAGATTTTATTACTTTAATTTCAACCCGCCATTCCATCGCCATTCACCACCGTCTCATCTTCGACTCATGATACAGGACTTAGAGTGGAAACTGCGCTCATACCTTCCACTTTTTGCATAGTAATTTCCGGCCGCTACTCATTCAACTTTCGTAATTAGATTCAGCGTGCTTTGTGTTTCACAAAGCAGCAGAGGGTTATTAATTATTTTAATTGACTCCAAGGACAATGTAATATTTCTTTGATGTTGGTATCGTTTCGGTTTCATTTTTGCCGCCCGCCGCTCTGGATATACAGTAGATAGTACCGCAGTTTACCCAACAGCAGCAGCCTGATTAGTTCTCGAAATAAGTGCCATGAAATTGGATTTTCATTACTCGCCCAGGGAAGAGTATTGCACTTTTGCCGCCACCATTCCTGTCTGAAGGAGTTGTACAGTTGTACATCGTAAATTATGAAGGTTGTCTGTTATACACAAGCTAACCCTATGTCCTTTTTTCGATTGCACAGATCAACCGAGCAACCTCTTTGTAGATGATGTATTCAATTTGAAGACAACGAAGTACACTGGAAGCCGCAAGGACCATCCCGAGTTGGTCTCTCTCGACAGGTACAGTGGTGCGACGAAAACCTTTCAGTTGAATCGAAGTCTATACCCAGACAAGATGAAGGATATGCAGGGCCGTGAACTGATTGTTGCTGCCTTCCCCTACGAGCCGTTTCCGATTGTAAGAAATGTATAGAACATGCATTCGTGTTTGAAGGACTGCTTGGTAATTTATGTTTCTTTAGTCTACAGAGACAAACGCTATGGATGTGGGAAATGGAAATGAAGATCCCTCCAAGAGACTCCTGTTCGATGGCACAGACGCAAAGACTTATTTCCACTTGTGCAGGCTGTACAATTGCACCGTTCAAGTGGACACAAGTGAGAATACATATTGATTTTGATGAGAAGACCGAATGGCGGGCTTTGTCTATCCAAAGGTGAATACGTTGAGTGGGGAACCATATATTCCAACTTCACTGGAGAAGGAATACTGGGGCGGATTTTGGAGCGAAAATCCGACATCGGGATGATAGCTCTGTTCATGTGGTAAGATTGTATTTTGTAGAAAAATAGATCTCATCTGACTGTGGATGAAATGTCCACCCAGCCATGACTGCTCCCATTGCCTGACACTCTCAGGTACAACGAATATCTTCGCTTGGTAGATCTTATAGTTCTCACTCACAACACGATTTAAAGCTCACTTGGCTCTATATATTTCCACAGACGTAAGACGAGCTGGTTCCTGGCCTTTGAACCGTTCCACTGGCTCCTCTGGCTTGGCATAGCCGTTTGCATTTCCATGGAAACAATTGGCTTGCCGGTGACACGAAAGGTTGAAAATAAAAGTCGTTCGTGGATGGACTGCTTCAATTTCGGACTTACCACCACCCTGCGACTCTTTACATCTCAAGGCAGCAACAATGTGGTGATGGCTGCCGCAGTCAGAATGGTCTTAACCGCCTGCTTCGTGATCGACATAATGATAACCAGCGTTTATAGCGGCGATTATCGAGTATTCTCACGATCCCGCTGCGGTGTGACTGATTTTTCATTTTTCAGATTTGAAGAAGCTACTGACAGCGTAGATCGTCTGGCGAAACACGGACTCGTCTGGGCGGGCACTCCATTCGACTGGCTTTTGGCTTTTAACGACACAAAAGACGTGAGTTTGGGAGTTTTAAAATAAGTTTTCAACGAAGATTGCGACATTCGCTCGACTTCTTGGGCTTCTTATTTGGAACGTAGTCTCTCGGTGTGACGTAGGCAAGAGACACAGCAAAGCCCTTGTGGCGGAGGCTGTAGTACAAAAAAACGCCACTAACAAATTTTCTTTATCTCTTGTAAGCCGATTATCTTAAGCTTCATTCATATCTCTCTACGTCTGTGTCTCCACATATAGGACGCGAATCTTCAGATCTTGGCAGACTTCCTCGTGTACTCTTACGAAGCTTTAAAAAAATAAAGTAAAATGTCGTCGGATTCGGGATTTGTTTTGGAGCGACTGCAATTTGGTAAGCGCCATGAGGCCTAATGCCGGCATAGGACTATCTTACAATAAATGTTGTGTAGCGCCATAGGACACTTTGCTATTCCCGGTTACATTCAAATTGATGCAGTAGAGCGCCTAAAAGTCATGGCGGACGATATTTACTACCAGTAGTGTACGGCTTTCACTGCCCGCCCATGGCCACTTTTGGAGAAGTACAACTAATTTCTGCTGATGGTGCAGTCAAGTGGACTGAATGAATTCTGGGAGTGGATGGTTGGTATATTTCTATAGGTACTTGTCAAATTTTGATGGTTGACAAACTATTTCCTTGAGGTGGTGTCAAAACATTTGGACGGGAATATGCAGAAGCAGGTGGAAGCGTCAAAGTTCACCAATTTTGAGGATGTTGGCGCTGTGAAGTTGGGAATGGAGAACTTCGCTGGAATCCTTGTGATTTGGATTGTTGGAGGCCTTCTGGCAGTGATCGTGTTCATTGGCAAGATAGTTGTTGCCTGTAGAAATGAAAAATAAATGAAGCTGTTGTGTTTGAGTGTTGTGTGTCCTGAGCCTTTTTTTATCTGTAGCTTCTTCGTAAAAAACAAGTTGTCAACATGCACTCTCTACGACTGTCAAATGCCATTCAAACCAAAATGATTGCCCTGTTTCTCCCTGGAGTTATATATCCACACTAGCATTGCTGACAAGTTCGACGAAGGGAGTAGGTACACCAACTGCAGGTATACCCGCTCAGGTCTTATTCATCAATCAATTAAATTAATTTGATCAACGATTACAATATTTTCACATCCCTTGCCTTCATTGATGGGTGATGTTGTCTCACTTTAGTTATCACAACGCTTTATGTCACCTTTCCGTTTCGTGATGACCCCTAAGGATGTGCTGTGCGGATGAGGATGCGAATTTGAATGCGTCGCACACGTGTACCATCTGCCTAGGTATAGGTGTCGATGAAGGCCATCGAAACAGAACTTGAGGCGGACAAAGTGAATGGATAGCATATGTGCCATATTAAGTGGCATTAGCATTAATTATTTCAGAGGCTGACAATAAATAATTGGTTTGGAGATTTTCCACAGGATTAAGTTATTGAAGGGACGTGCGGTGAGTCGGTATGTGGTCAAGAAGGAAATTGTTTTGCAGAAGATTAGCCGCAAAGTTTGAATGGATGTGGTGACAAGTGGCTGCACTTGGGTGCAAAGTAACAGCTCAGTGAGTGATTGATGGTTTAACAGGGAGTTTGGTGCGACTTTAGGTGTCCGTTTTTTGGTTTAAAACAAAGTTCGAAAGAAGTTTGTCCAGTACTTAAGTGTACTTACTATAACAGCGTACAGAGAAGTTGGGCCCTTGGTAAAATGTTCCATTTAAAGATAGCTTCGCAAGAGGGTGCTCTACGACACGCCGGATGAGATGACTGAAACTCATCTCCAGCCACAACTCTTTAGATGGTCAAATGGGCAGCAATCCGCACCATACGCCTGTCGTTGTGAAGTTACCATCTATCATTGTCATTGTGCGACCGACT
Source organism: Cheilosia impressa (assembly GCA_948293265.1). Lineage (NCBI taxonomy): Eukaryota > Metazoa > Arthropoda > Insecta > Diptera > Syrphidae > Cheilosia > Cheilosia impressa. The sequence continues at coordinate 51,370,352 of OX411884.1, read as the reverse complement.
TATAGCTATCACCAGCTTTCCTGCATGTGGGCGATTTTAGCTCGCTCTGAGCTGGCGGTATATCTTATAAGTATAGCTCGGTGTCGACTTTGACCAGTATAACTTATTGCAGATAGCTTCTAAGTGGATGTCACGGTTCAGATCGAGCAGTAGCCCCACCTAAAAAGAAGACGAACCTAGGTCTTCTGAGAACTCCATGTCCAAATCAAGTACTGAGCTGGGCGCAGTTGCACAGCCTTTCAGACAAATAGGGAGATATGGCAATATATCATCCGAAGGTCTTTAAAGCCAATCAACTGCACGTCCATTTTACATACGAGACGAAAACTGATTCGGTCACAAATGGCCTGAAGCTCGTTCACGTCCCAGCCCCCCAGTCCTTAAAATATTAAAAAATAAAAATTAATAACCCCCCCAACGGCGAGTGGCGAGTGCGCCTTTCAGCTGCCGGTTCAATGTATACCCATCTAAAGCAGGTTTAGCCTCGGGGACTCGAACGGGTTGATGGAGGTGAAGAAAAGGCATTTCTACACCATCGGTGATAAATGAATAAATGGCTGCTTAACCCCATGGTCCTGCGTCAAGTACACTTGTCTGCCTTGTTAATTGCTTCTGGAAATTCGCTTACAATTTCCACCCCCGCAATTATAGAGGGTTGACTATATTAATTGCACATCGGGGTGATATTAACTTTGATTGGTTATTTATGAAAAAAATGGTTACATACCACCATCTTTTTTATCTCTAAAAAGTATGGACAAGCCACTCAATCGAATCGACTTGGCCAAATTTAAATCAAGCGAAAACTATCGGTAGAAGTTTGACATTTGCCAGATAACCGCACATATAATCGTCTCTTGAGATAACATGGTAACGTGTTTGAGGAGGACATTTAAAACTTTATGCGGCTACGATGCTCTGAAAGACTGTAGCATACGACATGACAGTGCGGTTAAGAAAAGTTTGTGCAAATCTTTACTTAGATCAGGGCAACAAGTTTCCGCTTCCAGGTGACTTAACAGATGAAGTAGCTATCTAAAATTGAACAGAAACAGAAGTTTGAGCCGATAAACACACAAAAAATATGCGGCGAACTTAGGGAAAGTGTTTTGCTATTCACTCGATGGAGGATTTGAGAAACTTTCTAGACAAATATCGGCAGCATCTTGGTCAACGGTGGTTTAGGAAGGGTTTTGTGATATTTTCTTTGATTTCGGTTGAAAGTTTGCATTGTCTAAGTTGTCAGGTGAAGCACGCTCTCAAGTGCTAAACGCACTAAAGTCTCATGGAAATAGGTGGCATTTTGTTGGTGGCTTAATTGAACTTAGTGAGGCCACGTTTTTAGGCCTTCGGAATTTGTGGGGAGTCCTATGTATAGGGCTGGACCTCTTCCAATATTCCTGAGTAGAAAAATAGATTTTTGGGATTTTTTTAAAAGCGGTAGTGCTTTCACTACCCGAACCGAAGCCTGCAAGGACGAACAAGGGAACATCGTAGTAGAATCGCAGTCGATGCTGAGGGTATGGAGGAACTACTTCTGCAGACTGTTTAACGGCGATGACGAACAAAATCCCGCTGTCAGGCAGAATGAACCATTCAACCTGGACGATGAAGACCAACAATTCCGTCCACCCGACCTGGACGAAATGAAGACAGCCATATCTAAGCTTAAGTCCAACAAAGCCGCTGGAGCAGATAACCTAGCCGCCGAGCTGTTCAAAGCGGCAGGCGATGACTTGGTAAGGAGCATGCACCAACTCATCTGTAAATGGTCGGAGGAAAGTATGCCCGATGAATGGAACCTCAGCATTGTTTGCCCGATCCTCAAGAAAGGAGACCCTCTGAACTGCGCCAACTACAGAGGTATAAGTCTTCTTAACATCGCCTACAAGATCTTATCTGCCGTGTTGTGTGAACACCTGAAGCCTTTCGTCAACAACCTGATTGGTCTCTATCAGTGTGGCTTCAGGCCAGGAAAGTCTACCATTGACCAAATATTCACACTGCGGCAGATCTTGGAGAAAACCCAGGAAGTCCAAATCGATACCCACCACCTTTTTATCGATTTTAAGGCCGCCTATGACAGCATTTATAGAGACGAGCTATACAGAGCAATGTCTAGTTTTGGCATCCCTGCCAAACTCGCCCGTTTGTGCAGGATGACAATGGAGAATGCACGCTGCTCCATTAAGGTCGGTAAAGAACTTACCGAGACCTTCGATGTCAAAAAAGGATTTAGACAAGGCGATGCGCTGTCATGTGACTTCTTTAACATCGTTCTTGAAAGAATAGTGCAAAACTCAAACGCTAACACCAGAGGCACTATCTTCCAAAAGTCCGTCCACCTACTCGCTTACGTCGACGACATCGACATAATCGGCAGAACGCACCGTGATGTCACTGGCGCGTTCGTGAGCATTGAGACGGAAGCGGCAAAGATGGGTTTGGCGGTCAATGAGGGCAAGACAAAGTATATGCTGTCATCAAGAAAGGACACCCAACACCGACGTCTTGGACAAAATGTCACCATAGACAGATATAACTTTGAGGTGGTAAAGGACTTTGTCTACCTAGGCTCCGCTATGACTTCAGACAATGACACCAGCGCTGAGATTAAACGAAGAATAACTCTTGCCAATCGCTGTTTCTTTGGGCTAAGAAAGCAATTGAGTAGCAAAGCCCTCTCTCGAACAACTAAAGTGACCCTTTATAAGACCTTGATCATCCCAGTCCTACTTTATGGTGCAGAGGCATGGACTCTATCAAAATCGGATGAGGCTACACTTGGTTACTTCGAGAGGAAAATTCTTCGAGTAATTTTCGGTCCCGTCTGCATAGACGGTGAATGGAGGAGGAGATACAACGACGAACTGTACGGGCTGTACAGCGACATCGACCTGGCCAGAAGAGTGAAGGTCCAACGACTGAGGTGGCTGGGTCATGTAGAGCGAATGGACGTCAATGCTCCGGCCCGGAAGTTCTTCGAATCCACACCCGAGGGACGGCGCAGTAGAGGAAGACCGCGACTCAGGTGGCGCGCGCAAGTGCGAAACTGGAGACAGCTGGCCAAAGATCGTGCTGGCTGGAGACGCTTGTTGGTTGAGGCCCAGGTCCACCACGGACTGTACCGCCACCTTAAGTAAGTAAGTGCTTTCACAGGGGATTCCTTTACTTAGGGTTAGGAAGAGAAAGGTTGCAAGTAGGACCATAAGAACCTTGATGGGAAAATTTCAGCTGGCTTACATTAAATCTGATCGGTAAATATTTCTAAACTCTGGTTATTAATGGAGACAGACTGCTTTTCTACGAAGAAGAAAACAAAAGTGCAAAGACTGGGGTGCCTATGTAAATATAACAGGGGCCAGTTGATCTTGCCAAACTACACCTAAGGAGGTGCTAATGAAACAGACCTTTTCGTTAAGAAGTTCGCATCTAAATCGATTCTAAATCGAGTTTTTAAAGAAGGAAAGGAAGGAGTTCGACTTACCCGTCTTGGCCCTTCCTAAAGTCGATGTTTTATCGGGAAATTGCATTTTTACCTTTGCCACCCAGCTCAGCATAAAGGAAATTTGGAGCAATCACTCAACAAAGTCAAGAACTGATAGAGGGAACTTGGGCGATAGTTTTCTGACCCAAAAGCAAAGTGTCAACACATCTATGAGGCTAAAATGTATACCTTAGAACGAGTGTTCAAACAAATTTCGACAGAAACAAAGCCAACTATGAAATAGCTATAAGGTCAGAAAGCTATCATGGCATTCGACTGCTTAATCTTATGGGGAACATAGGTACCTCCCCAAGGTGTAAGTATAAAGTACGATAGACGAAATGGTAGCTGTATGGAATAGGTACCTCTTTCTCATATAAAAATGGTGAGATTTTTCGGTTCCAAACTCAGGTTTTTCAGCTGCCGACTTCATCCATATTTTTTTTTAAATAGTCTCTTTGACTGCTTGTCCGTCCTTAACCGTTTTTATTTAATTGCGAATAGCAGTCACAAAGATAAGAAAAATCAGACCTCAATGTCCACTTTTATAGGTCAACTTAAATTTGTGCTGCTCGTGACTAAAATGACAATTTTGAACATAGACCAAGGAGAAAGTTTAAAATTATTTTAGCAACAACAGAGACAAAGAGAACTGAAATTCTGATCCACCAGAGAGGCGAATTTAGACTTCGGTTTTGATGAGTACCAAAAGACCAAAAGACTCGATCGTTTGTGAGGAGTAGCATTAAAAGCTTAGCCCAAATTCTGTCCAAATTAGAAAATATTTGTCGGATACATTTTAGCTTTCTAAAAACAAGCTGCGAAAGTCTGACACTCATTCAATGAAGCTTACTTAGGCCAACATGACCGTCAGACTTTTCGTCCACCACTATTGTCAGGGGGCTTTACCCACGGAGGCATATTTGTCCTTAGTAGGTAAGCTATGCCATAACTTGGTCTCGATTAAATCTACTGAGGAACTAATAAGTAACCACTAAAAATAAAAGGCCCTGAATGATGAAACCAAAAGTTTTCTCTAAATCCGCTGGTTTCATATGCCACTATCACCATTATGACTTTAGGCCACGGGACACCCCTCACTCCACCCAACAGATTCTCGAATTAGCTGAAGCTCTGCAGAGGTTTTCTTTACCGAATGTTAATTTGGTGCAGTGGCTAAGGGGTTAGTGTGCTGCACTACAATTGAGCGACAGGTTTTGCCAAAAAAAAAATGTTTCCACTGCGCTAACTCTCGTGACAAACATCCGACTGTACAAATCTCCGGTGAGAGCTTTACTTTCTGTTTTAAATAGTAAGTCCCTTCCATTCATAACTAAGCTAGGTCTAGGGTCCCATACAGATCTTTCAGCTTATAGTTTCATATTTTTCCTTACCATCTTTCGAAAAATGTGAAAATACATAACTCAGCATAAGAGTTTCAAATTTTTTCCTCGCAGTCTTCGGAAAAATGTAAAAGAACTTAACCAGTATTCCATACAAATTCACCCAACATTTTCAAACTGGCAGAAAAATGCCCTTAACACCGTCCCACCCGGCTATATACAAACATCAGGCGGCACATCACCGCGAAAGGCATTCATCATTCTTATTTGTGCAACAATTGAACTCGATGATTAATAACTTTCAAAACAAGGTCCTTCCTTTGATGAAAATATGAAAAACAGAATTGATTGCCATTTGCGACAAAAGTTTGACAGATTATCGCTCATTGTTCTCGTTTGAGCAGTAAGTCTATTGATAAGTAATTGTGTTCGCTATAGAATTGTCTCTCTCCCTCCCTCAACCTCTTGCAGTATCAATTTTTAATTAAACGCTAAACTTCTCTTATACATCGATCCAATCGCATACGAGTGTATAACGAAACAATGGCAATATTGCATCGCTGTCCAATATCAATCACGGAGCCAACAATGTCACATACCATAGAAATAGAATTGGCTTCCAATTTTACATCGTGACCGTGACATGGTGCGCTGTGGTCGGTGGTACTTTAAAAAGGACGATGACGATGATTCAATCACAATCACAGTCACAGTCACATACGCCCGCACTCCAAATCTGTTCAAATGCAGGAAAAAAAAAACACAACCCATAAAGCCAAACGAGCGAGGCAATTCTTTTTGATTTCTCACCCTCCCAACTAAAATCAGGCAACAAAAAGAGACGGCAAACGGGCCAAAGCAAAGGCAATGTCAAAGTTTATAGAGAAAAACGGGCTTCGCTCTGCGCACATTTATATGTGTTAGCTGTTTGGTATTTGTGTGTCGTGTGTGTCGTATTGTGTGCTGCCGGACGATTGTAATTAATCGCTGTTCGCTATATTTCTCTGACACCAGCAGAACCAGCAGGAATAGGAACTAGGAAATGCGGCCTGGATGTGTCGTCGTTAGAGAGGACAATATGGAAAAGTCAACTCATTCGTCGTCGTTGTCGTTGTCGTTGCCGGACAGGATCACATCCGAAGATGAAAAAGTGAGTTAGACGCAAGAAAAAAGCGGCCGGTAAAGGAACGGACAAAAAAAGAACTCCAACAGCCAACATGGTCCTGGTGCCTCCATCGGACACACAGTGCAATTTTCTCTCTCAAAGGGAACAATTTGTAAACTTTGAGTGGTCCTGATTTCGCAGTCGCATTCGTTCGCATTTGTCCTTAGTCGTTCATACTCTGCGGAGTACGTGAGGTCCTTTTTGATTTGTGCATTTTCTGCAAATTGTATATAGTGTTGCAGTTCCGGGGGGTTTCTTTTTCTTTTTTTCTTCTCCTGCGGACATGTAAGAGTTTCGAAAAATCCAGCATGCGGTTCATAATTGAATGAACATCTGAACTTTAATGCGGCGTCAATTGGAATGACATCATTGCTACTTTTTTGTTTTTATTTTTAACTTTTCGGCTCATGCGATCTGTACATTCGTCGCTGGCATCGTCCACCATTTGAGGGCCACTTCTGCCACAAGCACCAGGGTACTTATGAAACAACCGCCAACCCAGAGCACCATGATGCCGGCGAAGTTCTTGGCACCCAACGCAACTGGTCCGCCAGCATCGAAATTGACATAAGCCGAGGCTTCGACTTGATTCTGCATTTTCGTATCGAGATGTTTGGCCACCACCTTACATTACATTATATAATCATATGGCTCAGGAGGTGTGGGTAGAAGACTCACCAACCACTCCCAATACTTGAGCAGTCCCCCGGACTGCACCATCAGGCAAAAATTGTTGAACTTCTCCATTAGAGCCCATGCTGGCGTGGCATACGCTATACAATACTCGTAGGCGATGTCCTCGATCAAGATTTTCATGCGATCGACGGCGGCCTGCTCGATATACGCCGGTATGGCAAAGTGTCCTATTTATGAAATCTTATGAGTTGGATAAATATATATAAAAAGTGCTGACAACTTACCGAACTGCACTCGTTCGAGAGCGATGCCGATGTGTTCAGTAAGACTCTTGAGCCGCAACTCCTCAGGGCTGTAGATGCGATTGAGGTTCACAATTTGACGGATTTTTTCCTGCAAGAGAGCTTGAATTTTTCAAGGACATGCGTGTGTGGTGTGGCTGCTTACATTCTGGGTGTTCTGCAGCGTGATTATCCAAGCTAGAGACGTGGCAACCCAAATGAGATCCTGCTTGATCATGCGATCAATACTGTCTGGCGCCTCTTCCCACCTGTAAGAGAAGACCTTTCAAAATGACAAGAACAACTGGTTCACTTACATACGTGGGAATGGTTAGAATGGCTGCCAATCCGCCGCCATATATGCTGGTTATGATGATGTCAATCATGTAGCACGAGAACAGCACAATTCGGACAGAGGACGCCCTCACCACGTAGTGGGTGCTCTGCGAGAGGAACAGCTTAAAGGTGGATATGTAACCGAATTGGAAACTCTGTGCCCAAGTGTTGCTGCTGTCCGTTTCCATCTTGCGGGTGATTAGCAGTCCAAGGATTTCCAGAACGAAACAGCCACTTAAACCGAGCCACAGGTTCACTTGGAAGGGTTCGAAGGGTAGGAACCAACTTGTTGTGCGGCTGAAAGGAGGGATTTCCATTAAAATTATGTACAACCAATACTACGATGTAAATTCGTTACCTTGGTGCTGGAACTAAGCAGGTTATCCCCGATCTGGATGTGATCGCGGACATGTCCAAGAAGGCATATACCTCGGGCCTAGTTGGGGAGTTGAGTCACTGTCTGATACTGTCTGATATTGGGACAATTTTTGCATGGAGTGCTTTTGTGAAAGTCTCTCACCTACTGGTCTACCTTGTAGCTTGGCTGCGGTAGTTCTGAAGCCACATTGCCAAGGAAATGTATTAAATTTCTGTCAAATTTCTTAGAAATGACTTCGCAAATTCGGTCTTTTAACCATTAAAATAAGATGGACGCATAGAACTCTAGCTTTTCTGACGAATTTCATAGAAATTCAATCATCAACCCGAACTTTTTCGCATCACAATAAGATGGTCGTCTAAAACTGCAGCATGTCTGACGAATTTCTTAAAAATTCCCTCGCAAACCCGGACTTTTTTTCATCACAAAAAGATGGTCGTCTAAAACTGCAACATGTCGGACGAATTTCTTAGAAATTCCTCTACAAACTCCGACTTCATCACATCAAAATAAAATGGTTGTCTAGAGCTGCAGCATTTCTGACGAATTTCTTAAAAATTCCCTCGCAAACCCGGACTTTTTTTCATCACAAAAAGATGGTCGTCTAAAACTGCAGCATGTCTGACGAATTTCTTAGAAATTCCTCTACAAACTCCGACTTCATCACATCAAAATAAAATGGTTGTCTAGAGCTGCAGCATTTCTGACGAATTTCTTAAAAATTCCTTCGCAAACCCTAACTATTTGAGATCAACATAAAAGTTTGAGCATTGAAAAGAATAAACATCTTCTTTGAGCCTAAAAGACCCTTTATTGTGCGAATAGCTGTCATAAACAAAGTGAATAAATTTGACCTAAAAATATTCTGTGCCGCTACGAAAATGTTCAAATTGTCCACACTAGACCTCCCTAAAGCGGTAATACAGTAGCTCCCCCATGAAGACCAAAATGCTTAAACCAAATCCTATAATCAAAACGGCCAGCAAGCCAACAAAGTTAGCCATATCCAGCCGGATCGGTCCTAGTTCCTTAAAGTTCGTCTTAACCGATGCCTTGATTTGTCGCTGCAAATTTATGTTCATATAATCAGCTATCACCTGAAAAGCCAGTATATAACTTCAACGTCTTTAAAAGTAGTCTTTGTCACCTTCCATTGAAGGTGCTTCGTCACTCCACTCGATTGCATCATGAGAAGCAAATCGTTGAATTTTTCCAACAGAGGCCAGCCCCGCGAAACAAATGCAACGTTGTAGGTGCTGTAGATGTCGTCTACCATTATTTTCAAGCTGTCTATCAAGTCTTGGTCTAGGTAGTCCAACAATGCGTAATGTCCTTCAAAATGTGTCAAAATTAGCATTCAAGCCGACTTAATGGTGGCGACTTACCGTAGCCGGCGCTCTCGATCGCATAGCCAAGGGTCTTGTCTCGCTTTTGTTTGATCTCGGCCGAGCTGAGGACGCGAAAGTTCCTAATAACCTGCTTTGTTAGGGCCTTATCCGGGGGAAAGTTCGTCAAAGAGGTTTAAATGCGTTTTGTTTTTATTCCCTACTTACATCCTCCGACTTGTTTATGGTGAGAATCCAACTCGTCACAGTTCCGACCCAAATTTGATTGTGCCTGGCCAAACGCTCGAAACTGTCGGCGACTTCCTCCAAGCTAATGACAATCGTACACTTATCATCAGGCTTAGATGGGGATTTGTCCGTACTTACTTGGGAGTGGTTAGAATGCTCGCCAGTCCGCCGGCATAAACACTCGTGATGATGATGTCAATCATATAGCAGGAGAACAATACGATTCGCACTGCAAACGATGATGGCAGATAGCGACAGCCTTGAGAGACAAACAACTTGAAGCTTGTCACATAACCAAAGTAGACACTTTCGGTCCATGAAGCACTGGTGGTTCTATCAGCCCATCGAGTAATAAGCAGGCCGATTGCTTCCAAGCACAGACAGACAGCTGTGCCTAGCCAAAGGTGCCAGTGAAATGGCTGAAGGGGCAGTAGCCAACTAGCTAGCCGCCTGGGGGAAGTAAATTTTATTTTTAAAATGCAGGAGACTGTCGTAATGTGGTAAAGCGTACCTCGGTGCTGGAACCAGACATTGAACAGCAGACCTACCTACAGGAGCTGACATATCTAGGTAAAGATAGTGTTCATACCTAGCGAAGAAGAGGTGGTTTAACTTTCTTAAATATGTTCGAGTTGACACTGCGGACGCACTGATTACTGAGGGGTTCCAGTCATGCAGTTCTGGAGGGTATAACAGTCATGCTTGGGGGGAAATATATCTAGTTAGCCATGCAAAAATATTCCTGGGGTATTGCAAAAGATTGTACAACAAAAAGAAACAGAACAGTAACTATGGTTAAGGACATGCATAATCAAAGTTGTACAACATTTCTTAAAAAAAAACTCATAGGCTACATTGTGTTAGGACGCTTGTAACCCGTTTTAAATATTAGAGACGATGTTCGACTTCTCTGCCTTGCAAAAACACCCTCGTTTGCAGTTGCTGTTACATTAGGGGCGACCTATCTGGGAGACTATTGTCAGAGGACATCAACTTAGAACAATTTAAGAAGTCCCTTGAACAACTGACGCTGAATTGAGATGCAGGTTCATTTCCTGACCAAAATGTCGTTCCATAAATTGACCGCCAGAATACAATAATTGTTCAAATAAATAAAATGAATCTGATGATGAGTTAGTGGTGTAGTTCGAAATACGTTTAATTGCAATTAAATAATTTTTAGCAAAATTAATGGTCCCTTCCAAAAGTTAGAACTTCAGCCTTCGCTGAAAAATAAATTTCCCAAGAACCATGCACTAAAATAATCTGCAAAAAAAAATTCTCAATTTTATGACAAAGCAAAACATGCGGGAATGCACCTACCCAAACCACTCTTTCATTTGTTTAATTCTACATAAAAATCGGTTGTGAAATACCGCCGCAGTCGGTACGACAAACACGTGCAACCTACTAGCACAACAATTTCATGCATTTCGCAAAAGCATTCCATGCAACAGTAGAAATAAATTTAAAAATTTCAGCACTCACCACATGTACATCGCCATCATGCTAACGTCCGCCTTCCGTTCGAAAACCAAGCCCACGGCACCATCTGACGTGAAGTTGTCATACACATAGCCCCACTCGGCTTCTTCGCCTTTAGAATAAAGACCCTTTTGATGCAACAACAATTCAACAAAAAAACTCTGCATACTTGCATCCACTTGCACGGTGCAGTTATACAACCAGCATAGGTGAAACAAAGCCTGTGCATCTGTACCGTCAAATAAAAGTCTCTTGGACGGATCCTTATTGCCATGCGAAACATCCATCACATTGGTGGCAGAGACCTTTGGGAAAAATTATAATAACTTCCCATAAAGCTGAACAAAACATTGTAACTAACGTTTTTCTTGAGAACCGTGTAGGGCTCATAAGCGAACGCTGCTGCAATCACTTCGCGACCCTTCATATCCCTCAACTTGTCCGGGTATAGGCTCTGGTTGAATTCAAAAGTCCCCGTCTCACCGCGGTACCTGTCCAGCAGAACTAATTCCTCGGGCTGGTCGTTGCGGCTGCCCACGAATTTTGTCGTTTTCAAATCGAACAGCGTTGCATTGAGCATTTCCACAAACAGGATGTTGTTCAGATCTGGTGGGAATATTTGTCGGCAGTCCTTTAGAAGTAAGTGTGACAATGCTCACCCTTGAAGAAAACATTATTCCATTCGGCGACATCCACCTGATCCTTGGTGTAGACAAAGAGAAACTTGTTCTTCAGCGAACGCCATTTCGAGTGCAGGACCGATTTCATAAAGGACTCGGCAAACATCTTAATCTCGTCCTCAAACGCAATGAAGCTCTGAAAGGGGTTTCATGGTGGTGGGAAGGACACGCACTGGACTAAGTTGCACCTACCTCACAGTGGGTATGGTTTATGGACTCTACCAATTTGGCGTCGAATTTGGTCAGCAGATCCAACCGGCTGGCGGGTATTTCTGCCTCCTCAACGAACGCCGTCTTGGAGAGGCTTGCAACGGCAGCATAACTGTCCATGTTCGACTGATGCAAATTAAATGGGAATTCATCGTTCCAAAGGATACACACACTGGTCGCATCGTAGTGGTATGTTTGCACTGAAATTATAGAGAAATCACTTGACATTTGTGCGGCAGGACACTATTTTCACAGACACACAGCACCCACCTATCAGATTAATTAGTAGGGACACGTGTTCGTAAGCGAAGGATGGAGGTTGCAGCATTTTTGTATGCTTACCGACGAATGCTATGCCGCGACTGCACTATGATCTGCAAAGTGTCCCTTTTATAGGCCGATTTTCTCCTTCAGACTATTCCACAAGGAGGCGCACTGTGTTTGCGTGCTTTCTAATTTTGTTTACCCTCATCGATGAGTTGCGTTGTTTCGGTCTGTTGTTGATATTGCACTGGTTAAAGGATACCAAGGTTGCACGCAATTGTAAGGAACACAATGACTCTGTTTTTGCATTTTAATTCCACTCGTATGTGGTGTGTGTGAAGGTTCTTTAATGCCGGCCTAATTGAGCCTAACTGGGTGGACCCATACAATTTATTGATGACATGGGATCTCACAACATCTATAGATCCTAGACCTTGTCTCCGTAAACCGGTCGCAAAAATCTCTCGTTAGTTGAAGTGGCTTTTCCCTTGTGGCAGCATCTTGTTGGTTGCAACCTGTCGATGAACAGATTCCACGGATTCAAATGGAAGAGCAGTTTTCATCTCGAATTTCTTATCTTTGGAAGTTGTTGCTGTGTAAAGTGTAACCCCCTCTACAACCAGATAGTGGTATGTCTTCGTCATACTCTATATAGGAGTTTCTTTTTATTCGATCGTATAATTCACACTTGACTTGTGTGAGGAGTGATTCCGAAGGCAAGGGGTACCTCAAGTGCGTTGCTACTACATACTATACTACCTTCTCGTATTTACATTGCTTTTCGCATGTTTTGTAAAATCATGCCGCTCAGTTTTCGACTGACAGATGAATAGAAACCTTTGAAGTTACTCCTACAAAATCTAGGAGAAATGTATACCCAGAATCTTCCTTCGGTGTGCCAATTTAAATTATTTTGCGTTGCAGAATCTTCAAGTATACGTGTGTGTCAATCTGAACCAATTGAGATGTTTTTTTCAGGAGACTGTGCCCTGACAAGTTTCCGACGATTTTCGAGATCTAGTTCGAGAAGTTCTACAACTCTTTAAAGTGCATTCGACTCTACAAGTCCCGCTTAAGGTCTGACCACCTCTGGTGGGTTTTCTTTTTAATTCTGTTTATAATCGTTCCCAAAACACAATTACCAATATATATTTTTAGTTTTGACTTTAAATTTAAGGACTAGTACTCAGTGGCCATATTTTCCATAAAAATTTCGCAATTGTAAGCCTTTGCAACTCAAGACTTAAATTTATTATAAGTACGGTCCAATGTTTTAGTACACCCGAGGCTGTCGTACTTCTACGCGAAGCTGTATAGACCTCTTCAGAAAGCTGATGAGCTTACACCGAAAGCTGTGATATAGCCTCTAAAAATATTTGTAGTACCCACTCGCAATACCTCGTATAGTTCTTCTTTTGAGCTCAAAACAGGTTACCTTGGAGGTTACCGTAACCTCATAAAAGATCCCTATAATAAGCTTGTAGGTATCTGTGAAGTTGACATAAACAGCTCAAAAGCCGGACATAGCCTTTAGAAACCCCTTAAAAAACTACATTTCGCCTCCTTTGCTGTTACTTCAGAACCCTTTTGGTATAGCTACAAGAAAAGGAAAAGAAAAAATATCAAGTAACGCGTGCAAGAAATTTTTTATTGACTAAAAGTAATAGGACAACATTTGAAAAACCTATTTTCGATTTCTGCGGGCCACAACTATCTCCCCAATGAAGACGAAAACTGCAAGAACCGACCCGACAATCCAAATCACAATGATTCCAGCGAAATTCTCCATTCCCAGCTTTACAGGACCGGTATCCTCGGAAGCTTTTGACATTGAAGCCTTCACTTGCTTTTGAATATTTTCGTCCAAATGTTTCGATGCCATCTTCAAAAGAAGAAAAAAACTGAAAATAAAATTCATCAACTTGACGATACGAACCATCCATTCCCAGTACTGCTTCAATCCACTCGAGTGCACCATCAGAACAAAGTTGTTGTATTTGTCCAAAAGTGGCCAAGGGCGAGACGCATAAGCGACAATATAATGATAGAAGATGTCGTCTATCATCACCTTCAAGCGATCAACTGCGCCTTTCTTTATATAGCCGGGTATAGCGAAATGTCCTGGAATTTTAATTAATTATAAATATCTGCCTTACAAACTACACACAAAAGACTTTCATTGGAAAAAATTTTAAATAAAATCGTCTCTCGAAAATTGGCATTTTTTCTATCGGTCAAAGTATCTTCCCTTTTTTGCTCCTATCAATTGTATGTAGTTTGGGGTCAGCGGTAGCGTAACTTACCAAATTCCAATCGCTCCAACACGATACCGAAATCTGTCGACGTTAGACTTTTTTCTTGCAGCTCTTCGTTAGAGTACAAACGAAAGTCCGCGAAAATTTGACGAGTAATTTCCTAAACGAAATTCAAGAGATACATACGTGACAACTTTCTATGAAACTTATTACTCACATCTTTTGGCTCGAAAACCTTAATCCAGTCGTTTGAAGTGCCCCCCCAGAGGAGTTTATGCTTCGCCAAACGTTCAGCGCTGTCCGCCGCCTCTTCAAAGCTGTAAACCCACAAATTACTACTTCATACCACAGCAGGGATGTATGGCTGCACTTACACTGGGATCGTGAGAATACTCGATAATCCACCGCTGTAGACACTGGTTATGACCATGTCAATAATGTAGCAGGCAGTTAGAACCATTTTGAGAGAAGCAGCCATCACCACATAGTCGCTGCTTTGCGATATGAAAAGCTTCAGAGTGGTGGTTAGTCCAAACTCGAAGCAATCCATCCAGGAACGGCTTCTTTGCTCAAGCTTTCGGGTCACAAACAAGCCAATGGCTTCCACGATAATACAAGCGGCTATACCAAGCCAGAGCAGCACGTGGAATGGTTGGAAGGCAAGGAACCAGCTTGTCTTGCGTCTGAAATTGGTTTAATTAAATATGAAGTGTTTTTTTTTAATAGAAATTTTAATCATACTTTGCCTTCGGGACTAGGCAAGTAGTTCCAGATCTGAATGTAAAAGACGACATGTCTAAGCGAAGATATGGTTCGTACCTGAAAGTGTTGAGAATACATTAGGTTACAAGTGGATTTTGCTGGGTTCATTTGGAAGTTTATCCATGATCGTCTGGAAACTATAAGAACAGTCTCAAAGGCGGAACGTTTTGCCCATGAAGCTTTTCAGTTATATGGGTATTTCATCCACAACATTTTTATTATAAGTTGGATTCCAAACAATTTGCACTCCGTCCCATAAGATGGCATTCCATCGCAGTCTACGAAAAGCCACTCTCGTTAGACCCTTTTGGATCTTCTCTATTCTAATAGAGTGTACTTCATAAAATGGATTCCATACTGCAGTACTCGAGACCTGACAAAAGCAGAATTATGATCACTTAAGACCAGGTGGATCTTGAAAGTCTTTCGAATTCCGCAATATGAAACCTAATATTTGGCAACCAAAGACTCAATGTGCTTGCAAAAGCAATAACTCCCAGATCTTTTTTGGATGGAATAATGGACAGAGACAAGTATTATCGATCACGTACGCAATTTGGAAAGTCGATCAAGATCCTCTTGTAAAAGAATGCAATCGTGCACTGAACGTATAGGTGGGTACACCTTCAAATCGTCGGCAAACATAAGACACTAGGAACTCAAAAACAAATCAGAAATATCACTAATAAAAAAAAGAAAGAGCAGAGGCCCCAAATGACTACCTTGAGGTACTCCAGAGGTACGTCACATAAACTGGTGACGAGAACGTGTCATTAATGCGAGCATACTGAATGCGATCTGTTAAGTAAGCATGAGTCCACTTTTGGAAATTGGAAGTGAAAACCTAAGTCAGTTAGTTTGGAAATTAATATATTGTGATTAACGCAATCACATTGCAAACCATTCTCAAGGTAATTAAAGGCAGAATTACAAAAAATTTAGAGATTTGTAGTAATCGAACTGACTGCAATGAAGCCACGCTGAAACAGAGAGATAAAACTCTTTAAGCGAGGTCTAAGTTTGTCACAAACTAGTTTTTCAAACAAATTAGGAATAACAAAAATTTTACAGATTGGGCGAGAGTTAGTAATATTTACAACGTCTCGATCCAGATCTACATAAGGGTGTTGAAAACGAGCTCTTACAATCTTGTCAAAAATTTCGAGAGACAAATTAAAAGCTAAAGACAGAGGTACAGAAAACGCGAAGGAACACTTTTGAAGTAAAGTTGGAGGAATGCCATCCATACCAGGATTTTTATCTAAGTTTAATAAAGAAAGAGCAATTTGAACCTCAGGGATTGAGTACTCTAAGTTGCAAATATTTAAAAAAATCTCAGGACATTTAGTTTTTACTTGAGACCATATGTGTTGAAGTACCACAAGAATATATAGACTGCAAGTAGTAAGTGGATAAATAGTTGAAAAATCAGATAAAGATACATTAAACAGGCATTCAATTAGGAATACCATTAGATTGCTTTTTGCTATTAATTAAGCTCCAAAAGCTTCAAAACCAAATGATTTAATGACTTCACTTTAGGTCTAAGCAAATCGATTGCAATTTTTACAGTTTTCATAAATAAACTAAAAGAATTGTCAAAATTACAGTTATTAAAAATGGTTGGAGTGCTAGTTCGCCTTCAGCCCTTTAGAAAAAATTCTTAGCTTGCACAGCCGCCGCCAGATTGGGACTTGCTTTGAGTACACAGTTTAATAACCTGCTAGCCCACACCAAACTATATGCAACCCAACCAACAATTATACTTTGGTGCAAAATGTTAGAAACTCAACTAAGTCGTCAGCTCTTTAGCAGATAAGGCTAGGTAGATCCCAGGTTCAGTGCGACCAATTTCACATAGTTTCTGCTAAATTTAGCGGGATTATTTTATTTTTAGCCTCTTTTTCCAAATCAAGCCAAAATTTTTTTTTGCATTATTCATGCCGTAGCAAGAAATATTAGCAGGTTTTTGGTTTGGCTAAATTATGAATTAAAATAATAATATAAAACAAGTAAAAGTGTAATCATCGGCCTGGCCGATGCTTTGATACCCTCCATTGCATACAAGTCATGCAAAATTGTCTATGTGAGGGAGGTACCAGAACTACTTGACCGACATAGCCCATTTTCAATACCAACCTGACGACGATAAAAATAAGTCCTTTCCCCAAATTTCATTAGCCTATGTCAATTCCTTTGGGCGCTATCGTGCTTTCAACAGACAGAGAGACAGACAGATAGACAGACGGACATGGCTGAATCGATTCAGAATGTGATCCTGATTCAGAATATATATACTTTATGAGGTCTCCGGTGACTCCTTCTAGGCGTTACAAATGTATTGGCAAAGTGAATATACCTTCCTGTGGAGGGTATAATAAAATAAAAGCCAACGAACCTTAGTGTGAAAAAGCCATTCCAATTATTCTCACTTGAAAGTGAACACTGAACACAGCCAGCCATTCAACGAATTCAGCTTTTAAAACTAATACTTATTTTTATTTTAGGGTTTTTATCATATATATATATATAGATTTCGAGAGATATTCGAATCAAACCACCATTGTCGGGTCTCTTTTCGTCTCTCTACCACTGTAAATCTTACTCAGGTAGACTCTCTGGATTTCTCCACAGTTCTTCTCTGAGCTCGATTCCTAGTGTTAACGCTAGCATCTGTTTATGGGAGATCTGTTTTATCGACTGGGCCTCGACCCAATGATGTCCCAAGATCCTCATTCTTCTGCTAGCCAACGCCGGACATTGACACAGTATGTGTGCCGCTGTCTCAGATTCTTCCAGGCATAGTTTACAAGTATCATCCTCTCTAAGGCCAATTTTCCTTAAGTGATACCCGAAATTACCATGTCCTGTAAACAAAGCCACTACCCATTTTAATGTTCCTCGACTCATACTTAGAACCCTTCTTTGAGTGGAGCAGGTCGGCCACTTTATTGCCATTTTAGCTTGTCTACATTGTTCCACGGTTGACCACCTTCTCAGGTGTTCTGCCGTGATCCATTTGTGAATCAGCTGTTCTACCATTCTTCTGCCAATTGAAGAGAATGGTTCTGGTCCCAGCAACTTTTCAGTTGACCCCTGTTTTGCAAGGGAGTCCGCCTATTCGTTGCCTTCGATCCCTATGTCGTCGCTGTTCAAGAAAACCGGCATAACTCAAAAAACTTGATTTTTCAGGAGAGCTGTTTAAAGTTTCTGAGTTGCAAAGAAAAGAAGTGAAAAAAAAATTGACACAATATCCATCTAGCGAGATTTTGAAGAGCTACAGTTATGCCGATTTTACGGAAAGATAGAGAATTTTTTTCTCATTCGAGTGGCATTATTAACTCAAAATTCGTATTTTTTGAGTTATGCCGGTTTTCTTGAACAGCGACGATGTGTCCTCGTACCCAAGTCAGTGTTACTTCATTTTTAGATGAACACTTATTGAGCTTAAGTACACATTCCAGTGCCAATGATGTTGTGATGCTTGTTTGTTCCATGCATCTGATCAACGCCTGATTGTCCAGTGCTATTAGGATATTTCTTCCTTCCACCTGACTCTCAAGCAAGAAGTCCAACGCATGAAGCAAAGCAATCATTTCAGCCTCGTATACTGAAGTGTATTTCCCGAGGCTAATGTGACGGGCAAGTTCCAGCTCTTCTGAATAGATACCGGCCTCCGCTCCGCCATCCATCATGGATCCATCCGTGAAAATCACTACTTCACCATTTCTTTTTTCTGGAAGTTATCCGTTCTCAATACGAGTTTTGTGATTTCTTTCCATAATACGCACCCTTGTTATTCGATCCATAGGCATGTTTAGCTCCCTAATCTCGTTTTTGACAAGTTACAGGATCTTCCTATGTCCATAAATCGTACCACGATTGTGCCATTTCGCATCTCGATGCAAGCGAAGTGCCGTTTGGGCCGCAGCTTTCTTTTTACCATGATTTGATTTAAAAAAAAATATTTAGCATAATTTTTAGCACTTCAAACATGCTATACTGCCGAACTTAGCATGATTTCAAATATTGAATTGGTCACACTGCTCAGGTTCATTACGACTCCACCTCTGCTCGAGAGCTTTGAAGCCTACATGGGAAGTTGGCCGGCCTTTTAAGAATTAGTTATTCAATACACACTCGTATAATTTTTAACATTGAAACCTCCTAGACAACATAGAACCCCTTTTGAAATTATGCAGGGTTTCCAAAGCGCAGTTAGGTAAAAATACACTTTGCTGTTGGTCAATCGGCGTCCTCATAGATTGCTACCTGCGGGAGTTGGGAAAAAGTCACCAATCAAAACGAAGGACTTACCAAATAAAAAAGGCAACCATCGCGGTGTCGGCTTTTCTCTCTAAGAGCTGCCCTAAAACGCCATATCCAGTGAAGTTAGTATAAATAAAGCCCCAATCATCCAAACCTATACACAAAAATAAGGCACATTAGCATAGGCGGGTATCCTTTTATCCATCAAGAAGTGCACTCACTTGTGTCCACTTGAACTGTACAATTATACAGCCGGCAGAAGTTGAAGTAAAACTGTCCATCAATGCCATCGTACAGGAGTCTCTTGGAGGGATCTTCATTTCCATTTCCCACATCCATTGCGTTTGTCTCTGTTGACTTGAGAAGCAGAAATTACCAAACAGTCCTTAGAACACGAATGCATGCTCTTTACATTTTTAACAACCGAAAATGGTTCATAGGGGAAGGCAGCCACAATCATTTCACGGCCTTTCATGTCCCTTATCCTGTCGGGGTATAGATGATGGTCGAACTGAAATGTTTCGGTAGCTCCGTCGTATCTATCCAGTAGAATCAATTGCTCGGGATGTTCTATGCGGCTTCCAGTATATTTGGTTGTCTTTAAATTGAATATCGTGTCGTTGACAATATCAATGAAGAGTATGCTGGATTGATCTGTGTAAAGGGAGAGCGCAAAGGATATAGCGAATGCTTTATTGGGCCCTGGTCAGCATGAGTATCACATGTCCAATACAAGATGGCGGTAGTGAGTTTGAAATAAATAATCTTACTTACCTTTGAAGAAAGTGTGACTCAAATTTGATGTTAAATTAAATCGATCCTGGCGGTAGACGAACAGAAATTTATTCCTCGTCGTACGCCACTTGGAGTGAACGACTGATTTCAGGAAATTAGATACAAAATCTGCGATTTCATCTTCGAATGCTATGAAGCTCTGCAAGGAAACATTTTAAATTAACATCCGGTTTTGTATTGTGCAGATGGAGATTTAGATTTGGTTATAGACGGTTTGATGAAGGCAGCATGTCCATTTGACTGTCGGGAGAAAAGACTTCAAGATCTACGGAGAATGGCACCTTGAACCAAATTCAACTAAGGAAAAGCCTTTAATTTAACTAAAGCACTGCCTTTGGGAGTTTACGCTGAGACATTTCTTCACGGATGGTCGCCCACTTTTGTTGAAGGAGTGCGAGGAATATGTGCAAATATCCAAAAATGCGACCGAGATTATTATTCGTTTGTATTATCTGCGATTACATTTTCTTAAAGTGTCCTTGAATTACGGCCATGCCTTCACTAGAGACTTACAAAAATGGATATTACTTGAAGCTTGTGGCAGTTCAAATTTCTGCTAAGAACAAAACCGAATGGCCAGGTGTTGCCCCAGTCAAACTCGCTGCATCCAGTCCTGCACTTTATACTCTTTACTTCAGGATTCATCATTGAAAACGGTTTCACAGTGAACAAAGCTGTTTCGCTCTAAGTAAACAGTGTCCACCACGACCCAGCCGATCCCGATTCTCTGATTAACAACTGAGCTTGCTAAAATTTTTAAAATATTTTTTAAACGCAAGGGAATGGATCAAACGCTTCATGATCCAGCTGGACACTTTACTAAATATTGTGACACGTGAAAAATTGAGCAACCACCTTTGGAGGACCCTTGATAACAATTCCATCTTCAATTGCATTTACCTCGCAAAACTGCTCCTCAATGGCTGTGGCCAACTTCCTGCCAAATTCCGTCAGAACCTCCAAACTGGGCGGCTGAATCTCATCATCAAGCTCAAAGTAGTTCGCCTTGTAAATACTTGTGATTGGGATATAATTTGAAGCGTTACTCTCCGCAAGCGTAACTGGAAAATTATCGTTCCAAAGGATACAAACGCTCAAGGCCTCAAAGTGATATTTTCGAACTAAAAATAGAAGAAAGATACTCGTACTTCTAGGCTCGGGCCGAACCGCAAACACTTACTTATAAGGGTCAGCAGGACTGACAAATAATCGGGCTGGACTAACATCGTCGTAGTCAAAAAATCAACTGAGACTGAACTACTTCGAACTGTCCGATGTTCTCTGTGGTGGCCGACTTCAACTTTGGGGCATCTAAGTGACCCAACATATATAACTATCCACTTAAGCAATTTAAAGTCATGAAATATATTCAACCTCATGGTAAACAAAGGAACTACTTAAGGCCAATGATACGACGGAGTGAATTTCGTGATTGGGTAAGTGCACCCTTTGCGCAATTACTCTTATCGTGGGTAGGGGTTTCGAAATTCCGAGCAAGTTTCTTGAGAGAAGCAGTCGAGGTTGTCATGCGCCAACTGCGAAGCAAATCAAATAAATACGACAACCATTTCTTTGCATTTTCTGTGAATTTAAATGAAAATGAGAAGAAATAGAGGGTTGCTAGAAAAATCTATGTGGACCTCGCAAACAGCTTCTTAAATGAGCTGGCATTAAAATGTTTTCTCCTCAAAACATGCTGATGGGTTCTTGATTGAAGAAATTGTTTATTTTCAAAGAAACAAAAGCTTAAGAACTGTTTTCTAGATCTAAGAATTTATTAGTAAATCAATAAAATTGGTGGGATGCTCCAAAAGGATTCAAAATGTTTATAAAGCTATCAGTCATCAAGAAGGTATGTTTTGCCACCAAAGCGACAATCAGGCAGGCAAATTCTTTTGAATATTAGACCTTTGCGTCCTTACTTAATGTAGGTAACCTTGAGTCGGAGCCGCCGCTGAGTATGGTTACATACTGTTTTGGATAAGAGATCAGGGCCTTAATCATTGGTGCCGCAGTAAGTCATCTACCTCGGGTCTCATTTGATGGTATTCAAGTTGGTGTGATAGTCATCTTTACATGGGAACTAAAATTTAAGAAGGTAACCAAGGCTGTTCTGCCTAATTTCATATTCATTATTACCATGTCCATGCAATAAGTGCCTATAATCAGCCTGGCAGACAGAATTTCTTCACCTCCTGTGAGCCTACTTAAATTTTCACCCGCCTGTCCATTTTAATTCCATTAAATTTGAGTGATATTCTGTCGTAGTTCCGTACAACCTACAATCTACAGCCTCCAACTGAACATTCAGAACACACAATTCCAACGTTCAATCTGCCGCAATGCCATATCCATTCCCATAACAAGTACAACTTAATTTCACATCAATCAGCAAAAGTACCCGTCCGATAGTGATGGTTGCAATCTCCATTTCAATGTTAGCGTTTGTCAATTGCCATCAACAAATCCTTTTACCACATCACAGACCTTTACTTCCCACAGCGATGCAGCTGTGGATTTTCCCATCCAGGCTTGTTTAGTAAATTTATAGCCAACCTACGAGCAATAGCGCGTCAGCGACGAGATAAAATATTTTCCCTGTCCCACTTCAGATTGCAATTGCATTCAATGCAGCGCTAAGCAACTAATCTGTGGGATAAAAGTCTTAGCAGTGCAGCGACGTATTACAAGGACCCTCTGGCTGTACCGCACTATCGAATGCCATATGCCAAACTAAGGGGAAAGGAAATATTATTCCCATAATTGCTGCTGTCAGCAGATGCTTTTCGAATCGATACCGCGTCCAGGACATCTCATTTAAACTGTCCATATGCCTGGTGGACGTATCTACTTCGGAGATCTTGGGCCAAACAAGTTTCGCATTTCATTTTGACATTATTATGTTAGCCTTCAACACTTTTGGTTATTCCATATGTGGCACCGCGCCATAATAAATCTGTCAGAGGATTGACATTAATAATCGGGATATTATTACACGGCCGCATGCTAATTATCAAACGCCGGCATTGTCGTCCCATTTTATCGCTTTCAATTATCTCACTGCATCCTGCTGTCATCAGAGTCACAGCTACGAATAGATCGCATATCATTTTCGTTGTAATTTCCTTCAGAGGTTATAGCGACACCTGCTATGGTGACAAGATACGAATCACATATTGAAATCCAATTTAAAATTGACATTACGAGAGGTGCAAGTAGTTGAGTAACTCACGATTCAGGTGGTATGAGCCCGCCATATGGTACTATTATGTGAGAAGGGCTTCTTTTTTTAAATTAGTTGCATATTAGAAAAGTGTCAGCCACTAACGGCGCCAACTGTCAGCTATAATCCGCTGTCATTGCTTCCACTCAAATGAACACTTTAAGCAAACTATGTCTGCCCTTTTGCAATAACAAGGGAGAACTACCTTCAAAACTCTTCGCAACAAACATCGAGCGTACAAAAGACCTTTCATCGACGTCTACTGTTTTTAATTGACCGACTTGGTTTAACCAGAAAGACTTGCGATAGCTGAATGAATAATAGGCTACTCTACTACGCAGGACAATTCCAGCACTAAAAACTTAGTCCATTCAAAAGCAGAAATAGCAAATCGATAACAACAG
This sequence comes from Cheilosia impressa, assembly GCA_948293265.1. Classification (NCBI taxonomy): domain Eukaryota; kingdom Metazoa; phylum Arthropoda; class Insecta; order Diptera; family Syrphidae; genus Cheilosia; species Cheilosia impressa. The sequence goes on along the minus strand of OX411884.1, from coordinate 51,346,804 downwards.
TGGGCGCCCGAATTATAGCACACTTTCTACGGTAATTGTCAGCAAAAAAGTTGACCTGCAAAGTAAGTACCAGGTCTTTAAAAATGTTCTGAAAAAACACTTCCCGTTGCGTTTAATAATCCATAGTTCCACCAGTCGCCATTGTATTATTTATCAACAGGTAGCTGGGTTAACCTTGTGATCTGAAAAGAGCATCAGTAGTGCGTCCTTACTTAATAACCCCAGCCTTCCTCCCAACAACCACTTAAACCTTAAGTTTCATAGAAAACTCCTCCATGCGACCGTGGACCAGGCAGTGCAATTACTGTAATCGCATTCAACAACAACGCAACGATCCTCGACCCACTATTGTTGACGTAGCTCGTTTTGTTTGCCGTTTTTTTTTTATAAAATCCGTTGACAGAATGACACATATCCTCACCGTGCAATTTTCTTTTCTATTTACCAACATTACTCAACGGATCTAAACATTTTATACCTATCGTGTGCCATTTTTCAATGAAGAATGCATGGAAATGTCACATCATTTGACAGGAAACAATATTTACACAGCAATTTACAAAAGTGCTCACATAGGGTTTGCATTTAATTCAGCGGGGTCGCGACATGAGAATGATGGCCATTGTTAGAATAAAAGTCATAAATGTGGATAGAAAATGGCATGAGAGGCATTTAGTCAAACGGAAACATTATGACATTGGAAATGGCACACCATTGATAGCGGTTGATGTTATGAGGAGTATTTATTTAAATGAACTGCAAATAGGAAAGCAAAATTACCCGCGACACGAAAAGCAGTTTAAGTTGTAATAACTTAATTTCAGACCGTTGCACGGTTTAAGAATGGTTGTCCATGGTTAGCTTATTCGAGTGTTTGCTTTTATGAATTGGTGATTATGCATACAACGGGGAAGAGCAGCTCAGTGCCAAATTAGGGCGGAAGAAGTTTACTACTGCGTGCTCTATTTGAAAGACAAGTCACAATAAGGACACTTTTTTTTTGGGTTTACTGTCTGGTCGAATACCCACGTAAACCAAATGAATACAATGGTCTTCGGACACGGACTTGGACAGTGACTTAAAGACCCTTAATAGGTCGACGGAACAGCTGGTGGAGATATTTGGGACCCACAAAGATGCACGGTGATTTCTTTAGAAAGTGGCCCAATGATAGGCGTGATTCCAAGAGGTGACAGAAAGTGGACCAATGACAAAATTTGTATTGTACGAATAGGAACGATCCCTAGGAGGTGTTCCAACGCAAATCGGAGTCCCTAGAGCTGATAGAAAACGGGCCTATGTATTAATTTCTCAAGCACGAGTATAGGAGTGATCCCTAGGAGGTGGACCAACGAAAAGCGAATAGTTTCTAGAGCTGATAGAAATCCTAGAAGTTCCAATGACAAGCTTGGTACCACCCGACCCTAGAAAGCGACTCTCGACAAGCTGTGTATAACGAGACAGTATAACGATAGCGATATCGGTTAAGCACGAAAGTGCCAAACAACAAGCATAGTTCAACAAGGTTATACGTTTAACTTGGTTTCAAAACTGTCTCCCGTGTTTTCAACGGAAAGAGGGTGGCTCTAATATTGGTTTTGTATGGGAGGTACCAGAACTACTTGACCGACATAGCCCATTTTGAATACCAACCTGACGCCGATAAAAAAAGGTCCTTTCACCAAATTTCATTCAGCTATGTCAACTACTTTGGGCGCCATCGTGCTTTCAACAGACAGACAGACGGACATGGCTAAATCGATTCAGAATGTGATCCTGATTCAGAATATATATACTTTATGAGGTCTCCGGTGACTCCTTCTTGGCGTTACAAATGTATTGGCAAAGTGAATATACTTCCTCTGGAGGGTATAAAAATATGGACCTCCAGCCATCCTAAAACGCATTTGGTTCGATTGATTTCTCTAGCACTTTCCCTACCTACACATCATACAAAACCCCTCCTATCCTTCTGCGTGGGTATGTATTTTAATTTCATTTGACGAAATTTACTTTTCCACCAGAGATGTTTTGAATATTCAAAGAGTTCTTCTTATGTGTGCACTCCTCTTGGAGCAGAGAGGATTAATTTAAAATTACACGATTTTTCCATTATCAGGACATCCACTGAAGAAACTCAGACAAAACGAAAAAAAAAGAAGGAAAAACTGAATTTGGGGGCTCCACCTGGCATCGTGGCGCAGAGCGCACGAAATGCCACCACAAACACCGTCATCAGTGCCACCATAATCATCATCTCCTCATGCCATTATCCTCTGCCGCAATGGTTTTCAACTGCGAAAAGGATTTCATTCCCCGAATGTAGATGCCCAGTATGAATAGCTTATACCTTAGTACCGAGAACTCCTAAGCGGCACGGCAAAAAAAAAAAATTAATTCATCGCTAAAAAAAAACACAGGACTCTAAGTACGCGCGCGAAAAAAGAACGCGAATCCATTCCACTCGTCGTTGTCGCCATCGCATCGTCATCGTCATCATCCTCATCACCACTCATTCATTCATAAAGGAACCCTTGTCGCATTTGGCAGCAAGACGAAATAGCAATTCGCTCTTGCTTTGATGTTTACTGAAGCTTAATCTAGTTAAATGTGAAAATATTTTTTGGCCCACTTTGCCCTCGCAGTGGCAGTGGCACATTTTGTGTGGATGCCTTTTTGGAATGTTTTTCCTCAATTTTTCGTTAAATTCTCACTCATCCGTTTCTCGGCAATGTAAGAGATTTGCACAGAGTTTTTTAAAGCATTGTTTTTGTGTACCTACCTGCATTGTTTCGTTTCGCCGAAATGGGAAAAGTTTGTCAAAGCAGAAAGCAAAGGGAGCCGACATAAAGAAGATTTTTTAAAGATATCTCCAAGGCGAAATTAAATTAGGATTGCATTCGAGTATTATTGTGAATATTAAGATGACACTCGGATTAATTTATGCTAACAGGATGAGAAGGCGAAGTCGTGAACTTGTCTTTGATGGAGGAGATTACATATTTAGAAAGTCGAGGAATATTTAAAAAGCAAATTACGATAAACAGTTTGACTTAAAAGCCCAAAGGGAAGATTCGAGATCCGAGAACACCTTCAGTGAAACAATTGAAGATCGCTACCAAATTGGAGTCGAAAAGGGTCTATCCAATGTATACACCAGACGACTCATTTACCTTTAGGTGTATAGAAAAACACTGGAGACTGGAGTATCTCCTTCGAATCTACTTCCCACTCCAAAACTTCAAGGAGAACAAAACCGGATGTACGTTGGAATCACAGATGCTCAACTGAAGCTCTATACAAAAGCTCCTCAATCTTCCACCTCATCACATACAGCAAGAAGACAGCTAGAGTGAGAGCTACAAAAACTCACGTCGACTAAAAATTCAAATCAGCAGATCGAAGTCGCTACGATCGAAAATTTGTCTTAAGACTCAATTCAAGTGACTGGCTTTATTTACCCCAAAGTGTACTTTAATCGACCGATAGTAAATAATATCCTCCTAGGGACCGGGCTGCGTAAGAGACTCAGCATGTTACACAGATGGTTCAAAAATACGAACTGCCACTTTGGAAGAGTTCCGTGTTTTTTTTGCTGGTTGTTTTTATATTGAAAATCTGTTTGCAGCTCAAAAAAGGGACCAAATTCCAGCCAGCTGTACGAGATGATTGGATTCAGACTTGAGGAACTCTAGGAAAATATTTAAAAAGTGTCACCGAAGTTGGGTGAAATTTAAATCTTCGGTCGATAAAAAAAACCTTGCACCTCTCAATCTCAATGCTCTTTGTAGGCTTGTAATAAAAATTCGTGACACTGACGTGCTGATTGATAACAGTCCTTGGATTAAGTCTTTGGAAACAGCTTCACCGGCTTCCAAAATTCAGATCAAAGTAGGCTCTATCTTCTAAAGGGTGATTTTTTAGCTGGTTGGGTTTTGGCAACACTGGTTTTGACAGCTGACGTGTGTTTAGTACCTTGTGTCACTGTCAAACAGCTTCAGTTTGGTTTGCAATTTAACCATGGATCGTCTTACAAATGAACAACGCTTGCAAATTATTGAATTTTACTATCAAAATTCGTGCTCGGTTCGAAATGTTCATCGCGCGAGTTAAGTATCCATAGCAAAACATATTGAGAAAAAAGATAACATTATTTGTATTCAATGATATCTTTAGTCTCTAGTACAGTCTTGCACACAACGCTACAATGATAACATATGTAAAAGAGATAATATCGTTTGTATACAATGTTGGAATATTATCTCTTCTTCATTATCAAGCAAGACGATTGTACGCTTGGGTCTCCTTGTAGATAGATAAGAAAAGTATATAAATACGACTGTATGATGAATTTATCAACAGTCTTATTGTAACTACATAGTAGCCTTAAGCTCCTTTTAGAATTAGTAAAAAGTATTTCAATAATAAAGGACATAGTTCCAAATAAATATTGTTTAATTTTAAAAGTAAGAAACAAGTGTTTTAATTGGCGATCCTGCCAGGAGGTTAAATATACTTTTTAACTTCAATCGAGCGGACCTCGGGAACAAGTAGTGAAATCTAGTATAAACAGAACACTCGCGTTACCGGTTACAAGAATTACCTAGCATAGCAGGTACAAATATAGCTTCTTCGTACGAAGCAGCAAAGCAATTCAGTGAAAGTGTATATGTGGAGAAAAAAAACACACAAATTCGACGACAACAGACACGAGTTCAAAATGGAACAACTCGCAGTATTAATGGCAAGATTAGAAGCTTTAGAAACCAGGAGCAACACAGTAACACAAACCCTAGAGCACACACGCACAGAGAATGCAAGGTTAGCAGCAATAATAACTAACCAAAATCAAATAAACACTAATTTAGAAACAAAACTAAATGAAGTAAAATCTGGATTAGGCATAGTACCAAACATACCTGTGCTAGAGGAAATAAGAACCACATATACAGATGGTAGTGAAATACAGTTAGACGCATTTAAAAGCCTACCTATTTTCAACGGCGATCAATCAAATTATCGGTCGTGGCGCGAAGAAGCATCCAGATTAATGGACAGCATTAAAAACTTCAAAACACACAGTAAGTACGCAGCAGCATTGACTATAGTGAAAAGTAAAATACAGGGTGCAGCCGCGAATGTGTTAACTAATTATAACACAATTTTTAATTTTGAGGCGATACGTAACAGATTAGATTATACGTACTCTAATCAAGAACCTCTATACGTGCTACAAGACATGATGAAAGCCATCACGCAAAAAAGAAGCACACTGTCTGAATACCACGACGAGATAAATAAAAATCTCAATTTAATAATATCAAAAATCACTATGTCAGGTGATCCGCCGAATATAATCGACAGACTAATTAAAAATGCTAACGACGACGCAGTTCGTATATTCATTGATGGTATGAGTGACAACTTTACAAGAGGATCATTATATTCAGCTACAATAAATGATCTAGAACACGCATTCGCAATTGCTCGCAGAATAGAACATGATAATGTGCACAGGCATTTACATCTCACTCAGGATAAGCACCACAAAAATATGCCACATGAACGCAGAAACGAAAGAAGACCAAATTATTCGAGCCAAACAACGAATTATCAACCCCAGAAGCAATACGATAATATGCAGCAACACAATCAAGGACCACAGCCGATGGAGATAAACTCGAGACAAATTGTACATGCACAGCGACAAAATTGGAATCAATACAAACCCGATGTATATAATCCACCAGCGAAACGTGAACACAGCGGGAGTTCCAACACACACAACAGACCGCAACGATCTTATCAGCAGAACTTCAAGCAGCAGAGAGTAAATAACTCCCGACAACAACGCAGAGACGATGTCAGCAGTACATATGCAGAAGCAGATGAAACGGAATGTATGGTAAATAATAACATAAGAATAGATCATTTAAACTAGTAGACGGGTTGCCCTGCTTAAATTTAACTAGTACTATTTCTAAGAAAATTTATAAAATTCTTATTGATACTGGTGCAACCCATAATTACATTAATAGAAAATGCGATTCTAGCAAAAAAATTAAAATTAAACCTATAAAAATAAAAACAATGCATGGTTATTCTATGGTAGATACAAAGAAAGTAGTTAGGATATTAAAGAAAAATATAACATTTTTTGAATTAGAGGATATTCAGTCTTTTGATATGATATTAGGATATGAAGGACTTAAAGTTCTAAACGCGGAAATAAATTTCAGTAATATGACTCTAACTACCATAAGCAGTGTCGAATCTATTCAGAAAATTAATTACATAATTGGGGAAAATAATATTTATAAAGCAGACATAGATAGACTGATGAAGATTAATAACAGCATAGGACCGTTACCCTTTACAGATACTATAGAAGCAAGCATTAGGACGACCAATGATAATCCGGTTTATGTTAAACAATATCCATATCCCATAGCAGATAACGAATTCGTAAACAAAGAAATACAGAAACTCTTACATGACGATATAATAGAAAAAAGCCATAGTCCTTATAACAGTCCCATATGGACAGTACCTAAAAAAGGTTTGGACGAAAAAGGAAAACCAAAACGGCGCATGGTTGTTGATTTCCAAAAACTTAACGCTCACACTGTAACAGACAGATACCCCATTCCGGATGTCAACATGACAATTCAAAATTTAGGTAAAGCCAAGTACTTTACAACATTAGATTTGGAGTCAGGTTTCCACCAAATTAAAATCAAAACAGATGACAAAGAAAAAACAGCTTTTGCTATAAATGGCGCAAAATATCATTTTAAACGAATGCCTTTCGGGCTCAAAAATGCACCAAGCATATTTCAGAGATGCGTGGACGACATTTTGAGAGACTTTGTAGGTAAATTCGTACACGTTTACATTGATGACGTATTGATATATTCTTCATCTGAGGAAGAACATATACAGCACATAAGTCAAGTATTCGACGTACTCAATAAAGCCACATTAAAAATATCTGATGAGAAAAGTAAGTTTTTTCAAGAAGAAGTAGAATACTTAGGTCACATAATCAGACATGGTAGAATCACTACGAACCCTGAGAAAATAGCAGCTATAGAAAATTTTCCAGTCCCACAAACGGTAAAGGATTTGAGAGGATTTTTAGGTCTTACAGGTTACTATCGTAAGTTTATAAAAGGATACGCAAGCATAGCCAAGCCCCTGACATTATATTTACGAGGAGATAACGGTAAAGTAAACAAAAAACTATAAATTCTAGATTTGAACAAATTTTGCAACAATTCGAAGGTCAGAGCCTTAAAGAACATTTAGTAATAGAACAAGTGTACGAACAATTATTATTATTGACCAGAACAATTAATGCAGCAAAAAATAATGAATATTTATCAGAAAGCCTAGACTTAGATGACATTAAAAATATTATTCAACATGAAATAATTCAAGTACCCATAATAAATATACTTGAGTACTCTAAAATATTATTAGCTAGAACTGATGAATTCTTCATCACAATATATAAATATCCAGTTCTAATTAAATCATGTAAATTGTATAAAGTAACACCTTTAAATTCAAAACATGGAAAAATCATTACAGATAAAACAATTGCCTTATGTAACCAAACTTATTTAAGAACAAGAAATTGTCAAAATCATCTAAGTAAAAACATTTGTGAAATTAACTTTGAAGAAGAAAATTGTCTTATTCCACTTTTAAAGAATATAACTTCAAAATGCAACATTAAACAAGAATACGATTACGACTTAGAAATTGAATCCGGTGTTATGTTATTAAGCGGTAAGCATAAGTTAAATAATCAAACAATTAATGGTATAAACTTAGTTACTTATGAAAATACTATAAATCTAGACGATAAAATATACAAAAACATGCATAAGCAAATTAAAGAAGTTATATTAAGAAATCATAATTCAGAGTCTTACATCGACCAAATAATTAAAGAAGATACAATGTACAAATTCGATAACATAGATACTTTAAAAAAACTAATTATTCCTTTTGAAGAAAAACCGATATTATCAACTATATACACAATTGTAACACTGATTGTTATTCTAGCATTTACGTACGTAATGATAAAAACTATACAATGTATAACAGATCGTCAAAAACAAAAAAAGATTGACGCATATAACAAAACTTATGAAAGAGAAATGTTAAAAATAGCGTCGAAAAATCGGGACGATTTCGTTTAACAAGGGGGGGAGTTAAGTATCCATAGCAAAACATATTGAGAAAAAAGATAACATTATTTGTATTCAATGATATCTTTAGTCTCTAGTACAGTCTTGCACACAACGCTACAATGATAACATATGTAAAAGAGATAATATCGTTTGTATACAATGTTGGAATATTATCTCTTCTTCATTATCAAGCAAGACGATTGTACGCTTGGGTCTCCTTGTAGATAGATAAGAAAAGTATATAAATACGACTGTATGATGAATTTATCAACAGTCTTATTGTAACTACATAGTAGCCTTAAGCTCCTTTTAGAATTAGTAAAAAGTATTTCAATAATAAAGGACATAGTTCCAAATAAATATTGTTTAATTTTAAAAGTAAGAAACAAGTGTTTTAATTCGCGCTGCTTCCATTTTATGATCGGCATTCTCGACCTTCTGAGCAGTCTATTCGGAAGAATATTCGGGCCGGTCAATTGGCCGCCTAGATCGTGCGATTTGACACCATTAGATTATTTTTTGTGGGGGTATGCCAAGGCTAATGTGTATAGGGACAAGCCCGCTTCGATTGACGCACTGGAAGCCAACATCCATGCATTCATTCGTGAGATACCGGCCGATATGTGTGAAAGAGTATGCCAAAATTGGACTCAGCGGATGGGCTACCTGAGACGCAGCCGCGGTCAACATTTGCATGAAATTATCTTTAAACATTAAATTGCAAGGTTCAAACTATCGATTCAAATAAATATTTCATTCATTTTTTCGAATTTTTGGTGTTTTTTTTTTAAAAAAAGTTCTAAACCTCTTAAAAAATCACCCTTTATATAGTTGGCATTTGGATCGCATAATAAAATTTTTACAGCTTAATTTGTTTGCTCTGTGAATGGCGCCACGCCCCTTTATTCAATAACGCCCACATTTCGTTATATACTTTAGTATTTAATAAATCTATGCACTTCCAGGTTTCAAATGACTGCTTTAGAAAGATCTGTTGCTCGGCCACGTCTTCATGTCAAATATCCCGCACATTTTGCAAAATGCTTCAAAAAAATATCAACCATTTATTTAGGTAACAAATTTAAAGGACGATATGAAGATATCTTAATAAAAAAATCAGAGGTACCATACCTCGTTCTACAATGCCTCTACAACTTGAAAAACGGTTTAGGTATAAAAGTTGCCTATAATTTGAAACTTTACTAAGTCCTGTAGTTGAATTCATTCTATAGAAAGTGCCACGCCCACATTTTACGAAAATATTTGCTAAGAAATTACATGAAAGTTCTAAATTTTTCCGACCTAAGCTCCCATTAGTGTGGAGAGATATGGTTTGGAATTTTTTTTTATGTATGGAAGGTGCCACGCCCTGTTGTCCAATACCGCCCACATTCTGCAATGTTCTTCGGAAAGGCAATATTCACCCGTATAATAGTTTTTACTGCAATGGTTGTTGAGAATGTCGTTTATTTTTGTATATGAATATTTGTTTTATGGAAGGTGCCACGACTAGTGCTTAAAACACTTTAAGAAGACAAGCACACGTTTGAACGTGCATGGACTTAAGATATGAGATCCTTTTCTACATACGATCATGAACTCCTTGGTTTATAGAAAAAAACTCTTCTTAAAAATTCCCACCCCAGCTATACAAAAACTGAAACAAAGGTCAAGATATGTCTCCCCCACAACGATTTGCTTTTTGATTTCCAGCTCCCATCAACCACAAATCAATTCTTAAAAAAAAACAACAGCGCCATCACATAAATATAACCACTGAATGCCAAGCACTCACGCATACCTCGCCACACATCCCTATACATGATACTACCTCCATTCACTTTTGTATACACAAAGAGTTACTGTTCATTTGCGTAAAAAAGGAGAAAACAAAAATTAACTTAATTTTATGCAACGGAACATTAATTGGATCCTGAATACACTTAAAACATCCAAGAGATCCTACAGCACATAACATGGCCAATATTTAAATTTTTCAACGAAAGCGACATAATTGCATCCCTTTATCGGCAATTCCGGCGCCCACCATACCCCCAACCACGTGTACAACTTGTAATCCGTGTGCTTTAATTTTGTGGCTGCCGGGAGAACCCTTCTACGCACTTTAATTTGGCGTTTCTCGTTCATTGAGACAGCTGAAGGGCTGTCCGCAGACCGATCGACCGAACCGGACCAGACCCCTCCTTAACGACGATAATTAAATGACCCACATAATAGCTGCACTGTACAATATTACTCAATTCAGGATAATGAATAAAAAAAGAAAGAACAGCAAGGAGGTGGTTTTCCCCCCTTTTCGTAATCAGAATAATCAGCCCTTATATTTTTCAGTATTAAAATGTAAAGGACTCGGAACTTGGACTCACATCGTGTATGCGAAGTAGCACTTTAACATGATAAGGCTATTATTCAGCGGCGAATTGTGCTTTCTCTACTTTTTTTATGAGAGAGATCCTGAACGCATCCTGTAAGTATAGTTGGCTGCAGATCATTGCCCTGCAATCCTTAAACTATACCCAACATCGAGAAGACCGTCCAACGTGCTCTTCCATTGTTAAGCTGCTTGCAGCAATAGCAACAGCAAGACTGGTGGTCTCTGAGAGACTGCGAGTTCCTTCCGCCGGCCGGCCGGCCAACCCCGCCGTACGTATATGAATTTATAATTTAATTTCGCCCGCAGCTACGAGTACTAGTGTGGAGAATGGCATGCGGGAACAACGACAACCGAGCGCACCCACTAATAGCCCCAGGGGGTGGGCGCCGACCAGAACGAAAAGGATATTTTGCACTTGAAGAGGAAATAAAAAGGCAAACCGAGTTAAATAGCTTTATCCGATTACAAAAGGCAAGGGTTAGTATTCAGCAAACAAAAATATTATTTCACTTTTTTTTTTGCATAATTTTGTTTTGCTTTCTTCTTCTGGGGGGGGGGGGGGGGGGCGGTTGGTATACAGTCGGGCGACGGCGAGTAAATGATAATATTGTGGCAAAACGCTCACCCCCGCGATGATCTTTTTGCGGCTTGTTTACGAATAATAAAAATATTTAACAAAAAAGATGAAAAACGAACAAACACATTAGCCAAACGAGCGGGAATGGGTGGAGCAGAAGAGCGATTGTGGTTCTGGGATGGACTCCATCTTTACAACGACCGACGGAAAGGTAGGTTAATGCAAATGTTTCTTTATTTTATTCCGGTGCGGTTGGCCCAAGCTAAGGCTTGGCACAGTTATTATTATTTTTTTTTTGTTTACCGAACAAGACTACCATTTTTATTGTTGTAAGGGGTTGATGACTGAAGTTTGTTTTCTGTTTGTGTTCAGTGTTCAGACGTTTAAGGAATTATTATCCGTCGCGGTTTATGAACTCATTAACCCAACGGAAAGAAGTGGCATAAAGTTCATTGGTCTTTCGGAAGGTGAGTGGGCTTAGCTTCGTTTAATGATGCAATTATATGGGTGTAAAACGCGGGGGATTTGGCTGTGTCAAAAGACGCTGACATATATACGGCTTAATCTGTTTTACGAGTTTGACGGTAATTGCTGAAATTGTTGAAGAGGTTAGGTGAAGTAGCTGGTTGTGCGCAGTTTGTCTGGGTTTGTGGGTGTTGAAGTGGAGCATCGGCTATGAAGGGGCTTTGGTGCTGAGCTGATTCGTATAAGCTCAAATTGAGTCGGACTTCTGATGGTAATAAATGCGATGCTTGGTCAGTTCCTTTAGAGAGACGAGAGAAAAGGCTGAGGACCACCTGGTTTCACCATTCTTAACATGCCGTAGGTGAAAAGGGGTATGAGGTATTTAGGTCCTTAGGCACCAAAAGGGCTTAAGAGGGGACACATCGACAGAGACCTATGTGAACTGCCGAGCGGAGTTCGAAGTTTCATGAATGAAAAAAGGGGATGAAAAGGCTACCACACGATACTTGAAAATAAAGATAAAAACAATTCAGTATCCAGGTGGATTTTTAGGCGCGGCTGCTGGGAAGATTCGTCAGCCTTTTTTGGTATGATCTGTCAGGCCTGGGAAAATTTCAACAAAAATTGTCACATTATCAAAAGTAAACCAAAAGCCAAATATCACAATGGTGCAGTGCTGAACTGAGTACGGCACGGAGTGCTCCTCGCCAACTGACAAACCTGACCCAAGAATGGTGGGCTAATGTTGGACTCGCTATCACTCCTCGGACATTCAAAAAGAAGAAAGGACATTAAAGAAACCACAAACATGTGATTAAGTCTATCACTTTCAACCTGGGTTGGTAAATCAAATTTTCAGGAGATGATAATGTCATTTAAATCTATTCTAACATCCCCTCCATTGTTTCTCTCCTTTAGGTACCTATTCCGGATGGCATTATTTGCGTGCCATTTCGCTGGTTCAACATAATTAAATGACCCCCATTTCATTCGGCATAGAGCCATTGGCATTACCATATCCACATCTAAGGTGAGGTTCCTTTTTTGTTTGTTACCATCAACCCTAATGAAAATAAATCAGGATATGCTAATCCCTTATGACGTATGTAAATTACTCGAAAAGCTTATATGACAAAATGGTAAAAAATGGGATAGGGGGGGGGGGATTTGTTACGCTGTTATTTTTGAAAGCATCACCCAGCCACAAATGGAATATATTATGAGGCAGCAGGAGTGTGTAGGCCGTTGGTAAAATGGAGACCTGGGATAAAGTGCATCCAGTGAAAGGTGTGCTTCCGTAATCTGTATTTCTAGATACATTATTTAGTCTTGCGAATTCATGAGCTGGGATTTGGGAAGATTTGTTGAACGGGTTACTTGCGCATTTGTCATCTGGAATGAAATATAAGTATGCGGGGTATGTTGGGTTAGGTTAAAAGTGGAAAGAGTCTCGTATATGGCATCTGACACCAAAAGGGCCCATCCAAGAGTACTCAAGGTTTATAAAATGTCAATGAATAAATCTTGGTCAATGCAGTCCGCCACGGATTTGATAACCCGATCAAAAAAAATTTTAATGAACCAATTCTCTAAGGAACACCCTCAATAATTGTGCTCGACCTTTGGTCATTTTTTCAATAACTTTTTAACGGCTGGAAAGTGTCAAATGCTGCAGGATGAATCTACACCATGATTGGTTTAGATCCAGCCTAAAAGTTGGTCACAAAGAGTGGAGGTTGATGATACGAGGTTGGGGTACCCCAAGGCTCTGCCCTTGGTCTTATTCTCTTTCTCAGGTACATAAACTCGCTTCATTTTGTAGGTGTTTCCACTGATTTAGTGGATGATGAACAGGTTTCAAAAATCGTTTCACCAGTGGCGCGGATTTCGACAGAAATTGAAACATCCACCTCTCAAGAAGTTGGCCTTCTAAAATCATTAAAACGGGGCTTCTAAAATTCAATTTTTCTGTTAAGAAACTTTTCCTTTGTGTAAGTTGATTATTTAATGCTCAACATATGACAATCCTTTCGTGAATACCCAACTCTGTCCTTTTTTTTTGACAGTAAGGTGTTTGTCCGGAGTAGATTTAAAAACTACTGCATCAAAATGTCTCCGATTCTCATAGTCGCGTTTAAAATATGTGATAGGTTCTAACCGAACAAAGCACTTTTCAAGTTTTACAAATTTAAAAACACCACTTTCACCCCTTAATGTTCCACTATTGACATAAATTCACTCATAATCGTCAGCTTATTTCCATTAATAGAAGAAACAGCTTAAATTTCAAACTCAATTTGCATGTCGCATTTCAAAGAAACCATAAACAAAATTTCATTTAAGCTGACGAACTTTCATTTGCGTGTGTATCTATAGGGTGTTGTGGGTAGATATCCTTTTAAACAGCTCTTTCAGTTTTTGCAGGACTTAAATCTTCAACAGAAGGCACGAATCACTGCCACACCGAGTCCTTCTTTGGAAATATCAAAATTTCAAATGAAACGAAGAAAACTTTGCCAAGCAAACCTGCGGCAGCGAAGTTTTCGCTTTTGACATAGTTTTGAAAAGAAAAACACCGCACCATTCGAGGAGGAATAATTTCTGGTAATGACTGCTGCACCCGACTATTAGTGTTTCACGTTTAAATCTTTTCAACCACCCAAGTCGAGAGAATACCTAAATGGAAATCAATTTCCAACGTAATGGCGTGGTTGGATACCCCATTAGAGTCAATTCAAATTCCGTGTCTTCATTAAGTCATTTGATAATTTTACATTCGAATTTATACCTTATGCCACACCCATGTGCTGGGTGCTAGTGATGTGGGAATAGTTGAAATGATCGATAAGGAATATGGAGTAAGGGACGAAGTATCCTGTCAGATAAAATCGACTTGCATTAAATTACATCATCTGTCTGCAAAAGAAGCGAAGGAGACAAAACAAATGGAACGTGATTTAGTCGGGGATGCTGCCGCCGTGTATGTGTGTGTAAAATCACATTTCATAGATAGAAGATAATATATGCGCTTAACTTTCAGTGCAATCTTTTGCCACGCCAATGCAGCGCGTAATATGTGTGAATTTCAATTTCATACGACATTGCGATAATTTATCGTCGCTCTGTGAATAATGAATTTTAAAATTACAGGCAATTTTGCGTGCACAACGTCGCGACTGAATGAAGGGAGCGGATTAAGGGCGATGCAATTGATGGTAATTTGTACAATTTGAGAGGGCTTCTGGTAGGGCTGAGAATTTCGCGCTTATCACTGGAGGAATATGCTGTCTGTACGTTTAGTTTTGAAATAATGTGGATTTGCTGAGAAATATCATTCAGATTGCTCTTTCTGTCAGTCTTTTCACAACTCGAGGACCACTGAGAAGATATAATTACACGGCTTTTTTTTAAATATTCATAGATATATATTTTCTGGCCAGGATATAACAAAAAGTTTGATATACTGCGCTGGGGCTCAAAATTTTAATTTATGTCTGATGTATGGGCAATGACACTTCATCATTTGAGTCGTCTTGTTGAACTAATTAAGAAAATAAACCGAGTTTTACATGATTGGCATCAGCTTCAAATCATCCTTCTGTTCCATTGAGGAGGTGGGCTAGAAATAACTCCAAAAAGGATCTTATTTGGTGAAATTTGAACCTATTTTTGATTGGTACCGATTGTAGTTCCGGTTTCAGGTGGTGTCAAAAGTACCTACATCCTACACGCATACACAGTGAGTCGGTTTATCGGTTCGAGCTGAATCATACAAAAACAATGTGCGAATTGGAGCTGAGGCGAAGGTGTGCTTGTTTTGCAAAGGATATTCAGAGGTGACAGTTTAGGGTATGGGTAGGACCATTGGGGTTATTGAGTAAAGGACTGCAATTTGCTAGCATTTGACGATCTTTCGATAGGTATGCGTCTGTGATGAAAAACATGAAGGAATTTAGTACCAGCATTCTCCTCTTCCTAACCACTCACCAAGCTCTTTTATCTCAAGAAAACTTTATCTAGAAATTAAATCTTTGACAGTCTCAGCTCGCTACCTTTTAAGAGCCATCTGGAGCGTTTTAAATTACCTCCCTTTTGGTTCAACGGGTAGTTTTGAATCACTAAGGATATAACAAAAAGTTTGATATACGGCGCTGGGGTTCAAAATTTAAATTTATGTCTGGCCTAAGTCTGTGGCCCCTCATTCAAAATGACAAATGGAATGATGTCGTCATTAAAAACAACGACGCATTCTTATACTACAGCTGCATTGAGTAGCTACAGGACAACCTATGACCCTAACTAAGTACAGAGCCCATTGTTGCGAGAAACTATCGACTTAGGTGGACTTGGTGTTCACAATAAGTTACCAAATGTCACACCAGGCTATACGTTTAACCTCAACAGACTTCCGCCGATTTTACACAAAAATAACAACCTCCGCAAGTCACTAGGGCACCATCTGTCTGTTTCAGAGAAGTTCACTATATTCATAGTTCTGTCCTGTTGACGTTCACTTTTCTCTGTATCGGGGGCAAAAATCCACATGACAAAAAACACTTTTTTATAAATCTTTCTTACTAATAACAACAATATGGGCATGAATTCAGTTCAATTCAATTCAATACAAAATGGAAAACAATAAATTCCGTTTTTAAATTCAATTTGTTTTATTTACGAAGTTTGTGCGCGGGCGGCGAGAGGCCAACCCTACTCCAATCGAAGGTACATATACACACATCCCTTATGGGTTGGCCAGATTAATGACAATGCTTACACTGGCAATGGAATGCATTCAACCGATTTTCGGCGGTCGAATTGGATTGAATTGGTTTCAGCAAGTTTGCCTCTGATTGGTATGGGAGTGTGAGGTTCGCTTTGCTTTCCTGCTGCTGCAAAATAAACGCGAACACAAACGGATGATTGTAAAGAAAAAAAATAAAATAATAAAACACCCAAATGGAATGCCATTTACAAAAATAGGATGCAATCAATAAAATGCATGCCAAAACTGTTTGCGCATAGAATATTGTGATGAATTGTCCACATATTACGCGAAAGGGTGAAATTTTTATTTTTGGAATTTTTCCCTCACGGAAAATGTACACATTTTTGTAAAGAATTTTTCTGTTTATACATTTTACGAAGGGTGTCCCATTCACGCAAAATGTAATTCTGATAGCAAATACAGATTTTTAATTAGAAAACTTAATTTTTTTTATTAATTCATAGAGTAGGTAGACAGATGACCGCCACGGCTTTGCTGGCAAGTACGTACTCTTTTATTGAAATTTTCTATGACCGCTTCGCTAAAATGTGGGCTTTGTGTAGAAGCCGCTGCTGTAATTCTGCAAATTAGGAGAAAGACTAAAGTTGTTATATAAGTCAAGAGCTTACAGCTTGAGCTTAGTGATTTTTTTTTTCAATAGAGATCAACTTTAACTCTCGAACAACGAAGAACGCCTTTGCATACTTTTTTCAAGACCAAACTATTATTTTTATTATTAAAACAAATAAAGTTTGTGAAATATTTGAAATTTGAAATTCGGAAGTGGCTTTTATATAACGAAATACTACATAAATGTGGCTGAATTTCATTAATACACTTTTCAATTTCCTCTTTCGATGTTGGTCGTGTGTTTGCACAGACCTTTGACTTCAAAAAACCCCAAAGAAAAAAGTCCCAAAGCGTTAAATCGCAAGGTCTGGATGGCCAATTCTGATCGCAAAAACGGACGATTACACGATTAGAAAATGGCTCATGCAGTCATTGAATTGGTTCTCTTGCTGTATGGCATGTGGCACCCTCTTGTTGAAACCACATGTTGGTCGCATCCATATGTTGTAACTTAGGCTCTACAAACTGGGGTTTCAGTGAGAGTTCGCTGTAGAGAGCTTATCGAAATGCTCAATTTTTGACTACGGTGACGAATTGATGTTCTTGGACTGTCAGCAATACTCTCGCGAACTGCTTCAATGTTTTCTGTTGAACGG
This sequence comes from Cheilosia impressa, assembly GCA_948293265.1. Taxonomy (NCBI): domain Eukaryota; kingdom Metazoa; phylum Arthropoda; class Insecta; order Diptera; family Syrphidae; genus Cheilosia; species Cheilosia impressa. The sequence continues at coordinate 51,329,172 of OX411884.1, read as the reverse complement.
CTTGTGAGAGGACACCCAGAGTGTTTAAGGTCTCTAATTGATCTTGTCTCCCTGAATTTTTTAATTATTATCTTCTCAGTTCATGGTTTGAAATCACTATAACGGCAAAATTTTGTACGAAAATTGCGGACCGCAGCTGAAAAGCTTTGATTATTTTTAAAAAATTGCTAAGCAATGAAAATGCGTTGTTCTTTCGTATAGCGCTCCATTTTTATTAACCCCGAACTGTCAGCTGTCACATTGTTTTATTTTTTGCCGTTGGCATCATTGCTCTATTAAAAGGCGCTAAATTTGAATTATGGGACACCGTCTATATAATTGAAAATGTAATCGTAAGTAAAATGCACAATTGACTAAGTTTGTCATTAAAAAAACAACAACACATTTTTACAATGCAGCTGTATGTAGGACGGCCATATGACCGAGGGTGTAGGTGTCATCGGGGGTTTTTGAGATCGTTTAAGTAAAGAAAAAGCGACCTAAACTGATCACATGCAAAAAGAATACTATATCGACATATGGGTGAAGGAATAAACGCACAAGTCAAACGCGAGTAGGTACCAAATTTCAAAATCTCACTAAAGCCCGTTTGCTTGCGACTTATAACGATCTAAGTTCTACATAAGTACCTTATGGGCTACATCTTCTAGGGCATAAGCTGCCACACATGATTAAAAGTGGAACTTAAATCTCTATGATTCGTAGCATCAAATGGCCTAAAGATTAAGTCCATGAACTTAATTTATTGCAAAAAATTTTGTAAAATAAGTCGATGTGGGAAGGAGATGTACAATACCTACCTTTAATCTTTTGTTTTAGCAGGATACAAATTTTTGCTCTCTCTCTCTCTCTATCTGTCCATTTTAAATTGTTTATGCCGCGCGACTGCCTTCCGTATACAATAATTAGTGGGCTGTTGGTATTATAGCGTACTGTGTCTTATAAGGGTAGCTGAGTGCCCATTATGACTTTGTGATCGTATTCATATGACCTTAGCAACGAAATTTTTATATTCGAATCGCTTCTGCTCAGATGGGAAAAGGACCGTATGAAGAGTTTAAAATTGAATTTGACGCGATCATTTTTGGTCTTATTATTATCATTCACAGAATATTTCTCGGATTTTGTGACACTTACCGACACAACAGTCAGATTTCACACTAACACTGTCAGATTTGTCCATAGAAATGTGAGGAAAAAACGACTCTATCCAGGAAATTCCGACGCCGACAGGGTTAAATATTGTGACACGTTTTTTTTTTGCACAGGCACATCCCTATTAGAGGACTTTGTAGCAGATTTTGGTAATTAAAAATCATGACATCGGTCTGTATAAGATTTATCCCTAGATGCTTGACGACTCCACCAAGAAAATTCCGAAGCGGTCATATAGGTACCTACTGTCACCTAGTCCGACGGTTTCTTTGTGCAGACGGTTTCTATAGTTTCTATTAGTGGCTATCGTTTGTTTTTGATTTAAGTAATTACAAATCACGGAATCTGCGTGTCAGATTTATCAGTAAATATGTGACGACTCCAACTTGGAAACTCTGGCGCAGTCAAATACAGTCAAACGTTTGAATGGTCACACGGTTATACCCCGTATACGGACAAAGCCTCATGTGCGGCAATCGTTCGTTTTAGATTTAGAAAATTTTAAATCATGAGATCAACAAAAAGATCCTTGTGGGGTAATCGTGTATAATGGATGAAAATGCTCGGCAAACGTTTTTGGTGAAGCTTGTCTTAAGAGTTTTCAAAAAACAAACGATTAAAGTCTGGGGTACAACAATTTTAAGTTCAGCTTACATTTTTTAAAATTCTTAACTAACATGACCCTAAAATTTGTTTTTTTTTCCCGAGGGTAGGTGAAAATCTTCCAAAGACACTATGAGAATAGCAAGCGCGTGCTCATAGTAGTGTCAGATTTCTACTGACTAAAAACACCACCCTTCGATAAATTGTTAGATACTGCAACTAAGATAAAACTTATCAAGCAATTTTTCTATAACGAAATAAAAACATTTTTGACAGGTTATTTTCCACTGAAAGATCCTGCATGTTCCGCAATTAAGACGCGGTTAATCCTTATCTTGCCAAGTCGAAAGGTTTCGTTCTTTGTAGTCGGCGCAATAAATTACTCTCATCCAAAATTTGTCGGACTGTATTGTTGATATGCCCGATTAGTCGGTTTCTATGCTTTCGCGCGAAGCTTCTAGTTTCAGCTTCGATTGTAGGAATTCCGAGATCCCTGTGGATATCGTCGTTTCTAGTATACCACGGTGCTTGGACGATTTCTCTTAGTACTTTATTTTGAAAAGTTTGTAAAATATTGGCATTTGTTTTCTTAGTACAACCCCAAAGTTGTATACCGTAGGTCCACACCGGCTTTAGCACTTGCTTGTATAAAAGCAGTTTGTTCTCGGTACTGAGCTGGGAATGTTTTCCGAGTAACCAGTACATTTCCCTATATTTGATATCGAGTTCTTTACGTTTCATATTCACGTGCGAATTCCATTTCAGCTTTGCGTCGAGTGTCATTCCCAGGTATTTGGCCTCGTTATCAAAGGGTATTCGAGCCAAATTTAGGAAAATTGGCAAGTCATTAGTTTTCCTATATGTGAAATTTACGTGAACAGATTTAGTTTCGTTGAGGGCGATCCGCCAGTCCCTCGTCCATTCATTTACTTTATTCAGTGTGGTTTGCAGCTTTGCAGTCGTTTCTTCGATCGTATTACCTACTGCAAGGATAGCGGTGTCGTCGGCGAAGGTAGCAAGGATAGTGCCATCTTCTCTTGGTATATCGCGATTATATAACCCTAAAATAAAACCCTCATAAAAATCGAATAATGGTTTAAAAATGCTTGGCCGAGAATCATGCATGAACTGTTGAAGGATCTATTTATTTATTTAAAAAAAATGGAGTCTTACCAATGAACATTTTTAGTTTCAACTTAAAATTTTAGTAAATCAATAAATTTGCAATTTGTATTAGTAAGGCGCCCTGACGGAAATATTGATGCCAAATATAGTCACCTTTCTTTTTGCAAGCATCTTTCATTCATAGATTAGGCACAAAAATTTGAACTTGATACCTAGGTACTGACCAAATTGAAAGCACAAATTGCAATTATTCGCATTTTTCTGCTGTTGAAATAGGAACGGGTCCCTCGCTCGCACCGTGAAATATAATTCGGGACAATTTCCTTTTGCAACCCATCCTAAATTTTTTTAATGAATATCCAAAACAAAGCCAGTGAAAAGAATTGCAAAGCCTCATGGGAACAACACACGGTAAAAAGGATGTGACAATAACGAAAATTGTAAACAAAAATTATTCCCCCCAGTTTAACCGCATAAATTGTGCAGCGTCCGCAGATGACAACGTTGTTTTGAAATATGTATTTTTTGTTTCAAGTTTTATCCTTTATTTATTTAATTTTAGTAATATGGGGCAGCGCTCTCTCTGTAATTCTATTCTATTTGGCAATCTTTCTTTTTGTTTCAATGCAAATTTATTTACAGCCAGCCAAGTTTGCATCCTTGAATCCGCGACGAACAAAGTAACAACCGGTATAGCGCCACAGTGCGAGCAAGTTATTAAAATTTGTTGCACGGTTTTGGAGGTGGAATAATGCCACTCCGGGGGTCCTTTTTCTACCTTAATTTTCCTGCTATATATTCTTTTTAATTTTCCTGCATACAAAGGCTGCATGTGTCGCCTTTGAAAACAGAGCGGTAGAGTTCATCTAGCATAAAAATTTATCCAAGGATGCAAAAAATTTAAATTTTCCAAAAAAAAATTAAGTAATGCCTTTCATTTTTAATTTACTTCACCACATACTACATTAATCTGTTTGTGTAAATAAAATAATGCGAAAAAAAAATATTATTAACATTCCAACCGCTTGTAGGACGAACAAAAATAAAATTCCATTATACGTACGTTCGTCGGTGGAATCTTGAAAAGCCATTGCAAAATATTTGTAATGATGATAAAATCGGCACGTTTTTAACGATTATTTTATGATGAAATTTTTATTTAATATATTATGCACTTTTTTATTGCCGGTTAATTCAATTAATCAAGGGGTGGTTATAGGTAGCTGCTGCAGATACTTGTTTGTAGCAATTAATTTTAATTATGTATCTATAATATTTGCATGGATTTTCATCATCAAGTGGAACATGACCTTTCATTTTTAATATCTATTAATTTGTTTTATTTTATTTTGCATTGCTTTCAATTGATTTTTTTTTTTAATTGGCGTTGTAAATCCTCGGTGTTTTATATATTTATGCAGTAATTTTTTTACAAAAAAAAATTGACAGTGTAATAATTAAAAAGTAATGCATGGTTGTTGTGTGTTTGTTCTCAGGTGCCATTCGTGCATGGTGTCAAGGGATTAATATTATACATTTTGTAATTAGATTCGAATCGGGCCATAAAGCTTTGGATCAAACAAAAAAAAAAAAAAAATGCTGTGACATTTGCTTTTACAGTTTTTGTATACACTTCGAAGTGCCCATTCATTAGTGATGAGCTGAGTGGTTTTCAGGAGCATTAATAATAGATATTGTAAACTCGAGACGAATGGGTGTGGGAAAAATTCTGGAAAAGGCTGAGTGTGCAGTTACGTCCGAAAAATTTGTCAGCCAAACAAATTCGCTTTAAAAATTTCTAAAGTATTTTTCACGTAGAAGGGATTTTTAAAGAATTTTTTTGGTCTGGAGTTTCATTTAATTTTAATTTTGGGGGCAAAATATTTAGTAGAGTGTGCAGTTTTAAATTACTGCTTTTGACCCAAGCCGACTGAATGGAAATGCTCACAAAAATTGAACAAAAGTGGTGATCAGTTGTTGGTTTTCAACGATTGTTGACCAGAGAATTAGATGATAAAAAAAAATTGGATTTGTCGGTGGAAAAGGCGGCTGAAGGTACAAAAAGCCGGCGAAAGTACCCCAGTAGCTGCGGAGGTGCGCTCAAAACAGACTGCGGGGGACGCTACGTCTTCGGAGGTAGTAGGGACCGCCCATGGAGGAGGATGAGACCCAGACACTTGTGGGTAGGTATAGTTTCACGTTGGTGGACCACCGGCCAAAGCCTCTCAGTATGATGGTAGGTGTAAAGTCGACTCCGCTTATCTGAACTAGACTTTACTGAAAAAAAAACACAAAATTTTACCCCCAACTTGTTTTTTCAATTATTTTCAGAGCAAATACTTAAGTAAAACAAGTAAAAGTGTTATCATCAGCCTGGCCGATGCTTTGATACCCTCCACTGCATACAAGTCATGCAAAATTGGTTTTGTGAGGGAGGTACCAGAACTACTTGACCGACATAGCCCATTTTTAATACTAACTTGAGGACAATAAAAATAAGTTTTCTCACAAAATTTCACTTGGCTAGGTAGATTCTTTTCGACGCTATCGTGTTTTTAACATAATATGTTTTCTAATATTGGTTTTGTATGAGAGGTACCAGAACTACTTGACCGACATACCCCATTTTTAATACCAACCTGACGCCGATAAAAAGAAGTCCTTTCACCAAATTTCGCTCACTTACGTCAATTACTTTGGGCGCTATCGTGCTTTCAACAGACAGACCGACAGACAGACAGACAGACAGACAGACAGACGGACATGGCTAAATCGATTCAGAATGTTATCCTGATTCAGAATATATATACTTTATGAGGTCTCCGGTGACTCCTTCTTTGCGTTACAAATGTATTGGCAAAGTGAATATACCTTCCTCTGGAGGGTATAAAAATAGTTGTGGCAAGTTGGCGTTTTAGTTAAGCGGAGTCCACTGTATCTGGCTGCTTGGTGAGTGTCCTTGAGTTCGATGCCCATACCATCGAATAGCATCCAAATAGAAGGTTAGCGGCTGATAAAGTTGCGATTGCGACGGAGAACCCCAACAGAACCCCAATGCGGTAGTGTTTCTGATAGCTACCGCGATATATTTTCAGCGGAGGTGCAACAATGGCTGTCCTCCAGTTGACTGGGGTTGCTGATTCTCCTGAGACATTGAGGATAGATGCTGATTAGACAAGGTATTCAATTATGTAAAATAAAACCTCCCTGCTGCTGGACCTCAGTTGGAAGTGGAAATAAGCTATACCTGTCTGGGCGGCTGCTGAGCTGACTGAGTTCTGTGGGTGGTCTTTAGCTGACTGTTCTGTGACGATGAAGGCGGCTGTATGTCGAGCAATGGAATGCAGATCTTCAAGGTGGGCCAAAAGAAGTCATCCAATGTTGTTTGGCTCCCATTTTTTTTCAAAATGAAAAGCTTCGATTCTGTTTTTTTATTTTTTTTATTTGAACCTTTAGAATTTTAAAATAAGAAAATACTAGCATCTTCCAATAGGGTGATCTCTTCTGGCCCACCTTGTATAAATCGAAAACTCCTGCAGAGCAACAGATGGAGTTCGAATGGAACTACTTGCCTCTCACTGCTGTTGCTACGCTATCGACTGAGATTGCTGCGAGTTTCCAGTTCGGAATGCGATATCGAAAGCTGTTGACTGTAGTTTGGGTATAGAAATTTAGGATATTTTTTTGTTGAGAAAGCACACCCCGTTGAGGCGAACTATGGTCGTTGGGAGGCAAACGCTAACGTCCAACCATTTCTTCATGTGGTTGCACTGCGGCATTTTCTACGCAAAGGATCATCCAACTGTGCTTATAGTTCACTGTGAGTATACACTTCATTTCGATGCAACGCCACCACATGATACAAGGTGACCGTTCTATCAAATTTCCAATGTTAGAAAAATCCTTTTCATGTTCAAAAAATATCTTTCGAGTTACTGCGCCGAATTGAAGAGGAAAAAAGTTGAAAAATGTATACCTAATGTTTCTGCATCCAATAAAACGATCAGCGAGTACACAAACCATTTAGAACCATTCTGCTGAGTTAACTCCGTCTTTCAAGTTCGAATTTTCTTAGCTGCTTGTTGTCATTTGAGTGCATATGTGTGTTGATGATAATTTCTAGTTAATAAGGGTAAACATCCAATTTGGTTGCAAATTCAAATCCCAAACATGTCAGATTCATTGTCTAATGCCGGTCAAATTACGAGGTGAATGGACCACTCCCTCTACCACCATCGAACACGAAATATACTGGTACTGTGTCTGGAGTTCCCTACTTCGGTTTGTATTCGCTTTTTTCTTATGCAACGATTTGGCGAGTAATATTTATGACTACCATTCGAAGCGTTACTGATTTCCCTGGAGAAATAACTCAACCGAACACGAGCACAACGTACAATCTGTTCACAGTGTGGCCCATGAACAGCAACACCAACACCAAACACTTTGGGCTGAGAATATACCTCCACCAAGTGGTGGACAAACCATCCCCCGATAGAAGACCAAGAATGGGAAAAAATCCCAAAACTGCCACAAAACCACCACCGAAAATATTTGCTCTTGTTTTTCGTTTGATATCAAATACAACAACTGTTATAGGTCAACGATTGGAATACGGTTACATGGATAACCTATGCCAACGGAAACAGGTCTTAACCATAAATTTTCCAGATGATTTATTTTCGTTCGGTGCGCGCGTCCAGTTCTGGTATAGGTCCTTCGGAAAAAGTCCTGCGTTTTGTTTTTGTTATTTAGTTGCTGCAAAGCATTTTTACTTCTCGCCGGAGGATAATTCAAGAAACAGTACCAGAGCAACGCTCTGGGGTGGGGTGGTGCAAAAGGGTACAGGACAGCTTGCACGATGAAGTTCATCGGAACAGTTTTATGCGATGATCGTGATATAATTTTATTGTGCAATTTTTCATGTATTAACAATCCCCATCGACCATATGCGACCAAATCACCTCCCAATAATTTTATGAGCATCAGGGAGAGGATATTCCCATATAGGAGAAGCTCTGCAGGGATGGCTGGTTTTTTTTTTTTTTTTGGAGACAGCCTTTGTTAGACAAGCAGCCGGATGTGTTCGTGTTGTGCTAATTTTTTCTGGTGCTCTTGGAGTTATGGATCAATGAATAAATTGATATTGGACGTGTTTGATGTGATTGTCAAGCGGAAGTGCTGCAAGACTTTCTGGGACTACGTATGATTGGGTTTCGGATGGAAATAGGAGCAGGGAAAAGACTTGCTATCGACGTGGGTAGTGATTTGGGTTCGACTCATTGGATGTTAGATTTGTGTATTACATGTGGTATAGGTTGTTTAACTTCAAGGAAAAAACAATATTTTCGACTAAGGTTTGGTGAGAGGGGTGATCAACTTTGGAATGAACTCCACTAAAGGGACCGTGTCGGAGAAAATTAATATTTGACCAAAAAATCTCAGGCCGGTCTTACAAAAGCCCACAAGTTCAATTACAACTTCGAAGTAACCGGCAGAAGTCGAAAAATCAAAACTTCCCAGAGTTGGAAGAGCGGTTTCATTGGCTCCAAAGCTGGGTACATGGCTGTCGAAAATTTTTATGTGGATTTGGCTTTCTACCGACTTTATATACCTTTGGGTATGCCACTAGCTTTGCCTAATTTATTTTTCATTCATTTTGTAGGACGGCCAAGTGGATTCTTTTATAGCAATCTCAATCTTTCACCATTTCGACTACAAACCATCAAAGGCAATCCCATCAAGGAGTGCAGAGCGATGTCCAACTTGATGTAACCATCGCATGGTGGATCTACACTTCTTGACAGGAATACCCTACCTCGTCTTAGGATCTGAGCTTAAAACATGCTTTAAGAGTGACCAAACCACTTAAAAATGGACCGGAGAAGCAGCTCGGCCTTCTGTCCGAGTCACACCATCAATTCCACGAAGGAATCTCTGTCCGGTAGCTTGTATTCGCGGTCTTAATCTTTTGAACGACACCCAAACTGCATAACCCAAAGATAAGAGTTGGAAAAACCACTGAATTCGAGACCGAAAAATTGATTTTAATATCAAATTTGGTCTACAGTGAGCTGCAGCCTTCAGCAAAAAAAACCTCTCCGTAGCCAACTGCCTCCATTTTCACACTTCAAGTTCGTTGAGTTCACCTTCCACTTGTGCGAAACAGCTAAGGCGAGGCCTCCTCAAGTTCGCTGTTAATTCCAGTTGGACTCGAAGACTCAACGGGCCGGAGCATCTGTTTCGATTTGTTTTACATGTCCTAGGCGTTTTACACGACTGATGCTCAAGTTTTGAACCAGGTCGATGTCGCTGTATACCAGCTTGTATAGGTCGGAGCTGATTTTTCCGCTTTAAAGTCCGTCAAAGTTAAGCGAACATTTTCCGAAGAACCTTTTTGTTGATGCGACCGAGAATATCTTTATCTAATTTTAATAGAGTCCAAGCTGTCTTAAAATTGACGATGAGAAAATCCAGAATAAGGTCACAATCACGCTTGAATGATTTGCTCTAACTTTCAGAAGTAAGTCGTTTCCTTTGATCGTTTCGCTTTGCAGAATGCTGGCCTTGGTCTTTCCATCGCTCGTGAACAAGACTACGAGATACCTAAACCCCTCCGTAAGGTTTCAATGGGACTACAGGCAATCTCTCCCAGAGATAGAAAAATACGTCGAAGTTGCCATAGGTTGCCATTTCCATTCGACATAAAGCGAGCAGATCTTCAGTGAAATTTTCTAGGCAACAACTTAAGGTGTCACCTAAAGAAATTAATTGTGCTGACTGTACCTGAAAGAATCGAAGTCAACTCCATTTATACCTTTACTGTGCTACCGGGGCAATACAAGCAGTATAAGGTACCAGCGGACCTCTTAGCAGATGCAGAGAGGTACCGGACGTATTCACCGACGCTCGTATGTGTATAGGTACTAAAATGTGTGCTGCCACGTCTTCGTTGCGTTGTTACTATGCCAAAAGACAGCACACTCCACAGTTAACATCGAAAAAAGGAAACGCAAAACTCAATTACAACACCGACTACCATATTCATATATTGAAGAATCAAAAAAGCTTGTCAATCATATGCCCACACATCCACCTATATAAGAGGACATCATGCTTTCGCTAAATGAACATGCCACTCAACAATGAAGAAGAATAACTTCATTGTATGTACCGTGGCGAGGCGATATTTCACCATTTTACCTTCATGCCTCTTCATGGCACAACAAAAGAATCATTGTGATAAATCATCATCAAAGCTCTCTCAAAGATGGAATACGTTGTTCCCACCTATCGACGATATAAAAATAAATGAGTGTAATCTTAGATAGCTGCTCATAAACATCCGTTTGCCTCATTGTCGGCGCCCCCTCTGTCACTACATATATTTAGACGCATCGTCATAGATAAATAGACCGCCGCTGCCACACCGTGCCAATATCGGTTGCCACAACGACGACGGCGACATCAATTTTGCATAAGGACATTTTTCAAAATAAAAACGGGTCGCCGGATGCGATAGACACCGATATACTCGTACATATGTCAGGCGAAAACGGAAGGCATTGTGCATAAAAGAACCCGAGGTGCGAGGCGTCTGCTCCGCTTCGTTCCACTGATTTTCCGCCGCCCAGCTAATAATGTAGAACACAGCGAATGCTGTATAAAGACGACCGCCATATAACTCGTGGATTGTCTACTTTGCCATACTGTTTGTAACACTGCAAATGAGGGAAAGGATACAACAATGCCGCCGCAGGGCGAATCCACCACAATTTATAACCATAATTTAGCAAGCACTTTAGTTAAAAAATCGTCTCCCATAATGGTATGCGCCTTAGTGGATGCCAAACCGAACGAAAGACATTACACTTACACGATGTCGATGGTGATGTCGCAGCCGCCGACTGAGGGGACTGAGCGCGACCATCATATTTGGCGCCGTCGCTTTTAGGTCCTATACGCGCAAAGTGTGATACATGTTTTATAATATGTTGTAAATTTTGCTTTCATTCCTTGAGATGTCATGTAACCATGTGCTGTTATGTGGGGCGCGGTTAGAGATCAAATAAATTCACTTGAATAATTGTGCGCAATTATCCTTTGATTGATTAATTTTTCGGTTTACGAACTTTGATGTTGTACCGAAGTGTATGTGGGCCGTGTGATTTATAACCGAAAGACTCGTTTTTTTATTTTTGTTTTTTGCCCGACGCTACAAATGGCGCCCAATGTGGGAACAAATCCGTTCGTGACGCGTTTTATGTGGGTGGGACAGATTTTTGAGCAGTGGATGCTGAGCAGTGCGCACTTGCATTTATATGGCCCCTTACAAGGACTGGACTCAACGAAGGTTTTTTTATTTTTCAAGGGCTTGTCCAAAACGCAATCCAAAAGGTTGTGCATTGTACAGCCTTCATAGTTGCTAGTAGTCGGTTCTAACTTGCATGCAAGCGCCTACGGCATTAAGACAGTTGTAAAGGGTGTCCCATAATTTATGAAAAATTTACATTTTGCACCATTTAATAGAATAATGATGCCAACGGGAAAAAATAAAACAATGTGACAGCTGACAGTTCGGGGTTAGTAAAAATGGAGCGCTATACGAAAGTACAACGCATTTTCATTGCTTTGCTATATTTTAAAAATAGTCCGCAATTTTCGTACAAAATATAGCCGTCATAGACATAGTGATTTCAAATCATGAACTGAGAAGAGAGTAATTGAAAAATTGAGGGAGACAGGAAAACACTCTGTGTGTCCTCTCACAAGTCGTTCAACAGAAAACATTGAAGCAGTTCGCGAGAGTATTGCTGACAGTCCAAGAACATCAGTTCGACACCGTAGTCAAAAATTGAGCATTTCGAGAAGCTCTCTACAGCGAACTCTCACTGAAACCCCAGTTTGTAGAGCCTAAATTACAAGATATGGATGCGACCAACATGTAGTTTCAACAGGAGGGTGCCACATGCCGTACAGCAAGAGAAACAATTCAATTACTGCGTGAGTCTTTTTCTAATCGTGTAATCGGCCTTTTTTGAGATCAGAATTGGCCATCCCGATCTTGCGATTTGACGCCATTTTTCTTTGGGGTTTTTTGAAGCCAAAGGTCTGTGCAAACAAACGACCACCAACAACGCATCGAAAGAGGAAATTGGAAAGTGTATGAATAAAGTTCATCCACATTTATGCGAAACGGTCATAATTTCAATAAAAGAGTACGTACCTGCCAGCAGAGCCGTGGCGGCCATTTATCCGATGTGCTATTCCATACATAACCCCAATCCGCATACTCTATGAATTAATAAAAGATTTAGGCTTTCTAATTAAAATTCTGTATGTTTTATCAAATTTACATTTTGCGCGAATTATGGGACACCCTTTACTAATTTACAACTTTCCGATACGGACTACCGATACAGGTTCTAAGTTAGGGGACTGGTTAGTGACTCATTCTAATCTAAATCATTCTTAATTTACGTCTGCAGCTTCAGCTCTTCTTAATCTTTTGAGCTTTTTTCAAGCAGTCGCTTTGAATGAGCCATTTTTTTCGCTGTAAATTTTCTAAAAAATTACAGAAGATTTTATTTTTCAAGAAAAAACAAGGTAAATAACATAAAAAACTTAACAATATAAAATTTAAAAAAACGGATATTCAAACAAAAAAACTCAATTACTCTGTTGTTATATTTTCTGCTGAAAGGGATACATTTTCTCGATCAAGATTTGTGCATGCAAGCTTACTGAAAAAATCGAGAAGATTTAATTCTTTGGCGTTGGATTTAAACTTCGAAAAAAATGCATAAAGCAAAGTGGCAACACTGATCTCCATATGCATAAACGATTTCTCAAAATCTGCGGCTTTAAAAATTCGCTCCTGCAAAGCGCTTTCAGTGGTACATGGTATGCTCCGTATCGTCTTCTCTCACTGGACTTTCGGAGCAAAACAGCGAACTGTTGTCATTCAATCTGTGGAGATAAATGTCCTTGCGTAGCTGCAACGTATCTGCGTATTCCCTTTGTCCAAAACATCGATGATGGCGAGCAGCTTATGGCTCTAGTTGGATTCTATTCCTTATCATACTTGTCTTTTCTTTCACTCTTCTGACCTCTTGACGGTTAGCTTCTGGGCTGAGGTAGGTCGTTTGCATATCCACTGTCTTATGGCTGGTTATCAACACAGCTTCGGTCTTTTGGTAAAATATTTCTATGTCAACAGACTCTATAGCCAATTTCTGACACGTATCGGTCTCCACTTTTAGGGTGTTTTTGGCCAGCAAAGCCAATCACTTTGACTCAATGAATAGCAGTTTTGTCGCAGTATTCCGTCATTCATAATGTATCATTGAAGATGTCCAAGAATCTGCCGCTGTAACGTTGAAGTTCTTTTAACCATCGTCAGGGTGATACCTCAACTTTATGTCGTTTAAGTAGTTTTTAACTTTTTATTTATCAGGAAGTAGGTACGGCGTTTCCATTACGGTTGGGGATCCCCTTAGTATGACCAGTTAATCGAGCTTAATATTTTCTAGTTCTACTGTCCATATTTTTCCAAGTTACACTTCGGCTGTTGTAACGTCAACCGCTTTTTAATGGCATCGACGGTGGGAGAACTCAGCGAGTGTATGAGCAGCTCTTTGCCGTTGATTGGACGGATTTCGTCTAACAACCTCCGCAATTCCGCTCTCAAAATTGGGAGTTGAGGTGTCCTTACGCTTAAATGAGCATCCATTCAAGAGAAGGTCTTCTTCTACAAAGTTGGCTTGAATGAAAGATTGGTAGGGATGAAGCAACATAGTCCAACTGTCAACTTCTCTGGCCCAGATCCATTTCACTATACAACTCGTAGTGTTTGCTGTTAAATCTCTTGCTCCAATTTCCTTCAATGCAAACAGAATCGAAAAAGGTACCCAGCTTTTTAATGAAATTATTTAAAAATGAATCGTCGCTTTGTAGATCAACATTCGAGGTGCTTCTGCAGATATATGTCGCAAATAACTATGGATATATGAAACGATCCTTTTAAGAAGCGAAAGCTGAAGTGAAATTTATTTCGCTGGCTGTTGCTACACTCTTTAACATTTCGTACAATCCTTGTCTGCCGCCGCATTCATTTAAGTCAGACTTTATCACTTTTTCACAAGGAGACGTACCCCAGTCTTACCTCAGATGCGCGGTGCACTTACCCTCAGTAAGGCAGCATGTCTTCGCCACTCTGCAAACACAAATATCCCTTCACCGTTCCTCCAACAGTTCCTTTTCAAACACACAACACTCTTGCTGGCTATTTCTGTCTTTCCTTCAGCAGAAACCTATTTATTTTGATAATCCCTGCTGCAGTTTTGGGGCGGTTTTCATTATCCCTGCTAAAAACAAACAACAATATTTATCATGCCGAATCCTTTTCCCTCTCCTAGTACACCTTTTGTTTACAAGCGCCACTTCGCGCGGCGTGTCTACTTCGTCAATAAAAGTCATCATTATATTGCCTTCGTCAATAGGAGAACTTTTCTTAAATTGTAGGTATGTGCCGCTGTTCCACTTCCAGTTCCTTTTGTTTATATAGTTTCCTGCGCTGCTCCGGGATATGTAAATAAGAAAAATAACTACATTTTCTAAACGCTGCACTGGAGTGCGAGCGCAATAACAAAACAAAACCAGATGTACATACACGCGCGATCTAAAACAATAGTTTCTCCTGGTTCGCATTGGGTGCCGGGTAGCGGTGGGGGTTGGATGCCATAGGTCCTTGATAGTCGGTAGTCTTTGTTTTCCGTTGGAATGTTGATTTTGGGTCGTTGTTGCGGCAGCGGCGGGTGCGACGACGATGCTTACTTATACTTCGCTAACTTTGCCCCGGGAGAGACGTTGAATTTGAATTCGGTGGAACTTATGAAAATTGATGAGATGTTTTGTTTGTATTAAAATAGAGTAAACGAAATGCAGCAAGGTACACACAGACGTAGTGCACAAGCTTGCACGTTAATTGTTTTTATTATTTGAAATTCTCTAAGATCGTTGAAGACGTCTCGCACTCGCGATGTTGAAATTTAAGATGTCGGGAGGGGTAGGTTCGGCTGAAGTGTCAACTATAAGTGAAAATATTCAGCGCAATACTTCGATTTCTTTCTAGTTAGTAAGAAAATATTTTTTTTAACTGGACATGATCTTCATCATACTCTTGTGAATGTTCTGGACCAACTCATAGGGCTTCATGTCAACGTGACCAACAGCGACGGACAGACGCAAGAACTTCATCATCTGGGCTCTGAGTATCGGCGTGTATTAGATTTTACCAAAAGTTGCCCGGGCTAAAGTTGGCGAAGTGAAAGCTGTTCCGCAAAAGCAGAAGACTGGGGGTTGTCCAACGTTTCGGTGTTAACTTGGGGCATACAAGTAATTGAAAGAAGACCGCCACTTTAAGACTTCTTAGTATGCACAAACCTTTTGGTCATACCGGAGAGCAACCACCAAAACACCCATCGAAACCCACTACAAAAAGGCCCGATAAACGTCCAAAAAAACGAACCAAAAGACCTTAATAAATTCGCGTAAAATAAGCTCACGCATAGAGCTTAAAAAAGTCTCTATATAAAAGACCTTAAAAGCGAAAGAGATAACGCTAAAAAAACCTTCCTAAAGTCGCAATAAATAGAATTCAGATAGGCTTCCCATATATACTCCGATAAACGTTACAAAAAAACAAAAATAGCCTACACGAAGTCTCAAAACGAATGTAAACTTATCGACTCTGCTACAAGACTTGAAGTTACTGTAGCTGGGTATTCTTTTTTTGTCAGAGCGCCCACACTGACCAGTGGTACTGGTGGAGCCAGATAATGATATGTCAATTGCTATTGTCCAACAACTATGATTGTACTCTGGTCTTATGGGTACCTAAGTAGCTCTGGCATTGTCAAAACTCCTGTACGGCTTTCCGAAGACCTCTCTACCTTTCTAGTTCTTTCAGGGGTGGTGATAGTAACAGGTGACCAAAAACATTTGAAATTCCGCCAAAATTGCTCCTTAAATCAGCGTCAGTCTTGTTTTTTGCTCTTTCTATTGAAACCATCTCATAACCTCTTCCCTTAACTTTTTTCAAAAAAATACTCTTCGCAGTCACCAAATTCATTTCCTCTTTTTGTTGTCAGAAGTCAACTAGAACAGGTTTTTTACAATGCACAGTTTTTGGAAAGAGTTCAATTTTCTAAAAATCCTTTAAATTCGATGAGTGGACCACTTTAACATACTAGCCACTAAGCCACTCGTTTTTCAAGTCGTTTATTTATTTTTTGCTGCATTTTTGTATGTCTTTTGGAAGGTTTTTTGGATCTCTTTTTGGCCTTTTTTTTGTATCGTTTTTTCGTCTATTTTTTGTAACATTTTCGGTTTGTTAGCTAATTTTGGAGCATATTCGGCGGTAATATTTGGGGCTATTTGACACAACTTTAAGAACTTAGCTTGAGCTCTTTTTTTACGTTTATCGGGCTTTTTTTAGAGGTTTTCAAAGAGTGTTTTAGTGCCTACTTTAGAAAGCGTTTTCTGGTGCATTTTTTGAACATTTATCGGGACTTTTTTTTACTGATTTTCAATGAGTGTTTTAGTGCCTCGTTTTGGACCTTTTAAAGTGGTTTTCAAAGAGTGTTTTGGTGCCTTTCGGGGGACGATATGACGCGACTTTTGGAAGGGTTTTTTGGAGCATTTTCTGTGTCTAATTTAGGAAGCGTGTTCGGTGCATTTTTTTACGTTTATCAGGCCTTTTTTAGTGTTTTCCAAAGAGTGTTTTGGTGCCCATCGGAGGGTTATTTGACGTGACTTTGGGAAGGGCTTTTCGGAGACTTTTTTGATGCATTTTTTTTTAACGTTTATCGGACCATTTTTTACTGGTTTTCAAAGAGCGTTTTAGTGCCTACTTTAGGAAGCATTTTCTGGTGCATTTCTTAGGCGTTTATTGGGATTTTTTAAATGTTTTCAAAGACTGTTTTAGTGTTAGGGTGCTATTTGACGTGACTTTTGGAAGGGTTTATTGAAGCTTTTTCTGGTGCATTTTTTGGTTTTCAAAGAGTGTTTTAGTGCCTACTTTAGAAAGCGTTTTCTGGTGCATTTGTTGAACGGCCTCGTTTTGGACCTTTTAAAGTGGTTTTCAAAGAGTGTCTTGGTGCCTATCTGGAGACTATTTGACATGACCTTAGGAAGGTTCTTTGCAGCGTTATTTTTTATATTTATCGTTTTTTTTCCTGGCTTTTTGACGCGAGCTTAGGAAGGGTTTTTTGGAGCATTTTCTGGTGAATTTTTTGAACATTTATCGGCCTTTTTTTAGTTGTTTTTCAAAGAGTGTTTTAGTGTTTCTGGTGCATTGTTTTGGTTTTCAAAGAGTGTTTTAGTGTCTCCTTTAGGAAACGTGTTCTGGTGCATTTTTTTTACGTGTAGCGCGCTTATTTATTGGTTTTCAAAGAGTTTTAGACTGCCGATCGGGGGTATATTTGAAGCGACTTTAGGTGCGTTTTTTTATGTTTTTTGGGCCTTTTTTATTGGTTTTTAAAGAGGGTTTTGGTCTCTGTTAGGAGGCTTTTTCATATGACCGTCCCGAGTCTTGGTGAGGCAAGGGTCTGTAGTCTAGTCCCTCTTTTTTACAAAAAAAAAACTCTCACAAAACTGGTCACTGAATTTCATTTACAAAAACTACAAATTCTCTCAGGACAATTAACTTTTTTTTTAAATCTGCTCTGACTCTGTTGTCTGTTATTAAAATAAAATTGCTTTATATACCGAAAAATTGCTTCTGCCATTTAAAACATTTTGCTTTTAATTTGTTTAAAAATAAAAAAAAATAAAAAATACACGCAGTCGCATACACCCTCGCTGATGAAGAATAATTGAGTTATTATGGTCAATTATTCTATATGCGTGGTTTTCGGAGAATCGGTGCTTTTTCCTTTGTCTTTATAGTTGTGTGTGAGTGTGTGTTTTTTTTTCAACATTAAATGCGCACCACAGAATAAAATCACCACAATGGTTATTTATGTCAACCAGCGTGAAATGAACGCCCTCCGCGCACTGCCAGAGCGAGGGTGAGACAAGGTGTCGGTCGGCGTTGTGCCAAAGCGACGTGTAAACGGTTTCATTAAAAAAATAAAACTATCCGCAGTCGTTATTTTTATTTTTTTGGTCAACAATTTACATAGAATTCGAATAATGTTCACACCATGAATGTGGGCTCAGCAGAGAGAAATATTTAAAAATGTCCTGTCGACGAATGAAAAAAAAAAACGGTTAGCCAAATTATTTTGACTCGGGCCCAAAGGGCGGTCACCGAAGCGGTGTCTTACTTGATTTTCTATTGTAGCGTGTAATGTGGTAATGGCTTCGATATACACACACTAATAGCGGCCACATAGTATCGCTGGCTGCTGCATGGCGCATTTTTACGTCGGTGTTAAGGATTCTTCTTTTTTCTCTCATCTAGGGGTTTTTTTTTTTTTGGCAATTTTTGGTCGGTTGTGTCATGGTTTTTCTTTGTCCTTACACTGGAATAAACTGCATTGCAGGCGACATGTGACCATAAATTTCTTTCATACGCCTTTTTTGTGAAATGCATATTCACTTCGGTTTCAGTTTTCTGCTCGGTTTTTTTTTTGTGCTATAATTTTTTCCGTCCACACTGATGCTAAATCCTTGTTCGTGTATTATTACAAAAAATGGAAGCACAAAGAGAAACAAAGCGTTGACGTTATTTTTTATTGTGTCCAAGAGTGTCCTTGTTTGATCGTCGTCGGATAAGGGTTTTTAACAGAGGCACGGCTTTTTTTTTTTGGTTGCTGTTGTTTTTTTGAGGTAAAGGACTCTGAAGGGTAAAAATCAACGGGATATAATATTAAGCTTGAAATAAATAAAGCGCCAACGATGACGTCGAATGGCGATGAATGCAGCGACAGGATGATATTTTATTACTCTGTGAAGGATGCGCACAAAAATGCCAGCCATCCGAGGGTGCATGTGTATGTAAAGTGGAGTAAAACTGTTTGTGCTTTTGGCACTTTGGAATCAGGATTTATGTTTTTCGCTTGTTCCGTGGCATCTGTGAAAACAATGAATGACAATTGAGAGTGTGTGCGAGTGAAGCAAACATTGGGTTAAGAGGATCGTGATAAAGGATCGAATTTTTTTTTTTTTTATTCTCTGGTTGGGCTATATTTTATTTATTTACGCGGGTAAATATGTGTAGCTGCGGGTGAATGTTTAAAGAGGAAATAAATTTGGTGACTGCGAAGAGTATTTTTTTTTTGACAAAAGTTAAGGGCGGAAGAAGTTATGAGATGAGCGGAACTTCAAATGTTTTTGCTCACCTGTTACTATCACCACCCCTGAAAGAAAGGTAGATATTTGATTAAGAAAGGGTCTTCGGATAGCCGTACACGGGTTTTGATAATGCCAGAGCTACTTATAGGTACCCATAAGACCTGAGTACAATCATAGTTGCTGGACAATAGCAAACTGGCCATCAATAGACGACATGGACAATGATTGGCAGTTGAAGATGTATTAAGACATCTCATTATCTGGCTCCACCAGTGCCACTGGTTCAGTGTGGGCGCTCTGACAAAAAAAGATTGCCCACCTACAGTACCTTCAAGTCTTGCAGCAGAGTCGATAAGTTTACATTCGTTTCGAGACTTCGTCTCGTGCAGGCTCTTTAGTTTTTGTAACGTTTATTGGAGTATATTTGGAGAGCCTATCGGAAGGCTATTTATTGCGACTTTAGGAAGGTTTTTTTTAGCGTTATCTGGTTCGTTTTTAAGGTCTTTTATAAAGACTTTTTTTTAGCTCTTTGCGTGAGCTTATTTAAGGCGAATTTAGAAAGGTTTTTTGGTTCGTTTTTTTGGACGTTTATCAGGCCTTTTTGTAGTGGTTTGCCTGCGATATCACTTTTAAAATTCTTTGACTTCTTTCTTGGCCATTTTGGCTTTAAAATCACAGGGAACAGCCTTAATCATACTTCGGACAGGAGGTTCTTGAAATAAGTTCGTGGGGACGTTAGCATAGGTGCACAGGGCAGGTTTAAGTGAATTATGACCTTCATGCAGCTTGCCACAAGACATTTGTTCACATGCCAAAAGCTCAATACTTCTAGTTCAAGTCTTCTGGTGGCTCCTTTGTCTGTAGCAGTCACACAAAGTTTAGCAACTTATTTTTTTCGCTCTTAAGTTGCAAGTTGGAACTATATGAGGAAGGAATGATATGAACGTGATAGGTAAATGCGAGCTCTTTTGACAGTTGCTATGCTTTACTGAGACCTTCAGTTGGGTCCATAAGAGTATATGGACGCTCTTGTGACAGTTTCCACAGATTCACTTCTACCTTCAGTTGGATCCATAAGAGTTGATACACAAATGTTCACTCTTTTGACAGTTGCTACGCCTTTCTGCGACCTTCAGTTGGGACAAAATATTATTTTCATGCCTTTCTTGCCTAAATCCTCTTGAAAGTTCGTTTTTTCATTACCAGAGTTTCTTAGGGTTTCGCTAGCTTTCTGGGCTGTTTAATTTATTTTTACGCTCAACCCTTTATATAAATTACCATGTGGTCCATGTTTAAATGCGGAATTCAACTGCCATCATCTCAATATCAATGAAAAATCGTCACTTAACCTCAGCTCCTAATGCTCCGGAGTAGACCACGCAAGGTAACTGACAGTAGCCTGATTTGTAAGACACCATTGATGTAAATTGAGCTAATGCCGCGAAGATACCTCATTCTTTTGAGGGACTCAGCTAGGCTTCTATGTGTTTCTATTTTCTTCATTGTGAACTGATAGTATAGTAAGTCGATTCCAGATGGACAGGACCGGTGGCCACAATTTCCAACTGCAACAGTGCTTTATGTGACATTCAATTTAAAAGATTCAACCAATTGACCCCAACCAAAACATCACCCAAGGCCAGCGGGTGTACTTTAAGAACCTCGTTCAATCCCACCCCACCCTTCTCTTTGGCAATCCGAGTTGAATCCTTTAAAACCAACATCACAAGCTCATACATCTCCATAAATTTCACAGATTTCCCACCATCAACGTGTCCCATTCATGCGAGTATAAATAACGCCATTAATTTTCACCTTAGTAACTTTTGGGACTGCTTCCATTTCATTTAATCCCGTTCCGGTTCCATTTTTTTTTTAATCAAAAATTAAATCTTTATCGCACTCGGTTTTCATTTCTATTTACCATGGTCACCCTCCCTAGACCTAGGCCAGCGATTCTTGCTCCAGGTATACGTATACAGAGGCCGTGGCCACGAACCCACAGCGTCAGAGGGGGGAATGAGTATTTAGACTCGAATATGGCAATAAACGCCGGTCCTAAAAAACAAATACTAAACTGCCGGGTATATGTGACAACATTTGATAAACGAAAATCGTTGCGACTATAAATCACATGAAATTTTCAGTGGTCAGACTATCTCGCCGAGGATAAATCAGTTGCAGGACACATTTTTTGTCTGTCGCCCCTTGCCCCGACACCGCCGCCGCCACCCCAGAGACACAATATCACTGTAAACCAATCTATATATATAAAAATTGAGCCTAAAATTGTGTTGGTTTGTCGCCGATTCACGCCTTAGCGCATCTACCGATTTTAACCAAACTTTCACACATCTCTGGTATTGGTCTATATATCATTTTTGTGAAGTTTGGTTGAAATTGGAAAACGTATGCGTGTGTTGTGCGTGCTTGGAAAAACACATGAATTTCGGTACATTTTGGTTTTTGAATGATTTTTTTAGTGATTTGACGTCTCAAGATGTCGTTCGAGAAGCTGAAGACTACTAAATGAAAGATTATGACAATTTTTTTACCACAACCGGAGCAAAAAAATGTGTTTGTACTGTAAAATAAGTTTTTTGTTTTTATGAGAAATCAATTTTTATTTTGTCAAAATACTTTTTTGAGTTTTCAATCAGGTTCTTCATGTTTTCCCAACATTTTAAAAAAGTTTAGCCCTGCGGTTCCTACGCTGGTACCTTTAACTTATTGAAGATTGATTTTTTATAATTTAATTTTTTTTTTAGTTTGTATCAAAAATGCCACGTCAGCGGAGAAGTGATAGTCGGTCACGTAGAACGCAAAATAGATCAAATGAAAGACAAAATCATTCAAAAGAAGAGCGAGAAAATCAAAATGGAATTCTAAGAGAACGTATAGCCAGATCAATAGGTTATTTTTAACTTTAACTTTTAAATTCATTTTTACTCAATTCATTCATTAAGTTCAGGTCATTCATCTGAACAACGTGAACATCGTAATGAGCAAGAAAGATTGAGAATGCAATCGCATCGCACAACAAGAAATGTTAATGAAAATGCTGAACTAATCAATGTTAATGTTGTTTTAAATGGTGCTGGATTTCGATGCATTCAAATTTGGAAATAAAACTTCTGGAATGTGTTGTGCTTCTGGGAAAGTTCGATTACCAGAATTACAATAGCCACCTGAACCATTACGATCATTACTTTCTGGCACAACACCAGAATCAAAACATTTTTTGGATAACATTCAAATGTACAATTCATGCTTCCAATTGACATCTTTTGGAGCAACGAATATAATACGAGATAATTATGTCGACATTTATGGTAATTTCGGCATCAGGCATTTCAAACGAAACATTGAATTGATCGAATTACATGGAGCAGTATGTCGGCGCAGTGGCTTAGTGGTTAGTGTGTTGGACTACTAAGCGAAGGGTCCCAGGTTCGAATTTCGAAAAAACTAAATTCCAAATTAACATTTTTTTTCTACTGCTCCACATCTCGCAAATGTCTGACAAACATCCGGGAGTATAATTGTCGTTAAAGAGCTTCTCAATTGGCCGTTTGGACTCGGCATAAAATTGTACTTCCCTTCCATCCGTCCCAAAAATGAAAAACTCGCACAAGACTAATGGTTGTTAGAAACTGGGCCTTAGGTCCCTACGGATCTGTTGCGCCAACTATTTTTTTATTTATAGTATGTGCATACTCGGAATTATTTCATGCTTATTTTGAGATTCGATTCTTTCGAAAGTGTGTCGTATTTGAAGAATCTGTATTTTGACTTTCGAACACTTTCTATTAATCTAAAGTTAATTTTTCATTCCAAAGTTGAGTGTATTTTCACTTTCTAATCGTTCGCAACAAATGTAATTTTTTTATTCGTCTATATTTTCCTAACGCTAAACAGAGATAATTGTTGTTTTCCATATTTTCTTGAGGGAAATTTTTTTTGGAAATGGATTTGGGGCATCCTTATGTATGAAATTTCATCCATAAACAAAACAATCGCCATGTCTGCTGGTATTTGTCACCGATTGTTTACAGAAAACTTATCAAAAAAAAATATTTTGTTTTGTTGATCTTAGATCTTATCATATATTTCTCAATAAGTAGTTAATATTTTAAATATGTGTATAGTTTTAATAAAACAACCGCAACCGCTGATTTCGAAAGTTAAATTCATTTAAATTCATTTTCTGATATTCTCGATAGTGAATATTATTCGTTCGAATCTCAAAATACACAAAGTTCATTCGAAAGAATAGAGACATTCGTTAGAATTGATTATTCGTTCGAATCTCATAATAAGCATGATAATATTCATTTCATTAACGAATTTGGGCGGAACGAAGTTCGCCGGGTCAGCTAGTTTTATTTAATAAAAAAAGAAACACACACAGGCCGACAGACAAATAAGAGTTGCGAATGTACAGAGCTATAGAGAAGCTGCTTTGTTTTAACCCTTAGCCCCATGCACGAATGGTGGCCCTGGCCATATCGGTATGGTTTTAGTTAGGTGTGAGGCTGGCTATGTGAACTTTCTATATGTGCGGCCGGGGGTTTTCGCTTCGGACACAAATGCTGGCTCCCACTGATATTTAAGGACTTATTTAAGTTTTCCAAGTCATTTATTCAGCGCGCTCTGCTATTAAGCTCTGCACCCTTCTCTAGAAAAAAAAAAACACATACACACACACAATCATTTGAAAGTCTATTGGAATTTGCAATTTATATACGTGAAGGACTAATTCAGCACACAGTCTGGTTGAGGAGGAATTGCACCACAGGGACGGTCCCCAAACGGATTCACACACTGAAACAAATTGACATTTTCGCAATTGCATGGGAGTCAAGTGCAGATTTATCCGAATGAGTTTTAGCAGCCTTTTTTTTTTTTGCTCTCCATGCTGTTTGTGTGATGTTTAAGGCTAGTCTTGGAAAATGTTGTGTTTTTCTTTTTGTTTTTCCATTTTGTAGAGGCTGGCAAAATTCGCTTTCGAGATTTTATTGCCGTTGCTTCGTTCATCAAGGCGAAATGGGCTTTAAAGAAATAAAACAACAGTCCACTCTCGTTTACGCCATCGACAGCCATACAAAAATAATGTACCCTACAATGTGTAATCATTCCATGTATCTAACACCATTTTCACTTACTTAAGACAGTCATTACATGCCGGCTCGGCAGCACACAACCCTGACCAGCTTGCGTCTCCCTCCATTACTGTATTATGCAATTTAGAGATTTAATTTAGATAAAAACCCCATTGAAAGGGTTCTAAGCCGTGTACAATCATCCCTTCGCACACTCAGTGGAGTGTGTATCTGTGGGGGTATGTGTATAATGGCAAACCAAACCCTAACAGCTAAATCGAAATTACTCGTCGTCGCTGAAAACAATGACTGCAAAAGGATAGGATCGCGAAGTGATGCGGCCGTGGTTGTGTCTTGTTCTTGGGTGTTTTATGCATACACGACTGCAAGGATACTGAACTCGAAAGCGTGAACGAAAATATCTTAGCATTTCCTCCCTAGAAGTGCCTTCTTCCTTCGACTAACACAAACACTAATGTGAAAGAATGCATTCCGCGTTTCCTGCGTTTGTTTTCTTTTCGCCTTAAATATGGAAAGAGGTTAATATCTCTTTCCCTTTAAGAGCTTAACAAAAAAAAAAAACAAGCTCGTGCAATCTCTCTGCAATGGAACCAAATGTTGAACCGAAATAAAAGGAGAGAATTGCATCGTAGCACAGCTCGGGGATTGTCGTGTGTGTACTTAGTTAATAGCCAACGAAAGGGAAGTTTCGGGTGAAGTTTTAATGTTTTAAAGGGTGAATAGGGTTTAGGGAGCTCAATTTCAATTTTGTTGCCACACAGCTCATCAAACAGTCGGTCTTTTGTATGGTAAGCTTTTATCTTGGTAATCGTGATATCAGTTGGCCCTCGAGTTTTTTCCTTGGGTTGCCCTTAAAAATAGACAAAATGCGGACAATCCAGAAACTATTTAGACCCAAAGGAGATGTTTTGCCCCAGCTCGAAACTTAAATAGATTTGTACATCACCATCGTCGGTACATGTGCAGTTAAGTATTTTTGACTACAACCGGAAGGTCATTAAAAAACTTGTGAACAACAATGGGCCAAGTATTGATCCCAGGGGCACACCAGCGGAAAGTTCTAAGAAGTAAGAAACGTCCCTATTTAAGACAACTGCCTGTTTTCTATTTGTGGGGTATGAGTGCATCAGAGTGGCGCAGCGTTTGAAAACCGAAAATAGTTCTTCATTTTGGATACAAGAATTTTAAGATTTACTGTATCAAACGCTTTACAAAATCCAACAGTCCGAAAAAAGATACATAGCACAACTTAAGTCGTCCGTCAGTAACTTTTAATACAGCTGAAACACAACTACGCTTTACCCTGAAACCAGACTTTACCTTGAAACCAGACTGAAATTTTCTTAAAAGCTTGTTATTATTAAGAAAAAGTAATATTTGTTTGTGCAAGATCTTTTCCAAAGCTTTTGACTGAAATGGAAGTATTGAAATAGGTCGGTATTCGGGATTCGCAAGACGAGTAGCTGTTTTCTTTAAAATCGGTATTATTTTCGCAACCTTCCAAAACTGCGGAAAAGAACTTGTTAAAATAATTGTGTTAAAAATTTGGGTTATAACTGGAAGTACAAGGTGGCGCAAAAATAATCTTTCGATGTTTTTTGGCTGTAATTTAAAAAAAAATTAAAAACTTTGATTCTTTCTTGTGGATTATTTTTATTTGGTCTTTTAATTTTTTTTACATCAAGTCGAGAATATGATGTCATGTAAATGGTTGCCGCCACAGTTGATTGTCATTTGAGCCCTTTTCATGGCATTTTCCATCACTTTGGCCAAAACTTCCGGCGATAGGTCCTCACATTCTTGACGGATATTGTCTTTAAGAGCTGCAAGAGTCTGAGGCTTGTTGACATAAACCCGCGACTTTAAAAAGCCCCACAAAAAGAAGTCTGGAGCGGTCAAATCAGGCGATCTTGCTGGCCAGTGCAAATCGCCAAAACGGGAGATTAGGCGCCCGGGAAATGCATCCTTCAGCATATCGGTTGTGGCACGTGCAGTGTGTGCCGTTGCACCGTCCTGTTGGAACCACATGTTTTCCAATCCCAATTCATCAAGTAGCGCTTACCATTCACAGTAACCGTTTGGCCCGCGACGTCTTTGAAGAAAAAAGGTCCGATGACTCCTCCAGCGAAAACAGCACACCATACAGTGACTTTGAGCGGGTGTAATGGCTCTTCGTGGGTTACACGCGGATTTTCAGTGCCCCAGAAGTGTAAATTTTGCTTATTTACGTACCCGATAAGATGGAAATGGGCCTCATCACTCATGATTATTTTTGATGAAAAATCATCTTCCTCTTGGTGGTGATTAAGGATGGCTTGAGCGGATGTTAGACGCAATTGGCGGTCAGCAGCTAACAGCTGATGCACCGTCTGGACTTTGTACGGAAACATCTTCCAATCTTGTACCAAAATTCGCTGTAAAGACCGTCGACTGATACCCATTTGCGTGGCACGTCGTCTGGTCGATGTCGACGGCGCTTCCATGACATCTTCGGCTACAGCAGCAATATTCTCTGCAGAACGGCTACTCCGGGGTCTGCCACGCCGGGCAGCATCTCGTGTTGTGCCAGTCTCTTCGAGGCGAGCGGCTAAACGTCGCAGTCTTTCACCAGTAGGCGTTGGACGGCTAGGAAATCTGCGACGAAATTCATGTTGTGCCAAAGTCACCGACCGATTATTGCTCTAATAAATAGTCACCAATATTCCGCGTTCTGGAGCAGTGTAGCGTAACATTGTTTATTAACGTGTATTTCGCATGTGTTTACTACACGAATGTCAGAACAGAACTGACATTAGGGGCCAATCGCAAAATTTATAGCATTTTCTGATAGGAGGATTACTTTTGCGCCACCTTGTATTTATATGTGGCAAATTTATTTTTACAAAAAGAGGGTGTATTTCAACGAGACCTACTGCCTTTGTTTTTATATACCAACATCTTGTTCTTCTATTCTTGTAAAATAAAAACATCATCCCTCGACATCATATTCACATCAGATTGGTGAGCATCTCGTAGGCCGGACGCAAATTGAATTTTTAGAGAGTCTGGACTAACATCTACAGGACATTCCTCTCTTTGCCGACCAACACCTTGTTCTCGAATGTTTTTCCAAAGCGTTTGTGCAGGTCAATTTGGGTTTAACCTTTTATACTTAAACAGCTTTTAAGCTTCCCTTATTTTAATTGTAACTTTATTTCTCAGGCTGCGAAAAATGTTGTAGCTTAAATCGTTTTCAGTGCCTGTACGCATTATCCCTTCTTTTCATTACCTCACGTATCTTTGGGGTAAACCACGAGTTATTTTCAGACAAATGAGTAGTTTGTCTAATTGGAACATGCCTATTCAAGAGAGCTCTATCAGCATCTTGAAGAAAATTAATTTGCTCATCCAGCGAATTCGTAACGTAAATTTCTTGCCCATTGATTTGAATTTTTTTCATTTTCTAGATGATTATTATTAATATTTTTAAACTCCCTAAACTCACAAAGAGATACTTTATTGTTAGGTAAGTTCTGAGATCATGTATGAAATATGTTGTGTACCTCGAGATATTTTTTGTACAGCTTCTTTGTTTATGGAAAATGACAATCCCGCAAATTGTCTTTATACTTAGAGTGGGAGACATTGTGAGAAAAGAAAAAAAATCCCCGCAAAGGTGAATCTTCTTAAAGCGTCCCTAATCCACTCATCACCTGTATTACTCTGCCACTATCGGAAGGAGAATCACCCAAAAAGTCAAACAAGACCTCCCTAATGCAGAGCGTTCATTACACAATCTCTCTCTGTATGCATGCACAGGACGGAAAATCCAGAGATCAGCCCCTAACTAATGCGATACAAGAGCGTCAATAGCAATTTTACAGAACGACGTGGATTTAATGCATATAAAGCAGTCGGCTTAAGGAGATCCCATCTAACGTCTTGGTAAATCTAATTGTGTTCCTGTCGCCCATCATCGTGTAATGAATAGTCACACATGGTCGAAAAATGTCACCACCAGTCCCACTCCCACTCGTGTGCGGTTTGTTTTGAGGGAGTTACAACACAATTATATATACCACGTCCTGATGGCTGTGCCGAGGGTACTGCTTCTTGAGGTGGCACCATTCTGACTGGCATCCCACTTGGTTTTCGTCGTTTGGCTCCTTCTTTGGATGTAGTATATGATGGTGCAGAGAAAATCCCTGCAGATGTTTCAATGTTTTCTACGGGCATTTGTGGCTATTGATTCGAAAATGGAACTTGACTAAGCACAAGGAGTCGGTCGTCGGTTTTCTGATCCTGTATTTGCGGATCTGTATACCATTTATACGTATACGGGGTGAATATAGCATGCTGTGTGTGTGTATTGCCGGAGACAGGATGCTACTTCTGGGTGCCCTGAAATTAGAGATTATTACAATGGACACTTTTGGTGTGGGTATTTCTTCGGCATATGGCCGAATATTGTGCATTGTCTATTAGATGCACAGTGTATTTCTATTTCTATACCGGAGAAAGCGTTTAACTTCCGGACGTTGTCAAATATTGTCCTGGTGACAATATCAAAGCTTTTCAGTTGACGCAAATGCAACGAAGGCAACAGCCAGAAGGTGCACTATATTGTAATATAGCGAAAAGGCGGTATAACTTTGTGAGGCTCTTCTTGTTTGGACTCTGGAAGATGGATAAAATATGGAAAGCAATAAATTTAATTAAATGGATGTGTGCTGTGGGTAGGTACGCTTTAACCTAATTAGAAGTTTGAACGAATGCCTTTGGCAAATTGAGTAATTTGTGCAGAAGTTTGGACGGGTTTTTCTTTTTAATTATCGGACGTCAGTGGTCTCTTTCAAATCAAGGAAAGTGTCTCTTTTATGGACTCGCTCACCAAAGAAATGCAAATAAAACCCTAGGGCCGATTCCGTATATCAACGATCGTCTAAACGATATCGTTTTTGAAATTTTATCAACAAAAAGAAGTCATATTCTGCTCGAATTATTGCTAAATGCCCCATACTTAGGGAACCTCGCAGTAACTTCTTTAGTTCGCCAACACCCTTATTATATTTTTGGAAAATGAACTGAAATAAAGTCTAAAAGTTGTAATTTTAGCACTAAGTTGCTTGTTTTGAAGGTCTATCATTTCGACGATAATCGTCAGAAAAGTTACGGAATGAGTGCCAAGATATATTTGATAGAAATGATTCTTTATTCAACAAATTTGTTGTCAATATACGCCAACATTTTGTTAAAATTGACAAATTTTTTACAAGTTTTATCTTGTCTTAAAACTTTTGTAGTGATGATAAAAAAATTGTTGTGTTTGTTTGTGCCTACAAAAATAATTTGTTAAATTGTTGCCAATTCTACCGTTGCTGTTTTGTTAAATCAACAATCAACTGTTGCTTTTACAAAGAAATTTATCAATTTGGTCTTTTGTTTCTTGTCAAATTAATTAAAAAATTTGAAATGTATGAATGTGAATAATATCGAATTTGTTTGTCAATTCTGCTACATTATTTTGTTAAATCAACAGCAAATATTGTTGATTGTACAGAAATAATTTCTCAGTACTACCGTTGTGTTTTGTTGAATCTATTAACAGATTGTTGGTTTTTGTCAGCTCCAGCATTTTAATTTGCTGCAAAATAAATGACTGTCCAATCAATTTGTCGCTTGATTATTGAAAACATGTAAATATTGATCCTTATTAAACTAAATAATCAATATAATATTGAAATTTGTGAACAAATTGTTAGAAAGAGGCTGTTTTTGCTAATAATGCAGCTAGACCTATACCCCAAATTTTACAAAAAAAAAACAAGCTAAACGCCTGGAACTTGTCAAACAATTTCTACACAAGCCTTCATCATTTTGCAGGCAAGTATTGGGGTCTAATGAAAGTTCTTTTCAGTACCATGGGACAACAATGAAAATTTTCTGCAGAATTCCTAGGAAATTGCAGAGAAAAGTGGCACCTATATGTGAACGAGTACCCCATGGTGGTGGCAGCTTTATGTTTTGGGGATGCGTTTCCTTAAATGGCATTGTAGATTTGGTACCAATCGAGGGAACAATGAATAAGGATCAATATTTACATGTTTTAAATAATCGCGAGTGTCCTTCAGGCAACAAATTGATGGGACAGTCATTTATTTTGCAGCAAAATAATGCTCCATGGCACAATAACCCTGTAAAAAAATAATAAATGATACGCCGAACAAATAAATTTAATAATAAGATTTATTTAAAAAAAGTTATTACACAAGCTAAATTAAATTAGTTTTACTTATAATTGGAGTTAAAAAAAAAATCTGTACTCTCAATGGTATTTCTTTATCATAGAGAAAAATGTTGCCAAATGTTTTGGCGTTGTATAAGCCAGGGCTTCCTGATCGATTTCACAGTCTAAAAAATATTAACAATTTTTATTTGGTTCGTAGAAAAGTAAGATGATCGCACTTTCACTTAAAATTCTTTGTATTGTATGAGAGTATGTAAATGTCTTTTTTTCCAGGCAAATACGTTTTTTAACATCGAAATTTCAATAATGCGAACATAGCTGGTATTTACCCGAAAAAAATTCAGTCAATTTTACGAAGGATTAACCACACAACAGTCTAAGGAAAATTTCTTGTGTGTAGCGAACAGCTGCACCAGTGCTGTCAATTTAGCGCTTTCGGAGCCAGATCTGGTGCGTTTTTAACAGTCCTAGCGCGCATTAAAAAATGATAGCTCCTAATGACATTTTTAGCGCTTTATTGATCACTTTGTTTTATATTATTAGGGATACACTTAGACATGGCATCGTCCTAAAATTCATCTGAAACCAAGAAATGGAAGAATATTTGTAAAATGAAAACAAATTGCATTTATCAATGATATCGTTCAATAGATCACCAGGATATTTCATCTAGGCGCACTATTTACTCGATTTGTCACAGAGACTAAGGGACTATGGGCAATAAACATTTTAAGTCTCGACTTAAAATTTACAAAAGCTCACAATTGTAAAACTTTTATATGGAAAATAAATATAGCCGAAACTGTGAACTACGAAAATTTAGAGTCGAGACTAAAAATGTTTATTGCTAAGCCCCATAAATTATAAATTTCAAGGGTTGAAGCCTTTCAAATTTCCTAATAAAATAAATACTTTATAGCTAAGCAAAATATGTGAGAATTTCAGTACACTTAAGCTTATAAATAACCTCTTAGTTTTGAATGAAACAGTTTTTTTAGGTAATCTAGCACAATTAGTCGCTTTTTGTTCAGGTTTTTATCTCCCTGTGAATAAAACGATCTGGCAGCACTGAGCTGCACTTACAGACAAGATAGAAAATGTCCAGAGTCCAGCTGAGTGAGCCCAGGATGTGCTTTACTGTATTTTATTTAATATATGCGTTTCTATGCACAAGCACAACTTAGTCTGGCTTTAACTTTCAAAATGTGTTTTTTTTCACTTTTACCGGAACGAGAATATTATTAGTAGTAGAACCCAGGGACCAATATTGACTCATTCTTTATTGGCTTCTAATTGACAGAATCGTGCAACGCATTCTTTCTATTTTTCATTCTACTGTGTAGATGTCTATTGAGTGAGTTTACAACTCTGTGTTTAGCTAATTTGAGTCCTTTCTGACAAAACAATGCACGTGGGAGTTCATCTACAGAAATTTGGCTTCCATTTGGTCCATAGTTCACACAAATCGGTTCTAAAATACCTCCGTAATAGGTACGATATACAAGCCTTAAGAAAATTCCTAAAATTATATTCGTTCGACTACTCCGCGGTTCATAGAAAACAACAAAACATCAGTCTTTCTTACTATTCTTACCTATTCATTTTAAAAATGCGCATTAGACTAGCTTAAAACCCCAGCCAATCTCAATTGAGTAGCTTTGCTTCTAAAAACTGCCCCAACTCCATACGAGGACATACTCATACGCGTACCGAGTCAGTTTTATTGTCATGGTGCGAGCGCCATCAAACTTTGGTTGTTCTTATCTGAATTTTTGTTACTCATACAAAAAATAAATAAAATATCATCTTCCCTACATCGCGGCCAAGAAACCTGCAAAACTTTCTCAATATTCCTGCATGCCGACTCTGGAGCCAACCGAGTCCCAGATAAAACTGCTCATTGTTGTCTATACCCAGCTTCTTACAGTTGTTGTTTTGTCAACATGTATGTACCAGACAAGTCCTGGAATTTCTATTCCAAATTGAAATTCATCAAGATATGCAAATAGAGCCGTTTAGTTCGTGTACGAGTTCTGTTTGCATGGTCTACAAAAGAAAAATTCATCACAGAGATTATGGTGTTATAATGCGGGTATGGAGTGACTCCAAAAAACTTTTCATTTCCAAAAAAAACATTTGGTCATGATTTATTGCGTATAGCTCTGATCTTTGCAGATAGTCAGGTCAGGTCCTCTGTGGCTTGATGGTTAGGAGTTAGGACTTAGGAGTTTGTCATCTGGCTGTCTGAAGTCTAGATCAAACACGCGCTACTCTTCTGTTTGCATGGTTCCACTTTGTCGTTTGATCAACCAGAGAGTCAAAAATGTCAATTGGTCGTAGAGCTTGATATGGAAGGCAAGTTCATCACACCTGGAACTGGGTCCCAGGAGAGGTTAGCGTGACATGATTTTATGATTTTTCTATACTAGTTCGGTTGACAAATTGAAGATATCTTTTCTGTACAACAGCCATTGAAACATGGAATGCTCGATTTTTGTTCTATGGGCAAGGCTAGAGTGATGTGCTTTGCCTTAATAGCAGCATAGTCCTCTGGCTGTTAGCCACACAAAGTCTAAAGGAACTACCTACTGAGTACAGATAAGACAAGGAGAATGTTGTATTACGGTGAGGATGAAAGGGAGGTGAGGCCCGTTCCTCTCCATTTCGGGATCGCAATTTCTAATAGAAGAAACCTGCTTTTAAAACAAAGCCACCGAAGAACAGAAATCCACCTTCTATTCTCAGCTAAGCTCAAAGCTACGAGAGCTAGTATCGAATAATGTTCGGCGAAACCATCGCATCAGGCACGTGGAATATCCAATGGTCGTGATACCTACTTTCGTAAACCCCATCAACCAGCTTTCGCTGGGGCCTTGTTGGCAATCGAGCTGACAACGAAATAGGCCGTCGTAGAATCCACCATCGGTGGTGGAAGACATTATAGATATGAAGTCTGTAATGAGAGAAGTGCGGTACCGACAGCTGGAGACATCCAAATTGTGATCCACCTTCTCTAGGTCAAGAAAGCAGCTGGAGGTGGTGGCATACCAATTGAGGTTCATTTTAGAGGCTTGTTTGTCGAATTGGCAACATTTTTCCTCACCGATAGCCAATTTGACAGCTTACAGTTCATTATATCCTGGTGGTGGTTAAAAACTTCATAACCAATTAAAGGGCCTTTGGAAACAAGGTGAAGACGAATTTAAATTATTTGCTATTATAACGTTGGTTATAAACAGTGTGAACGCCACTTTAAACCGATCACCGAACTGTCAATGTCATGATATTCAGTTAAATCAACATTTTCATCGTGGTGAACTACACGAAGGAACAACGTTTAGAAATAATTTAAGTTTATTACCGAAATTCAGAGTCGGTGGTCTCAACCTGAAGAGCGTTAACGCCAATTTTCGGCCGTAGTTCTCGTCCCAGTATAGACAGGCAATTCATGGTCTAGTGAGAAACTTGAGGCAGAATATTCTCTGCTTGATGTTGTCGTACCTGTGAGACTACATTTTGCCAGAAGTGTGTAGAATATTGCTTTCATAAAGGCGTCCGTCGAAAACGAGCGAAATTAGTTAATTCCATGCGTTCTACATTATGACGAATTTTGCGTAAGGACCTTGGCCCAAACTCGTACAAGATCAAGCTGACTCAAGAACTAAAGTCATTTGATCATATGAAGCGACGAACGTACTCGAATTGGGCTCTGGACATGATGGAAGGAAATGAAGAATTTCATCATTTCATGGTTGGTATCGACCGCTGCATACGTTGAACGTTCCCATGGTGGACATATGAACGAAGTCGAATTCCATTCATAAATAGTTTCAGCGTAATTCAAGCCAATAAATATTTTTTATAGGTATCTCTAGTAGTTTTCATTTTATTTAAAGAAAAAGTTGTCAAGTCCTTAATGAAAGACCCTTTACAATAGCGCAAGGTGTTTCGTCAACCGACAACATGGAGTGACACAAGGTTGCATTCTATCGCCAATACTTTTTCTCCAAGCAATGCACAATCTGCAACATGCGATTGAGCCTTTTTGAAAGCCTTACTTCATCGGTCTAGACGAAATGTGTCAATGGATCAATAAGCAGATGAAGGGCGAGAATCAGTCGGTCTGAAGATCACCGTCAAATTGTCATAAATGCTCAAAGATTCCGCCTATCAGAGAATTGTTTTTGAAGCAAATTCTAGTTGAATCTTCATGTGAGAAGTTTTGTTAAAGTTGATATCGAAACGGAGCAGAATAAACATATCTCAGTCATTGGTATCAGTCGAAATCTCATAATGCACCAAAATAAGTCCAAATCCGAGAGTAATTTAACTCCAATATCGGGGACGCATCCAGCTTATATTCCTGTTAGCCTATCATTGTAATTAGTTTCTGAGATAGATCTAGAAACAAAATTGGTCTAGGGCGGTCGAACAGACAAAAGCAAAACAAATAAGGTTCCGTTTTTTCCCTTTGGGTACGGAACCCTAAAAAGTAACTGGTAGTACTCTCCCAACATCGACTTCCAAATTAGCTCGCCCTCTTGAAGCATACAAAACACACCTTGTTCACATATCGTACCTCGCAGCTGGATGCGGATGTGCGATTTTCAAATAAAAAAAAACAGTGGCCGCATTCAATGCCTTCGTCGAGCTGTCAGGATACAATAGAAGCAGCGCAGAAAAATCTCTTTCCATTCGCATACTCGTACATACCACCTCCGTCCACATACTTCTCGCATTCCCCGCACATGTGCATTCCCCAGATCCAGTCAGCAAATCGAGCGAAACATTCCTGAGATTTGATCAAACTTAACAACTCCAGTGCTGGTCCAAGGAGGGTTCCACAACCATACATCGCTTGCGGATACCTGTCACGTTAGTTAGCAGCAACATAACAAGGTATGCGAATTTTTTTTTCGTCCCTTATATCTGGTTCTGGTTCTTGCAGACGAGAGATAATTTAAAATTTAAGTTTAAGGGTTGCAAAGGTTGTCTGATATCAGATATCCTCTCAAGCATTCCTGGAATGCTCATATTAGCCGGATGTGGGGAATGTTTGTTTTGTCTTGGACGAAAGTGATAAGGAGGCATCCTTAATATTGTGCACACGCATGTGGATGGTCACGCCTGTTAAAACTGATGGCAGTCTTTATTCTTCCCTGGCCACACAACGACCCCCAACACAAGGACCAAGGCTCACAAGTGACCATGAAGGAGAAGACGACGTCTCGCATATATCTCGGGGAATGTGTGAGGCCGAAACACCGTCACCGGTGTGGGATAAAATAATGCAGTCGTGGTAAATTATTCAGACCTGGTATTTGGTTTCTGGGGTATACGGTGACCAGAAAAAGTAAAAAAAAAAACGGCACCATCTCCAATTCCAGCGGAAAGCTAAGAGGGCGGCATAGATTTGGACGAGGATTTTACATTAATTCCTGATGTTGAGGAACCGATTTGAAGACGCAGAAACATTTCGCCCCCACTCCCATCGGCACCACACACACCGAAGGGAAGAGAAGGGAAGGGATGAAGCTGTTGCTATTGCTATACTGCTGTTGGAATTTTACGGAACAAATCAATGGGATTTGTTTTGGGTTATGTGTTTTGAATTTATATTGCCACTTTTTGTTGCCAATATTGATGTGGCATATGGGTGCGGGTGACAGGGTATACGTTATTTGTTCTAGTTCGTTTTTCGGCGAGCGTGCTGTGTTAGAAGTGTGCTGGCATTAGCAGGGGATTGCAGAGGATGATGGCTCTCAGCCGAACGAAGTTCGTTTTATTTGTCAGCCTTTCTGAAGAGGGTGCTATACCGATGGTTCCTTTTTTTTTGCTGTTTTGTTGATGGAATGTGTGTATGTTGTATGGAGTGGTATGAATTTCTTGTTTGGTGTTTATGCAGACAGATAATTGGGAGGAATCTTCATGTCGTGGGAGACAGTTAACAAATTTTGTTGGATGTTGAAGATTAACTGCGAACACGGACAGGTAGCACGTGAAATTAGTTTGGCAGGGGTGGCGACGGTGTAATTTTTTAAATATTTTTTTACTTTTATGTACCTTTTATATACCAACGATCTAGAATTAGGTACTTTCAGTCATCAGAGTGGCTTATTTTTGACTTGAGAGTAGTAGGGGGTAGTCCTCGTCATTTGAAATTTAAATACAAGCAGGCAAAACTCTGAATCGGCCTCTGACTTCTTTGCAAATGATGGAGTTTTAAAAAAC
This sequence comes from Cheilosia impressa, assembly GCA_948293265.1. Classification (NCBI taxonomy): domain Eukaryota; kingdom Metazoa; phylum Arthropoda; class Insecta; order Diptera; family Syrphidae; genus Cheilosia; species Cheilosia impressa. The sequence goes on along the minus strand of OX411884.1, from coordinate 51,292,410 downwards.
TGTTCCTGGTAATTTTTTCCGAGCTTTTTGTACCGAGCTTTTTGAAATTCTGCGCATTTTTGGGATCAACTTGTAACTCTGTCTCTGTTTGAAGACAGTGACAACAGTCAGCTCTTAGCCAATCGTTAAATCTGGCAACCTTTCAAAATGATGTCCACGACTTGGAAATTTTCTCGTTCATTGCTTGTTTCGACGAATGGTTGTCAAAACCTTACACTGCGTGGAGATTAAATACATACAGACACGCATGAAGAAGACAAAGACGCAGCTAGAAGGATCCAACCGCTCATGCTCCCATTTGTTCATAGCATGCGGCGTGTTACCTTGACGGTCAGACGTAAGACAACTGAGCTCTGATATTGTTAAGAATTTTTAGTTATTTTCAACCGGCAATTTGGTGAATCCGTAGACTAAGCTGAAGGTTTTTGACACCGAAAAGTAAAAAAAACTACATCGGAAACCGCGAAATCTGTATACTGAAAGAATCAGCAACCCCTTCTGAATGAACCACTAGACAGGTTAAGAAGTACTTGCGCACGACTTGAATTGTCGAAGTTAATAGTAAGTTCGGTATACTAAGTAAACCGGTAAATTCTAACTCAGACCATCAGCATCGTATCGTTTTCAAACCCCTTATGGTCTCACAATTCACAACCAATGAGCTTCATCTTGACCTTTAGCTTGCGGGGAGAATACTCGCACATTCCCATCCAAGACCTCAAAAGTTGATTGCGAATTTTTAATATTTTTTATAAGATGTCACACAGAATCGTTGTGGATTTTACAATCTCCGCTGCTCGCCTGCAAATGAAATATTACATTTATCGCACATCCCTGTTGCGTATTGTTGAAAGGATTTCTTTCTGTTACGGCCTTCATGTTCTATGCCCGACAGCCATCATTAACGCAGGCGTTCGTATATATACGAAAACACACCGATGTCCCTTAAGGACGTCATTAACCGTAACACCGAGCTCTGCCAACAACATCACAGTGTGTATTGAACATTTCCCACAAGACGACATCGACAGAGATAAATGCGCGGAGGCCTTCTCCTTCTGCATTTTGCACACGACATGATTTGGCTTTAGGCAAAATTACTGATGCCTAACTGGACTTTGTGCGGTAAAATTACCTAGAGACTGTAGGTCGAAGTAATACCTGCAAATCGTTGGGGTCATTTTTGTGTGATTGCAAGGACATAATACAGAAGAGAGAAATGAGCCAATTGACGACAAGATCAAATTGATAATTTATAAGCCAGAAACACTTTGTAGAGGCGCCACAAAAGACGAGGCATATAAATAGACTTATATGTGGCGAAATAATAAATTTCAAATGCCACACGACGTTGCTTGGGTTGAATGTTCTCTGCCCAAGATGACAGAGAACTGTGTCCTGTGTTAGAGGTATTATGTAGTTGTTTGCTTTTTTTTATGAAGATAGAGCATGTTTGTCCTTTTAGATCCATCTGAATGTCATTGTCCTGTGCGGCGCGCACTGGTTTTGATTAGTTTGTGGAAATGATGTGGGGGCGGCAAATACATATCCTTATCTAAATTGGAGGTCCTTTCATTATTGTGGCATTCATTCGAAGAGGAAATTAAATAAAACTCGTATGCATGTGTGTGGAAATTACGGAAATATTTGTATTTCCGCATCGGAACTGGTGTCGAAAATGGCCAACTATATATTTATTTTCAGTTGTATAAAAGACCTCGTTTGGCTGAGAGGTGGATCTAACAAGTATTGCTGTTGTATGATGATTTTGAAGCAATCTACGTAGGTGTAAGATTGCCAACAGAAAGCGGGGCTGCTTTGAATTTTTGGTCGCATTTTCGATCTCGAACTGTTGATGTGGAGTTCAATGGTCAGTCCATTCGTCCGCAACCAGAGCTCGAGGTTATTTTTTAAGCAAAATAAAAACAAAATCTTAAGACAGATGTCAATACCTGAGCTTACTTGAAAATTTCTGATCTATAGGATGAATAGAAGGGGCATAGTTCTGTTCAACAACAATTTCTGTGCAATTTCTTTATTCGAGTGGTGAGTTGAAGCCCAATAGTTTTAGCACCAGTTGCCCATGAATTCCCTGAATTGATTCTTATCCTAGAAGCAGAAAAAGGGTAGGTCCAAGACGAAAAGGAAGTTGATACCGAACAATTTTTGAACCAGCTGTCCATAGTCCCATCAATTTCTTAAAAATAGAGTTGAGGTACCGATATCTAAGACGAAAAGGCAGTAAGAAAAGGCAAACGAGCTGCAATGCTAAAAAGACAAACACCCCACCCCACCGAAACGCCTACTCCCTTTTCAACGCCTACAGTAAGCCAGCCTTCGGTTGTCAGTTACAGCCAGAAGCATTAAAGCTGAATTTTATGACACCTCACTTCCCTCTAAGGCATTCGAATTTCAACACCAAAAATGCTGATACCTAATCCGACAGTATACACAGCCCTCCACCAACCTCTGGGTAAACTATATTTATAGCGCGCGACTATCTTCAGCAGATATCAAATGGCTTTTTATTTGTAATTAATTACATTCTGACCAAGGACAACGTCGTATTATTTACTTGAAGCTGTCTTACCCACAGTTTACTCTTGCAGGTACACCTACAGCAATTTAATTTCGAAGGTCTTCGGCAAACCACCCTTTTTGTCGACAAATGACAAAACATCCAATCTCTTGCCATAGTTGGCGAAAATCTAATTCCATCATAGCTAATTTGAAAGTTATCAAAGGGCGACTATGTAGCTACCTGGAGTGCTGACTTGGCGCTGTCTTCATAATTTGAAACGGGGAGACGGTATCAACTTCAAAGAAATTTCATATTGTCCTATCGTCGGTGTCGATTAATAAATAAGCTTCCAGCTTTGTGACAGGACGCTGAATCTAATTACAGAATTTTGAATTAAATGAATGGCGGATAGAAGATAGACGGTTGAGAAATGGGAGCGCTTAAGTCTGTCGGAAGGTTGGGTTTATTGGCTGTGCAAGTATTTTTAAATAGTGAAAGCAAATTGTTGGAGTTCAATAATGTGAGATGGAACTTGAAACAAGTGACAAGTCCCTTAAATACAAAGCCAGTGCTACAGAAAACAGAATACAAATGAACGGAAAAATGCGAGCGTTGAGCAAAACAAAGTGGCAACACTGTAATGCCCGTCGGTCACTAAATGCCCAAAACATATCAATTTTGAATTCAATGCATTTAATTCTCAATTCTATCCCCCAAATGTGTTTTTTTTCCGGTTGGAACTCGTTGCTCAACGCGTTGCTCAACCAGTGTACGGGTAGTCTACGAGCTCTTGTTGTTTGTTAGATATTGGTTGAGCATCGCCTTAAGCAACAATTTCAAGATACATGTACAACAAATTATCTGTTCAAAACTTGGCTTAATATTAAATCAATTTTATTGGTTTGGTTATGCAATTTATTATGATTTCTCTCTCATCATTTGTTCACCGTTAAGGGTTTATTTCTCTCATTTTGCACACAATTAAGGAATGTGGTCAACCTTTTCAACCGTCCAAACTTGGCTTAACTTGTTTAATTTTTTGTGGCCTTGGATTGTGTTGGCGGCAAACTTTCTGCAGCTGTCAACAGCGGTGTATGTCCAATGAGTTGCCCAACGAATAATGCTTGCTTAACTGGTTAACGACCTTCAACGCCTTAAGCAAAAAATAAATAAAAAGTTTGAGCAACAGGTCCATAGAGGCCCTAGCCCTAGTTTTTCCTAGTTTGAGTTTTTAATTTTTGGTACGAATGGAAGGGATATATAATTTTATGAAGAGTCCAACTGAGGAGCTCTTTCATGACAGACGTTCGCAAAAGTTGGAACAGCTGAAAAAACCTTAAGATGTGATTTGTGTTTTTCCAGGGGATCGAACGTGGGACCACTCGCTTAGTAGTTCAACGCACTAAACAATGTTGAACGAAATTGATTGACGAAATTGACTGATGTATAGCGCATGTAGTGGACAACGGGCATTAATGTCCAACTGAAAAAAATGGCTGAATGAATTTCAGAAGCCTGACATTTTTTAACATAATGCGATGCGTCTCAGAAGGAGGAACTATGACGAGATGGATCTTGAAAGACTCCGGTTTTAAAACATATCTGTAGATTTTGGCAAAGATTGGTCTTAAGGATGAATTAAGTTAATTCAATTAACTTACCTTGAACCTATCTTACAGATATTCTCCACTAAAGTGTGTCCAAGCTAAAAAGCTGTCGCTTTTCAAAAACTTTTTAAGATAGAAAGACCGGAGCTTCTTTAACGCTTGATTATAGCAATAATTTGAATCTATTGTTAAGTTTAGTTTCAAAAGCTTTGAATAAAGAAGACGATACGCAACGCACTTTAATACTACCTAAACGTGAAGTTAAAATGAAAACCCTTTGCTTCCAGGACGAAAAGACCATCCCATCAGATTCAAGATTCAACATCTAGCTCGCGTTGGTAAGAAATATTATTTTGGACCGGTAGAGTTTTTAATAAAAATTAAAATATGATGTAGGACATCCTTAACAGATCTGAAAATATTACTCCAGGAGGGTCAGGTTCATGGGATTGACTGTTTATTCTTCAAGCCCTTTAAAAGATCATAGGGATAGACCAATCAAGAAGGAAGATATGGTCCAAAGTGTTTAGCTAAGAAAAAGGGAAACCCTATAACAAAACGGCTCAGATTTTCAAACCGAAAATAAATAGTTTTCCCACAGGCCACACGGTTCTTGGTGTCGTACCGATTGCGGCGGTATTTCTGAACTGATTTTTAAAAAATACAGACCAAGTGAAAGGTGAATTTGAGTGACTGATTTTAGGGTTTACTCCATCATATTCAGCGAATGAATTGAAAATCTCATTACAAAAGTTATTGTTACGTTGTTACAAGCAATGCAAGTGAAAATTGCGAATGACATTCCAATCCAACATTCAGGTTGATCCACACGCACTCTGCCGATTAACTAACGAGGCAGCTCAACCCATACTTGAACTATTATGATGGCTCCGTTGATGGGGGCGAAATTAAATTAATTTAACGACCCCCAACAGTAACCCGCAATAACAATAACTTACGCAGAAATACCGTATGTTATTACCGCCTCAAACATAACCTCTTCATCCGCACGAATAACACACAAATTCTCCTGCTGATAGACGCTCATTTGAATATTTTCGCACACCTCTACTGGTGCAAAGGTGTGTGTATAGTGTATACGCACGACATGGTTATGGTTACACTTAAAATAACACGCATCCAATAAATATCTACTCGGTTAAGTTCATTACGTTTACTCCATAGAACAAGAGACTAATGTCTGTCTGGTTGGAATTGGTAGTTGGTAGAAGCTGTACCCGGCTCCCAAATATGAGTTCATTAGCATTACGCGAACAATTTAAAACCGAAAATGTTATTTCGTCTAAAAGGGGAGAGAAGAACAACCCCCAGCTGTATGCACGATCTCTGTGCGTGTATTAAACAAGTGGTTGATTCTCATACCAATAACCGCAAAATATATTGCCGCATATAAAACCAATTTATTTCCTTATCCTCCCAAGGATATGGCAGGCTTCCATTCGGAGATACAAAAATAACTCTACCGCTGGCAGTTGGTTTTGTTTTGCAATTTTTTTTTCTCTCCCTCTCAGTGCGAGGGCTGTTTTTCATGTGAAAACTGTTGCTGGCCAAGAACGCAGCAACACCACACACAAAAGGGGTCCTTCAGCAGATACCTACTATATTATCCTTTTTTGTTTTAGCTGTGAATTATATTTAGTGGAAGTTCATTTTATTATACGCACATGTATACACAATATGAACTCCTTTTGGGATCCGCATCCGGATCCGGATCGGCATCGCCATCGCCATCGGATTTGGGGATAGTGTGCGATAAAATGTGAGCGCCTGGCCAGCTACATAAGGATGACGTATAATAAACGTTCTAAATTTATAAATTTTATGGTAAAATATTCCAGCAGTAGTTTAGGTGATATGCTCCTTTCGGTTGCTTGTTTTACGATTTTTGCCTTTTTGTTTATGACCCGAAACATTTAACAGCCCAACATGTGTGTGACAAGGACCTGCTACGAAGTATTTAATCAAACAAAAAATACGGTGTGAAATAAGGAGTAAGCATTTTATTAGCTTTTCTGGCTTTTGCCGCGCGGCAGTCCACCTCGCATGCCCCACCACACCGAAGGATGGCAATGATGTACGATGATAAACTGTGCCAGCCAGCAATAGATCCTTTTTAGCTGAAAATATTGTCGGTCCGAGAAGAGAAAAGGATGCAGATTTACATAAAATACAATAAATATAGTCTCGTGTAGCGATTTTGACCCTTTCGAGGATATAAAAAAAATCCTGCTCCGCAGTAGCAACGAACACTAGCTATGGAGAATTATGAGGTTTAGTTTGTATAGAGGTGGTGGTGGCTTAATTCAATCAAGTTGATGTATTGATATGCAAGGTGATGTGCAAAAAATGGCAGAAGGAACAGGTGGGGCGACCCTTTTCAATGAATCATTGCAATGGTTTTTGTGCGATGTTATTACAGAGATAACCACCGGGGCTACAATGGGCACTAAAGTCGCACCGTATTGTGATGAAACGATAGTAGATAGTGAGGGAAATGGCGTCGAAACTCCATGGGGCCGTAAAGTTAGTTGGTATGCATATATTCAGGGGCGAGCCTTCGGTGGGCGATCTTCCATAAAAGTGCTCAAAGAATTTGTTGAGGTGGTGGACAAGATGGAATGTATTTTGTAAGCGAGTGCATAGCCCATTCCTAGTTATGGCTTCGTCGGAATGTGTGCGGCCTATAGTACCTAGTTCCAATCGAAGGAATAACCCAGACGGTGAGAAAGATTCTTAGACAATCCAGTTGGAAGTGCGCGAGGCTTTGCCAAAAAAGTGGTCGGTAGCTTTCTCTTTCATCATGGACGTTATCCAAGGCAGGGGATGATCTCCTTGTTCTTTGAGGGATTTTTGGTCCCGTTTGTGTTGACGGGCTTTGGAGGAGGAGATTTAACAGCGAACTTTACTAGCTGTACGGCGACAAATGACCTGGTCAGCAAAGTACGCATCGGTCGTCTAAAATGGTTGGGACATCTATGGCGATGGACACCAACCTTCCGGGCCGAAGAGTCTTCAATTCCAACAAAGGTCACTCCGGACTGTGGCGGCACCTAATTAAGTACGTAAACTAGGCTTCCTCTGCCTAAATCGCTGCCCTCGCTTTTCAAAAGCCCGCCTTAGAGGCACTAAGCCCTTTTAATCCAGGTGGTGTTTGAATTATTCATGATCCAGAATGGTTAAGAGAAGATCGGGTATTCTGGAGGTAAGGCCGGTTGGTCCAAATGCAAGTTTCTATATAAAAATAAAATTCGAAATACAAAATCAATCATTTTTAAAAGGCTTTAATAGAAAAACGGCCTCAACTGGCTTTGGCATCCTCCCAAGCCAATTTTTTAGCACCTTCTTGACAGTTTTTATGGTTTCTGTTCCACGATTGGGTCGCTTTAAGGGATTGAATTCTTTCTGTTGCATCGGTCTTCAGGGGCGACCCTTATAAGAAAACTTAAAGGGGGTCAAAACGCCAAATCAGATGAAGACAAGATTACCAAACTTACGGCGCAAAGGACCGATTTTTCTTACCGCGTATGTAGCATGGAGGGGCATTCTGCTGAAACCAAAGATCGTCCGAGTTCATGTGTCTAACTTTAGCCCGGAAAAGGCTTGGTTGTCGTGGCTCTGTGGCTCCCACCCTTGACTGTTTAGTGTAGCGCTGACGAAACTCTACTTTTATTCGATTAAGTCAGTGGCAATACATTTCTGGTCGCCACCATATCCTCCCCATTTCACTTGACGTTCAAAATTTGTTAATGCACTCTCTATGATCACGGAGACTCTTTAGCAATATCCACCTAATTTTGTCGCCGCTTCGCTTTGAAAAGAATTACCGCTTCAAATGACAAAATCCCCCTCAATCTATTCATTTTTCCCATCCCTTAGGTGCCTTTATATAAACGGCGCATATAAAACAAAGCAGATTGCACTTTTAGTCCGCCCAAGGAGAAATCAATTAACATTCGCTATGCAAATACCCATCCACCTCACACATCCCTTACAATGCAATCATATAGCCACCTATCCACCATCATCGTTACATTAAATTATAAATTCGCCAGGCACCCTGATGTGACAAAGTGCGCTCTCCCGCTCCACCCGCAAAACTAATTGAAACTCTATCTCCTAACCCATACAATAGGTGTGTTTGTGAGTCATCCGCAAATATATGCTTCTAATGAAGCCGCCTCGCTACACCCCAAAAATGATGTCACAAAAATGTTTGGCAGTCCGTAAAATCCGGCTTTGCTGTTCCACATTTTCCCATCAGCGGCAGCGCACCGACAACACTCACACAAAAATTTCCCTAAGCTTTTCATCTAATTGAAAATTTCATTGGCAAATTAAGGCTCTACCCGATTTCATTGGAATCCTGTGTCTATATTTGTTTGCGTAAAAGCTACTTCCAATTTGGGGCAGGCACACCACCACAACGTGATATCCCATTCATCAACTGAAGCATAGTATGTGCCGGGTTAATTCAGAATCGAAAGCCATTCGACCAAAACCACATTACACTGTGTATCCCAGTGTACTGGATACTGGCTACAGTATCACTGTCCTCGTCTGTAGTGGGGTGTTTAAACTCATGCCGATGGGAGGACCAAATCAAAAATATTCGAAAACGCTTCATAATGATGCAATCGATCGGAGGGGTTTGGTTCCGTTTTTGGGGCCAGGGGAGTTTTTTCCGCCCGCATGGGGATTTAGACCGCCTACCCTTGGGGTAGGGATTTGCACCCGATGGACGTGGTAAAATGCAATATTTAGCCAAATGAATAAGTTAGTACCGCAAATAATGCTGCTCGGTCAATTGTTTTCCTCTGAATTTAATATCGTGTCGCCAAAGAGGGACGGTGAGTTTGAGAATTTTATTTTCATCTAAATGAGGCCAGGTAATTGGGTTCATAAATATTTATAAATGCACTCATGTCCAGGCCACATTACGCATTTATGAAAATAGTTGCTGCGTGGAAAATGCAACAGCTTGGAAGTGGGTCAGTATTTTTTTATAATATTTTTAGATTCACTCACAGAGTGGGAGTGTCTTTCAGCACACTCATGAGGATGAGAGGTCAATAAAACTAGAGGAATCAAGTGATTGATCTCTTTGAAAAAGGGCGACTCGCTCTATGCGCTAAAACTATATGTATCCATCTTAGGCTAAGATAGTCTTTGGAAAGACCTTAAAATTATCGAAACATATCTTCCGTCATCTTTCATCATATCTTCCGCATCTTAAAATTAGGAACAGGAACAGCGGCGGTAGCATTTCGAGTGAGGGCCCCTTCTCCAAGAAAAGATATAGTATCTGGACTGCGCCAGGGTTCAGGAATAGTACTGACCTCGGTTTAGTAAGGGAAAGTCACCCGACTTGATCCAATGAAAGATCATTCGCTTAGCTACTTAAACCAAGTTCAGTTGTCCTAAAACCCTACTCCAGCAAAGTAGCCTATGATTTTGATTTACTATGCTTTTATGGATGCATCCGAATCCAAATAAGACAATGTCCGGATGAGCAGCAATTTGAATACAGCGGTCTTTTGATTTTTCTACAAACTTTGAATAGGTCTCAAGGTTTAGTTTGTTCAATTGTCGATGTAGTCTTGAAAACTCTTGGGCTTAAATGTGTGCATAATTTTCTCTGTAAGTTCGGATAGGGTGCTGTATAAAATCTGGAGATCTAGTGCAAGTAATGTCGCCCAGACCCCTTTTTCAGTAGTTTAGCGCGCTAATTACTAACCCCCAAGCATCAGAAAATTAATGATCAAAAATCCGTTGTAGTTCGTATACCTAAGACTTGAATAGACTGTGAGCAGGAGAATTCAATTCTCATTAGAAAAACTTGGGCGTAGTTGCACAATTATCTTATTCCGGTTGGATTTAATCCAATTAATCCGGAGATCTGGTTCAAATTCGGTCTTCCTGACCCTTTCCTCAGCAGTCTAATCTCCAACACACTAGCCACCGAGCCACTGCGCCAGAATAAAAGTAGGTAATAAAAAATCCGGAATCCGGATCGTACGAATTTTCTTCGGACTATGAGCAGGAGAAGAATGAAGCTGAAAAGTGTATAGACCCAGGCTATTCAAACGCCGATAGTCCTAATATTGCTTGGGCTGAGGGGCAGGCTTTTCTAAGTTCAGATGAAATCCGGAGATTTAGTACAGAATTTTCTTAATTCGAATGAAATGTGGACATCTTGTGCATCTCGGTGAATTTTCGGTCATAATTTGTGAGAAACTATAAAGATTTTGTACCGGCAGGTTCCGTGTACAGATCCGGACTCGTTCGATGGATGAAAAATTTTGTTACAACTTCCTAAGACAGCGAGTTCCAGATTCTTCAAAGATTAGATTGGAAAAGCCTTTTTTTTATGTGCAAAAATTGAGACTTATATTAATTTATGGGTGGCAAGTTTTTTATAACCTAGTTTAAGACCGTAGGTCAGGGTTGTCTCATTATAAACTGTCACAAGTGGAAGCCATGTTCTAGTTTTCATTGTTCTGGTTGTGAAAGCTTTATCGACCAAATCTTTTGAAAAAGGTGCAGTCCTCTGATGCATTTTTTCGTGATATTTTAAGGCTTAAGGCGACATGAAGTCAATAAGTTAGAAATAGTTCATTAAAAGACTGTAGACCGATCAAATTTCCACAACTGTCAGCTAAGCGTGGGTGTTCCAAAAACTCGAACAAAGCCAATAAGTTATAGACAACTAGTTATGAGTGAGAAAAATACGCTCCGGTTCGCCACATAAATTATTGGAGCCCAAAAACACAGCTCTTATCAAGAAAATAATTGGCTGTCGCAATGGAGCCCTCGCCGCACCTGTTGGGATGCCACCTTTGTATCCTCCATCGATTTTTAAGGAAACTTTACTACAGATGAGCCTGTGGGGTTGTTATTAAATTGAGATTAGGCTTTAAAAAGGCTCTCTTCAAGAAAAAAAAATACAACCTCCCTTCACCAGACTCAACTTTAAATTATACTAAGCGCCTTCCCTAAAATTCAATGGACTCCACCAGCCATTGATAGACCGATAGACGGAAAAAGAAAACCGGTAGCCCATAGCAGCCCATAGTCAAATCCCATAATACCAACTTTACTGTGAACCCCAACATCCATTTATTTATTCACATGCAGTCGCCAGTCGCTCCTTCCGAGCAGCGCCCAAATTTGGTCCACAAAGGTGCGGTAATCGTATGGAATAAAGGTGTAGACTTACGCCCGTGTATGGGTGTCTTGCAGGAGAAAAACACACTTCCATATGCCATAGATGCAGCATGCAGGTACGGTTACAATGCACTCTTTTGCAAAACAAATCACAACTGCCTTGGATCGACGGCTGTGCCATCCGTTCTCTTTCCTTTGCATTTGTTTTCCTATTACCTAAGAAGTTCTTAGCATGAGCTCAGAAAGAGAGAGATGGAGAGAGGAAGAGAGACAGACTGACCCCTACCAAAGATGTGGTCTAATAAATTGTGTGCTCGTCAGAGGAAAAATCACCCAGCATCAGTCACTGTGACTAGCACTGGTAAACAAATGCATTTGTCAGTTGAATCGATTTTCTGAAAGTGTCTTGTTATTATTTTGGAACTTTCCCGAAGGGCTTTCGAATGGATGGAAAGTTTTAAATCAGCTTTAGAATAGTCGGTGATATGTTTTGCCCTGGGATAACACTGTAATGGGGGGTAATAGAGATGGTGACGCTTGGGATGGTCGTATCTCTGGCAATGACAGTTGGTTTCTTATTTTTTTGGAAGGACCGAGATAACTAACCCAATTGATGGAGAATGTTTTTGTGTTGGGAAAACAATTTGCAGAGATGATAAGAATGTTCCTGCATATCTATTGCAGGTCTTAGAAATAATTGTGCCTGTGACAGATATTTTTATAGTTTCAGTCGAATCCATTATCGCCCTTGAATCGACTTCAAAAGTCGGCGAAAACAACGCGACACGCGATTACCATTTACCTCCGGTCCATGCGCAAATATTTTCCAAAGAGAGGCCCCTGACAGCTGCCTTCAAAAAGTGAAAAGTTTATTTGGAAAAAATTATGTGTGTCGCTCATGACCGTAAATGACATCTGTCGACTTTCGGAAAACTTTAAAGTGTATATTCGTTTAGTCGAACTCTGAGCTTCGAGCTTTGCTCTAACCTTTGATTTGAGGACCAGAGGTTGTTTAGTACCGCCCAAGTCTTCTATCGCATTTTGGGAATGTGACCGACCACCATTGCATGCCAATTTTCATTCATCATAGAATTCACACTGCGTTCCTGTGGCGTAAGTCCTTGGATTGAGTTAAGCCCCATTTCCTTCTGAGAAATCCATAGGATTGGGTTAGTTGTTTTGACGCGATGCGTGCAAAAATCCATATGCAAAAAGAAAAGCCACCCAGGGTGAGAGCCTCACACCTTTTAAGTCACAAGCTCATCTTAAACTTTCTTTTTGGATGCTTAAACGTGAAGGCTGTATTGGAATAAGTTACAGCACCTTAGAAAGGACCAAGTGTACTCAAAAATCAATTGAAACTCTTCAGAGTATCACAGCTCTACAAAGTGTTACCTACTTAGGTTTAGCCTTACTGTATAGAGTGGACCTGGGTTCCAGCCAGTAAGCCTCTCACGTAGCCACAGCCTATGGCTAAAAACTGCCTGAAGTTGAATAGGTACTCAAAATTTCTTGAGCTCAACTTGTCGCCCTCGTTAAGATTACTTTCGTGCTTACTGCTCATCACCTTTAGTTTCCCGTCAGCATTCTGCGCAACTGGAAGATTTTGGCAGAGATGCCGAAAGTACGAATGGCCCAATTCAGGTTCGATTGGACATTCCTCAAAGGCTAAAGGAAGCTCGTGCGGTCCAGATTTCCCGATAAACAAAACACAAAACTTTGGGTCGATGTTAATTTTTTGTCGTACTCCCTTGCTACTTAAAAACTTGCAGGACTGCTTAACAGGATTATAGCTACCTTTTGCAGGGCCAGACGCAACCAAAGACGAATTCCACTGAAAGGAAGTTAGGCTCAGACCATCGAGCAAAGTACTGTCGAAAGTTCAGACTCTATAAAGCTAAGTGTTGTTACAACTGAGGAAACTTTAGACTAGACAAGCGAAGTGATGCATTAAAGGCTTAGACCCGACATGCAAAGTGCTAGTAAAAGACCTTAGGAACTTTGAACTACTACCAGCTACAGCTAGTGAGTACCAGAAGGATTACTCATAAAAGTCTACATAGACAAACTTTCAAAGGAATTTACTGTTTAGAGGAGGCTGCCTCTTAGCCAATGCACTACAAGAACTGAGTGTGAATTATATGATTAATACAAATCTACATGCCAAAGTGGTCAACATCCCAAGCATAAGATAGAAGACTTGCGCAGTAGTAAACATCCCCTGATTCACATCGTTCATCCTCTTCTACATAAATCAGAGGTTGCACCAAAGCTTGAAGTTCAGAGTTCGACCCCAGGAATATTAACTGCACCTGCCCGCATATACCGGACTTTATTTCGGAATTCATTTGTGAGCGGAACCTGAAAGTTAAAACATCCATTTCAGTGGCACAACCCATACCTATGCCCAGCCTCGGACAAAGTGTCAATGTGCTAACCATTAATTCAAATCTATTCGCGCAGCGTCAATCCCCTGGGAAGAGTTCTAGACGTAATGCTAGTTAAGAAGTCGCAAAATTACTTGCCGAAGTAATAAATAAATCATCCCGCACTGAGGGTTCATCGCTGTTCGGCGTATTTGAAGAAGGAATCCTCAAAAGCAGTAGTACTGCCACTGCATTAATAAAACAAAGAGCTGGATATAAAGTGGTCATTAAGAGCATCGCTGGAACGTGACGCTTTGCACAGACATGCGAGATGCGAGATGCGAGACCAGTTGTAGTTCTTCCTTATAGGATCATCCGCATCGTCAGACTACCACCGACAACGGACAATCGACCGAGTGGGGTTGAACTTTTGAAAATTTAACGACTTCACTGATATAAAGAAATGCCAAAGCATTAGTGGCCAAGTTGATTTCTCTGGGGCCACGCTGCGCTGGTGAGTCCGTGGTGGGAATCCGTTGATGATGTTCAGTCTTCAGTGTTGTCAGTGCGACCGACAGGTGCAGCGCGGTCTCCCATCCATTCCTGCATTTAAATCCCGTTTCGGGAATTCGTGAAACTTTTGACCGTCCACGATGACGATATCGTCATACGGATGTCGACTGTGGGATTTTTTTTTGTTCTTACATCATAAATTGTTTATCAAGAGGATCATTTGCAAGTCACTTTAAGGAAAGATTGAGTCTGTGGCGCTGCTAACAAAGAACGGAGCTCCTTGAGTGCGGGTATATGGCAAGGAGAAACGACACAAATATTCAGGACGCCACCCCCCGTTTTAAAATTATCAGTCAAATCATCATCTTGATGGTGGCAGGCAGGCAGCGCCAACGCCAGGGAGATGGAATACCTATGCACTTGCACAGTGCACAGCATGACCGACCTCAGCACACTTTGGATGGCATTTTAAATTTTCGCTGTACTTTCATTTCTCTGTCGAGTTACTTTGCATGCCAAACAAGTGTATATGTGTGTGCTCTCTTTTGTGTACATCAAGGACTCACATCGTCTTCACCTTATTATTATGAGAGCAAGCAAACGCATTCCGGTGTTCCACATTCTGGTTGCCATGAAAATTCCCCCAGCTATTGCAAAAGAGTTCAACCTCGACGGAGGAGCTTGGATATATCGCGGGTGGGGGTTTGTTTGCGGATAAGTTATCTACTCGTATATACCCAACCAATGTCAGTGCTTGGGGTTTCCTTTTTCCTTTTCTTCACAGACAGTAGCTATATGTGGGAGTCTCTTTTTCACGAGCACATCAGTTATCCAGTAACAGGACGACAGTCTTGGTGATTTTGTGATGTTCACAAAGAGCCATGTTGACAGCTGCGGTTTAGAGAGTTTTTTTTTTTTTTTTCATCCCCCCTTGTTGTCAGTGCGGAAAAAGGAAACAGTTTGCAAGTAAGACGTAATTTAGTTATCCAAGGGAACGATAACCTTTGGAGAAATAGAAGGAGAATTGTTGCATTGATTTTAAGTACGACCACAGTGGTGACTTGGTTGCTATGCGTATAATGAGAGACATAATGCGGCTAAACTGTAGAGGCGGTGCTGAAGTGGGGACAGCTTAATCTGAAAGGAAATGTGAACTGTGGTCGTAGAAGCTAAAGGCTAGACTAAAGGTGGAGGTGGTGGGGATTCTTTGATAGCATGTCAATGATAATAAAAGTGAAACAAACGTAGAACGATGTAAGAAATTATAGAAGCCATGACCAAGCTTTCGAGAAGGCAGCTGCGATTAATGGTCGTGTACCTTTCGCCTTGTACCTGCTATAGCTTCTACCTTCTATCTTCTAACTTCTACCTTTTACCTTTTACAATCTACCTTCTACATTCTACCAACTTCCTTCTACCTTCCAACTTCCACCTTTTACAATCTACCTTCTACCCTGTACCTTTTACCAACTTCCTCCTACCTTCTAACTTCCGCCTTTTACAATCTACCTTCTACCCTCTACCTTTTGCAACTTCCTTCTACCTTCTAACTTCTACCTTTGGCCTTTTACCATCTACGGTCTACCTCACACCTTCTCCCTTTACCTTCTACCTTCTCCCTTTACCTTCTACCTGTTACACTCTACCTTCTATCTTTTGCCTTCTACCTTTTAGAGTCTACCTTCTACCTTCCAACTTCTACCTTCTACCTACTGTTTCTATACAAATTATTACTGCAATACCCCAGTTTATTTGGCTTTCACGTATATATCCAAGAACCTTCTGGAAGTTTTCCTCAAGCATTCGGATTAGGGGGAGTGGCACTTTTCATGCAGACGTCTTCTTAAACACCTTAAATTGACATTCATAGCAGCTTTTGGCTCAAAATTTAAAAAAATATACATAAATTGACTACTAAAGCAATTTGAAAAATGTAAGGGTCATTGGGCAAAAGAGGCGTGGCACATTCTGTAGAGCAACACCGTTAATCAAAAACAGCAGCAAGTCTCTTTTGGCCTACTCGGAATCAGACTCTTTTGGCCTATCATCTAGAAAGGCCGCAATTCTTACCGAATGAAGAACTGTTGTGGTCACGTAAATGCATCAAAATTGTAAATTTTTTACGATGTGCTTACCGCGTCTATCAGAGGCTTGGCCACATCTTGGACTCTACCTATTTGTAATGAGGGCAGAACAGAAAATATGTACAGTCAAAACGAGCTACAAAAAATCGTTGATAGAGTTGAAATTTTTTTAAGAAAACAAAACGTATTACTTGGAGCTAATTTTCGCTTTCGCATTTTTTCTTTCGTTTTTTTTTCGCAAATGCAAGTGCGTTTCGTTTTTTTAGAATCTCACTGTACACTGAGGGAAAATCCACGACCCGAATTTAAGTACTTTTAAGATTATATTTAGAAAGCACACATTTTAATCAAAAATCTTACAATTCAAACTGATTTTTCTTTATTCAATCAAAATCATTTTAATCTAAAAACATGCGAAGTTAAATTAACGCAGTGATTCTAACTCTAAGAACATTTATGTTCAAAGTAAGAAATAAAGTGTTAAAAGTGGATCAACTTTTCGTCATATACTGCATACTTGAATTAAGGGTTTTCAGAGTAAATATTACTCTTACTCTCTTTGGTTTTTACTCTGTTTTGTAAGCTATTACAGTTCGTACACTCTCAATCTAAGAATGCACAGAGTAAAAAAAATATTCTGAAGTACGTACATACTCACATTAAGAAAGTTGGATTCAGTATGAGTCAATTATTTCTTGTTCCTTAATTACAGTTATAATCCATTCTTATACGTATTCTCTTATGAGCAGATGCAGAGTGAATATGATTTTTTTACTCTATTTCTTCTCACTATTACAACTACGTTATTATGTTATAAATGTTAAGAGTAAAAGTAATATTTTGTGCTATCAAATTTACTCCGTTTAAGAGTAAACTAAGAATGTGTTGAATAAAATCAAGTATGCAATTTTAGCATTTAAGGGTGGAACGTGTTGATAGTTCAATTTTAATTGCATTCGATCTTCGATCTTTTCAGCTCATTCTGTCTTTGTTTTCGCGTCGCGTCGTGTTGTGTTCGTACCAGTCCAATGGATAACAATAATTTTGGTCAGTCTAGTGATTTCATATATGTACTTGAGAATTGTGAAAATTATAATAATTACGAAGTAGATAATGAAAGACTTTAAAATCTGTTAAAGGAGTTGATATTGAAGATATCTACAAATATTTATTGGGTAAGTACCTTTAGCATTGACCTGCAGCTCTAATTTGCAAATCAAAAATATTTGTTTTTTAAAATTAGCTGGCAATATTACATTTAGAAGTCTTCCATATCTTTCTAAAGACGACCTGTTGGTGATTCCACATGTAGGATTGAGGGCTGAATTTCGGCAAAAGCTGTTTATATGGAAGAAAAAAGTGGTAAGTATCTAGATATATATATTTTTTTTTTCTTGAATAAAAAAATAATTTTTCCATGTTTATCCTTTTTAGCACAATATTCACGACGACAATATATCAGCGAGCTCAAAGGTGAGTGCCTGGCTTAATACGGAAGCCAATGGGAAGGAGAGTTCTCCCAGGCAATGTGCATCAAGCATCACTTCTTGTTGTTGTTTGGTAAGAAAAAACATTTATTCGATATACCTACCTATTTTTTTTGCATATCTTATATACCTAATTGTACATACGTATTTCGATTACTTAAAAAAAAATTCCCCTTTCTAAGGATCTAAACAATTTGCTCCAAAACAACGTGAAAGGTACTCTGCTAGAGTTTTACAAAACACAAAAAAGGCTCAACAACAACCAAAGAGATGATATAATTTCAATTAATTTGGAGACGGTATTTTGCAGTAAGCTGCAATTACGAAATGTTTTGTTTTTAAAAATTTGTTAATAAAAAATAAAATTGTTTATAAAATGAATGTATTTTTTTTTTTAATTTACCTACCTAGGTCCGTTTATGAAAGGTTTGTATTAAGAACGTTCTTCTTAAATCAATAATGCTTTGTAATAGAAACAAGAAACATAATTACTACCTTGAGAACGTCAAATCAATCTTACATGGATTGTTTTCACTTAAATTAAGAAAGGACGTTCCAAAATCAATAGCAGGCGGTCTAATAATAATCAAAATCATTATCACATTAAAAATGACTAGTATATTAAAACAATAATGATTATACTTATATTAAGTACTTATCGTTCTTAATTCAATAATCCTGCGCTTTACGAATAAGAAAATATCGGTATCAATTTAAGGACGTATAATTACTTAAGAAGTTCTTAAATTAAACATGCGAATTCCACAAGTAAGAATGCCGTGTTACCAGTTTTAAACCGCCGTACTTGATTTAAGCACAGATCGGATAGCGATGAATATGACTCGAAAATTGATTAATTTAAGCGTGTTTTTGCTTACTATTACTCTATTTTTCTCTCGGTGTAGCAGTAGGATTTAAGGAAATTTCTGCCGCCTTTCAGTCTTAACCTATGAAGCAGAAGACATTTGCGTTGGAATACGCTTCTAAATGCAGCTATTTAAAGACAGATAAGCCCGGTTAGAGCTTAGGTTCAGCTATAACTGCGGAGTTTCTTAGAGGAAAAATAGGAATCCTGGTAAAGCCCTTCAAAAGCTAACCAAAAGTGTTAATGCCACTATTTCTGTCTAAAAGTCGGATGGGTAACTTCTTCGTTCAAAAATGTACGCAACCCATTCCCAGATCTGATATCCCTCCTCGAGTATGCCAGGCAACGAGTACAAACACTGCGCACACACGCAGCACTTCGTTCAACCTTTCTATTTGACAGGAGTCATCCATAATTTATTTTAATTCAACATTGATGCAATTTATTCGCTTTGATAAAAGAGCAGGAGGCCATTGCACTAAACGTATGTCCTTTTGCGACCATGTAAAGCACAATTACACCCTTACATCGAGGGGGGGCTTACATGCGGCCATTCACACCGGCAAACATTGATATAGATCGATATTGGGATATAGGCCTGGCCAACCAACCCAACCCATTAAGGATTGGGTGCGTTACAGCATGGCATATCCTTGTTTTCCTTTTGACACGTATGTACCTAATTGTACATACGTATTTCGATTACTTAAAAAAAAATTCCCCTTTCTAAGGATCTAAACAATTTGCTCCAAAACAACGTGAAAGGTACTCTGCTAGAGTTTTACAAAACACAAAAAAGGCTCAACAACAACCAAAGAGATGATATAATTTCAATTAATTTGGAGACGGTATTTTGCAGTAAGCTGCAATTACGAAATGTTTTGTTTTTAAAAATTTGTTAATAAAAAATAAAATTGTTTATAAAATGAATGTATTTTTTTTTTTAATTTACCTACCTAGGTCCGTTTATGAAAGGTTTGTATTAAGAACGTTCTTCTTAAATCAATAATGCTTTGTAATAGAAACAAGAAACATAATTACTACCTTGAGAACGTCAAATCAATCTTACATGGATTGTTTTCACTTAAATTAAGAAAGGACGTTCCAAAATCAATAGCAGGCGGTCTAATAATAATCAAAATCATTATCACATTAAAAATGACTAGTATATTAAAACAATAATGATTATACTTATATTAAGTACTTATCGTTCTTAATTCAATAATCCTGCGCTTTACGAATAAGAAAATATCGGTATCAATTTAAGGACGTATAATTACTTAAGAAGTTCTTAAATTAAACATGCGAATTCCACAAGTAAGAATGCCGTGTTACCAGTTTTAAACCGCCGTACTTGATTTAAGCACAGATCGGATAGCGATGAATATGACTCGAAAATTGATTAATTTAAGCGTGTTTTTGCTTACTATTACTCTATTTTTCTCTCGGTGTAGCAGTAGGATTTAAGGAAATTTCTGCCGCCTTTCAGTCTTAACCTATGAAGCAGAAGACATTTGCGTTGGAATACGCTTCTAAATGCAGCTATTTAAAGACAGATAAGCCCGGTTAGAGCTTAGGTTCAGCTATAACTGCGGAGTTTCTTAGAGGAAAAATAGGAATCCTGGTAAAGCCCTTCAAAAGCTAACCAAAAGTGTTAATGCCACTATTTCTGTCTAAAAGTCGGATGGGTAACTTCTTCGTTCAAAAATGTACGCAACCCATTCCCAGATCTGATATCCCTCCTCGAGTATGCCAGGCAACGAGTACAAACACTGCGCACACACGCAGCACTTCGTTCAACCTTTCTATTTGACAGGAGTCATCCATAATTTATTTTAATTCAACATTGATGCAATTTATTCGCTTTGATAAAAGAGCAGGAGGCCATTGCACTAAACGTATGTCCTTTTGCGACCATGTAAAGCACAATTACACCCTTACATCGAGGGGGGGCTTACATGCGGCCATTCACACCGGCAAACATTGATATAGATCGATATTGGGATATAGGCCTGGCCAACCAACCCAACCCATTAAGGATTGGGTGCGTTACAGCATGGCATATCCTTGTTTTCCTTTTGACTACATTATTAAGCCTCGTGTATACCAGAGAGTTATAATATCAACTATGCAAACATAATGCCCCAGTGACATCGTATCAGGCCCGTTCGTTGTCGGGACATCAACAGCGAGCTTAACACGGTTACGATTCCACCGGGGGTTCCGCCTGCCCTGATGCAATATTTATACGAAAATTTCAACGACCACGATGACAAAATACTCGTATATCCTCGAATTTGCATCTCTACAATATCTGGGTGTGGGTGCGCGCACACTCGTGTCCTTTCAGATCCAGGTCGGCGCACTCTTTCCTTCTCAATCTGTTTATTTGACTGTTTGCCAAGCAGTGGGAAGAATTTTCTTTTTTTTCATAAGAATTATAAAGAATAGGACCCCAACACAACAAAGGTCGATTTACGACCGCACCTATATTACAAAACGTTCTCGCACTTGCCAGTTTGGTTGGCATTGTGTTTTCCAATTCGAATGGAAATTCCCAACCGGATATGTTGTTGCGGCCGAAACCACGTCGGACACCTTCTTCCTCTGCAATGAAACATTCCTCACTGTGTCACTGAAGCGAACAACAAAACTCAAACATGACGGAGGGCAATATACCAGGAGTCAGGAAGTTTACGTTTTCCAACCGAATTTTCCCGTTCCGTGGATGCACTTGTGTGTTGTGTTCGCTGTTGTGGTCAACAGAGCGCGTTTTTACACTTGACGTCAACTTTTGCTCGCCGCCAACGATACACATACAAATATAAACAGAAGAATGCAGCAAGGATATGCACGCAGAGTAAAAATGCCTATTAAGGATATTCGGTGCTATCCTGCATATCTATAGGTGTCGCCATTCACATGCAGGATTTTATTGGGGAGCCATTGCGAAGTTTGACGAGCATTCTGACTGAAGAATTCGTGCAATCAAGTGCAGACTGGGGCATTTCCAGGAAAATATCATTTGGAAATGAATTTGTCCATTCAGGGATCACCCACGGACTTTTGTAATGGCGATGGGAGCTGGTTTTGCGGAAATTCCATGAGTGGACATAAGTTGTGTCTTTTTTGTTTTGAATTGTTGGCTGTTTTCTACAATTTCCTCCTGTCTTTTCTTTGGACGTGACCAAAAACTGGCTTGGAGGAGATTCAAGGAAGAACTGTTAGGAAATTGCACACCAGTCGTTCAAGACAGTTAGGACATAAGAAGACCTCGCCCTAAGTGGTGCGCACAAGTAGTAGGGAGCTGTTAACCAACTAAAAGAAGGCACAACTGGAGGTTACTTAGTTAGGTTAGACCTGGTTAACTCTTTGTTACAAAAGACATCGGTAAATCGAAAGTCGCATAAGTACGCACGTAAGTTGAGGTAAACAGTTTGTGGAATGTGATTGCAAAGCGAAAAGATTCCGATTCAGGTGTCCTTCAGGTTTAGTAAGGCGTTCAACGTTGAACTTATTTCATCTGATGGGCAGTCTTCGAACTTCGAATGCAGCCGCAACAAAATAAGGGCCCAGTTCGACGTTTGCTTCTTGGAAGCTGCATTTGAGAGCTTTTGTCGCAAGATGTGTGATGTTTTTTGAAACAGATTAGGGTTCCAAGTCACACTAGCAGCCAAGGAAACCAATTCCCCAATGAACTTGAAAGACGAGGTTAAAAGGGGTTTCGATTCCACAAACCTAAATGCTGCACTTTTATTGACGGGTAGGTTAGGTTAAGTTAGGGTGTCTGAATCAATATAGCTGGATTAATGTGGAGGTCAAGGTAGCAGACGCCGTCTGCATTTTGAGAAGGTAGATGCTGACAGAGGCCCTTGACTGCTTTTGTGAGAAAGGCAGCCTCTGTGGAGAAGAAACTGCTGATTGAAGCCACCTATCCTGTTGCTTAACTCTGAAAATTTAAGTCGTTCCTTAGACGCTGAATGTTTGTGTTCAACAAAGCCGGCTCTGTAATGAATTCGCTGATACAGAAGCTGAAACCGGTCGCTCAGGTCTCGATGAATAGGCTTCTCGTGAAATCAACCGTCGATGGTGGCACGCCGCTTCCACAATTGTGTCTGGTTATCTGCAAGGAATCAGCAACTTTCCGACTTCTCTCTGCACACGTATGACTGGTGTTCTGATGAGGCATTCCTCTCTCTGTTAGTACAATGGACCAATAGTGGTTCCGCCCGAGGTCTCCAATTGGATAGTCCGTCAAAAACCAATAACCCCGTCCTCTTGTCAACCAGCCTATTGGCTCCGACTCTGATAGAATTGCTTGGGAACTTTTGCCCACATCGATCCTTTCAGGGGCCTTGACAAATTGCCAATAATTCATTTTTTTTTTCTATGTAGCTTCGTTTGTTGCATAAACTTTTTACTAAAACTTCCTCCGAATGGAATTGTTGAACCAATTTTTTGTCAGCGCACCCGCTTCTTTGTTGTTTTGACATTTGAAAAAATAGTGAAAGCCGCAAAATCAGGTCAGCGCGTGTATTTTCTTTCCGCTGTGGGTATTTTTTTTTTTTCCATTGTACCATGTTCATGCTCTATATTTGCACAATAAATTGCGTCTCCCGCCATGGTCGCCCAAATGCACAGGGCTTGTGCAAAGTTTCCACAACTTTTGTTGTTGTATGTATTTAAGTAGTACCTACTTTAAAATTCCCACAGGAAAGCGAAAAAAATATTTTATGAACCGAAACCACAACGCTTGGTACAAAATCTCAGACGGCTGGTGTGGGGATGGTAGATACATTTTAGGAACAAGGCTCTGCGGCCAGCATGATGCCAGGAGAAGGAGAAATTATGAAATTTCGAAAGCATTAGTGCTCGTAATTGCACAGCCACCAAAATGGATGCGGGGGTTTAATTATTTTCACTAACGCTTTTGACCTTTTCCAATGGTGGTTGAAAATTTGCCTCAACTTCTATGAGCAAGAATGAAGAGCGTTGTTTGGGAGAAGTTGCCATTTTTATAAGGTGTTTGGGTGGAATAGGTTTTACAAACAACTACTGTTTGAAAGATGAGCTCCAATTCAAAAAGTCGCTCTTGGAAGAAGCAGTCTAAGGGCGGAGATCTATAAGCTGATGTCTGGCCAGAGAGAATTTCCCTTGGAAATACCTTCACAGATTGGGATTTCTTCTGTATGAAGTCCAATCGTGTACAAAGATCTTAATGTAAGGAATTGAATCCTGCCCTTAATAACCCCCACCAGTCGTCATCGTCGCATTCCCAGCCATCATCATGACAAGTTGGAACATATAGGTAGGTATACTCATTATTCCCCAATCGATATAAGATTCGGTTTACCTCAAAGTTATATGGCAGCAACCTAAATAGCTGATTCTAAACTTGAATCTATGCTGTATTCGACTTGGGTGAATTCACTCGCCTGTTCCCTTTAGTCGAGCAGCCGCTCATGGGGAAACTTTGTGGCAATCGCATTCTTCCTTTTATATTCCCCAGTATGCTGCGGTAGGTAACCAACCAACGAACCAAGTAAACCCTGTCATCTTGCGACGTACCCTCCTACATTACAGACCAATATTTCGTTCTTTAAATTTAATAAGATGAATGGCATTGCAAGCGATGGAAAGTGGATATTGAAGAAGGGCCCCTTCCGAGGTTGCAGCAGTTGACTTTACCGATTATTTTGCGCCCCAATAGGGTTTCACTCGTCTGTTTCAGGGTGGGAAGCTTCGGGTCGAACCGCCACATCCGTGAATGAGCTATCACTGATTTATGCCGGTTTTATAAACTCAACAGTCACGTGTTGTTCACTCACGGAAGAGACCACGATTCGTGCGCCACCCTGTATATAGTCTTAATGAAAATTCGAATTTAAAATGTCCTCCTCGGTTCAAAAAGTTTTTGAAAGCCGCCTTTTGTTAGCCGTGCATCTATTGAACTGACAATTTTCCTAGGCACCTAATCCTCGATTGAAGTTTTAACATTGGTCACACGAACCTCTTTTAAAACCTTTAAATCCGCGTGCGGTACTTCTTCGTCCTTCTGTCTATAATTTTGATAGATGTGCAGCAATTTTCTTTAGCAAGGAGGAAGAATGCTGCTCCTTATTAATTTTAATTATAAGGTACTCAGCCAGCTTTGTTTTACCGACGGACCTTTCGGACCTTCGTACCTGTTTAACTTTTTCAGCCACGCAACTCTTATTTGCGCTTGCTTTATTGTTGTTTGCTCAGCAGGACAACGATGGTTCCATTGCAAATCTTTGATATTGGGCCTTATCTACTTATAATCATTTTTAACCTTCCCGCTAAATATTTTCTAGGTCATGCATGCTCGAAAAATTTAGCCTTGACACTAAAAATGATTATAAGTAGGTATAGCGTATTGAGTTTAAATATCGAGAGACGTCCACAATGTTACAAAATTCCCTTCGAAGTAGGTATGTACATCCAGGATCTCAATGTACTTCTTCTTAATTTTTGCACATGCCTGCAATTATTTTAAAAATTCAACTCTCCAGAGTGTGCTCCTCATAATAGCGTATAAGCCAGCTGCAACTACAGCAGTCACAAGTTTAGCGCAACGCAATGCCATGCATTATCTTGTCGCTTCGGGTATTCAAAGTAAAGTTTCTTGGTTAATATCCCATGAAGACGTATTTTCTTCTTTTTTTTTGTAAATTCACATAAAAGTTTCTCCTTCATGACAATGGCAAGGATGCACATTACACAAAAAGCAACAGCAACAGAGCGGCATTAATATGAACAAAGACTGGCGAAATGAGGGAGGACTAAGGGTAACTGCAACTAAATAAGAAAATTAAACTAATATATTCCCGTTGACAATACAAGTCCTTCCGGTAGCTGAGAAGTGGCTTAAGGAATGAAGTGCACAACCGGCACATATGTAAGTTTGCCGCGGCGCCGAAAAGTGGTATCTTTTCTGTCAAAAAAGGCTTCATTTTGAAGAGTTGGAATGGGAACGGCTTCGAGAAAATTGTGTAAGGCGAGCATTTATTGTGGTTGCGGATGGCAATTGGAATTGAAACATACGGTCGTTATATCTTTTAATGGGAAGTAGAAGAGAAATTTAGTTCCACCGAACGGAGTGCAATGCTGTTGAGGCAGTGGCTCAATTTTGGGTTGGTTGTACTACTCAGTTCGGATATCTCTGCGTAGTCCCCCGAAAAAACACAAGTAACATCTTTTCACTGGGCTATCTTCTGAGAAATATCCAAGACCAAAGGTTTAACAATATCGAATACGGCGTAGGTACAATTGCAGGTCCTTGCTTTTGTAAAAACAGATGTTTTACAAGGTTTTACCATTCGTGGATCGAAAAGGTCCTCTATTTCTGACTTCGAGTAGCTGACGGCTTATATTCTGTACGTGAAGATAGAAATATTTTGTCTTCTATTTTCTATTTACCCACCTCAAGCGCCGCTGAGAATTAAACAACATATATGTCCGAAAACAACGCCACACACTATTACCCAATGAGGGACAACGGGCCTTACTAATAATCATTTTGTAACCCTCACCTTAGGTATATATTTTTTAGTTCACAATTGAATTTTATGTGAAATTTGAGTTTGAAAAATTTAACCTGGACACTAAAAGTGATTATTGGTATCGAGGGACAACTGTGAGCTGCTGGCCAAAGAATTTCCAAACTAGACCCTCAGGTTCCGATTTTCCGCGGAAATTTTGAACGAAAATCCTTTCCCGCGCGGTCTTAATTTTTCTGTCTGTCCGGATAGTCTTTGCTGCTGACACAACTACAACTGTAAAGTTTGGTATCTGTCCATTTTTAATTCATAAGTCTTTGAAATGTGATAACGGGATTGCGGCGATTTAAGAATTAAAGTTGCTCCCTATTAAGGTCTAAATTTTTTTTTTAAATTCATAATTTTCGAACAAATCCACATGCAGAAAGAGAAAGAATTCAATAATTAAAATAAAACTTTTCAATTGCAGTAGACGTAAAGACTTTTACAAAATTTTAAGGGCAGCCCTTGTGTTTACAGTGGCAAAAATGATCACCTTTCTCCGGCCTTAAGTGGGAAGAGGGCTTTCTTTTAGTTGCGCTGCTTTCTGATGCTGATTTATGCCAATCTTTTTTCAGTGCAATCTTTTCAAGCCGCTTTTTCTACCAATAAAGGCAATAAATCGAAGCTTGGAAAGCAAACCATCCCTCCCATTATACAAGGTGGGCCAAAAGAAGTCATCCGATGTTGTTTGGCTCTCATTTTTTTTTTTTAATGAAAAACTTCAATTCTATTTTTTGATTATGTTTATTTGAACCTTTAGAATTGTATTGGTCAAGTCGAGAAGATGATATCGGCCAGATGGGCTCGTTTTATGGCATTTTTCATCACTTCGGCGAGAACTTCGGGCGACAGATTCTCGCACTCGTGTCGAATGTTGTCCTTGAGGGCTTCTAGGGTCTCTGGCTTGTTCACGTAAGCACGGGACTTCAAAAAACCCCACACAAAAAATTCTGGAACGGTTAAATCGGGCGATCTTGCGGGCCAGTGCAAATCGCCGAAACGAGAGATGAGGCGACCCGGGAACACCGCCTTCAGAATATTGGTAATGGCTCGCGCAGTGCGTGCCGTAGCTCCGTCCTGTTGGAACCATATCCCACATGTCCTCCAGTCCTAGTTCGTCCAATTGCGACAGAAAAAACTCGGTTAACATGGCCCTATAGCGCGCACCGTCCACTGTTGTCGTTAGACCAGCGGCGTTCTCAAAAAAAAGGTCCGATGACTCCTCCATCGTGAACAGCGCACCATGCAGTAACTTTGAGCGGGTGTAATGGGTCCTCGTGCATTACTTGTGGATTTTCGGTGCCCCAAAAGCGATAGTTTTGCTTGTTCACGTACCTGCTGAGATAGAAATAAGCCTCATCGCTCATTATGATTTTGGTCAAAAATCGTCCACTTCGTCCTCGAGATTGAAGATGGCTTGGGCGTAGGTTACACTCGTTTGGCGGTCGACAGGCAGCAGCTGATGCACGGACTGGACTTTGTACGGGAACATGCGCAAGTCTTTGACCAAAATTCGCCTTAGGGACGACCGGCTGATGGCTAATTGCGAGGCACGGCATCTGGTCGATGTTTCAGGCGACAGTTCGACATCCTCGTCAACAGCGGCGATATTCTCGGCACAACGGGCGCCACGGGGCGGCCACTCTTGGCAACGTCTCGTGTGGTCCCATACTCTTCAAGGTTGGTGGCCAAACGGCCTAGTGTTTGCGCAATGGGTGTCGGAATTGGCGACGGAGTTCGAGCTGCGCCAACACTACAGACGAAAAAAAATAGACACGATTATTCCGCGTTCTTGGGGAGTGTATCGCTCTATGGCTTGTTCACTTGTATTCTAAATCTGACTAGTCCACAAATGTCAAAACAGATTTGACATTTGCAAAAATAAGAGCATCTGCCAATAGGGTGATCTCTTTCGGCCCACCTTGTAGTGGAAGTCGCACAAAAATGTTCCGGCGAGTTTGCCAATTGATTATATTGGGATCTATTTCGATAAGTCCATGAATAGAATATTACTTGTTGTCGGGTGAGTTCTTGAGTACGTCGTCGTTTTCAGGAAAGGAATTAGGAATTTATTGTCGATATGGTGACATCCTGACATCTCCGTGGCATTTATACGTCCAAAATGGGACAAAGAGGTCTCCGCAAAACAAGGGAATGGGGTCTTTAAAGAAGAGACTAGAACTAGGTGCAGCCAGCGTTTAATTTCTGTTTACGGTTAACATGAATAATGGCTATTTTAGTTTGCCCTTGTGGTCATAGCAAATATTTTTTGTTGAACTGATATTGATGTTTTTATTGAAAGTTAATATGCGATGAATGTGTTAGCTGCTACCGTCGGTTGATATCGCGTGCATCGAGTCATTCCACTTCACTTATTTATGGCTGTGAAGCGCGTTGAGCTGAAAAAGGTTATAGAATCCAACTGATTACATTCGTACGTCTCTATATCCCAATTAGTTCAAGCAAGCTGAGAATGAATGTCATAAAACGAAGCATCCTAATAAGGGAGAACTGCGTAGGTGTCGGCGCAGTGGCTTAGTGGTAAGTGTGTTGGACTACTAAGCGAGGGGTCCCAGGTTCGAATCCCGAGAAAACCCAAATTTCAACTCAAGGTTTTTTTTCCACTGCGCCACCTCTCGCGAACGTCTGACAAACATCCGAGAGTATAACTGCCATGAAGAAGCTTCTCAATTAGCCGTTTGGACTCGGCATAAAATTGTAGATCCCTTCCATTCGTCACAAAAATGAAAAACTCACTCAAAACGAATGGTTGCGAGAAGCTAGGCCCAGGGTCCCTACCGACCTGTAGCGCCAACTATTTATTTTTATTTATTTACGTAGGTGTCAATAAATTGTACGGCAATAATAATTGTCATCAGCTCCATCTTAAGGGCATCACCTCGCACTCGCATCGATATTTACCCTGCAACTCAAATAGCGCTCTTCAATTAAATTGTTCAACAACATTGACTGCCTAAAAGCCAACTCAAAATACTGCCAACAAGCTGCCACTACAAGGCAAGTCGAAATTAAAATTAACTCGCGAATATTTATGTACATTTTTGACAAGCGCGCAACATGAAAATCCAATTAGCGCTATAACTGCCACTTAAAACACCCCCAAACGCGCACGTAAGCCACCCCACTTCACTGCAGTAGGAGGACAAACAAAATAACAATAATTGTTGCGGGCGGAAGTATCCTTGACCGCTTCACCTGCTGGTCACATCGCCCCTTGACTTGTGTCCTTTGAACTTGTCAGTTTCTGGGCTGCATAGAGGGGTTGGCTTCCATCATCTACTCGTCCATGTTCGTTTGCATGGTGTTCGCTGTGTGTATATGCGGTTGTATATAAATATTGGACTACAGTCGGCTCCCGTTAATGTTGCATGTGCACAAACATTTGCTCTAAGGCAATCGAATAAAATTTTATTTCTTACACACGTCCGGTCAAACATTTAAGCACACACACACAATATTTGTCCGTTGCGGTGTGTTTTTAGAGCGATCCAATGAATTTAAAGCACAGTAATAGGATCTTGTGTAAAAGTAAACAACTGCTGGCTAAAAGGCTCGCCGCAACACGTACACCTCTGCCTACGTATATGTACATACTATACTCACGTAGTTTAATTAAGTTCTATTTGAAGACCAGTGAGGGCGGTGACGATGATGGCGGCAGCCGGTGGCCGGTGGCCGGTGGCATTGGTGTGGTTTTAATCAGTTTCACAGCATGCGCCGCCATTAGGAATGGGAAATTAATTTAAATCGCGATTAGGATTATAATGCGTGGAGATTGCTCCAAGTCATGGGTAATGGTTGTGGCGGTGTAATCTCTTTTGGTGTTAGCCGATTAACTCCCAAAGCGGAATCGAGTGGATTCGTATGGTATTTTCAGTTGACGGGTGCTATAACCACTCTGCTGGCGGAACTGTTTAAATATGTCGTGAGCTGTCACCGATCATTGGGATGGAAACCTCCAGGGATGTACTCAGTTCTTTAAGTGGCCATCAGTGATGGTCTGACGTTTGCATTTTTGCGGAGCTATGTTAAACAAAAGTAGACAATGACAGTAAATAAATATTTATTCCAGCTGATTCACACTCAGTTCGCTTTGAGTTCCCCGAGAGAAGAATATTTTCGCCTGCGAGTTCATCTGAGTATCCCCGACGATACCTGCAAAGAGTTAAATGGTCGACGTCTTTATCTCATCCTATTCGCATTCAGTTCGCTTTGAATTCCCCTAAAGAAGAGTATTTTCGCCTGCAAGTTCATCTGAGAAACGCCGATGATGCTTGCATCGTGTTTAAAAGTCGACATCGCGGTGAATGTTAATAAAAGAATCGCCGACGATTCACCCAATCATACTCGCAGGAACAAAATGCGAAGGTCTATGAGAAGTTTATGCGAATGGAGAAGTAATATGAATTCACGGAGGTTTTTGGTATATCACAAGTTTTTTAAAGTTACAATGTAATGGCGCATGCCTTACCGTGTTTCTGGTAGTCGCCTTCAATTTAAAAACTTAAAGAGCGAGATGATAGGTAGAAAGGTCACTTTGCGTCTCTTACTATTTAAAAAAAAAAAGAAGATATAACGACTTTCGGTAAACATTCGTCTCTAGGAGAACGTATTCATCCAGAGATTTGCATTGTTCGATGTTTCAGTTTAAAAATAAAGGCACCACAAAGAGGAAGACAATCAAAGGGCAATGTCGATCATTTATCTCTTAGGTTGAGAGGTAGCTGCCCTGTCCTTCCCCCTCAATTTTGTGCAACACCATCTGGTGCCATTTTTGTGGTGTATTTCCAAATTTAAACTGGCAAATGTATTGCACCAGGACATCATTTACATTCTCTCTTTATTCCCCTCCGTTCAACTACACAAAATTTAGGTAGTTCCATAACGAAAATACTTTCCTTTCACATGAGTGCTAGGAATATGGCAAAGCGCCCGAATAATACGAATCCTTTCGTGTCCTTCACAAACTCCATTCAAACTAGGTACGTATACCTACAACAAAAATATTTGTCCTGTTTTTTTCCAGCACAACTAGTAGAAAGAAATTCCACAATAGACGACACCACACAAACAATGTCAACACTCTTGGCAATGCGGAACGCATTCCAAAAATACCTCTGTGTAATATTCCAAGAGCAGGCTTACAAAGTGTGACCATGAATCGGAATTATGTAGGCATTTTCGGTAAATGCATGTGTGTGAATGCGGTGCAAGGCCAAAACAAACCACTTTTGCTGTCTTTTTTTGGAAAAGGGAACTTCATCGTCGGTAGACTCATATATCACTGAAGTAGGTTTCCATCTTGTGCTATGGCAGAAAGATGGAAAATGGCTTCGAAGCCCCCTTCCTTCTGAGATTTAATTAAGATAAAGTTATATCTATTGAAAGACACTTAAGTTACGAACCGAACCATAAACGGTGTGAGTGTTGGATGGAAGTGTGAATTGGATTTTAATCACATTTAGGTGATCGGAAAGGAAGGTAGGTAACAGAAATTGTAAAAAAAAGGATAAAAATTAAGTGCGAGTTGAATATAACTTGAGGAAGGTTTTGTAATGATGATTTATCTGTAGTCATTCTTTTAGAAGTCTGTGTTTATCTCTATGGTAGTTAAACTTAACAGACTAAAGCACAACTCCGAAGTCATATTCCCAGAAATCTATATTTACCTATATATAACATAGATGCATCTGTAAGACCGCCCATAACTCGAGAACGGATCGTCCGATTTGAGCTATCTTTTCTTTGTTATGTTTGTCTACGTCCAAGGAAGGTTCATACCACCAGAAAATTGCAAAAAAAATTTTAATGAAACTCTTTTAACTATTCTAAAATCTATTTTACGACCGCAAGGAGGCTATAGGTTCTATCAAGCCCACGCCTACTTTTCGGAGGCGTTTTAGACCAAAACAGATATTTTCCTGACTGATCTGTTTTCTACTTTCCATTACTACAATAATTTTAGCTCAACGCAAAAACAAAAAGGAAAAAAAACTTAAGGGAGCTAACACTTTGGTGAATATTTTAGGCCATCAATAAGTTTTCTGCTTCATATAGAAGCTGACTGAGCTACAGACCAAAATCAAACGAGATGGAAATCAATTTATTTCTTCATCAATTTGGGAAATATAACAACTGGTTTTCATGTTTTTTTTCATGGCTCGGCTCTGGGGTAGTGGGCGCACATCTGAGGCACATTTACTTGAACAAATTATCCTTTTTGTTATTTTTCTCTTGGAGCGGAACGGAGAAGAAGTTGAGAAGGGTATACTTGAATATAATCAGTTATACACGCCGCAAACGCAGTTGCAATATTTCATCAGAGAGTAGTTGCTTTTATACTCCTTTCCTGCACCCTCCAAAATCAGGCAAAAATAAGGCTCCACACCACACCGCATAACAAGTTCCCCTGTTCAAACCAACGAAGCCAACGTCAGTTAAACTCCAGTCTCACTCCAAAATCCATCCTCCAGTTTAAACCTTAAACCATAAACATCATTCTAAAGTCTAAAAATCTGCTCGACTTAGTGATTGGTATCCACAAACAATTCAAAGGTCCTGCCCTTCTTATGGAGAGATAGAGAGCGCGCTCATCTGCGTACAAGTTAGTATTTATATGCAAACTCCTTGGAGTTTTTTTAACTTATCTGCCTTGTAAAATATATCTAGCGAAACAGAGAAAGAACGAAATGTTGACTCGTTAAAAAGCGCAAAACTTGTTACCACTTGAAGCTACGACGACGACAACGACTACCGACGGGTGGATAGCATTTTGTTTTTTTTTTGCAGCTCTTCCTTTTTGTTTTTGTTACACTTTGATGTTTGTAAAGTCATTACCGTTGAGTAAGCTAAGGAGAGAAAAAACACTAAACACCAACTTCTCTTAGAAATCATAAAAAAAAACAAAGCGCTTAAGCATTAAATTGTCCGATTAAAATATTTTCCACCTTTTGAGTTGCATAAACTAGGCGAAAGGGGTTTCATTTAAAAATAAGGCTCTTCTACCCTCTTGACTTGCTTTCAATTGTGTTATGACGCGAAATTGAAAATAATTTTTATTTCCGGTGTTGCAACCGAGCATAAGGAGGCGGGAAACCATTAGCAAGGGGATCTGTTCCCACACCTGTGCTTCAGAAAATGAATAAGACCCGCCTATGCATTTCAAAAAATATAAACGGAGTTTCAATTGAAAAAGCCAACGCTGGAAATTTGACGGAAATTTTTGGGAGAAGCTAAAACTATTTCCACACCTTCGCGGGTCTTTTGGTGTCATTAAAAAATTATATTTGCCCCCTTCTTCGAAAGGTTACCTTACATTTCGTGAATGTTTAATAAAATTCGGTTTTAAAAAATGAGATCTGTACGACAAAAAGTGGTTTCAAACAATCTGCGAAATGTCACCCTCCAAATGGCGCATTTTTCCTTAAACTCGGTTTCGAAATATCCCAGCAATCACTACGACAAAGTTGGTAGCTTTTAAATTTTATCATTAGATGAATGAAAATAGGACTATCCATATATCCTAGGGCTCTCCTTAAAACTATTATTTTCAGTGAATTTTGTATTCGATCGAATGGGACCTTTTATTTGTTAATTTTCCATTTTTTAAACTCCAAAACCAGCCGCCCAAAATTTTTATTGCAATTTTCAGAGTACATCAATAATTTTATTTAATTTTACTGCTTCCCAAAAAAAAAAAAAAGGAAACAACCAATAAATGTTGAAGACCTCCATCTGTAATGTATAAACCCACCTCCCTGCATTAGCTCTCGTGACAGCAAAAGTTCTAGAAACAAAACACATTCGACATGTCAATTGGAAAAGTATGACAGTTTATTTACGGGTAAGCTTTGCCGCAAAGTTGAATTGCCGACCATTTCCCAATTGAACCTGTGCCGCACCTGCCCGGTGGTTAGTCGAAAACTTACTTAAGTTAGCCGAGTCCATGGAAGATTTATGACACCGCCGTTGCGATAATACTCCACACGAAACGGGTTAGCTAAGCTGACATAGGAAGCCAACCCCAAAAAGAAATGTACAATAATGAAGTTTTTTTTTTTTTGCTTTGCTTACATTGAAATATAAGTACAAATCCTTCGTCCTTTTTCGCTCAACTAATGAGAAATCAACAGGGCAAACATTTTAGCAACAAAACTCGGAATTGTCTGGCTGTGGAAGCGCACTAATTGGTTTCGGGTTCTAAAAGGTAATTAGTTGGCTTCAACACTGGATACGTCAAGAAACAATTTCTTTTGGACTACAACCGAAAACATCAGTGGGTTCGTAGGCGAACCTTCAAAGCAGCATATTTCCGACGAATCAAATTTAATTGTGCGTAAACTAAATTAGAATTCCTCTGTCTAGATTCAGGGGCAAATGGCAGCGGTAGGCGAGCGGGAATTTAAAGTGTCTAATAGGTGGGAACGATATGAATTGTGAATGGGTAGATCGTATAGATGACGTCCTTTATCCATTAAGCATGTCATCCTCATCAGAGTTCTGTGCTGTTAAGAATGACAAGTATCTGGGCAGGAGGGTTATTGCATTTAATAAGTTCCGCTTTAGATATGATTCATCTTCGTAGTGGCGGAATGTGAAAATTTCTTCTAAATTGTGCTTTCACTTTTCCCTTTAAGTCTTACGTTAGGGAAAATGGACCCAACTGATGGTTCAAGTGAATCGGTGGCAGCTGTCACAAGCGCACGCATTTATACCTAGGTTTGCAGAGCTTGAACAGTCCATAGTGAGGGCGTAATTTTATTTTCAAGCATGCGGAAGGGTCTGCGATTTTAAACTGCCCTGCATCGAACCGGTAGTCTAAGATCTTAAATTTAGTTTAGAAGTCCATCGGTCTTTCGCAACTTGGATAACTCTATCGTCTGCGGTAATACCTCTGTCAAGAACTTAACTATTTTCGAATAATGCTGAATGACAAGAGTAGGAACGGACACAGTTCTAGGGTCTATGCAGAGTTTTAAACAACCTTTGATACAAAGGTATATGGGAGGAACCTCAAAGGCGCGAAACCAACAGGGCTGTACCTCTCTTACTTTGGCTATGACTGAGGAACACTAGCCATGGTACTATGTCACGATGGTCTTTCCAAAATTACAGGGATAGCTCCAGACTTACAGGGAAAGCTCTAGATATCGAAGTGAACGCAAAACGATGCGTTGTATAGGACCGCTGCTGCTGAAAATATCCACAGATGGGTAAAAAAGATGTGTCCGAGGCCGGTATTTTCTCACAAAAGCTGGACATTTATTTATCCTGAGATCCCCCGAGTTATTACAGCGTCGTTGTGGCTGGATTTACCCCTACTCGATTGGCTGGTGGGAAATACTTTATCTACAGTCATCAAGGAGCCAGCTAATCCCTCCCTACATAGAGAAGTCCAAGAAGACTACTGCTCTTAAATAGATACCTAGTTGAACGTCACATGGCTCATTAGGTTTAATTGCCTTAACTAGGCCCTTTTAGTATACAAATACCTCACCCATGTCAATAGATGTTGAGCGATCAAGCCTTACATCACCAAGCAACCCAAAAAATGTCCAATGGACTCGTTGAGGCTTCCTCGCCAAAATAACGATAGTTTTGCTTGAAAGCTGTGGGATTTGGATGTTGAAAATCCACTTAAGTTACAGCGTCAGACAACTATACACAAAAATCTTGGCATTCAAGCGCGTTAAGAATGCTTTGCTTGGTTTTTTTTTAAGATGAAGATACGACAAACATCAGCAGCTTCATAAGGAAAACCGCAGTTGCTTCGAGAAGCCTACGGCGGCATTTAGAGGCTCTTCCAAAGTAGCAGCACAAGGGCCCTACCTCGTCGCGGACCTTGTCAATAAACTTATAACCGAGGACACCTATCTTGGTGGCTGAAAACCACTCTTTCCATAGGTGAAGCTGGACAGTATGAAAGTCGAAAAGAAGTAACCTCTGCAAGCATCTTTGGGCATCACAGGTCCACCTTCTTCGAGCTACGTTTTTAAGTAAAGATTTTGCCTAAAAGGACTTTCACATATAAAAATCGGATCTCAACTAACTTGAGCCAATGCTTATGACCCGGCTAGCCTCCCCGGAGGACAGCATACCCGGACCTAAAATTAGAGCTTCTCCCCCTCTAACGAGGTAAGCTTCTGCTTGGAATAACAATGGGCCGGGATGTGTTTGCGTGCTCCTTTTTATAGTAAATATAAAAATAATAAAAAAAATAAACTTAAGACAGCTATGTGAATGGGAAATTTCTCGACTACAACTGTCATACACTGACCTCTCCCAAAAATAAAATCAGTGGCAGTAAACAAATCTACGCCACACGCGCCTAGCGTTTTCCGACAAAACCCCCCGCCAACAATAAGATTTGTCAGAAAAGATTCCCAAGTTCCTCGAACCGACTATGCCAAGAGGAAACTTAATCTGGTTCGCATTTTCTAAAGCCGAAAAGTCCTTCGTCCCAATGCAATTGTTCTTCATCGGAGACATTTTCCAAGGGTTTTCATCGCCCCTAAAGGCAAAATAATTTCAATTTCCGTTTGATAAATCGCCAATTTCCCTATACCCGAGCACAAACGGAAGTTACGTTCGAGTACTCGTAACACAAGTTGCCTTGCACACCAGAAAAGCGCAACGATGTCGAATAAACTTTCACAAAAGCAAAGTTTCAACAGTTTTATTTTTCGGGCGCTTGCCCTATCGAATTTCCATCGAACTGCGCCAGGGGGGGTTGTTTTTGTGTTATAATTTAACAAAAGCGGCCAACTAAGAGCGGGCGCGCTCTGGCCGGGGCGTGTTATTGTCACCCGCACAAACTTCTCCTCTAACTGGCGGGGTGTTGAATTTCTTCGCAGGGCGACAAACATTTTCCACTCGGATAAGTTCAGAGAGTGTCAGAGCGTTTACCAGATACAAAAATAAAGCCGAAAGCGAACCATTGTCGGCGATGTAATTGGAAGTTACTAAGTGTTGTACAAAGGAGCTGCCGTTGTATAGTTTGCAAACAATGTTAGGAACTCAATT
Organism: Cheilosia impressa; assembly: GCA_948293265.1. Taxonomy (NCBI): domain Eukaryota; kingdom Metazoa; phylum Arthropoda; class Insecta; order Diptera; family Syrphidae; genus Cheilosia; species Cheilosia impressa. The sequence continues at coordinate 51,255,177 of OX411884.1, read as the reverse complement.
AAACAGATTTTCAAGGGACAGTCCTTTGAGTGATGCTTGATTGAATATCCCGCACAAGGAGCCGTGTGCAGCCACACGGGTAATCAGTCAAATGTGTACGAGTCAACCTCGTAGGCGCAGTTGATGATTTTTCAAAGGATAACATTTTCGCTTCGCCATTACTTTGGTTCGCCAATGGAATAGAAACGAATTACGTGTATTACGACCATCATCAGGATGAATAATATCAGCCTATGGGGTGTAGGGCGAGTGTATCCCTTTGGAGGGGATTACCGCATCGGCTGGCGTTTTGCGTTCCGTATACCCTAATCATTTGGACAGAACTCCCTCTTCCTTGAGCGGGCGATATAAATCACTGCATCAAACCAGTGACGGCTTTGCTGAGTTTAGCCATTTGAAAAATGTATCCCTTACATCCGCGCATAAATCAGGATATTTAGGCATCCGACGGAGATTATGTAGAAGAGTGTTTTTTCTTCTTCTGTTTTTTTTTCTTTTCTGTTTCCCTGTATTCAGTTTGATTGGTGTCAAGTGCTATGGAACGGATTCGAAATTGAAGGGGGATAATAAGAGAGAGAGGGAGGGAGAGTAGAGCTGAGACAGCCAAAGTATTGATTTCGATGTGATGCCGCATCGGAAAAGCGCCAGCATGTTCTCTATAGTATCTTGGTACTGGTACTGGTACTTTATTTAAAAGTGGTGGTACAAATTGAACGAACAGACAGTCAACAGTCGATTCTAAATGACAAGAGCTTGCTCATTTAGAAACAGTATTCATCTTTAGGCATGACCATCTCATCCAACTCATCCGCTGACAGCTCATTTTCACCCATGAACAGTTCAACCACTGGCTTTCAAAGATCTGCTCAAAGTTATCTCTACCAATCATCAGGCTTAATGCCATAAGCTAGAATGTAGTTCAGCTCTTTCGAACAACATGGGTTGGGCATGAGGTGGGGATGTATAACCTCCATAACTGAGGCTAAGAAAACCCTCAACACAAGGTTTAGAAAACTAGCTACGTCTACAGACTGATTCATCGGCTGTACGTCTGCTACTGGTTGCGTACTCTTATTTCAACGTAGATGACGACAAGCCTATCAAAGTGAGCACACACTCATCAACCTGGTGCTTAACTGGTACAAACTGCACCACCCCAATCCTAGCAAGCATCAACTAAGCTGTCTCGAAGAGGAAGGCTCCGCATTAGCCCTCACACAGACATTCGGGTTAGCGAATGACTTTATGGTTGGACTGGGGTTCTTAATCCATTCCATACCGGGGTCGGCATGACTACAGCAGCTGCATCTGATGAGTCTGACTCTGCTTTCCCACTGAAGCACAACTGAAACAGCCAGTCAAACTGCGTCTTACGGAAACAACATTAGGATAGTCAGAAGCTACTTTCCACACAACGAGGAAGAGGAATATTACGAGCTATGGAGGAGCACAGAATTTGTAGGCTGTAGCAAAAGTCAACAGTCCTATTATCATACCCTTCGTACGGGTGATAGATGTCGCTTTAGTCTCCCGCATGCTACACCCGACGATGTCAAATTAGACTTGAATTTAACAAATGATTCGCATACCGTCGTTTGCAGATAAGCTTTAAAACGTTCTCACCCCTTTCTTAGCAAAGCCTTCACTGGATCCGGTAAAGCTACTAATAAGAGGCTTGGAGAGGTATAGCTATCACGCTGCTAGGATGCAGAGCTAAATACCGTTCGACATTAGTGTAAAAAGAACTCCGAACTCCAATAGTAAAAACGAATGAGCGGAGTGAGATATCTACAAAGAAAACTCTAGCCTGACTGAGAGGTTTATAAAGAAGACCCAATTCTAACTAAGACATCTATACAGAAGACCCTAGCGTAACTTAAAGATCTATAAAGAAGACCTTAGCCTGACTAAGTGATCTATAAAGAAGACTCTAGCCTGACTTAGAGATCTATGAAAAAGACCCTAGTCTAACTTAGAGATCTATAACCCTAGGCTTACTGAGAGATCTGCAAGTGAAACTTTAGCCCCATTCATATATCAACAAAGTAAACTCTAGACGAACTAAGATATATATCAAAGCAAGGCCCTACGAACTCAAAATAGATCTAAGAAGAGCGCAGTAAATCCTTAAGAAAGGCCATGCAATGTAGGAGAATACGCTTAAAAAAATACTACCCGATGATAGAACTTGCAGCTTAAAACATTTTAATTCTTAGCACGCTCGGCAATATTCGCATCAACAGCATTGTTGCCATAGTTCAAAAAAATAACTAAATAACCGAACTTGGAGACTCAAGGATAGAAGCTTTGACTATGTGGTGAACTTTTGAAGGCGTAGGTAGTGATTTTCACTCTTTTGGGTTATTGTTCTTAATGAAGAGCTTTTGTAACTAAAACACAGCGTGTTTCGTCTGAACGAATACTATTGCTGATAATGACCACTGAGGGAGTCCCGAGACCCATCACTTATACCGCAGAAACTGGGGTCTCACGCTTAAGCTTAGATATAAATAAAATAAATATATTACAGTCGCACCCTCTTTCGGAAGGTATAATTTTCTGACAGCGCAAATATTATCTAAGACTTATATCTAATTGTCAAGAAACTCTAATGACTTCAACAAAAGTTTGTTAAAAATAAACTAAGTAGCTCTTTGGTAAGACATCCCCACAATAAACCTCTGGATGTAAACGACGAAAGTAAGGCCCAGCTAGGCTGAAGCATAGGCTCAGATTGCTGCTAGAGTAGCCACGTCTGTAATCCTGGATTGCTAGAGTCAAATGCTACAACAAAAGAGCTATACAAGAGCTTCCGAGAGAAATGCCATCAAGCTCAAGCCGAACGTTGAATGACCCTCGCATTTAAATTCTAGGTAGAGCTGTCTCCAAGAACAGTTGTTTGTTGTTGGGTCTGGTAGCTAGATGTCACATACACGACGTTACCTGCAGTCAGTGCCGGCTCCAGTCAAACTAGCGCCCTGCGCAAGCTTTACAGAAAGCGCCCTTTTTTCTTTTCCACATCACCCAGGCGTTTTTTTAATTGAGGTATTTATTACTGTACTATATTCTTTTGTAAAATATAAGTGGATATGCAAGAAATGTACCTTCATGAACAGGGTGGAATATTTTGGCCTTATTTGAACAAGCTTTTTGTTTAAAATACAAATGACAGTAGGTGTTTGTTAGCGCAAGATAAAATTTATTTCTCTTTTCTAGCAATGCGCCCCCAGAACTTGGCGCCCTGTGCATTTGCACGTCTTGCACATATGGTTGGTCCGGCCCTGCCTGCAGTAAATTTGAAAGAGGCTTTGCATTGGCTTTTTGAAAAGTGGCAGACTAGCAAATCGAACGCGCATTAGCTGCAGCTCTTTTCACGAGTCTATAATCCCCACATCCGCTTTAATGTTACTACATTTGGGGAAAAGTTAATCTCTTCAAAGTTCCGACAACATTTAAATTAACTGCTGCACAGGAAGGGCAAAATCAAAAATAATATGCATGCCCAACTGCAGGCCTTTCAAACAACAATCGCTCACAAGAGGGGCGCACGGTTCAATGGACTAACATCATCAACGTTACCCATCGATACAGCTACTGCACACGTTGGCTGAGCGAAAAGTTCACTTAGCGCGGCACGGTACGTTAATTTAACTAATTTCAGGACGAATCCGTTTCCAGGCATTACCATAAAATCGCATCGTGTCGCCAGCACATAGCTGTATACTGGTAATGGCCTTTGCATCTATTCGACCAACGGTTCCCACACGGGGCACCATGTGAATTTTTGGAAATCCTCATCAAATTATCGACTCGAACATGATTGTTTGGTCAACATTGCTCGCGCCATTTCAATGTAATATTCAATGTCCCACAACAAACCAATTCGAACTGCGAATGTTGATGCATATTTTCGTGGCAGTAACACACATACACGGTACAACGAGCATTTACATGATTAGGGATAGAAGTTTTCTGGTTGCGCGGAGGGAGACGACCGCCGTGAAAGTTATGCCCGGGGGCCAAAGTGGTCCTAATGGTAGAAAATAAGACCAACACGGGACGATAATTGAGCTTTTCACAATGAAAATAATGTCCAACGTGGCGAATGGTAGAAGGTTAGAAATCAGGAGGTTAATAATATTGTGGCGCGTGAATTGTATACCAGTAGATTTGCCTGGATCTGTATTACCTACTTGTGGTTTAGCAGAGTGCTGCTGCTGTGCCACGTGACTGGATGTTGTTTGACTTTTTAGTTGAGTAAATTTTGAAAAGTATTTATGGCTTACTGTAGGTTGGTCATAGGCATATACGAGTACGTTAAATGGACAGTGAATAGAGGTACACGGATAGAAAGGAGGGACACTCGACAGGAGAGAAGAAGCAGCTTTAACTTTGAGGTGGCTGGGGAGGGGGACTACCTACCTACCGTTTTGAGCTACGGTATGAAGAACGGAAGAATTACACTTTGAAGTAGGTATCTCACTACCAGTTTTTCTTTTTTGTGTTGCCTAAGAAGGTGGTTTAATAAGGCATTTTCTATAAAAACCAAGAAGACTTTATTTAAGACCCTCATCGACCCAGTTCAGCCCTTGTGCGCGAAAGACTTACTGAAAACGGATAAAGATACTCGTATCCTTGGTCGTTTTGAACGTAAAATTCTTCGACTTGTTTTCGATTACCTACCTTTGTGTCAATGAGATTTGATTAGGTATGGCGATCTAACAGCGAACTCTACGAGCTTTATAGTGACATCCGTATGGACTGACAAGAGTAAATTAGTCATCTAAAATGGCTTCGGCATGTAACAGCACCAACATAAAGGGCCGATGAATATTCGATTCCGACATAGTGGCTCTACACGAACCGACTTGTAGTAGTAGACGAACAGACTTGTGTAGGAGGACGTATTTATTGAGTGCCGTGTCCACCTCTTATACTGTTGTAAGTCGGCACTAGAAAAACATCAGTCGAAAGTTGGACACCAAACATGCATATTCCTCATCATTGCGCCCGTAAATTTGAAAAACATTACAACGAAGCTTGTTACAAAGAAGTTTGTCAGCAATTTGACATTCCCACCTTGTGTGTAGTGGCTTAGAACGTTCAAAGGTGCATATAGCTGTTGGACCATTTTAAATGACCTTGACAATATTTGAAATATTCATTGGTCAGCCTTGGTAAGCTATGTACAAGTACAACCAACTTTGAAGTATCGTTCCCAAACAGTAAACGAAAATCGAATAAAACTGTGGGGGGTTCTATTACTGCAACAAATGACCGGGAAACTGCTGGACAGGTCTCTGTTTAATGTTTTTTAAGACTCTGAGAAGCATAGGTATAGGCTATTCCGGGTACTGCCGAGCCCACTTTCTAAAAGCGTTTCGAAACGAAATGTATTTTTTTAAAAGCCTCTAATTCAATGCAATAAAGGGAGCTAACATCTGCATCTTAAGCTATCAATCAGCTTTCTGCTTCACTTAGAAGCTGAGCTACAGACCAATATCTAAGACAATAACTACTTATAACAAATTTTAGTCTCGACTTTAAGTTTACGGAGGCTCGCAATTGCAAAATTTGTAAGGAAAGTATTGTTTATTTTTTGAATTACTAAAATTTAAATATGAAACTAAATTTGTACTAAATAGGACAAAAGCTGTGGGTACAGACGAACTTGGAAGAGAACACTTTCGCCAAAGGCGGCCAGCAAGGTCAATCGCCATTAAAGTGTAGATGCCGATCTCTATGGCATAAATCTTATTTATAGAATTATCAAGCGCGAAATACAATCAAACGGTAGAACAACTGCAATTAAGCTTTTAAGAGGCTAAGCCTTTCTTGAACGTTGACTTTTATTTAAATTTTTAAAAAACAAAAATGTATGAGAAAGACCAAAGCTGTTTGGACGGCCATTTGTGATCTATTTGTGATAGGTAACCAAGGAGAGCTGCATTCAGTTCTCATAACCATCGGGGTCTTAAGTCTTAACGTCTTACTCGTGTCGTAAGCATGGCAGTGGAATTATGTTCTCATACTCATTCTCGTTCTCAGTCTTCGTTCTCATTCCCGCCCTCGTTCTCATTCTCATTCCCGTTCTCATTATTATTTTTATTCTCTTTCTCGTTCTCATTCTCACTTCTCATTCTCAGTTTTCAGTTCTCACATGGACACGCGTTCTAGTGTTCGAGTTCTCGTTTCTCGGTTCCTGTATTCAGTTTCTATCTCCTTTTTTCCTTGTTTTGGAAAAGAGCCAATTTGCATCTTCAGCCGTTTTTTTTGTTTTTGATTTATTTTTAAGTAGGCTTTAAGTAAGGATTTTCTGTCCAATTTTTATACCCTCCAGAGGAAGGTATATTCACTTCGCCAATACATTTGTAACGCCAAGAAGGAGTCACCGGAGACCTCATAAAGTATATATATTCTGAATCAGGATCACATTCTGAATCGATTTAGCCATGTCCGTCTGTCTGTCTGTCTGTCTGTCTGTCTGTCTGTCTGTCTGTCTGTCTGTCTGTTGAAAGCACGATAGCGCCCAAAGTAAGTGACGTAGGTGAATGAAATTTAGTGAAAGGACTTCTTTTTATCGGCGTCAGGTTGGTATTGAAAATGGGCTATGTCGGTCAAGCAGTTCTGGTACCTCCCATACAAAACCAATATTAGACCCATGTGTCCCTCTTTCCGTTGAAAACACGATAGCGTCCAAAGGAATCAACCTAGGTGAATGAAGTTTTGTGAAAGGACTTCTTTTATCGTCGTTAGGTTGGTATTTAAAATGGCCTATGTCGGTCAAGTAGTTCTGGTATTTTGCATGACTTGTATGCCGTGGAGGGTATCAAAGCATCGGCCAGGCCGATGATAACACTTTTACTTGTTCATTCCTAGCGTTTGTTTTCTCGTTTCTCGTTGCTATTTTTGTTCTTCTTCTGATTCGCGTTTGCGTTCTCATTCTCGTTCTGCTGATTAGCGTCTTTTTGGGTTAAATTTTCAATGGACAAATCCAAGCTCAAGGTTCAAGTAGAAGGCAATCATAGAATTGTAGAATATATAGGACGCCATGTCTTTCTGACATGGACCATTGCCATTCGCGATCTTTCGGAAACCATTTGAATTCTTTTATATTGAACGCAGGATCTGAAGACTCGTCAACCGTTGCTATCGATATGCTGTGTCTTTCGATGATAGAATCAATTTCTCTAAATCATTCCCCACTTGGGAATGGAACTCCAACAGATCCTAGGCTTGCACCAGTTGTCAAATGTAAACTACTGTAAAAAATAAGACTGCAGTGCTTCGGGCTAAATGACATGGTTTCTCTAGAGTCTAGACTTATGACTTTGATTTTGAACAGCTTTAACTTTGTAACAAATAACCGACTACAGTGGTCGAATCGCGTCGTCCGTGATCGAGCATTACGTGACGGAATTTGTTTTTGTTTCACATGCAAAATCGATATATTTAATTCCGTGAACGTATAGCTCGTTCACGGACGACGCGATTCAAACCCAGATCGCAGGCGAGTTTACAATGTAGTACAAGTGAGAAAAGGAAACACTTGCCGCTTATCTATTTGTAGAAAAGCTAGAGGTCACCAGACAGTGGTGGCAAAGAGAAGTGCTCTCATAAGAGTGTCTGTAATTCGAAGAACGAGCCTATAAAAAACCATCGTTTTCGAATAAATATCGACCTTGTAAATAAACAAAATATTTAAAAATAAACATAAGTATACCTACTGCATACACACAGCACGTCGACTAAAAATACCTCAAAGTTAGAACCCCAGTAGGTCACTTTTTCGAGTGTTGATGCGGCATCTATCTGAAAGCTTTTACCCTTCTCACTATCATCTTGTTAGTAGTCTCAACTTCTATTCGATTTCAATTAGTTTTTGGCCACCACTCGAATTTTTTTCAAACTCAGTCGAATTTATGCGCCCTTACTGTCGGTTGTAAAGTGAGCATGAAATGACAGCGCCAAAGACGGCAGATGATTACAATTATTGCCGATACCGGGCTCATTCTTAATTGCACATTGAAAATCGGACTCCTCATGTGCACGAAGGTCGTATATTTCTCAGAAAGTAGAAAAATACTTCGCTATAAAACAACAACAAGTATATGATGAGCTAAAAATGTTAAAAAGTTGAAAAGCTTCTGCTGTAATCAAAACTATTGTGCATTTAAAATATGCCATTGTGTGTGTTGTCTATCTGTCGATCGATGAAGAGGCATTTTAAAATAGGTACATTTGCCAAGACCGTGTTTTTAGCCTGCATATGGATTTATTCCAGAAGTCAGTCTTAAAAGTTCAGAGGAGCTTTTTCAGAAAACCAAGGTCGGCATTCTATAGGGCAAAACGTTTTCGTGTGCACGAAGATATTTGCTTGTGTAACATATGACAAATCATTCGTGCGCACGAAAACGTTTGAACCTTTCGCCTTGCAGAATCTGACCCCAGGGTTGCCTTGAAAATCTCGTTCTACTTTTCACGCTCGTTCTGTTAGCCATTTTTGTTCTCTTTCTTATTTTCTTTTTCGCTAATTTGCCCTCATTAGCCGGCAAAAGTGAATTCCAGATCCTGCTCAAATCAAATATAGGAAAGAAATTACTGTCAAAGAAAAATTCAATTCGTCCCGGTTTCGAGGAGGAAATGTACTTAAAGTCCTGCGAATTTCCTCTCAATCGAATCATACAAGCTGACTGGTTCTCTGTGTGCCTGAATTCAATCAAATCGCTGCACACTCACACCGCCCTTCTGTGTGTGTGTGTGTGTCTATACGTATTTACAGGTATTTCAAAGTTTGTCATGCTATATCAGGGATTGTTAGGGTTTTGCAAAATCTTGTATCCCTACAGCACAAGGAATAAGGAAGTTGTGTTTCCTCTTTTGCGAAATGTTTCCGTTCGGAAGATTTCGTTAAGCCGTTAAGAGGAATACAGAAACTTGTGTTAAGTTACCTCGTACAGATACACACACACATATGCCTAAGCCGGGAAATATGTTTTCTTCGATTTAACTGATTATTCCAGTCCCGGCAGTTGTACTTTTTGCTTGTGAGGCCTTGTTCGGGTTGTTTTCGAACTTACTCATATGTACAAGTTTTAAATGGTATTACGCAAGTTTTGGTTATGTGTCCTGTAAGTTATTGCAATTGATTTGTGAGCCCTACAAATTTGAATAGTCTGTTTGATTTTTCCCACATTTATGGTACTGGTACGTCAGAGACGTCACGATAACTGCTAACCTCACTTGAGACCCACTACCTACACCAGAAGGACCCACATATCAAATTATCAATTGACAGCAATAACCGTAGTCCAAAATAATTAACTCGCATCCAGTGCTCGACTACATGCAATTGTGTTCATTATCAGTGTCAACCGTCTCTTTGAAACATTTGATATTCCAATATGGCAATATGTGACCGGATCAAAGGACGATTGCCTCATGAGCAGGCTGATGCAAACGTCACGTCTATTTGTCAGCCACTTTGTCCATGGACTTTAAAGAGAACCATCTGCACAGCTTGACATACACCCTTTGACTGACATACAGACAAGCATGAAGGCAGGGTAATTGAACAAGGTCTCTGTTCCTCTCCCTAAATGGATATATATACGACCACTCGAGGCGTATTCTATTAACACCTCGACAGTTCACACTGAGAGAAAGCAGAAAATAAAATCAAAGACATTACGTATCACACTGCAGGACACAAATGAACGTTTCATATTTCCACCAGAGTTTATTATTGTGCCCATCGTGCTGCAATTTATTCGCCGACGTCTGAGGTTAAATATCAAGTTATACGGCATCAAGTTCTGGCCGAGAAGCAGGCAAGGGTTCTAATTAAAAATTCTCTATGCTGCTTAGCTTGGATTTATGTTGGCCATTAGGGAAAACACATGAACACCCGCACTTATATACGACCAAACGACCATCCCGGACTCAGTCCGACTGGTGGAGAGAGTTTTGGAATTAAAAACTCGGACTGAAAGGATCCTTCGCTCAGAACAAGCGACTATACGAAAGGTGTAGGAAGTTAGTAACGATGCAGTGGGCGCATATAAATCATCGACATGTTTCGTTTCGGCTGTGTAAGTGGTCCGTGTTATCTGGTTGGCAGTACATCGTCATTTAAATTTTAACCCAGGCGTTAGATGGGCACATGTGTGTGGCAAGGGCGACTTTTCAGAAGTACAGATGCCATGGTGCTTTTTAATTAACTTAGCCAGACCTGGCATGTGCGATTTAATAGATGAAGTCGAATAAAAGATCCCCGAGGAAACAGATGCTTCGGTCACTTCGTTTTTACACTTCTTTTTTCTATGCGGAGTAAATTAGAAGATAGGTGACATACTTTTGACGAGAGTGGAAGTCTTAACAAGACTGATTGAAGCTTGTAGTAAGTGAGACACTAGATCCAAACTTTTCGTTGCTCTCCCTATTCTGTCTAAGCTGCATCAAAATGCAGGTTCTTGTCTCTTTTATGTTTCATAACAGTTTGGAATCAAACAGGCCCAATGACTTGTAGCTTCTTCGTACCATCTGCGCTCGGCATAGTTTCCCAACGACCGTCGCTTTTTCGTTCCATCTGAGTTCGAAATCCCTGCCCAATAACCTCTCGCTTTTTTCGTTTCGTCTGACTTTAAAACCTCAGCCCAACGACCTGTGAACTTTGTGTCTTCAAAGCGCAGACTTTAGGGAAATTTGTGCTATCCCTGAAGTTCTCAATACAACCTCTAGCCTGTAGGTTAAAAATATTCGTCTTCAAAGGGGTCTACTTTTTTCAAACTCAAGGTTAACCTGCGCACTCATTCCGTAACTTTTCAGACGATTATCGTCGCAACGATAGACCTCCAAAGCTAGCAACTAAGTGCTAAAATTGCAGGTTTGAGAGCTTAATCCAGTTCATTTTCCGCAAATATAATGAAAGCTGACATTTGTCAACAAAATGCGAGCAGAATTTTGCTTATTTTGGTGATCAAAGCTGCAAAAACGATATCGTTTAGACGAATCTGCCCCTGTATAATATCCAACAATACAAGTGAGCTAAAAAGCACGTGTGTCGGTTGATGAAAGTGTTCTTTTTTCGTACAGAGAAGACTACTCAATCTTAATTGTTTGGGTTCCAGGCCACACATGTTTTGCACAAAACTTGAGGTTTCTCGGACAGCCCCTAACTTACGATAAGCCTTAGCTAAAAGGCATACCTACTGGTTTAAAATTTTGCAAGAAACCGACGGAATATCGAAGCAATTGCTCTTCCAAAGCCTGCCTTCTATACCATTCTAGGGGGCAGATCTTTGGTCCGTGGTTAATGTTTATTTCAGCTAATCCAAATCACTCAAACTTTAAAGTCTTCTACTTGAAACAGGTTTGACAGTTCTGTCAGCGGGCTTTCGATTTGTAGCTGAGACCTTCGCAACTTTTATCCTTGGCTTGGAATGGTGTACCATGCAAACGGTTCACAATTGCAAATGATGCTGAATAGGCTTAGGTACCAAAAGTCAGTGTTGTGCGTCTAACTCTGGCCTTCCTTACGTACTATAAAAAGCTTTTAGGAAAAATAGCTGAAAGGCCTAAAACACATGATCCATGATTCGTGATTTCAGTCGATCTAAGGCTCCAATTCGCGATGGTCAAGCTTAGCACTCGCACTTTGAATACCATCTTATCTAATACAAAGAGCGCTTAGTCTCCTTGGACAACAGTCTCAGCCTACGCCTTAAGCATCACAATGCGTCGAAATGAACCCTCACAAGAACCAGTTTTTTTTTAAGTAAAATCCAGCTTATGATGTACCGTGTCTTTAATTCACCTAATTCCCTTAAGCCCCGAGACTACAGTGCTTAATGAAATCACCTAATTTAACGGCAAACCTAATTATTTATTTCTGTCTTCTTTTTTTTCCTGAGTTATAAGTAGGGAGGTATACAGTATACACCTTTTTCCATTGTAAAATAAAAATATCTCATAAAACAAACTAATGGCCCAGAAGAGGTTAAGTTTACAGAAAAACAAATTATTTACACGTAAGCTGGCTAATTTCACTCGCGCCGAACCAAGGCGGAGCGGGCTGCGAAGGAGATGGAAAAATAAATTGCTTTTGTGTATGCGGCTGAAGCTGGATGGCTTTTACCCTACAAATAGCGATTGTAATGTCTTGCCCAGGACATCATTTACCCCGTTGTTTATTTATTTCACAAGAGAGGACTATTATAAGTATAACCCTACCTTTGTGTGTGTCGCTTGTGTTTTGCTTCTGTTTTTTTTTTTTTTTGGCATTTCGTGTCCCGTTTTAGCTTAACATTCCGGTTATTTAAATAAAGCCAATTTAGAATAGCACCAAGCAAAGAGGTAGGTATAGCTTAAAGGGAAATTCCAATGGAAAGGGGTGCGCAAAACACCGACTAATTGAAATCCGGCAAAGGGATATGGGAAATAAATGTTAATGGCCATCAAACAAACAGTTAGTTGTGAAAGTCATATTTAAAGTTTTGAAAATTTCAGCTTGACCCTTTTTGGTCGTCTGCGAGTGTGTGTGTGTGGTGTGTGTGTCGGGTCAGCTTAGAAGATTAGACCGAGGGTGTGTCGTTTGCAGAGAAAACGGAAATAAATTTGGGCTAATAAACACAAATTAAATGAAACGAATGTGACGTTAATAGCGGTTGTTTGTGAGGCCAACGTTTCTTTAACAATTGGGTCCCATAACTAGGTTTTGGCTGCATAAGCTGCTTGGATTGAGTTGTGTCGTTTGTTTGTCAGAGTTACAAGTAGGGTTTTGCGAATATAAATTTGTTGTCCTAATTTGTGAGAAAGGTAGTTCTATACATATAAACAGAGTTGGTACTTAGTTGCCGGTAAGGAAACATACTATAAGCCCTGCCGGTTTTATGAGTTTATAAATCACCTAAATTAAAGACTGCAGATGACATTAAGTTAAGAAAATGGAAAATTGTTTCGGGTGAGACGCACCTGAAACGGTTCATCAGTTCTCTGAGATCCTTAGAGAAAGATCCTAGCTCCGCGTTTAAGTTGCTTGACCCGTGAGTTGTATTCCTCTGGTTTCGGAGGCCCTGACATGCACCGAAAAGCAAGAATTGTCTACAAAAATACGTCACACAAAGACGCCCCGATGAAAGGCGAAAAAGACCTCCAAACCCCATAAAATTGGAACGAAAAGGCTTGATAATCACCCCGTAAAGCACATTGGAAAAACGTCTGAAAACTTCCTTCGAAATGATCCGAAACATCCAAAAAATTATCCAGACAACTTCTCAAAAATATCTAAGAAAACGTCCCGAAAACCCCTCACCAATCATCATCGAAAGCGCCCAGCAAAGAAAGCTACTTCGCCAGCTCCTAAAAATGGTCTAAGGCCCTTAAAAAAATTTCCTGAAAAACTCACCCAAAAAACAACGGAAACCACAGAAAAAATTGTAGAAAAACTAAAGCAAACATCGCGTAAAAGACGCCTTAAAAAACAATTCAAAAAACGACTTGAAAACTCCACTGAAAATGTTTCAAAAAAAAAAACCCAAAAATCCCTCAAGAAAGCGGCCCGAAAAACACCTCGGAAAAGGCCCAAAAAAATCTCAAAATGACACAATTTTTGCAAAACCTGTAGGGCGTAGTGAGAAGCTCCTCAAATTATAAAGGGTTTTCCAATAAGAGGTGTTATTTTGGTACTCAACGAAAAATGCCAGTTTTTGAGATAAATGATCGGATGTTTATTTAATAATAAAGAGGAAGGTATGCCGTTAATAATGAAAAACAACATCAGCCAAATGGCCACCACGACCACGCATACAGGACCATATCCTTTTCATGAAATTTTCCATAACCAAATCGGAAACTAGCTGTCCTATGTCCTCGATAGCCTCACGAATTTTAGCTTTGAGGTCTTGAATCGACGCTGGGCTGTTGGAGCAGACCTTATCTTTCACGTGGCCCCAAAGGAAGAAGTCGCAAGGTGTTAAATCACAAGATCTCGGTGGCCAATTGTGATCACCTCTTCGAGAGATAACACGGACCGGAAACTTTTCCCGTAAAAGATCAATGGTTTCGTTGCTTGTGTGGCACGTAGGGCCGTCTTGTTGAAAGCAAACGTTGTCCAGATCAATACCATCCAACTCCGACCATAAAAAATCATTAATCATCTCTCGATAGCGCAATCCATTCACCAGGACATACTTGGGTTTTCTTCAACACTTTGGGCTCACATCACCATCTTGTCCCAACAGCTCGAATTTTTCCACAAATTTCTGTATTGCGATCCGACAAGGTGCTTCACGACGACCAAAACATGCTTTAGTTTTGCGAACTGTGACTGCACAATTTTCACCATTTTTGTAGTGAATTTTAATAATTTCAATGCGTTGTTGAAGCCTGTAACGTTCCATTTTTAGTAATGGCGTAGTTTCTACTTGTCAAATGTCAAAGAATAAAAGCTTCAAAAGTGACAGCTACCGAAATAGCGAGTCATTCACAATAACACCTCTCATTGGAACACCATTTACTATGCATGTGCCGCCCTCAACTGTCAATATTCTGATTCACTATCAACGAGTTTGGCATTCCGAAACTAAACATAGCTCCGTATAGCTCGTCCGTAAAAATGCTCTCGAGGTACCTATGCGTAAAATATATAAAAAAAGGGTGAGTGTCGATCTGGACTGATTGGGTGTTTGTTGGTTAGTTGGGGACTTACAGGAACTCACTCGTTTTTGTCGAAAGCAAAAGACGAATCCTGACTGTGTTCTCCACTGAAGTAGAGTACATATTCCTTTTCTCATGGACGACGGTGACATCCGCTTTGTAGCTTGTTACTGCATGCTGCACCCGCCCCGTTCAGGATCCAAATTTTGCATTCAGAGGTCCTAAAAAGTCATCCATTACCGTAATTTTTTTAATGATTGAGTCGCACACAGGTAACATATATACGGGTATCAAGACTGAAATGTAGTAGAATGCAATGACTGTTGTTCACAAAATACCCAATGGCTACTCACCAACACAAGTTTGTTACATTGACTGGCAATTCAATCTTCTCTCAAGTGGCCAAACGAAAATATGCGTCATTTCATTTAACAGGTAACAGACCTTCCTGCCTGGTAATACCTTCGCAAGTTTTTAAAGACCAATTCTGCGCACATTTTCAGTCTCCTTAAAACAAATGTTCTTCAGTCGTTTAATACTCTTGCTAAAATCCAAATTGACCCTCGGCCTACTCAGTACACTCACAGACTTATGGTCTCAATAACTTCCTTCTTTATGATGAAGAAATCCGCCAGATTAATTCACTTATAGCAGCAGCGGGACTAAAGACTAAACAGTAAACAACCCCTCCTCGATCTGCCAAATGCGAAAGACCAAACAAGAGACAACTCTACAGGACAGACGACTAAGGACGAAATCCAAAAATAATTCAGAGATAACTTTATTAACATTTCCGTCATGTTTACGCCATAAGCAACGACTTTTGAGACAAATTTTCATTTGTGTTATCAAAACAGTTTTTCTCAGGATGGTGTGCACAAATCCCCGAGCCCCGGTTCCAAAAGGACGAACAAAGGAACTCCTCCCGCTCATGGCCCTGAGGAACGAAAATGCCTTCAGTTGTCAATGGATTAAAGTCTTTGAATTAGCTCACTAACACCGAAGGACTCCACGTCGAACTGAGAAATATAAGGACTCCATTTGCTGCTATGGCAGCGAACTAAATTTCGTGATGATCCCCCCCATCAAAGCTGATTTCGTCGACCAGCGCGTGTTCCTCCAATTATTCATATCCGCCGCCGTTGCCGAATGCGTATACTGGGGTAGCGGTCGCGCCCCAGCTGCTGATTTCTTTTCGAACTTGCACAGTCTGTCGGTGGCGACGTCGCCCCCCAGGATACCTTCAGTACAGAATAGGGTGCCTAATGGTGACTTTACTGGAAGTAAGATTGTGTCTTATACAACCTGGCGAAAATGTGTATTTAAATGCGAGTTTCCAAGAGAGACAGACAGAGAGAGAGAGGGAGACGGAGAAAATGTGCTGCTACAACAACGGTTTAAGTTGATTTCACACTTTTCCTAGAGGTAATTTGTCGTTTTCACGGTGTGTGCAAAATAAATTGCTATGTGAACTTGAGTTGGAGTCTTTCTCGCTGCCTCAGGTAATTAATTCCCAAAAAACTGCACTCTGCAGAAGAAAAATTTCCCCAAACGGAGACGGAGAGCGAGTGCTGTTATAATATTTTGGGTGGATTTCATTTTTTGTTCCTTGTGTTTGCCTTGTTTCGGGAACGGAAAAGTTGTACGTACAAACGTTTTGTTCAGCCCTTTCCCTAATTGATCATGGAATCTGTCACGGAAATGTTGTAATGAAGACATTTAAAGTTTCAAAAGTTGATGTGTACTTTGTTTGCTTTATGAATTCTTGTGAAACAATTTAATGCAGGCTGTAGGTAGTAGCTACCTGGAAGAGTGTCTAAAAGTTGCAGAGAGAAGTTGCTATATATTTACATCCATAAAGTGGGACTTGTGTTCAAACTTGTTGCTGAGAATGGGTATGTAGAACATTTTTAAAATTCGCATTGAGCTACGTCTTTGTTAACTGGGGGATGGGGATGGGCCCGTTATGGTTCCTGGTCTCTTGTGACGTTTTCAAAACCCCACTCAATCTAACCTAACGCGCGTCTTTGTTTGGCAATATTAAGCTAAGACGGACAAGGAGAGGGTTGTACTATACATGGGTGGGGCGCAAAAGTCAAGAATTGGGTATACTAGCATTTTACTTTTTTTCTGTTCAGGTCTTTTGACGGGCGCCTAGGTGATTGATTTTGTACATTTCATCCGAAAGTCGTCGGATAAACCAGAATTTAACCAGCGATAGGAAGTCTATCGTAGGCATTTCTCTACTAAAAGATAAGACTACCAGGATGTCGCCAGTGATCGTCCACGATTTGGTTACACCACTGATGCCAACCATGAAACATTACCCCAAAAGACAGAACGGGACCATTAGACTGTGATGAGAAAAGGTGTCCAGACGGAGTTGTTCTTTCTCTTAAAGATCTTAAAATAAGATCTGAAATGAAAGAGGCAATGAGGTTTAACTCCAAACTCTTTGTAACTTGCCCATGATGGAAAAAAGAAGATCTTCCAAAACAACAAAAACAAGCTTCCAATATCTAACTGTTATAGGAAGAGAGCTTTAGAGCTTTGGATTCACATGGGGCTATCCGATCTTAAGCAAAAACTGCTTGCAGACAAAAGACTATTCGGCATATACCTACAGAATATCCAGAAATTGAGAAAGCCCACAACTCATCAACAAAAATATTTTAGTCTATCATGGTGGGGAGCGAGGACAGCTTTTGCTTAGGCGTGGATTTATATAGAGAAAGACTTGGTCTTCTGCAATGAAAGGCTTCTGTTATGGTTACAACCCAGATCAATGATAAATTTTAAAACGACACTTGTGCCCCTATAGAGGAGCTTGAGTATGCTTCACCGCTTTAGATCATCTCGAGAAGGAGATACCTACAACGCTAGATGGAGGAAGGAAGAGCTCTTTGAACGCCTTAAATTATTCGCCATGCATTTACCGTGTACCCTGACCGAACTATTTTGGTGCGGTTTTAGTCCGGGAAAACCAACAATCTTCGCAGTCTCTTTGTAACGCAGTTCGATGCACACTAACCCTCTTTATCGACTTTAACGCCGCCTACAACATCTTACGTATAGGATCGACAAAGCCATATCAAGTTTAGCCGTCCCTGCCAAACTCATTCGTCTCGAAAACGATGAAAAAATCTAGCTGCATCTTCAATGTCGAAAATTGTTTCAATTAGTCAAACATTTTGGACGTCGTTCTTGAATTTTGTTCCCAATCCAACATCAGAGCTCTACACATGACATCGGCTTAGAGATCCGGCGAAGAATCGCTCTTTCTTCGGGCTCAGAAAAATCATCTCTCATAGACGGAAAAGGACGAAAAAATGCAAGACCAAACTCATCCCGGTTCTGCTGCATGATGCAGAGGTATAAACGGATGGAAACCTCATGCAACGCGTTGGGATAACAATTTTTCTTGTGATATTCGGTCTAGTTAATATCGAACGCAGCAGAGAAGGGACGCACATTAGTCGATGTGAATAGATTAAGATTAAAGATTAAATTTTATTCATTCCATTGGTAATTAATACAATATTCATTATAATTTACTTAACTTACAAGAATAACTAAGCGTGAAACAATTTTGAAAAAAGAACAATAAGTAAATTATAAGTGTTTTTCATCAGGGAATGAATGGTTAGAAACATTCTATAGCTATAAAAACTAGTGCCGAATGCTTCGAGTATCAGTTCAACTGGACGTAATTAAATAATATATAAATCTAAATTTGGTTTAGTGGAGTGAGTTTGAATAAAAGCTGAGCGCAGTCACTATACAATTACCTTGGATAAAGTATAGATCTTATTTAAGTCGTAATTAAACAGCCATTTTTTTACTTTTTTGGTAAACGATAAGATATTCTGAGAATGCCTTAATTCACTAGGTAATTTATTAAAAACACGCGGTGCTACAGAAGAGTAATAATTTAAGAAGAGACGAGTGTTGTACAGGGGAATAGAAGCAAGATTCCTAACAGAGCTACGAAGACCGTAGGCATTCGGATCATGATTTAAGGAATACCCAGATCTTAAGAAAAATATTTTTAAAACTTTATAAAAGTAAAGATGTTTTAAAGGCAATATAAAAGAATGCATAAAAAGTGGAAAACTATGTTCCTGGCGTCTTCTCTTCCAGATAATTCTGAGTAAATGCTTTTGTAAAACCACCAAGGGTTGAATTTTGTTTTTGTAAGCTCCTCCCCAACACGATAAACCATACTGTAGTTTCGATTGGACCAGGCCATAATAAACAGTTTCTAAAAGTTTTCTCGAGCAATATAGCCTCAAATGGTACAGTATTTTAGTAGTTTTATGCAGGTATTTCCTTAGGGAGGTAGTATGAGAGCTCCAAGTTAACCTACTGTCAATTTCAAGTCCCAGATACTTAAATACCTGAACATTACCGATAGCAAAGCAATTAATGGAGCAACATTTGTCAGTATTATACGTAACTACAGAATGAGGGTCATTGGCATAGCAAGTGTCAGAGCTTATTAACGTGTTGTAGCAGTACGAACTATGAAAAGTGAATACTGGAAGTTGTAGGTTAAGAGCAGATATGCTAAAAGACATTATTTTAGTTTTATCGCTAATTACTAATTTATGCAAACTAAACCAATGTCTCAATGCTTCCAAGTCATAGTTGATATCGGCTGTCAGATCTAAGAGGGAGTTGTTGGAATAAGAACATCCTATGTCATCAGCAAAACCAGTGAGTTTACCTTTCGTATTAAGATTGAAAATAGAGTTAATATATATTAAGAATAGTATTGGTCCCAGAACGGAGCCCTGAGGAACACCAATTTTTATATCACTGGTCTCACTAAAAATTTCTCCTATTCTAACCTTTTGTTTTCTGTTGGTGAGATAGGATTCAAACCAATTGAGCATAAAACCTCTGAATCCAGCTTTGTTTAATTTATTTAGCAAGATGGTATGATCAACAGTATCAAATGCTTTGGTAATATCGATGAAGAGAGCAGCAGTTAACTTTTTGCTATTGACGCTATCGTATATTAAGCTGCAGAAGCTTAAAAGTGCATCTTCAGTTGATCTACCCTCTCTGAATCCATACTGTTTATTGCTAAGGTAGGAGATGTTTTCAAGGTATGACACAACTCTAGTTTTTATTAGTTTTTCAAAAATTTTAGAAAAAACTGGAAGCAGAGAGATAGGCCTATAGTTATTCAATACCTTTTTATCACCCTTTTTAAAAATTGGTATGACTTCAGCAATTTTGAGCTTATCTGGAAATTTACCACAGAAGATACTTTTGTTAAATATGTGAGCCAAAATATCAGCAACATGGAAAGCTATTCTCTTGATAAATGCATTAGAATAAGAATTATGAGTGTTCGATTTCGAGTTTTCTAATGACATAATAGTTTTATAAACCTCAAAAGATGAAATAGATTCATAGAAGAAGCTTCGAGCCTCTGCTCTTTCCGTGTTCATATACCTCGTCGTACATAAGTTTGAACAGGTGATGATCCCTGCATCTCTTATTGTTTTTATCGCAACATTAGTAAAGAATATAATAACGGAACATAGTTCAACATGTTTGTTGAGTACAATGGAAAACAACTCAAAAGCAACATTGGGATCATTTATATTCCATATATCTGACCAGCTTTCTTGTAATAAGCAAGCTTTCAAAGATGAGTAATCAACGGTCTTGGAGAAATAAAAAGGATTGTGTTTACCAATACTCTGCACCTTATTTGAATGCAGGAATAAACAGATCATTGAATGGTCAGAAATTCTGAAGTCAGCAGTGCTACTAATAAGAGACAATTTTGAATTACAGTCAAGCCTACAGAAAATATGATCAATGCACGTGTTAGAGGGGTGTCTAGTAGGAACATTTATACATGACTCTAGTCCATTTGCACACATAATAGATAGATACCTAAAAATAGCTGGAGATTCGCTTAGAATATCCAGATTGATATCACCAACAATAATAAGATTTCTTACTATTTCCTCAGATAATAAGGAGCGTAGCTCATCAATAAACGCATCTTTACTCATACCATGGAGTCTATAGCAACCAAAAATAACGATCTTTTGTGCATCAATTGTGCAACTAACTTTTATCATATCCGAACATCTAAGGTCCAAGTTTTCACATCCCGTAACTAATTTACTGAACTGACAATTGACATAAACAACAACACCACCTGCAGCGTATGAGTTATTACACTTCATAAAGCACTTGTACCCAGGTATTTCATAAGTACCCATTTCATAATCGAAAATCCATATTTCGGAGAGAAAGATTAAATCAGGCTTGTTTAAAAACGACTCCACGTGAGATAAAAAGAGATCAAAATTTCTTCTTAAACTACGAATATTCTGATGCAGTATAAAAAAGTCATTGATTTTTTGCCCGCCATGAAAAACACTTTCACAAAATTCATTATCAAATCGACAGAATGGAGTAATTAGTTCATTTTCGTGCGGATCATCAAAAAGATTATTGAGAACGGACATGATAAACAGAAATTGAATTACAATGTTAAAATATTTAAATCATCAAGTGAACGGATTTGTATAACTTTCGCACCTTCTTCTTTTCGCATCAAAATAACCCCATTATTAACCCATAAATAAGCAATGTTTTTTTCTCTTTGAGTTTCCTTTGCTTTCCTAAATAATTCTCTATTGAAGTTCGTCAGACTCTCATTGATGAAAATTGGTTTGTTTCCATTCCCATCGCCGAACATGCACGAAGTTAATTTCATCTTCTTCTTCTTTATTAAAATGTTTCGCTTAACCTCGATCGATCTCAGCTTCACACAAACAATGCCAAGTGACTTTATACGTGCGGTTGTAATAGGTTGGATGTCGGAGTTGGTTTTGCTTCTCACTGCAATACTTTTGATTGATTTCACATAGCAGGATTTAATGTCATCATGCGTTATGTTTACATTTAGACCCTCTTGCAAAACCTTGACAGTGCTGCTAAGTGCATTAGCACTATCTACATTTGGTATGCCAATGATGTCAATGCACTTATTCAACGGTTTCTGCTGCAAAACATTAACAGTGTGCTGAAGAATGGTGACCTTATCCAACAGTGTTTTGTTTTCTTTTTTGAGAGTACTGATTTCTTCCAAAGCATTGCGATTCATTTGTTGGAGAGAGATGATCTCTTTATACAAGACGTCTAATGTGATGGTAGCAGGAAGGTTGTGGTCTTGTGGAGATTCCGCAGTCAATGGGGAGAAAGCAGATGAATCCAATATAACATCAGATGTTGTTGATGGTGGCGCAGTGGAAAAATGAGCAATTTTATCAGGCAGTTTGGTGAGAGGCGGTGAGCGCAACGAATTACGTCTATGTTTCTCACAAGATGCACAACGATATGGTAAATTGTTCTTTTTCATGTAGGCCCAGTCACTTGATTTAATATTTACACAGTGTAGATGGAAATAAACTTTACAGTTTTCACACTGGATTTTAGAGCTGAGACGATCAACTTTTGATCCACAATTGCAAGGCATTGTTATGACAAAGATAGCACTCAAGAGTTAAACGAAAGACTACCAAGCAAGTATTATAGAATGCAAACAAAAAAAGACTGTTCGTCACCAGATATAGAACTGAACTGAATAATTTAAGAACGACTTTTGTGCAATGAACTACAGACAATCTACGACCGAGCTGGCTTGAAACGCTCGCTGGATAGTAAGTCCCATCTAACGTCGGTAAGGTAGTAAGCAAAAATACAACTTTTTGTATTTTGGTGGATAGGACGCAGCAGAAGAACTACTTTTCCAACAGTCTGATCCCATTTGCTACCCTTTTCAAAGGCGCAACCTTATCCACTATAAATGTATCTCCAACGAACGTATATTCCAATCCCAAAAGTTTCTCCGTGTTTTGTTCCTTATCCTCAAAAAACAGCTACCACATCAAAACTCAAACTTTCGTGTTAGCATCACGCATTAAGTTTGTTAAATAAATTATTACGCGTCGACTTCCATTTTCTGCACATTACAAAAAGATATAGTTCGCCTTTGGCATTCCATTATAAGATCATCTCTTGTATAAAAATATGAAAGCCACCCCTCCAACCAGCATCAGACAGAATGCCACCTTGGGATGCGCTTAACTTCCACTTTTCTTTTTTTTTAAGAACATTGATGCCACTTCTTTAATTCGCAGGAAGAAAAAAAACGTCTTTCTTGTTCTGAGCTGTTTCCTTTGTTGAAAAGTCAATGACGACTGATGCCACAGCAGACAGCACCAAGGCTGCCCTGACTTGCATGGCAGGTTGGCTATATTTTTTTGTTTTCCCGCTTTGAGCTACAGCATTATTTCTCTACGGAGATATTGAACATATCCCTTGCACGTTGTGTGGGGAATTCCGTGTAATAAATATATGGATGTGCGGAAAGAGAGTCTTTGTTGCCGATAATTCTGGAATCATCTGCAGATTTACGAGGAATTGGGGTGATATGTTGGGTCGACCTTTCATTGGATGAGGTATTAATCTCAAAACAGAAATACTCTGGTGGGGATGGTCTTGCTTTGGATAGAGAAGGCGCATTCTGGCTTAAAACAGAATTATACAGAAGAAGCCTTTGAAAGACTTCAAGTATGCCAGAGAGTCGCTCGAGGATCTGCCAAATTTTTGGTTGTAGTCATCGCCATTGTTGGTGCAATGACTTTTAAATGATTCAGTTAACTGTTCCTTTTAAAATATGTATAAGTAAGTTTGTATGTTAAATAAATGCAAACTTCACTCAGGGGAAAAAGGCGAAACTTTTTTCAAATTTAGGGGCAAACTATTGCCTTTGCTGATAAATAAGTTGAAAACGGTCTTCCAAGGCTGGGAACACTGGTTGGCCCCTACTACTTACCTACCACTACTTGAAAGTTGGAAGTTGTAACTTGAAAGCAACCCGTCATTAATGGTGACTGTGCTCTCCCTTGTACTACCGTTTCTCCCAGGCACAGGCCAGCACGTTGTCGGTCGCATTCGCAACTCGCAATTCCAGTTCTACCGTAGATGATGATGATTGTGCCCCCTTTGTGTGATATTCGTTAACTCGTTGCAAGTCGCAACTACCGCTATTTGCGACCGACCTATTCATAAAAATTATTAATATCTACTGCTCGTTGGTAAGTGCACTGAAATTGGATACCTTGGCATTGGCTGTGTGCAGTGCGCATTACACATTACATTGTAAAATAATAAAACCCACTACTTTCGTATAGGGTGATGTTGGGTTGGGCTCAAAATTCTGCATGAGTAAAATTTCTCTTCTAAATTCTGTTTCTAAAATTCAGCTTTTCTAAATTATTTTTCAAAATTCTGTTTTACAAAATTCTTAACATTTTCCACACCTTTTTTTTTGTATTTTTGAGGAAGACTGAGGAAAAGTCTTTGTCTGTCAACCAAACCATCAAGCGTAGAGTATTCGAAGATCCTACCGAGTTGTCGAAGGAATTTTTACTAAGCAACATTTCAGCTGTCCTTTTATACTTCCGAAATGCAGTATAAAAAGAAAAAAACAAATCCCGGTGATGTTACGTGACGTGGTCATTGGGAGAATGTAGCGCTAAGAATATATACTTCTCAGCTGATTTGTCGATATATTTTATACATTCTGCGAGAAGCATCAGTATCATGAGAGCTGCTTTTTGTACATCACTATGGAATACATATGCCTCTTGCTTAGCTACGTTGAGTATGCTCGCCAGTTTCTTAACAGTTGGGATGAAGAATACCTAGTCCGCGAAACTGATAATAATTTTTTAATCGCCAGGCAATTTTTTCGAACTCACAAATCACAATGGCAAAATTTTCCATACAAAATTGCATATTGAGACCCAGAGCGACTTTGTAAATTTTTAGGGAGAAGACCTTTTACATTGGGGAGACAAC
Organism: Cheilosia impressa; assembly: GCA_948293265.1. Lineage (NCBI taxonomy): Eukaryota > Metazoa > Arthropoda > Insecta > Diptera > Syrphidae > Cheilosia > Cheilosia impressa. Next base: position 51,230,622 of record OX411884.1, on the reverse strand, counting down.
AACTATAAAGGACATTAAAATGCTCTTAGTTTTCAGTTTCATATTTTAAAAAATTAAGTAAAAATAGCGACATTTCTGCCCCCTTCTTTATATTGATTTTGTTTATTTATTTAAGTCTACCATTTTACAATTTACAGACTATATAATTAGATAATTTTTAAAAACAAAAAAAAAAAACTCTTAACATAAGAGAAAAAAATATTTAAGAAACAAAAAAAAAAAAATAAATAAAAAATTAAATTATAACAAGTAAATATATGTATATATAGTAAAAAAAAACTCTTCAAGTGAAGAGAAAAAAATAAGAAAAAAAAAACTTCCACTTAGTGTGCAAGAAAAAATACAATCAATTACCCTAAGGGAAAAACTTGTGCTTTTAATAATTACATTAGTAAAATTCTAAGCAAAAGTAAAAAAACCCTATGAGCAATTATAACAATTCATTTAATCTTTTTTTAAATGCAATTCTGTTGATCGAAATATCGACACTGGAATCAACGGAGTTGCATATTGAATTAAAACTCCTAATGCACCTTGTTAAAGGCTCATTCATTCCATAGCTTGTTGAATGATTAGGTTCATAAAACAAGCCATGCTCACGTAACGGTATTCCCGGAACGTAAAAAGAGAGATTGGATAGTAAGAACGGTGAGTTTATTCTTCCAGAAGCGATGTCTTTTACAAACGTTATGTCCTGAATAAGTCTTCTCGTTTCCAGGGACTTTAAGTTTATTATCCGACATCTTTCATCATAACTGGGCATTTCTACTGACCCATTAAAGCGACGAAGGCAATATCGTTAAAAAGACTTTTGTATACGTTCAATCCGATTTATATGCACCTGATATGCTGGTGACCAAATAATAGAACAGTATTCTAAAACAGATCTTACTAAAGAACAATGCAAGGTTTTAAGAGTTTGTATGTCTGCAAAATCCTTGCTGTTCCTTTTAATAAATCCAAGAATAGAGTTAGTTTTGGATATTGTGCTGTCTATGTGTTTATTGAAATTTAATTTCGAATCAAACGTAACGCCCAAGTCTTTTGTTTCCTCAGATCTAGTTATTAAGTGCCCAGCTATGGAGTAACCATAGAATATAGGCAACCTAATGTGGAAAAATGACGAAACCTTACATTTTCCTAAGTTCAATTGCAAGTTATTACAATTACACCAATCCGTAATTGCGTCTATGTCAACCTGAAGATTAAAGACGAAAAAGGGGTACCGCCCCCCTAAATTGGTAAGAATGCTTGCCCCAGTTTGAAATAGAGTCCAGTCTTTGAAGCCGTATGCTACAGATTCTGCTTAACTTTGCTGTTCCAAAATATATGTTCAAAAAACACACCTAAACGCCGATTTTGCACACAAAACTCAAGTCTGAGAGACTCATCTACCTACATCATCACCTCATCTGCTCTGCTAGCTACTTACTGAATAAAAATTAACATTATTTATGTACATATGCGACGGCCTAAATTACTCAACTTAAAAGAACACCCACAAGCCGCATGTATCTGTTTAATAAATCGCATTTCATTTCCTGCAGATTAATGTTCTCAAATTGGCAAATTTGCATTTCATCTGATGGTGTGTTCTCTGTGTACCTGCTTCAATTTGTATCAACGCGCATGATGATTAAAACGCTTTCAGCGAAATTCATTACGTAAAACAGATATTTATTTATGTATTGAAAATAATATAAAAGGGGTACTAAATGTACAAATTGGAAATTGCTCGCTAGTCGATTTATGTGTTGAAATGTGAGCGTTTCGCAGCGAAAACAGAAAAATAATTCGCTGTTGTACCACTATAGGTACTTGATTACGGGAAATTCAAGCTAAGAACTCTTATTCCATGGCTTACCTCGGAAAATGTTTTTCAAATTGGCATACTTACCTAAACCACTTTTAAAAAAAGTTAGTGACCTAGGAGTTGCCACTGTCCGTTGTCAGGGTTGCTATACACTACAAAGTCAGCTACGGTTTGCAGAAATTTGAGTAGAATTGGCTTCAGGGATGAAGGAATGGAAGTCTCGTCTAAAAATAAATCAAAAAGCATCAAGACGGTTACAACTCCGCTGTCTATCTGTCTATCAAACCTGACAGACGACTCACACTTGTTACCACGACCAACCAATCGTAACTTCATAATTCAGCTACATTCAGCTGACGTTCCACTCAATTCTAAGCCTATTATGCACCAACCATTGAAAATACGGTGTTCTATCATTATCTATAGACTTCCGAACATCACTTCATCTACTCGACCGATGAATGCATGTAAACACGGCACCTGAATAGGACCAGTTTGAAAAGGAAACCTTACCACTTGAAGCTTGTAACACTAGATAAGTTCTCATAAATCGACGCCTCCATAGACCTCTCGTCAAAGGCAGCTCAACAGGTTGTCCGACAACAGCAAAGGAAAAAAAGGACCGCACATTCAGAACTCAGAAAAAGGGCAGCAAATGCCCTCAGCTTTGATTGCGTTTTTAGATTCAAATCAACCCTCTCTCCAAGCGATTACCATTCAGCGGAAGGATGCTCGGTAATAGGTTGACTTCTATTGCAAGCAACGAAAATGTTTCCCCATCTCTCGCGGAATGTCGCTTAATGAGAAAAGTTCTTGCTGCGGATGTAATCATCCTGCAGCATTGCGCGAGGCCATAAAGGGCGCGCACAAAGACCTGCCAGAGAAAAGGATATTCACGTTAGGCATGTCAGCGATTGTTCTTTTTGCGTTTTCTCTCTCATCGTATTTTCATCTGAGAAGGGGCATTCTAAGCAAAATGTGTTGTTACATATTTTTTTTTTGAAACTCAACCTCTTCGAGTGCGTCTGCCAACTCAATTTAAAGACGCACAGAAAACAAAAATTGTTCTTCTCCAAGCGCAGCTGGCAAAACCAAATGAAGATGAACAATATGCTTTGGGAATATTTACTTGGCCTCGAATACCAATGAGAAGAATAAATATCAATCCCAATAAGCAGGCAATAAGTTTCTCTCGGCGAAAAAAATATTTACACATGCTCTTGTCATTATTATTGCAGGATAAAGCCGAACGTGAGAAGGTTTGCGTATCCTCGCGGTACAACATTCGACACCATTTCATTTATTTACTGCTCCCGCACGGAACGGGGAGCGATACATTAAATTTGGCCTTGTTGCGGGTGGTTTTGTCACGTACTCGCAGTTTGTTTTGCCGCGCTACCTCTTCCCTCGGCGCATCCCTCTCTGTAAAGCGTACAGAGAATGGTCGAGGTCGTACGCGCAATAAGTAGCAAACCCCTGCGAGCTGTTATCACAAGTGATTCGCACTTCATCTGAAAAGCTTTCGCTCCATGTATGGCCAATGTCGGAGCTATGGCGTATCTACCTACCTACTATACCGAATCGTATGAGCACGAGATCGGCATGTGTAATTTTCCGAACCGCATTCAATAGAAAGAGCCGTAGTTTTTTTTGTCCTCTTCATAGACTGGGTATAGGTATATTCTGCAATCAATACTAGGGAAGCAATCATTATCCTAATATACGTTGAGTCAGGTCCTGGTTGTGGGAAATTAATTTTACTATATTGGATAAGCAGCGTGAAGACAGGTCGTTTTTCAAATTGGATTTCGGATTAGGGGGCCATATCGTGACGGATTATCTTCAAAAAGGCTGTCCAATGGGTGTATGCATATATCCAGATACCTTTTGGTAGTTTTTGAGAGGTAGATACTCATATTAAAGGTTCATGCTTAAGAGAACCATCACAGGATGTCTGCCTGCCAAACGTGTATAGTCTATTTCTTGTTTTTCTTTCCTTAAATTAGTTGCTCCTTTTATAAGTGAAATTGTTTAAGCTAAATCGGTCAAACCAACATTTTTAAAACAACCTATCGCAACTAGGTGTGCTGCGGCATGAGTTTCTTGTTTCCCCTTCTTCGCTGTTTTCTTGTTGCTCGCTTATCCAAGTGAAGTGGGTCAGCATTCAAGTTATCACCACCTTGAAGCTTGAACTTGAATTTCGTGTTGCCTCTGTTTGCTTTATTGGGAGCATTGTGCCGCATTGAAGACCTGCCTCCGATTTTATTGGACTCTTTTTGAGGACTTTGGAAACGGCACTCGCCGTGCTGCTTATCCACCAACTACCGACCCATTTCAAACGAATTATATCGATTCTATTCAAGGGTATGGCTGATCAAACGTCACGCAAGTAGGTATTCTACGAATGACAGTTTTCATGGCCACAGGTTTACTCGTGGTGATGGCTTATCTCACCGAAAAGTGGAACCAATATCTCCCTCACTCCGGAGGCTCTTCTGCTTGTTATTTTATAAGCATTTTGATAGAGCTTAGCATCAAGTGACTTTGTGCTTATGAAATCTATAAGACTCTTAAAAAACTAAAATTCTGGCCGTCCATTTCATGTTGTTTTAGACTGCTTCAGTAAAAATGGTGGCGGCCTTCAAAGCTCGGTATTGTCTTCGACTCTTTTTCTTATTTTAATAATTGATCTTCTGTCTGCAACTTGTAGTTCAATTCACTCCCTCGCTGATGGAAGCACCTTCAGCTTTTCATACTCATTCTAGGACTCATTTGCGAGTCTAACCCAGGACAAAGTAGGTATGTGCTCAGCTCATTAAAGTCCGACCTACAACCACTTTTTACACACACATCGGTTACCTTTGTTACAGAAGGTTAGTATTGATCACGCAAAGTCCCAAAAGTTATAGACAGACCAAGAGATAGACTACGTTTAAAATAATTTCAACAAAACCAATTTAAAAATTCAAACAAAAAAATCAGTAAACTGGGACAAACTTAATGGGCGGTTAGTAGTACAACAAAAAAGGCCATTAGTAGCGCGTAAACAAATTATTAAATTAAATTTTTAACCAAAAAATAAGGAACAAAAAAGTTTAAACTCAATCCTACCTGGATGCCTGTGATAACATTCTTCAGCACCATGACTGTGGCCATAATGCCTGGGCACTGGTGGTGGCTTCAATTCCTCGTAGATTGGACGACGAGGATCCCATGTGGAGTGGTTTGAACGCATGCCACGGCCTACTTATTTATTTTTACACATAACATTTATAAAAATTTAGTTTTTCGATGGATTCAAAGAGGGACGTGTTGCAAATTTGAAAAAATAAAAATGGCAAAGGCGGAAAATTAAAATAAAGCGAGTTGTGGAGGGAACGAATTATTGGAGATCAGTAAAATATTTTACGATTTATTGCTACGATCTAAACCTCTCATAGAAGTGCTAAGGTCTGTCCGAACTGGAGGTGTGCTTTTTCTGCCACCAAAAATAGTTGTGGCCATGAATGAAGCTGGCAGCGGCCAGTTAGTGAAGAAGGGATGTGTATCAAGTCAAAGACTGTATTTTTGTTTGTCCGGTTTGCAACGGACTCCGAAAAATGTCGCCCAAATATGGAGACTTACTTATAAGGTCTTTCATCTGTTACTTGGAATGTGAAATGCAGAAGACGAAGGAATCGACTTTTATGTGTTTTTTTGTGTGCTCAATGTTAAGTTTTTCGGTCCATCTTTTGGAGCTGATCCTCTTATAACATTATAAAAAGGAGATCAGCCAAAGATTGGAATCTAATGCTGTCTGGTAATTCAAAATCTGTATCTACTATCCATGAAAAGCACTTGCATTACCAAAGGACTCTCCATTCTCATGACAACATTTATCATAGAACGCCCTCATCATAAGCGAAGTTGCCAAGAGTACTCCAAAAGGTTGAGACTTCTACAAACAGCGGAAAGAAAAATATTTTACCCGTTCTGATCTGGCTGTAACATGTAAGGCGGTCATTGGCCTCAAACTGGAGTGCACCTCTCACATCTAGCTTGGTGCGCTGAGAACCATTTCGAACCTACTCTAGATAAGATCCAAAATCAAGTGGTCAAACTAATCGGAGGAACGAATATCGTGAGTTCCATAAATTCGCTAAAGCATCGTAGAAATCTTATGTGTCTTTCACTGTTCGTCCTTTTGAACAAGCAGTACTAGCAGGCGCCACAATAACCACTAAGGCACTAGTGGTTATTGTGTTGGACTATTAAGCGAGGGGTCTCATGTTCGTTGTTCGATCCCCGGAAACAAACATAATTTACGTCTTAAAGTTTTCTATACTCTTACTTATGGTTTTATATACATTTTCGAGATTTTTACATACGAGCTGTTAGACAGTAAGTGGCGTGACATACGAGTCAGTTCGATTTAAGCAGAAATTGGGTGAAGTCTTTTGTGAAATAAATTAAATGAAAAAGATTAAATTTGCGTAGTCGTTTTACTTCTGACCGTCCTTATAAAAGAGCATTTCAGTGCCGCGTGGACTATCCATAAAATTCTAGAACTTAGATCCGTTGAATTCGTCCCAAAAAAAATTTAAAAACTCCCACAACAAAAAACAAATTTTATGAGAGACTAAAACTTTTCTGCTGCTGCAACTATTTATTTATTTTTTAATTGTCATGCCAGGAATACCCTTCAGTTTAACCTTCAGCCTTTTTTCGGTTGTCCTATGAAATGTATAGAGATTTATTATTTTTTAAATGGAATGACTTGTCCAAAACTTACCTACAATTTGCAGGCTTTTAAAACCACGTCACATCGGAACCTCATATTTCTCTGTACCAATTTTTTTAATGCGCCTAACTTACCTACAATTGGCAGGCCTTTTTAAACTACGCCCCATCGGAACATCTACATCATCTGTATCAATTTCTCTAATGTCCGCGTTGTCTTCTGTGTTCTGTATGTACATTGTTTTACTTAAAACGTCTCAAGCGAGTCATGTTAATATAGAAAAAGTTATAGAACTGCCGATGATAAGTCCCTGAGTGGTACCAGGGCCAGACCACTAATAAATTTATTTCCTTAACAAATCGGATCACGGAACGTAAACTCGTCGTCTTTAATGTTTCCAATCGTCACGGTCCACCCCCTCTGTGTCTATTCATTACAAATGTAGGATACTTAAGTGAAGCCTTTATAACACCCGAAACCCGATACCCACACGACTATAAAGAAGAGATGATGGAATCGATTCCAATTCTTTTAAAAGAAGGTCGCATGACCTACCTTTGGCTGCAGTGTCTCAGTCAAAGGCTCTCCACGGGCCTATCCACCGTCGAAAAGCATTTCAGACAGAATAGAAATCCTGCCACTTCCAACACTTTAACGTGCAAAATTATTCAATTAAATCAATTTTACACAAAATAGTAAATGCAACTGCAACTCATTTAAAATTCTCTCTCTGTGCACCTAGGTATAAATTGTTCCAACAGTATTGGTTCGGATTAAAAATATGATTTTATCCATTGGGAAATCTTTCGTACAAAAACTGAAAAAAATTTCAACCAAAAGTCACGGGCTGTGTGTGCAGCGCACTCAGCAGTCAGGACACCAGTCAGCGCAGTTATTAAAGTTAATTTTTAATATAGCTCGCGTTTAATGTGCAACATTTTCATAATATTGATTAAATTTATGTATTCAGCGTGGCGCACGAGCAACAAGGGAGTTCAAGTCAAAAATATACCGTTTTCGGTACACTGCATTACAAAATATGATGAGATGAGTATCCGCATTGTATGTTGTACATCGCTGGGAATATGCTTTTAAGCGAACGCCATAGGTGTAAAGTGTAATGTGTTCGTTAAATAATAAATTGGCATTTAGCGCCGACATCGGCGAATGTCAATAACCCAACTGACATAGGTAGGTGTTGTAAAAAATAATAATAATCGGGGGAAAACTGCATGGCCAGGGAACATAGCTTAGGCTTAACTGACAAGGTATGGTGATGTGTTATCGGTACATCAACATACCTACCTTCATTAGATTATTATTAGATATTCAATGGGATTACAGAATTTCCTGTTTTTTTTTTTGCAGGGATGCAGATTTTACAGGTTTATTGGTAATGAACACAAATTGGAAAATTATTTAATGGACTCTCGATGCATTAGTGAAGCTTTGTGATCATTAAAAGGCTTTTAATGAATTAATGCTTAAAAAAAGATATAGATTGCTTAAGGTTTTAGATGCATGACACCTGAATGAAGGGGACATAGTCCTTAGCGGACCCAGTTATCGAATAAAAACATATTAGAACACTGGGAAAAGGTCAACGTAAAATAAATAAATAATTCTTAAGGCGAAGCACTAAAAGTATATTAATTTAAAAATCCAAAATACAAGTCGGCTGCATTCAATAAATAATAATAATTATTATTATTTATTATTTTTACAAATTACATCGTAATAGAATTAAAAGCCTAGCTGCGGAAAAATTTAATAATTAAATAGGTATCTAGTTGACGCAACAAATCCGTAAGCTTCTTATAAGACAACCATTCGTTTTGTGCTAGTTTTATTCATTTATTATTTCGACCAATAGAAGTAGGGTTGTCATGGCTGTCTAAGCTAACCTAGGAAAAAAAGTTTTCAAATCCCGGCCTTTTGGAGGACATCATCTACCTTAAAAAAGAGGACAAAATAAAGAAAAAAACTTGGTGCATGAACTTATCTAAACAAAAATATTTTTCATAAATTTTTATAAAGTAAAATACAAAAAAAAAATCATTTACAGTTAAAAAGAACATTTTATAAAGTATGTATATATTTTAAATAATTTTAAGGCTTTTCATACTCGTATTTATTTTGTAGTTGAAGGACGTTCCGCCCCGAGGTTTTAAAGAGGATATCTCCTGCAAAAAAAATAGATGCATGGCAACCCTAAATAGAAGGTATCAACAGTTTTGAGCCAAGTTCAAACGGCTAATTAAGAAAATCTTTAATGACAGTTATAGGTAGGTACTATGAGATGTTATTAGAAGACGTGAGGTTCGCATTGGCAAAAACCTTAAGATTGCATCATTTCACCGGAGTTCAAACATGGGACCCCTCGATTAGTAGCCCAACGCACTGACTACTAAGCCACTGCGCCTGCATCAATTGATGCACTCTTTCCGCAATTTTCCAGACGATTATCGTCGAACCGAAAGATCTCCAAACAGCAGCGTGACCGTTGTGCTTCTTTAGTTGCAATTTAGCACTTTTTTCGAAAGGCCTCCCACATTTTTTTGCTGTTTTGGCTCTATTTTTAGTTGTATAAGGCGCTTCCAAAAAATTTGTTAAATGCTGTTATTTCCAAATAAAAACCTTTTAAACGCAGTTGCCTTTTATAGTGTTTGAAAGCTTGTCAAATATCGTTCAAAACTTCCAAATAAGCTGATCTGCTTCAGAAAGACACTTTTTTTCTCATTGTCCCTTTTTCTTGTAACTTTTCAGAATTCTGCAGCGGTCACACTGCCACCAAAAGTAGCAATTCAGTGCCAAAATTACGAATTTGAGACCTTAATTCAGTTCACTTTTCACAAATGTAATAAAGGCTGAAGATTTACAAATTTCGGCAGCCTGTAACTTCCTATGGTCATTAAAATTTCAAAAACGATATCTTCCGGACGATTATTTTTATAATGAAAATGTCCAAAAATGACAACCCTCAACTTCCAGAGGACAAGGAACAAGGAAGTCAGAAGTCCTACTTCAAAGACTAAGCCATTTCAATTACCCATTGTCAGTCAGGGAAGCTCTAAAATTTCTTTTAGCTTCAGACTACCCAAACAGATGTAAGACACTTCGAATTAGAAGACCGGACCTTGCACAAATTTACAAAAACAATCGAAAATGTAGCTCATTTAAGAACAAGAATATGAAAGAAGTCTTGTCAGCCATCTTGTAGTGTTCTATATGCGACTGGAGGCAGTTGGCTATAGGGACCGTTCTAAGAGATAAGGGCTTATCAGCTGAGGTCCACTCCGAACCGTAGTGTCTTTAAATTTGTAGCACAGATATGAGTCTAACTTAGGTACGCCTGTACCTTATACTTAAAGTCTTGCCCGTGCAGGAAGGTACTCGTACAAGTGTCCGTCGTCTAATTTGTATCCTTGCAGACCATATTTCTATAAAGCAGTTTGCCATTGAGTCACATAGTACAACGTTCCGCAAAGCCTTCCTTCAACCACGTGTCATATCCACATATCGGTCAGTGGTCAATGAGGAAGAGTAGGCATATCAGATTTTCTGTGCTATGGGCCTTTTGAAACTCGCAAGCTGTATCCAATTAGTATCATTGGCATGGCTACTACGACTCCACGACATTCAAAATGTTCCACAACCAAATGCGAGAACATCCCTATACCACCTGTTCGCGCATAAAGAAATATATTAAGCAAGTTGAAGCTCTTGCAGAAATCAAAACTCCCCCAGGATCAATATCAGTATATGTACAGCACGCGTCAACTTTCAAGGCTCTGATTTACTTTTTCATTTCTATACTGCCACTATGCAATACAATACGCCTCAAGGTAGGTTTCACTTTGATCATCTTGTGAAATCAAATATACATCGTATCCTAAAAATATCAACCTCATTCGCCCCGCGCAACCAGAAGAATCCACCACACTGTTTCCCACCCCCGGGGGATACGTTTAACTTTCACTCTCTTTTCATTTAATTTTGGGAAAAATGGGCGGCTGCACAACACTCCTACTCAATTCGTATGAGAAAGTTTTGCCATCAACAAACGGCATCTCGGCTTTCGGCTTTCGACATTTCCTTCTGAGGTATATTTTTTCCTTCTCTTCCTTCTGCTGGTTTAGTTTGTTTGAAAATGCCTCCGATTGCTTTGTACTGCCATGTAAGAGAATATATTGATGACAAGCAGCAAATCCATTGCTGGGGGCTGTGACTGTGAACACATATCGTCTTTGCTAGAAAATATTGAATATCCCCTTTTCACGTTGGGCTGAGTTCATAAGTAGGTATGTAATTTGTTCTCTTGTGCCAAGGGTTGGCGGCAGCGTAACCGTTGAGCGTCTAAAGTTGCTTTTTGGCACTTTTTTGAGAGCCTTACACAATTTTTGCGTTTGGTCCCTTTTTCAGTTTGAGGAAATTTTTGTCAAATGCTGAAACCTTTAAAATGTAAGGCAGTTGCCTTTTAGGGTTTTTAGTGAGCCAATGCTTGTTAAATATTGCTCAAAAATTAAAAATTTGCAGAATAGCTTCTTTTTTTCTCATTGCACCTTTTTTTTGCGACTTTTTCAAATTCTCAAGCGGTCACCCTGGTTCTCGGTGCTAACAGCAAGAAGGAAAAAAGTTAAATTGATAACGAAATAAGAATGAGGTTTGGTTTGCCATGTGCAAGCAGATGGAGAGATACATGCGGTACATATAGGCCGGCCTATATGATTAAGTTTCGGTTTTCATTGTGCTGGATATTTTACAATTTTCTCTCCTTGTGAGATACGAATTCCGCTGTCCCATGTAATCAAAATAATGATGAGTTGTTCGAAGGGAAGTCTCTTGTGCCACGAGGTCTGAATATATTGCCAAATGAGAGGCTTACTTTTAGAAAATTCCAGCAGGAAGCCTCTTCATCGGGCTGGTTTAATCAACTCAAAATTATATGGATCGACATGACAGTAGGTTTAAGTATCTGTCTTTTTGAAGCTTGTAGAATCCTTCAGATATCATAAAGTCACTGAATATGGGCCTTTTTTTTAAATGCGCGGTTTTACAACCTAAGTTGATAGATCCAAATGTTGGGCCTAAGGCTTGTGACAAAAACCAGCTGTTTGGGCAACTTACCCTCAATTGAACAGCTAGTATAGAAGCTTTTCACCAGTAATTATGTTGTCAAATTAGACTTCCACCATTAAAAACTCCACCAAAAAAACAAACCAGTTCCACGTTTAGCAGTATTTGCAAGCAACTAAGCACTGAACATCATAAATGGAACCATTGGAGCTTGCCCACCTATAGAGAATACCACAAGGAGGAGTGCTACATAAATATCCCCTAATGTGGAGTCCGCTCAAAACACTAAACAGACTTGGCATCAACTTGTAGGCACGATTCCAATGATAGGTATGTCACTGATTGTCAGAAAAAAGGTCGGTGAAACCCTCAACGTACAAAAACGGCTTGAAGTAACCCAAGACTGTTGCATTGCAGCTGGGCTCACAAACCGAGTCAACAAACGTCATGACCATTTCAAAATATATATCCAGATAACTTAATAGTTTGACTATTATATGCATCCGTCGATGATGTGAAGTATTTAAGACTGCGCCTAGACGTAAAGAGATATTGAATGGAATCTTAAAAAAGGCTTTTTACGACGATAGAAGGTGTCTGTTCTTGGTGCAATGTCTATAAAAGCCAGCAGCTACGAACCCAATGTCTACAGACTGAGCAAGTGCACTCTCTATAAAGTTGTGGACATGTGAATCGAGAGCTCAAGAAGGGCTTAAAACCATGCGATTCCATGGTCAAATATGTGGCCTCGATACCATCAGGAGCTTTTAGAATAACTTCGATGGAAACTCCACGGAATTTGCAAAATGACAAAGAAAATCCAGACTTTTAACTTCTTTTTAAGAAGGTCTTTATTGGTATAAGAATGTCTACATAGAACCGTCAACTGAATACTATATGAGACCATCTAGGTAAGTGAAGCCTCTAGCAAGTCGGGAAGCAGCGGATACCTGTGTAGAGCGGTAGGAATTTTGTATATAACGTATATACTGTAAAAAGAAAAGAGGGATTAAGCCTCTCAAAAGATGTAAAATATGATTTGCGATATCCGAAAACTTAGACCTAAAACCTAAAAAACATGTTCAAGGCTTTGTTAGCAAACGAAAAGTTAGAGAGCGACATGAATTTTTTGATTTGTGGTAGGTTTGTTGGAAGAAGGTCTCGCTCTCTTTTACAAAGCCGACAGTAGGGCATATCACCCAAGTTGAGTTGGAATATGTCATCTATAGAGCTTATTCATGTATTTAAAAAAATTAAAGGTGATGAGCCCTACTACAGACTTACTAAAGCGATTAGCACAGTCCCACTGACTATAGAATAGAACAGAGAGGATGACAGAACTGAAATAGAGTTTTATTTAGAGACTTGAACAACTTCAATGGCTTAGTTTACTACACTACTAAACGAGGCATCTTCGGTTTGATAAGGAAAGACATAAATTAGGTAAATTTGAATCTTTGCCACTGCGCCACTTCTCGCGAAAGACTGACAACCATCTGCGGACAACTGTCCTGATGAAGCTTTAAATTCTTTGGGGCATAAAATTCCGTAAGTTGCTTTCAGTCATCTCAAAACCAGAAGCTAGGTCTAGTGGACGCTTAATTTAAAATTTTAGTTTAGCTCTTGAGCTTATGGTTCTCTTGTTCTAGGTTAAAGAAGTAGGTATACATCGCACACCCAATTGTATTCATATTTTTTTCATAGCATCCATCACCTAGAACCTAGAGGGACCTTTTCCTCAATAAAGTCAATTATGGAATAGAGGATACTATGACAAGAGCTGGACTCTTGCAAAAATAGTAAAAGTCATTTTTAGAATTGAAGAAGTCTTCCGTAAAATTTTAAGCTGCGTTCCACATCGTTTAAAACCAAAACCACCGTAACCAAAACTTGAGTGCTCGGCTAGACCAATGCCAAAGACGTAAAGGCAGACTTCCCGACGGTACTGTGAAAGGTAAATTTACAAAATCTTAGTAAACAAAATAAACACCCTATTTAGCGTCTTATTAAGTCGCAAAACTTATGTCCCACCCCGTACCAGATTAATTCGCAGCAAAAGTAATGGCGCCCACTATTTTCATTTATTTCTAACCTCCACTGGCTACTTCTCAGCTTAATTAGATCCAAGAAATGGAAATCAGAGATCATACAAGGATACAACTGAAACAAGCACACTCATGACTCATTTCAAAAGTGACGATACGATTCCCCGAAAATCTCCCAGTCTTTTTGTAAATATTTTCCAAGTGTTGGGAAAATATTTCACACATTAAAATGTTCACTTTTACCATTATTATGTCCATGCCACAGTAAGTGCAGAGTAATGCTTCAGTGAGATACCAAAACAACGAAACACTTTGTGCCAAAGTTGCCCACACAACACAGACGATGATATCTATAAGGGAGTGTAGGCGAGTTGTTGGAGTGCCAACGCACACAGTAGGCAGCATGGCGTTCCACCCTAAACCGCTTTTCGTTTTGGATGCAGTTAACGTTTTCACACGTACTCTTCGTGTACGTACCTACTCAGGGTAGTTTGTGGAAAAGTAGTTTTCGTTGGCACCGTCAGCGTACAGAGAATATACTGACACCACACTCATAAATATTGCGAATAGTTTTTAGAGAGTTTGACAATTTTAGAATGGAGCTGCCACGCTGCCACGCATGGAGGAAGATATTTCTGATATCAAAGCAAATGATTTATAGCACACACTTGCTTGGGTGTAAGCATTACTTTGGAGAGGCAGGCAGCATGAGCATCACCATGGGCGGGAAGGTGGCTCAATCGATTAAAACGTCAAGCTAGCGAAACTGTGAGAAGAATAAAACATTGGATAGCAACAGCAGAGCAGAGTGATGGTACTTGAGATATTGTAACGAGACCAAAGAGTCCTTTTCTACTTTGATTAAGGGTTTACAAAATATTTAAAAAAATACCTGCGTTTAAAGAGGCCGAAAGTCTTTACTACTTTTATAGAAAATTGTTATGATATGTGCAGCAGGTTCAGCACGAGCGGCTTTGCTCCCTAACCCAGCTTGTGGATGTAGACGAAAGCTGAATGAAGGCTTGGAAAATTTAAAAAAGTGTTGGTATTCAATTTTTATTTGTGCTCTTCAAGAATTATTTCGGAAAAAATGCATTTTGGTCAAAAACACTCCCAGAAAGTAGACGCACGTAACCAAAAGCCTTCTCTAAATCTTAGAAAATGTTCCGCAAAAGGTTCCATAAAAATCTGTTTAGTAGTTCTCACCCCAACTCGTGCCAAAAATTAAGCCCTCAACAGTTTCCGTCTATGTACAGATAAGGTAAATCCACTTAATTCGACAAAAGGAGCTCCTAGCGCTCATTTTCGCATAGAAATACGTTACCTCCGTATACAGCTACCAATTTATGATGATGCACATGCCAAACTTTTAAATGCTCTCCAATATGAATTCCTCCAGTCGTTGTACAATTATTGAAAAAAAAAACTTCACCGAAACAAAATTCCACTACATGGTCCGTATAACTTCGTTATGGCTACACTTTTGACAATCAACCTGGCTTAGAACTTTTCCACAAAACAATTAGCAGCACAAAGAACAAATTCATGTTTAAAACTTTACGGAAGTTTTGCTCAAACATCACTTTATGTTATACACTACCTAACCCCACAGTAAGCTATACTAAATATAGCAAAGGAACCACTGGCGGTAATAAAACTTTTCCATCAACCTAAATCCCTAATTATAAGTATAGAGTGTTACTAGAGTTTTGTACCTGGTCTGCTGAGGTCCTTATGACTGGCTTTATGAAATGCAATTGGATATTTTGTACGCATTTATATTTTGTGAGTTCGTTAAGCCATTTAAAGGATAGGGATAAGGATTTTAAGCTCAATAGATCTGGTCGTTGATACTTCGAGACCTTAGAAAAAGGGTATATCCAGGTTTTGGCGTGTTCTTCTTTGCGACCAAAATTGGCCAGTTACCATATTATGTTTTATTATAATTATTTTTCCATAAGAAGTAAGGTATTCAAAACCGAAAAGCGGCGCAGTAGAGGAAGACCGCAGTAGAGGTCTTAACTTAACTTGCGAACTAGATACAGCTGGCTAGTGATCGTGCTGGGTGGAGAGGCTTTTTGGTTGAGGCTCAGGTTCATCCCGTTTTGTAGCGCTATTTGAGGTAAGTAAGTAAGAAAGTAGGTAAGTATTTTCCTTCGCAAAGGCGGACTTATAATGCTTGAACAACAAGTGTGACGAAGAATGTACCTCTCTAAGTTTTCCTAAATTATTCTATTTAGGTGCTTTATTTCCTAGGACCGACAAAAGAGACTCCATATTGCTTGTCAGGTTGACTCTTCAGGCTCTTATTGACTTGCAGACACATTTCGACAAATTTCCAACCAACTTTACTGCTGACTGATTTTTATTTAACTCAAAAAAGTCTTGTCACTATGAAGAAAACATTAATTTAAGTCTTCTAGGCACTACACCCAAAAGTCCACGATGTCAAATAAAGCGCCTATAGATTGGGTGTAGTTTCCAAAAATTCTTAAAGGCAGCTTTGGTCGCGTAGTAGCTCTTAAGCTTAATCGTAAGTTTATACTTATAGTTAAACAGCAAAACTAGGAAAGCGTTTATCGTATTCGGCTTACAGCTGTCAAATTCGTTTACGCTGAAAAAAGTGCTGCCAATTTGAAAAAAACAAACTTTTTTAGAAAAAGCCCTTTATTTGGTTTTAAATTTTCAACATGTTTGTTGGCTTAGACTACATAAGAGAGAGTTTTACGAAATTTGAGCACCACTTTATTTTAATTCATTATATGATACAGCTTTACAAGAGTGCTAAAATTCCTATTATTGAAAAGTGTCGATAATATGATTTTTTTTTAATTTTCTTGTACGTCGAGTTCCTTTTTTTATTACAATTTTAATTGAGCTTTATCTTATAGGTACTAGGTTATTAAATAATCCCCGGGGAAGTTTTTAATTAATCTTCAACCAACTTTCCGCGTGGTTTTACCTCCTGACGGACGTCATCCTGTCGTGGAGCTATCACTCGAAAATTCTGCCAAGTTTGACAACAATGCTTTTTTTGACATTAAGTATCATGCATTGTAAAACTTTAGTCATTTATAATGATAAACTTTTGTGAAATGCAAACAAAATCGAGTGCATTTCAGATTTCAGCTGTCAAATTAGTTATCACCGAAACAAGTGCTGCCAATTAAAAACAAACCAATGAAAAACCCTCTTTTATTGTGAATTTTCTTCGACTAGGTTTTCGAGCATAACTAAAGCCGTGTAGGTACTTAAAGTCTGTACTTACTCTAAAATGGCAAACAAGAACAAGTACATTCCAGCTGTCAGTTGTCAAAGCAAATGTAGCTCGAAAAAATGCTGCCAATTCGAAGGAAAACCTCTCAGAAAAAACTTTTAAGCATCGCTGATCTGTACAAAATAAATTCAAAGTCCTAAATCTTAGGTGTAGGCTTAGAATATTGCCTGAGTCACTTATTACAAATATATAGGTAATTACAGCACTATGAGCGCGCAAACCATAAACAAAACACGCTGTGGAACAAAATAGCGGTGTGGAGTTGGGGGTACCTTCCCTCTGCACTCACACATCGTACGTTCTTTAGTTTAACGCTGCTTTAATAAGGCTGCCCTTTAAATTGGAAGCCCATTATTATTCACATTTTTTATGTGCGTATATTTGAAAACCTCCCCTATTTGGATTTTCCCTGCCTATTTCGGTTATCGCTACATTATAAGCATTAAATGCTCGTGTGGCTTCTGGTTCTGACCCAGATGTTCGAGGAAATTACATTCCCATGACTCAACTTTGAGATAATTTACATCCAATTAAGTTTCTCAGCAGAAATTATTAAAGACATGAACTTGAAGTAGCTGCCTCTTAATTTTCGATTAGAAAGCGAGCATCGGGTTTGGGTTGCGAAAACTTAAAGCCCACATACCGTTTTGAATATTCTTGTGAAACTTGCTTAATTTTCAAAATTTATATTTCAAAATCACCCCTCAAATGTGGCAGATACTCTTTAAAAAAATAGACAAAACAGATGCAGATACAGCCAGTACCGGTTGGATGTAAATTTGCTAATTGAATAGCTCTTGGTTAGTTTAGTTCAATCGTTTTGTCTGCAGCATTGTCTTCCCATAGAATTCATTTGAATTGTAATTAGTGAGCACTCGGAAAGATGGAGTGTGGTGTGTTCTATGGGGAGAAGTTGAAATATTAATTTAAAGTTGAAAAGCGGATAGTGATTTGCACTCTTTTGCACTGCAATGTTGTAATATATATTTATTTTTCAAAGTTTTTATAAGCCAAATTTTATAGACCAGACGAAATTTTCAAGGCGGATAAAAGTAGCCAAGCCTATTGGATTTAATTGCAGGTCGAAAGGTTGGCAATTGGTTGTCGGCTAGTACACACATCGCTCAGAAGCTGGCCGATTTTGACTTAAAAGGCTACAGGCTTGAACACTTTCAAGCGAAGCTAAGAATATTCGAATACATATCGGTTTAGATCCATTCCCCAGCCCAAATAGCCTTCAGCTCTACTTCACAGAAATAAGGCGCTAGAAGACTAATACTACTACCTACCTTAAGAGGTTCTCTTTTTTTTTTAATTTTCTGCTATCTGATCTCACAAATCAATGGCCATCTACAACGTCCCCATGTTAAACGTACTCATTTGTCAATTGACGACATTTATAAGGAAAACAAATCCCCCAGCGATTGTTCAAAAACAATGATTGAATGAGAAACGTGAATACAAAAAAAGTTAAAATGAAACCTGACTTGTATACGTTCTTCTTTTGTTGAGCTGCTTGTAATACTGTCATGGTATATAGTCTCGGTATAGGATTACATCTGGACAGAACTTTTCTCATTATAGAAGTTTTTCGGAATCAAGAAAAGTTCCTTGCAGTTTTGTGCAGACGAAATAAGTGCACTGCATAAATAGAGCTTAAGGAAGATGACACAACATCGTGTTTTCCTTGAGAATTGCATTCCTTTGCGTACACCAGATTGAATGATCGATATAATTATTTCGTGGGTTATATTTCCTTTTTGTTTACTTTGTCAAGGATACTCCTTATTAAATGTATATTATGCTAGTTGCTTTATTTTTTTGGTGGAATCGTCGAACTTATCACTCCGGAACCATTGAGCAACTCCATCTATGATATATTATTTTCTGCTTTAAAATAGAGCTTTTCGGTTATTAATAGGTACTTGATTTTATATTCAATATAGATGCGAAAACTTTCAGTCACATCAACCCGAAAAATCAGGCGATTCGCATTTGATTCGCTGGCGCATTCATCTGAGAATCGGTAGGAGTTTCACAATTTTATGGCTTTTCTTTATAAGTTTCTTCGATTTCTTTAATTTTGAAAGGAATCTAGTCAATGAAAGCTTTAAGTTATATCATTCAAAAAAAAAAAGGCGATTTCTACAATTTTAGGATTTTTTTTATAAGTTTCTTTGATTTCTTTAAATTTATGTGAAATATAATCAATGCACCCTTGTAGTAGTTTTTTCCCATGTAGGCGATTCGCATTTAGTTCGCAGAGAGTTCATCTGAGGATCGGTGAGAATACTGCGCTCTTACTTCTAGTATTCCTTAAACAATACAAAACTTCCTACATGAGTTGATTTATTATCCAATTTAATATAGAACATACCTATGTAATGACTACAAACTCGAGAAAATTAAGCGATTCGCATTTCATTCGCCGGCAAGTTCATAGAAGAATCCAACACGATTCATACATACTATAAATTGTCTGACTTTGCGGCGAATGTTTATGGAAGAATCGCCAGCGATACGACAAAGTTCACGCGCAAGTACTAAATGCGAACATCTAGCGGAAGTTCATGGAAATCGGAAAACGATTTGCTTATTTACGTGATCGGTTGGGATGGTAACGAAAAATTATGCGAAATAAAAGTTCCGTCTTTTATTCTGTTGAATTTGTAATATTTAAACGAACTCGATTTGGTGCCGGTCACAGGCGTATATTTCTGTTGTAAGATACACCAATTACGCCCGTCGTCCACAAAGTGCCAATTCAACTGTTGTACAATGCTCTCATTTCTAAGCAACCAAAGCTTATGATTCGGTTAGAGATCGTTGCTTAAGGTGTTGCTCAACAAGCGTATGGGTCGTGTACGTGCTCGCGTTGCTCATTATCTTTTCAACCCGTTGCTCAAAGTACGCAATTGTTTGTTGGCTTAAGTTGTGTGTGACAAACTGGTAGAACTTATTATAGATACGAGTATTTTGAGCAACTAAGTGTACAGGGTCGTTCAGCAATTGCATAACAAGGCCTACAACGTGTTGGAGGCCTTTCGAGTTGTTCAAGTTAGTGTACAGGGTTACTTTTTTCAGAATTGAATAAGTTGATCAACTGTCTATAGGTGCACGGGCTCTTCTAACAACTGAATTAGTTGATCAACAAGTTGAACAACGCCTGCCAAGCGTACAACACTAAAATAATTGAATTTTAATCACTTTACTCAATATGAGCAAGTCGAGTTTGTGCTTACGAGCTTAAAATACAATTTGTTCAAGAAAAGATTTAAAAAAACTGTCGTACAAAATTGGTAGATGAGATCCACAGGCACACGTAGTGTACGACAGGCCTTATAATTTTTGGCACAAAACTGTTCCCTTTTACATAATCCAACTTTGAAAAGTTGATTTTCGAAATATTTATTTAATTCGACAAAAACTTTTTAAATATACTATTCAAGTGAATAATTAAACTCCCAATATGCACATAAGCAACGAGTTGAAACTCGTTCTGAATATCTCTTGCTGATTGTTCAATTATTTGGCATTACCATCTGACAGCGCCATGGAATATTCAACGTTAAACCTTAATGTATGAACATTTTGGTAAAGTTTATATCTCAACCGCTCAATAACAATCGTAATGATAACAAGGACATTATCATAAAAAAAAATACCATCCCTGCAGATGCGACACCAGCGTCGCTCTCCATCTCGCTGCGAGATATTGACGGTTTAAGATATTTTGATTGCGCGTTGTCTCGCACCGAAAATGTCCATAAATATTTTAAGTAATCATAAAATATTCAATTGATTACTGGTAAATCGTGTCGTTTATGGTTTTATTTTTTGTTCTTGTACGTGTGCATGGATTTGGTCGGAGTTCGTAAAAAAACGACCAACGATGCGGGTCGGATATTCTCTTTAAATGTTCCTGCACTGATGGCCAACTGGAAATGTATGCTGGGAGTCCGTAAATTAACACCAATTAGAGTCCTTTTTGTGGCTCATATTTATGCGGAGAAAATACAATTAAATGGCAGCCATTAGATATGCAAAAAACCATCTAAACCCGAGTGGATATCATTTGCGTCTTGTTTGCACTATCTCACAAAAGCCAACCTAAACTTGTAACAGGACGTATAATTTATGATCAAAGTGCACTTTATCTCTTTTCATATTAGCAGCAGTAAAAGTGGTGCAAAAGGTGTGCACTTTAGTGAACCCATAATGGCCGTGTGACCCTCACCCTCTACTATTTTTATGCGTCCTTTCTTTTGTCGCGCTCAGCTTTTTTTTTATGAGCATGACACTATTATTGTACACCACAAGGATACCCTTGGTAGGGGTTTCGTTTTTTTTTATTTTGTAAAAATAATTCCACTCCAACTACGGTAGTTACAACGTGCAAAGGTTGAAAAGAACAACAAAAAGTGTATCTGTATCCCTCTTGAGTCTTGACATCTTCGTGATAATTGCAACGTGGCCTTCTGTTGGCGACAATTTGATGCAGTGCGACGGAAAAATTAAGATAACGAGCTCGGAAAGCCAAGAAACCAAAAGAGTGACTGAGGTTGGCGCTCTGTTGCTGTATCCTCTATCTGTGAGGAGGATATGTGACTCTGTGTCTGTGTGTCTCTGAGTGAAAGAGTAAAGATAGTGTAATTATCGTATAAACTTAAGTCATATTTACTTAAAGACTGAGCAAAGTAGGACAAAAGTATAAAATTGAAGTGACGTCGAGTGACGACACATAATGAGACGTGTTAGCATTGAAGATGTTGGCACGTTTGACGAAGAAGCTTTAGGAAACGCGGACATTGTATGCGGTTAACGATTAATATAAGGATCGGACCTTAAGAAGCAACACTTTCTGTGATGTGGGTGGGGTAAGTGTGTTTGCATATGGTCGGAGTCATCTCTTCAAATTGCTGTCGGTTTCTCTACCAGAACTTTCACATTTAAGTGCCAATAATTCCCAAAAACCGGGAGCACCCTTGCCAAAATCAAGAAGACTAAACAGAGACTTCATATAAATGCATTTACATCCATCGATATACAGAGTCCACGTAAAAATTAACAAGTTACGAAACTAGAGATTGGGTAAAACTGCGTGGGGCAAAAGTAAAACAAGTAGTTGCCGCAACAGGTCTGTATGTATCCTGGGCCCGCAACCATTCCCGACAACCATTCCTTTGTGGGCGTTTGTATTTTTTGATAGCAACGATTTTATGCCGAATCCGAACTGAACTTAGAAGCTCTTTTACGGCGAATTTTTTGACAAACGATGTCGAGAAAAAATAATAAGATGATGAAGGCTTTGCACTAGAGACCCCTCGCTCAGTAATCCTGCACTGAGCTACTATGTACGATTCAATCCAAAACCCGGGTTAAAGAATTTCAGTAAAACCGATCCAGTGGCCATGTTATGCTTACCCTTGACACAATCCCCGGACTAATTTATTTACTAATCTGACAGTCGGACTCGGTTCGACCCCCGGAAAAATACAAATTGCATCCACAAGTTCTTTTCCATTGCACCAACTCTAGCGAACGTTTGACAGCCATCCGAGGGTGTAACTGTCATCAAAGAGCTTCTTAATTAGCCATTTGGACTCGGCATAAAATAATTGAAGATCTCTCCCATTCGTGACATCATACAAAAGGAATGATTGATTGAAGCAAAGTCTAGGGTCACAGTTGCTCTATTTATTTATTCGTTTATCAGGCGGATTTATGGAAATTATACCCAGAACAATAATTTTTAAATGCTCTTTAGCCTAGCGAATCGTCAGAGTAATGGCAACGCAAGCCACTTGGTTGACTGCTTCCTAAATCACTTTTTATAGCGCAATTTTGTTCATACGAGAAAGGATGTTCAAAACTACCGCCTTCAGTCTAAGTGCTTGGTTTGGTTTGAAGACCTCTGCATCTTGTCAATTGGATTTCAGACAAATTCTCAAAATCCTTGTATACTGCCAAAAGCTGCTGATATAATCTTCAATTTTTCGTCATATGTGCCGTTTACGACGTTACTTCGTGACGCTATTTTTCTGAAACATGGATCAATTGAAAGGTGAAGTTCGGTAGGTGAATCGTCTCATACAAAATTTGGCCACTACCATCGCATACCTACATCAAAAAGTTCAATTCCACATTTCCTTAGCCCACAACTAAGACTGGCCATCAGGTACCTACCAACAGCATTCGAAAATACAAATCCACCTGTATGTTACCGCCTTAAGGTATTTATGAATATCCCCCTCCGTAATTGGTCGCAACAACAATCAACAAAATTAAAAAATATCCTCCAGCTAAATTGTAACAAAGACTCAAACGGAAATTTAATAATCGACTTCAAATTGTTTGCGTGGTATTTTTTTTGCACCCATTGGGTACATACCTACCTACTCCTGCATTGGTAAGAAAAAAAAATAGAACCGAAAAACATTTCCCCCAGAATACTGTCAATCCTGACAGAACGTCCTCTCAATAATGCGCACATAGAAACTCAACTCGCTACACACAAAACGCCATTTAAGTAAAGGGGGCGAATTAAAAAATTCGACCGAACATTGTGTTGCAATTCCATGACGGAACAGGATCCATCCGTAGGATCAGAAACAGAATCAGAGCACAACGTTCCTCAACGACCAAGCGGGAGCCAGGTCTACCAGCTACCGACCGACGACCGACCAAAGGTGCAGAGAGAGAGAGAGAAAGAGGTAATTTGAAATTTATTTGCGAAATATCCGGAGGCATTCAAATGTGCATCGATGCACAAATTCCTAAATTAAGCGCTTCTGTGTTTTCCGTCCATCGACGTCGTCGTCGTCGTTGAGAATTCCATTCGGTTTTTGAGTTTGTGTACTTTTTTGTTTCATATTTTTCGTTTTTGTTTTGGGGTTTCCCATTTTTTTGCTACACCTACCCGGCCACCTCGCTCTTAGTAATTTATTGTGTGTGATGGGTTTCCTTTTTTTTTTTTTTTAACTAGAAAGGACGCATTTCGGGCTACACTCGGCAGTGTTTGCTGCATGGTTGGTCAGTGCGAGGATATCTCTATGAAAATTGCTCAATTTAAATCTGGTATCTGGATTGCTGTCCATTATGTCGGCCATTGTTTAAGCATGAGCAGAGGAGGTACTCTTAGGTACCTATACTCCTGCTGCTGTGTCGAGGACCAAGTTTGGGAGTCTCATTACACACTGGGCGGTGTGACGCCCACAACACGACACAAATAGAGAAAATTATTTTCCAAATTAGCATATAAATTAGTTTCCAGTTTATAACAATGCGCGATGCTCGTTTATGTGCGCTCGGTTTGACAGT
Organism: Cheilosia impressa; assembly: GCA_948293265.1. Lineage (NCBI taxonomy): Eukaryota > Metazoa > Arthropoda > Insecta > Diptera > Syrphidae > Cheilosia > Cheilosia impressa. Next base: position 51,206,371 of record OX411884.1, on the reverse strand, counting down.
TTTCGGTGCAGCAGCAACACATGCGAGAATTACTGTCTGTGTGCGTGTGTGTTTGATTTTGCCCAAAGTGCTAAATTAGTATTAACGTGGCATACACGAGATGGGTGTACAGGAGTCAACAGTCACCGCCAGGGACTTGACGCGTTCACAAATTATCCGGACAGGAGGCGTTTGCTTGATGCTGATACTGATGGGCCGCATTCCACAGTATCACCTTGCAATTACACTCGTCCTGGTGTAAATCAGTCAATTCGGTGGCGATGTGATGGCCATAAATTGCTTGCGAACATTTGGGGACAGCCGATTACTTTTTTTTTCAGCTGGGATATGTATAAATTGCCGATTCGACATCAATTTAGAAAGGGTCTTATAAAAACGTTCGTTTGGCAGGTACGGTGAACCAACTCAGTCCATGACGAGGACAGTGAGAAGAGGCCCTTTATGGACCTCAGGTAACTCTTCCTAAGTTGTGGGCCGTCATATGTATAAATTTCCGATTCGACATGAATTTAGAAAAGGTCTTATAAAAACGTTCGTCTGGCAGGTACGTTAAACCAACTCATCCCATGACGAGGACAGTGAGAAGAGGCCCTTTATGGACCTCAAGTCAATCTTCCTAAGTTGTGGGCCGTCAATTTGGCAATAGGTTAGTTGACTAAGGTTAAATACAGAATCAATCCATTTCCAAAATCAAAGCTTTCTTCATTGCCAAAGGCTGTACCTATATAGCTATATAACTACCGTCTTCATCAGCACGCCCGGCGTAAACCGCGCTTTAAAGTCGTCACGATTGGCCCCTAATCTGAGCAGCCGAACATACCCCATACCGCCAAAAGAGCAAGTAGCTATAACTCAATTACCAAGCTATAAAAACACTTACTGCCGTATGCCATGTAACGAGTGTCCTCCGACAGAATAGCAACAATCCACAATCTCAATCGTGCCTCGCATGAATTTATGGCCAGTTTAATTGCCTGGATATGTCACGAGTTCTTTCTCACTATTGGCATAGTAACACCACGAGCTGCTTTCCATCCAAAGGATGTGCCAAAACATTAGAAAGCGCCACTTTCCCTAACTCAAGTGCTCAATAAAAATACGCCACCATTAAAAAGTTACAAATCGAATAAATGTCATTGTTCAGGATTTACACAAGCGCTTTCACGGAGGTGCTACCACCGAAGAGGGCAGCTCCGAACCCATCCCCAGCGATGCAGGACATACAAAAAAGAAGAAAAAAGCGCCATCCCTATGGAAAGGAACAAGCAAAAGCGATAACACAAGGAGCGAGGACATTCTATAGGTACGTTTAATCGTGTTTCAGGAAATAAGGATAAACAATACCTAAAGAATTCTCTTCTGTTTTGTGTTTACCTTCGTTGAAGGGGGCGCTTCACAGGTCAGTGATTATGACACCTTAACAGCGCAGCTAAGGATCAATTATGTATTCAACATGAACTTTTGATTTCAAAGCTACCACAGGCGGTAGGTATTTTAAATCGACCTCAAAAAATTGATTTAAGCGAAAAATTAACCATCGCTATTGGTAGAAATGAGCGGATGAAAAATTACCACCGTTGGATATCTCATTCCCATTTATTATTCGAATGACGTACGTTTTCCTGTGTGCCGTTTGGGCGGGGGGACGGGGGACTTTATTAAATTCAAAAGACCAGGAATCACTCTTTGTAACTCTTTGTATTAACCGCACGTGTGTCGGTGTTTGGTGTGTGTGCAGTAAAAAAGGGAAACAAGAGCGTAAATGAAAACGGAAATATCATCTGATAAATCAGGAAATTGCAAAATATAATAAAGTTACGAACGAAACGCTGCTGCATCCTTTTATAGCAACAGCAACAGCTGCGAATGCCATTGTGTTGCATTGCATTTTTCCCGCATGCCCAACAACGGTGTATCTGTTCCGGTTTTATCCCGATCTGCTCTCATAACAAATAAATAACCAACCTCCCACAGTGAATACAACTTGGACGGCTATATCTCGGTCTATTAGCGAAAATGGATATCATTTATGGCGGACTTGGTGGCGGGAAAATACCTTTGAGTGGACTGTTTTCGTATCTGCTAGACCCAGGGAACAGCTCTAATAATCATTTCTCACGTGTGATTGGATTATTTTGGGAAACTTTATTCATGCGATTGGATGGTTTTTGTCTGTGTAAAGATATGATTGCGAAAGTTCGTATGCGGTACCTTTGTGGGAAATCTGAATTTTATCACGTACTCGCCGGGCAATTATGGGAGGATATCCATTCGCTTATCTCTGCAATGGTATACATTTCAGAGTGGAACGCATTTCTTTGATAAATGTTGAATTCAAGTAGTGGGAAACAAAAACACGAGCATTCACTGTGAAAGGCGGTTTCTGGTGCACACCGAAAAGACTCAGGTGTCTAAAGGATTTCCCAATACGGGTCGATGTTGCAATGGATTCAAAAAAAAACTGTGTGTGAGGTTTGAACGAAAATTCTTTTGAAAGTACCCTGTATGTCATTATGTATGAAACATACGTATTTAATGTGCGCAGTGGCTTCTCCGCCGAGTGGTCCAATTTTTAATGCGCCACGAAAAGAAGATGGCCGCCAACATCGACCCGTGCCAATTGAAAAGCCGAAAATCAATTTAGAAATAGATTTGATGACCCTCCGCCTTCAATGGATGTGCGCAGTTGAATTCTGAAATAATATTTATGAATGAACTAGCTGCGTCCTAAGATTTTGGTTACGCATACGAGTTTGTTCGAAGGTCGAGTACGATATACCTATAGGTACGCATTGATGCAAGTTTCAACAACGACCAACGAATGCCACTCGTACTCAAACTTCGTAATCGAGGGCGCATTCCAAAAACCTGGCGGAACATTCGCATTTTGATTATATTCCCAGTTCCATAAACCACGCGTTAAGTGTCTCATCAGTCATTTGCGCATTTCCTCAAAAGATGATTGTCACTGGTGGCTGCGTTCACAATTAAGTCGCTTGCTTCTCTTCCGTTCCACTTTAACAGAGAGAACGACACAAAATACTGTCGTTATTCTCTTATTTATCGCCCTAAAGCATAACGTTCGGAAATGTCACTTTTATTTGATGCGATCACATAAATTCCATTTAATCAAACTTCTAAATAATAGGGAAAGCTGTTTTTTAGCTTAACATTTTAAAAGAGGCTTTGACTACCCTTGGTATTTTATTTTTTGTCTATGAAGTGTTAGCGAAGGCAAAAGTAAAAGGCAAAGGCAGTAAAGTGTCAGTAAAAAACATATTGGTCAGAAACGCCCTAGAAAAGAAGGCGTGGCAATGAACGACATAGCATTGATGCTTCTCGGGGTCTCAGATCAGTTGTAACCGACTTGACCAGCATTTGGCAAGCGGCTGTTATCTAGATATATTTTGGTTTGGCAACTAATCCACTCTTAAAATAATCCGGAAGGTCGTTTAGCTGAGATAAACACTCCCCGGTCGATGTATTTAGTATTTTAAAAAATTTCCCCCCGTTTATCTCCGGTAGATCACAGTTCCTTGTTGGCAAGCGCCACAATTTCATTCTTATACGAAGCTTTTGCTAGGTCTTCATAATTTAGGAGTTGTGCCGTAGTTAAGAAGGGAATGTGAGTCCTCCTATACTTCAAATCGAGATATCTAATATGTATATATAGAAGGCAAAAAACAACCTTGGAGAATATTTGCTTTGCATTTTGTATACAAAATAAATTTTTATGGACCACCCTGTTACTGATTCGTAATACATTTTCTTCTTCAAAACGATGTTGTTATCAATCTCAAGCGCAAACTCCCCAATTATAACAGTTAGTGGTACTTTATCGAATATATTTGCAGACCTTTTGGCCTTGAAACACAGTTGCTCTCGATTGTTTTATTGAATATTTTTCTCCATTACGGCTCTTCCGAACCAACGTGAATTATTCGTAGGAAACTTTTAAGTTTCGCATTTCAAGTCTTATATACGCAAGTCTTTGACCAAAATTCGCCTTAGGGACTACCGGCTGATGGCTAATTGCGAGGCACGGCATCTGGTCGATGTTTCCGGCGACAGCTCGACATCCTCGTCAACAGCCGCGATATTGACAGAACAACAAGCGCTCCGGGGCCGGCCACTCTTGACAACGTCTCTTTTGGTCCCATACTCTTCAAGGTTGGTGGCCAAACGGCGCAGTTTTTGCACAGTCGGTGTCGGACGGCCGTGGAATCGGCGGACGGAATTCGCGCTGCGCCAACACTACAGACGAATTGTTAAAAAAATATACACGATTATTCCGCGTTCTTGGTGAGGGTATCGCTCCGTGGCTTGTTCACTTGTATTCTACATCTGTCTAGTCCACAAAAGTCAAAACAGATTTGACATTGGCGGCCATTTGCAAAAATAAGAGCATCTTCCATTAGGTTGATCTCTTTTGGCCCACCTTGTACAAACAACAAGTTGGTAAACACAAGAAAAAAACCCGACTGCTACTATAGTAAAGAAATTTTTTTTTGCATTAATTTTAGTCGTTGACTACATTTATCCCATCCCAATTAGTACTGTAGCAGTTTATGTCGAAATCATTCTGTTAATGTATTCACGATATTGTCAGTAAACTGTGCACAACTCCATTGACCTTCCTCCTTCCTTCGAGAGGGAATTTAACGAACATTGAATTGTACTACGAGTTGAGATTCACAGCAGAATATACCAGTTTATTCCAATTTGTCAAAAAATGTGACTGTGAACTGTTTTATTGGTCATTCTTCTACATTGCTTTTGTTTTCAATGGTTGGTAGTCAATGAAACATATCTATGCAGCTTCCAAATTATTTTGTTGACTGCCCGCAGTCCTTCAAAATTAAATTTTTTCGACAAATAAAACCACCTATAAATTTCTCTTAAAAAACATTATTAGAAGAAGTTCATACCTTTGCCGAGCCTGTTTAATAAAAGAGGCCAAGTATATCCATGGCATCTTTGAAAGCTTAATATTATTTTACTGACAGCTCCCTAGTTCCACAAAAATAAGTTTTTTCGACAAACAAAATATCTTTCTTTTGACAGACATTATCACATGAACAAAAAGCTTTTTTTCATCTTGTGTCGAGAAGTTTATACATCTTTGCTCAACCTGCTTACTTATTCGAAAAAAACCCTCCTCTCAAATAAATAAAGTAGGGTTTATCTAGTCTTTTGCCTGTCACCAGCTTCGACTAAAATCTATCGATGATTTGACTAACAAATTCGACAAAAGCCGTGAAGAAGCTCCAATTATAGCTTTGTTTTGACCATTTCAAACCATTTCAAACAAACCTCAAGAGACCACTGATCGAACAGAGATTGTAATCACCTTTCTCCTCATTAATGACACTCGCATATTTGACCAGTTTTCAATCAAGCCGAAGAAAAAATCGCACGCCCTTATAGAATAATCCCAAATCCAAAGTTTTTCGTCTAAGAGAACAACCGCATGTCCCAGAGGGCTGAAGTCTGCATTTGATTATTTAATTTGCGCGTTAGTCCGTTAAATTCTACACTCGCCCCCCCTATTTTCTACCATCATTTTCATTTCCACTAAAACTACAGTCTGCTGGAAAATTACAACCCTCTATGGATGTAGCTAAAAAATAACACACACCTACCCTACATCAGTATTGAACTATTGAGTATACCCATTTCCACTTGCTATAGCCAGTTCAATGTTCATTGGCAGCGATGAGAGAAAAACTAACTACGCTGTGTTAGTCTCGATTAACCGAAACCCCAGCCAATGCGTTGGTTTAATTTCAAATCGGATGCCATCTAACCACTACCGCATTACAGTGTATCACCGTATCATCATGAAACGCAAGCCATCGTATTCAGCCAAACCGAGGCAGGGGCGCAAAGCTGCAACATTTATTTTGTGCAACGAGGTTATCGATTGCAGTTGGTTCTATTGAACTTTTTATATTAATTGCTCATATCTTGTATGCGATGTGCATTATCTCTACCCATGGTCTGTAATGCAACCATCGAGTTTGCTAAAGTGACAATTTAAACATGCATCTGTGTCGAATTTCGGTGGAACATGGTGAATACACATTGTGGTTGGGGACTGTGCCACGTTTGCTTTGAGGGAGATCTACATCTGAATGGAAACTAACTATTGCAGTGGATTTCGAAATTTTAAAATAATAAACGCTAAACAGACTTATTGATCTTTTAAAGCTGGCGAGTCTTTTTTGCAAATTGAATGACATTTTTGTTGCTGGGGCTAATCTTTAAAGGTCCTTAGATGAAGTGAAATAAGGGTGAACGAGGTTTCTGAGTGTTCCTTTTTGTTTCCTTAAATTGGTATAGTGTAGAGTGTGGGAAATGGTTAGCTTTTTGGGATACTTAGCTTTTTACAAATGCTTTTGAAGCAGTGACTCACTCGTTGACGAACACAGTTCTGAACTTTAAAAAATTTTCAAAAGAGCTGAGTTGACAGTATCAATGTACAAACAGCTTAAAGCTCACGCAATCCTCACCAGAAACCTCACATTCTTCGACATGAACCTCAAATAAAAAAAAAGAATTTCTAAGATTTTTCTTAATAACTTTGCTCTTCTGCTTCGCTATTGTATTTGAAAGACCCCACGAAGTAGACAACGCAGATTAGTTAACCACATGTGGCCACAGGGGCTCAATGGTTTGAGTACTGGAATACTAAACGACAGTCTCAGGTTCGATTCCCAGAAAAACCCAAATAACGTATAACGTTCATAAAAAAGCTTTTTAATACATCCGTTCAGACTCGTCATCAGTTTTAAGGCCTGATCGGACCGATCTTTAGACTACAGCGGAGCTGACAATAGCGTATTTCGTAATGACATTCAGCCAAGCCAATATCTAGGAAGTGACCTTAAGAGGCTTTGAAAAATGTGCACAACTTCTTTATGCTGTTGTGATCGATATATGACAAGCACTGTCAATTGAAGAGCTGGATTGAAAATACCCATTTCATATGGAACTGCGAACGTTTACGTAGGGCAACCGGACACAAATTTTGAAAGTACTGTCTCTACTTTAAACTTGAGACCATCATTTTTGTATAGATAGTCCGACAAAAATACAAGAACAGACTCATAAAGCTCCACCCACAGTATCCATCGTAGGAACTTTAATCAACTGACTGACAAGGGTCACACTGAAGACCGTGCCTGTTAGCTTCCAGCCAATCTGATGTCCCGTTCCATTTCAATTTCTCGACTTTATATTTACATACCTACTGAGTTCTTGGTACTGAAAATCTGTCATCAAATTTCATTCACACAAAACTTAAACCGAGTAAAAATTCAACTATTCGTTGCAAATCGATTCAATGTGAAAACGAGTTCGTTTCCTTCAATAACGGCACTCGCATGTCATCACTCAGCTCGAACGAGTTTGTAAATGCAAATGGCAAAATTGCTTTCTTTTCACTTTTCTACATCCAACTCGCTCCAGCTCTTTGAAAGAAATTGTAAAACGACAGTTATTAAACAAAAAAGACAGAAGCACATGTGTATCCCCCCCTGAACAGGCTGCAATGTGTCCAATTTAAAAAGCAATACTGATTTTTTGCCAAACAAATAAACAAGATCAAGTGGAAAACGGAAGAAAACAAATCCAGACCCATCAGTGGTAAGGATTTTGACAGCAAATTGAGCAAAGGGGTTTAGACAACGAAGGCAAAAATAAATTCCATCTCGCCCCGAGGAATATATACAAAACCAATCGTGCTACTGCACTGATATTGAAGTATTAGACTAGACCCGGTAGTGCTTGCTGTTCAATACTAAAGAAAAAAGAATGCCGACTTATTTTCAGGATTTTTGTTTGATTTCATGGCGTTTCATGCAACCATACGTCGTACACAGAGCGAGAGGGTTCACTTTTGGTTATTTGTTTGGAAATCATTAAAACGCTTGAGAGCTTGTTGCATGAGTCGAGTGGAGGCTCTTACGTATTGGGTTACAGTGGCGTTGGAAAGTTTTCGGTTTCTTATACTGATAGTCGTCTTCAAAGTGAATTATCTACCGTAATAAGAAATCTCACTGTGGTGATCAGGAATAAGCAGCTTCCAAGTTTCACACAAACCTACATCGAACAATGGGTTTCGAATAAAAGACAGCTTGATCAACAAAATGGTTCCAAATCTAAAGAAAAGAAATTGACAAATAAGTTTTTGCCGATCCTGTACATTTAACATCCCTGTTGTTTATTTCTTTTGCCACTTTTACCTTCGTTTAAATATGGACTCTTTTAGCTGTCGTCTTTTCCCCTTTTGTAAACTTACTTATTGAAGGTCCGGGGAGGACCTGGTCCTCAGCCAACAAACACGATCTCTAGCCAGCTGTTTCCAGTTTCGCGCGCTAAGTTGGTTGAGGTCACCTTCCATTTTAAAAAAAAATAATAAACCAAACAGCTTTTTGTTATGAACCTTTCACAAGTTCGTCAAATTACATAAAGACAGCCCGCAACTTTTCACCAACACTGTGCGTACCTGCGCGTGTCCTCATTCAATTTCGAAAGACGAAAAACACCTTCCAAAGTAAAGCACATATATCCATCCTCAGCTCGAAATTGTGAAATGAGTGTTGCCTAGCTCTTACTCTTATTAGATCAAAAAGGTCGCATAGAGAACAACTCTCTCATCGAATGGCAAAGAAGTCTACACAAGAGTTTACATCACCGTCTTATGGAAGCAAGTTTTCGCTTTTACTTTGTAAGTAACCACGATGCCACCAACCAAGGGAATGTTTGCTTATCCAAATGTAAATAGCTCAGGGGACGACTGAGAAAGTTCGTGCAATGATATTGGCTTTGACTTTTATTTTCTGCTCGCCCTCCTCGACGGTAGGTATACTGAATGGCTGGATGGTGGTGTAGCGGCGGCCACGTCAGAAGTCATTTTCTGTGTGGTTTACATCTGCAAGGACGACTTCCAGTTCGCCGACTAAAGTTATCGTAGTGAGCAGGAGCCACTCCCATCCAAACCACCTTTTAGCATAGACATTGTGTTGCATGAAGTACGCTTTCCTATTGAAAAGGAATCTCGAGGTTTTTAATTGACTCGGGGAATAGGTAGAAAGGACCTTTTTTATATACAGTACAAAAGGTCCCTGCTTGAGGCGTCTATATCTGGATTGAGGTGCAATGGGAAATGGGCACACAAGGATAAGGATATATAAAAGACAGCCAAATGGTTGATATCGGATTAGGATATTGACATTGGGAGTGTAGCTGACAAGCGAAGAGACCTGAAGAGTTTGCTATTTTTTTTTTTTGTGTTTGATAAGATGAGTCATGAGCTAATGTGGCGGATAAGTGATGCGGTGAGGCTTTTGACTTGGCATCCTGGTTGCTGGTGGATTGGAAAGGGAGAAGTAAGAGTGTGTTTTGGAAAATTGTCCATGTGATTCATTAACACTTTATCGGTATTAATTCGTCGAAAGGTTGGCGCTCACATGCGGATGTGGACAACCGACCTAATCGCAAAATTTACCTTCTGATCGGTCGAGTCTTGATTGAACACAAAGAAACTAAAAGCGCAGCAGGACTTTTAATATCAAGATCTTTTCCACGGCCGGCTACTTCAAATGGGGTTAAATCCGACTTTTCCTCAATTCTTCCCTCTAGTCATTTGATGTCTCCGATTAATATGTGTGTCTCGGTCGCATTTGAAATGTGTTCATGTGTACTGTATAATCTTCGCCATCTCGAAAGCGATTTTTATGAAATTCGGACCAAATAAACGGTCGCTTTCCGTAGATGAATTCCCGCATCTGTTGTGATGGTAAATATTTACAAATCACAGAACTTCTGATTCCGATTGATTTTTGTAAGCTACATAGGTAAAAAGAGTGCAATCGTTTCAAATCGGGTCTGCAAATGGAGGTCTTTTTGTAAAAAAAATGTGAATTCAACAAAAAAGCTTTCAGAAAATAAAAGGGTGCACTACTCAAAAACCTCGTTCACCCTTATTTCACTTCATCTGAGGACCATAAAAGATTAGCCCCAACAACAAGTCATGCCAAACCTCAACATCTTTTATATTAATTGAAAAAAATGTTAAATAAATTTCACATCGACACGAGCTTTTATTTATTTATAATCCGACTATACTTACTATCGCAAAGGAAGTGTGGTTCCCAGGAGTCGCGGGTCTGTTTCATCTTTTTCTTGGAATAAATGAGGAAAAATGAGATAATAAAGGCAAACGAAAGAACACAATCATCACTTTTAGCGACTTCCAGGGAGCAAAAATACACTCGTAAGCTTAGAGTACTGCACAGATCAAAAGACGAACTTTTTTTTTTATATTTCCCAGAAACAGTGAAACACTAACACCAAGTACTTGACACAGGTATACACGTTCCTTACTTAATATATAAATAAAGCCAATTTTGAGGATAATTGTTCTACGCACGTTCCGCCTTATGAATGGCATCTTAAATGCGAATGCTTTTTACTCTAGAAAGGAAATGCAATCTGGAGTTAATGAACACCGGTAGATTAGTGATAAATGGCAAAGTCAGGAGAGAACCTTGTCTTCCTACGTCGAACGTTCCCTAATCCAACTGGCTTAATTAAGTTCAGTACCATTCTCATCGTTTCATTTCAATTTCCAAGGACATCATCTTTCAAACTTAGCATAGGTAAGCCAAACAAAATTCGTATCTTCTCATTGTATATGGTATATGGTACAACCGGTACCCACTTAAATCAACATTTACCTTGCGTTGGCATCACTGAACTGCAAAATCATAATGAAATTCGTCAGAAAAAGAAAACTGTTTGCACTTTTGTGCAGACAGAGAAAGAGAAGCACTGCAACAGTATATATAATTTTGTAGATGCGGTACAAGGACTTCAAATGCAAATGAACACAAAAGACGGAAGAAAATTCGCGCACACATATAAAACAACTTCTTGTGAGAAACGTTTGGCAAATTTTGAATTTAAATTTTTTTTTTTTTTTTTTGTTCAAACTTGTGCACGATATTTATTCAGCGTTTGTTCTTTGTAAACGGTGAATCGGATTTAATTTCATATCTCACTTGCGTAACAGACTTGCACTTGTATTTGCAAATGGCAAACTCGCAAGGATATTGTATTGATGCATTTAGAGTGCCTCTTGGAGTTGTCATAATCGTGGAGGTCGGAATGGGTAATGAATTTCTAAGAAGATGTCTTTGTTTGAATGCCAATTTGGACACGGATATTGCTAGATGGATTTATTTGCTCTAAAATCAGTTTGAAGCCGTTAAAAAAAATAATTTTTAGTCCATTTTTAAGGACCGTTCCAAAGGGGGAAAAAATTGCGTATTCGTGAAAGGGAGAGAGGAAATGGCCGGTAAAAAACGACTTTAATGCGGCGAATTCAAAACCGATCGACTTGACTTTTAAAATAATTATAGTTCGGAAACGAGAACCAAGAGACTAAGATCATGGTAGAGCCTTTTAAAAGCCTTTAAACTAAGACTTCGATGCGATTTCTGGACGGCAGTGTTCTTAAAAAAAGACTACTGGCTGATGGAAGGAATCTAGTTATGCGGAGACCCCGAGATGTATAGCTGAAAGCCTTTTGGATCAATCGTTCGGAGATGGCGTTTGTGGTAAAAGTGACAAAAGACTACATAATACCAACACCAAAAATCATCAGGACCACGCTCTATTACGCCAGCATTTTTATAGAAATATCTATAGAGAATAATACGCCTCATCTCGTACGCATCTTCATGAGCTCCAGAGCACGGGAGCCGGATAAAGGTAAGAGCGATCTTCAAGCAGGGAAACTATGCAACGATACCTCCAGAATTTATAGACAGATTGGTTGGTCGTCGGTTTTTTCTTAAATCCTAAAGGAACTTATAGACTAAGGTACGTAAGAGGCTTTATAAGCCCGCAAAACGTATCCAAAGCTCAACAGATTGCACCACGTGAGGGAGTTTTCTCAAAACTATTGTAAACCTTGTCAGTTAAGGCCCGGATCAAATTAGATTAGAGCTACGTAAATAAGGAAATATTTCAAAACTTCAGGATTTTTTTTCCTTGTTGTCAATACAATCAAGGAATTTCTGCGGTACTTCACCTTTTTACTGCCTTTCAAGCCTCCAAGATAACAAATGGAACAGGTTGGGTTTTGCAAGCTTTTGTCATTTAGTTCCAAGCTAAACCTAAGACTTAAGCCACTTTATCTGAGATGGTCCTTTAGGTTCAGATGTTTTCCATTTAATCGTCCTGAGAAAAGTAAATCGCAGCCTGAACCTCTTATAAAACGAAAAACAAAAGCAAACATTTCCCAAATTCCGTGGCCAATTCTGGCTGCTTCTTTAATATCAACAACAACCACCAACAGGCCCACGTGGATAGCACTGTTTAATTTTGCCTGCTGTCTGCTATTTCTCACGGCTCGGCGGCCGAAAGAAACACACTCTCCTGCGGAAGGCGACAATAATCGAATAAAACTGTGCACCGGACCGTAGTGCTTTATTTCAAGAACATTATTCAGATATATACGGAAAAAAGGAGTGTTTTGGCGCCTGGCAGGAAAAAAAGAGTACTTAATCCTTTTATTTTATACGGGATGCATTCACATAGCCAAAAGAAATCCAACATGATAACGCTATTATGTACTCTTAACACCCGGGCTTTTATGGTATATATACGGAGTTGGTGTTTTTTTCTTTTTTTGTATTTGTTTTCCACAGCCAGAGATACTCTCCCATACAGGGAGTTTGTGAGTATCCCTGGCTGTGCGCCTTGCACAACGATGGCTGCTTTTAACTTTTCGCAATCTGCGAGGTAACCACGAAAAGGCAACCACCATCTGTTGTACTTCAATAAGGAGCGGGATGCTTCTACGATGCATGCATTTTTAATTTAATTTAAGTCTAAGCTTTTGATGCTTAACGCCTGCACAATACCGGATGAAGATAGATTTAACGTGCAGATACTTGCATAGATATAGATATGTATGAGGAGGAAAGGAGGTGGTTAAACGTGGTCAATTTGTTGATCCCATCTGAAGGGGCGGGATTAGTTAGATTTGTTGTTCTCTTTTGAAGGATATATGTAGGTACCTAGACCTACCTATCCTTGGGGAATAACAAACGTTTATTGAACCAGATTTATGAAGCCACTTGCCAGCAGACTTTCTTAATAATACAAAAACAAAGAAAGACATTCCAAGGGTACGCCGCGCATCGATCATTGAGCCGAATAAATAAGGACAATGTGTGCGCAAACGTGGGTAGGTTAGTATTGTGCAGTTTAAAAACTTTTGTTAATTTATTTTAAATCATTCATAAAAACTTCAGCGCACTTACATTTTTGATCCCAGTACGATGCAGACCTAAACGCAAGCGCACATTGTCTTAAGAAGGGCACATCAGGAAACACGCTGTATAGCTAAGTATTTCACTTGGGTGAGTAAATCACTATACATAAAACCTTAACAAAAGCAATTAGTTTTAAGGGAATGGTTGCGCACACAAACAATTAAATGTGCGTGCGCAAGTGGAAATTCAGTAAATAGGTACGCGTTGCTATAATTCTGTACGGACATAAATTAAACCATAATTTGAAAGTATTTTTTTTGCGCACATGAGTGTGCGTTTAGGTCTCAAATATTAAATTTTGTAAATGAAAACAATTTTAGTCCCCAAAAATCAAGCTAACATGAGTCGCTATTTGCCATTGAGGTTCGATATCACCTTAGAGCGGTGTGCGGTCTTCGTTTAAAGCTCCCTAAATGTGCATACAAAAGTGAAAATCCAGCAACCGGTCATGAAGAAAATACGTTCGCATTGCTATCATTTTGTACGGACACAAATTTAAGAAAAATTGGTAAGGATTTCGTTTGCGCACATGAGTGTGCGTTTAGTTTTGAAACACTATATTTTGTAGTAAAACCATTTGAACTCCATAAAAATCAAGCTGATATGAATCCACATTTCTAAATCATGTGCGGACTTCATTTAAAGCTCCCTAAATCACTGCATCACAAATGTGTGTACGAAAGTGAAAATCCAGCGGATGGTCATGAAGAAAATAGGTTACCATTGCTTTAATTTTATAACGACAAAAATTAGAGCACAATTGGTATTGATTTCGTTTGCGCACATGAGTGTGCGTTAACTTATCAAACATTATATTTTGTAGAAAAAACAATTGATCTCCCAAAAATCAAGCTGGATGAGGTTATGTAAATGCGCTCTTCATTTAAATCTCGTTAAATCACCTCATCACTATTGAACTTTGGAAAGGAATACCCTGCTGACATAGAGTGTACCTAACTTTGTCTTCAAAATAGCCACCATCAGTCTACAACTCAGCGAATCGGAGGGGTGTATACCAAGTCATCAATAGCCCTGCATAACTTCACAGCGACCAACATCATTCTTTGTCCTTAAATGAGAAGCTATCCCCTCCCCCAAAAATGGAATCCTTTTTATATAGCAAGACATAACATTCGAAATAAATCAAGTGCTACACCAACCATGCTATGGGGTACAGCACTTCAGCAAACACCCACAGCCCACATATCTTTCACGCATTTTATATGTAGGGTTATGAAGTTCCTTACATCTACCATAAGAATTATGACTTCATACACACATAAAGTGCTAAACAGAATTCGAGGGGAAGGCGCCAATGTGTCTTCATCAAAAACTTACTTCCATCGTATATGGCCCACATACTTGGCATTCCTCTCCGAATAAATGATAGTAATTTCAGCAAAGATGACACCTCAAAAAAGCATTTGTTTCCACGTCCTTGTTGCCTTTATACCTACACCTATGTAATAAAACTGCCATCACTTTTAGTTGGGGCTTTGAAGAAATATATTAGACACCTGGTCGAATTGTAATAAGCCCTAATCTACACAACAAAGTTAGTAAAACGTGCGGACCGTTCTAAAATTACATCTGCCATCGCCGACAAAGTATTTATGGTAATAACTTCATTTCTGCCCCCCAAAAGTAGGATCGAGCCCTCACTCGCAAGTAAGTCAGTTAAAAGTGTGTTTATTTTTGTTTTCTGATGATTTGACATTTCCTCGAAGGAGTTTTTATTGGCCAATTAAATTGTGAACCATTAAAACATTTTTCCACAAACATTGTGTACGGATAGTATCCCACCAAGTTATGGCAGCCTTCGTCGTTGTTCAGTAAACTTGGGGATATCCGAAATGAACTGATATATCGCATACGATTACTCCACTGCTGCGGCTTGCCGCACCAGATATACCGCACCTCATTGGGTGAGATAGGAGAAACATCCGAAATCTCTGCGGAATCAAGAAACCATTAAAATCTAGCGACTTCCGTCCGGGGCTACAACCATATCATTATATTGCCTGGATAAATCGACATTAAAAAAAAAAACTTTTATTCAATTTGTCAAATGTCACATTGTATAGGTTAGGGCGATGACAACGTCAGTGGAAGTTTTGTAGAGGAAGCACTTTTGTAGGTGCGGCGGCAGCATGCATGACAGCGAGGGCAATAAAAAATCGCTCAAAATTGTATTTTTACGCCAGCCGATAAATTAATCATGAGCGTATTTAAGTACATAGTATGATGCGTGCGTTACATTTTGTCTTCGAAATAAAACAATGAAGCTAAAAGTATGACTTAAGTGATTGTGTCACTGGAAATGTGGCGTGGGTAATTACCCATTCCGTGGGTATTTTGCCTTTCAAAATAAGCTAAAAGGGCAAAAAAGGACACTTTTTATCTCTCAGAACAATAAAAAAAAATATAGTGTCTCTTGTTGTCGCATGGGCAAAAAGGGTATTTTTTTGGTATTTTTGATAATCATCGTTGGCAATTCAGTCCGAAAAGTCTGGCGTCACTGGTCGCAACCTTAATTGGTGACTGAAAATATTTTTTACCAAAATAAAGTGAGTTCAAACAGTCGCACCGGTAGTCGATCGTACCGCATTCTACTCAAGGGAAAGTCGGCTTGATTTTGGGGGTAAAATTGTCCCTTAACAGTTGCAAAAGGCATTGACTACAACTAACATTTAAATCTTCACTAAAGAAAAATACTAAATGTGGTGGCGGGATGATGAAAAATCTATAAAAAAGGAGGCCAAAATCGAAACGTCCTTAAATGAGGTATACGTTCAGGAACTTGAGCAGATTTTACGCAAGGAAACACAAGCAAATTTAGACCTAGATAACAGATAACGCGGCACCAGATAGAACTGTCTGAAACATGCACATGGGATTTTAGACCGAAGTCCTTCACACGAAATCAGTCATAGGAGTTAAGATTTTGCTTAAGAATTTAAGAGCTTCACAGTCACAGGCTTCACAGGTTGACTGGACGCTCTGCATTGAAAAGCGTTTATTAGACTAGCGTCAATATTTTCCCAGACGATTGGAAAATATTGAAATTTTGTCATCAAAAAATGTGTTCCAAAAAGTTGTGCCGAAAATTATTATCTGCCAGATTTTTAGGGCGTTGTTCAGACTTTTTCTAGAGAAGTATCAAATGAAACGAAAAGTAACGCCATGTCTTGACAGACAGGCTAGCGCCCATTTGGAAAAGAGTTATTCATCTTGTCACTTTATGACACCTATTCCTTTTGGGTCTTTGCAATGGTACTTCAGGCAGAAAGACGACAGGTTCAATTGTCTCCATTAGAAAACAGCGTCCTACCGAAAATGTTACACATTTGGCGTGCTTTCCCATGGACTAGTTGAGCTTGCTTTGAATTTGTTGTACCAAAAGTTCCACTAGCCGATTTCCTTTCCATTGCTATGTCGCAGGGTATGGTGAATGTTTGCGAAAGTTGGTGTCAACATTTATCGCAACAAGATGATTTAAAGTTGACGTTTGTACTTCCTTCATTTGCATCCTTGTCAGAAATTTGGGTATTTGTCCTTTTGGCCGATTAATATTGGCCTCGCTTTATGGTCGTTCGTAACTCAAAGACTTATCTACTCTTAAAGGCGATGTCCATGAAAGACCCATTGCTTGCTTTTTCGAAGCTGTTTTTACTGCAATATTCGCCGGGCTTCACGGTAGCTGTTATGATGATCCTCGAGTTGAGATCGTATTTTAAGGCATGAATCGCCATCAGTAACAACCATCAGGTTTGTAGTTATTTCTGATGACGGCTACAATGTCCTGACAGGGGGTGCATCAAACACTCATGTTGCAAAATCACATCCCCAACCACCACTCGCCGGCAAGAAACGCATTTCTTTAAAAACCACGACGAATTATCGACGCCATGCAGTCAAAACACTTATAAAAAAAAGTAAACCACCCAACAACAAAAAAAACCCCCAACGCATGAACCTTTTTCACGCCTATCCCCTTTTGGATAAAACAAAAAATCTAAAACGGGACAAAAGCTACTATTTTAACAGATTAAGGGATCACCTCCAACCGATTAGTACTCTAGGGAGCCTTTTTGTATATCAAAGGACACTTGAGGCAATGAGCCATTAAGATATGACCTTATCCCCATAACAAATCGCATTACTTACCACACTGGCATACACCCGCCGCACACGCCTCTGCCAAGTGTAGCCGTTCTTATACGGCCATCCGGACCAAAACACAAAGCAACGGTCGAAACAAATCAACTTAAGTAAGCCATTTATATGGATTTAAATTTGAATACGGTCATGCAGCGTTACCTTTGTCCTGGGCCGTCCAGGATATACCCAATGCCGGTGGTGATGCTCGCCGCAAAATACACCGCAAATTGGTACAACAAATAAATACCCCCAGTTCAATCAGTTTGCATTTGCACCACTTGCCCGGTGATGATGAATAAATCGTCTAGTTGCCATTCAATCGATGTCCGAAAGCACCGCGCTGTGTATGCCTTTAACCAATTATCGGAAATTGAACATATTTCCCCTTCTAAATGAAAAGCATAATTGTAAAGTTGAGACCTCGCACAGTGCGAAAGTGCACATATCTACACTACACGCTCAATCGTCCAGTTGCATGGTTGCATCTAGTGCAAACACTGGGCGAGCCGATTGTTTGCCGAACTTTGTGAATAAAATCAAACCCTCCTGTACCCAGTTCGAGAGTACACATAAATGGTAGGTTAGGTTTGTATATTCAAAGGCAATCAGTGTATGTGCGCCATACTGTTTGTAAGAGTGAACATCGGCAGCAGTAGTCAGGCAGTCCAAAGTTCAACCATGCATGTGGTCCTGGTCATCGAAAAACTTAATTCTAGTTGGCTGTGCATGTAGCTGCCGGCGGTTGCCAATATTGTTAATATTGCTAAAGTCCACCCCGCCGAGTGCGGATATGTTAGTGAGTGGCGTCTAATTGTTCCGACTAAATAATATCCATTGCTGTTTCCGATAGGTACCTACATAAAGTTGTTCAAAGTTAATTAAAGGCGCGAAGGTGTGTTCGATGCGTAGATATAAGTTTTTAACTTTCTCGATTACGTATAAAAAATAAATAAATTAATAGTTGGCGCTACAGGTCGGTAGGGACCCTGAGCCTAGCTTCTCGCAACCATTCGTTTTGTGTGAGTTTTTCATTTTTGGGACGAATGGAAGGGATCTACAATTTTATGCCGAGTCCAAACGGCTAATTGAGAAGCTTCTTCATGACAGTTATACTCTCGGATGTTTGTCAGACGTTCGCGAGAGGTGGCGCAGTGGAAAAAAACCTTGAGTTGAAATTTGGGTTTTCTCGGGATTCGAACCTGGGACCCCTCGCTTAGTAGTCCAACACACTAACCACTAAGCCACTGCGTCGACCTCGATTACGTATAGTAAGAGAAAGATATTGTACTCGTACAAAATTTCGAACTCGAGATGTTAATCAATTCTGACAATACGATGATAGAGGGACTCAAAAAAGTGCGTCGCAAGATTCTGTCCTTCTGTCTGTCTGTCTGTATGTTCCGAGGCCTACAGCCTAAACTGCTACCCGGATTTCATTCAAACTTCGGATTTGGAGTTGGGGGGCTTACAGTTCGGGAGGGTTTTTTTTTTGTGCGGTAACCTCAGTATTAATGGTACTTCCCATACAAATTTTTCATACCAGTTCGATTTGTTCGAAAACAGCTCTAACGATTTTAACCAAATTTTGATATTTAAGCTTAAGAAGGTGAGGTTAACATGACTGCATACCCAGTTTTCCGCTAGGAAATCGATTAGCGGTACTTTTGAAATTTGGACATATCTCAAAAGGTACTTTTGAAATTTGGACATATCTCGAAAACGGTCCATACGATTGTAACAAAAATTAATTTCTATGGTAATATGATCATTTATAACTCAATGGCGAACTCGGTTTTTCTCAATATTGGCGTAAAATGGATTTTTGAAAAAAAGGCATTTTCGAAAAATTTTGTTTTCTTTAGTTTACCTGAAAACGGCAATTACGATTTTGACCAAAATGCAGACTTAGAGTAAAATTGATGTTTCCAAAATGATTGCGTCCTTAATTTTTAATTCAAATCACCGAAAACGCTAATTTTAATAAATTGCTCATATCTCGAAAACCCCATTTTCGATTTCAATAAAACTTTCCAAACCAAGTAGGTACGTAATGCTTATAAGCATCCTTATAAATTATTATATTATATATATCAGGAACAATAACTTTTACTCGGTTTACAGCTAAATAGTTAAGCAATAGTGTTTTTCAAACTAAACATTGCAATATTTAGAACATTTTTGTCTGCCAAATTTTACAAAAACCGTTTTACGATTTTGATCAAAATAATATCTCCAACTTAGGTTAACAGCTATGCAAAACATTATTTTAGCAAATATTACCCTTTTATCAACCTTGTTGAATATGCACCTTCAAATAATTGCAACCTCTTCCTTACACAATGAGAAACTCACACTTTAATTGCACCCCCACACACGTCCATCGGCATATTCGGCTTATAACTGCTAATGCAAACTCCAAAACAAATCACTGAAAACATAAATATCAATGTAAAGATATCGGTCTAACACGAACCCTACTTCCAACCATAGACACCTTAAACCGGAGGTACTACTATGGGTATTCCAGTCAAAAATGAAAACATTTAGAAAACAGAAACTCCTGGGAGCTTATTTATGTAAAATAGTCCTGTAGACGCTTTTACCTCTTCAACCATAACTTGGGACAATTGCCTGTTACTGACAGCTTCAACTTATAAAAACTCACATTTTTAAATGAATAACCCAAAAGGGGATTTTAGTTAACATTAGCTACATATTCATTTTCCTATATTCTATGCACCGTTTCTTTTACCTGGCATCGGTTTTGAGGTTTTTACCTACCTAATTAATAAAATGAAAAAACAACCAACCAAACTTTTGAACGAGAAAGTTTCGTTCGACCCAGTCGTGCACTTTATTTTAAAAGCTAACAGACTACTTGTTCTAGAGTTGGTCTACCTGTGCCATATAACCGTAGGCTAGCGATACGAGGCTAAAGCTGTTTGAAAATTAGGCAGTCTCATCTCTCTGCCCACAAGTCATCCTCACAAGTCAATGCCATGGACATTCTGCGTTTCGAAGCTAGGATTACCATCACAAAGGAGTCGAAGGGTTATTTCCGCGAGGATTTCCATCACAAAGGAGTCGGTACCGACAGTTTTTTGTCGTAAGAACTGGAATTGAATCGCTGAATGGTTAAAAGGACTTCAACGCTTATTTCACCAAAAGTGGTCTTCTGCAAACGAAGACGCCGAGACACACGACTACCACCAGTCCATGTTGGTAGGGCATAGAGTGAGGTACCTACTCCTCTGAGGTTAGACCGAAAAATTTAAAGCTCGTCTGCATTAGCATAAGTTTGCCGATTGTGATGCATTAGAAACAAAAAGCTGCTCTCCGTTTAGCCCATTGTTCTTCTTCGAAATTGGTTGAAACAAAATACGTTTGAAAATCACAAAACAAACTTTTCAATTTTATTACCTGCATTTCTGTTCGATTTCGTTCCAAATTCACACTTAAGACACCCTTCGTAGATAAATCCTCACAGAGGATAATGGAAGATAATCCTGATTGGAGAATTCATTCCACAACAATTCCAACCCCGAGAAAAGAATGATTTTCCCCAAATAGACATAGAATGTGAAGTCGAAACCCGAGATCAAAACTCATGTATCATGCGATAGAGGAAAACGTAAACAATGGGTAGCGCCAACGGTCATAGGAGAGTTTCTGCTTCAACAGGATACGGAAACGCATCTACACCGTGGTGCCTTTTGTTTTACGATACAATATCCACTAACTACCTTTCATTGAAACTTTATTGGTGCTTCGCAATGGCACAATAAAGCAGCATATGCCGCTATAGGTACCCGCCCGCACTGCTGCCGTTGGCTTTCTTCTCAATGATGCGGATGATGGGAAAGGTATCCCATAGATCAGAGGGACTATACGTATACCGACTGTACGACCGCTGACGACGACGATGATGATAATAGTACCTAGTAATATATAGGAACTCGCTATATCGACCGACGGCGGCAGTTGATTGCTTGCTACAGCACGAGAATTTAATACTTCTATTAAACACATATGCTGAGTCACAATGTTGGGGATTATTTGATGTGAGCTGCTGGGTTTTCTCTTCACCCCCAGCACGAACACGAGCAATGATTTGTCTTCTTAATTAAAAAGAACAACGATAGAGAAAAACTGTAGCGTTTGCTGTATTCTTTTGCTACCAAGGTATGGGAGAAACTTTTCCACAATTTATCCCTTTTGTCCCAGTTTTTTTTACAACTAATCGTAAAGTTGACGTATTTTTTTTTTTGGATGGTGCTCCATTGGACAAACTTTTATGATCGAACATTTTGTGCGGTTGAGCTCTTAAGTCGCTGCACTACATCCAGGAAGAGTTATGTGTTTTTGAAATCGGTTCTCATAATTTGTTCGATACTCTGCAGGGATTTATTATTCCTAGATGACAGATTGGTCTGCTACCATGAATTTAGTTTTAGACAATGTACCTAGAGAAAATGTGATCAATCAAATGTGGTAGTCATAGAGGCTGTTCGCTGTTGGTCCTGTCATCGCCATGCGAATAACTTTTAATGAGAACGAGCTGTCACAGGGATTTGACATCGCAAATGTTAAGGGCCCATCCCCTTTTTGTATCCATCGCGTCTGATGCGGCAACGCATTCGATTGACAGGTTGATACAAGGTGAGCCATATGCAGCGCAAGTGGCGGATGAAGTGGATTTACCTACTTTCTACTTTTCTGTCCGTTGTACCCGTTGACAGATGGCACCACGTTCATTGGTGCCAAACCCGAAAATTTTCTTTCCACACGCATAACTTTGCAAGATTACCCACATCTTGGATGTCATCCTCAAATCAAGGCTATTTTAGCCAACAAAGAGTTACCACAGCTCTTTAAGACTTGGTTTTTAACACACTAAATTTGGGTCCAAAATATTGAGAGAATATGAGAGAAACTGTCACCGGCGGTCAGTCACCGTATGCGACAGATTTTATAGGACTGCTCGCTCCGTCGAATAAGTACCTTCATTAATATCGACGGAAGAAGCGAATTCTATCAGCTGGGTCCTTTCTAAAACTTCTGACTCGGCAGGGCGACTCGCTGAACCCTTTAGTCGGATAACGCATCAAAGGTAGGTACCTTATATAATGTCCGTTTTGACTTCTGGAAAATAGAAATGCAAGTGTATCTGTATACCTGCTATGGTCGGAAGAGCTAGCAATCTCGGCGAATAGTCTTCTCCGCATCAACTGTTATAGGTATGAAGTTAGTGTAGGTTTGACATAGAGCAAGGCGACAGCGCATTGCGACAACGACGAGTCCAGCTCGGCCGAAAGCCGAAGGCACCCTCAAATGGCGCACAAATATCGATTTGTGACAACCAATAGAATGGTGGGCATTTTGAATTTCAAAATAAGGTTAAGGGGCTACCACTATCATTCAGATCACCTAGCTTTTTCCACATCGTAAATTTTATGCTATGGAGGTCCACTCGTTCTTGACAAATAAAGATTTAACTAAGGAGGTCTGAACAGTTTGTCTAACTGCCCGTCGCTGCATGATGTCAAGTGCGTTATGTGAGCACTTTGGGGCCGAGCTTTATAAATTAGAGAACCAGATCCAACCTTGAACATTTACCATGGGATTTGTACAAAAAGGGGGAACTGCTTCTAAATTTATCTTTTAAAGCGCTGGACTTAAAAACTGGTCTTCCCAAGTTGACCACCTGTGTAACGAAAGTTCTTTCCATCTCCTGAATGTGCGATGGATTGCTATCCCACCCATCACCATGAATACAGGAATCCATATAGAGGTGGTTTGTCCCCGCAGAAAAGTGCGAGCAGGTATGCTTTCTTCTGCGCGGCTATACTCGACGGAGGCGTTTGTGCTTGCACCTATAGTCCCAGATGATCGTTGATTGTTATTACATGCCTAAAAAAAATTTAATAAAATAAGTGTGGGTAGGAATATTATCTGATTGCTTGCTTTACTAAACCGCTCAAAAATTGCAATAAAATAAGACCTGAATATAGTTGGGAAACCTTGCGATGTAGAGTGGTTTCCGGAGCGTGACCCTCAAACAGCCAACTACTGACTCCAAAAAGGTGCATCCGGATTGCTTCGGATGGATGCACCATCGGATATATAGACATTTATGGTGAGCTGTTCATATCTTCCTTGCATTAAACTTTAAAATGTTTTTCTGTCCTCCTCCTTTTGTATGCAGATATTCATTGAGATGGGTCGCATTTTTCTGCAGACCTTGAGCGCGTGGTAGTGCCACAGAACGTGTACTCTAAACTTCTTATCATTAAATCGCTTGTATTTTTTTGTTTTTAAATACCTAAG
The DNA here is from genome assembly GCA_948293265.1 of Cheilosia impressa. NCBI lineage: Eukaryota > Metazoa > Arthropoda > Insecta > Diptera > Syrphidae > Cheilosia > Cheilosia impressa. The sequence goes on along the minus strand of OX411884.1, from coordinate 51,182,534 downwards.
TCTCTATGTATACACAAGCTCAAGCCGGTAACGCTTTAACTTCGCACCGAGATAGATACCTAGGTACTTTGAGATATAACTTAGCTTTCCACTTGAAAGGGAGTTTCAAAGTTGGATTTTCCTGATAGAAGAGGAGGTTTGGAAGGCCTTCATCGCTTTAATGTAAAGTCGGCCAAATTTCGACAGGCTTTAACTGCATTTACATAAAACAACAAAAAATATTTTAAACTGTGGTAATTTCTTTGACTTTTAAGGCAAACGAAGAATGCCTTCCAAATATCTATTTGCCACTAAAATAATTGTTTTTGTTTTACAATGCGAATTCAGCAACAAATAAATACAAAAGGCTTCCAAAAGAGAAGAAGCGTTCTTCAAGCTGGGAATCCTCATCTGAACAATTGTTTTTTTTTTTCATTTTGCTCTTACTGGGACTGTTCATATTGAACTTGAACTGATGAATCCCACCCAAGTTACAATTTGACTTCGGTAAGGTTCAAATTTGTAGTTTCTGTAGGCAACAGCTTCGATAGAGCTTCTGTTATAATTTTGTTACCCAAAGTAGAAAAGTAGAACAAATTTTGAAGTGTATTTGGTTTGAAAATAACTTCTCTCAGTGGTTCCGTTTCCATTTAATTAGTTTAGAACCTCTGACGAAAGTCGTTTAAAACCCCAAATGCGCTCCAAGAAAACTTATGCAATTTTTCGAATCGTAGAGCCTTGGCAAAAATAAGTAAGCGTGCCTCATTACAGGACTGACTCACGGGACCGCTTGTATTTCAATCTCATTGTTTAATACAAATAAGTCCAATCACAAAGCCTACCCGGCATTTGCTTAAGAAAAAAAGGTGAACCATCAAGCAAACTTATTGCAGACCTTTTACTAAGGATATATACAAATTATGCGCGGTATTTATAAATATTTTAGTGTCCAGGCTAGATTTTACGAACTCACAAGGTCGACATTTTCCATATAAATTTACCTATTGCCTCCTACAAAATATTGAGTGCAAAGGTTAGAAATGTTTATTAGTAAGCACATGTGCTCCACTAACTCTTCGCTGCAGCGCAACCATTATCCCAGCCCTTTCCGATCGGCTTGACACTTCATAGAAACTTTGACAGCAAAGTCAGGACCGTTAACACTTCTCACACCTGGGTTCCCACTATCAAAACTATACGCGCATATTTCCGTCATATTACCATCAGAGATGCAACTTTATCCTAAACTAGATACAAGTACGAGCATACCTAGTTCGCTAAAAGTAACGTCTGCCGATTAAGCTAATCATATTAAAGGTTCCCTCCCCATAGGTGGGTGTGGTGCTCTGGTTAAATTCCACTTCACAATTTAATATGAACGACTTCAGGTAGCGTGTACAAAGTCAACGAGTCGTTCGCATATTTATGCAGAAGTTAAGGCTCATTTTCTGTTAGCTGGGTGTTGTGTATTCACATAAGCTCGCACCGTACATTTAGAAGAGCTCTTGTGTGTGAATACGAGTGCTCAACAGAAGTGTGCTATTTAAACTTCATGAGGAAGTTGTGGATACACCTGCAGCTATACCTACCAGCTCGTGTGAGGTCGGTTTTATTTATACGTACGTGACAACATTTCAGATGCAGTCTTGAGCTAGATAAGATGTTGCCATAAGTGCCCAACTGTTGGTGAATGTCAGTTTTTGTTTTGTATTTTTTAGCAACTATACTTATGCCAAGGATGGTTCAATACTTTTTAGGGTAGAATATACCCCATACCCCGTGGGGTGTGTGCACTTTTAATTATCCATTCCATCCACCCTCCCAGCAGAAGATTTAATATTTGTTTTCATTCAACACTGACAGCCAGATGAATCTGTGCGGTAATAGCATCATCATCGTACCACCGCCCACACACACACCCACCCGTCGGTCGGTCAATCGACATTTTGTCCCAGTAAAGAATTCAATTTCAGTTTTCCTTGACAAATATTGACACTCGCCCGTATATGTACGGAAGGATGATGAACGGGCTGCCGAGATAGGCCGCCACAAATAGTCAACCATGGTCACAATGGCTTTAGCGCGACATGCGATATTGGTGGGAAGGATTCAACTTTTTGTGGGGCAAAAAGGTTGGCTTAAACCAACACTGCATCAGTGTAGGTGTATCGGCATGTGGGACACCCCAGCAACGAGGGCACCAGACTAGTTACGTGACATATGGTAGGTTATATGGGAAGTGAGCTGCAGCGGTGGCGGTGATAGTCAACTCGTATTTCGTTTGGCGCCTGCTGAGGGCGCAGTGAAATATGTTTCCCCACAACTCATTTTTTTCCTGTGAATTCGAATTGAATTGAGTTGAAATTATTGACTTAAGCTGATTTCCGATGACGAATCGAAATATGAATCTGTTTGGCTGACTTTGATATCCGATCGTTCGCTGTTTGAAAGGATTTTTTTGTGTGTGTTGAACTTTCGTCGGATTCGATTAATTTATGGCTAATTGCACTAAAGGGGCGGATGGAGTGAGTTGATTTTGTTTGTCGTTTTTTATGGATTGAATTGGATGTCACTGGTGGGTGTAATTTTGGACATATTGAATGAGGGACAGGGGTAAAGGATTGCGACACGTTCTACGTAACAAATAAGGACATAGTGAAAATTGAAAATGCGTGCATGACGTTTTATTGGGTTAAATATTGCGCCACAAGTGCTTCTTTTCACTTAAGCTACGCAGAAACGTCACAAACGAAGTTGAAGAAGTTAGATGACAGCGCACTGGTCTGCCTAGATCCGTTGTTGACATGAAGGGCCTGGGTGAGATTGTTTCCGACCTTGATGGAGCAGCGAGTGTTCTCTATCGTCATCCTAAAGGGATGAAGGTCGTCATCTTACGCAGGGCGACGTTATTTGCCAGGGAAGCCTAAACTTTATATAGCACTATATGGCTCGTCTCTATAAATATTGCAGCATGGGTGGCCTTTAAATCGATGAACAGATTGTGAGAGTCACTCAGGATTTCTTGTTCTTAGGTTTTGATCCAGAATTTGCCGTTGTGCGATTATTTAGTGGGTTATGGACTTCCCAGACCTTAAAGCTCTTTTGGACCGTAGTTACATTCCCGTCCCGAATGTTTTTCATATTTTGAGGAATGCAGTTGTCTTCGGGACAAGATGCAAGTCCAACGTTCGGGAGTCCTTGGGTTTTGATCCAAAGTCTGTCCTATTTCTATTATTTAGTCGACTGTGGCTTTCACAGGCCTTAAAGCTCTCTTCGGATAGTAGTTACCCACACGGATGTTTGTTTTATTATTGTTTTATGAAGAATGCAGTTGCCTTCGGGACAAGATGTCAGCCAAATATTAACCAACTCTTAGCCTACACTCACGCACCTGATCGCCCCAAAATTTCGCTTGGCACCTGACTTTCTGGTGTGCAAAAGATGATGAGTTAAGCACCTGTAAAACTAGCTCCAACTATTTCAATTTCAATCCATTCAGGAATTATTTTCGCAGTATTTTTCCACCTTGAAGTAAGAGAAATATTGGTAGGCAGTAAGAACCGAACCTTTGACCCTTATCCAAACCGGCAGTAAATGTCTGGTTTAAAATATCATCTTACCACCAATTTGAAATCCCCTTCACTGAGCACTGGAATATAAATTTATAATTGACCCTCAAGTCGTCAACCTCATTTCAAACAACTCAACTGCTACACAAAAAACCCCTCACACCCGCACTATGGTCCTCTGACCTCTGCTGATGGTATTCGGAGTACTTCATGTTTATCTTTGAAGTATTTAATTTGCCTTACTGCACGAAACGCTAACATTTCTCTACCTTAGCTAAATAGTTAATGAAATACCCTTTCACCATATACTCGCACATGCATTATGCAGAATTGCTAAACACCTGCTACATCAATACCGTGTGTCTCTTCTGGCATAGCTACATCGTGCCGTCGTGTGTACAAAGTCAGTAAGTCAGTAACCGAAATATCTCCAACACCAACCAGATTCCCCAGGACTTGGGTTGCTCCGTAATCCAATTAGGACAGTGGGAGACGGCCAGACCTTACCATGTGTATGATTGTGTGCTTTTCGTTTTTGTTTCGTTTAAATAAATGTTAACCGGACCAGAATAATGAAAAGCATCCCGACCGACTTTGCGTCATATAGATCGCAGCAGTTTCTTTAGCTGGCATGTGCATGTGCAATGGCTATGTATGCAGGAACACATCACCTTACTCGTTCTGGCGAATGAACTGTACAAAACCACATCAAAAAGTGTATCGTTGTGTAGTTACCAAACTGTATTTCGGTCTAAAAGTGTATTTAAAATTAAATTGTCTACTTGTGTGTCGCATGTGCGGTGTGTTAGGGGTGCACTAAAGTCCAGGAGGACGAACTATGGCTTCGATTTTAATTGCCGGTGAGAATTAATGTCCAATGGGTATCTACTTCTTTGACTACCAGTTGACAATTTGATATTTAGTTTGGTAGCACTGTCGGGTTGTGTATGTAATGATGTCATCTGGTATGGCTCACTGATTAGGTAGGTAGGTTACAGCGAAAATAAAAACCTTAACAGGGTATAAGGCGTACCCTGAAGTAAGTGAACCACGAACGATTCGTATTTATATGTGTAAGCCTAACTGCCTGTGGAGTGGAAAAATGGCCCTAGGACCTTCCCAGGGAAGTCTCAATAGGCTCTTTTAATAGAGGCCGCAGTCAAGAACCCCATGAAGGCTCTCCCATCTTATCTATCTATGTATAAGTCAATGTACGAATAAAATACTAAACGAAGGTATGAATCGAAAATCGCAAGAGATCGCCAGAGATTTCTGCGATTGCGTATTTCTACTTCTGTGGAAAAGTCCAACCCGATCAACAGCTAGATCACCAGACCAGCTATATTGGATTATTGGCAGAAGGCGATCTCTAAAGCTGCGACTTCTATGCCGGTTTATCACAAGACCATTAGTTTGACATGCAATGCGACCAGCAGAAGCAGCAGTACTAGAGGCGTTTAAAACTTGACTGTGGAAGAAAACTAAAGCTCAGTCTCGATCGTTGGGAGAAAACCGACTTCTCAAGGTTAGTTGGTGCTATGAACCACATTCCCGACTAGACAACTCAGCTAATCCTTTACAGAGCTCTCCATTGTCAGCTATATTCGGTTCACAACAAAGGGAGTGCTCCTTTTTCTACGGACGTTAAGCCTGACTTAAACTTGTCGAATTATCCCCATAAATGCACTCTTGGAATGAAATGGTCTCTCTCGCTAATCCGTAGACATCTCGCAACTCATAACTGAGCCACAAAAAACTTTATATTTGCAAAACACTCGTAGACGCTGAAATCGATTTATTTCAGCTTTTAAGTCCTCACAAGCGCACTGGAAATATGGCCGAGTCCGATATCGGCAAAAAGAAATCAACCTCAATTCGAATGAATCCTGCTTCGCCCCAAGTCCTTCCGAAGGAATTCTGCACCAGCCAGTAGTCCTTCGTTGTAAGCCGATCCTTGCCATAACCCACAACTGTCAAGTAGTGTGAAGCTTCATGAGTTGGTGCCGGTTGCGTAAAGAGTCCCTCCTCGTAGTGCATGAACTCGAATGACCCCGGATTGAATCTAATCACCACGGGAGCCACATAGTTAACGACCGACCTCAAAGCGGTGTCGTTTCCATTTGGAACACTCGAGTAGGCTGTCAAATTTTTCGCATTCATTTGATTGGCTGGCAAAATGCACATTCCCTGACCCGAATGTGGCCGATTTGGGTACTCATCCGCCGTGTAGACACCTTGACCGTACATAGCTAAATAGTCGTAAGCTGTCTGCGACACTTGGTTGGTGCAGGTTTTGCTCGCCCCAGCACAGTCTATGAAATTCTGCGCCGAGAGAGGTGACGTGCTGGGAGTGCCTGTGATGACGGAGTGATAAATCTCCAACGCCGTGGCTGCTGCATACGCCCAGCCGCTGTTGCAGACTATTCCCTGATCCAGAACGGTGCCCGCGAAGCCTTGCGCGGCGTATGAGAATGATGGCTGAGGAGCTATTGGCGGCAGTGTATATGGAACTCCATATGACGGAATATTCACTGTCGGGGGGAACTTGGCGGCGAAATCCACAAACCGCAGGTCACTGTACTGGTTAACGGCGAGCCTAAAGGACTCGGCGCCTTCACTGTGGCGAATGTTGTGAGTATTGATTCGCCCCTTGTTGACGCCGTAATTAAAGCGTGCATTGCTCTCGCCGAGCCAAGAGGGGTACGCCTTGTCAAAAGACATCTAGAACAGATGGTCACAATTAGAGAGATTGCAGTAAGAAGGGGTACCCTTTACTAACTTTGTACATGTTCCATTCCAAATCTGAGACTAAGGTCGATGAGCAGGCTGCACCAACTGCAGCCACCAGCAGAAGTGATATAAGCGCTTCCATTGAGAGTATTCACGTTTGGAAAAGTAGAACCCATCGGCTAGCATTTATAGGTAAATTTTGACTTCAACTTTCGGGAAAGATAAAGCTTATCTGAGGTATAAGCGAGTTTCCGATAAACTTTAATGTTTGGTAAACATCGGAGATCTAAGCTGTGGGACCGCTATCTTTATGCTTATTACATGATATCTTAGAAATTGTCTTGAAAGTCTTAAAGATTTATTCAGCAAACAAAAAGAGTCACCTGTGGCGTGCTAGGTTGGGTTATTAACAGCGTCTTGTCAAGGTCACGCTTTATTTTTGTGCTTATCACTCGCCAAATTGTGCTTCGTGGGCTTGGAAAAGTTCTGCAGCAGCACGCGCAATGCAATTAAATATCAACGGCAGCACTGAACGTCTTTTTTTTTCTGAGAAGATCGACGCCAAATAACCCGTACAATACCAACACTGCATATGTATACATTGCACAGTTTTCTGTATGAATTATTTTCAAGGTCAGATCCAAACCAGTCTTACACGAAGCCAAGAATTCCCATTTTTCTAAGTCTTAACGAAGAATGCGCTGATCGACCTTTTAAAACCAGTCCAACACGAAGCCTAACTACCCTAACCTAAGTCTTTAACGAAGAATGCGATGATCGACCTTATAAAACGCTTTGGTACACATTTAACTATCAAAGTAAGCTGATGGATTTAGTTAGGCCTTATCGCCCAAAATCATACCATCCAAATTGAAAAATGCCAAAACGTCCAAAAACCAGAAGTTCAATCACAGCTTTCTTCTTTAGGGGCTTAAAAAGTTAGGAATTTTAGGATCTTACCCTCAAAATAGATCACGCAGCATGAGGGTTGATGCCATAAGGAGCCATCGTATGACTTCAAACTTGGACGTACCTAAAGGTTCTGTCCTAGGTCCGTTTCACACTCGCTTTTTACACTTGACTTTAAAGGTAGGTATTCCAACTCCTTTTGCACATGAAGTAGGCTCCGCATACGGTTCAGTCAGTCGCTTTGAAATGGGCGCTCATTCTGTAACCTTTCCGGCGAGTATAGTCGAAAAGAAAGACCTCCAAGACCAGGAACTAGTGCAAAAATAACGAGTTTTAGATCTCAATTAAGTGGATTTTCAACAAATGTAATGAAAACTGACGAAAGTCGAAAAATATTACTTACAGACGAATCTGGCCCCTAATTTCCAATACAAATTTCGACCTTAGCTTCATACCCTATACCCAGTTTCGTTTGACAAACTAAATATTTTTTTTTAACTCCTTACATGTCCTCTGGGTTTTCGCTCAGAAGACATCTGTCCCGATCTGATGGGACACATATGAGGAGGTAAACTCTTTAGAGGGTCTATTAGCATTATTTTTTCAAACTTTATACACCCTACGGAATAGTGAATGCCACATAAAAACGAAGAGTCAGGCAACTTTCTTTGAAAACTACGAGTACCAGCTTTGATGGGGGGAAGGAAAATGCGTTTACAAACTTCGCACTCCTGCCTTGTCATTTGCAGTTGCTCCTGCATCCGTGTGTGTTGTGCAGAGAAAAGTAATAAAAATATCATTTATCTTCTGCACTTCAAAGAAGAGACTTTTATCTTATCTTTGCATTTAGAGGTTAACTTGGTGGGGGAGGACTCTTTCGCTCGTAGAAAAACTTATTCCTTTCTATAGCGTATATGGGGAAAAAAACTTTCTCAACAGTAAAAAAACCGACTTTAACCTCAAACAGATTCATTAAACTAAACTGGTAAAATATACACTTTCTCAGACAAATTACCCCGGCAAAAGTAATACATACCTACCGCCGAGCTTCTTTCTACATAAAGGCGGCACTGTAATGTGTAATTAAGCGAAACACACAATGGCTCATTAAGCACTGCCTAGTAAAACAAATTGCGAATTTAATTTTGTAATTCCCCTTAAAATATCCCTGCACAAGAAAAAAAAGGCCAAATCCACCATCAAAGGGATTACACATAAATTATTCGCTCTCGCTGTATACGTGTACACATAAAAATATAAATTGTTTGAAATAAAAATAAAAACAAAAAAAAAAACTTGTCAAGGGTGTTGATAAGACGAAGATTTTAATTACTTTAATGTACTCTGTGCAGAAAACTCCAGACAACTTTGACATTAGCGCATACCTAGTGTTATAGGTTTGGCTGCGAAAATGCCACAACGCCAACCTAAACCTATACAACAACAGACACTTGAAGGAGTGCGCGCACCAAAAAAAATCCACACAAAACAAACTGGCGAAACTGGCAAAACCGGCTTTGAAAGTGTTGCGCGAAACCAAAGAGTAAGAGGACCGATAAAGGCGCACACAATCCAGCACATTGTTCCTTCAAGCACAATGTAACGACACACAAAGAGGAGAGAAAATCCAAAGGATTCTCGACTGAAATAGACGAGGTTTTCGTTTAATTAGCACTCAATTTACTTGTGCACGCGAAATTTAACTTTTCCCAGAGTAACTTTTCAATTTGTTGTTAAAAAAAAACGAAAAAGGAAAGGACGCTCAGAAAAACTGAACTGAAGTCAACCAGTGCTGGTGTAGTTGTTTTGGAAATCAAATTTCGACTGCAATTGTTTGGAAATATAAATAGTATGAACTATAAAGTGAGTGGCTGCACTGCTTACCTTTCCATTTCCGCTGTCCAGGATGACATTTTTAGCGAACTCCTGGGACACAACGGGGAGGACCAAACAGATATACCAAACAGGTCCCATGCGGAGGTTGGAAAAAGTACGTTTCAAGATCGTATATGTTGATGCGGTCTTGAAACCTCTTTAAGATGAGCCTTTCTAGATTACGCTGAGCGGCACCTACTAACAGAAACAATTTTTTTATAAATTTGTTCAATTTAAGGTGAAGATTATTCAGCACAATTTGGAGGTCCAATTTTTTACCTTTTTTATGAGCAGATCGGAACGTGTATCTTAAGTCTGTACTTATGGTAAAAAGGCGACCCAAAGTGAGCAGAAATCAGGGGTCAGATGGTTTAAGTAGAAAATCATGAAACGCTTTCGTTAGCATGAATGGTTTGCTGTAAGTTGCGGAAGCAATTCGTTTTTGCACACGAAAACGTTCAAATGTTTCGGCTAACAGAATGCCGACCCAGTAGTTAGCTCTCAAAATGGTTAACCATTTTGACTTTTGCTGGAAAATTGCTATTTTATAGTGGGGACGTCCAAGACTCCACATTACTAAGTCTGACAGCTGGCTGACGTGATATATCTGTGCTTTTATTGACCTAGATTAATCATGTCAGAAGGTTTTCCACTTGACGAATTGGTAGGCCGACAGGTCCAAAATTTCTAGACTGAGTACCTACTCCAATGTTTAAACGACTGGATTGTCTTTGACAGACGTTCACGAGAGGTTATTTTGATGAAGACACCTTATTTGTAGTAGGTACCCAACGTCGAACAAAAAGAACCTGACCATATTCGCTTTATGCACTCAGTCGATACTTAGACGCCATACCAAGAATATTTTCAGTACCAAGTTGATTACACCGATCAAGAATTTGTTCCTATAGTTCAACGTGGCCATCATTTCCGCGTCTGTAATGGTTTACCAAAGAGCCACACTCTCCCAATTTCTGCGAAAAAGGTATTAAAACGGCAGCAACAGTTTACAAGACGTCTATAGAACAGACGTGCATAGAACTGACTGAAATCGAAAATAATGGTGTATTCAAAATCATGTAGGAGTGGCTCAGGGTGAACACCTAATCCTGGCTTAATGTCAACGAATTTAAAAACTGAACCGATAGGACAACTGTTTGTTAAAGCTTCGACCCTGATAGTTGTTTCTTCCTTCTTTCTTTGTTCTAAAAGACACAATCAATGATCATGAGTAAAAAGGATAATTTTTGGGCTCCATCACTATAAATTTAAGAGGCTGTCGCTAAGCCCTTTGACTGTCTTTCTATGGCTTTTTATTTCATCCAGCGATCCTCTTTTTATTTTTGTGATGCCGTTTTTTCAATCACACATAAAAATACAGTCGAAAATGGTTAAAGCACTATTTTACTGTCAAAACTTGTAGGCTCGGTAAAAGGATACTAATAATCATATCGAGTGTCCAGGCTAAGTTTTACGAACTCACTATTTTCCACAAAAGCTAACCTTTGCCACCTACAAAACATTTTGGTCCTTGGTCTTTGAAAATCAGTACATCAAGGTTAGCATCTAACTCCAGCTTTGCAAGAATTGGGAAAGTTCCTACTTATATCATAAAAAGATGATCTTTAGGAGAAAAAGAGGACATTTAGGAGGTTAGTTTAGTAAGAAGAGGACTATATTTTGTTTTTGTTTTTTTGTAAAGGGAACACAGTAGCAAAAAAGGGGATTGTCCTCTTAAAAAGACGACGGATGGTCACCGTATTTATGGCTCTTTCGGAAAGCCAGTAAAATCTACTTAATTCTAAAGCCTTTATACTTTAAAGGTATAAGCACATATGATCCAATCCGAATCACGAAACAAACTCAAATGCGTTTTGTAGCAGTAAAACCGTGCAAACTACCATTTTACACACAATCCAATTGTACATTCCATCTCAATGGTTAGGTAGGTGTTTTATAAATTTCCATGGAAGAGTTCTGCGAATCCCGAACTACTGCCAGAGATGGCAAAATAATAATATCGCGTAAGCCGGCACCGTAAAACAGCTTCAAAGGCATTTACTCAGAAATTCATAATGACAGCAAATTCAATTTGTACAGAATAATTTGATAGATTTCCGATAAAAGCTTTTAAAAGTCTATTCGAGGTGATGAAAGGAAACGAATAATGCAATTTCCTGCGTACTTTATTTTATTTAATAATAATTCTCCCCCCTTTTCGCTTTAATATTTGTGGATGTTGGCATATAGCCAGCAGGGACACAATACACCATTTTTAACTTTAAGCTTTATTTATCGGTCGATGAAAAGAAAAAAAAAAACTTTCCGATAACTGCTTATTAAAAATGCCATATTATTTAAAATATATGCAAGGAACAGGGAACACTCTGCGATGGTAATGAGACTGAAACTCTCCCCCCCAAGCAAGGGTTGGTGTAAAATTTTCGTTCACGCTTCGGGCCAAGTGCAGCCAACTGAATTAAACCAAAAAACAAACGTCAATGGCCGCGCGCATCGCTTAAGTTAATGAAAAATGAATGCATTGTCCTTTCTGCACTTGCACAACTTTATTATTAAAATTTATTGGAGAGTATTAAATGTGTCACTGATGCGGAAAATTGTGAAATAACATAATGGAATGCCAATGCCGCCGACACCGCAACGGCTACACAGTGTGCGTGATAAAAATGGAACCAAAAACAAAAAAAAACTCCCATCCCATTAAAAACAAGAAAAAAAGAAATACATTCGGAATACGAGTACCTAGGATAATGAAATATAAAGCATTGGAGGGGACAAAAGCTGGATGGCGACAGCAAAGGACCATCCGAGCCCTCAAAGGCTTTGTCAATAATTTACTCCAAGCCATCAATTTTTTTAATTACATTTGATTGAACAATGTAGGGAAAATTACACAATACGGCCAGAACGAGAACGGGAATCGTCTGCCGAGCAATCAGAGTATGAGGTTTATAAAATATAGGTACCTACCTCACCATCCCCATCGGTGGATGGTTCTGTCTCTTTAAGCAGAGGGAGGCGTATGTCAAAAATCGGGTAATTGACTTCAAACTTGAATAATTTGCATGAAAAAGGGATTCACCACCAGAGGGTGCAAAAAGGAATAAATATGAAAGAGGGCTGGGATTTTTTTTTTTTTCCTTTTGATGTTTGTGGTCAGTGCAGAAATGCCGCTGAGAGTGATTGAAACAAATAAATTGGAGAAGGCTATACAAATTATTTACCAGGGGTAAGTGGTCGGTGTTCTAATGTAATGGATGAATACTTTCTGTAATTAAGATTGAAATGGGGACACATTCAGCCTACAGCTGCTCTCCAAACAACATAATTCAACTTGCAACTCTTTAAAGAATGCACAATCAGTTATTTTCGATGACAAATGTCCCCGATCTCCAAATCAAATCGCTATAGGTATAGTGGAGTGGAGTTTTATATCGGTACGAAAAAAAACCTCCACCACACATCTGAGGTTGAACATTTGGCCGCCCAATCTAGGAAATAGTTCGGTTGAATCTGCCGGTGAACCGCATTCAGTTTCAACTCTTTTTGATGTGTGCTAAGTGTGAACAGGTTTCATTCATTGAAGTGGCAACCACAGTGAAATTGATTTTGCAATTTACCGTACGAGTGACGTCCAGGAATGGCATTGATTTTGATTGCATCATTAGCGATTGTGTATATCAACAACTGTTGTGGCTTGTTATTTGGGTAGAAGTTTGATTAGCCTTGTTCATTTAAATATGAAAATTGTCTTCGGCATTATTTTAATGAATATCCATTTCGGTGTGTGTGTCTACTCGCATTCAAAATATAGGATAAAGATGGGCTTTCGTTAAAATCTATGTGATTATGATGGGGACATGGTTGTTGGGCGACATAGTAGCTTAGAAGGCTTCTGTCATAGCCAATGAAATTATGAGAGTCACGAATCATATTTTGGAGACCTTTGGTACGGTTAACCTTCTCAATTTACACCCAAGCCAGACTAAATAACCGACAGATCACTTGTTGATGAAGATACATTCATATCTGGGTGCATAGAATTCACAGTTCTACCTAGTCCTAAATCGGTCCTTAGCATAGGATCAAAAATCGATTGAAGAGTTTTATTCTTTCAGTGGATACCTATAGGTTCTTTGCTGGAATTTTTTTCTGTTCTTCGTTTTACAACCTACTTCTTTGCTATGCCTTACAAAACCGTCGAATGTTGTTTTGACCGCGATGTTCGGGATTATATTGAACTGGGAGACTACTCCTTCGTTCGCTCTCCTTTGTGGTGAGTTTAGCCAAGCATTTTACTTTGGAACTTACAACGCTTTTTGTACTCGTTTTTATGCGGTATTTTTTGTCATATCGTATTTTGACGGACAATTTAACATTTGGTCACATTTTCTGACGCCTTTCTGATCACGATAATTTATTTTAATTTGGAGCCATTTCTTGTCACGTTTTTGGGAGTGCTTTCTGACCCGTGTTCATGTCGTTTTTAAGCATTCTTCGGTAAATATTTTACTTTTTTTTGACACATTTGTGTTTCTTTTCACCAATCACCAATCTTTGTTTTTAGACCCGCAATTTACCACGTATTAGGAACATCTGACGCTTTTTTTTGTATTTTTGTGGATGTTTTTCAAGCAGTATTTCTGACATATTCTTGGGCGAATTGACGTGGGGTTTTTTTACATTTTTTTTTGTCACGTTTTTTGACTCGTCATCACAACTTATTCGATCTGCTTTCTACTCCAATTCTGACTGCTTTTTGCCAAGTTTTCTTGACAGTTTCTTATCCGTTTTGCAACGCGTTTTTATGGCTTTTCCGGACACTTTTTCAAATTTATTTCGGACTCCTTTTTTATGTCATTTCGGACGTCACAATTCTAGACTGAATTTTTTTTGGGACGTCTGTGTTTTTGGCTGATTTTTTTAACGTGTCCAAATGTTTTATACCCCTTTTGACACATATTTTGACTACTTTTTAGCTGACACATTTAAGCCATTTCTGATGGAGACGCACTTTGGTCCATATTTTTATACCAGCTTTTGCTGCCTCTTCGATCTGCTATTTAAGAGGTTCTTTGACTTGTTTTGTACCCGTTTCTGTCGACATTTTTACTCGTTGTTTATCGGATTTGTTGATGCGATTGTTGTCATATTATTAAGCGCTTTTTCGACGCTTTACGTGTGCACTTTTTACAAATATTTTGGAGCGTTTGTGAGAGGGTTTTTCATGTCGATTGGATTTTAAGTTTCTTTGTCAAACTTTTTTCCGAGTTTCTGACTTCTTTTAGTTTCATCTCTGGTCAGATTTTTTGGTGAGTTTTAATGCTTTTTTGGATCGTCTTTATCAACTTTCCCATGCGTTTTAAGGACGTTTCGTTTAAGTGTTTTTGAGCCCATTTTTTGACACTTTTTTTAACGACAGTAAACGAGTCTTACCGGAAGTATTTACTGATCAATTAACATTTCAGGTATCTTACTGAGGAGCTACCTCCATCACTCCATTTGCAACAAAACCACACGTGAGTGACATAAACTTTTTTACGATCCCACTACAAGTACGTATAGTCGTATACCTCTAAAACGAAAATCAATTAAACGTTATCCAACCTCGCTTACAAAATTTCGTTAGCCAGCACCATAGCAAAATATTTACTATGACACAAACGGATTAATAGCGCCCGAGATTCTATATACCTTCTCATTGTTATCTCGCTCTCAGTGCCGTTTAGCTCACCGAAATCATCCTTGCCAAAAGGGAACTACAGTGATAAAAATACCAAACAACGTAGATACACAAGCCCTATTCCTATAGAACGAATTCCTATTTTGTTAGTCACTACGATAACATTTGCTCAACCAGCCAGCGCAGCGCACCGTGTACAATGTACGACTGTTGTGATATTCCCAATTGTAATTGCCCGGGGCATAGCTATTGTGTTTCGTGTGTGCGGGTGAAGTTTAAAACGAGAAAAAAATCGACGGGGAGCGTGTAATCCTACAGCTTGTAGCCGGATATAGCGGCATCGGCAGTATAGCGTATATAGCGCAAGGATTACATTCATTCTATGGTGGATGGCTTGGCCCATTTATTAAGCAGGTGTTTAGAATGTAGTCGGTACTTATTTATGTGCAGGTGTTAACATGATTTACAGATATCTGTGCGCAAGGATGTGATATGAGGTGTAGGTACATTCGGTTGTTAATTATTATCAGGCTGGGAGCAACTCGAATCCGTGTGCATTTTAAGCATGATTAAGCCAACATACAATGGAGGATTTGATTTAGTTTAAAATGAGAACGATTTTAAAGACACACCATCGCCCAAAGCACCCTCAATTCTAATCACATCAATCTGAAATGTAGTTCACACCCCCTAAATGTAATCAATTTAAAAACACCAACACCGACGGTACAAGTAACCATTTCAACGTCAAAAAAGCAGCATCCTCCATGGGGGTGCTTCTCGAAAACGACAAATTAAAAGAAAACGACAAGTAGTTGTCGGGATAAAAACTTTCGCAAGTTCGCCATCATACTTAACTGCACGTATACACTCCAAATGGAAATCCCCAATGTATAGGTTTCTGAGGACCATGTGGCCATTGGCTTTACTATCTGGTGGGCTTCTTCGTTCTATGATCGCAGTCACATTGTCGTCACTGCCGATTGTTTTGACTTAGGGGTTGATGGGACCCCCGAGGAGGCAACGCTTTAATGATGCCATTAGGCTCAGATTATTTAAGTTTATCGAGCCACATAAAACCAATTAGTGGCTTGGATTACTGTCCCCTGTTGGCCTCTCCGTATTGAAGGTTGCCTAACATAACCTACCAGTATATACACAGTGAATTATATACCCACAGATATTAATTGCTGGGGTGTGTACTGTGTATATATATAGTGGAGTTGTTGTCGCGCCCCGTCCCGTTATTATCTCGCTGAAGTTATGACGGTATAATGAGGTGTTTTATGGTTAGTTAGGATACGCGTGATGTCCGGTGGTCGGGTGTAATTGCTTTTGTTCGACGTTCACTTTTGACGACAATTTTGAAGACAATTTTGGCGAGGTGAAGACTGAAGAGCAGAAAATTCGCAACTACTGATTTTTAGCTACAATTTTGGCATCAACTGATGAGATAGAGGTTTTTTTTTTGTTTTAGGTAAAAATTGAAAGATGCTCGTATTTGTCTCATTTCTAACTCAAACTGTCAGTACCTACCAGTAGTACGCATTTGTCTCATTTATCAATTTATCAAGGTGAGTTCGACTCGTCCATTCCATATTCGACATTGGTAAGATTTAAGCCAACTATATGCCGGCGTATTGCCCAAAATTGGACCTATCGGATGACCAAATGTCCAGCAAAACCAGAGAGACTATATGAGTCATTTACAACATAATGGTATGGAAAGGTTTTGAACTTGATGCGTAGTTAAAACAAGTAAAAGTGTTATCAGCGGCCTGGCCGATGCTTTGATACCCTCCACTACATACAAGTCATGCAAAATTGGCTTTGTGAGGGAGGTACCAGAACTACTTGACCGACATAGCCCATTTTCAATACCAACCTGACGCCGATAAAAAGAAGTCCTTTCACCGAATTTCATTCACCTACGTCAATTACTTTGGGCGCTATCGTGCTTTCAATAGACAGACAGACAGACAGACAGACAGACGGACATGGCTAAATCGATTCAGAATGTGATCCTGATTCAGAATATATATACTTTACGAGGTCTCCGGTGACTCCTTCTTGGCGTTACAAATGTATTGGCAAAGTGAATATACCTTCCTCTGGAGGGTATAAAAATCGAAGGTAACGAAAAGGCGGATGCTTTGGCTAGAAACGGTATTGAAATGAACGTCAGTGAAGGGAACACGTCCTTATACTCCCAGTGATTAGAAAATTTATGGCATAATAGTAAAAGGGGCCAACTCATCCGGGGAGGACCCTTCCACCTATTGCACTATATGGGCGAATTTAGACAAAAAGAAAACAACCAGCCTTCTGGCGCTAAACAGACAGCCTCTATCTATATAATCACTATGGCTCTGTGGCTTTGAAGTCATGCTCCGTGTAAATGGAGAACAGAGTCCAATGAATTAAGCAGAAGATGCTTTGCCACTGACCCACTCTACAAGAACGACGCCTGAGCACCCTAGGTCCTACGTTCTTTGTAAACCGGTTTTCAAATATTCGATCTACTTCACTTCAACTTGCTTCCAAGCCAGTTACTCAATTGGCTTTAGTTTGTTGCATCTTTTTTCACTTTCAGGAACGTCAACTGACCTAACCTAACCTTACCTAGAGTTCGGATAAAAATCAAATTCAAATTATTCGTCGAAAGTGCATCGCGCTTAATGAATAACCTTTGAGTTATAAGAAAAGTCTGTCGATTTGTTGCTCAAGTACAGACGTAGACTGACAATTGAGACTCATTTCAACAACTTGCATCTATTGGCATCAGTCAATTTCAGGAGCAACAATTTTACAGCGAAAACTCACCAAGTAGGTATGTATATAGGTACCCGTTCCTACATATAATAATCGCCAAAAAAAATGACCATTCAGTTTGACGAGGGAAGTTTATCATTTACAGCTCATTTGAATATATTTCCTCCCCCGAGATAAAACTCCCCATTTGCACTGCACCCTCGGGACTTACCCTCGTGTCTTTTGTTCCTATAAACAGACACATCTCGCTTCTGGCTGATTTTAGAATTGATTTACATAAACGTTGATTGGAAATAATTTCCATCTCTTCGATGAAGTACGAGCTTGTCGATTTGGGGGGCAAATCATCCATCAGCACTGTCGACAACTCCCGTTTTGTAGCACATTAAAAATTAGCCAAAGCTGAATTGCAAAGGGTCTTCCAGATATGATCCCACATCCATCTATCCTTTGTTGGACTAAAATTAATTAAAGAAGAGAATAAAAAAGAAATTAGATAACTCATCTAGCAGACTTGGTTTTTCCTTTTTTTTTGTCGTGTGCTGTTGCGCATCAGAAGTCACAGAGTGGCATAGTATATTATACTTCCGGCAAAGCCAAGCGAACCGATAATTCAATTATTGATTTTAATTTAAACGTCAAGAGTAATTAATACTTTGGGAAAGTTTGTTCTAGCGGAAATGCACAAAAGTACCCTTCTTAATGGACTTGAAAGAAGGACGACTCATTATGGACACACTAGACAGAAGAGGAATTTTACGAGGGGAGGAGAACGCCCACAGTATCCTTCTTTTGGAAGTGATGGTCAACCTGACTATACAAATGTTGTGACTTCTAATTAGCATTTTAATCGATGGGTACTATAATGGAAATTTAGAATGAACCGACCTTGCCCCACAGTAATTGCGTAGAGTATCCGATTTGCGCCCCTTCGCTGTGCCAATTGCATTTTGTCCTAAAAAAAGGATGCATTCGCCGTGCATGTATAGCCGAAGTAACGCGCTAATACCTAAATAAACGATGCACTTACTGTCAGTGGAGCTGCCTATCAGTAGGTATGTATGCGTCCAACGGAAAAACGTCGTTATTTCGCCTAAACGCAGAAAGGACGACAGGCATACCAGACCCAGGATAAAATCATCGTCGATGTTGTTGCATTGCGAAACCAAACAGAGGAAAAAGCCCGTGACCAGTTCAGCTGTCTAGTTGATACCATTACCGTACAGTTGCATATAACAGAGTGCAGTATAAATCCTCGAGGGTGACATTTCGTTGTTTAATGGCCGAATGAATCGCTTACAGACGGCAGACAACCGACCAGTAAAGGTATAAGACAGAGAGGACGTCTCCTATTGTGTGTGTGTGTGTAGTTTGTGCGCGGAACCTTCTGCTGTGGTGATTTACATTTGGACATTGGACATGTCAATGCTGTTATTCCGAACTAAATAGGTCACACGCATGAGATGGTGTTCTGAAATTCGTGGTTTAATTTAATGAGGCTCTCGTCCTCGATCTGCGATGTATGCTGTTAGAGGAAGTCATGGCCCGGGATTCATTTTGAATTATTTCGCACTCTGGGCCAAAATCAGGCAGCGAACCCTGGAGCGCCTTAATTGGAATAATGTTTGCAGTTCAGTCTTATTATAATTAAAACCAAAAAAAGCTTACCTGCCTGTTAGTATCGAGTTTTTTTGTTGTTAAATTAATCATTTAAATAATAATTATTTATTTATTAAGGTAATTGTTTGGCTAAATTGTTCAGCAACTCTGTTTTCACGTTTGCTGCAACAACAATCATTCCACACGGTAAATGTGTCGTCTGCGATTCTTGGATGAACTCGCGGGCGAACGAAGGAACCAATGATGAAATGAGTAGTTTTCAGATAAAGAGAAGTGTTGCGCAGGTTCTGTTTAAAGGTCGGCTTTGTAAAATCAAGACGATAATTTATCACTTGAGCTGCGGATTTAATAACTAAAGTCGTGCTAAAGAATTAGTTGCGCATGGGTATTTGCAAGCCTTCTTCGAAAGGTAAAATCATCCAAAATGAGGAAGGAGTCAAGTGACTCCTGATCACGGATTTTTTTTATCCTAGTGTGAGAAGTGACTCCTTGTGAAAATAAATCAGTACAGTATCACAAGGTTTTTTTCTGCAAGACACTAACCTACGAAAGTTCTTTAAAACCAATGAATTCCTATCTTAACCAAGTCGTGTCTATTTCATCTGACTTACTCATGAATTATGAAACAAGACTGCGATCTCATCGTCTTCGAATCGCATTGTGTCCGTTGACAGTTTTCACAAATTGGGCTCTTTTTTTGATGGAAATTTTAAGAAAACGTGAGATACTGTCATGGACGGCAGCTAACTTGAGACAAAGCCCAGTGGTAGAACTGCCGATGAGTCTACTCATATGAGAATTTGTAGTGAAAAATCACTTGGGAGTTGTGACGACTTTACAATACAAAAAAGCGCCAGTAACATTATTTGTCTTTCGACTGTGTCTCTTGGTACATACAGTGGTAATTACTTTAATTTTTAGTGTCCAGGCGAAATTTTTCGAACTCACAATGGCGAAAATTTTCCATACAAAATTGCATATTGTGAATTACAAAATATTTAGTGTGATAGTAAAAATATTTTTTTTGAGGCTCTTTAACTCAATCGAAAGCGTTTTGCATTGAAAAACTGTCAAACAAAAGAAATTCAACGGTTGAAGAACTAACTATCCAAGCACGGAAAAGGGAGAAAAAAGTTCCAAAGATGGATGAGGTTGTTGAGAGGGTGGTCATAGTGCCTTGCTTATAACACAGTTTCTTCAGTGACATTAGGAAGGCATTAAGGGGCCTTCTTCATAAGTAACAAACTACGCACCTGTTTAGTAATTTTGATGCGACTTGTGTTCATCTTAAGGTTTTTACTTCACTACACCATGTCTGACAAACATCCGAGAGTGTAATTGTCATGAAAAAGCTTCCCAATTTAGACGGTCGGACTCGGTATAAGATTGTAGGTCCCTTTATTAAAACTCACTTAAAACGACTGGTTGAGGAAGCTAGGCCTAGGGTAGCTATACGAACCTGTTGCAGTAACCGTTAATTTTTATATTATTTGACTTGTGTCCTTTAAGAATTATAACAAGTCCACAACTCTCTGTCCAATTGCTGGCCCCCACTGCGCTCACAGCAACACGTTTCTTGGTAGTAATATCAACTCCAGGTGGAAGTAAAAACAACTCCTTATCCCATACCTAACCCTACAGTCGCCACTTCTCAAATTTATATATAAACCAGAATAATAGTCCCACGTAGTGATGGAAGGATTTGCCATCTCCATCATCCATAACCATCGTCAACATAGAAATCCTTACGACAAGGTCTTAACGTCTTCAGATTAACCAAGAAATAAACCGCTCTAATGACAAAGTTATTACACGGT
This sequence comes from Cheilosia impressa, assembly GCA_948293265.1. Classification (NCBI taxonomy): domain Eukaryota; kingdom Metazoa; phylum Arthropoda; class Insecta; order Diptera; family Syrphidae; genus Cheilosia; species Cheilosia impressa. The sequence continues at coordinate 51,161,559 of OX411884.1, read as the reverse complement.
CGGTGCGCCCCTCCATAGAGACAGAGAGAGCAATATCATCTTCGTGGATATTTTATATGGCTGGAGTGTGGTGGTTTGGTTTTAGGCAATTCCCCAATGACTCCACACTGGCTTATGCCGCTGGCGTTTAAGTTTAACGCTTTTTGGATTGCTATTGCTGCCCAAAAATGTCTTCCTCGTACGTGACTTGAGTATAGCGCGAGTAGGTACCGAATTAATTAGTTCCAAAGTGCACGTACATACTAAGGACGCAGTTGAAAGGGAATTTCCCATTCAAGAGTGGACTATTATGAAAGTTGCATGGGGTATGCGTTCGTCTATACCTGGAGTTGAATACATATCCCTGGAAACATTCGGAGAAGATATGAGTTCCTTGCACTCCAAGTACGCATTACAAACTCTCAAGTCTAGACAACGAGTGCTGGAAATTCACACAACCATTCATTAGACTGGCTGTGCATTATTATGCAGCCGCTCGCATGTATCCATCATACTTCTGCTTCACTCGCTGACCCACTTGGTTTGAAATTCAATTTCACTGGCGGCGGCGCTTCAACAACATCAATCAATCATGTGTAATATTCAGTTTTGAATCAGAAATCAATTTGAATCAAATTAATCCGAACAAAACGCGAATGTGTATATACATAAACACAGAGTATCTCTGTATAAATATTCGATTGCTCGATTTGAATAGAACAAAAATAAATGAAAATAACAACAGAAACTATACGTGAGTATGTATTTGGGTATATAATATAAAAGTACCTAATAGCAACAGCAGCTATTGTGCCACATCATCGGGAATCGCATTCATCATTTTTATTTATGCAGCAATCTAACTCGATGATTAATGATATCGCCCGTCGATCGAACTAGTACAGCATAGAGTGAGAGTAATTTTCAAGGATACAAATATGAAAACAAAATTGATTACTACTTGCCAGAGCTTTGACTGATTATCCAAATAACACATAGCTATCTGTTTTGCAAACCTTTGTAAGAGCATGACGGCTGTAAATAATAATTATTGCAATAGTTTTAATAAATATATTACTTCACAGTTAATAACAGTGTTTAATAACGGATAAATCACTGAAACGTCAACAGCTGTAAGCCCGGTTTCAAATGGGTTGTTGGTTTTTATTTTTTTTGGTAATTTATGTGACAGTGGTCGAAGTTGCGAGTTGTAAAGTGTGGGCCATCTAGTGGTTTCTTTTTAAAGCATAGGTTTTTTTGACTGCTGAGCTGTTTCCCGCTCTAGTTCTTGACAGAAAGTCAGTATTATAAATCCTATTATAAGAAATGAGTCGCTTTATGCTTGAACAACGCTGGAAGATGAAGAGCCATATTAACCGTCTTTTTCTAACTGAAATTCAAGGGTTCAAGGGTTCAAAGGTTCAAAGGTTCAAAGGTTCAAAGGTTCAAAGGTTCAAAGGTTCAAAGGTTCAAAGGTTCAAGGGTTCAAGAGTTCAAGTTTTCAAAGGTTCAAAGGTTCAAAGGTTCAAGGGTTCAAGGGTTCAAAGGTTCAAAGGTTCAAAGGTTCAAAGGTTCAAAGGTTCAAAGGTTCAAAGGTTCAAAGGTTCAAAGGTTCAAAGGTTCAAAGGTTCAAAGGTTCAAAGGTTCAAAGGTTCAAAGGTTCAAAGGTTCAAAGGTTCAAAGGTTCAAAGGTTCAAAGGTTCAAAGGTTCAAAGGTTCAAAGGTTCAAAGGTTTAAAGGTTCAAAGGTTCAAAGGTTTAAAGGTTCAAGGGTTCAAAGGTTCAAAGGTTCAAAGGTTCAAAGGTTCAAAGGTTCAAAGGTTCAAAGGTTCAAAGGTTCAAAGGTTCAAACGTTCAAAGGTTCAAATGTTCAAAGGTTCAAAGGTTCAAAGGTTCAAAAGTTCAAAGGTTCAAAGGTTCAAAGGTTCAAAGGTTCAAAGGTTCAAAGGTTCAAAGGTTCAAGGGTTCAAAGGTTCAAAGGCTCAAGGGTTCAAATATTCAAGGGTTCAAGGGTTAAAAGGTTCAAAGGTTCAAAGGTTCAAAAGTTCAAAGGTTCAAAGGTTCAAAGGTTCAAAGGTTCAAATGTTCAAAGGTTCAAAGGTTCAAAAGTTCAAAGGTTCAAAGGTTCAAAGGTTTAAAGGTTCAAAGGTTCAAAGGTTTAAAGGTTCAAAGGTTCAAAAATGAAGGGTTCAAAGGGTCAAAGGTTCAAAGGTTCAAAATTTCATAGGTTCAAATTCTCAAAGGTTCAAAGGTTCAAATGTTCAAAGGTTCAAAGGTTCAAAGGTTCAAAGGTTCAAAGGTTCAAAGGTTCAAAGGTTCAAAGGTTCAAGTTTTCAAAGGTTCAAGGGTTCTAAGGTTCAAAGGTTCAAAGGTTCAAAGGTTCAAAGGTTCAAAGGTTCAAAGGTTCAAAGGTTCAAAGGTTCAAAGGTTCAAAGTTTCAAGGGTTCAAAGGTTCAAAGGTTCAAAGGTTCAAAGGTTCAAGGGTTCAAAGGTTCAAAGGCTCAAGGGTTCAAATATTCAAGGGTTCAAGGGTTCAAAGGTTCAAAGGTTCAAAGGTTCAAAGGTTCAAAGGTGCAAAGGTTCAAAGGTTCAAAGGTTCAAAAGTTCAAAGGTTCAAAGGTTCAAAGGTTCAAAGGTTCAAAGGTTCAAAGGTTCAAAGGTTCAAGGGTTCAAAGGTTCAAAGGTTCAAAGGCTCAAGGGTTCAAATATTCAAGGGTTCAAGGGTTCAAAGGTTCAAAGGTTCAAAGGTTCAAAGGTTCAAAGGTTCAAAGGTTCAAAGGTTTAAAGGTTCAAAGGTTCAAAGGTTCAAAGGTTCAAAGGTTCAAAGGTTCAAAGGTTCAAAGGTTCAAAGGTTCAAAGGTTCAAAGGTTTAAAGGTTCAGAGGTTCAAAGGTTTAAAGGTTCAAAGGTTCAAAAGATGAAGGGTTCAAAGGGTCAAAGGTTCAAATTCTCAAAGGTTCATAGGTTCAAATTCTCAAAGGTTCAAAGGTTCAAATGTTCAAAGGTTCAAAGGTTCAAAGGTTCAAAGGTTCAAAGGTTCAAATGTTCAAGTTTTCAAAGGTTCAAGGGTTCAAAGGTTCAAAGGTTCAAAGGTTCAAAGGTTCAAGGGTTCAAGGGTTCAAAGGTTCAAAGGTTCAAGTTTTCAAAGGTTCAAGAGTTCAAAGGTTCAAATGTTCAAAGGTTCAAAGGTTCAAAGGTTCAAAGTTTCAAGGGTTCAAAGGTTCAAAGGTTCAAAGGTTCAAGGGTTCAAAGGTTCAAAGGTTCAAAGGTTCAAAGGTTCAAAGGTTCAAAGGTTCAAGGGTTCAAGGGTTCAAAGGTTCAAAGGTTCAAGTTTTCAAAGGTTCAAGGGTTCAAAGGTTCAAAGGTTCAAAGGTTCAAAGGTTCAAAGGTTCAAAGGTTCAAAGGTTCAAAGGTTCAAAGTTTCAAGGGTTCAAAGGTTCAAAGGTTCAAAGGTTCAAAGGTTCAAGGGTTCAAAGGTTCAAAGGCTCAAGGGTTCAAATATTCAAGGGTTCAAGGGTTCAAAAGTTCAAAGGTTCAAAGGTTCAAAGGTTCAAAGGTTCAAAGGTTCAAAGGTTCAAAGGTTCAAAGGTTCAAAGGTTCAAAAGTTCAAAGGTTCAAAGGTTCAAAGGTTCAAAGGTTCAAAGGTTCAAAGGTTCAAAGGTTCAAAGGTTCAAAGGTTCAAAGGTTCAAAGGTTCAAAGGTTCAAAGGTTCAAAGGTTCAAGGGTTCAAAGGTTCAAAGGTTCAAAGGCTCAAGGGTTCAAATATTCAAGGGTTCAAGGGTTCAAAGGTTCAAAGGTTCAAAGGTTCAAAGGTTCAAAGGTTCAAAGGATCAAAGGTTTAAAGGTTCAAAGGTTCAAAGGTTCAAAGGTTCAAAGGTTCAAAGGTTCAAAGGTTCAAAGGTTCAAAGGTTCAAAGGTTCAAAGTTTCAAGGGTTCAAAGGTTCAAAGGTTCAAAGGTTCAAAGGTTCAAAGGTTTAAAGGTTCAAAGGTTCAAAGGTTCAAAGGTTCAAAGGTTCAAAGGTTCAAAGGTTCAAAGGTTCAAAGGTTCAAAGGTTCAAAGTTTCAAGGGTTCAAAGGTTCAAAGGTTCAAAGGTTCAAAGGTTCAAGGGTTCAAAGGTTCAAAGGTTCAAAGGCTCAAAGGTTCAAAGGTTCAAAGGTTCAAAGGTTCAAATGTTCAAAGGTTCAAAGGTTCAAAGGTTCAAAGGTTTAAAGGTTCAAAGGTTCAAAGGTTTAAAGGTTTAAAGGTTCAAGGGTTCAAAATTTCACAGGTTCAAAGGTTCAAAGGTTCAAAGGTTCAAAGGTTCAAAGGTTCAAAGGTTCAAAGGTTCAAATGTTCAAAGGTTCAAAGGTTCAAAGGTTCAAAGGTTCAAAGGTTCAAAGGTTCAAAGGTTCAAAGGTTCAAAGGTTCAAAGGTTCAAAGGTTCAAAGGTTCAAAGGTTCAAAGGTTCAAAGGTTCAAAGGTTCAAAGGTTCAAATGTTCAAAGGTTCAAAGGTTTAAAGGTTCAAGGGTTCAAAATTTCAAAGGTTCAAAAGTTCAGAGGTTCAAAGGTTCAAAGGTTCAAAGGTTCAAATGTTCAAAGGTTCAAAGGTTCAAAGGTTCAAAAGTTCAAAATTTCAAAGGTTCAAAGGTTCAAAGGTTCAAAGGTTCAAGGGTTCAAAGGTTCAAAGGTTCAAAGGCTCAAGGGTTCAAATATTCAAGGGTTCAAGGGTTAAAAGGTTCAAAGGTTCAAAGGTTCAAAGGTTCAAAAGTTCAAAGGTTCAAAGGTTCAAAAGTTCAAAGGTTCAAAGGTTCAAATGTTCAAAGGTTCAAAGGTTCAAAGGTTCAATAGTTCAAAGGTTCAAAGGTTCAAAGGTTCAAAGGTTTAAAGGTTCAAAGGTTCAAAGGTTTAAAGGTTCAAAGGTTCAAAGGTTCAAGAGTTGAAGGGTTCAAAGGGTCAAAGGTTCAAAGGTTCAAAGGTTCAAAGGTTCAAATTCTCAAAGGTTCAAAGGTTCAAAGGTTCAAAGGTTCAAAGGTTCAAAGGTTAAAAGGTTCAAGTTTTCAAAGGTTCAAGGGTTCAAAGGTTCAAAGGTTCAAAGGTTCAAAGGTTCAAGGGTTCAAGGGTTCAAAGGTTCAAAGGTTCAAAGGTTCAAGTTTTCAAAGGTTCAAGGGTTCAAAGGTTCAAAGGTTCAAAGGTTCAAAGTTTCAAGGGTCCAAAGGTTCAAAGGTTCAAAGGTTCAAAGGTTCAAAGGTTCAAAGGTTCAAGGGTTCAAAGGTTCAAAGGTTCAAAGGTTCAAAGGTTCAAAGGTTCAAAGTTTCAAAGGTTCAAAGGTTTAAAGTTTCAAGGGTTCAAAGGTTCAAAGGTTCAAAAGTTCAAAGGTTCAAAGGTTCAAAGGTTCAAAGGTTCAAGGGTTCAAAGGTTCAAAGGTTCAAAGTTTCAAAGGTTCAAAGGTTTAAAGGTCCAAAAGTTTAAAGGTTCAAAGGTTCAAAAGTTGAAGGGTTCAAAGGGTCAAAGGTTCAAAGGTTCAAAGGTTCAAAGGTTCAAAGGTTCAAAGGTTCAAATTCTCAAAGGTTCAAAGGTTCAAATGTTCAAAGGTTCAAAGGTTCAAAGGTTCAAAGGTTCAAAGGTTCAAAGGTTCAAAGGTTCAAAGGTTCAAAGGTTCAAAGGTTCAAAGGTTCAAGTTTTCAAAGGTTCAACTGTTCATAGGTCCAAAGGTTCAAAGTTTCAAGGGTTCAAAGGTTTAAAGGTTCAAAGGTTTAAAGGTTCAAAGGTTCAAAGGTTCAAAAGCTTAAGGGTTCAAAGGGTCAAAGGTTTAAAGGTTCAAAGGTTCAAAGGTTCAAAGGTTCAAAGGTGTAAAGGTTCAAAGGTTCAAAGGTTTAAAGGTTCAAGGGTTCAAAGGTTCAAAGGTTCAAAGGTTCAAAGGTTCAAAGGTTCAAAGGTTCAAAGGTTCAAAGGTTCAAGTTTTCAAAGGTTCAAGGGTTCAAAGGTTCAAAGGTTCAAAGGTTCAAAGGTTCAAAGGTTCAAAGGTTTAAAGGTTCAAAGGTTCCAAGGGATAAAGGTTCAAGGGTTCAAAGGTTTAAAGGTTCAAAGGTTCAAAGGTTCAAAGGTTCAAAGGTTCAAGTTTTCAAAGGTTCAAGGGTTCAAAGGTTCAAAGGTGCAAAGGTTCAAAGGTTCAAAGGTTCAAAGGTTCAAAGGTTCAAAGGTTTAAAGGTTCAAAGGTTCAAAGGTTCAAAGGTTCAAAGGTTTAAAGGTTCAAAGGTTCAAAGGCTCAAGGGCTCAAAGGTTCAAAGGCTCAAGGGTTCAAATATTCAAGGGTTCAAGGGTTCAAAGGTTCAAAGGTTCAAAGGTTCAAAGGTTCAAAGGTTCAAAGGTTCAAAGTTTCAAGCGTTCAAAGGTTCAAAGGTTCAAAGGTTCAAAGGTTCAAAGGTTCAAAGGTTCAAGGGTTCAAAGGTTCAAGGGTTCAAATGTTCAAAGGTTCAAAGGTTCAAAGGTTCAAGGGTTCAAGGGTTCACAGGTTCAAGTTTTCAAAGGTTCAAACGTTCAAAGGTTCAAAGGTTCAAAGGTTCAAAGGTTCAAAGGCTCAATGGTTCAAAGGTTCAAAGGCTCAAGGGTTCAAATATTCAAGGGTTCAAGGGTTCAAAGGTTCAAAGGTTCAAAGGTTCAAAGGTTCAAAGGTTCAAAGGTTCAAAGGTTCAAAGGTTCAAAGGTTCAAAGGTTCAAAGGTTCAAAGGTTCAAAAGTTAAAAGGTTCAAAGGTTCAAAGGTTCAAAGGTTCAAAGGTTCAAAGGTTCAAAGGTTCAAAGGTTCAAAGGTTCAAAGGCTCAAGGGTTCAAATATTCAAGGGTTCAAGGGTTAAAAGGTTCAAAGGTTCAAAGGTTCAAAAGTTCAAAGGTTCAAAGGTTCAAAGGTTCAAAGGTTCAAATGTTCAAAGGTTCAAATGTTCAAAGGTTCAAAGGTTTTAAGGTTCAAAAGTTCAAAGGTTCAAAAGTTCAGAGGTTTAAAGGTTCAAAGGTTCAAAGGTTTAAAGGCTCAAAGGTTCAAAAGTTGAAGGGTTCAAAGGGTCAAAGGTTCAAAGGTTCAAAATTTCATAGGTTCAAATTCTCAAAGGTTCAAAGGTTCAAATGTTCAAAGGTTCAAAGGTTCAAAGGTTCAAAGATTCCAAGGTTCAAGTTTTCAAAGGTTCAAGGGTTCAAAGGTTCAAAGGTTCAAAGGTTCAAAGGTTCAAGGGTTCAAGGGTTCAAAGGTTCAAAGGTTCAAGTTCTCAAAGGTTCAAGAGTTCAAAGGTTCAAAGGTTCAAATATTCAAGGGTTCAAGGGTTCAAAGGTTCAAAGGTTCAAAGGTTCAAGTTTTCAAAGGTTCAAGGGTTAAAAGGTTCAAAGGTTCAAAGGTTCAAAAGTTCAAAGGTTCAAAGGTTCAAAGGTTCAAAGGTTCAAATGTTCAAAGGTTCAAAGGTTCAAAGGTTCAAATGTTCAAAGGGTCAAAGGTTCAAAGGTTCAAAGGTTCAAAGGTTCAAAGGTTCAAAGGTTCAAAGGCTCAAGGGTTCAAAGGTTCAAAGGCTCAAGGGTTCAAATATTCAAGGGTTCAAGGGTTCAAAGGTTCAAAGGTTCAAAGGTTCAAAGGTTCAAAGGTTCAAAGGTTCAAAGGTTCAAAGGCTCAAGGGTTCAAAGGTTCAAAGGTTCAAGGGTTCAAAGGTTCAAAGGTTCAAAGGTTCAAAGGTTCAAAGGTTCAAAGGTTCAAAGGTTCAAAGGTTCAAAGGTTCAAAGGTTCAAAGGTTCAAAGGTTCAAGGGTTCAAGGGTTCAAAGGTTCAAAGGTTCAAGTTTTCAAAGGTTCAAGGGTTCAAAGGTTCAAAGGTTCAAAGGTTCAAAGGTTCAAGGGTTCAAGGGTTCAAAGGTTCAAGTTTTCAAAGGTTCAAGAGTTCAAAGGTTCAAAGGTTCAAAGGTTCAAAGGCTCAAGGGTTCAAAGGTTCAAGGGTTCAAAGGTTCAAAGGTTCAAAGGTTCTAAGCTTCAAAGGTTCAATGGTTCAAGGGTTCAAAGGTTCAAAGGTTCAAGTTTTCAAAGGTTCAAGGGTTCAAAGGTTCAAAGGTTCAAAGGTTCAAAGGTTCAAAGGTTCAAGGGTTCAAGGGTTCAAAAGTTCAAAGGTTCAAGTTTTCAAAGGTTCAAGAGTTCAAAGGTTCAAAGGTTCTAAGGTTCAAAGGTTCAAAGGTTCAAAGGTTCAAAGTTTCAAGGGTTCAAAGGTTCAAAGGTTCAAAGGTTCAAAGGTTCAAGGGTTCAAAGGTTCAAAGGTTCAAAGGTTCAAAGGTTCAAAGGTTCAAAGGTTCAAAGGTTCAAAGGTTCAAGGGTTCAAGGGTTCAAAGGTTCAAAGGTTCAAGTTTTCCAAGGTTCAAGGGTTCAAAGGTTCAAAGGTTCAAAGGTTCAAAGGTTCAAAGGTTCAAAGGTTCAAAGGTTCAAAGGTTCAAAGGTTCAAAGGTTCAAAGGTTCAAAGGTTCAAAGTTTCAAGGGTTCAAAGGTTCAAAGGTTCAAAGGTTCAAAGGTTCAAAGGTTCAAAGGTTCAAGGGTTCAAAGGTTCAAATGTTCAAAGGTTCAAGTTTTCCAAGGTTCAAGGGTTCAAAGGTTCAAAGGTTCAAAGGTTCAAAGGTTCAAAGGTTCAAAGGTTCAAAGGTTCAAAGGTTCAAAGTTTCAAGGGTTCAAAGGTTCAAAGGTTCAAAGGTTCAAAGGTTCAAGGGTTCAAAGGTTCAAAGGTTCAAATGTTCAAAGGTTCAAAGGTTCAAAGGTTCAAGGGTTCAAAGGTTCAAAGGTTCAAAGGCTCAAGGGTTCAAATATTCAACGGTTCAAGGGTTCAAAGGTTCAAAGGTTCAAAGGTTCAAAGGTTCAAAGGTTCAAACGTTCAAAGGTTCAAAGGTTCAAAGGTTCAAAGGTTCAAAGGTTCAAAGGTTCAAAGGTTCAAAGGTTCAAGGGTTCAAGGGTTCAAAGGTTCAAAGGTTCAAGTTTTCAAAGGTTCAAGGGTTCAAAGGTTCAAAGGTTCAAAGGTTCAAAGGTTCAAAGGTTCAAAGGTTCAAAGGTTCAAGGGTTCAAAGGTTCAAAGGTTCAAATGTTCAAAGGTTCAAAGTTTCAAAGGTTCAAGGGTTCAAAGGTTCAAAGGTTCAAAAGCTCAAGGGTTCAAATATTCAAGGGTTCAAGGGTTCAAAGGTTCAAAGGTTCAAAGGTTCAAAGGTTCAAACGTTCAAAGGTTCAAAGGTTCAAAGGTTCAAAGGTTCAAAGGTTCAAAGGTTCAAAGGTTCAAAGGTTCAAAGGCTCAAGGGTTCAAAGGTTCAAAGGCGCAAGGGTTCAAATATTCAAGTTTTCAAGGGTTCAAAGGTTCAAAGGTTCAAAGGTTCAAAGGTTCAAAGGTTCAAAGGTTCAAAGGTTCAAAGGTTCAAAGTTTCAAGGGTTCAAAGGTTCAAATGTTCAAAGGTTCAAAGGTTCAAAGGTTCAAGGGTTCAAAGGTTCAAAGGTTCAAAGGCTCAAGGGTTCAAATATTCAAGGGTTCAAGGGTTCAAAGGTTCAAAGGTTCAAAGGTTCAAAGGTTCAAAGGTTCAAAGGTTCAAAGGTTCAAAGGTTCAAAGGTTCAAAGGTTCAAAGGTTCAAAGGTTCAAAGGTTCAAAGGTTCAAAGGTTCAAAGGTTCAAAGGTTCAAGGGTTCAAGGGTTCAAAGGTTCAAGTTTTCAAAGGTTCAAGAGTTCAAAGGTTCAAAGGTTCAAAGGTTCAAAGGCTCAAGGGTTCAAAGGTTCAAGGGTTCAAAGGTTCAAAGGTTCAAAGGTTCTAAGCTTCAAAGGTTCAATGGTTCAAGGGTTCAAAGGTTCAAAGGTTCAAGTTTTCAAAGGTTCAAAGGTTCAAAGGTTCAAAGGTTCAAAGGTTCAAAGGTTCAAGGGTTCAAGGGTTCAAAAGTTCAAAGGTTCAAGTTTTCAAAGGTTCAAGAGTTCAAAGGTTCAAAGGTTCTAAGGTTCAAAGGTTCAAATGTTCAAAGGTTCAAAGTTTCAAGGGTTCAAAGGTTCAAAGGTTCAAAGGTTCAAAGGTTCAAGGGTTCAAAGGTTCAAAGGTTCAAAGGTTCAAAGGTTCAAAGGTTCAAAGGTTCAAAGGTTCAAAGGTTCAAGGGTTCAAGGGTTCAAAGGTTCAAAGGTTCAAGTTTTCCAAGGTTCAAGGGTTCAAAGGTTCAAAGGTTCAAAGGTTCAAAGGTTCAAAGGTTCAAAGGTTCAAAGGTTCAAAGGTTCAAAGGTTCAAAGGTTCAAAGGTTCAAAGTTTCAAGGGTTCAAAGGTTCAAAGGTTCAAAGGTTCAAAGGTTCAAAGGTTCAAGGGTTCAAAGGTTCAAATGTTCAAAGGTTCAAGTTTTCCAAGGTTCAAGGGTTCAAAGGTTCAAAGGTTCAAAGGTTCAAAGGTTCAAAGGTTCAAAGGTTCAAAGGTTCAAAGGTTCAAAGGTTCAAAGTTTCAAGGGTTCAAAGGTTCAAAGGTTCAAAGGTTCAAAGGTTCAAGGGTTCAAAGGTTCAAAGGTTCAAATGTTCAAAGGTTCAAAGGTTCAAAGGTTCAAGGGTTCAAAGGTTCAAAGGTTCAAAGGCTCAAGGGTTCAAATATTCAACGGTTCAAGGGTTCAAAGGTTCAAAGGTTCAAAGGTTCAAAGGTTCAAAGGTTCAAACGTTCAAAGGTTCAAAGGTTCAAAGGTTCAAAGGTTCAAAGGTTCAAAGGTTCAAAGGTTCAAAGGTTCAAGGGTTCAAGGGTTCAAAGGTTCAAAGGTTCAAGTTTTCAAAGGTTCAAGGGTTCAAAGGTTCAAAGGTTCAAAGGTTCAAAGGTTCAAAGGTTCAAAGGTTCAAAGGTTCAAGGGTTCAAAGGTTCAAAGGTTCAAATGTTCAAAGGTTCAAAGGTTCAAAGGCTCAAGGGTTCAAATATTCAACGGTTCAAGGGTTCAAAGGTTCAAAGGTTCAAAGGTTCAAAGGTTCAAAGGTTCAAACGTTCAAAGGTTCAAAGGTTCAAAGGTTCAAAGGTTCAAAGGTTCAAAGGTTCAAAGGTTCAAAGGTTCAAAGGTTCAAGGGTTCAAGGGTTCAAAGGTTCAAAGGTTCAAGTTTTCAAAGGTTCAAGGGTTCAAAGGTTCAAAGGTTCAAAGGTTCAAAGGTTCAAAGGTTCAAAGGTTCAAAGGTTCAAGGGTTCAAAGGTTCAAAGGTTCAAATGTTCAAAGGTTCAAAGGTTCAAAGGTTCAAGGGTTCAAAGGTTCAAAGGTTCAAAAGCTCAAGGGTTCAAATATTCAAGGGTTCAAGGGTTCAAAGGTTCAAAGGTTCAAAGGTTCAAAGGTTCAAACGTTCAAAGGTTCAAAGGTTCAAAGGTTCAAAGGTTCAAAGGTTCAAAGGTTCAAAGGTTCAAAGGCTCAAGGGTTCAAAGGTTCAAAGGCTCAAGGGTTCAAATATTCAAGGGTTCAAGGGTTCAAAGGTTCAAAGGTTCAAAGGTTCAAAGGTTCAAAGGTTCAAAGGTTCAAAGGTTCAAAGTTTCAAGGGTTCAAAGGTTCAAATGTTCAAAGGTTCAAAGGTTCAAAGGTTCAAGGGTTCAAAGGTTCAAAGGTTCAAAGGCTCAAGGGTTCAAATATTCAAGGGTTCAAGGGTTCAAAGGTTCAAAGGTTCAAAGGTTCAAAGGTTCAAAGGTTCAAAGGTTCAAAGGTTCAAAGGTTCAAAGGTTCAAAGGTTCAAAGGTTCAAAGGTTCAAAGGTTCAAAGGTTCAAAGGTTCAAAGGTTCAAAGGTTCAAAGGTTCAAAGGTTCAAAGGTTCAAAGGTTCAAAGGTTCAAAGGTTCAAAGGTTCAAAGGTTCAAAGATTCAAAGGTTCAAAGGTTCAAAGGTTCAAAGGTTCAAAGGTTCAAAGGTTCAAAGGTTCAAAGGTTCAAAGGTTCAAAGGTTCAAAGGTTCAAAGGTTCAAAGGTTCAAAGGTTCAAAGGTACAAAGGTTCAAAGGGTCAAAGGTTCAAAGGTTCAAAGGTTCAAAGGTTCAAAGGTTCAAAGGTTCAAAGGTTCAAAGGCTCAAGGGTTCAAAGGTTCAAAGGTTCAAAGGTTCAAAGGTTCAAAGGTTCAAAGGTTCAAAGGTTCAAAGGTTCAAAGGTTCAAAGGTTCAAAGGTTCAAAGGGTCAAAGGTTCAAAGGTTCAAAGGTTCAAAGGTTCAAAGGTTCAAAGGTTCAAAGGTTCAAAGGCTCAAGGGTTCAAAGGTTCAAAGGTTCAAAGGTTCAAAGGTTCAAAGGCTCAAGGGTTCAAAGGTTCAAAGGCTCAAGGGTTCAAATATTCAAGGGTTCAAAGGTTCAAAGGTTCAAAGGTTCAAAGGTTCAAAGGTTCAAAGGTTCAAAGGTTCAAAGGTTCAAATGTTCAAAGGTTCAAAGGTTCAAAAGTTCAAAGGTTCAAAGGTTCAAAGTTTCAGAGGTTTAAAGGTTCAAAGGTTCAAAGGCTCAAAGGTTCAAGGGTTCGAAATTTGAAGGGTTCAAAGGCTCAAAGGCTCAAGGGTTCAAAGGTTCAAAGGTTCAAAGGTTCAAAGGTTCAAAGGTTCAAAGGGTCAAAGGTTCAAAGGTTCAAAGGTTCAAAGGTTCAAAGGTTCAAAGGTTCAAAGGTTCAAAGGCTCAAGGGTTCAAAGGTTCAAAGGTTCAAAGGTTCAAAGGTTCAAAGGTTCAAAGGTTCAAAGGTTCAAAGGTTCAAAGGTTCAAAGGGTCAAAGGTTCAAAGGTTCAAAGGTTCAAAGGTTCAAAGGTTCAAAGGTTCAAAGGTTCAAAGGCTCAAGGGTTCAAAGGTTCAAAGGTTCAAAGGTTCAAAGGTTCAAAGGCTCAAGGGTTCAAAGGTTCAAAGGCTCAAGGGTTCAAATATTCAAGGGTTCAAAGGTTCAAAGGTTCAAAGGTTCAAAGGTTCAAAGGTTCAAAGGTTCAAAGGTTCAAAGGTTCAAATGTTCAAAGGTTCAAAGGTTCAAAAGTTCAAAGGTTCAAAGGTTCAAAGGTTCAAAGGTTCAAAGGTTCAAAGGTTCAAAGGTTCAAAGGTTCAAATGTTCAAAGGTTCAAAGGTTCAAAACTTCAAAGGTTCAAAGGTTCAAAGTTTCAGAGGTTTAAAGGTTCAAAGGTTCAAAGGCTCAAAGGTTCAAGGGTTCGAAATTTGAAGGGTTCAAAGGCTCAAAGGCTCAAGGGTTCAAAGTTTCAAAGGCTCAAGGGTTCAAATATTCAAGGGTTCAAGGGTTCAAAGGTTCAAAGGTTCAAAGGTTCAAAGGTTCAAAGGTTCAAAGGTTCAAAGGTTCAAAGGTTCAAAGGTTCAAAGGTTCAAAGGTTCAAAGGTTCAAAGTTTCAAGGGTTCAAAGGTTCAAAGGTTCAAAGGTTCAAAGGTTCAAAGGTTCAAAGGTTCAAGGGTTCAAAGGTTCAAAGGTTCAAATGTTCAAAGGTTCAAAGGTTCAAAGGTTCAAAGGTTCAAAAGTTCAAAGGTTCAAAGGTTCAAAGGTTTAAAGGTTCAAAGGTTCAAAGGTTCAAAGGTTCAAAGGTTCAAAGGTTCAAAGGTTCAAAGGTTCAAAGGTTCAAATGTTCAAAGGTTCAAAGGTTCAAAAGTTCAAAGGTTCAAAGGTTCAAAGGTTTAAAGGTTCAAAGGTTCAAAGGTTTAAAGGTTCAAAGGTTCAAAAATGAAGGGTTCAAAGGGTCAAAGGTTCAAAGGTTCAAAATTTCATAGGTTCAAATTCTCAAAGGTTCAAAGGTTCAAATGTTCAAAGGTTCAAAGGTTCAAAGGTTCAAAGGTTCAAAGGTTCAAAGGTTCAAAGGTTCAAAGGTTCAAGTTTTCAAAGGTTCAAGGGTTCTAAGGTTCAAAGGTTCAAAGGTTCAAAGGTTCAAAGGTTCAAAGGTTCAAAGGTTCAAAGGTTCAAAGGTTCAAAGGTTCAAAGGTTCAAAGTTTCAAGGGTTCAAAGGTTCAAAGGTTCAAAGGTTCAAAGGTTCAAGGGTTCAAAGGTTCAAAGGCTCAAGGGTTCAAATATTCAAGGGTTCAAGGGTTCAAAGGTTCAAAGGTTCAAAGGTTCAAAGGTTCAAAGGTGCAAAGGTTCAAAGGTTCAAAGGTTCAAAAGTTCAAAGGTTCAAAGGTTCAAAGGTTCAAAGGTTCAAAGGTTCAAAGGTTCAAAGGTTCAAGGGTTCAAAGGTTCAAAGGTTCAAAGGCTCAAGGGTTCAAATATTCAAGGGTTCAAGGGTTCAAAGGTTCAAAGGTTCAAAGGTTCAAAGGTTCAAAGGTTCAAAGGTTAAAAGGTTCAAAGGTTTAAAGGTTCAAAGGTTCAAAGGTTCAAAGGTTCAAAGGTTCAAAGGTTCAAAGGTTCAAAGGTTCAAAGGTTCAAAGGTTCAAAGGTTCAAAGGTTTAAAGGTTCAGAGGTTCAAAGGTTTAAAGGTTCAAAGGTTCAAAAGATGAAGGGTTCAAAGGGTCAAAGGTTCAAATTCTCAAAGGTTCATAGGTTCAAATTCTCAAAGGTTCAAAGGTTCAAATGTTCAAAGGTTCAAAGGTTCAAAGGTTCAAAGGTTCAAAGGTTCAAATGTTCAAGTTTTCAAAGGTTCAAGGGTTCAAAGGTTCAAAGGTTCAAAGGTTCAAAGGTTCAAGGGTTCAAGGGTTCAAAGGTTCAAAGGTTCAAGTTTTCAAAGGTTCAAGAGTTCAAAGGTTCAAATGTTCAAAGGTTCAAAGGTTCAAAGGTTCAAAGTTTCAAGGGTTCAAAGGTTCAAAGGTTCAAAGGTTCAAGGGTTCAAAGGTTCAAAGGTTCAAAGGTTCAAAGGTTCAAAGGTTCAACGGTTCAAAGGTTAAAGGGTTCAAGGGTTCAAAGGTTCAAAGGTTCAAGTTTTCAAAGGTTCAAGGGTTCAAAGGTTCAAAGGTTCAAAGGTTCAAAGGTTCAAAGGTTCAAAGGTTCAAAGGTTCAAAGGTTCAAAGGTTCAAAGTTTCAAGGGTTCAAAGGTTCAAAGGTTCAAAGGTTCAAAGGTTCAAGGGTTCAAAGGTTCAAAGGCTCAAGGGTTCAAATATTCAAGGGTTCAAGGGTTCAAAAGTTCAAAGGTTCAAAGGTTCAAAGGTTCAAAGGTTCAAAGGTTCAAAGGTTCAAAGGTTCAAAGGTTCAAAGGTTCAAAAGTTCAAAGGTTCAAAGGTTCAAAGGTTCAAAGGTTCAAAGGTTCAAAGGTTCAAAGGTTCAAAGGTTCAAAGGTTCAAAGGTTCAAAGGTTCAAAGGTTCAAAGGTTCAAAGGTTCAAGGGTTCAAAGGTTCAAAGGTTCAAAGGCTCAAGGGTTCAAATATTCAAGGGTTCAAGGGTTCAAAGGTTCAAAGGTTCAAAGGTTCAAAGGTTCAAAGGTTCAAAGGATCAAAGGTTTAAAGGTTCAAAGGTTCAAAGGTTCAAAGGTTCAAAGGTTCAAAGGTTCAAAGGTTCAAAGGTTCAAAGGTTCAAAGGTTCAAAGTTTCAAGGGTTCAAAGGTTCAAAGGTTCAAAGGTTCAAAGGTTCAAAGGTTTAAAGGTTCAAAGGTTCAAAGGTTCAAAGGTTCAAAGGTTCAAAGGTTCAAAGGTTCAAAGGTTCAAAGGTTCAAAGTTTCAAGGGTTCAAAGGTTCAAAGGTTCAAAGGTTCAAAGGTTCAAGGGTTCAAAGGTTCAAAGGCTCAAAGGTTCAAAGGTTCAAAGGTTCAAAGGTTCAAATGTTCAAAGGTTCAAAGGTTCAAAGGTTTAAAGGTTTAAAGGTTCAAAGGTTCAAAGGTTTAAAGGTTTAAAGGTTCAAGGGTTCAAAATTTCACAGGTTCAAAGGTTCAAAGGTTCAAAGGTTCAAAGGTTCAAAGGTTCAAAGGTTCAAAGGTTCAAAGGTTCAAATGTTCAAAGGTTCAAAGGTTCAAAGGTTCAAAGGTTCAAAGGTTCAAAGGTTCAAAGGTTCAAAGGTTCAACGGTTCAAAGGTTCAAAGGTTCAAAGGTTCAAAGGTTCAAAGGTTCAAATGTTCAAAGGTTCAAAGGTTTAAAGGTTCAAGGGTTCAAAATTTCAAAGGTTCAAAAGTTCAGAGGTTCAAAGGTTCAAAGGTTCAAAGGTTCAAATGTTCAAAGGTTCAAAGGTTCAAAGGTTCAAAAGTTCAAAATTTCAAAGGTTCAAAGGTTCAAAGGTTCAAAGGTTCAAGGGTTCAAAGGTTCAAAGGTTCAAAGGCTCAAGGGTTCAAATATTCAAGGGTTCAAGGGTTAAAAGGTTCAAAGGTTCAAAGGTTCAAAGGTTCAAAAGTTCAAAGGTTCAAAGGTTCAAAAGTTCAAAGGTTCAAAGGTTCAAATGTTCAAAGGTTCAAAGGTTCAAAGGTTCAATAGTTCAAAGGTTCAAAGGTTCAAAGGTTCAAAGGTTTAAAGGTTCAAAGGTTCAAAGGTTTAAAGGTTCAAAGGTTCAAAGGTTCAAGAGTTGAAGGGTTCAAAGGGTCAAAGGTTCAAAGGTTCAAAGGTTCAAAGGTTCAAATTCTCAAAGGTTCAAAGGTTCAAAGGTTCAAAGGTTCAAAGGTTCAAAGGTTAAAAGGTTCAAGTTTTCAAAGGTTCAAGGGTTCAAAGGTTCAAAGGTTCAAAGGTTCAAAGGTTCAAGGGTTCAAGGGTTCAAAGGTTCAAAGGTTCAAAGGTTCAAGTTTTCAAAGGTTCAAGGGTTCAAAGGTTCAAAGGTTCAAAGGTTCAAAGTTTCAAGGGTTCAAAGGTTCAAAGGTTCAAAGGTTCAAAGGTTCAAAGGTTCAAAGGTTCAAGGGTTCAAAGGTTCAAAGGTTCAAAGGTTCAAAGGTTCAAAGGTTCAAAGTTTCAAAGGTTCAAAGGTTTAAAGTTTCAAGGGTTCAAAGGTTCAAAGGTTCAAAGGTTCAAAGGTTCAAAGGTTCAAAGGTTCAAAGGTTCAAGGGTTCAAAGGTTCAAAGGTTCAAAGTTTCAAAGGTTCAAAGGTTTAAAGGTCCAAAAGTTTAAAGGTTCAAAGGTTCAAAAGTTGAAGGGTTCAAAGGGTCAAAGGTTCAAAGTTTCAAAGGTTCAAAGGTTCAAAGGTTCAAAGGTTCAAATTCTCAAAGGTTCAAAGGTTCAAATGTTCAAAGGTTCAAAGGTTCAAAGGTTCAAAGGTTCAAAGGTTCAAAGGTTCAAAGGTTCAAAGGTTCAAAGGTTCAAAGGTTCAAAGGTTCAAAGGTTCAAGTTTTCAAAGGTTCAACTGTTCATAGGTCCAAAGGTTCAAAGTTTCAAGGGTTCAAAGGTTTAAAGGTTCAAAGGTTTAAAGGTTCAAAGGTTCAAAGGTTCAAAAGCTTAAGGGTTCAAAGGGTCAAAGGTTTAAAGGTTCAAAGGTTCAAAGGTTCAAAGGTTCAAAGGTGTAAAGGTTCAAAGGTTCAAAGGTTTAAAGGTTCAAGGGTTCAAAGGTTCAAAGGTTCAAAGGTTCAAAGGTTCAAAGGTTCAAAGGTTCAAAGGTTCAAAGGTTCAAAGGTTCAAGTTTTCAAAGGTTCAAGGGTTCAAAGGTTCAAAGGTTCAAAGGTTCAAAGGTTCAAAGGTTCAAAGGTTTAAAGGTTCAAAGGTTCCAAGGGATAAAGGTTCAAGGGTTCAAAGGTTTAAAGGTTCAAAGGTTCAAAGGTTCAAAGGTTCAAAGGTTCAAAGGTTCAAGTTTTCAAAGGTTCAAGGGTTCAAAGGTTCAAAGGTGCAAAGGTTCAAAGGTTCAAAGGTTCAAAGGTTCAAAGGTTCAAAGGTTTAAAGGTTCAAAGGTTCAAAGGTTCAAAGGTTCAAAGGTTTAAAGGTTCAAAGGTTCAAAGGCTCAAGGGCTCAAAGGTTCAAAGGCTCAAGGGTTCAAATATTCAAGGGTTCAAGGGTTCAAAGGTTCAAAGGTTCAAAGGTTCAAAGGTTCAAAGGTTCAAAGGTTCAAAGTTTCAAGCGTTCAAAGGTTCAAAGGTTCAAAGGTTCAAAGGTTCAAAGGTTCAAAGGTTCAAGGGTTCAAAGGTTCAAGGGTTCAAATGTTCAAAGGTTCAAAGGTTCAAAGGTTCAAGGGTTCACAGGTTCAAGTTTTCAAAGGTTCAAACGTTCAAAGGTTCAAAGGTTCAAAGGTTCAAAGGTTCAAAGGCTCAATGGTTCAAAGGTTCAAAGGCTCAAGGGTTCAAATATTCAAGGGTTCAAGGGTTCAAAGGTTCAAAGGTTCAAAGGTTCAAAGGTTCAAAGGTTCAAAGGTTCAAAGGTTCAAAGGTTCAAAGGTTCAAAGGTTCAAAGGTTCAAAAGTTAAAAGGTTCAAAGGTTCAAAGGTTCAAAGGTTCAAAGGTTCAAAGGTTCAAAGGTTCAAAGGTTCAAAGGTTCAAAGGTTCAAAGGCTCAAGGGTTCAAATATTCAAGGGTTCAAGGGTTAAAAGGTTCAAAGGTTCAAAGGTTCAAAAGTTCAAAGGTTCAAAGGTTCAAAGGTTCAAAGGTTCAAATGTTCAAAGGTTCAAATGTTCAAAGGTTCAAAGGTTTTAAGGTTCAAAAGTTCAAAGGTTCAAAAGTTCAGAGGTTTAAAGGTTCAAAGGTTCAAAGGTTTAAAGGCTCAAAGGTTCAAAAGTTGAAGGGTTCAAAGGGTCAAAGGTTCAAAGGTTCAAAATTTCATAGGTTCAAATTCTCAAAGGTTCAAAGGTTCAAATGTTCAAAGGTTCAAAGGTTCAAAGGTTCAAAGATTCCAAGGTTCAAGTTTTCAAAGGTTCAAGGGTTCAAAGGTTCAAAGGTTCAAAGGTTCAAAGGTTCAAGGGTTCAAGGGTTCAAAGGTTCAAAGGTTCAAGTTCTCAAAGGTTCAAGAGTTCAAAGGTTCAAAGGTTCAAATATTCAAGGGTTCAAGGGTTCAAAGGTTCAAAGGTTCAAAGGTTCAAGTTTTCAAAGGTTCAAGGGTTAAAAGGTTCAAAGGTTCAAAGGTTCAAAAGTTCAAAGGTTCAAAGGTTCAAAGGTTCAAAGGTTCAAATGTTCAAAGGTTCAAAGGTTCAAAGGTTCAAATGTTCAAAGGGTCAAAGGTTCAAAGGTTCAAAGGTTCAAAGGTTCAAAGGTTCAAAGGTTCAAAGGCTCAAGGGTTCAAAGGTTCAAAGGCTCAAGGGTTCAAATATTCAAGGGTTCAAGGGTTCAAAGGTTCAAAGGATCAAAGGTTCAAAGGTTCAAAGGTTCAAAGGTTCAAAGGTTCAAAGGCTCAAGGGTTCAAAGGTTCAAAGGTTCAAGGGTTCAAAGGTTCAAAGGTTCAAAGGTTCAAAGGTTCAAAGGTTCAAAGGTTCAAAGGTTCAAAGGTTCAAAGGTTCAAAGGTTCAAGGGTTCAAGGGTTCAAAGGTTCAAAGGTTCAAGTTTTCAAAGGTTCAAGGGTTCAAAGGTTCAAAGGTTCAAAGGTTCAAAGGTTCAAGGGTTCAAGGGTTCAAAGGTTCAAGTTTTCAAAGGTTCAAGAGTTCAAAGGTTCAAAGGTTCAAAGGTTCAAAGGCTCAAGGGTTCAAAGGTTCAAGGGTTCAAAGGTTCAAAGGTTCAAAGGTTCTAAGCTTCAAAGGTTCAATGGTTCAAGGGTTCAAAGGTTCAAAGGTTCAAGTTTTCAAAGGTTCAAGGGTTCAAAGGTTCAAAGGTTCAAAGGTTCAAAGGTTCAAAGGTTCAAGGGTTCAAGGGTTCAAAAGTTCAAAGGTTCAAGTTTTCAAAGGTTCAAGAGTTCAAAGGTTCAAAGGTTCTAAGGTTCAAAGGTTCAAAGGTTCAAAGGTTCAAAGTTTCAAGGGTTCAAAGGTTCAAAGGTTCAAAGGTTCAAAGGTTCAAGGGTTCAAAGGTTCAAAGGTTCAAAGGTTCAAAGGTTCAAAGGTTCAAAGGTTCAAAGGTTCAAAGGTTCAAAGGTTCAAGGGTTCAAGGGTTCAAAGGTTCAAAGGTTCAAGTTTTCCAAGGTTCAAGGGTTCAAAGGTTCAAAGGTTCAAAGGTTCAAAGGTTCAAAGGTTCAAAGGTTCAAAGGTTCAAAGGTTCAAAGGTTCAAAGGTTCAAAGTTTCAAGGGTTCAAAGGTTCAAAGGTTCAAAGGTTCAAAGGTTCAAAGGTTCAAAGGTTCAAAGGTTCAAGGGTTCAAAGGTTCAAATGTTCAAAGGTTCAAGTTTTCCAAGGTTCAAGGGTTCAAAGGTTCAAAGGTTCAAAGGTTCAAAGGTTCAAAGGTTCAAAGGTTCAAAGGTTCAAAGGTTCAAAGTTTCAAGGGTTCAAAGGTTCAAAGGTTCAAAGGTTCAAAGGTTCAAGGGTTCAAAGGTTCAAAGGTTCAAATGTTCAAAGGTTCAAAGGTTCAAAGGTTCAAGGGTTCAAAGGTTCAAAGGTTCAAAGGCTCAAGGGTTCAAATATTCAACGGTTCAAGGGTTCAAAGGTTCAAAGGTTCAAAGGTTCAAAGGTTCAAAGGTTCAAACGTTCAAAGGTTCAAAGGTTCAAAGGTTCAAAGGTTCAAAGGTTCAAAGGTTCAAAGGTTCAAAGGTTCAAAGGTTCAAGGGTTCAAGGGTTCAAAGGTTCAAAGGTTCAAGTTTTCAAAGGTTCAAGGGTTCAAAGGTTCAAAGGTTCAAAGGTTCAAAGGTTCAAAGGTTCAAAGGTTCAAAGGTTCAAGGGTTCAAAGGTTCAAAGGTTCAAATGTTCAAAGGTTCAAAGGTTCAAAGGTTCAAGGGTTCAAAGTTTCAAAGGTTCAAAAGCTCAAGGGTTCAAATATTCAAGGGTTCAAGGGTTCAAAGGTTCAAAGGTTCAAAGGTTCAAAGGTTCAAACGTTCAAAGGTTCAAAGGTTCAAAGGTTCAAAGGTTCAAAGGTTCAAAGGTTCAAAGGTTCAAAGGTTCAAAGGCTCAAGGGTTCAAAGGTTCAAAGGCGCAAGGGTTCAAATATTCAAGTTTTCAAGGGTTCAAAGGTTCAAAGGTTCAAAGGTTCAAAGGTTCAAAGGTTCAAAGGTTCAAAGGTTCAAAGGTTCAAAGGTTCAAAGTTTCAAGGGTTCAAAGGTTCAAATGTTCAAAGGTTCAAAGGTTCAAAGGTTCAAGGGTTCAAAGGTTCAAAGGTTCAAAGGCTCAAGGGTTCAAATATTCAAGGGTTCAAGGGTTCAAAGGTTCAAAGGTTCAAAGGTTCAAAGGTTCAAAGGTTCAAAGGTTCAAAGGTTCAAAGGTTCAAAGGTTCAAAGGTTCAAAGGTTCAAAGGTTCAAAGGTTCAAAGGTTCAAAGGTTCAAAGGTTCAAAGGTTCAAGGGTTCAAGGGTTCAAAGGTTCAAGTTTTCAAAGGTTCAAGAGTTCAAAGGTTCAAAGGTTCAAAGGTTCAAAGGCTCAAGGGTTCAAAGGTTCAAGGGTTCAAAGGTTCAAAGGTTCAAAGGTTCTAAGCTTCAAAGGTTCAATGGTTCAAGGGTTCAAAGGTTCAAAGGTTCAAGTTTTCAAAGGTTCAAAGGTTCAAAGGTTCAAAGGTTCAAAGGTTCAAAGGTTCAAGGGTTCAAGGGTTCAAAAGTTCAAAGGTTCAAGTTTTCAAAGGTTCAAGAGTTCAAAGGTTCAAAGGTTCTAAGGTTCAAAGGTTCAAATGTTCAAAGGTTCAAAGTTTCAAGGGTTCAAAGGTTCAAAGGTTCAAAGGTTCAAAGGTTCAAGGGTTCAAAGGTTCAAAGGTTCAAAGGTTCAAAGGTTCAAAGGTTCAAAGGTTCAAAGGTTCAAAGGTTCAAGGGTTCAAGGGTTCAAAGGTTCAAAGGTTCAAGTTTTCCAAGGTTCAAGGGTTCAAAGGTTCAAAGGTTCAAAGGTTCAAAGGTTCAAAGGTTCAAAGGTTCAAAGGTTCAAAGGTTCAAAGGTTCAAAGGTTCAAAGGTTCAAAGGTTCAAAGTTTCAAGGGTTCAAAGGTTCAAAGGTTCAAAGGTTCAAAGGTTCAAGGGTTCAAAGGTTCAAATGTTCAAAGGTTCAAGTTTTCCAAGGTTCAAGGGTTCAAAGGTTCAAAGGTTCAAAGGTTCAAAGGTTCAAAGGTTCAAAGGTTCAAAGGTTCAAAGGTTCAAAGGTTCAAAGGTTCAAAGGTTCAAAGTTTCAAGGGTTCAAAGGTTCAAAGGTTCAAAGGTTCAAAGGTTCAAGGGTTCAAAGGTTCAAAGGTTCAAATGTTCAAAGGTTCAAAGGTTCAAAGGTTCAAGGGTTCAAAGGTTCAAAGGTTCAAAGGCTCAAGGGTTCAAATATTCAACGGTTCAAGGGTTCAAAGGTTCAAAGGTTCAAAGGTTCAAAGGTTCAAAGGTTCAAACGTTCAAAGGTTCAAAGGTTCAAAGGTTCAAAGGTTCAAAGGTTCAAAGGTTCAAAGGTTCAAAGGTTCAAAGGTTCAAGGGTTCAAGGGTTCAAAGGTTCAAAGGTTCAAGTTTTCAAAGGTTCAAGGGTTCAAAGGTTCAAAGGTTCAAAGGTTCAAAGGTTCAAAGGTTCAAAGGTTCAAAGGTTCAAGGGTTCAAAGGTTCAAAGGTTCAAATGTTCAAAGGTTCAAAGGTTCAAAGGTTCAAGGGTTCAAAGGTTCAAAGGTTCAAAAGCTCAAGGGTTCAAATATTCAAGGGTTCAAGGGTTCAAAGGTTCAAAGGTTCAAAGGTTCAAAGGTTCAAACGTTCAAAGGTTCAAAGGTTCAAAGGTTCAAAGGTTCAAAGGTTCAAAGGTTCAAAGGTTCAAAGGCTCAAGGGTTCAAAGGTTCAAAGGCTCAAGGGTTCAAATATTCAAGGGTTCAAGGGTTCAAAGGTTCAAAGGTTCAAAGGTTCAAAGGTTCAAAGGTTCAAAGGTTCAAAGGTTCAAAGGTTCAAAGTTTCAAGGGTTCAAAGGTTCAAATGTTCAAAGGTTCAAAGGTTCAAAGGTTCAAGGGTTCAAAGGTTCAAAGGTTCAAAGGCTCAAGGGTTCAAATATTCAAGGGTTCAAGGGTTCAAAGGTTCAAAGGTTCAAAGGTTCAAAGGTTCAAAGGTTCAAAGGTTCAAAGGTTCAAAGGTTCAAAGGTTCAAAGGTTCAAAGGTTCAAAGGTTCAAAGGTTCAAAGGTTCAAAGGTTCAAAGGTTCAAAGGTTCAAAGGTTCAAAGGTTCAAAGGTTCAAAGGTTCAAAGGTTCAAAGGTTCAAAGGTTCAAAGATTCAAAGGTTCAAAGGTTCAAAGGTTCAAAGGTTCAAAGGTTCAAAGGTTCAAAGGTTCAAAGGTTCAAAGGTTCAAAGGTTCAAAGGTTCAAAGGTTCAAAGGTTCAAAGGTACAAAGGTTCAAAGGGTCAAAGGTTCAAAGGTTCAAAGGTTCAAAGGTTCAAAGGTTCAAAGGTTCAAAGGTTCAAAGGCTCAAGGGTTCAAAGGTTCAAAGGTTCAAAGGTTCAAAGGTTCAAAGGTTCAAAGGTTCAAAGGTTCAAAGGTTCAAAGGTTCAAAGGTTCAAAGGTTCAAAGGGTCAAAGGTTCAAAGGTTCAAAGGTTCAAAGGTTCAAAGGTTCAAAGGTTCAAAGGTTCAAAGGCTCAAGGGTTCAAAGGTTCAAAGGTTCAAAGGTTCAAAGGTTCAAAGGCTCAAGGGTTCAAAGGTTCAAAGGCTCAAGGGTTCAAATATTCAAGGGTTCAAAGGTTCAAAGGTTCAAAGGTTCAAAGGTTCAAAGGTTCAAAGGTTCAAAGGTTCAAAGGTTCAAATGTTCAAAGGTTCAAAGGTTCAAAAGTTCAAAGGTTCAAAGGTTCAAAGGTTCAAAGGTTCAAAGGTTCAAAGGTTCAAAGGTTCAAATGTTCAAAGGTTCAAAGGTTCAAAACTTCAAAGGTTCAAAGGTTCAAAGTTTCAGAGGTTTAAAGGTTCAAAGGTTCAAAGGCTCAAAGGTTCAAGGGTTCGAAATTTGAAGGGTTCAAAGGCTCAAAGGCTCAAGGGTTCAAAGTTTCAAAGGCTCAAGGGTTCAAATATTCAAGGGTTCAAGGGTTCAAAGGTTCAAAGGTTCAAAGGTTCAAAGGTTCAAAGGTTCAAAGGTTCAAAGGTTCAAAGGTTCAAAGGTTCAAAGGTTCAAAGGTTCAAAGGTTCAAAGGTTCAAAGGTTCAAAGGTTCAAAGTTTCAAGGGTTCAAAGGTTCAAAGGTTCAAAGGTTCAAAGGTTCAAAGGTTCAAAGGTTCAAGGGTTCAAAGGTTCAAAGGTTCAAATGTTCAAAGGTTCAAAGGTTCAAAGGTTCAAAGGTTCAAGGGTTCAAGGGTTCAAAGGTTCAAAGGTTCAAGTTTTCAAAGGTTCAAGAGTTCAAATGTTCAAAGGTTCAAAGGTTCAAAGGTTCAAAGGTTCAAAGGTTCAAAGGTTCAAAGGTTCAAAGGTTCAAAGGTTCAAAGGTTCAAAGGTTCAAAGGTTCAAGGGTTCAAAGGTTCAAAGGTTCAAATGTTCAAAGGTTCAAAGGTTCAAGGGTTCAAGGGTTCAAAGGTTCAAAGGTTCAAGTTTTCAAAGGTTCAAGAGTTCAAATGTTCAAAGGTTCAAAGGTTCAAAGGTTCAAGGGTTCTAGGGTTCAAAGGTTCAAAGGTTCAAGTTTTCAAAGGTTCAAGAGTTCAAATGTTCAAAGGTTCAAAGGTTCAAAGGTTCATAGGTTCAAAGGTTCAAAGGTTCAGAGGTTCAAAGGTTCAAAGGTTCAAGGGTTCAAAGGTTCAAAGGTTCAAAGGTTCAAAGGTTCAAAGGTTCAAAGGTTCAAAGGTTCAAAGGTTCAAAGGTTCAAAGGTTCAAAGGTTCAAAGGTTCAAAGGTTCAAAGGTTCAAAGGTTCAAAGGTTCAAAGGTTCAAAGGTTCAAAGGTTCAAAGGTTGAAAGGTTCAAAGGTTCAAAGGTTCAAAGGTTCAAAGGTTCAAAGGTTCAAAGGTTCAAAGGTTGAAAGGTTCAAAGGTTCAAAGGTTCAAAGGTTCAAAGGTTCAAAGGTTCAAAGGTTCAAAGGTTCAAAGGTTCAAAGGTTCAAAGGTTCAAAGGTTCAAAGGTTCAAAGGTTCAAAGGTTCAAGGGTTCAAAGGTTCAAAGGTTCAAAGGTTCAAAGGTTCAAGTTCAAAGGTTCAAAGGTTCAAAGATTCAAAGGTTCAAAGGTTCAAAGGTTCAAAATTTCAAAGGTACAAAGGTTCAAAGGTTCAAAGGTTCAAAGGTTCAAAGGTTCAAAGGTTCAAAGGTTCAAAGGTTCAAAGGTTCAAAGGTTCAAAGGTTCAAAGGTTCAAAGGTTCAAAGGTTCAAAGGTTCAAAGGTTCAAAGGTTCAAAGATTCAAAGGTTCAAAGGTTCAAAGGTTCAAAGGTTCAAAGGTTCAAAGGTTCAAAGGTTCAAAGGTTCAAAGGTTCAAAGGTTCAAAGGTTCAAAGGTTCAAAGGTTTAAAGGTTCAAAGGTTCAAAGGTTCAAAGGTTCAAAGGTTCAAAGGTTCAAAGGTTCAAAGGTTCAAAGGTTCAAAGGTTCAAAGGTTCAAAGGTTCAAAGGTTCAAAGGTTCAAAGGTTCAAAGGTTCAAAGGTTCAAAGGTTCAAAGGGTCAAAGGTTCAAAGGTTCAAAGGTTCAAAGGTTCAAAGGTTCAAAGGTTCAAAGGTTCAAAGGTTCAAAGGCTCAAGGGTTCAAAGGTTCAAAGGCTCAAGGGTTCAAATATTCAAGGGTTCAAGGGTTCAAAGGTTCAAAGGTTCAAAGGTTCAAAGGTTCAAAGGTTCAAAGGTTCAAAGGCTCAAGGGTTCAAATATTCAAGGGTTCAAGGGTTCAAAGGTTCAAAGGTTCAAACGTTCAAAGGTTCAAAGGTTCAAAGGTTCAAAGGTTCAAAGGTTCAAAGGTTCAAAGGTTCAAAGGTTCAAAGGTTCAAAGGTTCAAAGGTTCAAAGGTTCAAAGGTTCAAAGGTTCAAAGGTTCAAGGGTTCAAAGGTTCAAAGGTTCAAATGTTCAAAGGTTCAAAGGTTCAAAGGTTCTAGGGTTCAAGGGTTCAAAGGTTCAAAGGTTCAAGTTTTCAAAGGTTCAAGAGTTCAAAGG
Source organism: Cheilosia impressa (assembly GCA_948293265.1). NCBI lineage: Eukaryota > Metazoa > Arthropoda > Insecta > Diptera > Syrphidae > Cheilosia > Cheilosia impressa. Next base: position 51,135,788 of record OX411884.1, on the reverse strand, counting down.
TTCAAAGGTTCAAAGGTTCAAAGGTTCAAAGGTTCAAAGGTTCAAAGGTTCAAAGGTTCAAAGGTTCAAAGGTTCAAAGGTTCAAAGGTTCAAAGGTTTAAAGGTTCAAAGGTTCAAAGGTTTAAAGGTTCAAAGTTTCAAGGGTGCAAAGGTTCAAAGGTTCAAAGGTTCAAAAGTTCAAGGGTTCAAGGGTTCAAGGGTTCAAGGGTTCAAAGGTTCAAAGGTTCAAGTTTTCAAAGGTTCAAGGGTTCAAAGGTTTAAAGGTTCAAAGGTTCAAAGGTTCAAAGTTTCAAGGGTTCAAAGGTTCAAAGGTTCAAAGGTTCAAATGTTCAAAGGTTCAAAGGTTCAAAGGTTCAAGGGTTCAAAGGTTCAAAGGTTCAAAGGCTCAAGGGTTCAAATATTCAAGTGTTCAAGGGTTCAAAGGTTCAAAGGTTCAAAGGTTCAAAGCTTCAAAGGTTCAAAGGTTCAAAGGTTCAAAGGTTCAAAGGTTCAAAGGTTCAAAGGTTCAAAGGTTCAAAGGTTCAAAGGTTCAAAGGTTCAAAGGTTCAAAGGTTCAAAGGTTCAAAGGTTCAAAGGTTCAAAGGTTCAAAGGTTCAAAGGTTCAAAGATTCAAAGGTTCAAAGGTTCAAAATTTCAAAGGTTCAAAGGTTCAAAGGTTCAAAGGTTCAAAGGTTCAAAGGTTCAAAGGTTCAAAGGTTCAAAGGTTCAAAGGTTCAAAGGTTCAAAGGTTCAAAGGTTCAAAGGTTCAAAGGTTCAAAGGTTCAAAGGTTCAAAGGTTCAAAGGTTCAAAGGTTCAAAGGTTCAAAGGTTCAAAGGTTCAAAGGTTCAAAGGTTCAAAGGTTCAAAGGTTCAAAGATTCAAAGGTTCAAAGGTTCAAAATTTCAAAGGTTCAAAGGTTCAAAGGTTCAAAGGTTCAAAGGTTCAAAGGTTCAAAGGTTCAAAGGTTCAAAGGTTCAAAGGTTCAAAGGTTCAAAGGTTCAAAGGTTCAAAGGTTCAAAGGTTCAAAGGTTCAAAGGTTCAAAGGTTCAAAGGTTCAAAGATTCAAAGGTTCAAAGGTTCAAAATTTCAAAGGTTCAAAGGTTCAAAGGTTCAAAGGTTCAAAGGTTCAAAGGTTCAAAGGTTCAAAGGTTCAAAGGTTCAAAGGTTCAAAGGTTCAAAGGTTCAAAGGTTCAAAGGTTCAAAGGTTCAAAGGTTCAAAGGTTCAAAGGTTCAAAGATTCAAAGGTTCAAAGGTTCAAAATTTCAAAGCTTCAAAGGTTCAAATATTCAAAGGTTCAAAGGTTCAAAGGTTCAAAGGTTCAAAGGTTCAAAGGTTCAAAGGTTCAAAGGTTCAAAGGTTCAAAGGTTCAAAGGTTCAAAGGTTCAAAGTTTCAAAGGTTCAAAGGTTCAAAGGTTCAAAGGTTCAAAGGTTCAAAGGTTCAAAGGTTCAAAGGTTCAAAGGTTCAAAGGTTCAAAGGTTCAAAGGTTCAAATGTTCAAAGGTTCAAAGGTTCAAAGATTCAAAGGTTCAAAGGTTCAAAGGTTCAAAGGATCAAAGGTTCAAAGGTTCAAATATTCAAGGGTTCAAGGGTTCAAAGGTTCAAAGGTTCAAAGGTTCAAAGGTTCAAAGGTTCAAAGGTTCAAAGGTTCAAAGGTTCAAAGGTTCAAAGGTTCAAAAGTTCAAAGGTTCAAAGGTTCAAAGGTTCAAAGGTTCAAAGGTTCAAAGGTTCAAAGGTTCAAAGGTTCAAAGGTTCAAAGGTTCAAAGGTTCAAAGGTTCAAAGGTTCAAAGGTTCAAAGGTTCAAAGGTTCAAAGGTTCAAAGGCTCAAGCGTTCAAATATTCAAGGGTTCAAGGGTTCATAGGTTCAAAGGTTCAAAGGTTCAAAGGTTCAAAGGTTCAAAGGTTCTAAGGTTCAAAGGTTCTAAGGTTCAAAGGTTCAAAGGTTCAAAGGTTCAAAGGTTCAAAGGTTCAAAGGTTCAAAGGTTCAAAGGTTCAAAGGTTCAAAGGTTCAAAGGTTCAAATGTTCAAAGGTTCAAAGGTTCAAAACTTCAAAGGTTCAAAGGTTCAAAGGTTCAAAGGTTCAGAGGTTTAAAGGTTCAAAGGTTCAAAGGCTCAAAGGTTCAAGGGTTCAAAATTTGAAGGGTTCAAGGGTTCAAAGGTTCAAAGGTTCAAAGGTTCAAAGGTTCAAAGGTTCAAAGGTTCAAAGGTTCAAAGGTTCAAAGGTTCAAAGGTTCAAAGGTTCAAAGGTTCAAAGGTTCAAAGGTTCAAAGGTTCAAAGGTTCAAAGGTTCAAAGGCTCAAGGGTTCAAAGGTTCAAAGGCTCAAGGGTTCAAATATTCAAGGGTTCAAGGGTTCAAAGGTTCAAAGGTTCAAAGGTTCAAAGGTTCAAAGGTTCAAAGGTTCAAAGGTTCAAAGGTTCAAAGGTTCAAAGGTTCAAAGGTTCAAAGGTTCAAAGGTTCAAAGGTTCAAAGGTTCAAAGATTCAAAGGTTCAAAGGTTCAAAATTTCAAAGGTTCAAAGGTTCAAAGGTTCAAAGAATCAAAGGTTCAAAGGTTCAAAGGTTCAAAGGTTCAAAGGTTCAAAGGTTCAAAGGTTCAAAGGTTCAAAGGTTCAAAGGTTCAAAGGTTCAAAGGTTCAAAGGTTCAAAGGTTCAAAGGTTCAAAGGTTCAAAGGTTCAAAGGTTCAAAGGTTCAAAGGTTCAAAGGTTCAAATGTTCAAAGGTTCAAAGGTTCAAAGATTCAAAGGTTCAAAGGTTCAAAGGTTCAAAGGTTCAAAGGTTCAAAGGTTCAAATATTCAAGGGTTCAAGGGTTCAAAGGTTCAAAGGTTCAAAGGTTCAAAGGTTCAAAGGTTCAAAGGTTCAAAGGTTCAAAGGTTCAAAGGTTCAAAGGTTCAAAGGTTCAAAGGTTCAAAGGTTCAAAGGTTCAAAGGTTCAAAGGTTCAAGGGTTCAAAGCTTCAAAGGTTCAAAATTTCAAAGGTTCAAAAGTTCAAAGGTTCAAAGGTTCAAAGGTTCAAAGGTTCAAAGGTTCAAAGGTTCAAAGGTTCAAAGGTTCAAAGGTTCAAAGGTTCAAAGGTTCAAGAGTACAAGTTTTCAAAGGTTCAAAGGTTCAAGGGTTCAAGGGTTCAAAGGTTCAAAAGTTCAAAGGTTCAAAAGTTCAAAGGTTCAAAGGTTTAAAGGTTCAAAGGTTCAAAAGTTCAAGTTTTCAAAGGTTCAAGGGTTCAAAGGTTCAAGGGTTCAAAAGTTCAAAGGTTCAAAGGTTCAAAGGTTCAAAGGTTCAAAGATTCAAAGGTTCAAAGGTTCAAAGGTTCAAAGGTTCAAAGGTTCAAAGGTTCAAAGGTTCAAAGGTTCAAAGGTTCAAAGGTTCAAAGGTTCAAAGGTTCAAAGGTTCAAAGGTTCAAAGGTTCAAAGGTTCAAAGGTTCAAAGGTTCAAAGGTTCAAAGGTTCAAAGGTTCAAAGGTTCAAATGTTCAAAGCTTCAAAGGTTCAAAACTTCAAAGGTTCAAAGGTTCAAAGGTTCAAAGGTTCAAGAGTTCAAGTTTTCAAAGGTTCAAGGGTTCAAGGGTTCAAAGATTCAAAAGTTCAAAGGTTCAAATCCTCAAAGGTTCAAAGGTTCAAACGTTCAAGAGTTCAAAGGTCCAAAGGTTCAAGAGTTCAAGTTTTCAAAGGTTCAAAGGTTCAAGGGTTCAATGGTTCAAAGGTTCAAAGGTTCAAAGGTTCAAAGGTTCAAAGGTTCAAAGGTTCAAAGGTTCAAAGGTTCAAAGGTTCAAAGGTTCAAAGGTTCAAAGGTTCAAAGGTTCAAAGGTTCAAGAGTTCAAGTTTTCAAAGGTTCAAAGGTTCAAGGGTTCAAGGGTTCAAGGGTTCAAAGATTCAAAAGTTCAAAGGTTCAAATCCTCAAAGGTTCAAAGGTTCAAAGGTTCAAGAGTTCAAAGGTTCAAAGGTTCAAGAGTTCAAGTTTTCAAAGGTTCAAAGGTTCAAGGGTTCAAAGGTTTAAAGGTTCAAAGGTTCAAAGGTTCAAATGTTCAAAGCTTCAAAGGTTCAAAACTTCAAAGGTTCAAAGGTTCAAAGGTTCAAAGGTTCAAGAGTTCAAGTTTTCAAAAGTTCAAGGGTTCAAGGGTTCAAAGATTCAAAAGTTCAAAGGTTCAAATCCTCAAAGGTTCAAAGGTTCAAAGGTTCAAGAGTTCAAAGGTCCAAAGGTTCAAGAGTTCAAGTTTTCAAAGGTTCAAAGGTTCAAGGGTTCAAAGGTTCAAAGGTTCAAAGGTTCAAAGGTTCAAAGGTTCAAAGGTTCAAAGGTTCAAAGGTTCAAAGGTTCAAAGGTTCAAAGGTTCAAAGGTTCAAAGGTTCAAAGGTTCAAAGGTTCAAAGGTTCAAAGGTTCAAAGGTTCAAAGGTTCAAAGGTTCAAAGATTCAAAGGTTCAAAGGTTCAAAATTTCAAAGGTTCAAAGGTTCAAAGGTTCAAAGGTTCAAAGGTTCAAAGGTTCAAAGGTTCAAAGGTTCAAAGGTTCAAAGGTTCAAAGGTTCAAAGGTTCAAAGGTTCAAAGGTTCAAAGGTTCAAAGGTTCAAAGGTTCAAAGGTTCAAAGGTTCAAAGGTTCAAAGGTTCAAAGGTTCAAAGGTTCAAAGGTTCAAAGGTTCAAAGGTTCAAAGGTTCAAAGGTTCAAAGGTTCAAAGGTTCAAAGGTTCAAAGGTTCAAATGTTCAAAGGTTCAAAGGTTCAAAGATTCAAAGGTTCAAAGGTTCAAAGGTTCAAAGGATCAAAGGTTCAAAGGTTCAAATATTCAAGGGTTCAAGGGTTCAAAGGTTCAAAGGTTCAAAGGTTCAAAGGTTCAAAGGTTCAAAGGTTCAAAGGTTCAAAGGTTCAAAGGTTCAAAAGTTCAAAGGTTCAAAGGTTCAAAGGTTCAAAGGTTCAAAGGTTCAAAGGTTCAAAGGTTCAAAGGTTCAAAGGTTCAAAGGTTCAAAGGTTCAAAGGTTCAAAGGTTCAAAGGTTCAAAGGTTCAAAGGTTCAAAGGTTCAAAGGTTCAAAGGTTCAAAGGTTCAAAGGTTCAAAGGTTCAAAGGTTCAAAGGTTCAAAGGGTCAAATGTTCAAAGGTTCAAAGGTTCAAAGGCTCAAGGGTTCAAAGGTTCAAAGGCTCAAGCGTTCAAATATTCAAGGGTTCAAGGGTTCATAGGTTCAAAGGTTCAAAGGTTCAAAGGTTCAAAGGTTCAAAGGTTCAAAGGTTCAAAGGTTCAAAGGTTCTAAGGTTCAAAGGTTCAAAGGTTCAAAGGTTCAAAGGTTCAAAGGTTCAAAGGTTCAAAGGTTCAAAGGTTCAAAGGTTCAAAGGTTCAAAGGTTCAAAGGTTCAAATGTTCAAAGGTTCAAAGGTTCAAAACTTCAAAGGTTCAAAGGTTCAAAGGTTCAAAGGTTCAGAGGTTTAAAGGTTCAAAGGTTCAAAGGCTCAAAGGTTCAAGGGTTCAAAATTTGAAGGGTTCAAGGGTTCAAAGGTTCAAAGGTTCAAAGGTTCAAAGGTTCAAAGGTTCAAAGGTTCAAAGGTTCAAAGGTTCAAAGGTTCAAAGGTTCAAAGGTTCAAAGGTTCAAAGGTTCAAAGGCTCAAGGGTTCAAAGGTTCAAAGGCTCAAGGGTTCAAATATTCAAGGGTTCAAGGGTTCAAAGGTTCAAAGGTTCAAAGGTTCAAAGGTTCAAAGGTTCAAAGGTTCAAAGGTTCAAAGGTTCAAAGGTTCAAAGGTTCAAAGGTTCAAAGGTTCAAAGGTTCAAAGGTTCAAAGGTTCAAAGGTTCAAAGGTTCAAAGGTTCAAAGGTTCAAAGGTTCAAAGGTTCAAAGGTTCAAAGGTTCAAAGGTTCAAAGGTTCAAAGGTTCAAAGGTTCAAAGGTTCAAAGGTTCAAAGGTTCAAAGGTTCAAAGGTTCAAAGATTCAAAGGTTCAAAGGTTCAAAATTTCAAAGGTTCAAAGGTTCAAAGGTTCAAAGAATCAAAGGTTCAAAGGTTCAAAGGTTCAAAGGTTCAAAGGTTCAAAGGTTCAAAGGTTCAAAGGTTCAAAGGTTCAAAGGTTCAAAGGTTCAAAGGTTCAAAGGTTCAAAGGTTCAAAGGTTCAAAGGTTCAAAGGTTCAAAGGTTCAAAGGTTCAAATGTTCAAAGGTTCAAAGGTTCAAAGATTCAAAGGTTCAAAGGTTCAAAGGTTCAAAGGTTCAAAGGTTCAAAGGTTCAAATATTCAAGGGTTCAAGGGTTCAAAGGTTCAAAGGTTCAAAGGTTCAAAGGTTCAAAGGTTCAAAGGTTCAAAGGTTCAAAGGTTCAAAGGTTCAAAGGTTCAAAGGTTCAAAGGTTCAAAGGTTCAAAGGTTCAAAGGTTCAAAGGTTCAAAGGTTCAAAGGTTCAAAGGTTCAAAGGTTCAAAGGTTCAAAGGTTCAAAGGTTCAAAGGTTCAAAGGTTCAAAGGTTCAAAGGTTCAAAGGTTCAAAGGTTCAAATGTTCAAAGCTTCAAAGGTTCAAAACTTCAAAGGTTCAAAGGTTCAAAGGTTCAAAGGTTCAGAGGTTTAAAGGTTCAAAGGTTCAAAGGCTCAAAGGTTCAAGGGTTCAAAATTTGAAGGGTTCAAAGGCTCAAAGGTTCAAAGGTTCATAGGTTCAAAGGTTCAAAGGTTCAAGAGTTCAAGTTTTCAAAGGTTCAAGGGTTCAAAGCTTCAAAGGTTCAAAATTTCAAAGGTTCAAAAGTTCAAAGGTTCAAAGGTTCAAAGGTTCAAAGGTTCAAAGGTTCAAAGGTTCAAAGGTTCAAAGGTTCAAGAGTACAAGTTTTCAAAGGTTCAAAGGTTCAAAGGTTCAAGGGTTCAAGGGTTCAAAGGTTCAGAAGTTCAAAGGTTCAAAAGTTCAAAGGTTCAAAGGTTTAAAGGTTCAAAGGTTCAAAAGTTCAAGTTTTCAAAGGTTCAAGGGTTCAAAGGTTCAAGGGTTCAAAGGTTCAAAGGTTCAAAGGTTCAAAGGTTCAAAGGTTCAAAGGTTCAAAGATTCAAAGGTTCAAAGGTTCAAAGGTTCAAAGGTTCAAAGGTTCAAAGGTTCAAAGGTTCAAAGGTTCAAAGGTTCAAAGGTTCAAAGGTTCAAAGGTTCAAAGGTTCAAAGGTTCAAAGGTTCAAAGGTTCAAAGGTTCAAAGGTTCAAAGGTTCAAAGGTTCAAAGGTTCAAATGTTCAAAGCTTCAAAGGTTCAAAACTTCAAAGGTTCAAAGGTTCAAAGGTTCAAAGGTTCAAGAGTTCAAGTTTTCAAAGGTTCAAGGGTTCAAGGGTTCAAAGATTCAAAAGTTCAAAGGTTCAAATCCTCAAAGGTTCAAAGGTTCAAAGGTTCAAGAGTTCAAAGGTCCAAAGGTTCAAGTGTTCAAGTTTTCAAAGGTTCAAAGGTTCAAGGGTTCAAAGGTTCAAAGGTTCAAAGGTTCAAAGGTTCAAAGGTTCAAAGGTTCAAAGGTTCAAAGGTTCAAAGGTTCAAAGGTTCAAAGGTTCAAAGGTTCAAAGGTTCAAAGGTTCAAAGGTTCAAAGGTTCAAAGGTTCAAAGGTTCAAAGGTTCAAAGGTTCAAAGGTTCAAGAGTTCAAGTTTTCAAAGGTTCAAAGGTTCAAGGGTTCAAGGGTTCAAAGATTCAAAAGTTCAAAGGTTCAAATCCTCAAAGGTTCAAAGGTTCAAAGGTTCAAGAGTTCAAAGGTTCAAAGGTTCAAGAGTTCAAGTTTTCAAAGGTTCAAAGGTTCAAGGGTTCAAAGGTTCAAAGGTTCAAAGGTTCAAAGGTTCAAAGGTTCAAAGGTTCAAAGGTTCAACGGTTTAAAGGTTCAAAGGTTTAAAGGTTCAAAGGTTCAAAAGTTGAAGGGTTCAAAGGGTCAAAGGTTCAAAGGTTCAACGGTTCAAAGGTTCAAAGGATCAAAGGTTCAAATTCTCAAAGGTTCAAAGGTTCAAATATTCCGAGGTTCAAAGGTTCAAAGGTTCAAAGGTTCAAAGGTTCAAAGGTTCAAGTTTTCAAAGGTTCAAGGGTTCAAAGGTTCAAAGGTTCAAAGTTTCAAGGGTTCAAAGGTTCAAAGGTTTAAAGGTTCAAAGGTTCAAAGGTTCAAAGGTTCAAAGGTTCAAAGGTTCAAAGGTTCAAGTTTTCAAAGGTTCAAGGGTTCAAAGGTTCAAAGGTTCAAAGGTTCAAAGGTTCAAAGGTTCAAGGGTTCAAAGGTTCAAAGGTTCAAAGGTTCAAAGGTTCAAAGGTTCAAAGGTTCAAAGGTTCAACGGTTTAAAGGTTCAAAGGTTTAAAGGTTCAAAGGTTCAAAAGTTGAAGGGTTCAAAGGGTCAAAGGTTCAAAGGTTCAACGGTTCAAATTTTCAAAGGATCAAAGGTTCAAATTCTCAAAGGTTCAAAGGTTCAAATATTCCGAGGTTCAAAGGTTCAAAGGTTCAAAGGTTCAAAGGTTCAAAGGTTCAAGTTTTCAAAGATTCAAGGGTTCAAAGGTTCAAAGGTTCAAAGTTTCAAGGGTTCAAAGGTTCAAGTTTTCAAAGGTTCAAGGGTTCAAAGGTTCAAAGGTTCAAAGGTTCAAAGGTTCAAAGGTTCAAAGGTTCAAAGGTTCAAGTTTTCAAAGGTTCAAGGGTTCAAAGGTTCAAAGGTTCAAAGGCTTAAAGGTTCAAAGGTTCAAAGGTTCAAAGGATCAAAGGTTCAAATTCTCAAAGGTTCAAAGGTTCAAATATTCCGAGGTTCAAAGGTTCAAAGGTTCAAAGGTTCAAAGGTTCAAAGGTTCAAGTTTTCAAAGGTTCAAGGGTTCAAAGGTTCAAAGGTTCAAAGGTTCAAAGGTTCAAAGTTTCAAAGGTTCAAAGGTTCAAGTTTTCAAAGGTTCAAGGGTTCAAAGGTTCAAAGGTTCAAAGGCTTAAAGGTTCAAAGGTTCAAAGGTTCAAAGGTTTAAAGCTTCAAAGGTTCAAAGGTTTAAAGGTTCAAGGGTTCAAAGGTTCAAAGGTTCATGTTTTCAAAGGTTCAAGGGTTCAAAGGTTCAAAGGTTCAAAGGTTCAAAGGTTCAAAGGTTCAAAGGTTCAAAGGTTCAAAGGTTCAAAGGTTCAAAGGTTCAAAGGTTCAAAGGTTCAAAGTTTCAAAGGTTCAAAGGTTCAAAGGTTCAAAGGTTCAAAGGTTTAAAGGTTCAAAGGTTCAAAGGTTTAAAGGTTCAATGGTTCAAAGGTTCAAAGGTTCAAAGGTTCAAAGGTTCAAATTCTCAAAGGTTCAAAAGTTCAAATGTTCAAAGGTTCAAAGGTTCAAAGGTTCAAAGGTTCAAAGGTTCAAAGGTTCAAAGGTTCAAAGGTTCAAAGGTTCAAAGGTTTAAAGGTTCAAAGGTTCAAAGGTTCAAAGGTTCAAAGGTTCAAAGGTTTAAAGGTTCAAAGGTTCAAAGGTTCAAAGGTTTAAAGGTTCAAGGGTTCAAAGGTTCAAAGGTTCAAAGGTTCAAAGGTTCAAAGGTTCAAAGGTTCAAAGGTTCAATAGTTCAAATGTTCAAAGGTTCAAAGGTTCAAAAGTTCAAAGGTTCGAAAATTCAAAGGTTCAAAGTTTCAAAGGTTCAAGGGTTCAAAGGTTCAAAGGGTCAAAGGTTCAAAGGTTCAAAGGTTCAAAGGTTCTTAGGTTCAAAGGTTCAAAGGTTCAAAGGTTCAAAGGTTCAAAGGTTCAAAGGTTCAAGAGTTCAAGTTTTCAAAGGTTCAAGGGTTCAAAGGTTCAAAGGTTCAAAAGTTCAAAGGTTCAAAGGTTCAAAGGTTCAAAGATTCAAAGGTTCAAAGGTTCAAAGGTTCAAAGGTTCAAAGGTTCAAAGGTTCAAATTTTCAAAGGTTCAGAGGTTCAAAGGTTCAAGAGTTCAAGTTTTCAAAGGTTCAAGGGTTCAAGGGTTCAAAGGTTTAAAGGTTCAAAGGTTCAAGAGTTCAAGTTTTCAAAGGTTCAAGGGTTCAAAGGTTCAAAGGTTCAAAAGTTCAAAGGTTCAAAGGTTCAAAGGTTCAAAGGTTCAAAGGTTCAAAGGTTCAAAGGTTCAAATTTTCAAAGGTTCAAAGGCTCAAAGGTTCAAAGGTTCAAGAGTTCAAATTTTCAAAGGTTCAAAGGTTCAAAGTTTCAAAGGTTCAAAGGTTCAAAGGTTCAAAGGTTCAAAGGTTCAAAGGTTCAAAGGTTCAAAGGTTCAAAGGTTCAAAGGTTCAAAGGTTCAAAGGTTCAAAGGTTCAAAGGTTCAAAGGTTCAAGAGTTCAAGTTTTCAAAGGTTCAAAGGTTCAAAGGTTCAAGAGTTCAAGTTTTCAAAGGTTCAAGAGTTCAAGTTTTCAAAGGTTCAAAGGTTCAAAGGTTCAAAGGTTCAAAGGTTCAAAGGTTCAAAGGTTCAAAGGTTCAAAGGTTCAAAGGTTCAAAGGTTCAAAGGTTCAAAGGTTCAAAGGTTCAAAGGTTCAGAGGTTCAAGAGTTCAAGTTTTCAAAGGTTCAAAGGTTCAAAGGTTCAAAGGTTCAAAGGTTCAAAGGTTCAAAGGTTCAAAGGTTCAAAGGTTCAAGAGTTCAAGTTTTCAAAGGTTCAAAGGTTCAAAGGTTCAAAGGTTCAAAGGTTCAAAGGTTCAAAGGTTCAAAGGTTCAAAGGTTCAAAGGTTCAAGTTTTCAAAGGTTTAAAGGTTCAAAGGTTCAAAGGTTCAAAGGTTCAATAGTTCAAGTTTTCAAAGGTTCAAAGGTTCAAAGGTTCAAGAGTTCAAGTTTTCAAAGGTTCAAGAGTTCAAGTTTTCAAAGGTTCAAAGGTTCAAAGGTTCAAAGGTTCAAAGGTTCAAAGGTTCAAAGGTTCAAAGGTTCAAAGGTTCAAAGGTTCAAAGGTTCAAAGGTTCAAAGGTTCAAAGGTTCAAAGGTTCAAAGTTTCAAATATTCAAAGGTTCAAAGGTTCAAAGGTTCAAGAGTTCAAGTTTTCAAAGGTTCAAAGGTTCAAAGGTTCAAAGGTTCAAAGGTTCAAAGGTTCAAAGGTTCAAAGGTTCAAAGGTTTAAAGGTTCAAAGGTTCAAGAGTTCAAGTTTTCAAAGGTTCAAGGGTTCAAAGGTTCAAAGGTTCAAAAGTTCAAAGGTTCAAAGGTTCAAAGGTTCAAAGGTTCAAAGGTTCAAAGGTTCAAAGGTTCAAATTTTCAAAGGTTCAAAGGCTCAAAGGTTCAAAGGTTCAAGAGTTCAAATTTTCAAAGGTTCAAAGGTTCAAAGTTTCAAAGGTTCAAAGGTTCAAAGGTTCAAAGGTTCAAAGGTTCAAAGGTTCAAAGGTTCAAAGGTTCAAAGGTTCAAAGGTTCAAAGGTTCAAAGGTTCAAAGGTTCAAAGGTTCAAAGGTTCAAGAGTTCAAGTTTTCAAAGGTTCAAAGGTTCAAAGGTTCAAGAGTTCAAGTTTTCAAAGGTTCAAGAGTTCAAGTTTTCAAAGGTTCAAAGGTTCAAAGGTTCAAAGGTTCAAAGGTTCAAAGGTTCAAAGGTTCAAAGGTTCAAAGGTTCAAAGGTTCAAAGGTTCAAAGGTTCAAAGGTTCAAAGGTTCAAAGGTTCAGAGGTTCAAGAGTTCAAGTTTTCAAAGGTTCAAAGGTTCAAAGGTTCAAAGGTTCAAAGGTTCAAAGGTTCAAAGGTTCAAAGGTTCAAAGGTTCAAGAGTTCAAGTTTTCAAAGGTTCAAAGGTTCAAAGGTTCAAAGGTTCAAAGGTTCAAAGGTTCAAAGGTTCAAAGGTTCAAAGGTTCAAAGGTTCAAAGGTTCAAAGGTTCAAGAGTTCAAGTTTTCAAAGGTTCAAAGGTTCAACGGTTCAAGGGTTCAAAGGTTCAAAAGTTCAAAGGTTCAAAGGTTCAAAGGTTCAAAGGTTTAAAGGTTTAAAGGTTCAAAGGTTCAAGAGTTCAAGTTTTCAAAAGTTCAAAGGTTCAAACGTTCAAGGGTTCAAAAGTTCAAAAGTTCAAAGGTTCAAAGGTTCAAAATTTCAAGAGTTCAAGTTTTCAAATGTTCAAAGGTTCAAAGGTTCAAAGGTTCAAAGGTTCAAAGGTTCAAAGGTTCAAAGGTTCAAAGGTTCAAAGGTTCAAAGGTTCAAGGGTTCAAAGGTTCAAAGGTTCAAATGTTCAAAGGTTCAAAGGTTCAAAGGTTCAAGTTTTCAAAGGTTTAAAGGTTCAAAGGTTCAAAGGTTCAAAGGTTCAATAGTTCAAGTTTTCAAAGGTTCAAAGGTTCAAAGGTTCAAGAGTTCAAGTTTTCAAAGGTTCAAGAGTTCAAGTTTTCAAAGGTTCAAAGGTTCAAAGGTTCAAAGGTTCAAAGGTTCAAAGGTTCAAAGGTTCAAAGGTTCAAAGGTTCAAAGGTTCAAAGGTTCAAAGGTTCAAAGGTTCAAAGGTTCAAAGGTTCAAAGTTTCAAATATTCAAAGGTTCAAAGGTTCAAAGGTTCAAGAGTTCAAGTTTTCAAAGGTTCAAAGGTTCAAAGGTTCAAAGGTTCAAAGGTTCAAAGGTTCAAAGGTTCAAAGGTTCAAAGGTTCAAAGGTTCAAAGGTTCAAGAGTTCAAGTTTTCAAAGGTTCAAAGGTTCAAAGGTTCAAAATTTCAAAGGTTCAAAGGTTCAAAGGTTCAAAGGTTCAAAGGTTCAAAGGTTCAAAGGTTCAAAGGTTCAAAGGTTCAAAGGTTCAAAGGTTCAAAGGTTCAAAGGTTCAAAGGTTCAAAGGTTCAAAGGTTCAAAGGTTCAAAGGTTCAAAGGTTCAAAGGTTCAAGAGTTCAAGTTTTCAAAGGTTCAAAGGTTCAAGGGTTCAAGGGTTCAAAGGTTCAAAAGTTCAAAGGTTCAAAGGTTCAAAGGTTCAAAGGTTCAAAGGTTTAAAGGTTTAAAGGTTCAAAGGTTCAAGAGTTCAAGTTTTCAAAAGTTCAAAGGTTCAAACGTTCAAGGGTTCAAAGGTTCAAAAGTTCAAAGGTTCAAAGGTTCAAAATTTCAAGAGTTCAAGTTTTCAATGGTTCAAAGGTTCAAAGGTTCAAAGGTTCAAAGGTTCAAAGGTTCAAAGGTTCAAAGGTTCAAAGGTTCAAGGGTTCAAAGGTTCAAAGGTTCAAATGTTCAAAGGTTCAAAGGTTCAAAGGTTCAAGGGTTCAAAGGTTCAAAGGTTCAAAGGTTCAAAGGTTCAAAGGTTCAAAGGTTCAAGTTTTCAAAGGTTCAAGGGTTCAAAGGTTCAAAGGTTCAAAGGCTTAAAGGTTCAAAGGTTCAAAGGTTCAAAGGTTTAAAGCTTCAAAGGTTCAAAGGTTTAAAGGTTCAAGGGTTCAAAGGTTCAAAGGTTCAAGTTTTCAAAGGTTCAAGGGTTCAAAGGTTCAAAGGTTCAAAGGTTCAAAGGTTCAAAAGTTCAAAGGTTCAAGGGTTCAAAGGTTCAAGAGTTCAAAGGTTCAAACGTTCAAAGGTTCAAAGGTTCAAAGGTTCAAGGGTTCAAAGGTTCAAAGGTTCAAAAGTTCAAAGGTTCAAGGGTTCAAGGGTTCAGAGGTTCAAAGGTTCAAAGGTTCAAAGGTTCAATTGTTCAAAGGTTCAAAGGTTCAAAGATTCAAGGGTTCAAGGGTTCAAAGGTTCAAAGGTTCAAGGGTTAAAATTTTCAAAGGTTCAAAGGTTCAAAGGTTCAAAGGTTCAAAGGTTCAAAGGTTCAAAGGTTCAAAGGTTCAAAGGTTCAAAGGTTCAAAGGTTCAAAGGTTCAAAGGTTCAAAGGTTCAAAGGTTCAAAGGTTCAAAGGTTCAAGGGTCCAAGGGTTCAAAGGTTGAAAGGTTCAAAGTTTCAAAGGTTCAAAGGTTCAAAGGTTCAAAGGTTCAAGGGTTCAAAGGTTCAAAGGTTCAAAGATTCAAGGGTTCAAGGGTTCGAAGGTTCAAAGGTTCAAGATTTCAAAGGTTCAAAAGTTCAAAGGTTCAAGGGTTCAAGGGTTCAAGGGTTCAAAGGTTCAAAGGTTCAAAGGTTCAAAGGTTCAAATTTTCAAGGGTTCAAAGGTTCGAAGGTTCAAAGGTTCAAAAGTTCAAAGGTTCAAGCGTTCAAAGGTTCAAAGGTTCAAAGGTTCAAAGGTTCAAAGGTTCAAAGGTTCAAAGGTTCAAAGGTTCAAAGGTTCAAAGGTTCAAAGGTTCAAAGGTTCAAAGGTTCAAAGGTTCAAAGGTTCAAGGGTTCAAAGGTTCAAAGGTTCAAAGGTTCAAAGGTTCAAAGGTTCAAAGGTTCAAGGGTTCAAAGGTTCAAAGGTTCAAAGGTTCAAAAGTTCAAAGGTTCAAGGGTGCAAAAGTTCAAAGGTTCAAGGGTCCAAGGGTTCAAAGGTTCAAAGGTTCAAAGGTTCAAAGGTTCAAAGGTTCAAAGTTTCAAAGGTTCAAAGGTTCAAAGGTTCAAAGGTTCAAAGGTTCAAAGGTTCAAAGGTTCAAAGTTTCAAAGGTTCAAAGGTTCAAAGGTTCAAGAGTTCAAGTTTTCAAAGGTTCAAAGGTTCAAAGGTTCAAAGGTTCAAAGGTTCAAAGGTTCAAAGGTTCAAAGGTTCAAAGGTTCAAAGGTTCAAGAGTTCAAGTTTTCAAAGGTTCAAAGGTTCAAAGGTTCAAAATTTCAAAGGTTCAAAGGTTCAAAGGTTCAAAGGTTCAAAGGTTCAAAGGTTCAAAGGTTCAAAGGTTCAAAGGTTCAAAGGTTCAAAGGTTCAAAGGTTCAAAGGTTCAAAGGTTCAAAGGTTCAAAGGTTCAAAGGTTCAAAGGTTCAAAGGTTCAAAGGTTCAAAGGTTCAAAGGTTCAAAGGTTCAAAGGTTCAAAGGTTCAAAGGTTCAAAGGTTCAAAGGTTCAAAGGTTCAAAGGTTCAAGAGTTCAAGTTTTCAAAGGTTCAAAGGTTCAAGGGTTCAAGGGTTCAAAGGTTCAAAAGTTCAAAGGTTCAAAGGTTCAAAGGTTCAAAGGTTCAAAGGTTTAAAGGTTTAAAGGTTCAAAGGTTCAAGAGTTCAAGTTTTCAAAAGTTCAAAGGTTCAAACGTTCAAGGGTTCAAAGGTTCAAAAGTTCAAAGGTTCAAAGGTTCAAAATTTCAAGAGTTCAAGTTTTCAAAGGTTCAAAGGTTCAAAGGTTCAAAGGTTCAAAGGTTCAAAGGTTCAAAGGTTCAAAGGTTCAAGGGTTCAAAGGTTCAAAGGTTCAAATGTTCAAAGGTTCAAAGGTTCAAAGGTTCAAGGGTTCAAAGGTTCAAAGGTTCAAAGGTTCAAATTTTCAAGTTTTCAAAGGTTCAAGGGTTCAAAGGTTCAAAGGTTCAAAGGCTTAAAGGTTCAAAGGTTCAAAGGTTCAAAGGTTTAAAGCTTCAAAGGTTCAAAGGTTTAAAGGTTCAAGGGTTCAAAGGTTCAAAGGTTCAAGTTTTCAAAGGTTCAAGGGTTCAAAGGTTCAAAGGTTCAAAGGTTCAAAAGTTCAAAGGTTCAAGGGTTCAAAGGTTCAAGAGTTCAAAGGTTCAAACGTTCAAAGGTTCAAAGGTTCAAAGGTTCAAGGGTTCAAAGGTTCAAAGGTTCAAAAGTTCAAAGGTTCAAGGGTTCAAGGGTTCAGAGGTTCAAAGGTTCAAAGGTTCAAAGGTTCAAGGGTTCAAAGGTTCAAAGGTTCAAAGATTCAAGGGTTCAAGGGTTCAAAGGTTCAAAGGTTCAAGGGTTAAAATTTTCAAAGGTTCAAAGGTTCAAAGGTTCAAAGGTTCAAAGGTTCAAAGGTTCAAAGGTTCAAAGGTTCAAAGGTTCAAAGGTTCAAAGGTTCAAAGGTTCAAAGGTTCAAAGGTTCAAAGGTTCAAAGGTTCAAAGGTTCAAGGGTCCAAGGGTTCAAAGGTTGAAAGGTTCAAAGTTTCAAAGGTTCAAAGGTTCAAAGGTTCAAAGGTTCAAGGGTTCAAAGGTTCAAAGGTTCAAAGATTCAAGGGTTCAAGGGTTCGAAGGTTCAAAGGTTCAAGATTTCAAAGGTTCAAAAGTTCAAAGGTTCAATGGTTCAAGGGTTCAAGGGTTCAAAGGTTCAAAGGTTCAAAGGTTCAAAGGTTCAAATTTTCAAGGGTTCAAAGGTTCGAAGGTTCAAAGGTTCAAAAGTTCAAAGGTTCAAGCGTTCAAAGGTTCAAAGGTTCAAAGGTTCAAAGGTTCAAAGGTTCAAAGGTTCAAAGGTTCAAAGGTTCAAAGGTTCAAAGGTTCAAAGGTTCAAAGGTTCAAAGGTTCAAAGGTTCAAAGGTTCAAAGGTTCAAGGGTTCAAAGGTTCAAAGGTTCAAAGGTTCAAAGGTTCAAAGGTTCAAAGGTTCCAGGGTTCAAAGGTTCAAGGGTGCAAAAGTTCAAAGGTTCAAGGGTCCAAGGGTTCAAAGGTTCAAAGGTTCAAAGGTTCAAAGGTTCAAAGGTTCAAAGTTTCAAAGGTTCAAAGGTTCAAAGGTTCAAAGGTTCAAAGGTTCAAAGGTTCAAAGGTTCAAAGGTTTAAAGTTTCAAAGGTTCAAAGGTTCAAAGGTTCAAAGGTTCAAAGGTTCAAAGGTTCAAAGGTTCAAAGGTTCAAAGGTTCAAAGGTTCAAAGGTTCAAGGGTTCAAAGGTTCAAGGGTTCAAGGGTTCAAAGGTTCAAAGGTTCAAGGGTTCAAGGGTTCAAAGGTTCAAAGTTTTAAAGGTTCAAAGGTTCAAAGGTTCAAAGGTTCAAAGGTTCAAATTTTCAAAGGTTCAATGGTTCAAGAGCTCAAGGGTTCATGGGTTCAAAGGTTTAAAGGTTCAAGGGTTCAAGGGTTCAAAGGTTCAAAGGTTCAAAAGTTCAAGGGTTCAGGGGTTCAAAGGTTCAAGGTTAAAAGGTTAAAATCTTTAAAGATTCAAAATTTCAAAGTTTCAAAAATTCAAAAATTTAAAGTACATAAATGCAGAAACTCAAAAGTTCCCAGGTTCAAAATTTGAAACGTTAAAAATTTCAAAAGTTCAAAAAATCAAAAGGACAAAAGTTCCACGGTTCAAGAGTTCAAATGCTGAAAAGTTGAAGAGGTGCAAAGTGCAAAATGTCGAAATTTTAAATGTTCAAAAGTCAAAAAATTGGCAAAAATTCACCAGGACATTTTCTCTTCCCTGGAAATGAATCCAACGCACCCACGGATTTACTATGCGCCCACTAACGAGTGCCTATATCGTGTTTAAGATCCTGCCGCAGTGAGTTGTAAATAAAAAAGAATGCAATATATGCAGAGGATTGTAAAAGGCTTCGGGCATTCATAAATGACAGCATCTTTATCTATGCATCTATTTTCCACATTGAATAGTTGACAAATTAAAATTAAACCAGCAGCAACATCAGAGTCCTGCATTGCCATTCGTCACGGAGTTAAGTAGCCATTTGTATCAACCCAATTCATCGCGACCGCAAAAATCGCTTAATCCATCAAAATACCTACGAACATCCGAATATCTTCCATTCCATTGCTCTGGTTGAGGAAACCAAGGATAGACGTTGAAAATTTATCGTCCGCCATAAAAAATCATCGCCAACGACTAGCGAGGACCTCCTATTCAGACAGAATCCCAACTTACGAGCATTAAAATGCATCTGCCGTTAAATGTTACACGAAACGCCACACCACAACTATCAACTTGTCTGCTAAATTCTACGAGAGCAATAGTTATGTATACTGGCCAAGTTACAACAACGAACCAAGAGCCAAGACATCAAAGTTTCTAGAGTTTTCATTTCTTTACTGCGCTCTGTCCGTTCGGTTTGCGAATTGGCCCTTGCAACGGGACCACATTTAAACGTTGCTGTTAATGACTGTTTTATGTCCAGCTGCTTGCGTTATTAATGCAATTGAAATGTAGCCTCATGGATGAAGGTTGCAACTCATTTATAACTCGGTGACTGTTGGACGGTTTGTACCGTGCTTCCTGGCTCCCAAGGGAAGAGTACAAATCGGAGAGTAACCGAAGGAAATAGTAAAAAGGCATGTGGAGTGAGGTTGGGGGATATATAGAGACCGTACATAGGTTTGGTTTAGGGAATGACGAGTCCTCGGACTTTGCTGAAAGATCGAACTTTTGTTTTAGCGTACAAGTTGCCTGTCAGTTGATCTATAGATGTAGGTCTTGTCTAGTGACAAATCCATGATAAACAATTAAAGGTTTTATTGCCCTCTGTCTGAGTAATCACCCAACTCGACAATAAATCGCATTTTACCCAACCTTCGCAACAACGCACAGGTGGTTACCGGTTTATCTGATGCGCCATTAAAACACAAGTCAAATTCTTTTCCGTAATTTCATTCCATTCGATTTCATTATTCTTTTCCAGATAATTTCCGCATATTTCACAAGATCCCCCCCCAATGTAATCCCAGTCCCTACTCCATCCAATTGGGAATTGTCATCATGACATCTTTATGGCAACACATAGCGACAACGTATCGCATTATTTATACATGTGCGTATTGAATACTGTAGGCCAAGTATCAATCGATGTACATGTCAGAATCTGATTTATACTTTTCAACCTTCCGCCCCTCAATCTTGATTTCTTGCTGTGTTTTCATTCTCGTAATGCATTATGCAGTCAATCACACACACCCATTCGAATGCGCCGCAGGGGTGCTTTGTTTCTTTATAAACGAACGCAAAAATCTATGCATCGAGGAACTAAATTAAAGCAGGACATCTATCAACTTTGGACTCACTTGGCCAAGTTCGGATTTAAATAATGATGTGCGCATTGCAGAAAGACCCAAAAAAATCACACACACAGTCCCCAATCCCCATGTAATAATCCACTCTATATTATTTCTGTAGTTCTATAGTAGTATATTTACCTCTTGCGGTTTACACGCTTAACCAATCTTAACAAATTAAGTGTCAGATAAAAGATATTTTCTAGGTGCTTATCTTTGCATTTTTACTTTTTTTTTAATATTAACAATTGAAAAAGTTGAATTTTACTACATTCAATTACAACTACGCAATAGTTGTGTACAAATTTTCTTTCATTCATCATGCCCACAAATGACGCCACGAAAGAGAGTCGACGGCCGAAGAGAGTACAGTCGTAAGAATCACAGTCACAGAGGACTAATAGGAAATTTAAGAAAAAAAAGTTTTATTTTAAAAATTAAAAATTTGCGGAGGCAGCGTACCAATGTTTATAGTCAATAAATATTTTACCAATGAACTTAAATGTGTAGGGATAATTGGTTGGCTTGAAAGATAGGATATTTTAGGACCCGATAAGTGGCGCTGTTGTTGATATGAATATTTTAATTGAGTTACTCGAAGTGCTAATTCTACGCAGACGAAGTCGCGGGTACCAGCTAGTATACATGAATCCTTACATTTAACACGGCAATGATTTATGCAGAGTCCTGCTATTTGCTTGCGCATTGGTGGTCTGACTGTGGTGCGGAATTGTACTCCTGCGAGACGTGACGTTATTACATTCGCACCGGAAAAAAAATTATATAAATTATGTCCACAAGTTTTTTCTTAGCGGCTTTATATGCTCTTCCTTTTTTTAGTGGTGCAGATGAATGTGTGTGTGTTTCCAAAGCGGAGACGGTGAGTACTTATTCTTCTTTTTTTTAATTACATAGGTAGATATATCTCGATGGTGGAGAGCAACCTGGTGGGTTTAGCTAACCATTTTTCTGCCCAGACAAGAAATTAAACGACGCAGCTCTGGAAGATCAAACGTTCTTGCGTTGTTGTATAAATTTTGGTGTTAAAGGGAAAGTAGATTTATTATGACAGAGTGCTCGAATCATCACCGGATATGAATATATGTAAATCAAAAATTTTAACGGGACGCTTTAGTTTTCAAGCCGGTTATGAACAATAAAATATAAATTTCGACCCGAGCATGTTTGAATTTTTACCACAGTTTTAAAATAAAAAATAACACACCTAACCCGGGCTAAGAGTTGTGAATTTTTGACTAGAATTTTATCCCCACTTTGGATATTTTTTTTTTGTTGAACCGAAAAGTTGAAACAATTCAAAATTTTAAGCCAGAAGTAAAGTACGAACATTTTAATATAAAAAAATAAGATCAAAATTTTGGAACGGGCTTGGAAGATTTTCATAACTCAACATTTTGACTTGAAAACTAAATTTAAATTTTAACCCGGATATAAAAAAGAAAATTCAAATTTAGCTAAATTTTTGACTCAGGTATGAAAAAATTAAAAATTTTTGATCCCTTAGGTAGGTCATTTACAAAATAAATAATAATTCTGGCTGGCACTAGGTAGGACTAATTTTGGTTGGGCTTACAATTTTCTAAAGCTTGTCCATTGTTTAGACACAAGCCACAGAAATTAAACAGATCTGTACCAAATTTACCAAATATTTACTTTTGCATTCGCTTATACCTAGTTCTCACTTTTTTCCAATAGTCATAAAATAAATAAATAAATAGTTGTCGCAACAGGTCCACAGGAACTCTGGACCATTCATTTTTGAGAAGCTCTTTCATGACAGTTATACTCTCAGATATTTGTCAGACGCTCGCGAGAGGTTGGAATTTGGGTTTTCTCTTGATTCGAACCTGGAACCCCTCGCTTAGTAATCCAACACACTAACCATTAAGCCACTGCACCGCAATACTCATAGGGCCTTACTAATATTCATTTTTGACCTTCCCACTAAATATTTTGTACGTCGAAAAATGTAGCCTTGACTCAGCGCTCAGCTTTCGCTAAACATTTCACTTGTGATTATCTCTGATTCGAAGACACGTAATGTTACAATAAACAGTAGAACATTTTACAACTGAGCCACATTTATCCAAGGGACCGATATCGTAAGTCCACAAAGATTGCTGATATTTATGCTCTTCGCCTTTTGCTGAATTGTAAACTGACAGGCTTCAGTCAGTTTATCAGCTTCACTTCGTTTCAATCAGGGCTCGAATCGCCACCTCCGTGAACAAGATATACGATCACGGAATTAAGTTAATTTTACATGTAAAAATAAAAACAAATTCCGTCACTTAATACTCGTTAACGGACGACGCGATTCGACTGGTTTCTTGGGGGCGGATTCCGTAAAACAAAAACCTTTTTAAAATGTTGATGCCCATAACAAGTTTTACTTATTGTTCTCGATTTTTTTTTTAATATCGTCAGCTTTCATTACATTTTTTGGAAAATAAACTCCGGATTAGGCTCTCAAACTCATAATTTTTGCGCTTAGTTTCTACATTGTTTTAAAGTTGTATTGTTTCGACGATAATCGGTTGAAAAGTTATGGAATGATTTGCCCTATCTTACACAAGCAAATTTCTTCGTGCACACGAAAACGCTTTAAGCCTTTCGCCTCACAGGATTCCGACCTAGGTCTTTTATTATGCTCCCATGATCTATATAGATTATTGATTTCCATGGCTTTTAACAAAAGTTGGAGCTCGTACTATTGTTGTAAACCGTGGAAGTCAATGATCTATATGAGCATAATAAAAAAAGGCCTATTATTATCGTCAAAGTTGGGTGCTTTCTGTAGATCAAATTGTTCTTGGGACGGCATTTTTTTTCTATGACAACAATTTCCGGTTTCGCGCTACTGTTCGGGGTGGACCTGGGCCTCAACCAACAAGCGTCTTTAGCCAGCTGTGTCCCCTTCCACTTGCGTGCGCCTTCTAAGTCGCGGTCTTTCTCTACTGCGCCGTCCCTCGGTTGTGGATTCGAAGATTTTCTGGACAGGAGCATTCGTGTCCATTCGTTCAACAAGACCCAGCCACCCAAGTCGTTGAACCTTTATTCTTCTGACTGGGGTCGATGTCGCTATACAGCCCGTACAATTCTTGTTTATCTCCTCCTCCATTCACCGTATATGCAGACGGGACCTAAAATCACTCGAAGAATTTTCCTCTGGAAACAACCAAGAGAAACTTCATCCGATTTTAAAAGGGTTCATCCCTCTGCGCCATAGAGCAGGACTTAGATTATTAGGGTCTTATAGAGGATCACTTTAGTATTTCGAGAGAGGGCTTTGCTACTCAATTACCTGCTTAGCTCAAAGAAACTGCGATTGGCAAGAGTTATTCTTCCTTTCATCTCAGCACTGGTGTCATTATTGTCTGAGCTCATAGCGGAGCCTAAGTAGACAAAGTCATTAACCACCTCAAAGTTATATCTGTCTGTATGGAGCCGTCCTGTCCGAGACGTCGGTGTTGGGTGTCCTTTTTTGTCTTTCCCTCATTTACCGGCCAACCCGGCGGCGAAGCCTCTATCTCAATATTCACAAACGCACCATTTACATCGCGCTGCGTTCTGCCAATTACGTCAATGTCGTTTGCGTATGCGACTAATTGAACGAACTTTTGGAAAGATCGTACCTCTGGTGTTGGCATTTGAGTTTTGCACTAATCTTGCAAGAACGATGTTGAAGAAATCGCATGACGGCGCGTCGCCTTGTCTAAGTCCTTTTTTGTTATCGCAGGTCTCGGTGAGTTCCTCGAGTAACACCTGACTGAAAATCTTCTGCTTTCTTCCTTCTTTCAAATGAGCCTTCGTTTTTTCTATAGTTTTCGCTTGAAGGTCTTGCGGGCTGCTTCTTACAGATAGACGAGTTATAATAAATAAATACATTCACTTACAAAAATCCACTAACTCTAACTGTAGGAGCTATATGAACGATATTACTTAGTAGTTCTAACCGAAAGGTGGTGCATTTAGGACCCCAGAATCTGCTTCTCTCCACCACTCTATGTTTGAAGTTTTGTGAATGAATTCTATGCCTGTCAACTGAAATTGAGAAGCTTCCACAGGACATTTCTACTCTGATGCTAATGTTTGTCAGACTATCGCCGAGTGCAGTTGTAATTTGTACTCCACGGCACCACAAGCGCCTTTTGTATACCTCTTCTGTTTCACTGCACTCTTCCTCAAAAATGGGCAACTTCTTGTCTATTGTCGGGTGACAAGAAGTCACCGCGCCCAACAGACGACATCAACGAACCAAACATCCAATTAGAAAGTAATGCCACCCATGATTCCCGCACAACCTATTCAATTTGCAAGCGGAGTTACTCAATGCGGTTTGAGTTACTTTAGCGACAAGTAATTGACCGACCATACCGACCTACATTGTTCTCAATTAACGCAAACGCCAATTAAGCCGACTAATCCTGATCCCAATTGAACTATTTGAATCCCATACATGTAATACCCAGGATCTTCAATTGGTCACGCTCACGCCTATAAGACAATCTATCAGCCGCACATTGCATTCGATGCCAATTTGCGACCGATTAACTGCCACGGGCATTATATACACAGATTTACAAACGCTTCCTCTTATTGTTCGCATAACTAATGAGATAATTCAATTATGCAGGCAATGTCGGTTCGATTACTCTGATGGGTCTTATTCACACAGTTGACTGCTTTCGAGTAGTAAAGTTCTAGCCTGCATCTTTGAACTTGCCACAAATTTCAGTTTAAACTGAGTGTGAGTGGTTAAATATAAAATTTTGTTTATGTGATTTCCCGAAAGACAAACTTAAAATACTCGCAACTCCATCTGGCAAAAGATAAACTCAGATATCCTCCAACTACCGTCATAAGTTTTTCTGCATGCAGATGTTCCATCGTCTTTACTTAAGGACGACACCATCGCGAAACGAATAAAGAGAATCTCCTTATTTTCTTTGTGCAACGTTTTTCATTTCACTTTTCCGTTTCTTGCTTACAAGGACTCTATATGGAGTGTCTAAGTCCCGTATACGTAAATAAACTTTTCTATCACCTTCCATGCCGTATATATCCTCAACGCTCACATATCCTGTTGGAGTATACGCCGGAAGTTGAAGCAGACAAAGCAGCACAAGGAAGTTAACTTTTAATACATTTTTCGTTTGCTTTGGCTCGCTCAATGCGCGAGTAAGAAAAGTTCTCAGTTGGATTATTTTTTTTTGGAAGGATGTGTATTGTAAAGTATATCCTTTCGCATTTTATTTTCACTGTGCAAGTGATTATAGCTTAATTGTTTTATGGACTATATGCAGTCGTTGGTGGCGCCGCACTTTATGCATGTCAAACGCAGTACTCGAGCAAAATTTGAGTAGTAAAGTCATATGGAAATATTTACTAATAGAAGGCATCAGTTTAGCGAAGCTTCCTAACTTGATGGAGATACGTATTGAACAGAACACTGCAGCATAACTGAGAGCAATGTGGAGTATCGAAGTCTAAGGCAGGAAACTTGCAACGTTCCGTTGTCGTCAAAATTTACTGTAAGCTGTCCTGACCACCGCAGCACTGATTTTACCTTTGAGTGGCACACATACACTGTGTGAATGGTTCGGGTCTCGGGTGATTCACTTCCGCTTATGTACGAGTACTTGGCTTAAGCAAAACGCAAACGCCAGCGTGCGGTGTAGCAAACCCAAGTAGGTACCTAGTGCTGTATGGCTGTTTGGGGAAAAAGAATATAAGCTAGCTTTTAGCTTTCCCCTAGTGAAGACATAAATGTTGGAGGCTTTTAGAGGACCTTTCCTGTAGATTCTATGTAGATTCCTTGGAGGTCCTCGACGAGTTCTTTCTTGAAAACATTTTTTTCAATTTGATCTATGCTCGGTTTTATGTGTTTTATCTGAACCTTAAAGCTTGACTCTGTAATAGCTGTGCGGAGGGTGGTATAGGCTAGCTCGGGCAAGATTTTTCATAAAAATAAGAAGCTCTCTGATTAAAAAAGAGTAGATAGAGATTTTTTAAAATCGTCGATGTTTTTTCAATCGTTAGTGGAAGATGTGCCTTAACCTCTGATGAAGCTCTCATTGGAATTTGTTTCATTTTGCTCTACTTGTGTATCAAAACGCAACCCGATCTGATAGCGATCGTAAGTGAATAGTGTCGGCATCTTCATCACGAATTTTAATAGTTAGGTTTGGAGAGAGTACACCTAAAGACGCAATGTTTCAGTGCTTAGAAGGCTGCGCTTCTGAGCGATGTGTTCGATACCCGGAAAATACACAAATTAAGTCTTAAGGCTTTTTCCACTGTGCAACCTCTCACAAACTCTATATATTTTTGTGCCACAAAAATACTCTCATTTAATAGCTACAACCCTATTTTCTGTCCTATAGCTTCTGCCTCAATCATCCACAGTCGCTCTCCAGTAATTTCACAAACAATAAGCCAAATTGATTCTAACTCTGTCGTCAATCTAAAACTACTGCCCGTGCTACGCACCTATCGCCTTAAAAGGATATTCCTAGCTCCTAATAAAGATAACCATCTGCTTGCGATCTTTTAACAATTCCTGTCAGTTTCCCTGGGCATGCAGCACGTTCCTGGCCAAGCTCTATTTAAACACTCCAAGTTAAGCATTTCAACTACCGACATCTCATAAATAAAATCCGCCATTGAAAACACCCGTCAAATGCATTCGAGAAACCCGCACAATCTTTAAAGTTTCCCTCCCAGTACTTTGTGTCGAAAATGGCAAAAATTTTATATAATGCACTCCCCATCCATCGCTTTCAGAGATGGATAAGGAAAATGCATTTCTAAGTACCTACACCTCATCCAAAATTCAGACGTAAAATATATTCAAATTCCAATAAATGTGTCTGACACCTAAGTAGTGCGAGAACTCCTCTTAAAATGGCCAACTTTTGTTAACGTAATTTAAAATCCGTCAAAACTTGTCCCAACACTTAAAACACGCAGCGAGTGAAACTTCTGCAGACCGCGCCGCATGCTGATAAAATCTTCTCACATTCGCACAGCTGCTGCATGACAGAAAGGCACCGGCAGCCGGCACCTACTGCATTTTTCACTCCTCCTAAGAATATAGTGATAGTCCTGCTGTAAGCTAAGCTAATATTTTCATCGTTCCTCCTTCGTGTTTGATGGCGCACTTTTGTTGTTCTCCCGTTTTCATTATAACACCCGTCGCAGGGATACGGATAGTACTTCCTTCGTTTCTCGTTATTAATTCAATCCCATCCTAAAACGACTCGAGCAAAACAAAATCTTAACTTGAAATAGTTGACAAAGTCCTTCGAGTTAGCGCGGCAAAACCTCCTGTGTGCTGAAGTTTTTAAAGCGTGATAATTGCATAAGCGAAAAGTGTCAGCAGCATAAATGGATCCGAGCTCGATGGCCATGGCTGGGATGGGATTGTCAAGTGCGATTGGGTCCGGTGCAACTGATGGTTCGATAAAAAGACGGACACCCCTCGTTTTAGTTTAATTACTTTCCGATTTGAGGAGGATGTATTGCTTTCTTCTAATTTAACGCATCAGCACAAATCTAGTACAATCTGCCACTCCTCGTCTGGCAAGTACGTACCAACAGTTTTCTGTCTTTTGCTGAAGTAATTTTCGCGTATGCCATTATCTTTCGGGGTGTAGGGGGTGAACGGATTGCAAATCGCTGATGCAAAACCACCATCAGAAGCAATCAACTACGTCGAATGGAATTCTTCGTTCCATTAACTCATTTGTCTGCAATAACTGGCGGAGTACATTTTGCCCGCAGCAAAGTCGAAACCCACCGAAACCAAAACTACAGACGGGTGCAGTGGCATCAGTCGACTTCTGAAAAGGAGCTGGCGGGAAAAAAAATTCGGGGCGCAAAAAATGGAGCTGCGTTAGAAATTCCAAATGCAAACGTGGTAAATGAGAGGAGTTAGTAGCCGGGAATATGTGGGGAATTCCGATTGCAACCCGTTTGCAATTTATCGCAATATCGCATTTTATCCTGCGCTCATGGTTGGTGCCGCACACGCCAACGTACACCTAGTGAGATGTGTAAATTTCAATTTCATACTAGATTACAATGATTTATTTCGCTGAACAATGGGATCTTTGAACTTGCCACATAGACGCGTGGTAGATTGATGCGACGGAAAATGTTTGCAAATTGCCATTAGTTAATGGAAAACTAATTTTATTAGTTGAAACTAAAATAAAGTGGGTGTGTATATTGTATGCTGTGGAGCGCCAGTTGAGCACAACAATAGCGAGGTGCCAAGAAGTACAGAGAGAGAGGTGGTCTTATGAAGGTTCATACTCTACTCGCATTAGGCGTGTTTTATTGGAAAGTAAAGTAAAGCCGAATCTTCACAATACTTGACACATTTCATATTGACATTCCATATCAGTCTCCGTGTTAAGGCTAACCAACTTGTGGACCTTTATTTATCATATGGTTTAAGTGTATCCTAAGCAGAAGCGACTTGACAGTAGCGCAGTTCAAGTTAAGACCTTTCTGGTGATGTGTTCAAGAAATATAGTAGTAAGTTGCTTTCATCGGCATTTTATTATAAAAAGAACTGGGAGACTGCTCAAATCAAAAGAAGCCGAAACAAACAATAAAATATACCAGTTTATACCACTTTATGACAAATGTGACTGGGAACTGTTTTATTGGGCATTATTCTACTTTACTTTGCTGAGATAGGTGCTCAGTAAAACTAGGCGTTTCTTAGAGTGATGGTGGGTGGTGTTGGCAACTCAAAACCAGAAACAGAAAAACCCAGGAGCATCGGCAGCCACTTTGTCAAAAGTAGTGTAGGTATGTAAACTACAACACTTTGTTATCAGATTAATATTCTTGGTTCTTGAAAAAAACTGCTTAAAGGTATCAAAAGGAAAAAAATAAGGAAAATAGTTATGACAACTTTTATATGTTAGTGTCGCTGCCATTTACATTTACAGGACATGATCACATGTGGTGATCTAGCTTAAATTTCAACCAACAAATCCTTAAATGCTATTTTTAAAACATATATTTTTTTTTAGCTGCTAACAGCTGATTGAGTTCTTATTTTATGGTGGGTATCAGACTTAGGTCTAACGTCCATGTCGATGTTGTGATGATATGCTAGAAGTATTTAACAGTAAGCTGGTCTAAAAATCGGGCTGTAACTGTCAAAAGTCAAAGTTGCTCTTGTGTTGATGTTACTCTGTGTCAATAGGTCTGTTCCTTTACTTTTGTAGTACGAATGGAAAAGACTGTCAAAATGGCAGTCACACTCACAGAAAAAGACACTCGCGAAAAAGTTAGGGAACGCTTTTGTAGTAATCTATGAAAATGACAGATGGATATTTAAAAAAATTCGAAAAACTGCTAGGAAAAGTTGTTAGATTATCGTAAAAACCTAGAATAATTTGCTAATTTACGAACAAAATTAGTTGACTAATCCACCTAGCGATAAAAGTGATTTGGAATTAATCGAACTTCTTCTACATGAATCCGAGTAGATGAAAGAGTTTATACTGATTGAACTACAAGCATTTGAGAAGAGAAATAAGCGACATGACACTAAAAATAACGTGGAGGAGATTGTCCTTTCGTAATCCCCACAGCGAGGAAGAGTTTCGTCGCCACTTTCGAGAAGAATCTAAGGAGAATATTAAATTTAATTTTAAGGTTTCTTTTAATTTAAGTTTATTTTTAGTTTTACAAAAATGTATACGTACATTTCAAAATAAAAAAAATATTAAATAATCAGTAAAAACAAATGGAGTTCGAGTTTAACTTTTGAGAAAAAAAAATTAAATAATAAAAAAATACTTTTATTTTATTTTTATTAATTGCTGGTACATTTTCATCACTGGTCAATGTTTGGAATTCGATGCCCTAGCATTGACCACCCACTTTTTTCCCATATAAGTCAGAAACGAATCGACAAAATTTTGTAAATCCTTGCTTTTATGATACAGAACTATAGTCCCCAGTAGAAAGTTGGGGATATTTATAAACAGAGTTGTAAACGTCAAAGTTCACAAAAAGTCAATGTTAGGGCAGTTGACGGTAGTACAGACAAATCTAGTTGACGTTCGGTAGGAACTAAGCCGAACGTCCCCAATCTCTTTTTCGCATAAGTTTTTAAAAATAAAGTTCCTTTTCTAGGGATCTGCATAGATAACCATTAAGTAGATTTAAAGTTTTAAAAGTTCTGTTCGTTTAGAATATTTTTTCTATTTTCCTTAAAATGTCGGAAAATTACGCAAAGTTTGTAAATCATTTGCAAAAGTCTGATATATTTTTTTCACATAAAATCCAGAGAGTTCTGGAGTTCCCAATAGTTTTCTGAAAAAGTCTTAGGGCAGATTTTTTCTTTGAAAACACATTAGGACCTTATTTTCAAAAACTACGAGTACACTATCTCGGAGTTTTTTTTATTTAAACAAATATTATTCGCTGCCAACCCGTCAAAGTCGGAAAACATGTATGTAGTTTCTTGATTTTTTTATACTCCCAAAAAAATCTATTATACTCCCCAACGAAATTATGAAACGGCAGCCCTGCTAGGGACCGAGCTAACCAAAAAGGCATTTTGGTTAGGGCCCATCTCGAAGTCACTTAAAAACATGAAGACGACCATCAGCTATTAATTGTGTAACAAGTTGTTCGATAATTTAGTTCAATTCAATTTATTTATAACAATATACTTAAAAGATATAATAAATTGTTTACATCTGCAAGGCCTTACGGGGCTTGTCTGCAAAAGATTATTTACAAAATGATTGTAAAATTTGCTGACTTAAAATTTTTTAATTTAATAGAAGCACCCCAGTAAGATTTCGTTGAAGTTGACCAAAATGGTCAATGCTCATGATTGCTCCAAAATTTGTTGGTGAATATCTGCAAAGACTTTTGCAAACACTGTGCCATTGATTCCCGTAAATAATCCTACCACATGGCAAAGCCCCACAGATGACTTGCTTAAAAATGTGCCCAAGTCTTTAATCATGTGCTTAAATATTAACACTCCATATACGCAACACGATTATTAAATCCTCTTGCGTTTTAATTGAAATTAATATTTTATATTCAATATTATTAGCTTCAACAATGTTCGATTAATATCGTAGGGATGAACAGGAAAAAAGAAACAAACGGGAAAAAAATCAAATGAATAATAAATCCGGTATGCGATTGTGTATGCCGCTCTCTGGACACTTACGTAACTGTCAGCTTTTGTTACAAAGTGTATGAATTAATGCTGTTATGCATTGTCATCAATTATTGCCATATCCAATGTGTATAGGTAATCTGACACATTTTTTAAACTCATTATTTCAAATTGAGTGCCCCCGCTCCGGTTTTATTTATATTTTTATTTCGCAATAATTGTACTTTGTTTTTAAATTAAAATTAAAATCATTACTACAATTTAGTCGAATGAATGTTTATTATTTTGTGCACACGTCGTTTGTCCGCATTCATGCGCATGGACCATGGACTGTAAAACGAGGCACAAATTTACACAATTCGATTGTAATCGAGAGTCAAGTGACTGGTCCCAATATCCTTTGCATTGGACGGTTGTTTAAACAAAAGTTTGTGTTGCTGTATGTAGCCACACATTTTTTTAAATTTTTCTATCCATTTCTGTTACTGGGAGTAGGCTCTTATTATAAGGGTAGGTAGAAGGTTGGATATTTGTTGTGAACGGAGGCATACACTAACCGGCCTGTAGCACTAAATATTCCTCTCGTTAAATTGGTAATGAAATCTTCTTCGCAGTTGCATAGAGTTGGAGGCTTACTGGAAAATTACAATTCCATGGACATTTTTACTATGATAATTCAAAAATTCTGTAAAATATGAATAAGGTATTTACAAGATGCACCCTCTGTGCTGGAAAAAAGCTACAAAAATGGATGGAGGTACTTCGTTGCTACAATATCAGTTACTTTAGCCCATAGAAGTCTTAAGTGGCCCATGCACTACAGAAGATATGTGTAGGCGTAGAGGCTTGAAATTCCAGTAAGGGGATAAGATATGTGAAAAGTCTCTAAGGTAACAGCGAGTACAGCCACACCCAACTCAGAGTAGTACCCCTTTGTGAAGCCAGAGGACCTCATAAACTCAAAACAATTCGTTGCACCTACCGAGGCTTAAAATATACCTAGGTCTATGGACGGCTGATGCTAAGATTGGCAAGTTCGGCGAGATAGTCGAATTGATATTCTCGTAGACACACTTAGGGCCGTTTGCTGATACGACTCATAGCGAACTAAGTTCCACATAAACTCTTATGTGACAGTTTATGACCTGAAAAAAGTAGCCCATAAGTATTTAAGTAGAACTTAAATCGTTAAGAGTCGTATGAGCAAACGGCCATTAGCCTTCCTCAAGTTAAGAGAGCTTTACAGTTGCATCAGAGATGAAGTATAGTCTTCTTTTTCAAGAACCGTTTAGGAGGAGACCCAGCCTAGGGTCGCATAACCCCCAAAGATGTGGTATCCGGTATCCCGTAACGACACCTAATAGTGTGCTAGTCTAATTAGACAGTTGGAGAGCTAGAGATCCAGCGTGGGTCAGTGCGGTTAGTCCTATAGCGTTCATCGCATTTTGTAAGCAAGGTAGAGATTTTTGGACCCGTCTGTATGGAAGACGACGAACTCCATGCGAGAACGACCTTACATCTCCCCCCATTGTCAGTTCTGGAGCTGTATACACCCTGCTATAGCTGTAAGCCCTCCTCCAGCTTCAATTTAAAATAAACGACGAAACCTATATATCGTCCAGGACTGACTATGCGGTAGGTGTAGGGTCTCGAAGGGTAGGCTCTTTTGGGATGGACTCTCGTTTATTAAGAAAAGACGAGTGAACAGTTTGCTGTCATATGAATGGCAGCATCTGCTGTTAGTTGTTTGCAATAGATACCCAGTGGAAGGACGTGAGACAAAAAAACCATAGTCGCAGTTGGCGTGATGGAGTGGTCCTCAAAGCTCCACTAAAAAAGACGCATTCTGTTCTGTGCACAGGACTAAGTAGTCCACCAGACGATTTGACGAAGGTAGACGAACCAAGATGTGATTTGAGGCTGAAGTCCCCATATTTGCTTCCAACAGACCGTGATTGCTTTCTAGACTCGGTCTAATGCAATTGAGATCCCAGATCAATTCGTTGTCAAAATTTAAGCCTCAAAATTTGCTTTTTAAGTTTAAAATAAGACCGGTCCTTAAAAATATATAGAGTCAAAAGCTGACAACTTTAAAAGAAGAACTGATTCATTAGTGCACAGAAGTGTGCCTCTTGTGAGCTTTTAGACAACTGTGAAGCTAAAATCTTAAAAAGGCCTCCCACAGTACTACAGTTTCATTTCCTTTTCTATCTACTCAACAGCTCACGACAGGTAGTGCTTACGACTCTCAGAAGAGCTTAAAGGCAGTGCGATCAATAGAAACACGGCTCCTGCTGTGAAATACGTCTCCAGTTTTTGATCTTGTTCAGTCATTCCTTTCGGTATTTTTAAGCTCGATCTTTTCTTAAAATCTTCCCGCACAATATCTAGAAAAAAAAGGAATTCAGTCTTAAATCAAAGGTCGAATTGAAAATGTTTTTGTTTGGTGTGTCAAACCGCCATAATTCCACCTTTCGACTTTTGTTTGTACACTTTGGGTGCAAGGTAAGTTAACGCATCAGGTGTCTCTACAATCAAAGGCTTCGCCTACTTCCCCACAACCGCATCGAGTAAAGTGAATCTTGAAGTTTTCGGAAAAACTACCGTTCCTCACGATTATCCTCTTTCCATACAAGTACCTTACATCGCATGTGAGTTGGGCTACAGAGTGCTGCAATCAATTTCTCTCAGTTGATGAGTAAAGTTCGTCTGCATAAAGAAGGGATACCTCATTCGGTCGGGAGTCTACTTCAATCAACTGCATCGAATTGAGTTTACGAACAGATGTAAATAAACGTACCTACTACTTTTAGGAATTTCTATGAAAAGTTTGTGAATTATGTTAACCCATGGGGCACAATAATTTCGAAACGAACTACACAGAGGAAGCAATATTGAGATTTTGGAAAAAAAAACACGAAAACACATTTCAGCGCCAATCTCTTGGCAATTATGAGTTTTCTAAGTTATTAGAAGCGGCATAGAAGTGAGGGTAGAAACCTCCTGAGTTGTTGTTTTACCTACAAGTTTTGGGGAAAAGAGTCTTGAAATTTAAAAAAATTTAAAGTGAGCTTCGAAGTACGTTATATCGATGATTGGTGATGCACAAGCACGAAGCTTGTTTTGGTCATTACTATTATTTTAGGAAAATCCCCTGTTAGGAAAATGTCGAAGAAAAAGTCTGCTCCACAGCGCTACTTCGATAACCCTGTTGAGGAATGCCAAGTAAAGAGGGTCAAACTCAAGCCATAGAAAGAACAAAAATTCAAAGGTGAAATAATACGAGTCGAAAACAAAGCGAGGCCGCTTCGGAAATTTCTGAAACATGCCAAAGGACCACTGCCACCTCGCATATCTCAGGAACAGCTAGAAAAGCACTCGTGCGGCCCAAAAATCGATTCGGCCGGTGTGAAAACAAACTTCTTCAAGGATAAGTTGAAGAGGAAGGAGGTGTACTACGAGAATGCCACAGAACAGGCAGCTATAGAACTGAGATTCTGCTTAAGCAAGATGATGGGTGAGTACTGAGTAGTGAACACATTAATTCGTTGTCCTAGTTTTTACATATTTCCTTGTGCAGGTTTATTATTCCCGATGAGGGTGAACGCATGTTGGACTATCGCCAGTCGGATATAGCGGCTAATGTTGACATCACAGCGGCGTCGAAAATCTTCAAACTGAACCTCGAATTTGGCATCTACTTCTGGGCGGTCGCAGGGGTC
Organism: Cheilosia impressa; assembly: GCA_948293265.1. Lineage (NCBI taxonomy): Eukaryota > Metazoa > Arthropoda > Insecta > Diptera > Syrphidae > Cheilosia > Cheilosia impressa. Next base: position 51,102,392 of record OX411884.1, on the reverse strand, counting down.
ATGTCGCCGCATTCGATTGGGTATCGAAGCTCCTCCACTGTGAGATAAACGTCATGGATGACGATGATCTTGATTTTTTGAAGGCACATACCACCGAACGGCAGCTTACTTTGTAAAAAGTCGTTTAGCTACCTACTAAAAGGTTCAGTTCCCTTTTCGTCTTTTTAATACCTAGGTACATAATTGTCGACTTCGAAGACTGATTTTTGGTTCGGTTGTTAATCGGCGAGTTGACAGAGACGTCAGTAACATTATGGGATTTCGGACACCCAGTTCATGCTAAACGTCAATTAGATTAGGTATAAGAACGCGTTCATCTTGAATGGCTTTTGCATACTTACGGTTTATTTTAATTTTTGTCACTTCGAAAAAATGTCAACTGAGTATTTAGGCGGAATTTTCTCTCCACAAACATCAACTGAAAAAAATCTTCACGTGAATGAGGACATTCAAGTATTCAGAATTGTTGAAGTTAACAACATTTATATTTTACTTGGCTTACCTACTTATTTTTGATTAAAGCCGAGTATGCTGCTCGCTCTTAAATTAAGTTTCTATACAAAAAGATAAAATTAAGCAAAGCAGTTAAGCTAAGCAGTACGCAGTTCAAGCTGAATTTGTTAGCCACTGTACGAAAAATCTCTTCAGAATTTAAGTGAGCGTATTAAGCTTAGTACGCAGCCCGAGCTAAATTTTCGCTCCCATACAAAATTCTCTTCAAAATTTAGCTGAGCTAAATTCAAGCGAACCCATTTAGCTGAATGGTTGAGCTAAATAATCAAAGTTTTGTTTCAGAATGTCCTTCATGTGTCTGTCAAAATTTAGCGTGCCCATAATGGGTGACAGATCGTTTTATATTTGTTGTTCTGTTGCGGAAACTCATGCAAGGATGAGCTTTTTTAATTATTACATGGACGAGAAGTACCTACATAGAATCAGAAATAGTTGAAATAAGAGAGAATTAAATTTTTAAAGGAAGTTTGTTCAAACAACAGCTGTTTTCTGTGACACTTATCCACGGCATACTCTATGTCAAAATTTAGCTATGACTTTAGCTGATGTTTGGAGAGAAAAGTTGGAGACCGGATAATATTCAGTTTAGCTCGAGCGCTTTAATGAAAAATACATTGGGGACGTTCAAGTATCTAGTTTAGTCTGACAGCTCTCCCTGAATAGATCTATCTCAGTTTTGATTGGGGGATATCGGTCAAACGAGCACCTGTTTCAGTTGACGTTTATGGAGGGTAGCCGACGAAACTAGTCAAGAAATTCATGGCTGACAGTTGACAGTTCGGTGGCTGACGTAGGAAAAGTGACGTTACCGACCAATCTACCTAGTCCTGCCATAAGTTCTGTTAAATACAAAGCGCTGTAGAAAAAAAACGAGTTAAGATATCGTATTGAAAATAGTTTTGTTTATTAGCTTACATTATTGGCAATAGAGTAAAAATAATTTCACTCAAAATGGACACCTTTGGCTTTCACACAAGCTCTTAAACGTAGTGGCCATTGGGCTATAGCGGCACGTACGGTTTGAATAGAGATCGTGGACGCTGCTCTGATCAATGCTGCTCTAAGACTTTCCAAATTTCTGTGGGGAGTCTTACAGGCCATGTTTTCAAGTTCTGACTACAAACCATAATCCAGTGGATTCAGATCTGGACTCTCCGAGGGATAATCTTCAGCTGCTATAAAGCCAGAAATATTGAGCCTGAGCCACTCCTGCGTGGTTTTGGCATTATGCGCTGGAGCAGAGTCTTGTTGGTAGATCCACCTGTTTCCGCCAAAAAGAGTATTGGTCAAACCTTTCACAACGCCCTCTAGCACGTCTTCTTGGTAAACCTTTGCCCCAGTTTTTACGCCTTTTTCGCAGAAATGGAGGGATGTGACACCTTGATGGGATACCCCCCACCAAACCATTACGGAAGCTGGATGCTGGCCTCGTTGAATTGTGGGAACGATTTTTTTCGCCTCCTTAGATGACGTGGCATAGACCTTGTCATTTTGTTTATTAAAAACTTCTTCCACGGTAAAAATTTTTTCATCCGTAGACAGAATGTTTTCATGCCCATTGGCCGCGTGCCACTGCAGAAGTCGTTTGCATCTTTCCAGCCTAATTTGTTTCAATTGAGGATTTAGGAGATGTCCCGTGGACAGACGATAGGCTTTCATGTGAAGATCATCCCGAATCAACCTTGCCATGGATCTGGTTGATATATCCAATTCCTTGGACATGATCTTTTGTTTCCTAAGTGGATTTCTCCGAATTCGTTCACGCACTGCCTTTACTACCGCACTTGTACGAACGACGCGAGGGCGACCACTTCTTGAACTGTCCTCCACTCCAGACAATTCGCAGAAACGACCAATAGCCCGATAAACAAAAATTCTCGATATGCCGAGGGGTTTTAGCAACTCAAAAATTTGGCCAGCATTCTTCCCGCACTTATGCAACGCAATTACCGCGACTCGATTTTCTTTAACGTCCCACCCCATGTTAATAGATCGCAAGCTGAGACCAAACTGTCAAGTTTTCTTGACTAATCAATGCATGTGTTCCGAAAAAAAAGTTAACGGTCCAATTCCCACAAGAAGTTTTTAACGATAAGCGCTGGAAAATGTGTAACAGAACTTATGGCAGGACTAGGTAGTTTCAGGTTAAATCTGATCCAGACCAATCTAGTCGAAGATAACTAGATTTTTAAATGTGCCCAACAATGTGGCCCAATAAAACCCGAAATACATCAAGTCAGCCAGCTGTCAGACTTACAAAACCAGAAATCCGAACGTCGCCATTGCTTCGATATCCATTTGCATTCACAATCAATTCCCGGTGGAATTTTCGTCCTCAAATACCTTTGGCTGTTAGTTACATCTGTTTTTATCAAAAATATGATTACTTCTGTCACTAAAATGTCCCTAAAAGCTTTCCGCCGAAATTAACTTCACTCCAACTGCTATGCCAACAACCATGGTGTCAAAAAGTACTACAACCGAGACTCATAACTTCAATTGAAACAGCGTCAACGCTGCGTATATACTCCTACTCATCACTCATCATCAAGAACTCTTAAGCCATCTTTGTGTTTACATTACACTTCTTATATCTGAAAGCTGAAACCCGCTAATCTACTACATTACCTTTGCCTATGTGTATGCATGGCTGGCTTCTACTTCTAAAGGAAGTCAGCACCTCACCTGACTTGCACTTCCCACACCCACCTGCTGGTACAGTTGGGAAACTTATTAAAGTTCAACAGAAGTTGCACGACTTGAGAAGAAATTTATGGCTTTATGGTTGCATTGGCGAACCGCCACCTCTTACTCTTAGACTGAAGTGAAATTCAAAACGTACGTACACAGAGAAGCAGATTAAATAAACTCAAAAAAAACTCCTACAAAGTTCGGTATACCTACAGAACTTGGAGGTATAATCATTTTTCGCTATTTGTTGCAATGCGTGTGGAGAATGAGAGTTGAATGATTTTGAACACATTCATAAGGAAAATGGCTCTAAGGACCTTGAACCTTGAACTAACCACACCTCATATTTCGCCCGTATGTATTACAAAAATCTGCATAACATAGATACCACCCTGAGATCCCTTGCCGCGTTGATTTGGCAAGGTAACGGTGACAGACACTGGGGTTCTCCTCACGGATTACTTTACCGTTTTCCTGCTTTGTACATCCGCACAATAGAGCTGGATTTCTATCAGAAATGCACCTGACATATATTTCTTGGTGAGCCACCACACATTGTTCACGGTGTTTGCTTAGATTGTACCTGCTCGTTGGTTGAGATTTTCTGGATATTGTGCGCATCCAACTTCAGCATCTCCCCATCTTGTGCTGCATGCATTTCTAAACCTTCCCCGAGGAGAAGGATTATACTTGTAGTGGCTCAGGAAAAGCGTAGTGAGTGTGTATTTTTTTTCGCGATTAGCTCCGAGATCCTCTTAGCATTGTTATTGAAGGGATGGAAAGTACGACCTGATGTGGCACACATTTTACGTGTTTCCAGCTGTTTATGTAGCTCAATGAATTGTTCTGGTCCTGTAATACGAGTTTCTGAACCTCTTCTGGGCAGTTAATCGGCTCTTTTGTTTTCCCCAAAACCAGCACTCCGACGAGCCCACCATCATTTGGTTTTATTAATGGAGACGAGTATGATTTAACTCTGGTTTGAAGGGTGTTGGAAGAGGGCAAGACTGATTTGAACTGAATGGAGCTAATGGCAATGAAACTGTTCGTGAATATACAGAATACGATTTCGTATGCTCACTTGTGACTTACTTTTTGTTGGCTTATGGTCGAATATGTTGGTAGAACTATACATTTCATGTAGAACAACGATACAGTCACCGACAACGTCCTCAAGTCGGTTCAAAGGGTGAAATTTTATGCATTGCTATCAAATAACAGATGTACATCACACAAAAAGATTGCCCAAGCCTCTTTACATGCAGTCAGTTCTGTTGCTATTAAAATGAATTGAAAGACTCTCCTTAAGCAGTTGAGCTATATATTCCACTAAATCCTTCATTTCGAACCATAAAAATTGTTCTGTACCACTTTAAAAATGAGCCTTAGCTAACTTCACAAAGTTTTTCTAAATAAAAATCCATTCTCTACGTCATAATAATAAGTACGACTAATTCGCAGGCTTAATCTCTAATTTTATTCAAAACTATCTCTCCATGGCGCTGACTTGCTCCTGCAGATAGTCGAGTTGATTGACGCTCTCCTTGATCGCATCGCACTGATAGCCAATGTGCTGTCGAATTAGCTCCATTTTATGCAGGTTTTGTGCACTAGTATCCATAATGGACTCCGCTTGAGCGAGGCTCCTTGCACTTTGTGCTAAGATCTGTAAATTTACCAAAATGAAAGCATGTCCGTTAAAAAAATTTCAAACGAACTCACCTCGTTTGACTTGGATCCTCTTACCACCTGGCGCGCCACGGAACCAATATTGTTCACGTTGATACTAACCCGTTCGCACAACCGTTTTTTGCTGTCGCTAAAAAGGTGGCGAGCACTGCTGCTCGATGCCGACGCCATCTGTCGCTTCGTGGGTATACCGTCGAGTGTACTAAAACGATTGATTTGTTGACACGAAAATAGAGGGCAGAAAGCAAAGAATGAAAATAAATAATAAAACTGCGTTTGGAATTGTAGTAAAACTTCTCACTGGAGTATAATTACCTTTAGGAGCTCGGCGATGACACTCTTTCTGCTATTACCAAGTGTTTTTCCGCAGAAAAACAACAAAACAGTCAACAGAAAATGTTTCTGGCGCAAGCTGAACGTAGGTACCTAGGTAAAAACAGAGAAATGTCATGTGTCAGTGGGAGATGAAGTTAGGTGCTGTTCAGCGGGGTGAGTGAGCCACTACCCACTACCAGTTAATTGTAATAGAAGAATCTACGATATTAGGAAGGTAATAATAAATTGATTATGTTAAAGAATGAAGCTAATTCAACATTACAACTGAATTTGCTTTGTATTAATCATTTCGAAGTGAATATTGTGTACCTATTTCTTTTTGAATATGAAAAAGAGAACAGAGAAAACATTGAATCGGATAGAAGACCAAAATGTAGTAGACTGCTGGGATGTGTGTTCAAAGAGTGTTCTTTTGGTACCTATACCTGTTGCTTAAAAAAAAAAAAGAGAAATAATTTCACTTTCGCCTCATTTTTAAACGTTTTTCGAGCAGTTCTTCTTGTTAAAAAATTTAAATTCTTTTTATTTGGAACGTGTTTGGAAGAGTTTTTGAACCGATTGGGGCTTTTTTGGAACGGATACCTACTTACTAATTTCCTTTTTGCTTCTTCGGGTCACTGAAACCAACGGACTAAGAGCTTTTTGTGGATACCTATGCTCCGACGTTTTTTGAGCGTTTTTTGGACCGTTTTTTGAGATGCTTACGCAGTAGATACTTTTTGTGCACAATTTTGTGGAGTTTACGGAGTGTTTTTTGAATGTTTTTTGAACCATTTTTGAGGCCAACTTCCGGGGGTTCTTTCCCTCTTTTTAGGTAGATGTTTTTGGTATAACAAGTCACTGACAGCAACGTTTTTTGTAGCGTTTTTCGCAGCACTTTTCAAGGCTTTTCTTGGTACAAATTTTCGTTTTTTCTTAAAGCGCTTTTCGTGATGGTTTTTGGATCGTTTATTCCATTTTTTTTATGTCAATTCAATAGAAGCTGGGCGAATTACTCATTACTCGTTATTTTCACTACCCAATTTTCATCTTCTCCGTTATTTGCAATGAAATCCCCCATCTATAGACTACCCACGTTTGATTAGTTACCTTCTTTTAACTATAAATCGAGTTCCTACGCGAATAAAACTTGTGTTTCTCTGTCATTTTTCCGTCGTGAAAGAGCAGCAAAATATCAATCTCCTGTTTATTCTAGTCAAATAATTCGACGAGATATTTTCCAATTAGCTTCTCAAATGTAAAATGCCACCTCCATCAACTGACTACCAGCACTATGCTAAATAAACCTCAACACTTCTTCCTGCAGACACTGCACCATCCCAACTTAAAGTCAACTCGCAATTCATTTGAACTGAAACTTTGAATTAAAAAGACCTCCAGACCGCAAACGACTGATTAAAATTCACAACGCAACTGGAGTGCAATTGACTAGGTATATGGATAAGGCAACTGCTGTATTTAGCAAGCACCCCCCGTCATCATCAAAGGACCTCAGCAAGGAACTTGGAATTGCTACAAAAGCAAAGTACTGTGCACAATACACACTACAATCTGCACCTTTTCGCGCTCCGAAGCTATGTTCCTGGGTACCTACTATCAGCCAACAAAGTTACACTAGCTACCGACTTCCTGCCATAAAACACAAACGAAAAACTTTTACTTTGACGCATCGGAGAAAGGGTTCACTATACGTCTCTGTGTGACATTAAAAAGGACGAAGGTCCCACAACCCCCCACACCCCACGAAATTGGTTCCCTGCTAAATGTAAATCGTTACCGTTAGAGTAATATTGAAATGACGTTTGACATTTTGTTTTGCAAAGTTCACAAGAAAAAGAAAAAAACAAAACGTTCCCAACGGTGAATTGGTAGAAAAACGCCAACAAAACTTGCGCTGGTGTGTGTTGTAAAAGGTTGATGTCCTCATGGGGCTTTAATGAAAGGTTTGGCTGAGTTTCTCTGCCAAGGACAATGTTATCGTATCGGTGGATATTCGTAATTTTTTTGCGCTCCCAAACGGTATAGGTGGGCTGAGATTCGTCTGTCCTTTTGTTGCTGTTCATATGGGACTTGCTCATCATGGATGGTTGGACTGTCAATGTAATTTCCAATGCAAAGAAAAATAAATTTGGGGTATTCGACAGAGGTGAACCAGTGTAGGTATTTCGTACGACCCAAGGCTGTGCAAACAATTTACAAAGGGCTGTGTTAAGTCGTTGGCGGGGTGATTAAGTTAGATCGCTTTCTCTTTCCAAGAAGCGGTATGAAAAAGAATATACAAAAGGTTCTTTGTAGGAGAATATGAAGGGGGTCCTTGAGATTGACACATATTGTCCGTCAGCTGTCACTGATTACCGATGGGTGGTGTCCTCGTCACCCGCAGATAACGTTGACTTGAAACAGCTCATCAGCAGAACTATAACTAATTGTGGGACCATTCTTTTCATCGTTGTGGGGATGCAAGGTCCTTAAAGAAATGAAAAAGATCTCAAACAAGCTTGAGGAAGTGTTCGAAAGGTGAGGAGGTATAGGTTCCTAAAAATTACATACCTACCTCTCATTCAGAAACCAGGACTTAAAAGCTGTAGGACAAGGCGCTTATACAGCTTTTAGGTCGTGATTTTCTCCGACTGAAGCTTCGTCAAACCTTAATGACCCACCAGTCAGACTACAGCTCGCTTCGCTATCCATGTAGGGCAAGGACTTTGACTTAAATTGTTTATAAGTTCATTAAATTCTCAGTGCCCCCTTGCCTTAAATTTCGGAGAACTGTTTTCCTGTAAAGACTCAATCGCTTGCAGGTGTCAACATCACTCATGGAACAATGGACTTTTTTTCCATGCAAGCATGATTTCTTGAAATTTACGACGAGAACACATCAGGAACAATTAGGAAAATGAAAATGAAGCTGACAAATGTGTTGAGGAAAATTAATTAAAAAGAAGAAAAAAAAATTCAGAAACTGAAACCCAAACCCCATCCTTTCACAAAAAGCCCCGACGACAAAAATGTGTGTATGTGTCCCGGGTAAAGAGAAATCACAGGGATGTGACGTGTCCTAGAATTTAATATTTCAAAATCATATTCGTGTACATATGGGGGGTTTGGGTTGGCGGGGGTTGATGCCGAAAGCCGTTTCAGTTGTTTCAGAGGGTTCTTTATATATCTCTCTCTGTCATTCAGAGCTACCCGCTCCGGCTCAAATGGAAGGAAAAAATGGAACAATGGTATTTTTGTGCATTTAAAAATTAATTTTGTCGATTTTTTTGTTTCCTCCTCTTTTTTTTCTTCTTTTTGTTTGCTGTATTCACTTGCGCAGTCCTTTGTCGTATATGGGTAGCTGGAGATGGCTTTGGCTCGTTTTCGAATATTTTTCGCATTCACTTTGGAAATTTATCGGAGGACTTTGTAAAGAGATATGGTGTAGGGATGATGGGCAATACCGCCAATTAAGCGATTTGCCAATAAGTCCACTAAAGGGAACATTGTACCATGTGATGGTTCTTTTGTTAAACCAGATGAGGAATGAATGTCCCGTTTACCATTTGCCCAAAGGTTGTACAAACAAAATTTTGTAACTAAGCCAGTGGGGACATTGTATTATTATTTTGAATTCCAATTTAGGGTCCAACCTATAAAACTCGTCGCAACGTAAGCTATTCTGACACTGACAAAAGGCCAACTTATAGAACAGGAGGCATAAGCAACGCATAGGGCGGGACTCATTTGATGAGGTTGGTGTTGTTTCTCCTTTTCTGTCCTTCGACAGTTTATACAAATTGACAGTCACACTAAGAACGCCACCTCTTTATTTTATGTGGTAGCTAGTAGACCACTGCATCGTTTCTTCCCTTTGATAGAGCTTGACGTTTGAGTGCATATCTGGCCGTGGTTTGCGAACTCAAACTGGAAGCGAATTGTCATAACACCGGTTACAAAAAATCAGAACCTAGGTAGAAGCTTCTTCTGCTGACAGAAGCAATCCTGTCGTAGTTCATACATGTCTTAGAACTTCATCTTTTCAGTCAAGGGATTGTCAAAACTTTTCCTGTGATGATGGATGATTTGCTTTGCAAACACTCTCTTAAGGTTTTTGCTAATAGCTCGGCTTCCTGTGACCTAATCAGCGTCCGAACATTCGACTTGGGGATCCTAATGTCATTATCCGTCTTTTAACGTTTTGAAAAGCTTGGGCCCATCTAAATCAGATGGTCATTCGTAAAATGTTCCGTTCCGCTTGCGTTTACAGCGGTTTGGATGAGAAGTTCCAACGACGGACTTTACTTTACAGCGACATCGACCTTGTCAAAAAAGTTGCGCATCAGTCTTTCAATATGTTTAGGGAATGCAGAGCGTATGGACACAAATGCTGTAGGTACGTCCCGTAGAGTCTTCGAGTCCAAGCTGGAAAGACAGTTCCTTAAGTGGCGCGCTTAAGAGGAAGCGAATTTTAATCGATTTGGAGTGTGCAACTGAAGGCAGCTCTCTAAGAACTGGACTGACTAGAGGAACTTGTATTTAAAGTTCCATTTAAGGTTGCTTTCAGCCACTTTTTTATCGTGCAGCTTTACATTGCTACATATTTACTCCACGCTCTGGACCATGAGATGGCTCATTGCATATTTTGGTATCAGTTCCCCCTTTGAAGATGCCGTTGGTCTGAAAAGGTTTGATCTCCCGTCTTGTATTTTGTAGCACCCCGCTTTAAATAAGTCGGAATAGCTCACATGAGGTGTATCTGCCTTCGTAAGTGTGGACGGCCGGATTTATCGGAAACGGTATAAGAGCTATATATAGTCCTTGAATTTGTAGCTTCAGTTTTGAGGTAGATATCAGTCTTTCTGCCTTGTCTCTTCCGAAAGACCGATATGCAGTGCTGCTACATTTTCTTCATACACAACGCAGTTCAAGACGGATAAGGTTATTACCCAGTGATAACCTTACTTACTTGAGGTGGCGCTTTATTCCGGGGTGCACCTGGGCCTCAACCAACAAGCGTTCTCATACTTACAAGTTTTGCTGTTCAAAACGGACAAAGCCAGTAGCCGGTGATTATCTAACTTACTTAAGGTGGCGCTACAGTCCGGGGTGCACCTGGGCCTCAACCAACAAGCCTATCTAGCCAGCTTATCTCTAGTTATTTAAGATCCCCTCTCTTTTGTATGCTCCACCTGAGTCGCGGTCTTCCTCAACTGAGCCGAGTCTCTCGGGTGTGCATGCGAAGATCGTTCAGACCGGTGCATTCGTGCCCATTCGCTCTTATGACCCTCAGTCGGTGGACCTTTACGCTTTTGGCTAGGTCGATGTAGCTATGTCCGTTGGTCGTTGTGCCTCCTTCACCTTTCACCAAAAGTTACTCGAAACAACCACGAGTAACGACATTCGCTTTTGATAGAGTGCATTCCTCTGCACAATAGAGCAGGACTGCCACGATTGCGGTCTTTTAAAGAGTCATGAGAGAGTCCTGTGCTACTTAATTGCCTTTTTGGCCCAAGGAAACAGCGATTGGCAAGAGTTATTCCAAGTTTACGAGTTGTCATCGTCTGAGTTCATGGCTGGGCCTAGGTACACAAAGTCCCTATAGCCACCTCAAATTTATATCTGTCTATGGTGACGTTCTGTCCCAGACGTCGTCTTAACGTATACTGGCATTTAAAAGGATCAAAACTGATGTGTAAGAGACGGCAAATCACTGGTCTTCTTGTGGTTCATGGCCACCATTTTCTTCCCCATTCCTGCAATTAGAATATCCAAAAACTGTCTCTTAAAACACGACTTAGGTTTCTAGACTGATCACCTGCATCAAAGCCTTCTTATAAATAAAAAAAACATCCCCCGAGTGCACTTTAATCACCACCAAGCTGCAGCCAAATCTCCCAACAAATACCCAACCATCCAACGACCATCTCCCATCTACCCAATTCCGGATTTCTAAAAAGCAATTACCAAACGATAAGTAAGTTGGCATTTATTAATTTGCATCCCCAACGCCGCATTCCGTTCAAAGTGGTATATAAACATGCGGAAAAGTGGTTTTAATTACCGAAATAACTTCAACACGCCAACAGATTAATATTTTGTCGTTAGCCCGCAATTTGTTAGTTGACGGGGCTCAAAAAGACAAAAAACAAAAACACATCCCAAAATTTTCATAATTATTTACATGCTGAGCGTTGGAATGGCGCAAATTGGTTTTGTGGTTTTGCGGATTATACTTCCACCGCCCGAGCAATATATTCAACTGCAGGATATGATGATCAAATGCCTACAGCCATTGATTTGAAATTATGTTCATTTGCAGCTGAAAAAGGATTTTGTTTTTTTTTTATTATTGAATCCATCCATGTGTGCGCAAAAGTGTTTCCATCCAACAGCACCGCATCGCCCACATAAATCCTGCTTCTATGCATTCAATATTTGGCCAGCGGGGGAAAAACTATTAGTTGAAAATATTTTTGTTATACTACTGTATTTATTTCCGGGGCTTAATTTGATAAATTCAGTTAACACGCTGAATTGGAGTTTGTTTAAGTTTCGCCGATAGAAGCCGTGTTTGCATGGGAGGGAGTTTTTTATTTTTTTTTTTGGTGAACATAATAATTTATTATTTGTTTGGTCGCATTCGGTAAATTGGTGCAAATAAACGGCTTTTCAATTCCCCTGCAAACATGGGTGCGGGATATGAAATTAATTAAGGCTTATGCAAAGAGTACCTAACGTCAGTCAAGTTAACTGCAATTGGGATGGAACTTTTTATTGAAGGGGATAGAGAAGAGATACCTGGCAACAAAATCGATTGCCTTTGAAAGAACGAATAGAGAGGTTTGAATGGAAGGCAAAATGTTCATTAAGTTGGGGTGTGGATTAAAATTGCCTACGAACTTGGGGTTGAAATGATTTTTCTTTATGCTGGATCTGCACCGGAGTTGGACACAAATTGGCAAAATGTTGATGAGGTTAATAGTGAAGTGAACTGAATCTCTCATCATACTGTACATCAATCAAGAGGCCGCCCCTCTTGACCAAAGCAAAGGAAGCCCTTTTTGCTGGGTTTTGCATCACTTTTTCGACTTTTCCAGCACCAATGTTTGCCTATAGCTCGTCAATGGACTGAGGTTTGCTGGCTTACGCTTTGATTTTCAAATATCACCACAAAAATAAGTCCGGAGGGGTCAAATCTGGAGACGCAGACTGGACAGCACATGTCAATTAAATTTCCGTTGCAGTTTCTGCATTGAATGAATCCGTACCCTTCCTCGCACTTTACATGTCCCACAAGCACTACTGAATACAAGAGTCGCCTGTATACATTTGCCCGGGCATATACAACGATGCTCGAGGTTGTAGGTATTTGCTCTACTTCGATAGGAAGCATATTAGTGCTACAATAGCTGTCATCCCAGGACACTGTCTCATAGGCAGACATGCAACAAAAGGCTTGGTATTTTATCGAACGATTTTTGCAGAAGCAGTTTTGACGGGCTCCTTACAAAGACGAAAACTCCATTTGGGAGCGTTCTACTATAGCTTAAAAAAATGCGGACATTTGAAATCTCCTATACGCTTCATCAGAAGCTCCAACCGGTTCAACGAGTAGAAAGAATAACTAGGTACCTATATAGATTCACAAGGTATCATAAGGGACCTTATAATGGTCTAAGTGTGTCGGCTAGCTGACAGCCACTTCAACCCAACCTAACCTAACCTAGACAACGATTGCTGGACAATCCGTGCCTTCGCGCTGCCAGTGAGTCTCGTAATACCAGCTCTTCCCATCGAAGATTTGCTGGCTTATTCTTGCAAAGCCAAAAGCATTTAATCTTGAGGTGTTTTCAACTGTCCCACGTCTGACAAACATCCGAGAGTATAATTGTTATGAAAGAGCTTCTCAAATCGCCGTTTTGCACTCGGCATAGAATTGTAGGTCCCTTCTATTCGTCACAAAAATGAAGGCTGTGCGAGGGTAGGCCTAGGGTCCCTATGGATCTGTTGCGCCAGATATATACATACATAGGGGTATAGAACTATAAGTTGGCAAGCTGGCAAAAATTTGGTCGTACTTCTTTAAAACCGATGCTGGCCGGAACAATACAGTCAATGGTGACCGCTATAGAGCCATGATTACTGTTTTTTTCGTTCAGCAATTGAACAACCATGATGTGCAGGAGCTGTGGTTTCAACAAGACGGCGCAACATATCACACAGCCCGTGCCACAATTGATTTATTGAAGGAAACGTTTGGTAACCGCATATAGTTTCACGTTGCGGACCCGTGAATTGGCCTCCAAGATCATGCGATTTAACGCCGCTTGACTATTTTCTGTGGGGATATGTGAAGTCGCTAGTCTACGCCGATAAGGAGACAAGCCCGTATTTTCTATCTTCATAGTAAGCGCCTTCTCTTAGGCACTGGTAAATATTTCCTTCGTTTCATAAAATTCACAATCGCTTTCTGCCAGCAATAATAGGAGAACGAGAAAGTGTCTTGATTTTATTTAGATGCTTTCATCACTCTCTGCCAGCAACATCACGTTCATGAGAACTAGAAAGTAAAGAGACCTTTATTTGGAGGCTTTCGTTTGAACTATTCCCCGTATTCCGTGCAGCACATACTTCTGATCCAGAACCTGATGGGTTCCGGTTTCCACAATCTCCGGTAAGGCACGGGGTCTGGTCAAGTTGCTTTGATGCAGTTCAGTATTGTGCGGTATTTATTTCCCCTTGAACTTATTTCTACGGACTCACTGGCAGTCCGTACGACCGTCGCAAAGTGAATGGCGCCTTCTTGACATCCAAAAAATTCACTTGTAAGAAAGGATCTGAAATTTTAGTTGTGTCTTACTCAAGAGTTGTTTCTCCTTTATACGACGAAGTGATTTCTTAGCAACAAAATGCCCAAAAGAAGGTAAATTGCCCACAACTTGTAGTAGTACTTTTCCACCTGCTACTGCGGTTATTCATATCCGGCCTAGGGCACAGGCACTCGGGTGGGTGGAGAGGGTGTTGAAATTGGATAATGGTTAAAATAATCGTTTACTCAGGCTGTTTGTTGTTGGAGACCTTTGTGCTTTGTCAAATAGAAATGTACCAGTCTAGACTCTGATGGAGGACCCTACCCACCTAAGAATTATCTGCAGATATGTACAGAAATTATCTTTGATATAGGTTTGGTATTCCAAATTTATAACCTTACGGAACCAAGCTTGTCGCTGAGCCACTTTATTCCACCCAAGCACTGTCGCTGAGTCCCTTTACCACCCAAACACTAAGTTGTAGGCTAGGAACTTAAATGCCACATGACGATTTATATTATGTACTTTACATCGGCGTACAACTTCGGTGACTTCCTGGTTCAACTTTACAGGATACGATCAAGAAGGACACGACTTATTCCAAGTTTTTTTCAAGTGCGGGCTTAAAAAAATTAACATAGCTGAATAAATCCAGCAGTTGTTCAAAATAATGATCCGCCAACAAATGGACTTCGTCAAAAAATAATTCCCCAATTGATCTTCCACGCCAAAGTCCATATTATATTTAAATAAATTCACAAAAACTCCACAATTCTCCTCTCAACTATTGTTAACAGAAGAGTTTCAAAAAAGGTTTATATCCCCAAATATCTGTCGGTTGCATTTTATTTCCTTTTTTTTGTTGTAAATACCATCTGTAGCATTTTCGGCATTGTTTGTGAAATCAAATTGTTATCACGTATTGTTTGGTTTTGAATTTTCCCGATTTTGGTATTTGTTTCTATTTTTCGGCAATAGGAAAACCAAATATTGCCCTTGCATTGTTTCGTGCTGACAATATGCTCAATCGTGTGGAGCTGTGTTAGCGGATCTTTATTGGAGCGGACGCAGCTAAGAGGACATTTGTTTGGTATTAGCCAGGAACAAGTGTTGCAATTTGAATAGATGAGGGGGATGGTTTTTTCCTGGAAATGATTCCACAACGAAAATGGGTAGGTAGGTACATAGTTTGCAGATTTTTCAAACGAGTAAAAAGTGAATATAGTTGATTTGGGAATTGGAAAAAATTTGTGGAGAAGCAGTGCAACCAACAGATTAGTGTTGGTTGCTGTTGATAGACCACTTTACTTTTGGTGGCGCTTACAGTCCGGGTATAGACGACTTTAGGGATGTGAAAAATGTCATTCGACCACTCCGGGCATTGGACTTTCGTAACTATCCGTTCCGCCCTTTCTCATACCGTGGAACCCTTAAACACAAAACAAAACGACAGGCACTACCAGAGCTTTGGAAGGCTTAAGTAAATCCTAAATCTGTCCAAGCTGTCGTAAAGTTTCAAACATTTTTGAGGCACTTCTCGGGGAACATATTTCCTGCAACTAAAAAATTCACAACCAAAAACATACGACAGTTGCGAGGTTAAAGAAGATTTCAAGGCTCAGTTCAGTGCACAGGTTTTCTTCTTATCAATCTTTCGCTATTTTCCTCTTTCGTCTATGTAGGGTATCACGCCCGTATTAACTACCGCCTTTGTGAAGTTCTTTGTATTCAATATACTTTATTATGTTCCAAATTTTAGCAATTTTTACTTTTTACTACCTTTGGGGATGCCAATGGGCCCGCTTAGGTACCTGGTCTTTTGTGAAGATCTCACAACTCCACTCAACCTAACCTACTACCATTTCAACATTTTAATTATTTAATTTGTATAATCGATGCCACGCCCCCTTTTCCTATAAATCCCAGTCCATACCTGCCTTAAAAATTTCAAGGCTAAAGCTGTCTTAGATGTCCCGATGTGATGTTTAATTATTATATTTGTTACAGAGATGCCACACCCCCTTGTCCTATAAAGCCAAAACTTTTTAAATTCCTTTTAAGAGGCCCGGTGCATGTCTAATTTAAAACTTTCAAGGCTAAAGCTGTCTTAAATGTCCAGATGTGGTGTTTTAAATAAGTTTGCTGTATGGGAGGTGCCACGCCCACCATTTCTAAACACTCGCATATCCTGAAAAGTAAGTGCATACTTCGATCAGAGAGCCGAGAGCCCTTGAAGCAAACCCAAGATGATCCGACCGTCTGCTTCTATAAAGCGCTTTTGGCGTTCGCTCCATTAATCAGCTGCGAAGTTTCAGTTCTTGACAGCGGCATGTTGGAGCTCGCGTCGGCCTTATGTTGGGTACAGAAGCTAGTCCCTTCTATAGAAACCTGTTGCAGCAACTATTTATTTTATTTCAAGGTCCGAACATGTGAATTCATTTCACCTTCACCTAATTTTACCTCTTCAACCATCGATATCCTTTACGGTGGCAACCTTAAAGCTGCTACACAAAATATCAACCAAATAATGGAAAATGCTTAAACTTTTGTTGTCTGCATTGTTGTAACCGTCAACCAGCATTTTCGCAACTGAATACTTAATACCTGAGAATTTGCGTGACCGCACAGAAATGTCTGTGGCTGTGGTTCGTTTGTAAATCGTTTAAATAATTTCAAAAGTCGTCCTTGTTTTTTCGGTATATTTTTTTTGTACACCAATTTTTACTCTTTTATTTCGCCACAGTGTCTGATGTCTGTAGCTGTGTAAAAATTCCGCAACCATACTCGTATCTCGTACATTGTTACATTTAAAAGTGCGGTGAAAAATACGCGTTAAATTAAAACCCCTGATTTGTGGGATTATTATTTCGAGAGAGAGAGAGAGTTAATTAGCGATGACCATTAAATAGACAATAAAAAAAAAGACTGAAACGCGTTTTTTACATACCAACCATTGATATTTACACGGCCGATTTATTAATTTAAATTCATTTTGTTGTTAATCGAATTTATAACTTTGCAGTGGTTAGCCAGTTATTCCGTTCTGAGGTTATGGTGTCATAATGAGCGGGATAAATAAATAAATAAAAAAAAGATAGGATTTAGTGGCGGGGATTTGGGTCGCGGATTATTATTATTTTTATTCGAAAATTGTATGCAGATTCAATGCTGTCGATGCATAAATTATCCCACCAGCCCCCTGCGGGTGTAGGATGCGGTTGCGGCGTCAAAAATGCATAATTACTATTTATATCCATTGGATTGACACGGCCTCGCGTACGCATTGATTTTTGTCTCAATTAAAGGCTTTAAACGAAGTTGGTAGAGATGACATTTAATTGATAGCTGGATATGGAGTGTCGGAGTGTCGGAGTGTCATTCCTTTGCAGAGTTATTGTAATTTGATAGGAAAATCACTCCTGTCGAATTAATTGACATGGGTCATGGTGGAAAACAGAGTTGAGGAAATTTTAACCTCTTCTAGGGCAGAGTTAAGTAGGTTTGTAATTTAATTTTAAGATTTACCTCTTCTTTGGTCAACAGCCCAAAAGTATCGCTTTTGAAAAAAAAACGTTGAACGACTAGGGGCACTCACATTCGCAGGATGACAAACGTCAGTCCCTTAGAGAGGTTTTTTGGTTGGGTTAAGGTCCCTCACTGCAGAAGCATCTCTCGCGTTCTAGCTCTGCAATGTCTTTTGCTTCCAGCGAACCCCAAACAAAAAAAAAAGAAAATATATGTTTTCGGTAATTTACCTACCAGAATTCACCAAAAATCATCCTTTAATTTTGTCTACATTTCATAAAAATCATTAATCGAACAATAAAAAAAAACCTTTGTCCTATTCAAATTATGATAGTTAAGCCTCATATCTTTTTCAGTGGAGCTTAAATATTGCGGCTGAATGCTGAATAATGCCAAAGGTGATGACTTCCCAATACCGGTTCGTTAGCCTTGCTCTTGCAGATTTAAGACCCATGGCTGTAATGTAAACTGAGCTACGCTCCCTTGCTTTTCCCTGGAAATATTGAATCAGTGGATTACACTCGGAGCTAAAGTGTAATTACGCTCAAACTCCGCCATATGTGGGAATTTTTCGCATTTTTCCACGGACTGATTCAAATTACGCACGCCTACGGCAGCAGAAGGGATACCATAGCTGATATGTTCCTATTTGGAACAGACAAGGTACCTACGGCGCGCTCAACACTCTCGTTCATTTTGCACTGCCAACTCATAGCCCTATATCGTATATCTGCCAAATTTATCCACAACTACTTAGCCGGTCGAAAATACACCCCCGGAAGCATTGAACATGAACAGTCCTCTATCCCATATAAATCCCTATCCCGATCCTGTGCTCTAGCTATACCCAAAATGGCAATTTTCTGTTTCGTTAATTCCATATATAACGCTGCTGGGTGCAGGCCACTATTATAATACCTACATGGTAAAGGCAGCCGAAATATTCCCTGAATGCTGGCTGCATATGAGTACTCATGCGAACTGATTCGATATGATGCAAGCCGGTGATCAAATGATGACATGATATACCTACCCTCACAATTGTAGATTTCCATCGCTCTGTCTGTATCCGACACAATAATCCCATGGCATTTAAAAAAGCTTCAAAATAGTGTTTCTTTTCCATGCATCGGATTTCTGTTTGCGGAATTTCAAAAATCACACCTACGCAATGCCAGAGATGATCCCCGACTCCAGCAATAAATTAATTTAACCAATTTTAACAATTAAAATATCATAATTCTGCAGGTTAATGAGTACACGTTTATTTGTAATTGGGGATGCATTCTCCGCATTAAGCTTCCAAGTCACGTGATTTTTCTGTGGGGGGCCTCATTAAATAAAGCTTTAGATATATTTTGTGATTTTTTGGGGGTCAAACCGGAGAAGGTTATATAAAAACCCCGACCAAAAAATTCAAGATTGATTGCACTGCACTGAAATTGATCAGTTCGAGTTCCAAATTACAGGGAGCTTCTCCTTCGAAGGACATCAAATGACAAACAAATAGTCCTTTTCAATAATTGTCACGTCAACTTTATTTTAGGTTTTCCTTCATCTCTCTTCCGTTTATTTCAAATTTAACTCTCTTACATGGCTACAATCAGTTTTTCTTTTTGTTTTTATTTTTTTAATTTTTTTACATAACTTTCAATGTTCATCCTTGTCTTTATATTTCTAAAATCTATGTGCAAAAAATAAACTGGAAAATTACAATATAACCAACGAGTTTGCAGCTGAAAATCGCGCGCGCACATACACACATACACAGCAGTATGACTGCCACATTACATTGTTTATAGTTCTTTCCATAATATTGTTTGTTAGGTTGTGTCTCCTTAGATGTACCTAATATTTTAATATATACGTGTAGGTATGTGTCCTTTTGTATATAATGTCACTTAAAAAACTACGACAGTGTGCTTGACAATTTATACGAATAGTGGGATGGGTAGGTAGGTATGTTGGTTTGGTTGGTGCGCATTTAATACCTCCTGCGTCTGCACATTCGGCAAATAATCGCCAAAAACAGCGACAGGACCAGACTAAGGCCTATTGTAATCAGTATGAGTTTCCCATACGGCAGTTCAACGATTTCAGTGTGCCGCAGGCAAATTTCCGGCGATTCATCATGCAGCACCACCTGACCATCGAAACGGAGCTTATCGTTGATGATGCCCAGCTTCTGGAGGTTCTCCTCGATGTGTTGCGTCAGTTGTTCGACGGTGGATAGGTGAGTGACATTCGGACAATTCATTGCGCCATTACAGACGAGATGTTTTGGTATGCAAATTGCCGTATCGCCAGGGCATTTAAAGTCACAGTCGCCATCCTGCAGGAGGGACGATGCCAGACTGCCGTCGGGATTACGAGGTAAATGGAACAGTTCGGTCCAAACTAATCGGAAAGCATTTTTGCCCGGCTGGCCATCGCCTGTGTACTGGATGAGCACCGGCAATGGTTCCTGATCCGTGCCCAAGGCGCCCAAGTCCGCTGCCGACAATATAGGCAGATCGCGGGCGAGTGATATATTCTCCGGACAGACAATGAATCGCGGCTCCAGCCGACCGGCTAGATAAACTTCGATTTTTGCACTCTCGCATGTGTGGTCGCCGAAGCGGGCCTTTTCCAAATGCAGCCACAGGTCACGTTGGGCGGCCACCTTCAGTTCCCAGATGCACTTTTCACGTCGATACTGATGGTCGGGACTGTTGTGGGCAATTAGGCCGAGTGCCTTGCGATATGGAAACACCAGGATGCCATCTGGTGATGGGCCAAATGTAATTGGACCACAGAGCGGGCCGTGAGCAAACTCGTAATTAGCCTCGAACAGTGGATTCGGGTTCTTAAAGTAGCTCGTAATCGCATGCTGGCCTTGTACAATCATTTCCAAATTCACATTGTCGCTGGACGAGATGACTCGCACCGCACGCGGTATGTTGTCACAAAAGCACGCCAGATAGTTCTGAGTCTTCTCTCGCTCCTCCCAGATGACCACTTTGTCGACACGTTCCTCGTGGCAGCGGGTGCAGGCGTTAACATTGTACGGCAGCTCCTTGAATGACACCGCTGTGACCTCGACGACCGCACGTGCGTACAGGCGCTTGTCGGTGACGAATTTATACTGACAGCGCACATCACTGCCGCCGGTCCGTTTGAATATTAACGAGTTCATGGGTGAACGGATTTTTCCGCCTGGATGTTTCCATGCGTACATCACCTCGTCGCAGAGGGTATTCGGGACGGGGTCACCGAAACGGGTATTATTGAAGAAGTCATAGTGCGCCCAGTAATATAATGAACTGCCACTA
This sequence comes from Cheilosia impressa, assembly GCA_948293265.1. Taxonomy (NCBI): domain Eukaryota; kingdom Metazoa; phylum Arthropoda; class Insecta; order Diptera; family Syrphidae; genus Cheilosia; species Cheilosia impressa. Next base: position 51,081,535 of record OX411884.1, on the reverse strand, counting down.
TACGAGCCGGTTTTGCTCTCGAATTGCACAAACAGCGACGGACTGGTGCTGACGAAGTCCACCTTCTCCATCGGTCGCGAGAATGTATCACAGAAGGTTTTTATTATTCTGGCAGGATCTGGCTTCGATGAGTCGTATATGGTGAGCGATTCACCACAATCGCCGTCGTACTTGAGAATGGGCGATTCGATGCGATTGATGCGAAAGCTGCAAAGAGATAAAAAGAAATCGGATTACCATATCGTGGGGATGTATGCATATGCGAATGCGGAAATTTAAATGGGATTAAGGCGAATTTTAGGAATATCACTGGCACGAAGGAGTCGCATTTCTGTGCACCGTGCACAAAGAATTTGAACGTAAAATTGGAGTTTTAGACAGAAGGCGGTCGGTGGTCAAATTATACTCGCAGTGTGTGTGCATTTTATGTCCTGAGCAGGTTCGTGCTTATACTTGGTTTATATACTTTTGTGTGTCATGTCACAGCAGCAGACATCAATATTGCACGGAGCAGACTGATGTTTCGTAATTTTGTTGGGGAGTATAGTAGACATTTTTTGGGAAGTACCGGTACCCCGGAGAAAGCTTCTCAACTCAGCAGTTTGGGTATGTCGTAAAATTGTATGTCGTCTCCATTCGACTCAAAAAAAAGATAGCAATCCTTCTTGAATTTCAAATTCGGGTACATCTAAAGCCACACATATAGTTCTCGTAACAGAGCACTGAAAACCGCATCCAAATCCGTTCAGTGGATCTCGAGATTACCGTGGTCATGCAGACAGACAACAGACTTACTAAAAGGTAAACTCCCTATAAACAGCAGCGACACCTATCGGATTTTACTGAACCTACTCTCTTAGCACTGTCGCCATTAATAGCAGCAACCTTTTCAATTTTCAGCGAAATTGGCTGAGTAGTTTTGGAGAAGGCTACGGACATACAAAAATGGTAGCTTTGTTAAGCTTGGACAACAAACTTTGAAAGGCTAGTTACCGAATAAGAAAACTGAAGGTAATTGTGTTTTAGAAAGGAGGAAAAAGGACAGCTTTACGTTACGGATATAAGACGATTTAAAATAGTAAAACGTCAACGATGATGCGATTTAACAACAAAGTTCGTGAAAGCACACAGTCGATCAACGTCCACAGGAGTTTTGCTGAACCACAGGCTCACCTTTAGGGATCAAGGCCCGCACTATGACTTTTAAGGCAATTCCCTCTGATTCTAGGAATTTGATAGGTGCTCGCAGCAGCTTTGCAACGCCCCTTTTATCTGTGTTAAGTTGGAATAATTTTGCGAAAAAATGTGAAGAGCAACGTTCTGTGACCCCTCAATTTTTTTTAGGTCGCTGTGTCAAATTTTGAGCTTTTTTTGTTGGATTTTTTGTTTAAGAACTGCTTTGAATCATTTAAAGTTATCTATATTTAACCAAAGTTTGCAGATATTCGCTAAACTCCGTCCCAAAGTAAAGCTTCCAAGTGTAAACGCATAGATAAAGCTCAGTGCCTACAAGGTATTATGCGAAAGCTCTGAAAAAATTAAGGAGCTGTGATTTTTAGGCTTTATTGGTTTGGATGAAAGTGATCTTTAAGAAAAGTGGTGGTTAAAAGTTTTTTTGTAAAGCTCTCGCAATAGGAAAAGCTCAGAAAAATCTCTTCCCCTATTCAAATGATGTAAAAGTACCTATAGGTAATTTAAAACTCCACACTGCATAGAAATTTATTCATTTCTGAACCATGTACGCCTTGCTAAGGACTAACCTACAATCAAAATCATTAGAGAGGTACAAAGCACTTTTTTCAAACGATTTAAATGCGCCACTAAAAAAAAAAAACTTTCACATACCGAGTACAGAGTCCATGTGTTACCCCACACCCGGCAAGGACCCATTAAATACATGAACTCTCGCAAATGCGCGCTCCTAAAATTCAATTGCGCGTTCTTTTTTTGTTGTTGCGCTATTCACGGAAACACTCGTGTGCCGCAGAGGTTGTGCTACTTCTCATACAAGTTTTAAATTAAAGTTCATAGCTAGCCATGGTAACATTCGACCCTTTAATACCTGCCGTTACCATGTTATGAACTGGGAGGATTGTCGTCGTTGCCGCATCGTCCTTTCTGCCCCAGCAACAACAACAAACGTCCCTACAACGTGTGAATATGAAATTATTAAAATTTGTGCAATGTGCATGCATCGCAGATGCCACGCACACCCGTTCCGTTTGTAGTCGAAACTATGATGCAGAAAATATTATTTCAGCCCCACCGCCCGACATTGTATCCATATCCTCGCTCTGTCGATGGTCCACATGTGTGTGTAGATTTGTTTGCCTGGTGCTCGGTCGAGTGTTTTCGCATATCGAACTTTGTGAAAGCGAAAAATGCAAACTCTCGGCCACAGGATGTGTCCCAAAATGATTCGTACTGAATTTCCAGCGAATTTATCGTTTTCCCTTTGAATGTTCGTTCGTTCGAATGAACGACGACACAAATACCACTCGTCGACTACTTCCTTGAACACTAATATGGGACATGGTAGATGGTAGACGATAGAGAATGAAAGGTGGCCGGGAAAAAGCCGTGTCCAAAATATGCATTTCGTCGAAGCCGAAACCTGTGCCAAGAGTGTATTCTTTTCAGTTAAACTTTCTACCATTTGGGCGATGAAAGGATTTCATGTCTGTCGGTTTGTCTGGCTTATTGCCATGCTCCTCAGGATCCAAGAAGTTGTTTTCCCATATATACCTACCTCAGGACTCGCGAGAGGGTGCGGTGTCTTCATTGGTTTCGTGTGCATCTTACGTTCGACTACCCACTTCGTTTTGGTTTGGCCAACCAGTTTTGGGGGTGGCAGGTAAACGAGATGACATTGCATGTACATCGTTGAACAGTTCTATAGGTACGTAGATATTTTTTTTGTTTGCAGCAAGGAGTAGGTAAGGAGGGAGGGAGGAAATGAAATTTGTGCCATTACAGCACCTACAGTCGGGACCAACTTGACTGGAAAAAAATTTAGTGAAATTGGATTTTGCCAGTGCCGAGGGAATCGAGGCGGAATATGGGTCAGGAAGGAATTACCCGAGCAATGGTGAATTTCTTATGAAAATTCTATAAATGTCTGAGGAGGGGGGCGACCACGTGCTGGCTGGGAGAACTCTATCTACGATTTTTATCGAAGTTAGGTAATATTGGCTACGGGACTGGGTCCGTGTGCTGAATACGTTTCTGTGTTCTGTTCAAATTGTTTCATATTTTTCGCCATTTTAACAAAAAGATTGCCTCTGCCAGTTTTAAACGAGAGGGCGTACCACAGTTGTACCTACATTTATAGCCATATTTTGTGATGGCAGAAAAGTTGGCTGTTTAGCTGGCTGCGCTTTTACTGTGTGACTTTTGGTCGGTTGTTGGCAACATAAGTCATTATTATCGTTTGGGGTTAAAGGGTGTATAATTAGAAAAAGGCCAACGTCAGGTGGAAATGTGCACACAAGGGAGTTGGAGATTTATCAAGCTGGCCTCGTTTTTGAGTTGATAGCTAATAGGATAGAACTGGAAGTTGTGGGGAAACATAAAAAAGTTGCACTCAAGTTGAAATTGAGGTAATAGAACACGGGGACCAAGTTACAGATGAAGTGAGCAAAGGGGTTGCAAGAAGAACAAAAAACCCATGAGGGCTGTTGGTGCAACGTCCCAAATTGCTGTTGTCAATTGTTAATAAACTATTCACAGTCCATACATATCTTAGTATTTCAAAAACCATAAGTGGTTTCCGTTTCATCTCTGTTGCGAGTGGGCGTGAAAACTAATTGACGAATTTTGATAAAACTTCCTTCGAGCTATTTTCTGAGACTCCGACAAACTCATGGGTTGTGTCGAAAGTTGCGAGGCCATCATTTTTTGAAGTGTTGTTGACGAAAACGCATCTTTTCTAAATTTTTTGTAATTAACTTGCCAGCTGCTTTTTTGTCGTTGCAACTGCAACAGTTTTCTTAGACAGAATGATAGCCGCCAACTTTTTAAAAACTTGTCTACTCTCTCTGCATGCTGAAGTTCCATGTCATCAAGAATAAATCTGTATGAAGGTCAATCTGTCAGTACATGCAGATCCACCACAAGTTCGGGTCTGGAAACAATTTCAGCTGGGTCTCTCATTAGACCTGTTCCGGTATTTTCGGTGACCTCTGGAGAACAGGCAAAGGTAAGTTATGTCAGACTTTCTGTGATTCTCAGTGACCCCTGGAAACCAAAAGGAATCTATGTGAGTTTAGCGTTCGAACAGTAGAGAGATTTTGGGTTGTTGCGCTGTCTTTGAGGTGGCTTAGGACTTCAGGAAGGCTTAAGCGCGACTTGACGGATGACAATTCAGCTCGTCTTCCAAATAGTTCTTACAATGTAGTGGAAGACCATCATAATTCGTCAGGTGGTCTAAGTTAAAATGCTCCGCAGTAGAGTAAAGTGCGTCCGTACAGCTTTGCAGTTATAGTTGCTGATGCAGCTGTTCAAAGGCTCTACTCCTGTACCTCTTTATAGTGTCGCAGATCTACTGTACACCTCCTTAAGTTATTGTGAAGCTTCTTGACTAACAAAACTTTTCAAATTGTTACCCCTTGTAGAGGAAGATTGTCAAAGTTCAAACTTATTTTATTTGCAAAGCTTCTCCATTCACAAAACTTTCGAAACCTGTAGCCCTTGCAGAGGAAAAGTGTAAAAGTTCAAACTTATCTTATTTGCGAAGCTTCTCCATTCACAAAACCTTCCAAACCTATAGACTCTTTAGAAGAAAAGTGTCAAAGAAGTGTCAGCTACCGCCTAAAGAAAGACAATTTTTTTTTGTGTTTCTGACTAACGTATACGATACCCTCCCAATAAAAACCAAACAACAATCGCAAAATCACCCCCATTTTTATAACAACAACTCACCTTGGAAAGTACAACCGCACAATTTCTCCCGTTCGTCCCTTAATGTGGTAGCTGCAAGACGTATTCGGTGGATACCAATGTGCGATGCTGAGAAAAATTCCCTCCGATGCGCTGCTGTCCTTTAGAGCGTCCGAACTTAATAGCCAATCGCATATACCATGCTTAATGCCGGCCGTTTCCACGTGTCCCGGCCAATTGCCAACGTTAAAATGAAATCCAGTATTCAGTAGCGGTCCAGCGGGGGATGACACAAATTCAACATACATGTACTGCGATGTGCCTGAAATGAACAAATGAACGTGGATATAGGTGCCTTGCCAATTGCGTATAACAACGGTATTATTGCAGATATGAGTTACACACAGTCACAGACAGATAAAGGTGCACTGTCACATCGAGTATGCAAATGAATGAATGCACAGTCAGCAGCGTTGCCTGATAGTCGCTGCGAAATGAAGGACGACAAGCGATGCATGCGCGCTTGTATCTTCATTCGGGTTGGCATATTATTTGTCAAAATGGAATTTTAATTAGCATTCAATGGACGAGTGTTCGGTGATGATGTAATCGTGGTCAATCACAGTGGGGTCTGGGTGGAATTCAGTGGTATGAGGGGTCGGCTACCCAAATGAGGAAGAAAATCTCAATAGACTTAAAGAGTTGCCCGGTTGCAGTAAAATGAGGACTACGAGTAAATGTTGCTCCCAGAAAATGTCGTGTGACTTTCTGAGAAGCCTACACGGATTAGGTGAAGCACTTTAATGTGATGCGGGAACAAAGCCACATACAGATTAATTTAAAGAAAGAAGGAGAAGCGCGTTACGATTTGTTTTTCATTTTGCGAATTAAAATCTTTATATATTTCTATTTCCCACTAATTAAAAAAAAAAACCGAAAAAGTATCGGCTTTGCAAAGAAATTATCGATTTCCGATTTTCAAATTGGAAATAAAAAATCTTTTGATTTTTACGTTGTTTTGTTTTCCTTTTGTTTTATTAATAATATCAGCTGAGGTTTGTGCAAAATAAATTGTTGTTCTTTTAATAAATGGTATTTAAATAATATGTTGCTTGGTTTTATTTTATTTTACAGTACCTACTTTTAATTTGGTGATTTATGGCAACGGAGATTTATTAAATTGGCGGTTTTTAGCGATTTTCAATTTAACAACCTAACAACCCTGGTCGCTAGTCGATCACTGCGTCGCCGAGGCCACAAATCTTTAAAGATTTGTAAAGACCACAATTTACCTAGAAGGTGATAGACCTGTCAATCGGCGTCCAGGGTCGTGCAGTTTGAGGCCTTTAAATTTTTTTCCCTGTGGCGATACGTGAAAACACATTTCGTAATGAGGAGCCAAGGATGGTCATTTACGTTTGATCTTACCAGTTCTCTTGAAGTTGGATTTTGATCATTATGCAGACACCCCATCGTTGGACATTATTTGATAGCTAAGTAGCTAGTGGCTTTATATATCACTCAGAAAAAAAAAAATGTTAAGCGAAGAATTGTGAGATTTTTAAGAAATTGTAAGCCAAAAGTTCTTGCTCCAACTATTATTGTTGATAACAAGAACTCGTTTTTAAGGTTTAAACAATCAAGTATTCCGCCTAAGAAGTTTATACTCTCCATTACTATTTTCTTACATCATTGGCAACAATTTCATTCTTCAATCAAAAATTTTGTTATTTGGGTTCATTTTAACCAACGAAAATTGTTGGCTTTACAATTTTTTTTCCCAGTAATAACCATTTGTAATAAAATCAATTTTGTAATGGATTCTCATTTGGTGCCGTTATAATAGTTATTTGCGATCGTTTCTCAACAGCAAACTTGGCATTTTTTGCGGTATTTGCTTATAATGGGTTTTCTAATAAGAGGTGTTTTTGTGAATGACCCGCTATTTCGGTAGCTGTCACTTTTGAAGCTTTTATTCTTTGACATTTGACAAGTAAAAACTACGCCATTACTAAAAATGGAACGATACACGCTTCAACCACGCATTGAAATTATTAAAATTCACTACATAAATGGTGAAAAAACGTCGTGTCTTTTCTGATTGGGTCCTTGAAATGCATGAAAATTATCCGGAATTCCATCGAAAAATCATCTTAACTGATGAGGCCCATTTCCACCTCGGTGGCTACGTCAACAAGCAAAACTGTCGCATCTGGGGCTCGGAAAACCCAAGAGTTATTGTTGAGAAGCCTCTCCATCCTGAACGTGAGGCAATCGAGAACATAGCGCAGCCACTTTGCGATTTGGTTATGGAAAATTTCATGAAAAGGATATGGTCCTGTATGCGTGCTCGTGGTGGCCATTTGACTGACGTTGTTTTCCATTATTAACGGCATACCTTCCTCTTTATTATAGAATAAACATCCGATCATTTATCTCCAAAAATGGCTTTTTTCTTTGAATACCAAAATAACACCTCTTATTGGGAAACCCTTTATAAACTCAACCCATCAGCAAAGTTTTTCACTCAGAAAACTGCAGTTTCTACCAATTCCAACTAATTTTTGTTGGTGAATCCCTTAACTAGGACCTGCTTTGGAAAATCCAATTAACCTCCAGACTCTAAATGTAAACGCATCATCCGCAGCCAATTGTTCAATTTATCATTGTAATTTGGCCATAAAAAAAAAAAAAAAAAACGGATAAAAGCGACGATTAAAAACAAAATCACTTAACTGAAGGCAAGCTGATGAGAGACTCCCTCCACCGAGTATATTTCGTTTTCGTTTATGCCAACATCCATACACCCAATAAAACACCGCCCACTCTCGCAACCCTTCTCTGGCCCATGAAACTTGTTACACAATTATTGGAAAAGTAATTGGTAATTAATGTTGTTATCGACGAACCGTGAAATGTATTCGAGAGGAGAATTCATGTAACAACATCCGTTTTATTTTTTGCCAACCGTTTACCATACCCGGAGAGGAAATTCGAAAAGAAAAATGCATTTCGGTCAATGGCGGAATAAGCAAAAGAAACGCTTCAATGACTATGCACGAACGTCCTTTTCGTATAATTAAAAACAAAAATGTATATGGTATGTTGGAAAACTTGCTCTCTCCCTCTGTCGACTTACCGATTATGCTAAATGGAAATTTTCCGAGACCGCAAAATTTTCCAATAAGTGGCGAATGCTCGTCACGTCCATCGTAAACGGCCAGCCAATCATATGGGCAGTGTTCGTTGCCAGAACCAATTGGTCTTATGGGACATGTCATTACGTTTTCACACCTGGAAAGAAAGAAAAAAATGTTTTTATTCCAATGGAAGTGCTTTTTCGATGGCAAAATGTTTTGTTATATTGTTATCGTTGTCCTTATTGTTGGCAGGATATCCTTTTCTTTTTTTTTGTAATAGGTAGGATGAATAAAAATTTACTAAAGAATATCCCAGCTATAAATAGTACAAGAGGGTCAAGAACCCCCCCAATGAAAAAGGCTAAACATGGAGTGCCCAAAACAGATAGAGATACCTACCTAAACCTGGCACGATGAAGTGTGGGTATGGAGAAAAAAGTCAAGTTGGCCAAAAAAAAATCAGGATTGATATAGCGTTGTTATTCACCTAGGTGGATGTGTAATTTATAGCGTAACGAGCGCAATTAATCCTTGCGGAATCTATGACCCGCTTATTTTCGAGTGCACTCGTTTTATTTTTATAAACAACATGGTGGCAGGGATGTGCTTAGTAGGTACGTAAATTGCTGAGCAATTTTGTGAGAAATTATTTTCGAAATGAAATTTGTCAGGGAAATATTCGGATATCGATTATTTTTTTGGGCGGGCATTATTCTTTTCTGGTGAAGGTAAACAGCGGGTTTTAAATTCAGATGAATCAGAGGTTCATTATAGTGTAAGCAATATTTTGGTAGGTTATTTAATAAAAATGATGGACCAAAAATGAGCTGGCTACAACTGCGCCCTTTACGTCTGTATACAACCCAAGAGCTATGTAGCTTAATATGTTGGAGAGAAGTTAATTCTTTTAACACGGTTGGATCTACAATTGCATGCCGTATTCGAACTGCTAAATTGAGGAGCTTCCTTAGGACAGTTGTGCTCTCAAATGTGTGCCAGAAAATCGCTAAAAAAATCTTTAACTTCAAACAAGACCCACCAAACTGTGTCCATCCTTCCGGTTTAAACGGTCATTTTTGACTAAAGGTATATGTATTATCATAAGCACGTACATACTTTCCAGTCCACGCACGCACCTCCCAGTGGATAACACACTACAACCTATCTCCGGATTATTTCATAATCAGACCACTCTGCTGAAATTGTAACGAGGGTTGCTTTGGTATCCCGAAAATTCCGCAACATTAAGTTCCGAAAATAGAATGGGGGACATCTCAATACCCAGCAGTGGATAATGCACGTCCGAAACCACAATACAAAACAAATATCCCTCCAACACACACTCACATAAGCCCAAAGCACTGCACGGATAAACAAAAGTTAAAATCCGATAATAATAAAGAAATAGCAAATCAATGAACCCGGTCCTTTATCGGTTATAAATGGTCATGGTCATGGCCATTTCGAATCACCTTCCGCACAAAGAGTTTATCACTTATCGGGGGCGGCCCGCAGCCAAATTACATGCGGAACGGGGAACGGCTTACGCTTATACCAAGAAGAGCTCGATGCCATTTGGGATTTCATGCGCCACGTAGTTGGTATTGGTAATATGCTTGCAAGCACGCATCAACATTTCTCCTGCTCACCGATGCGATGGGTAATCCCTTTCTCATGTCCGGTTTCACTGGGAGAATTAATATAAATTTTGCTCATCTGGCAGCGGGGCGCATTGGTGCGACAGAGGTGAGCGAACTCGTTCAAAGCCATCGCTCTTAGAATAGCCAAAGAAATGTCCCGACCAGGTGTGAAAAGATGCTGAGCCAAGAAAAAGGACACATTCCCGGTATAATCCCTTCTCATGGCCGACCGTCATCACACCATCCGGGAGTATTAGTAAGTGGGTTTATAAAAATGAAACCACACCCGACCGAAAGATCATCGCACAAATTATGGCCACCATTATTATTGCTATATCCTTTTGCTATATCTCGATTGTTTTGGGATCAGCTTGTGCGTTGGCACATTATAATTTTCTCAACCGTTTTCCTTTGTTCGGACGGTCAAAAAGAGAGCAAGAAGAAACGAATCGATAAAGGCACACACCCTTCTCGGAAAATATACCTTTTTTAACTACCGTTCCACCACCTCACGTCGATGATGACAAATTCTCCTTGTTGGTGTTTCTACCAGGACCTACCTATAGATATGTTGTTCCCAGTTGCGTTGGCTGTGATCCATTCGCCAAATGGATGGGTGCGAAAGAGTATACCTATGGAAATCGCTGAAGTGTAATAACACAAATTTAAATTTTAAGCAACTTAAAAGGATTAAACTTTTTCTGCTGCTCAAATTATGCTTTTTGAGGCTTTGCAGAGTGTGTGTTCGTGTATGGATAAAATGGATCAATTATTCGGTAATTTTCGTGTATTATGTCATCAGAAGTAATACATGCAAATATCGGTGGGGAGGCGTAATCAAATTTCCTTTTGCGTTCCTCTCATACTCAAAGGATTTTGTTTTAGATAGATAAAGGGTGTACTACATTTCCACTTAAAAGTCAAACGCAGTGTAGCATTACAAAAGTGAAAATGAGAATGCATGACAAAGGATCCGCACCCTGGGGGCGAGTGATGAGAACGCAAATAAAATTTTATCGCATATAGATATAGATATAACATACCTAGATGGACCTTTTAGCTACCAATGTCGGTAGTTTACTAAACGGAGGTTGTTTTCATGTAGCTGGGCATCTATTACTCCTTGTCAAATGACATAGAAAATAATACGTATCTTAAAAACCCACCTAGAGGTGTATGCTGCTGAAGCTGATGTCAAAAAATTGAAGTGGGTCTTCTTAAAGCGGTTGCAGTTTACAAAGGTCCATCTATTTTTGTTTAATTTGTGGGTTTGTCTAAGATAATCCAGTATTGAAGACGGTATGCATTCGTGTAATACAGACAGGAAAGAGCGGTTAGTTTGACCACAGCTTCAGTCGTCGAAATATCGACCACCGAGTTGCCTGAAACCGCAATATCTAGGTATCCACTTGAAAACATAAACGAGTGGTGGAGTCCACTGATAGGTGTTTCTCCAGAAACTATACATCCGTAAGTTCAGAACCTCAAAAGTCCAAAGCCCATGACTGCAGAAGTGCAGGGATCATTATTTACTAGAGTCGTTGTGGGTAGAAACAATTTGAAATCGCCAGCCATCAGTATGAGCCATCCAACATCGAAGGCTAAAAAAAACAGGCCTATTGGAAACAAGAAAGGAAATCCAGTGAGGGCTCAGTAATGGAGGAGACAATTTATTAGGAGGAATGCACTAGATCCTCTGAAAAATTTGTTCAAATGAAAGTATTGCCCGACAGCATCATCTGTCCGAACATGAAGAAATGAGGTCCGTTGATCTACGCCAACTAAACATTTATGAGACCCGCCTAACAAGAGTGAGAATCTGTATTCTGATTCTTTTGTGAACGCAAAAACCTATCATCGCTAGCAACCTGGTAGATTGTAATCAGTGGAATTTTAGGAGTGAAAAGTCCACCAGATAAAATTTTTTTACAACAACGGAAGACAAGTACAACGAGGCAGGAACTCTGAGTCCACAACTACCGCGTGTACATCGACTTGTAAGCCCAGTTCAACAGAGCTTTAGTTTGTCCATTTTTGCGGACAAAATTTTATTTGTATTTTTTAAATATCCGACTTGTCAAGGCGGAAAATAGGCACGTCGACCTAGAAGATCTATCGAGACGGGTTTTTTAAAAAAAAATACTCTTTAGGTAAGCAGAGTTTCTACCTCCCTAATGTAGCCGTTGATGCCTTTAACAGAGGTCTTCTTCAGTTCTTCTGGAGTCTGGACTTAGTATTTCTCTGAAGAATAATTTCCTTTCAATTCTTCTCGACTTGGATCTATGTTTATTTTGTGTATAAGTGATATCGCAAACCGTGGTGACCTGCAAGGTAGCATACAAGGATTTTGAAATCGTGCCTTAGAAGATTTAGGGTTTTTTTGGCATTTTTCTTAAATGGCAGCATTGCCCTTTTGGCCTGTCTGAGGCCTGTGATTTCCTCCCACTATTGGATACTGTTTTACTTAGGCCTATGAAAGGAGTTTCTAACCCTTTCCTGGCCAGTTCGCCAGCTTTTTCGTTTGGTTTTGTTTCTGGTGCCGAGAATTTGGAGGGCATTAAAGCCGTGCATAACTTATTTTGAGACAACGATTGTGAGCTAAGGGCATTTATAGCTGATTGACTGTCTGTGAATATATGGAAGTTTGTGCCTTTGATCTTGGAGAAGTAGATAAGGTTGGCGCATTTCTAAATGGCACGGAGCTCTGCCTGAAATACAATGAGGCTTTTCCCCATATGTATTGAAACGCCGCGGTTTGGTCCATGTATGCCAGCTCCCACCCCCGAGTCCATTTCGGAACCATCCGTATACCTCTTCAGGCTGTTTTGGCAGTTTGGTTGCTAGCCCATGCATTCTCTTTCATTTATCTCTGTGGAGAATTTTTTGTTGAAGCATAGTGTCTTTGGAAGTCGGTCATTTACCGCGCAGGAAGTTCCGAGATAAGAGTCGTTAGTTCTGAATTGTCAGTAAAGCTTATCTCTTCCCCTTGTACCAGACTTGTTGAGCTGCGTATGACCACTTTTTTGTTATGCATGTGGAGGAGTGTTAATCCTATTAAGGCTTCAATATAGCAGCTGTAGGACAAGTTCGCATTATTCAGCTTTGCAATGGTATTCCTTTGGATGACTTTGTTCCACCATATTATAGAATCATAAGTAATAATCGGTCTGATCATGACTATGTAGATCCATAGCGTGTGATTTTCGGTGTACTCCCCCTGGTTCTACCGTACATACGACCATGTTAAAGAATTCTAGCAGTTCTATTAAAGTAAGAGCACCACCGATTCTTTTAGGCTTTTAGGTACATCTAGGTTTCAACTTAATAATCATTCACTGAGTTTGGTTGGGTATGGGCTGCTTCTTAGTTGACAATCAGCTGGAAGGATTTTTGATCCAAAATAACGACTCCTATTCCCAAGGGATTACTGATACAGAAATTACAATGAACCTCTACTTCTAAAGTTCTCTTAGTTTTTGTCGATCTCCTGCTGATCCACGAATGTAAAAGCTGCGTTGATGCACTCCTAGACATCGTTTAAATATTCGCCCAAACTCCGATGGACAAATATACCCTAAGGAAGATTTGAAAAAAATCAACTTAACCTACCTCCGTCCACTTTCGTCGCAGCTCCTTGAAAACTTCTCAACGCAACAGACAAGAGACAACTTAACTCGAGTTAGAAAACTATCGACTGGTAAACGTTGTTCTCTTCGCCGAAAATAATAAAGACATTTTACAAAACAAATTTACCTCCAGTTCAGCATTACAACCATCTAAAGAGAGAGAGAGAGATTGCCCGCCCTGCCAGTGTATTTTCAATTGCTAAGCAAACTCATTGAACTGTTAACAATAAATTCTATAGTGAAACCACTCCAAACAGTGAACAGTCGAACTGCCTCTTTGCCTCTTTGCCTTTTTGGCTCTTTGCTGGCAACTATCGATTCTCTACTAAAGAATTTCTTTTCCCACTTTTGTTTTCTGTATACACACTCACACACACACGCAGTGGGTATATGTACTCTTGGAAAACAACTTCAAACACTTTTCCAATCAGTTTTTCAAGTTTTTTCCATTTTGGAAAAGAACTTTTCAAGAGTGCGGAGTTCATGACAGCCTCTGTTCCTTTTAATAAAAATTCATAAGGAGTTCGTTGCGAAAGGTACCGTAGGCATACTATTATTATTTGTGTATATAGGGCCACTGCCCTTACACTGTGGGGTATAATTCAAAGAGATGAATTGTGATGATGGGGCCGAAAATCCTCGCCCAGGAGGACAACGAATTTATGAATATCTGTCGTTGGGACCGCCTACATCGTAGCATACCAATAACAATCAAGAATTCCCAACTATCCAGTATCCACCAGCGCGGAAGGATGAGAATGACGAAAGAACAACCGCCCTCCCGCATATAGAAAACGGACGAACTATGGTAGGTACGGGTAGGTATGACCTGGAAAATAATAGCACAAAAACTTACCGTTGCCCATCCACAGAAAATTGCTCATTTTGTAGATAAAGTTTGATGTACGGTTGTCTGGTGTGAAGTTTATAGCGACAATTCAGTGCTCTGGGATATAGTCCTGGATATGCTGGTGACTGCACGTAGCAGGTTTGCAGGCGGCAATCTCGAAACTCTCGTTCGCAGTATGATCTGAAATTGAAGGAATGTTCGGAATATTAACTATGTTCTCTGACTCGTTTTGCCTTTCGGTTGGACGTGTACAATATGTAGATCGGTGTGCGGGAGCGCATACATACCCAACCCAACCCAACCCAAACTATAAACGATGATAAGGAGGATATGGGGGAACAATAATAAATAAAAATCCTTGGTGGCGCGTACACCATACCCGGGTGAATGTGTCAAGAATGAACGATTTATTATTCTTCTCTCAAATAAACTTTGCGAGAGTGTGCGCCCATGAAATATTTAATTTCGTAAGTATGCGTACAGAGAACAAACAGCGATAAGTGGCAGCAATATTTCTTATGAGCTTACAAATAACGCCAGACCATGCTCTGGTGTAGAACGTATTGAAAGTATTTCTCAAATCCCGGATTTGATTTACTTGTTTTATCAAGTTTGTAGATTATTTCGTATTACTCGTGGATGGCTAGGGCAAGTCCTTGATAAGATATTCGTAGTCAGTAAGAGGTTAGATGTGTGTATGACTTGTGAATATGTATGCAGAAGTTAGCCAAGTCACTTTGAGTCAGTTGCTAAGAAGGGAATGAATTTTTGCTGCCAATTTTAACTGCAATAATCCTGTAAACTTGATTTATAGGTAATTAGGCAGAGCTATTCTCTCAGGTAGAATGCGAACTTTTAAACAACAAGATGTAGTCTAAGATAAGGAGAAATGGCTCAAGCAAAATGTAGCTTCATATACGCAGCCTAATTTAGGTGTCATAAAGGAGGGGCCACAACAAAAACCAACTAATCGATGAAAATCTTCCTTCTGGGCAAAGGTGATGAAACAGCGAATGAGGGGGCGTTTTTTTATTATGTAGGGCGTTTTGCTATGTGTGATAGGATTTTAACCGTCTATGTTCTATGTTCTATGTTCTATGTTCTATTTTCTATGTTCTATGTTCTATGTTCTATGTTCTATGTTCTATGTTCTATGTTCTATGTTCTATGTTCTATGTTCTATGTTCTATGTTCTATGTTCTATGTTCTATGTTCTATGTTCTATGTTCTATGTTCTATGTTCTATGTTCTATGTTCTATGTTCTATGTTCTATGTTCTATGTTCTATGTTCTATGTTCTATGTTCTATGTTCTATGTTCTATGTTCTATGTTCTATGTTCTATGTTCTATGTTCTATGTTCTATGTTCTATGTTCTATGTTCTATGTTCTATGTTCTATGTTCTATGTTCTATGTTCTATGTTCTATGTTCTATGTTCTATGTTCTACGTTAGGTGTTCCTTCTTCTACCTATGTTATATGTTCTAAGTTCTACGTTCTTTTTTCTATGTCCTTTCCTCTATGTTCTATATTCTAACTTCCATCTGCTACCTATTATCTTCTGTCTTTTACCTTTCATTTTTTATTCTCTATCTTCTATCTTATATCTTCCAGCTGCTAGCTATTAGTTTCTGGCTTCTACCTCCCAACTTAGAATGGGAGAACGATGACCACCTCTCGGCTATATGAAGATTTGTTAAGCAGTTCCGCTGTTACTCTAGCACACTACCTCGTCTGCTTCAGTGGAACAAATACTTATGAAGCCTGCCTGCATTTGATATTTCGATAGCTCCTAACCTGCGCTGCAATATGAGAACTTATCGATGTCTCTCAAACAGCACTAGGTACGCCTTTATAAGTATAGGATTTTCGAATAAGAGGTGTTATTGTGAATGACCCGCTATTTCGGTAGCTGTCACTTTTGAAGCTTTTATTCTTTGACATTTGACAAGTAGAAACTACGCCATTACTAAAAATGGAACGATACACGCTTCAACAACGCATTGAAGTTATTAAAATTCACTAAAAAAATGGTGAAAAAACGTCGTGTCTTTGCTGATTGGGTCCTTGAAATGCATGAAAATGATCCGGAATTCCATCGAAAAATCATCTTGACTGATGAGGCCCATTTCCACCTTGGTGGCTATGTCAACAAGCAAAACTGTCGCATCTGGGGCTCGAAAAACCCAAGAGTTATTGTTGAGAAACCTTTCCCTCCTCAACATGAGGCTATCGAGAACATAGGGCAGCCACTTTGCGATTCGGTTATGGAAAATTTCATGAAAAAGATATACGTGCTCGTGGTGGCCATTTGGCTGATGTTGTTTTTCATTATTAACGGCTACCTTCATCTTTATTATGAAAAGAACGTCCGATCATTTATCTCATTTTTCTTTGAATACCAAAATAACATCTCTTATTGGAAAACCCTTTACATCGGAGAAGCATTTTTATTTGAGTCCCTCCATTTCGTCCCTTTTTCTATATTCACTCTGAATCCAGCAGTGGAATATTGAGTCAAGTAACGCGCTGCCAAAAAGCCTTACGGATGAAAATCAGTTTGCAAAACTTTTATACAAATTCAAAAACTATCTCCGCCAAGACCATTCCTTTTGATCAATTCAACATCATGCCCTAGTACATTCGTATTCCTGCCGACTTAAAAAAAAAAAGGAAATTCCAATTTTCCTTTACTCATCTGCCATTTATTACACAAACTTATTTGCAACTTTTTCCGCCCGGAAATCAGAGTGTAATCCCATGCCCTCTGAGTCCGCAAAATTATTACATTTATTATGGAAAAACGAAAACTTACTAAATAAGCGATACCGCACTAACTAACCGAGAAACTTTTTCCCACACAAGCGCACTTGATTCGCCATCAAATTACAGCCCAATAGGCGAACAAAAATATACACGAAACAACTTTTACTGGAACAGAGTCGCCTGTGCCCGCCATTGCCCTTATTATACCTATAATTCAGATTAATCGCCATACTGTCATTCAAAACTTTCCACCAACTTTAGTGTGTAGTTCCGTATACCGTATGTATGTGTGACGCAAATCCGGATATGTATCTCTATAAATGTTACCAAATGCGCAGCGAAGCTGAAACCAGTCCCGTGCTATGTCCTCGAACAATTGGTAAAGTTCTGCTTACCGCCATACCTATGATGACTTGGAAAACTTCGCTTAGACAAGTTAGTCGCTTCGCTGTTCCGAAAGGACAGTGGGGTGGAACAATAAAAACAAAAAAAAAACTTTTTTAATCTCGAGTGATTTTGCAAAAAAAAAAAAAACCAAAATCCTGAACAACATTAAAGTTTAAATTCTGTTGGCAGCAGAGACACAGTCGAACATAATTACATAACAAATCAGTTGACGACGACGATGTCACGTCGTCAGTACTTCCTGTGCGACGATTTATTTGCTCCTTTCGAAGGAAACACAGCGATTTGTCATCCCTTTATTTGTTTTGGAATTGGAATAAATTTGAATAATTAATGCGTGAATGCGGGATGGCTTCGTGTATACATATAGCCGGGGCCGGGGCCGGGGCCGGGGCACGACCTAAGCTATCATTCTTTGGAATAATAAAATATACAAATGCTGTCGGTCTGCATAAATCAACTGCTATTGAACCGAAATGATTGCCCGTAATCGCTAATGACATCAGTGTAAGATAAGAATTATACAGTATTATACAGTGTCTCGTACTCTTGTCGGTCGGTCGTTCCTCGTTCGTCTTGATCGTCTTTCTTTCACGACCATTAATCACAATTTGTTTTGTTTGGCAGATATAAGGATTATCAAAACAGACGCGTTGAGTTTTTGCGAATCCATCAAGTGAAAGAAAAGGAATTACGAGTCGTCATTTGTGAATAATATTTATTTCACTTCATTCATATATAGTACAGAAACTTACCCTTGGACGACTTCGCCTCTGCGATTGGGATAGAGCTCCGGATGCTGGCCATACCGCAAGTAAACTTCCATTTGTTGTTCAGCTCGGGAGTCGAAGGCAAAGTAGGTCTGTGAAAATAGCAGAGATGTTTTGTCAAATATTATTTATCGGGGATTATGTGAAGTAAGCAATTTGTTGTGCGGAGGCGAGTAATATTTATTATTTGGGCTCATTTGGAAATATTATTGCAGGGCTTTGCTTCAGTTTTAAGCCTTTAATGTCTTGAGGTCGAGCAAATGCAACCAAAGGTCTAAAAGAGTAAAAAAATTCAAGTATACAAGTAGGTGTGGAAGACACCTTGTCAGAGCCAGAGAAGTAAGCAAATTTTGTGTCACTATTCCAATGATGACACTGAGCCTTGGACGGTTTTATACCAATTTATATCAATTCTTAAAATCCGCGACTCTAATACCGGTATTCACCGACCAATATTAAACTTAGGCCTTCATAAACCTATTCATCAATGGGTATTAGTGCATATTTAGGAGCTTAAGATCTTAAGTCTTACGAGTGTCTTAAGCTGAGAGCAGCAATAACTTCGAAAAATTGAAATCAGCTGTCGTTTTTAAAATGGAATGAAGCCAAATCTTTCCGATAAGAAAAAAGTAATGGCCTTGAAAATTTAATCACGCGCTAAGACTGGCTTGTTTTTTTTTTATCAAAGTTAACCAGTTCAGAACCAATTGTCTTCCCGAATTCAGCATCGGCAAATTTTTACATGAAGTCAATTCTGTCACTTGTTGATGTTAAGGCTTCCTCCAAATATTTGGTAAGCTCCTCTTCATCTGAGCTGGTTTCCGAGGACGAAGAACTGCTAACGAAGTGCCAAGAAGATCGGTATTAAAACACGATCACTAATTTTGACAAAAACTTTTCGAAAAAGAGTTCATAAAATGGTTTTGGAACGCGTTTGGAAATCCTAATTATATTTTTTCGCATATTCGAACTAGCATAGATTCAACCCTATAATAGTGCTTGGTGAATATGTCGAAAAAACTGACATTTAAAAGCTTCGTAAACTAATTAGCGATTTAAGAGCGCTTGATAAAAAAACCGTCCTTAATGAAACCAGCAAACAAATAGCTACGCCCATGCTGGGGCTGTAATTTCTGATTAAACTATTCTGACTAACGAGATGACAATCCGTGAAACATTTTTTGAAGAAGCCTTTCCTGTGAGAGTTGGCGCAGTTAAGAATACCTTAGGATAGGATTTGCGTTTTTCTGAGTCTCGAACCTGGAATCCCTCGCTCAGTAGGTAGCCCAGCGCAATTACTACTTAACCTAGAATACAAAATTCTTCAGGTATATTGAGATGAGCCAACATAGAGCTGATTTTTCAGCCATCGTATAAAGGTAAGAGCGAGGGGTTAACATATTGAGACAATCAATTGGGGCGATGGTTTTTCAATAGGATATATATTTTTTCTATGACCGATCATATTGATCAATGGGAAACACTCGTCCAGTGGCAGCATATACCGACTTTTAGAGGTGCAAATGTGAAATCGGACTCGAACACGTTGCAGCAAAAGTAGATACGAGTGCGGAATATCTACTGAGGACTCAACAAGAACCCCAACTAGGACGTTCACATGGATTGATTGGAAATCGCAATGAACCGCATGAGTCTGTGCTGACAAAGTTTGCTTATAGCTCTGGAGATGTCCTCCAGCAGTAACAACAAGCACAGAAAGCCAGTGGCAGCATTGTCAGCAAAGTTGCAGAAATGTTGTAACTGGATTACTTTATCTGGTGTAATACCACATGATACTGATGGCGCTCGAATGAGTGCAGGCTGCCTAATAATCTTCACTCAAAAAAAGGACGCTCGTCAATTCAAAAGAAGAGACTCAAGTCTGCGAGAGGGAGCCCGATGGGAGTATAGTTTATTGCCGTGCCTTTGTAAATGGCTTTCCATTCTGAAGCTCTCTATAGACTCTGGCCACTCTGTAGACTCTGGCCAGTCTAAAGACCCTGCTTAGGCGGCTATAGCGTCGAATTTCCTTTTCTTGAGGAATCACACCGGGACAGTAGATCTAGCAGCAACAAATTAGTGTTCCAGAGCTGACAGTAAAGTGTGCTGGATACAGCCAGGTTGCGGCTTGGATCCTTGATGGGTCCAAACAGGCTCGTCGATACACCGCAGACCACAGCCTTTGCAGCTTTTTCCCAGGGAGATGCCTTCAACCTTCATATCTTTGTGAGTAAACGAGTTGTATGTGCGGGAATTTGTTGAAGTTGAGGAAGAAAATGTCGTTTTCTACAAGTCTGCAGAAGTTCAGAGAGGAATGGAGGACGTTAATATTGGAAAAGTAAATTTAGTATATCTACAAGCTCCAGTCATGCAAGTCTTCGCCCTATTGAAACCCAACTTGCTGGAAAAGGAATCAATGTTGGCAGAGGCGTGAATACACACAACTTCACTGCTACGCCAGTTGATAGATCAAAGAACAAGACCCGCTAATGAGTTGGTTGCATTGAAGACATTTTGAAGTGGGAAACTATTCTTGCGACGGTACAACTTGTGGTTACACTCAGCAAGGATGTCTTTCCATTTATTTAGCGCCATTTTATTGCTAAATTTCGTTGTGATACACCCAGAAGTCCCACAGCGTACTAATCTGGCTTCTCAAAAGAGCGAGTTTTCCACATCCGTGTACCAATTAGTTGTATAAGCCATCGGATTAGGAAGCGTGTCACTTCCGCTGTATGCGTATCTCTTTCACTGAGACTCCATCATAAGCACACGCCATAAAGCCCACAAGTACTCGTATTTCGAGACTCTTTCTATTTTTTTTCACCCCTCCCCTCAACTTGTTGTGCTCATGAATATTCCGCAGAATTTTCCACCATCAGACTAACCCTAGACACATCGTTTTGTCGTTGACGGGGTGGGGTGCGAAACAAACTCATTCCCCCATATATGGCCTGCAGCTACAGACCCTTTTATTGCTGCTGTCACTTTCGGAATCCATCAGGCGCAGAATGTTATACAAGGCGCAGTATTAGCAGGTTTTTGAAAGGCATAGCCTCCAACTATGACAGCACGTCGAAATGTCTGTCGCGGAGGATTTTTTTCCTACCACCAACAAAGGGGTGAAGCTTCTCAAGGACAGGCGCGTCTTGTACAAAGCGAACATGTGTATACACAAATGACTGACGAGGCGCAACGGCTGAACAAGTGCTTTGGGTATTTGTGTCCTTGAAGATATACTCCATGACGTGATGTTTCATGTCATAAACCGACGACGCACTTAGTGTAACCATCAACTTTAACTACTTGAAATTGCATAAGCCGGGTAAATACCGATGTGTAAGCTCTTCCGTACCAATTCACATTATGACAGCTAATTAGCATAACACATTGGATTGCACTTTGCACGCGTGCATCCAGAGGGATGTATATGAAAATTTAATTAAATGCCAATTGATCGATGATGTAAGACTCTCGTATTAATTGTGAAATATAATCATTTCAATTAATTTCACAAATCGTCCGCCGGAAGTGGTACTAAACAGTCGGCTGCATTTGCATTTGCATATGCATACAGGCATCTCTTTGCGCACGTAATCGCGGCCACCCCTCATGCACTGGCATGCAGTTTTCAAATTATTGTCCCGCAGATGAGGGCAAACGCATCACCATCAGCAACGAAATCATATTAATACAAGCGGGCGGGGATGGGTGTGGAAAAATAATACTCATGTGTCATGTATGCCGCCAAGACTCATAAGGATGCCATAAATATTTATGACTATATCAAGAGGAGTAAATAAACTCCTTTATGTGGAGCACAGAAAAAAAGAAAGAAGACCTCACGCGACCGTATATATTGTCAACAAGACGCAGACCCGGCTCCGGCGAATGCATATTATTATTTAATTTTTATTTTGCCTCCCTTGTGTTGCACACATTTGCATTTTGCATGAGAGACAGCTCTATCAAATTTATTTTTGTTTTATTCCCTCCTTTGGATCTGCATATGGCTTTTCTTGTCATCCTACGAGTAGGTATATCCTTTTGAAAACCCAGTCAACCGATGCACTTATACCCGCACATTGTTTGGAATTGGTTGGCGGAGTTGGATACGGGGGTAAATGCTCTTCAAGTCTATAGTATCCTTCTGGAGATGCGCGCTCTCGGAAACAAACTAGTTAGGTTAAGAGGTGTACGGTCGCCGGAGAAGAGCGCATACAAATGGGATGTGTAAATATTAGACGAACCATGTGCTGATTCATTGTGATTTGTTTACAGTCATCTGCTGCTGTTTATGTAGGGTTGCACTGTGGAGGTTTATCAAGCGAGAATATTAGAGGGTTAAATGCCTTACCACACCATCCTCTGTGAGGGTCTTATTGATTTATCAATTCCACCTTTATCAAAGGCAACAACTGACAGAGGTGTGTCGATATGTGAAGCCGGGTATATGAATTTCGCCAATACCCATGAGTTCCCTCAGTGCGTTGCACCTTTTTGAACTACAAAAATATAGTTCAACTGGAGCAAGGATGACACTGCACTCGAAAATTTCGACAAAGTATAGTCCTTTAGTCCCTCGATCTTAGCTTTGAGAGATTATTATTTTTAAACGCAACTTGCTTCCAAAGACTTAACTTTATTCGACAATTTAGCGAGAAAAATTCGTCATGACTCTTGGTCTTGACATACCCAGCTGTTGTTCACTTGTGCATGCATAGGCACCTATATAGAAAGTTTAAGTAAATGGTCAGCTGCGCCTTGATAACACTTTCACAAGAACGGTAGGGTACGGGACAACCTCTTTTCTCCCACTTGCATCAGAATGGGTCACTTAGGACCTGAGTGTAGCACGGGGAACTCCTTGCCAGTCCACAAAACCTACCTCTAGCTTACGAAGCGGGAGAGCCTTCAAGATGCTCTGGCAGAGCCGCTTTTCAAAGAAACCTGTTGTACCTCTAACAGAATACAATGTTAACCCCCATTAGTGGAGTTAATCATATCGTAGCTGTGGACCGGCTTGCCATAATATTCATCTGTTTTCAATGGCTGCTTCAAAGCTATGCGTGTGCAAAACTTCAACATCATTGTGGAGCTTATGACTCAATAATGGAAAGACTCACTGTAAATGGTTGTCAAGATACAATGCTGAGGGGTCATAATCAAGGAAACCGTCTTAATTCATAGGTTGATAGAGTTTGGCTGCGGGTCTTCTCAAAAAGGCACTACATTCGAAGAAAAAGGTGCGATGCTCATTCGCTGAAAGCCGCCGAAGTTCTGAGAGTCTACAATTCGGCAAACAAGACTCGTTTAAAGCCGATAACAAAGCTTTTCCTTTAAGGCCCTTCAAAAAGCCCTGGATTCTTTCTCAAGATACCCATCACTCGGCTTCTCGATTGATTAAAAGCGCTTAAGTTGGACAGATGACTAAATAGCTTCTGTTGGAGTGAAAGTTTCTCACTGAGAAACTTTTTGTACCAGGGTTGGGAAACCTATAATAACATCCGAATCAAATTGTCTCTATAACTTCGTGTAACATGTTAGCAACTTGCCCTTTTATCTTTGATTTAATACTATCCAAAAAAGTTCATCTCATCATATAAAGGGGGTTAGGACCCACCCTGAGTCCGACTGCTTCTTTCTTTCAATTGGAAATATCATTACGATAGTTTTGCTTCCAGTGACAAAGAAACTTAAAAGCAAAAAGAGCTATACTGCCAGCAGAGCAAATAGCCTTTATCGAAGGTTGGGTATAGGTATAAAAGAAGCCTGTGTCTTCTGTGTCCTAAAACCCCGTTTTCAAAATTCACTTAAGGTCTGTCAAAGACCCAGGTGATTGCAGATCCAAAGCCGCTTGCTTATGGCATTTCTACCCGACTCTTAACCTTCCGTTTCAGCATCTACTGCGGTTCAATTTCACTCATTTTGCTCGTGCCCTTGTTTTTGCACTCCATATACAAAGAGCTCCAAACGACCAAATCTCTCCTGCACCTGAAATATGAATTGGCCCGTTCACTACAGCTCAAAGGTTCGAAATGAATCCGTTCTCCGTTTCAAAATGCGAAATCCCATAATACCCAACAGCCTACAAAATTCAAAAATGGCACAATAACAGGAGACCCAGAAATCCAATGCGCTAGGGTAACCGAAACCCATTTCCATCGCACTATGGTGCGTAGATAAACATAAACAGATATCCAAAGTCCAAGCACAACCCTCATTATCGGGCAAATAATAGAAAACGATTCCACCCATTCAAAGCACACGGTATTACGTACGCGTACGCACCATATCTCGCACCAAAATCGCCCTCACAGCGAGGACATTTGTCAACACATTTTCTCTGTGCCGATACCGACTATACTATTTGCAGTCGCACACAAAACCCGGCATAAACATGCATGTTTAACAACCAAGGACACAAGCTAACCATCAAAGGGTGTTTCCTGTTAAATATTCGACAGAATGCGTTCCGTTCACTCACCGCACAACACAGTCTGACGCTACACACCGTTTCAACTTACCTGATCCGTAAAGTTATCGGTATGGAAGAGTACTTTGATATAACTCGTTTCACTAATGAACGTTTGCGGTTGTTCGGCCTCACCGCAGAACATACCCGGCTCTCGGCGATTGGATACGTCCGTTTTGGCATTACCGTCGACAATCTGCAAACAAACAAAAGGGACATTTTCATTTAATTTGTTTATGCATGTCGCTCGAAGAGGCTGTTTGTAGACGTACTACTACAGCACTGGACGTGGACCCATACTGCAAATGTGCTCAAATGGTGTCTGTCGCGTTTTGTGTGTGAGTACCTAGATATATTTTTCCAGATAAATACCTACCATTTGTTGGGTCACACATTCCGTGTCCATCGTGCATATGCACAGCACAGCTATTTTCTATGTCCTTTGAAAAAAACTTCCCAACAACCACTTCGCACGGTGGGCTGAAAATAAATTTGTTACACCCTTACAGGCAACTTCTTTCAACGGCATAGCTGGAACTGGAGGATGGAGAATGGAGTTGTCCTCATTTTTCTGTCACCTGTTTTATTTTTGAACCATACACACCGACGAACAATACAGTCTGCTTGCGTAGACTGTTTTTACCTGGTCTATTGTCGGAATTCTTACAGCGCATAGGTGCCATTTCGGTTTACTGAACCTAGTATGCTGGGAATCCACCCGGTTTGCACACTCCATACATACACCAGATATAAGAACACACAGTGAATAGAAAGTGGGGGGAGGGGGAATTTGTAACGTACCTGCAGGAATCCTCCATCACAGTGTGTGGCGTTGATAAGGGTGCCAACTTTGAATTTTTTAAAACGCAGCCGAAGGACAAAATCTCTCGGCGAACCACGTAGACTACGAAAACGATACCAACATGTTAAGGGACGTCCGATATTTTGATTGGTGACATCCGGCGAAGTAACGTCCTCGAATATGTCGACAGTTTTGTTGCAGTGGTCTTTGAATGTATCAGACGATCCTGGGAAAATAGAAAATGAAAAAATTATTCTTTTTGCAACATTAGTGTGTGGTTTTTGTTAAAGACTTGGGGTGGTTTGTTTGTATTTTTACTTAAAAGGGGATTTGTTTTAGCAAAAAAAGGTGAGGCATATTTTAAGGGGGGAATCAGGTCGTTTTGGTCGAGGCTCTTAAAGGTGGCTAACCAAAGGTGATCTTCAAAAAGGGAGCTGATGGTTTGGCTGGGCACTCGCTTAAGAACCTCAGCCTAGTGGGGGTGGAAGAAGGCATGTCCAGCACTATAAGAGCTGATGCTACGGATTGTAAGGGTAAGGATCATATGCAAAGTACTGAGTGAACGTCGCAAAGCTCTCTACACAAAACTACCGCCACGTATACCAGTCTTGTTTCGGCCACGACAGACCGACCAAAGGCTACATTTTGAAACTGGGGGACATTTAGAAAAATACATTCGATTCTCAAGTCAAGACTGGTGATCTTGTGGTCGACTTCAATGCCTCATATGACAGCATTCATCGTCAAGAGGTATGTATACATGGCAATGGTAAGACTACACCAGTGTGAGGCTTAAAAGGTTGCAATTATCGGAAGCTTTCCTATACCCCAAAATGGTTCAGGACCTAGGACAAGATTCACTGAGCCATGCTTTGCTAGAAAATCCGCTGCCTTGGTGCCATGTCTCGGACTATACTCATAACACGCACAGAAATTCAAGACAAGTAGAAATGCAACCTTGTCTTCCCTGACTTCTGTAATCTCGTTCTGGAACATATAGTGAGCTAGACTTGTGTCAACTTACTTTTACTTACTTATTGCTTGAACGTCCAAAAGCCCTTCGTGCGATTTTAAGCTACGAATGCCGATTAAATTCTTCACTTAGATAGACCACGGAAAATCAAAAGTAGTCCAAATCTATAGCCTCAATCCTCTCATCGATTTCAAAGCCAATTATATGACAGCATTTATGAAGACAAGCTGTAAAGAACTATGTTAAGTTTTGGCATAGCGCAAAACTCTTCTGTCAACCAAGGAGTTTCTCTAGGACCTTGATTGTTCCATCAAGATATATGGCGGCGAAGCTTGAACTCTGATGAAGATGAATGACTCTTTGTAAAATTTTCGGTCCCGTTTCTATTGGGAAGTAGATTTAACGACGAACTATACGAGCTTTACTGTACAGCGGCATTGACCTAGTAAAAAATTGAACATCAGTCGTCTAAGACCGCCAGGAAATATAGGGCGGATATTCACAAATGCCCCAGCTCGAAGACTGTAGACTTCGAGACTGGAGGTACAACGCAGAAGAGGAAGACCTTTAGTGGAAGTAAAACTCAATCGACTTGTAGTGTGCAACTGAAGGAAGTTAGTTAAGGACCGAGCTAACTGGGAAGGCTCGTGGAGGCCTCGAACATCATGCAAGCGCCACTATTGACAGCTTCAGCTTCTTGCCCTTCATACCTCGGAGTAAACATCAACTCCATGAATTGCACCCTATTCAGTAGAGATTCAGCTACGAATTATCATAGGAATCTCCTTCTTCTTACCTCCTCTCTCTCCCTTTCTGTGTACAACTTTTTTTGCACTTGATGAACAATTTTTTAGCTAGGACGTATGTGAGTGACAAGCCTCTGCAGCTCTGCAGCTTCATACTTTTCAGTGTTCTCCGATATATATCTCGGCCTAGACTCTCTGGCTACATCACAAAGGCAAAGCTTTAATAAAACGCAAGCTCACTTCCGCCGTTTTATCCGAAAATGTCAGCAAATACCTGACAGCAACATGCATCTGATGGTTGCAAATAAATTCCCACCCCTCAACTGCTGCTAAAAACATTCAACAAATGCGTCGGCGAATTTAAAATTGCTTTCATTTTCCTGAACAACGATATAGCGCTTAAAGTGCACATAAGCATAAAAAGAAACTGCGCCAACAAAACGTAAAGAAAGATGAATAGAGCACTAAGGCGACATGTGGTATGGGTTGCCTCTATTTAAATGGATGCACTCTGCTACCAAGGGAAACCTCAAATAAGAGCGACACTAAAAGTGTAAAAGCCATGAGTGGTTCGTTATGTTTTACACAAATGGCCTAGGTACAGAAGAGGAGCGAATTAGGTGACACTATAACTTTTAATTCAATTATTCAATATCAATTCAGAAGAATTCTTTTGGCCGATTTCGAGTAGCTTTTGGAGAGACTTTTTGTGTGGACTCGCGAATTTTTAAGGACACGTCTTTCTATTTAAATATACACGCTTTTCTATGGAAAAAGTTCGTCATTCCTGGTTCATTAGGAATAATCTACTGTAAAACAGAAATAAACTCAAGGTGGTTATCACAATTTTGAACCATGTTGAGGAAACCCAATTTTGAACAAGTTTTCATTCTCTGGCCGCCACTGTCTGTGCATTATGAACTACACACATTTCCTCGCTCATACACAAACTGATGTTGATATTTGAAAGCAGTATATTCGAGTGCTCGTACTCTTGTACTTGAAGCGTTGAGCGAAACTTTGTAAATGTTTTTCCTGTTTATAAGGAACACTTGCTATGCATTTCGCATAGATATACCTACAGCATCCTGGTGGATGTGTAATGTTTATAATTTTCAACGGTACCTATACAAAATCGGTTTCTGTGTGTGTGGGTAGGACATTAGAACGTCGATTGGGACACGAGATGAGTTGAATTTAAGCTGCATAAGTGTTCACACTCATTAGTGCATTTGTGCGGATGTGAATTCGTATCAGCCTTGTTATTTTGTTTTTATAGGTTTGCATGGAAGCACTTTTTGAAAGCAGTATCTTTTAATGCAAATGGAACTGTGATTATGCAACAGGTATGGGTATATGAAGTTTGAATGGATCTTTGACAGCACTTGTTTGGGAAGTACGTCACTATATACGAAGTAAGGTGTCATTCACCTCCAAAAGGGGAGACACACGCGATCCGCTCTCGAAGTCTTCTATAAGCAGTGTTGGTCGGGGGATATTTTCACCTTTTGTGATAAAAAGAAAAAATTGTCTGCTGGGAAATTTGATAAAATTTTCAAGCAAATTTCAACCTCAAATTTGTACTAGACTTGCATAGTCTACTTGTGAGTCTATCATGCTTAATAGGGACTTTTGTAACCGGATCAGTTTTATATAATGGCTCTTCTCACTTTTAAGAACTACTGAGCTACGACTACTAGTATTAAGTCATCTAAGACTAGAACCTGTTTTCGATGGAGCGAATCATTTACCAATAATACTGCATCTACACCATCACGCACGCGCATTTTTGAACGAGACGGGACGGCGAGATCCGTTTGTCTGCGGTCAATGCAGTGTCATGGATGTTCTGCCCATAGTTATAGAAGTAATTAAAGTTCCGGCGAACAACATCTCTACAATCATTTGAAAAGATTTATATTTCTGATTTAAAATATGTAAAATAAGATTGGTAATTAAACTAACAATACATCGAATAGTTATACGAAATAAATAAATAATTGTCCGTTTATCACTTTCGGAAGTCATTTTGTTTTATAGGCAAGCGAAATTTCGTATAAGCTATAGCTATAAAAATATCAACATGCATAGCTTTCCCATAAACAAGATGGCGGACCAATAAACGTTAAGTAGCGCCGTCCCTTTCAGTCACACGGCTATTTAGTATTTAGCATCCCTTCCGTGTGAGGAACGTGTGATCGTGTAACTTTTAAGAAAAAAATATTGGAGAGAATGTTGCCATGAAATTGTGTGAATACTATAAAGGATCCGGAAGAAATATCACGATGAACAATTTCTTCACATCCCTTTCACTAGCCGAACGTCTTAAAGCTAATGGGCTCACCATAGTTGGACCATTGATGAAAAATAAGCCTTTTATTCCCAATGAATTGCTAGCTTCCAAGGAAAGAGGTGTTTTTGTCGACAATTTTTGCTTTTCATGATCAGGGAACTCTGTGTTCACAAGTACAAAAAAAAAGAAAGATGTAATACTGTTCTCTAGCATGCATACTTGTCCTGCAATTGACAAGACAGAAGCCAAGAAACCAGAGATTATATTTACATTTTTATAATGGCACAAAGGCTGGCGTTGACACAATGGACCAAATGCTTTCCAAATTTTCAACAAAGCATCGCCATTAGCAGTTTTTTGTAATATGTTAGATACTGCGTTTGGCAACATATATCATTTTTACAAAAAATAATTCTCAGGCTGCACACAAGACTAATCAACGCAGAATCTTTTTGAAGGAGCTGGGGAGAGATTTGATTCCACTTTATCTTGTTTGGCATTGTTTTTGCTGCTGTTTTTCTTTGTGTTGCTATAAGTTCTTTATGTGGGGGTCTATTTTTCGGCTAAGGTCCAATTTTTAAAAAAATTTAGCGGCAATTCTGCTGTCTTCCTTTGATTTGTTGTTGCAAGACTCTTTTGTGTCGCAATACGAGTAAAATATCTGATATAAAGGGACCTGCGCGTGAGATTTACAACTAAGTCTGGCCGGACTATTATATTCTTATAAAAGTTGTGGTCGATTTTCGACCACAAGCGATACTATTTAGTTATTATTCTTAGCTGAATTCGTTGAAAGGCTGTGTTCAGTGTTCACAGTTCACACTTAAATGAGAATTGTAATGGCTTGTTCACACCAATGTTTGTCTGCTTTTATTTTATATAATAAAATAAATCAATTCATCAGTTGTCTAAAATAAAATCCTGCATTTTTTTCGCCTTCTTGATGAAATGATTTGAAAAAAAATTAGGTTAAAAATTAAATAATTCTGCTAAATATGCTAAACTCTGCCTAGAGGTAGGTTTTTTTTTAAGGAATATGCTCTTTCAATATTCACTACTACGGGTTTTGAGTAGAAACGAAAGGAAAGTAGAAACAGATAATAAAACAAATATCAGAATTAAAACTCATTCCATTCGTAAAAATGGTAGCAACAGAAGGATCAAATCAAATTAATTGTCACCCACAATCGTCTTTTATTTCCACAATAAAACCCATCAAACATATTCGATGCGATGTTAAACTTAATGCTACAAAGAAATAAAATATTAAATAAAATATAACAAGGACAACGGAAACTTTGATGCCATTCAAGTCTGGTTAGCATTATCAAAGTTCCTCTGTCATAATATCGTTGCTGCGGAAATCAATAGCAATAGCAATACCCCATCGAAATGTATCCTCGTTTCCTTGCCTTTATTTCCCTGTTCTATATGTGTATTTCGAAACATAATAACCTTAAAATGAAACGATGCAAATAAAAACTCGCTTGTCATCGTTATGATGTCGTCAGTGACGACATTTCCATGCTTCGAGCTCTAAATGTTATCCATGGCAGTTGTAGTTTGTGTAGCTCGCTCCAACTTAAAACAAAACAGGAAACTAAAAACGAAATGGGAGTCTCTTTAATTCTTTCCGGCACAGCGAGTACGATTATGTCTCTCAATGTAGATACATTTTGCAACGCACATGTACCCATACACACAAGATGTGAATGCAGCACGGAAAACGAAAACAACGCCAAGCGGATATATTTTCGTTTTATGAGATATCGTGCTGCACATTATACATGCAACATGCACTATGATGCTCCATCCTGTAAATAGTGCTTTCGGGTATTCTCTGCAAAAGGATGGGTAACATTACCTTTATTTTTCTGTTAGCTCATTTAATTCATTGCTGCATAGCGGGTGAAGACAGTTATGACTTTTTAGCATCCTTTGTTATTCCATACGAATGTGAAGTTGCATAGAGAGAAATAGGAGTGTGCGCGCCTTAAGGAGTTTCCGTGCCGAAAAGGGTTATTCGAAAAGAAATATACACTCTTGTCTTTAATAAGACGAAATTTTTGTCTCGTCCTTTGTGATCTTTTGGCGAAAGACTGCTGAACGCGTTACATGCATGGCGGGGTGGGACTTCCTATAATCACGATGTTGGAGCGGCTTGTACTGTGCGTGCTTAAGTGTGACTTTTCCGACGGTACATTCAGCTGAGCTAGAGTCGAGACAATTATCTCGAGTGTATGCCGGATGTTGCAGAAGTTCCGAAAGGGCGTGATTATATTTAAAACTTGCATGGCACAGATGGTAAGGGCGTTTGCTTCTAAATGCATGCTGGTTGTGAGTTGTTTTTAGCTGCGAGGGGATGGTGAAAATGCTCCTTAAAAAGTGTCTGGATTTGCAACTTTATTTCGAGAGTCTGTTCGAAGGTAGGTGTGTTAAAAATAAATAATCGGCGAGAGGGTTTTTATTACCTATTTCATGAGTCGCCTGAGCAGCGCTCATATCGCCAAAGTGCTCTACTGGGCACCGCGCTAAGTTGGACTCAGCTACACGATCAGAAGTCAAAGCTGTCCTCTTGTTAAAGGGGACAAATCTACTTTGGGCCACCAAGAAACGAACACAGTTAACGACCACGAATTTGCCGATTCAACAAAATAAATAAATAGCTGATGGCAACAAGTCCGTATACGAACCCTAGGCCTTGCTTAAACCATTCGCCTGTTAATTTTGTATTTTTTGGGAGGAATCAAAGGTACCGAATGGCAGAATGGAAAAACCTTCCAAGGACATTTATACTTTTGGATATTAGTCAGCGGTTCGCAAGAGGTGGTACCAATGGAAACAAAATCTTCCGGGGATCGAACTGGAGGCCACTTGCTTAGTAGTCCTGTAGACTCACAACTGTTCCACTGGGCCATGTCATGAGCCAATACCAAACCATGACGAAAAATCACCACAAAATTACGGAGTCGCCTCAACGAAGCTAACTCACTGAAGGTACGATATACCAAGAAAGGTCTACTTAAGGCTGCAGCCACGCAGTAAGCGACTCGTCGCTCTGACTAAAACAAAATCGATAGAGCTCACGTACACCGCCACGCGAATTAGTGTGTTTTATATTTGTTTTTTCGTCGCTCACCCAAAACGCTGTACGAAAATAGTGTTACCCAAGCCTTACCTCAGAATGGTACTACGTATTAGGTGATACTCCAAAGATGTGCAATACGATCCAAAACGACCCGTGAAACTCGATCCACATCGACCAAACCTTTCTTTGCAAGAGCCGGTACCTATATGTTTATGTAGGGATGGGACAGCCGAAATTGAGCGGTCACCTTTCGAGGTATTCTATTAGTTTGAAAAATCCTCCGTCACAAGCAAAAATTATTCAAAGCTTCTCTGTCAAACCACTTTCAATAATTTGTTGCTAAAAAATGAATGAGCCTTGTGTAGCTTTGTTCAAAGGAATCTATTGTACATTGCCCACGCATCTCGAAGCTAATTGTTCCCTACTATAGTCTTAGCAAATCTTTACTCAAAAGCTCCATGGTATTAGCTTCATAAATTTTTTTTCAAAAATCAACATCCCCGACTGTAGTGGACACATTAAACCATTTCTCCATCTCAAATTCACAAAGGATCATCGCCTTACGATGGTCGTTCATTTATATTCCTGTGACAGAAATGCAAATCTCGAAGAGCACAACATAATCCGAAAATGTGAACTTTTTTCCTCAAGGTGTAAACTTTTGAAAAAAGAAAAGAAAAAGAAAAAAAATCTCCTCTGAGAGGCATTTCCTTCGAAGCCTTATCTCAACTGATTAGATGCCGCTCCCGGCTCCATCCGCCATTGAAAGTCCTGCCTTTTGCTTCGTACCATTCGGATTAGTGAACTAATTTTGACGTGTTTCCATTAGAATCCTTCAAGAGCAGTGGCAACTTCACACAGAAAAAAAAAAGGAAAAGACAGAAGACCAACGATACACAAAGCAAATTGCAAATGTACAACGATCTGATGGAAAAAACGACCCAATCTCCATTTTACGAGTGGCAGGAATGTTGGTAGAAAATGTTGTAATCCTGAACTGTCCTCCTTTCATTTAAAAATCCGTAAAATAAATTGAGGACAAGAGTCCATCAGGGGTTTTGTGTGTTGCCGTTTCCATTGTGGGCACACTCGCATTTTAACAACATGTACACGGTACAGTCGTAGTATGTTAATGTGAGCAGCCACATGGACATGGCAAAACAAAGAGTCACAGCACAAGCCAAACATGAAGACCGAAGACCGAAGACCGAGAACACAGCGACTGAAAATGAGAGAGAGATATGCCAGCCGACATAGAGAAAGTGTCCTCAAATTGTAAGAGGTTATCCAGTGACCGAAGCATTCTATCTGCTCTATGTGCCATTCCAAACATTACTCAGTTTCGCTGTTACTTATTGTGCCTTCTACACGGATATATACTACTTGTCGTAGTATAACATATTCACCATTTATCCCTTTGTGTCCTTTCTATCATTTTTTTTTCTTTTTTCTTTCTACTCGTACCATGGAACCACATACCAACTACCAGGAGAGGACAATGATTTACACAGGACACAATGTTTGTTGCGTTAGTAGAACGACGACGAACAAGCGAGAAGGAGACCGACAAGGATATAATGCTCGAAGGGTCGTTGTGAAATTAGAGGGAACAAAGTAAAAAAAAAAAAAAACCAGAACCAAAGAAGATTGGGGTTTGGAATTAATTCACCAACTAGAGCATTGAGCCAATCCTGGGTTTTTGGGGTTCGGATTAAGGATTTTCGGTTTTTTTGCGCCCCCATTTGTTGTCCTTCTATGAATGCTGTGCTGCACCACCCATATACAGTGACGACTCTGACAGTTGCAATTTTTAAAGAATTTCTACAGTCATTTGGAGGTTTTTTTTTTTTTTTTTTGTTGGACGATGATTGGGGGTAAAGTGCGGTCCGAAAGATCTAGATTGGAAATAAAAAAGAATAGTTGAATTTGGGACTCGTCATTTGGCGTATTAAAGTTGTTGCCACATGCTAGGGTTTGGGGATTTTCGGGTGAACCACAATTGCACGAGGAGTGCCAGCTTTTTATACATGAAATCCTGTGGATTACAATTTAGACTTGTATCTACTTGAACTATTCCATTCATTTACCGTGGGAATTTTTGGCTAGAGCTGAGAGGGATTTGATTAAAAATGAAATAGCACTGTTTTTCATTGCGGCGATGTGGGGTCGGTGAGATGAAGTTGTTTTCACGGTTGCACACACGGAGGATAGATACGGATTCAATGTGCAACGTATTGATCCAAAATGTGGGTCAGTGGTCGCTAGATTTGTGCTATGTGTGGAGATTGTTCCACTTCGGGTTGTGGTCTTTTATGGCTTTACGGTTCAAGGTATGCATTTGGATTAGATGTAGAGTGTGACTTCTATAAGGTGGGAAATGGCGCCGATGTGGATCGGGTATGTTGCAGTTTCACCCTCCGAAAAATGGTCCTTCAATATTGTTTATCTGTAGAAATCATAGAAACTTAATTATTTTTCGAAGACCGCTCTTTGTTCACCCCTTTCCGAAACATAAATCTAGAAAACTTGGAATTGTATTTTGAACTCATGCCAATGTTAAACTTCGATAAAATTACCCCACCAGGTTTGAAAAATCACACGGAATTTCCGCCCTCCAGTGTACCTACCTGTGCGGTTACTGCGGCCTACATTCCATTAGCACGCTATAATCGCGTACCTACTGGTCCTTTGACATGGTCGACCTGATTACTTTGCACGTGTAAGGGTCCCCGTAAGTACAATGGTACACCGCAACTTGTTACAAAAGGCCTGGCAGAAGATAAAATCCATCGAAGCGGGCTGCCAGTAGTTGGATTTGTTTGCGGATAATCGTATCGCGTTTGAAATTGAAGTGACAATGGAAGGACTCAGATAGTAATTGTAGTGATTAGGAATATAGGGATTTCCTGGTGTTTTTTCTTGACATTTTGTGCAAATTTTATGATCAAGGTATTGACGATAGGTTTTGGTCTTTCTGAAAGCAAGGCTGACAAGATTTCGTCGAAAAGAGACTCATGCCCCCACTGATATGCAACGTATTTTTCCGTTAGGTTGCAGCCACGCAGTGACTAGAGATTGAGTAATTTGCAAATGCGATTGCGTGAGCTCTGGGCAGAGCGACGTCGCTAACTGAGTGGCTGCAGCCTTAGACTCCCCAAGTCACCCTTTAAGCTTCAGGAATCATGTGCTATATTAGATAAGTTGCAGAGGGATAGTTTGCAATAAATGCACATTTTTCCCAGGATCCATTGAGGCCCACTGTGACATGAAATTACCAAAACCATTCGGATCTGTTGATGAATCTTCTTAGATCTGATAGAGGTATCGTTGCTACATCTTCCAAAGAACCGTGCTCCCATTTGAGAGTAGCGTGGGTTCTTGGAGGACTGGACAGTGACGCAGGAGATGTTCCACAGATTCTATTCCATTTTCGTTTCTAAAACTTCTGAAAAATTTATTTGTAAGGATGAATGATAAGGATAAATTTTTGTCATTATTCCATCATCGGATTTGATTTCTGTCAAGAGATGTTAGGATTTTTGACCTTTTAGTGTCAATTTTCGACGAAAAGCTACGAACTATGATATGCAACCGTAAGTATTGTTCTCTCGGTCTATTGCTAAATTTAAAGTGACATTTTAAATGAAGCCCTTAGCTAGTTGTAACATGACACTTTTAAAGCAGCGAAAAGTATGTCCATTTCAGAGCCACATCTGTCCAGTTTATCCGCTGTCTTGTTCACTTCCTCACCAATATGTACATATGTGATGGCTTATCGTTCTTAAGCCGAAAGACACAGACTTACAAATTTTACCACATCGGAGTCGATCGCAGTAAGTGCTGGCTGGCTGTCCACGCAGTGGTTAATTTTCATTGCTAGTACAGTTTCCTTGGTATGGCAGGAGCCGCTTTCTTGACCGCGTAGATCTCTGCCCAGAAAACGTTGCAGTGATTTACCAGTCGGTATGACTGGCTGAAACTTAGAACACTCCTGCTTCCGTTGTATTCTCTTTCTTTGAGCCATCTGTGTCGATATGGGTATACCTTTTAGGATAGTACTCGGTATAAAGACCTTAAATATCTTGTCGAAGCCGTACTGTGGTTTTTTAGTCCGTGAGTGGCATAAGTCCGTTTTGATCAAAGCAGGCAAGTACGAGCGAATGATCGTTTGATTCGGGTTTCCAAATTGTGTTCGTCCCTTTGTCTGAGAGCGCCTTTGGTTGCCACGTTCTAACTATGAAGGTCTATGGCTTGTAGGCTCAGCATAGCGTTTCTAGGCCTAATTGTGTGTTCATTTCTGGTTGTGTTGTGTTTTTTCAAGCAAATGAAAGACCATACCCGAGGCATTTGCGAATAAATATAATTTATATTGTCCAGGGCACCCATTCCGTAACTTCTCAGACGATTATCATCGAAACGATAGACCTCCAAAACTAGCATCTAAGTGCTAAAATTACAACTTTGAGAACTTAATCCAGTTCATTTTCTAAAAATATAATGAGAGCCGACGTTTGTCAAAAAAAAACTGAGCAGAATATGACTTATTTTGGTGATCGAAGTTTCAAAAACGATGGTTGATATACGGAATCTGTCCCCCAGAAGCTGCTCCGATACAACATCCAAAACCTTTCAAATGACGACTCAAAAAATTGCCAAAATTATTAGACATCCATATGCACCACATCAATGCCAATATGGTTCTGAGTCCCATCGTTTCAAAAGAAGACTCCTCCAACGGTTGATTTTAACGCTGAACATTCATCGTAACAGTCATTTTATCCTTTTTTTGGGTTTTACCAAAAGTTCAACTCAAACTTCCCTATCAGCGAATGTTCATCGGCAATTAGCCAAATTGCCCATTAACAAAAAAAAAAAAAAAGCAGCAATTACTCGTACCCCACAGGAAACGGCGAAATGGAATCTATAATCAAAGGAAAAAATTTACAGACCAAAAAAAGGATCTTTCCCTGATGTTTATTAAGATGGTTGATTTGTTTTATGTTTCTACCCGTTATAAACTTGTGAAAACTTTTCATCATACAACATACAGATCCAGATATACCTAAACGAAGAGGAAGCAGTTGTAGCAGTAACTTGTGTTCCTTCTTTTCCTGTGCTGAGGTTGATACTGTGGTTGGGGTAAGGAGTACGTATTGGTTCCACGGAAGGTTTTAAAATTTTATTTCAAGAAATGTGATAATCGCTATTGATATCATGATAAATGTGATCCTAGGTGTAGGTTTTGAAAACAGTCTTAGGAGATACAAAGTTACACTACGGATGCTTTGTAAACCAAGCTTATTCCCATGTAAATTCTTATGAAAACTAGCTAAACATCGCCGTTTGCATCACCTGTAATCTTTCTTTGTCGCTTGATTTTTGTTTCAATGGAGCTCCAGAATTACAGCCCAAATAGCCTCAACAAGCGCCCTTGCCTTTTCCCATTTCTATCGCTTTTTTGTTTGATAAAATTTGAGAGTAACAGCCCCGGCTCACAACACACCCTACCTCCTCCCATTACATGTTGCTTTTTCGTTTCATCAGAGTTCCGAATAACTGCCCGAGGTGCCACAGACTTTGTTTTTCTTTAGATCGGGAACTGTGTTTTTTTTTAATATTTATTTGGTACCGCAGCGGCGCGCGGTTGGAAGCAATATCACCTTAGGAAATCCACCTATCATTGGGTGTATGTTTCATGAAAATCGGTTTCAAACTACGCCCAGAAACGGTACGACAAAAAAGCGC
Organism: Cheilosia impressa; assembly: GCA_948293265.1. Classification (NCBI taxonomy): domain Eukaryota; kingdom Metazoa; phylum Arthropoda; class Insecta; order Diptera; family Syrphidae; genus Cheilosia; species Cheilosia impressa. The sequence goes on along the minus strand of OX411884.1, from coordinate 51,043,338 downwards.
TAATCCTCTGAACAGATGGGGACACAAATTCCCCTTTTGATGGCAGTCCATTTTTTTATCACTGCCAGTCCTTGTCAACCACACACCTCTCAGCAGTTTAAGGAAATTTAATGCATTTCCGATCTACACACAGTACCTACCTATTTCTCGAACATTGCCTTAAGTTAGAAAAACAAAAAAACACCTCACTAAAATGAACACGAGCATCTATCAAGCGCACAGCTCTGCACCGCCAGTACCTAGACTCGTACACGAGTGGTTGGTTTTTGTTTTAATTTTTCTTTAGTACGATTTTCAACTTTGTGGTCAGAGTTATGGTTGCAATACTCGCACCAAAACCAACGCGTGCTCAAAGTTAAAGGAGAACGCTGCAAAACTTTTCGAATTTCACAATTTTCACAGTTTTCCTTCGACTACATTCCTTGTTCCGTGTCGGCTCACTCGCTTTCTCTCTGTACCTACTTTGCTGGTGCGTCGTGAACTGGCTGGAGGTTGGTACTAAGTTAACTTTACACACTGTGTAGTATGTGAGCTGGTGCTATAAGTGAACACACATACCTACAGCAGTTTGCAACGAATTCCTGCAGTTTAAATAGAAATGTATGCATCAGGAGGGGATTTGGTTGAATTTTGAATATATTTCAGGGCATATCCGGAATTTAAATCTCTTTCGTTGGGTTTTTGTTTTTGTTTTCGGGGGATTTGTTGAGCGGGGTTTTTTTTTTTGGTCCAAACAGGAATAATTTTCCACGATAACACAATACGTCGTCGACATTTTGTTTCAACAACATTTTCCCAATTGATTGTGGGAAACAAATGGGCTCAAGTGCAAGACGCAACTACGAGTATGTGGCGTTTATGTTATCCTGTGAATTTTTTTTAACTCGCTATTGTCCGGTGAAATACTAACGACTGAGGGGTTTACCTAAACGAAAATATTGCCAGCTAGTCAGAAGGAACGACAGATGTGGATTGGAGACAATCATATGACCCCAACTTCAGAGCCTTGATGGCTCTGCTGCTTTCAGTCATTACAGAGCTTGGAGAAAAGGATATTTAAAAAAAAGACAAAACCTCTTCGTATTGACTTTTTGATTTTATATTCGAACAACTGCGCGTAAAAAAAATTGTTCTTCGATAACTTTCCACCCATCTGCCCCAACTAACCACAAAATCAACCAGCTCTCCGGCTTGTTTACTCAGTTCCATACATTCTTGCATTTAGTTGTGTGTGCAATATAAATATGACTCAATAAATCCGATTAAAAATACAAGTAGAGCAGACGCGACAGTTGTTTGTACAAAATATAAAACAAAGTATTGTCACCCAGTTTTTGTTTTCGTTTGTCTGTGGATTTGTTTAAAAGTCCTCATCTCATGCGTGTTTGTGAATTCCAGTGATATCTGATATCCTTCCGAATGCTATTTAGGTACACAGTCGTGGCTGTCACAGTACGTTTCCCAAAAATCACTGCATGCATCTGCAGGGACTTTAGCTGAATACCCTCAGCAAAATATAATAAAAGGTACCTAAAAAGGATGCTAAAAGCTCCTCGTGTATATTTAGATAATGAACTTTTCGGCTGTGCTTGTTTGTTCATGTGTGTAAAGTATTCTCGCTGAGTTTGATTTGAATGAAAAGGGAATAGGTACGTAAATCGAATAAGACGTTGCTAAACAATTGACATTTAAATCAACTAATGGCATCGTTTGCTTTTGCTGATCCGAATTGCATTTGGAAAAGTATTCTAAAGGAACTAAGTGATTACCTAGAGGGAAATGAAAGTAAACCGAAATAAAACAAATTTGAGAGGTAAGAAACAGAAAACTGCAAAGCACAAGCTACAAGCATAAGTGGAAATTCTTTCGTTTGAGTCACTGAAGAGGTTTTTAGGTTTAGGTTGTGAAAGCATACCTAATGTAAGTTCGTATTGTAGGGCAAGGCAAATCCACTTCAGATCACACGTGGAAAGATGAGGCGAATTCAGAATTATTGGTTTAGACCACTATCGGACTACCTGACAGCCGAACAAATAATGGTTGTCCAGGGGGAAGAGAAAAAGGTTTTCACCAACCTTTCCCAGACATACTGTCCAAGGGAATTATTAAGCTCAAGCACTTACAAAGATTTGGTTGTCAATTGCGTATCTTTCGTGAGATAGCGCTGCGACAGCCCGCGTGACCAAACGCTTGACAGGCGATCACACGTAGCGTCAAAATTTAGGCAAATATTTACGTCATATATGACGCCGGGATGTCAAAATTTTACATAAAAAGTGGTATGTGTAATCGTAGATTAAGAAGAGAAAAGAATTTTTATTTACGGCAGAACTTGCCCTCACATCCAACGGCAATGAAGTCAGAGCTCGCATCGTATTTTAGTCATAAGAGAGAAGATATGATCTCAAGGTAAAAACTTGCCAAAAGAGTCCTTTATAGTCGTATGATCCCTATATAATTAAACGGTGGTCATCCTGCCTGACTTTGAAGTCTCAACGAAAACCTCACAAAGTCGTGGTTAAACCAAGGTTCCTGGAAAGGTAATCAGATCAACAAAGTTTTTTTTTTAATATAAAGCCTATAGCTAAGCCTTTCTAAAGAGTCTTACGGACTCTATACAGAAGCTAGTATGATGCGAGAATTGCGCTCGCATGTAGTTAGGCACTGCTAAAGTCGAAAAGGCAAATTCCATTGTCGGAACAGTTGTTAAGCCTGGTCTACATGATAACATGCTGCGTCGGAGCTATAGAGTGGTTAAAAGATTGGAGAACGAGCAAATTATATTATATATTGTAAGGGAAGACAATGTTTACATTGGGACAATAACTTTAACGAACATCAAAATGCTCCTAGTTTCGACTTTTCTGTCCAAATTTTGTATTTTGATTTTTGGAAGAAGGAAGGAAGGAATTTTAATTACGAAAAAGGTGCACCATCCCCCCAAAAGGGGTATGTATTGTAACCCTAGGCGGGCCAGTTTCTGTGCATAGCCTCCAGAATATGACTACGGGAGCAACAATTGTAATTCGTTGACGGAAGATGTTAGGGAGCTGATATATGCAGTCTTCGACTGTCGAAAATTTGTTAAAGGTATTTCAAAAATGAAAATAAATCTGTAGTTACAGAAGCATTGTGGATAGTTGATGTATGTTTAAGAAGCTTCTTAATGAAAAAAATTGTGGACCACGTCCAATTGAAGAGGAGTCCGTTTTTCCCCATAGAACGAATTGCAGAGAAATCAGCCCTAGCTATTTAGAAAAAAACTCAAAGCCACTTTGTGGTTTAAATAATTGACTAACGAAGCTCCTCAAAAACGGAGGTGATGTTTTTTATAGCAAGTCTTCGAGGAATTGTCGGGGAAAGTAAGCCCGAGGACTGTCCCATCTATAAAAGTCGCATGTCAAAAGTTTCAAACTCTAGGGCAAAATGTAAAGCGTTCACGCTTCACCCGCAGCGAAGTGGCAACGATTAGGTGCGACGTGCGAGTCATTTGGTGCGTGACATTTGTCAACACGAATTTCTATCTAAAAATACTAGCCCCGTATTTGGAAACAGATTTCAGCTTATTTTGGATAAAAATGAGCTAAAGCTGGGATGGAAGCACGTTGTCATCAGTTCTAACTGTTGGCCTACTTCTTTCCTATGAAATTTCATTACAATCGGTGAATTTAAAATTGGTGCAAGCGGCAATTGTTAAAGTCACTAAGATGGAAGCTTCGCAAATACTGTCAATGGAAGTCAGGCAGTTTGGTGGTAAACTTGGTTGGTTGGTTGACCCGGATTCATAGGTGTCCTCAGTATGGGGGTCATTTAGAGCGGGTGCTGGTTCCCCCTGTCTCCTTATACCCTTACCTGAAGTCGCACAACTTCTTTGGGCTCTAAATGCACTTGAAGACACTCGTAAATTTTTTTTAAAATTGTCCGGGGCTTTCAACGGAATGATAATTTCATGTGTCGACTTAATTGAAATTGTCCGCCGATCATCTCTAATAACTATACTAAAGCCACCTTGTAGTAGCAAGGAGCCAACGTATGCTTCTCCCTTCATCAGTCCAAACAAATCAGCAGTACTCCGGACTGATGTAATGCAAGTAAAGTTCTAGCAAAGGTAGAATCACCTTGGGCACAGTTCCGAGTGATATGAAGAACATCTCCTACTTTCGCTTCTAACATAATATGCAATCAGTGATGAGCACAAAACTAGCAGTGGTAAAAGTAATCAGCCCTTAGGTATACCATTTCCCAATTGACTCATTTCTTAGCACTTAACTTTTTGAGGACCGTACGCACCTGCGGGCCACCACTTTAGTCAGTAAATGTTGCTTACTGGGTACGAGACAATGATGATGAGCTGATGCAATGATGAAGTAGCTTACCTTATGAAAACCAATGAATGCCGCCCACATGACCGCCTCTTCTTGCCTATAGATAGCCTTCGTAGGTATCCAATTCGAATCGACAATCACAATTCAAATGATCACCCGAAAGCTGTCCTACCTTCAAGAGGACTATTCCACTAGGAATATAAGCAATGACCTCCTCGAGCTAAGTAGAATGGTCTCTAGTGACGGGAAACTGAAAATCAGTTCCCATTAAAATGAATACATCCCCTGATGAATGAAGATACAATTATCGAATTAGTTAGTCTCTCTCTCTATCTCGCTCGCTCTTCTGCAAATAGCCGAAGGGAAAAACTTTTAAACAAGGTGCCAGAGGGATATACCATAATACATATAGAAATTCTGGCCCCCAAGAGATTACTCTATAGAATTGTGTACAAACAGTCTGTACAAAGTGCTCGTATACAGAAAGTCAATTAATTAAATTACTACAAGCCCCCAGGCCTCATGTATCTACACCTTTTTGGGTTGTTGTCGTCGTCGTCGTCGTCGGTCATCAGCCCTGTCATGGTTTCTGTGCGAAGTGAACGCATGTACAAAATATGGAGCGCGCAAAGTGATACATCGTACGTGAGGCATTCACATACTATTCTCACAAATTGCCTTCCATTTTGTCAGAGGGTTGGCTGGCGGATGGGGTTTAGCTGCTTGCTGGTATACGGCTCATAACATAATGTGGGGTGTAATCTTTCCCACACACGTTGAGTATTTGCCTGCTGGCATTCGCTTGCTCGTTTTCTACTTTCCATGTATGTGATGTGATGGCATTCAACTCACCACCGACTGACGCGACGTGCTTCTGTCAATTCTCAAGCCCCCACCCGCCACGTATGTGTATATTCGGCAAATGCAAAATTGGCATGATTTTGATTGAATTGTGTTTGGCTTTGATGGGCGTGCACGCTATTACTCATTCAAATTTGAAAATTGGATAAAATTTTCCTTAATGACATTCAGCCCAAATGAAATATGTATATTGGTATAGGTGGGCTGTGTGCCTACATAGTAGGACATTTTGATACTGATAACAAGGCTATTAGGGAGCTGTTCTCGTTGGCAGGTATCCCCTTGGCATTATTTTGTTGTTAATTAACACTGCAGCGATTTAGTTGGAATATGGAAATTTTACTGCCGCCGTGTTGGCGCAGTGCTGTAGTTTTTCATCTGTTACTGTTTCTGACAGCGTCAAAAGTTGGATGGCAAACTTGTTGCGATTGGCGAGTATGTGTGCGGTTTTTTTCTGCATACAAATTTACCAACTGATTAATGAAATAAACGCGAGTTTTATAGAAGAGTACGAGAGAAAGGCCTTTTTATGAATAGACTTGGTAGGTACTCAAATGACGTTTAAAGTGGCCCTACAATGGAATTAATCTCAATCACTGTGTAAAGTATTTAGCCACATGTAGATAAATTACAGGAAAAACCAGCGCCACCTCTCGGATTTCATTTGAACTACTCTTTAAACACTGCCGAAACATAAATGACTTTCCAAATAGCTCTACAATGGAATTAAACTCAATCACTTTGTAAAATAGTTAGTCACATGTAGATAAACAGCAGTAACAACAAGCGCCACCTGTCGGATTCCATTCGAACTACTCTCTTAACACTCCTGAGATTTTTAGCACCAAATTGTCAAATTTCCAGTGGAATCGGCCGATTAGTTTTAAGTCTACGAGGCACTACAAATTTACCCATTTATTTATGCGCTACACGAAACAACCCTGTCGTACCGATTACAGGGTTGTTTGAAAACTGAATTTTAGGAAATATCTACCAAATGAGGCCTGAAGTCCCGTCGAAGGGAAGAATGTTAATTAAATTTTTTTTTTAATTTTGTCGAGAATAGCAAAAATCAACAAAAACCAGAGATGCTAAATATATAACAAGGGTCTGTAGAAATTGGACTAGTGAATCTAGATGTAAGAGAGTCCCAGCTCACAATCAATACTCCATCAGTAACTACAGTAAAACGCAGAACTTACTACAATCCTGCTGGCCTTCTACTCCCATCAACTGCCAACAAATGAACGACACTTACCTGCAAAGAGATACAAAAATAGAAAACAAAATTAGCGTTGAACAAGCAATAACAAAATTAAAATAATATACATAACAGCCCACCAATATTATTACAAAATTTCGGATAACCTTATATCTTCCAAATTGGCAATTCAATTATCTCTTCGAAGAAAAAAGAAAAACCACTTCAAATCCTACTACACAAAGGCACCTATTCCGAATTAAGGACTACCCACTCAAATACAACGCCATTATCAACTTGTTCGTCGGCATAATTCCCTTTTTAAGGACCCCTCATATTAATATTAATGACCTTCTCACTGTGAAATACTTTGTCGAATATTGACAACCCCTTTCGAAGGACTCGATAATGACTTTTATATAATAAAAGAAGCGAAATCCCAAAATCAGTGTCAATTTGGTCAAGTCATCTATCAGCAAAAGTGTCCGACACATGATGGTCGTTGTGATTTTGGTTGGAAAATTTTTCAAATGTTTTCCAATAAATTTTTCATGGGTTGACTTTATAGCTTAATGCGGACCGATTTCATCTTTTCAATTAAGTTGAGAGCTCAAAAGGAAAATGGAAAGGGAGCACAAAAGTTAAATGTGAACAGGATGATCACAAAAAGAGGAACGAAGTCTTTATCAGCTGTCGAAAAAGTTTCTTCTCGTGGATGGGGTTTTTTTCACAGAAGAAGTTTAAAATTTTCGGAAGGGACCAGTAACTTTCTAATGAGACGAGTAATTTAGAAACTTACCATGACCTAAGCCTGGCTGTGTATTGTGTAATGAATTGTGATTTTGTCAGAGGAGGTGGGTAGGGTAGTCCAACGTGAAATTTCATGGAGGTCTGCTGCCGCTTTCGCTGAATTTGCTTCTACAAATGTCACTCAAAAGCCTCGATGTATTGCAAAGCAATGTATGGACCATCACTTTAAAAAATATTATCATGTGAAGTTGCGAATAAAGAGTCATAGAGAATCAGCTTACATTTTTATAGTTTTATATTTATGTATTTATTTTTAATATTTTTCATTTTTATAATTATATAGGAAACGTCTTACCAACGGATTTTTATGAAATAGTACGAAATAATAGGCGCAATTCTAAATTCTCCCATATGTTGGCCAAGTTTGTGGAAACTGTTTGTGCACAAGTTTATTGCGCAAATGATTTTTTTTATTTTATATTTTGTGTTGCATTATGATTTTTTAACCCAAACCTCACACATTTTCAGGAAGTAGCCATCGAAAAATATTAGTAGGGCAGAATCCGTCTGCTATCCGGAGCTCAATTTAATTTATTTTAAGTTTTAAGAACTATAGTTAATTTATTATGAATTTATAAGAACTAAAAATTATCTAGCATCTTTTGGGTCGACGTGTCTATTTTTCGCTTTGGCTTTTTTTACAATGACAACAACAAAAAGCAACCCCTCTTCAGCTGATAAGCTTAACAATTTTACAACAATAAGTGAATTTTAGACAAAGCAGCAGGCTTTATAACCACATTTGTCACAAAGCGATAAAGACTTGCCTCAGACTAGAACCGAACCAGAAACTATTCGCCACGATAAAAGTTAAAGCCAATCTAAAACGAGTTGAAAGCGCTGACATGCAAGATGCAACATCAACCCTCTCTATTTACGGGTTGAATAATATTAGTCTCTACAGTCTAAAAAAAAAGAAGAAAATTGAATTTGCATAAAAATTATCCCTTTCCAAATGTATTTGTTTAAGAGCAGTCAATTTATCCACCTGACTGGTTTTAGCGTGCCAAGACAACCGTGAAAACACAAACACAACACCACAATCATCATTTTCCAACCGCGTTTCCATCCAAACGGTAAAAAATTTGCATTTTCAACATTTCAACGTTCAACCTCAAAAATTATAAAAGAAAAATAAAGGTGCACCAACAAAAAGGGATCAAAATACTAAAAATACTACCCAGAAGTCAGAGCTTTATTTTGCTTGATTTTTGTTTTCGTTTGTGTCTATTATACCCACAGCAGAGCGAGAGGGAGATAGAGAGGAGAATTCTATTAAATTCCTTTTTCAGGAAGCAGGTTTCACTGTCGTTTTTACATCTTCGACTTTTTGTTTTACGATTGTTATTTCCATCTGCAGCGATGGCTCCCGTCAACGGATTGAAGGAAAGGACGCTGCTTGAGTGTCGTACTCTTTTTAATTTTATTTCATTGTTTATGGAAATAAAAGTCCACATAGTTTGCTATACAAATATTGATTTAATTTTTTAGTACACAAAGTTACGAAGCTGTGTAAATAATGTTTGCGGTTCAACCGGAACCGGAACATGATAAACGCGGAAATCAAATCAACACATGAAACTAAATAATTGCCCACCATTTGTTATAGTCTTATTACGGTCAGGATAAATGTTAATTACATAAAAATGTGGTATACGTATGCAACTGCGTGCGAACGCCACGAGTATTGGATGTCATCAATTATCTGGGCGACTTTGACAGAAGAAATTAATTAAATCAAACCAAGTCACAGTCAAATTATTGAAAGGCTCATTTGTTTTGTTCTCTTAAAAATTATTTGTTATGCTTGTGACAGTTGGCAGATTGGAAATTTATTTCTACACAGCTATACCTGTATAGCCTCACTTCGTTTAGATCTAGAGGACTGAAAGCAAAGTGTCTATAATGGCAAAGAATGGAAGTCTGCTATGTCTTTGGCACGGGTTTACGAGTTGGAATCACTTTAAGGTCTGCTTACAGCCGATTAAATCCTTGGTTAGGTTACCATAGATTTAGATTTACCCATGATTCTAAATCTGTAATAACCGATGAGTGTTTGTTGAATAATTTTTCACTTCGGTCACCAAACCATAGCTTTGCGATAAATCGTTCCATTTTTCAAATTTATTTGCCAAGGGGGTCAGTGATTGACCAAATTTTTGGTTACATATTTTTCGTTTTCAGGGTTCGTTTGTTTTTGAGTGTGGCACGGAGTACTCCACGCGAACCCACATACCTAACATAACCTAGTTCATTCTTCGCATCCATTATTATGTTGGGGACCGTTATTTTAACCTTCAATAGACTGGCGTGTACCGTATTCTATACATCTGTCAGTTTAAAACGTCTTAGAAACTGACGACAGATTTTATTGGTTCAGTTTACTCCATCTTGAGTTATAGATATGTATATACGTTCGTTGTATTATTTGTAGTTTTTCCCAACAATGTTGTAGAAAAAGTTGTTGTGTATAACAAATACGTCAAATACCTTTGCAGTCCTGAAAAAAATTGAATAAACGAAATTCTAGAAAATCATTGGTTAAATCTCATTACCGGCGCAAAATTGTTAGTTAGGTAGTTAACTAAGCAAACTACTGATTCTCTGGTTAATATTTTGACGAACAAACCGATGATTAAAGATAACCAAGATTGAACAAACCAGCTCTAAGTGACAACCAGAAGATGGGAGCAATTCGGATGAAGCTCTTCGTAAGTTTGACATAAACTTCCAGTTTTTATTTAGATTTCTAAAATCTGGAAGCGTTTTTTAGGTTAAGTAAGGTTTACGGTGGCTTTCTAGAAAGACTTAGACTTAGAGCATTTTTATGGATAAATTTTGATGTTTACTGATAAAGCAAAGAAAATATGTCAGTATTGACAGGTTATCTCTGAAAAATCATGGACTCTTGATGAAGCTGTTTTCACCATTTCTGGTCAACATTTCTTTTTTGTAGCTCCAGGGTTAAAAATATGGGGGTGTTCTTTTAATACATCCGCAGTATTACAGGTCAAGAAAAATTGGTTTCCAATATTTCCAATTTATTCAACTTTTTCTGTAGGATATTGAAATTTAATAATTGTTTTATTAAAATTCTCATTTTAGTACCAATTTTCTGAAATTTAATCTCTAAAGTTCCTAGTGGATTTGCTTTTAAAGATAAGGGCAAGGGCGGTCTTGAGATTCGAATTCATTGCCTCAGAAATAATGCTATTACATTCGAAATAGTAAGTAATTGACTGAATAATTAATAAGATAATTCGGGCATACATAAGTTCTCCTTCATTTAAATTTGTAGAAAAATACGCCTACTAAAGAAAGCACAGCGGCAAAGCAAAAGAAGTATTGAACCTTAAACAAGTAAAAGTGTTATCATCGGCTGGCCGATGCTTTGATACCCTCCACTGCATACAAGTCATGCAAAATTGGATTTATGAGGGAGGTACCAGAACTACTTGACCGACATAGCCCATTTTCAATACCAAGTAGACGACGATAAAAATAAGTCCTTTCACCGAATTTCATTCACCTACGTCAATTACTTTGGGCGCTATCTTGCTTTCAACAGACAGAGAGACAAATGGGTCCAATTTTGGTTTTGTATGGGAGGTACCAGAACTACTTGACCGACATAGCCCATTTTCAATACCAACCTGACGCCGATAAAAAGAAGTCCTTTCACCGAATTTCATTCACCTAGTCAATTACTTTGGGCGCTATCGTGCTTTCAACAGACAGACAGACAGACGGACATGGCTAAATCGATTCAGAATGTGATCCTGATTCAGAATATATATACTTTATGAGGTCTCCGGTGACTCCTTCTTGGCGTTACAAATGTATTGGCAAAGTGAATATACCTTCCTCTGGAGGGTATAAAAATGCAATAGGGACTAAGATTTTGCTCACAGTCCACACAGTTAATTTTTCGTCCCTGAGCGGCACTCCATAGGATTATTTTTAAAGGGGATAGAAGACCACGGGAATTTGCCTACGCTTGACAATTTTCTATGTGTAGGTATTGTAACATTTTCAACCAATAAAAATGAATATTAAAATAAAATATTTTCGATGCTGAAATACATCCCAAAGATATTTAAATGAAATCTAAAGAGGTATTAAAATATACATAATAAGGTTGTATTATAAAGGGTTTTCCAATAAGAGGTGTTATTTTGGTATTCAAAGCAAAATGCCATTTTGGCCCCAAAGGAAGAAGTCGCAAGGTGTTGAATCACAAGATCTCGGTGGCCAATTGTGATCACCTCTTCGGGAGATAACACGGTCCGGAAACTTTTCAATTGTTTCTTGATGATCGGCCGGCTTGAGTTAACTGAACTTTATAAGCCTTAAGACCCAAGTCTGTATGCAAAATACGGTGTAATGACATTTGTGGAATTCCAATTCCAAAGAACGACGAGGAATGGACAAACCTGGGTTTTCTTCAACACTTTGGGCTACAGCAGCAATATTCTTAGTTGTTCTTGAGCGACGTGCACGGGTTTTATTCTTCACATCACTAACTTGTCCCAACAGCTAGAATTTTTCCACCAATTTCTGTATTGCGGTCCGACAAGATGCTTCACGACGACCAAAAAATGGTTTAGTTTTGCGAACTGTGACTGCAAGATTTTCGCCATTTTGGTAGTGAATTTTAATAATTTTAATGCGTTGTTGAAGCGTGTATCGTTCCATTTTTAGTAATGTAAGTTTCTACTTGTCACCCGAAATAGCGGGTCATTCACAATAACAGCTCTCTTCGGTAAACCCTTTATTTTAATATTTCATGCGCTTATAAAAAGCAAAAGAAGTAGGTATTGAATTTACATTTTCTTACTTGTTATGTAAGCCAAATTGTTGCAAAGACGTAGAAGCAAAGCTATGTCCTATTACCACACCACACATTCAGAGTGAACCAGTTGGTTAAAAAAAAACACATAAAGTTGACTGCATAAAGAAATATAATTAAAGCAGCTGTATATGTTTGGAGATAACCCACCGCACAATTCCCCAGAATCATTAATTATGAAACTCATCTAATCAAAATCATTCATAAATAAAATGTACCCATCTGAAGCAGAGAGTATGTGAATTTAAAATGTCACCACAAAAGCCCATCCGATTCTCATGCCGATCCCACCCGCACACAGTTCTTGATCATAAATTCAACCTAATCCCCAGAGAGAATGTGTAAAATTGCTCTTAATTTTCTGGTCCATAGAATTTAATCCAAAAATTTCCACATAGTCAGTAGTAGAGTGTGTATGAGTGCCCGACTGTAGCCCCATGTCACCCCTTGTCATCTAAATTGGGTTACGAAATTGCCTGTAAATAGAAATCCGTCAACCCTTATCTTGGTGAAAAGTGTTGTGTACGGCCCTTTAACCTTATGGCTACTTCATGTGAATCTCATGTGCCAACAAACAACCAAAAAAGAAACTGTCTTCCAGTGAATTTCCATTTGTGGTCAGAAATGTTAACGTGTTTCTTTTGGGCGTCCTCCTCGTCGTCGTCGGTCGTCTTTCCCCATCAGTGGTGCCCACACATCTTATCTTGTGTTGAAAGGGATAAGCAAATACGAATCAGATATGTACAATGTTTATCGACTCGACATGATTGTCTGGATTTTGGTGTTTCTCCTTTTTGGGGATATTTTTACAGGTTTTTTTTATTAAGGGTAACTGTTTGCTTTACCCCGAAGAGAGATATATAGAGTCGGTCTGGGCATAATAACTGCTAAAATAATTACGGCAATGCGGGGAAGGTGCTAAAGCTCGGGTAGGGTAAAGTCCATAAATCAACAGGCAGTCCCTGCCAGGTTGTGGGACAATTTCTCAATGTCATCTCGGGGAGAATGCCAGACTTGTTTCGGTGACGAACAGCACAGCAATTTAATATCTTTATGAGCCACTGTGTCACCCCATTTATATAAGCTGTCTGCTGCATATTTTACACAGAGAAGGGAGTGCTTTCGACTAATCCACACCCACACCGCACTCACCATTCGTAATAATATTAACACCGAACACTTGAGCAGAGGCAAACAAAGCAAATCACAAAAGTACGGAATGATCGGAATAAAAGACACAAACGTCAAGGACGAACAACTTCTGAATTATTATGCATATATTCAATTGTGTTACATGTGGGATACGGCTAGGGGGGGGTGATTTCCAATTATGTGCCATCCCTTTTATATAGCCAGACAAATTGATATCATCTGTGTGCTTTGTGATTTATTTTCTATGCGCCACAGATGGGGCAATATCAATATCCTTGGTTATATTGATATTCTATTCTTATTATTTCATTAGATTGACTTTTACCTTTTGACTGAGTTGGGGGGTGGGAGGTTTCCCCTGGCAATCTAGATGCAAATGACACATATTGATGAGGAGTCAGAGGCGGAACTACCTATTTAGAAAAATGATGACATGAAATTTTGGAAACAAGCAGGTGTGGTGTTCAATGATATAAAAACAGCACACAATTTTTAATGCGATGTTAAAGTGAGTTTAATAAATTGCTTAACGACTGACGCATGGAATCCTGATTCCTTGAATTATTTTATTCTTTGAATTTATTTGATTTGAAGTAAATGGCTCGAATCCGAACGAAGACAGTTGTATTGTAATCTGTGTACAAAACATTCACGAGATACGTCCACAACCAAGTCCCACGTAAAGAACGTTACAGCCAAATATCCTTCGACGCTCACAATTACAGGTCACTCAGTCAAACGTCCAAAGCTGTCCGAGTTACAGCCGACGTCTAAAACACCCATAAGCGGTAGGGACTTGAAAAATGATTCATCTGGATGCAAACTCTTACGTGGCACTCATCATGACGTGACACGTCGAGTCTGATAATTCAAAAATCTGCACACATGACCACAGAATGCGCCAGCTGCCGCAGTAACGTGATAATCACTTAACAAAGGAGAGAGCGCTCACTAACTACCATTCATGGTTCGGCAGGCTTGAGGTTGACCAACTTAATTGACAAACCATATGAAATGGGAATGGACACTTCCATTCAGCCATTCATATGGTGGACGTCCGCAAGCGCCTGTCATTAATTAGATAATTCCCGTCAAGGCATGGACGATTTTTCTCTCATACATACCATCAGCACATATATATTCTCTGGTGCATCTCGCTCGTGTCGCTGTCAGTTTGGGTTAGGGCACTGTAATGCAATTTTGCTTCCGTTTGCAACTATGGAACAAGGACAGGATGGCTGTGGTGTGGCGGTAGAGGTAGGATGGGGAAAACTCCGACAGATGGATGGGCGAGTTTGTGGGTGCGCGCGGAAGATTGACTGAGTGACTGACTAAAATGGGATGAGTGGTGAAATGAGGGGGGGGTGGAAAGTAATTTGCACTGTAATTGAGGATTAACCTGAATAAGGGATGCGGTCACGGATAATCTACTTGGTGAAATTAAAAATGAACGCAAATTGGATAGGCGAGCAGAAGCTCGTGTACACGGAAAAATTTATAATTTTAAGTGGGCCTTGAACAGCACACATACACCAGCACACACTTGCAAACACACCCATTCAGAGTTAATTAGAGAAGGATTCCGTTCTTAAATATTTTATTCTGAATAAGCATATTGCGGTAAGGCTGTTGAGAAGATGATCCAACCATCCAACCATCCCTTACCTAGCCCCAGCCGCCAACATCAAAGTCATCTCGTTAATGACTTTCTGCTGTAGTCGGGAGTTTTGTGCATCTCTTTGCGTGCTTTTTCTGTTTGTTCAGCTAGCTCTAATGACGTCACTTATCCTTGGACACAATTATTATTTTAATGTTCTGAAAGGATGCGTACAATTTCGTTTCTTCTGTTGTGTGTGGTGGTATATGTGGATGTTGCTTTCTACTGCTGCTAGTTTTGTGCTTTTGTTTGGTTCTTTGCATTGGCGAAATGAGGTTAGATGCACTTGGAGCGATGTTCCTGTGGTTTTTGCCATATACTCCTCGGAGTTTGTTATTGTGTTCACTGGGGGAGGGTAAAGTGTTCTCTCAAGAAGTTGGCTTTTTCTTTTTTTGAAACAAAGAAAGGTGTAGAGAAAGCAAACAGCGCCACTTGAAATTGAATTGTTTCGCAGCAGCAGCAGATGCCAGGACACAACAGAGTGGGCCGTTGTGTAGGCGGTGTCGGTGTGCGCGACGGAGAGATAGATTGAAAAGGGGGAGAGGTCAAATGAATTGTGCATAGCTGTGGCGAGGAAATATTAAAGACAGGAACTTGCTCGGTGTCAGCTTAAGCATAAGAAATCAAAGTCTTTGTTGTGGAATTTTTTAGTGGTACTGAAGAGGTTTGCCCTAGTTTTTCGGTCTAGGCTGCTTGAAAGCTGCGACGAATATAGTTGACCCAGCATTTTGGTGAAGGTATTTTTCGGCTAGCGAAAGGACTCTTCCAAACGAGGGGGATTTACTTTTGTCTTTGGTTAGCTAATTAGATACTTGACCTCGTATTTTACGCGTGGGTTTCTTTTTAGATTAAGTTCTTAGGTAGGGTTGGGTTAGCCTTGGTTTTTTCATTCAGATTTCGTAGCTTTGCCTTCCAAATACCCGCAGTGTATCCCCTTTTCGGCTCTAAGACTCAACAGAGAGACCTTCAGGGGCACCATACACGGCACATTTAAGAGAAGCGGTTGTAAAAGGTGTCTTACTTTTTGTTACTTAGTAAGGGGAAAACTAGTGAACAGTCTGGGACTACTCCCAACTAAAACACACATTAAGTCTGTAGGTCCTTCCCACAAACATGCACCCTACCAATTGACTGTGCAAATATCTACCGTCTAACAAAAGACGTCAAGAGTTTGTGCAAACAAATCCCGCACGTACATCCAAATCTAATTAATATGCTCCCCTACAACAGAGGAGCGTTTGTTCTTCGTTTCGCTTGAAATTAAACACGCAGTCAATATTGAGCCAAAGTACATAAAAATCTCCTTGGGGGGAGGCCGAAGCAGCAAACGCAAAAAATCTAGAATTCCGTTTCATCTAGCATTTTAAAACGAAAACCTCTGTTTGTTCACTGCCCCCGTGCCCGAGCCCATACATACTCTGGGTATATGTTTCGCATATCCTTAATATTCATGGACTGTTCATTTTGAACTCCCACGAGGGTTCTTTCCTCTAAACTCCCCAATCGGCAAAGTAATATCAAAAAGCTGTATTTCACGAAGGAAAAAAATATTTTTTTACATTCTAGTCTCATGCGAATAATTCGGCCGTCCAACAAAGAACACTGCCAAGAAGACAAATAAAAGAAAATTAGGCTCCTTTCGCATTTCTTTTGTCGGGCGGGCTTCATTCATTTGTGTGTTTTTTTTCTTTGCTGTCAGGAGCTAAAAATTCCACCCAGGTGTCTCTTTGGTGTGTACAAATTGAAATTTACATAATAGCCGTCGGCTACTACTGAGTTCTAAGTAGTTATTTACCTGAAAAGTTGCAGATGTGATTTTTTTATTGGTCAATTGTCATCATCTCTGGAGGCTCCTAATGGCCGGAGGGGTAGAAATGACTTGAAAAGTTTTCTTTTATTTTATATCAGAGGTGAGGGGAAAAAGGCCAGCTTAATGGGGGCAGGAGATAACAAACCACGAATGATAGAGCGCAATGACTCTCATTACCTCACTATACACGTGCTGGGTTATGGGAGAGGCTTTATTAGAAAACGGACCGAAAGGTAGCGCAAAGGAGTGTACTTGTTATCGTCCCTAGTGGATAAGTCATTTAAGACGAATGAGTGACCCTAAAGAGGGTAGCATAATCAAGTTCTGCCCTTCAGAGTGAGCGAGCACGGGCCACTCGAGACCTCAATCAACTTTGATTGCTGGGTACTTAGGTACAAAGTTTTTTCGCATTTTAAGAGTCATTGGCAGCTGTTCATTGGATAATGAAATGTCTAACGTCGGATGTTGGTACGAGGGTCCGCAACTACAAAAAATATTTTCAGTCAAACTAAAGCCGACAAAAATATGTTCTTCAGGATTTTTTACGCGATCAGCATCATCTCCTCCGCAAAGTAATGCACGGTGATCCGCATAATGTCGTTCTTGGATAAAATTGTAGAAGGATCGAGACATCCGTATTCATATTCAATTGCTGAGGAAAATTATGGAAAACTGGGCGAAAGCAACGGCTTCTATATCAAGAAAATGGTCCGAGTTGCTTGACAGCTTGCCGATACCGCCAGTGGAACTCTTATTGCGACGTATAGCTATTTGAATTTTTATATTGTGATGTAATGGCGCAGAGTGGGACAGAATGAAAAGCACAAGTGGCGGAATTGTTAACACATTCGTGGGGAGTCATTTAAATTCATGTCTAACCACTGCTGTGATATGTGAAGGAAGATATTTTCTTTACTTAAGAAAATGAGGACTAGCTCTGGCTCCAGGAAGATGGCGCTACACTCCGCACAAGCAGTACAACAATCTATCTTTTTGGGCACTTAGTTCACTCAGTTTTGAAGCCAATCTATACATATAATAAAACTGTAGCTGTTTTCATGTGTACGCGGTTGGCGTGAAAACTACTGCACAGATTTCGATGAAATTTTTTTTGAAATGTCCCTTAAGATCTGGAGAAGGACATAGGCTATTCATTTCATTGCTATGCCTAATTTTTTGGAGCGTTTTTGACCAAAATGTGTTTTTTTTTCTGACTTTAATGCCTTGATATAATCCTAATATGTATTATAAATGCGAAAGTAAGATTGTTACCTTTTAACGACCGCATAACCGATTTTTATGATATTGGTATAGGGATAGATGGGACCTCTGAGAATGACATATTCTACTTTTTGTCGCGAAAACGAAACGTGAAGGGGATGAAGTTTAAATGACGAACCAAATTTTTCTCAAGTTAGCGATAATAAAATTCATAATAGGTAGGTAGGTATCTATATTTCGTAAGAAATAAATATATTTGCTGCGTATTTTATTAATGAATTCAAATGTGTAGGGCTAATTGGTTGGATTGAAAGATTAGATAGTTTTGGACCCGATAAGTGGCGCTGTTGTTGATATAAATATTTAAATTGAATTACCCGAAGTATTAACCATAGACAAATCATACTGAGACCCCCAACTCACAATCCTCTTGCCGCTGGCCCCCTCAGTTTTTTTTCAAATTCGCCATTTTGTATTCCTATCGGTGTTCTGTCAATTGGGAATCCGTGTGACATGCAAAAACATACAAAAAATACAAAAATAAATGCTGCCAACCTCGGCAGCCGTGTGGAAATGTGAAAGAGTTCGGGAATACCACATTTTAGAATAACTGAATGCCATTGGTTAGTAATTAAAAATTTTTTGAAAGTGAATAATTTGATTTGTGTGGTTAATAAAACTATCTAAAGGAGATGTTTTACCTATATACTAGAAATATATTAGGACAAATATGGTTGTGTATTTCCCGCTTTTGGATATAATTAACTTCGATTTCGTGTGTAATTTTTTCTTAAATAATAAAGAAAATTTGATCAAAATGTTTTTATTTTCCCTCAACCAACCTACATTCTTAATTTTTCGTTAATATTTTAAGCAAATGTACACTTTTTCCCAAACAAAAATATTATTCACACGTAACGAACAATTTCAAATTTAACTGATAAAATTCTATGAACGCTGCAAGCCACTTTGCCCAAAGCGGAAGTGGCATATACAAGGTGCGAGTGTATTTGTTTCTGAAGTTACGCGACATTTGTCAATACGAATTTACCACCCCATAGAAATATAGCTTGTAGGCTAAGTAACGGGAAATCGGCCGAAGTTGGTGGTCTCAGTATTGTCTCTGGTATTAACTCTACGCAGACGAAGTCGCGGAGACCAGCTAGTTTAATAAATAAATAATTAAATCGTTCAAAAGATCCATACACGTTGATACCTCAGGCGTAGGTTGTCACAACCATTCCCTTGTATTTTTGAAATTAATAAAAGGAAACTACAACTTTATGTGTATCTGAAAAGACCTTAAAATGTAATATTTTTCTAAAAATCCAACTTGAAACTTCTCGTTTATTAGTCGAGCACACTAACCGCTGAACCACTCAGATTGACACACTTAAGAAACAAGGCGACGTTTTCAGCTTATAGGTTGCAGGGTTCGAAATCTAAACGAACTATAAAAATGAAAGCCACAGCTTCGGCAGATCTTACCAGTGGAAGGAAACCACTGATGGTGCCAGTAAAGCTGTTGCAACTGTCGCAAGAACGACTGATTACCATAGGAAGGTCCGCTTTAATTTTTGACATAAATGTAATAAAAATTTTATTTGCAGGTATTTAAACGTGGGAATTTTTATATTAACAAGCCAAGCCTAGTAAATATAACTAACCCCCAAAATATCTGTAAGAATCATCTACAAAACATTTCCTCTGTATACAAGCACTTCCATCGAGGACTTTTAGCCCACCATTAGCGTACCGATTGGGATTGGGCACTTGAAGCACACGTTTTCCAAATCTATGTACCTCCATAATAATTCCAAGGCGAAACAGAAACTTGCTCGATTTTAAGACCCAAGAGTTTGGAGCTTCGCGAAATTAACCCTCCACCCGAAAAAACAAGACAGCGACTTTGCTTGTATCAAAAAAATCAAAAAAGTCTATAAAAGGGAAAATGGAGCAGGTCCCAGTTGCCTTATAATGAGTAGTTGAATGTGGGTAGAAGAACAACCCTCCAAAAAGCCAATCAATTCGAGCTACTGCAAAACTACCCGTCTAAAGTCTCCCAAACGAGATAGGCAAACAACATTCACCCATCAAACTATCTAGTTCAAGCAAATAAAAGCAAAACTTAATTAAAACGAATAAAACCGAATTTACAACTCATCGGAGCGTAACACAAGCAAATATTGCAAAATATTTAACCATAGCAAACGCGGAGAATGCGACCATCGTAAAACACAGTTTTATGATCTTATTTCGATTTTGCGACATCTATTGGAAAGCAAACACGATAATACTTTTCATTAATAAATTTCAATAAATCTCCTTGAACGAGGGGCCCATAAAGCCGGAAGTATCACTCGACAATGTCCGCACCCGACCTTCCACCAAATCTCAGCAGGGAGCGATATAACTTCTTTTTTTTCGTTTCAATATCGCTCGACTGTTGTAAAATTTATTATACACAACATCCATTGCCAGAGGCAGTCTTAAGTGCCTCTAACGCCATATAACCAGTGGATTTATCAGAGAGCAAGGTACGTTTTCGGTTGCCCAGCTCAAGGATATACATCGTATTTCGTATATATACACACCTAAAGCTAATTTTGACATCTTACAAGTACAGCTATAAATTATTCCAAATTTATATTTAATAAGGGGTTCAGGAGCGTTGTGTTATATTGATAATATGTATAGGATAAAGCTACAGCTACAGCGGTACAACGAGGGGAATTCCGAAGTGGCCTTGGTGGCAGTAATAAGATTGGGAACTGGATAAATAAATTATGGACGTAAATACTGGACAAAGTGAGCGCGACTTGCAGTTTTTATTAAATTAAATGTTGGCTCATTGTAGATATGACATTGGTTGGAGTATTTTAAAGTACATAATACGTGTTTTTGCGGTGGCGGTGGGTAGGTGGTCCATCTGAGGTGAAGTCAGTACCAAAAGGAGACAAAAGGGGCAAACTATATGGATAGGGGTAGGGGCTGTGGAGAAAATGTTCCTTTTTATATGGGTAGGGGTCTTACAAAACTCTACTTTCAAGAGCACGCTTTCAAAATTTTCCAAACTTTTTTTTTTATTAGGTACTCGCAGGATTTTTTTACAGCAGAGCTGAGGATGGGTCAACATTTTTTTATTGTTTGCAGAATTTTGTAAAGCAGAGATGGAGAGAACATTTTCTTTTTATACCCTCCAGAGGAAGGTATATTCACTTTGCCAATACATTTGTAACGCCAAGAAGGAGTCACCGGAGACCTCATAAAGTATATATATTCTGAATCAGGATCACATTCTGAATCGATTTAGCCATGTCCGTCTGTCTGTCTGTCTGTCTATCTGTCTGTCTGTCTGTTGAAAGCACGATAGCGCCCAAAGTAATTGACGTAGGTGAATGAAATTTGGTGAAAGGACTTCCTTTTATCGGCGTCAGGTTGGTATTCAAAATGGGCTATGTCGATCAAGTAGTTCTGGTACCTCCCATACAAAACCAATATTAGACCCATGTGTCCCTCTTTCCGTTGAAAACACGTTAGCGTCCAAAGGAATCAACCTAGGTGAATGAAGTTTTGTGAAAGGACTTCTTTTATCGTCGTTAGGTTGGTATTAAAAATGTGCTATCTCGGTCAACCTGACGCTGATAAAAATAAGTGCTCTCACCAAATTTCATTCACCAACGTCAATTACTTTGGGCCCTATCGTGCTTTCAACAGAGAGACAGACAGACAGACAGAAAGACAGACGGACATGGCTAAATCGATTCAGAATGTGATCCTGATTCAGAATATATGTACTTTATGAGGTCTCCGGTGACTCCTTCTTGGCGTTACAAATATATTGGCAAAGTGAATATACACTCCTGTGGAGGGTATAAAAAAAACTTGCAAGCAGCCTTACGATACGAACCCCTCCCAAACTAGATCTCACTTCAAAAGGGACTTATAGCCACTTGTATCGGCTATCAGGCTTCGTGGAAAATATTGTTAATTAACTAATTATCGTCAAAGGCTAGTAATAGGATTTTACCAGAACACACCCGTTCTCACTCTAGTATTAGGAGGATACCCAAGTCTGTCACTTAAGACTTGGGGAAACAAAGGCAGTTTCAACAAGCATTTTGACCAGACTTACGAAACTCAACTCACTCAGCGAAAAACGAATATTCGACCGTCCAAATGTGAGGAAACTTCTTGCAAATCGAATTTGAGGACTCTTCGATTTGTACAGATACGTATAGTAGTTCTTATTAATTGAATTTGCATTATTTTTCTCTTACCCATTGCTGGGTTACTGCTCAAAAGCCCATTTTTTTAATGAGGACCAACCAATAGGTAGATTTTCTTAGGCAAACTCCCGCATATATTTCCTTGTAATAAACTGTGTTTTCCAATTTCCGTCAGTCGCTTGCCTTCTAATTGGCAATGCATGTCCTCAAACCTTCAACAATATCTTCAGTTCTTCATCGCATTATTCCTCGTTCGTCGCAATGTTGTACAAGCGATTTTATGTGCTCCCCCATTTCAGTTCTTACTACACCCAAATGACTAAGCCCTCTCGCTGTAGTAGATCGCAATTCTCTTATTGTGCTAGAAGAATACAATCAAGTCTAAGTACACGCTCTATGCATCAGGTATAATTAATGTTGTACTTATCCTCTGGAAAAGAGTGCTTAACGAAAAGTGGATAAATTTGTACGAAATCTTCCCCAAGATCCACTTTCGTGAATGTCTACCATGTACACACATGCCATCCATTTGTGTGTGATTATGAACTCTTGCCATTAGAGTGCTTCATTTTTATTATAATGTGCAATGTGCTTGAATGTTTCAAGTCCTTTTGTATACCTACTCGTAGTCGTAGTCGTAGTTGAAGTCAAAGTTAAAGTCAAAGTCAAAGTTAAAGTCGTAGTCGAAGTCGCAGTCGTTGTTGTAGTCGCAGTCGAAGTAGCAGTCGTTTTTGTAGTTGAAGTCGCAGTCGTTGTTGTAGTCGTAGCTGTAGTCGTAGACTTAGTCGAAGTCTCAGTCGTAGATGTAGTCGTAGTCGAAGTCTCAGTCGTAGTCGTAGTCGAAGTCTCAGTCGTAGTCGAAGTCGCAGTCGTAGTTCTAGTCGCAGTCGTAGTTCTAGTCGCAGTCGTAGTCGTAGTTGAAGTCACAGTCGCCGTCGTAGTCGTAGTCGAAGTCTCAGTCGTAGTCGAAGTCGCAGTCGTAGTCGTAGTCGAAGTCTCAGTCGTAGTTGTATTCGTAGTCGTAGTCGTAGTTGAAGTCACAGTCGCCGCCGTAGTCGTTGTCATAGTCAAAGTCGCAGTCGTAGTCTTAGTCGAAGTCTCAGTCTTAGTTGTGGTCGTAGTTGTATTTGCAGTCGAAGTAGCAGTCGTTTTTGTAGTTGAAGTCACAGTCGTTTTTGTAGTTGAAGTCACAGTCGCCGTCGTAGTCGTAGTCTTAGTCGAAGTCGCAGTCGCAGTCGTAGTCATAGTCGAAGTCATAGTCAAAGTCGCAGTCGTAGTCGTAGTCGAAGTCGCAGTCGTTTTTGTAGTTGAAGTCGCAGTCGTTGTTGTAGTCGTAGCTGTAGTCGTAGACTTAGTCGAAGTCTCAGTCGTAGTTGTAGTCGTAGTCGTAGTCATAGTTGAAGTCACAGTCGCCGTCGTAGTCGTAGTCGAAGTCTCAGTCGTAGTCGTAGACGAAGTCTCAGTCGTAGTTGTAGTCGTAGTCGAAGTCGCAGTCGTTTTTGTGGTTGAAGTCGCAGTCGTTGTTGTAGTCGTAGCTGTAGTCGTAGACTTAGTCGAAGTCTCGGTCGTAGTTGTATTTGCAGTCGAAGTAGCAGTCGTTTTTGTAGTCGTAGCTGTAGTTGTAGACTTAGTCGAAGTCTTAGTCGAAGTTGTAGTAGTATTGGAAGACGCAGTCGTAGTTCTAGTCGCAGTCGTAGTCGTAGTGGAAGTCTCAGTCTTAGTTGTGGTCGTAGTTGTAGTCGCAGTCGAAGTTGTAGTCTCAGTCGTAGCTGTAGTCGTAGTTGAATTCGCAGTCGTCATCGTAGTAGCAGTCGAAATAAAATTCTCATTTTTACAAACATAAAGTGAGTATACAGATAAAAAAAAAACTTGCAACCCACTTTCGAACGTATTTCGAAGGAAGCCCATAAATACAATATACAGTACCACGTTCACTTTTATATAATTTTCCGTGAATTACGAAACCAGATCCAGATGCCCTTTATGTGGCGATTTTAATTAAATATGCCAAAAGAGCGAGCCACCTCCAACCGTATGCCCACGCAGTGTAACACACACGAAAATTATGTAAATACACTCATAACTTGTAATTACATTTTTAAATTTCAGCGTCCATATTTTTTCACTCCAATCTCGGTAAAAATAAAAAATAAAAACTCCCCTTTCTCCTTTAATTGTTTTCTGGCCGAGCTCTCTTTTAGGCCGGCACGACTGGTGAATGCTTTTGTGATAGCTCAAAGGATTTGCGTAACTCGTCAATGTCAGAAAATCGGAGAAAAATCTACGTAGCATATAAAAGGACTTTCGCGCATAAAAAAAACCTTTGTAGGAGAAAAAAAAAATTCCAGATGGGAGAATTTTCACAATTGTTTTTACTGACATCGTCATGCACTGCCGCCCTTTTTTTTCGGCGTCAGCCACTCGGGCCGTAGTATTACGGATTTAGAAATTATTAACCATCGAGGGATGAAAGGTTTAAGTAGGCAAAGGCCCCCAGTCAGGCGGCACACATATAGCCGTACATCTGCTGTGAGTAGCAGTCTCATGTTCGTAGGTAGCTTTTCACTTAATATAGGCTACCTCCATGAAATTCCCACTTACGAAGGGTTTTACGATTAATTCCAGAATGTCATAAATTCTGAATATGAATTTTGAATGAGTTGGAGTTCTGCTTGCAAATATCATTTTCCGTTTTTATTTTTATTTCATTTCTTTTTTTGCGTGGGTTGAACTCGCAAGTAGGTAATTCCATTTTACATAGTGTTCCTGGGGAAGCGAACTGAAACTTTAGTCTACTTTGAACATTTTTGATGAAGGAAAAGTGATGTTAAAAGGATTTTAAATTTAATATTTGATTTAAGAGGATTTTTCTCCTGATAAGTTATGCGACACCATGATTGCGTTACCTCTCAGTTTATAAGACCGTCAAGATATCTTGTCGAAGGTAATCAGCATTCAGTATCAGGAATCAGGATATCAGCAAAATGGTTTTGTAAGGCTTTACGTTATCGGGTCACTCTCACCGGGAGAGGATAGTATAAAGAGCGAAGGAAAGAAGTTTGTTGAAATCGTATTTGGAGGTAGATCTCAAATTATAGGCGACCGAATGTTTAGTTAGACAGGGATAATTCGGCCTTGCCGAATAAAGCACTGGCACACCCAATATATTGACATGTCGAAAGCAGCTTTTACTTTGAGACTATTTATACCTCAGTCTTGCTATAAATTCTGACAGCAACATCTCATCAGAAAGCGAACGAGAAAGCTGAAAATGCAATTGAATAGCAGAGCCTTACCTCGATCATCCTAGACTTGCTTTATGGCCAGAAGCATGAACTCTGTTTAAAGCGAATAAAGATAGCCTCTGCAGCTTTGGGGTTCTTCAGGAGATTCAGTGACAAACTTCGAACTATAATAGCTGTTGAAGAGAGCAACATCAACCTAGTAAACAAATTGAGCTACAGTCCCCTAGATAATAAGTCGGCAGAACCTTCATGGGGCTCTGGGATTGCCGCCTCTCGTAAAGGAGCGTGTTGTGCCTCATCAGTCTCGTAATACCTCTTACAAATGAACAGCGGATGGCTACATATACTCAGTTCCTTAGAGTCTTCCAGTCCGAGTTGAAGAGATAACCCAGTACGGGAAGGTCTCGCCTTAAGTCGCGCTCACAAATAGATAAAAGTGGACCTCACTTAACTTTTTAGGACAAACCACAGCTCAAAATATCAATAGCCTTTAGTCCTACCATATCTAGAGCTAGAAAGAACTTTTGACAGACATCCGAGGATATATCTGCCCTGAAAAATCTTCTCAATTAAGCCGGCACAGAATTGTACGTTCCTTCCAATCGTTTTAAAAAGAAAAATTAATGCTTGTAAAAAGCTACGTCTAGGGTCGTCTGTTATATGGGCCACTCATTTATTTATATGATCATGTCTAGGGCATAAAAACTTCTTGGATAGGTACTGAAGAGCTTTTCCTGGACATAGCTCTTTTTACACCAGTTTAACAATCCATAGGTATTTGCTTTTTCAAGGTCCATACTTTACACGGGTATCATCTGGTTGTAGAAAGAACTTGTACCTCGAAATTTCTGCCACACTCTAGGTTAAAAGATTGCGTTGTTGTTTTTTAGGCCAGCTCCAACCTCTATAAACTTATAAGGTGACTGAAACTTTTGCAAATAGAAGCTGTTGTATAGTTTTATGCAAAAGCAAAATGGAATGACTTATCAAAGTGTCCATAAGTAAGTCCATATTTTTTCCCGACTGACCCAGAAGGAGGGTTAAGTTTCACCCGCCTAAGTATCTGTTCAATTGTAACCTCCTGTAGCCTTGACAGCTTGACTGATTATGGAGATCAAGGCGCAATTGGATTCGTAAATGCGGCAAATATGGCATAAGCTCAAAACCGACATAGTGGACGCATAAGGAGTCTCAGCGCTAACGGTCTCCGGCTATCAAGACTAAAAAGCTATAAATATAAAAGATACCTAATTTTAAAAATTAAAAAACAAAAAACATCTCTGACTGTAAAAAAGAACTAAAAAGAGTTTATTACAAATATTAAGCAGTTACCTAGATCTTGTTTAAATATTTCTAATTTATTTTTTTTCAGTTAGTCGGGTTTCTTAAACAGCCCTCTCTACTCGACTCTCTCCTAGCCAATGGCTCATTCGGCGAACTATGGGACTGGCCTAAAACTATTTGCTATCGCTGACCCTTAAGAACTACCTACCTACCTACCATCATTTTCCATCTTTCAAACATAGTTTCGTCTATATCATGACGACTGATCAACCCTCAGAATCGCCGAAAACTATTCTTCAACATACCTTTTGAAAAATGACACCCGCAGAAAAAAAAAATCAATTTCCCCCTGCCGCCATCGACGAAGGTAAGAGACATCATGTCCGTCGTCAACACGTGTCTGCTTCAGAAAGAAACTTTACACCCACCTACGGGTAGACATTTCGTGCCCAACAACTTTGAGGACACGCATCCCTTCAGGGTATATTGTTGATGGGGGGAGAGGGAATGAACAACATCCTTGTTAATACCTACTACCCATATCGATGATGTAACATAAAACCCTCAGACAAATAAGCAAAAAAAAAAACAAGCTCTAATGAAAATTCCATGGAAACTTTGTTTTAGGTTCCATTAGTAACAAATTACCCACAGGAGGTTGTCTTTCGAAGGCTTTTTATCGTTTCACCCTCGATTTCTATGGACCAATTCATTAAATAAAGATACAACGCACACAATAAAATAAAAAACAAATTGAAGTCCCACACATGCCAAATCCCAGATGATTCCGCTTCTACTTCGCTTACAGCCGCATAAAGTAAAAGTACTCGTACACAAGTTTCCCCAACAACAAGAACGAGAACGCAAACTTACCTCTCTTCTGTGGCGGTGATATTGATGGGGAAATGCACTGCACAAGCGCTATCGTCACAGCTATCCATATCCAAAGGTACGTTATCCACGAGCTACTGTGCGCCAGTAGATGCGATAAAGGCAGCCTCCAAGTACGAGTTCGACTACGAGTATTTGCAATGAATTTCCTTTTTGCCGACGCGCTACTCCTGCATAAAGGATAACGATTCTGTTGTTGTTTCTGACTATGTGGTGGTTGATTTAAAAACTGGTTTGAGAACTGAACAGACATGACGTCACAAATGCAAATCGAACAAATAAGACAAATTAATCCAAGAGGTATCCTTCATTCCTTTGTTGACGGCGAGACGGCGTGTTTTTTTTTTATTTTACTGCACGAAATCCATTGGAAAAGCGTGCCTGACCCACAAACACAAAGACGACACGACAACGAAACCGAACCAAAACAACAAGAGAAAATCCAGATTTTCCTCACACCATTCGACGCGCGACACAGAAAAAACCAAACCGAATATGGAAGAACTTGAACAAGGACGACGAAGCAAAATTAGGGCACTTTTGTCAGACACAGAACACCACAAGTAGATAAACAGGAGACAGAGCAGAAAAAGAAAATAGCTGAGTGGCACTTGGCGGGGGTAAGGGTAGCCCCTCTATTTTGGTAATTCGCTTTCTGCGGAAAGAGTATCAGAAGGAACGACGAAACAAAAAAAAGCAGAAAACTCGAAAACAACAAGTGTAACACAACTGAAAGCTAAAATGACATAATGGACACTTTATTCCCGTTTCTGCAAGCTTTCGATTTCTGCCATTCACTTCATCATTTTCGCAGAAATTTAATGCTCCTCCTTTGGCAACCACTTTAAGGACGATAATCACTTCACTATCACACTGGCTCAGCGTACTGGCAAGCACACGACACTATGCCATTTATGGCATCGTCAACCCTTAAAATTTTGTGGAGAGAGACACTTCCTTTTTGTTTTGCTACAAACAGATGATGATGATGCACTGCAGCAGACTGATGGATTCGCGGAAAACAAGCTATAGCATCTGACCGCGAGGACCGTTTCAATTCAACTGAGTCCGAGAGCAGCGCGCTGGGGGCTCAAATAGAGATTCACTCCGACTTTAGAACCTGAGTTGGCAAAGCTCCATGGGGGATTCTGCGCACCAGATCGAATCGGTTTGTACGAGTTGGGGAATTCTACTGATTTTTTCGAAAAAACCCAACATCTTCCGGCAAAACTTTTGGGACAGCGGGGTGGTTGGCGTTTGGGAAGCTGGGGGTGGCGATGAAATATTAAAATCTACGAAAGATTGTCTCTGATGAAGACATAATCGTAAAAAGCAGAATGTTAAGAAACACCTTATCAGACAAAGTAGCGAATGTATAGAATGATGTTGTGCATAAGGGAAGACTGTTAAGTGGGGTGCTTCGTCGACGAAGCAAATCAACTGAATAAATAATACTTGGGGATAGAATTTTTAGGGCCGTTCTCCGCTAATGGTTTTAATTTAATTCATCACTCGAAAGTTGAAGGCAGTGGTAGGTCTGCTGGTCTTTGGAATTGTTGTTCTGAATACTTAGGGGGTCGCTAATTAGATTTACTTCGGCTAACACATATCAAAGATTTGGAAAACTAAACTAGGATCTTCACTTCACAATTCTGCGTAGTATACATGGGAGTTGTGTTTTTTTTGTATCTGACTCAGCTTGTAAACGTGTACCCGACATTGACGGTCAAAATGCCAACACACTGGACTTGTTTATTACCTCCCACTCTAATAAATACTCTATTGAAGTATTGTCGCCACTAGGCTCGTCAGATCACTGCACTATATCTATTAGTTTAAGGGAGTTAAGTTTTCGGTCTTGCAAAGCCGATTCATCTGAGGAAACTAAAACGTGAAATCGAATCTCTAAAACCTAAGAAAGCTCCTGGTTATGATTTGATCACCGGAGAAGTTCTCAAAGTTCTACCTCGAAAAGCATTAATTAAGCTTCTATATATTATAAATGCTGCGCTCAGACTTAAACACGTGCCAAGCCAATGGAAAGTCGCGGAAGTCATTATGGTTTTAAAACCAGGAAAACCGCCAAATGAAGTAAAATCGTATAGACCAATTTCGCTTCTTCCAGTCATATCTAAAGTTTTCGAGAGGATATTACTTAGGCGCCTACAACCGGTTATAGAAGATAATAATCTAATCCCTGACCACCAGTTTGGGTTCAGAACCAAGCACTCGACGATTGACCAAGTGCATAGAATTACTGACGTAATAGAGAAAGCATTTGAAGAAAAAAAGATATGCTCAAGCGTATTCCTCGACGTCTCACAAGCCTTTGATAAGGTGTGGCACGACGGCTTAAAATTTAAATTACGACAAATTCTCCCCGTAAGCCTATATGATATCCTAGAATCATATCTCGGGAACAGACTCTTCCGTGTTAGACATGGTGTAGAATACTCGGAGCTTAAAGAAATTTCGGCCGGCGTACCGCAAGGAAGCGTCCTTGGGCCGCTTCTGTGTCTGTTATATACTCGCGATATACCAAGAGAAGATGGCACTATCCTTGCTACCTTCGCCGACGACACCGCTATCCTTGCAGTAGGTAATACGATCGAAGAAACGACTGCAAAGCTGCAAACCACACTGAATAAAGTAAATGAATGGACGAGGGACTGGCGGATCGCCCTCATCGAAACTAAATCTGTTCACGTAAATTTCACATATAGGAAAACTAATGACTTGCCAATTTTCCTAAACTTGGCTCGAATACCCTTTGCTAACGAGGCCAAATACCTGGGAATGACACTCGACGCAAAGCTGAAATGGAATTCGCACGTGAAAATGAAACGTAAAGAACTCGATATCAAATATAGAGAAATGTACTGGTTACTCGGAAAACATTCCCAGCTCAGTACCGAGAACAAACTGCTTTTATACAAGCAAGTGCTAAAGCCGGTGTGGACCTACGGTATACAACTTTGGGGTTGTACTAAGAAAACAAATGCCAATATTTTACAAACTTTTCAAAATAAAGTACTAAGAGAAATCGTCCAAGCACCGTGGTATACTAGAAACGACGATATCCACAGGGATCTCGGAATTCCTACAATCGAAGCTGAAACTAGAAGCTTCGCGCGAAAGCATAGAACTCGACTAATCGGGCATATCAACAATACAGTCCGACAAATTTTGGATGAGAGTAATTTATTGCGCCGACTACAAAGAACGAAACCTCTCGACTTGGCAAGATAAGGATTAACCGCGTCTTAATTGCGGAACATGCAGGATCTTTCAGTGGAAAGTAACCTGTCAAAAGTGTTTTTATTTCGTTATCGAAAAATTGCTTGATAAGTTTTATCTTAGTTGCAGTATCTAACAATTTATCGAAGGGTGGTGTTTTTAGTCAGTAGAAATCTGACACTGCTATGAGAACGCGCTTGCTATTCTCATAGTGTCTTTGGAAGATTTTCACCTACCCTCGGGAAAAAAAAAAAAAAAAAAATCTGAGGAAAACCGAAAAAAGTTTAAACGAGTGAGAAATGACTGCAATGCCCTCATTAAACGTGTTAAATTCCACTATGACCAAAAGTTGAGACAAAAAACACTACAATGTCCCAAAGGTACACTGAACCAAAAAGGTACACCATAGTAATGAAAAAGTTCATCAATATGATGAAAAAATCATCAATTTTAGTCCAGTGAATTTTTTCATTGGTATGATGAAACCGATTTCCTCAATATGGTGAACTTTGAAAATTATAAAATTCCGTTCATCATTCATCAATTTTGTTCATCAATGTTATGAAAAATTCGTCGATATGACGACGACTTTTTTTTTCAGTGTACCCTCAGTTTTTCATACTCGTTTCAAGACTCTTCTTGCTCTTCGGCCGTAGTACTGGAACGTATGCTAAGCGCATTAAATTCCGACCTTGACAGGATTATAAAATGGGGTTCATCTAATAGAGTGGAATTTCATACTTCCAAAACACAATGCTGCCTTCTGTCTCTAAAGCGAAATCTGAATCTGCATCCATTATCAATGAATGACACTTGCATCACCGAAACTAAAAGACCCTCCATTCTCGATATATGTGTTCATAACAACCTTCGTTGGAATGGCCAGTGTTTAGGTTTCCTCAATCGATGCAAGAAATAGTTTACCCCTTCTGATCTCGCTGCAATATATAAAACATACATTCGACCAAAACTTGAGTATAACTCCCATATCTGGTCTGGCCAAAAACCACATAGCACTTACTAGATAGAGTTCAAAATCGTGCGATTAAACTAATTGGAGATACGAATATTTGACTTTCTATAAATTCGCTTGAACATCGTAGAAATGTCACATGTCTCTCATTGTTCTATCGCTATTTTAACAAATGAAATTGCCAGTCTCAAGCCTCAATAATTCAACCGCAACCGAGATGTGCATTCCTAGCATGACAAGTAATGCTAGGACTGCACATCTCTTCACCCTTAAGCCTATTTTCGGTCATACTACGAAATATAGAGACTCATTCATAACCCGCACATCACGAATGTGGAATGCTTTACCAAGCTCCGTTTTTCCTCCTTGTTTGCAATTTGAAGGCATTTCAAACCAATGTGCATCGGTATCTCCTGTCAAATCTGTCCCCACTTTCCTAATGCCCCCGCTGTGTATTTCACACTACATTATAAGAGTAGTCATATCCTCTTTAGCGCGTGCTTATTATAAAAAAAAATAAGCTCTATCGAAGCTGTTGTCAACAGAAATTACAAATTTAAACCTTGCCGATGTCGAATTGTTACTTGGGGAGTCAAGATTTTCAGAGACTTACAACAATATATAGATGTGGGTATTGCAGATCAAGAGGAATAGAAGGATGTTACGGGAGTCGGTTGACAGCGACCCTATAGCCTGTGTGGTTCAAAACACAGCCGGTCTTTAAGCTGTCTTTGCTGCAGCTTAGAATGATATACTGCTGTTTGGAGTCACCATAATTTTCTGGCGACGCTTGCTTTCAATATCCGATATTATACGAGTATGCTAAGCCCCCATTTAAGCTTTGTATCTAATAACTTCTACGTACCTGGCAAGAGAGATTGTCTAGTGATTGAGCCATGGAAGCTTGCAGTGAATAGCCTCAGTTGAGTTTTGCTGTTTTTAACTCCGAAACCACTTCATGAAAACCCTTAAGTGGTTTCACTAATCATAGAGTTGGAAAAAATATAAATTTTTAGTTTCGACTCTAAATTCAAGTCGTTCACAGTGGCTAAGTTTTCCATACAAATTTCGGCGATTCTGAGCTTCCCAATCTTAGTCAGATCTGACAGATTTTTGGTCAACTATCATAAGTCAGGGAAGATCCGATGTAACCTACATAAATGTGTACGCACTGAAGGCTCTTTTTGTGATGGTAGCACAAAGTTTGTCCGCCTAAAAGAGTTGTCAGTCTAAATATATAAATAATTTTGTAATTTAAAAAAATATAGAAGACAGCTTCCTTAATTTTTTTTAAATATATAAATAGCCGAAGGAAAATATTTAAAACCCGTTTCGCTGCCTTAAACACAAAATGTTCGGTGGATTTTTTTGTTGGCAAGAGATGCAATTCTGTGCAGCTATAATTTGTTTTTCAAAATTCTGTGTATGAGCCAGGTCACTATAATGGTAGAATTTCTACCACAGGGCGAACTCTAGTTTTATTTCAAACGTGACAACAAAGAAATTTTCTGAAAAAAGGGCAACAGAGTTGCTTATTTAATGAAGCCTCACAAAAATGTCCTGGCAAAGGTGTGGAAATATATTAAGACTTGCCCCAGAATGGGTTCAAATCTTGGCCGCTGGATTGACACAGTTCTACATTGAAACTGCCCGTCAAGATGGCTTCCATTGTGCAAAACAACCTTAACTCACTATCCTCCTAGCACGCACAAACCAACACCATAACCATTGCCACCTTATGCAAGGCAGCGATTATTTATTTTTAAAAAATTAATCAATACCTACCATCGCTGGGAAAACTTTATTAATTAAAAATGTTCGCTTCCTTTTAACACAGCTTACAATATACTCCAGGCTGTGCTCGATTTCATCTCAATTTTATGTTCATTCATATTATAAAAGTTAAAAACAATTCCACTTGGCGGTGCTTCAGCGGATTGCAGAATTTTGCAAATTGAACCAATCAATTCTGATATGAAATTGAGCTTTCCATGCAGGACAGGTATTGCGTTTGCAAATAAAAATAATCCATCCCCTTGAAAACTATACAACAAAAATAATGCCTCTCTGCAATCTAATCCGCTTGTAAGCCATAAACAAATATGGAATTATACGAGGGGAATTGTTTTTTTTTTTTTGTATAAAGCTTCCATCGATGAACTACACTTGTGAATACGTAAAAGCAGGGCAAACCACTTCCCGTAAATCATCGGGTGTAGAAGCCGATCTGACCATTGATTCATGTCGATAGTGCAATAAAATTGGACGACAGCTGAATAGGGGCGGCTAGCGGGTTAAATGCAAAGGTTCAAAGTAATCCCCGAACTTGAAACAAAAACAGAATCGAATTATTACACTGTAGAGTGTGGGACTGCGGCTTAAATATTTTTGTTTGAGTGTGCAAAAAATAAATAGGGTAAAACTGCAGCTCCAATATTTTTGTTCGATTGTACAAAAAGTAAATAGGCACCAGGATGTTTGGTGATGCATTGGAAATCACTCTTAATTTTTAGTTTTTGTTCCGGTAAATAGTTTAGTAATGGCGATTATTTCTTTTGGTAGCAGTGCTGGAGAAAGACCGGTAAAAGTGCGGCTAAATTTCAGACAACATTTCGTACACAATTTACTTCCTCTATTGGATACATTTCTTTTTCCGAAGTAAGTTTTCTAAAATCTGTAAAGCCGTGTTTCTCAAATGAATTGCATGGAGCATAGGCCGCATTTAAATAGGTGCAGTCATGTGCGGGACTAGTGGTACCAGATCGGGGGATATTTAAATTCTGTTAGGGGAAGTTTTAGACATGAAATTAGCTACCAAAGAAAATTTGTAACTCTTTTCCTGCTGCAAGAAATTAACAGGCAAAACTTAAATTCCAAAACGTATACTACAATTTCTGTTTTAAGCAAACATGATTTTTTAATAATTTTTTTTACAGAAAAACGCGTCAGTTGTTTTAAAGTGTTATTCGATTTTAAAAGTCATTTATAAAAATTAAACATCCACAGTTAGTCATACTTTTAATAGAACAATAAATTTAAGACATTTATAAGATATGCTTCAAAAGTCTAAAACGTAGGGTTAACCCACTTGTAGTAAGATGGGTGGACAATATGTTAAATACAAGGGCGATAAATATTCAGACGGGAACCTCGAAACTCAGAGGAAGGGTTAGCAGAGGTTGCCCACAAGGAGGTGTTCTCTCACCTACACTGTGGAATATCACTGTGGACTCTCTTCTTGACAGACTTGAGGCAACTGGCATTCACACAGTGGGATATGCCGATGACATAGCAATAATGGCCAGAGGCAAATTCATGGACGTCACCACAGATATCATGAGGAACGCACTCAGAGTGGTTGAGCGGTGATGTCTGGAACAAGGACTCTCCATTAATGCGGGGAAAACAGATCTAATAGTCTTCACTAGGAAGAGGAAAAATCTGGAATTTCGGCCCTTAACACTTTTCGAATCGGAACTAACAATGACTAAGAAGGTTAAGTATCTGGGAGTCTATCTAGATACTGGACTTACTTGGAACTACCATGTTGAGGAGAAGGTCCGGAAGGCAAAAAGGGTACTACATCAATGCAAACGTGTATGTGGACAGAGGTGGGGACTCTCACCGAGGTCAGCATACTGGATGTATATACGATGATAACTAGACCCATTATCACGTAAGCCTCGGTTGTATGGTGGGCGAAAGCCTCTCAGAAAACTGTGAGGAAGCACCTGGATAGGGTTCAACGCTTAGCATGTATAGGAATTACAGGTGCAATACGTACAACCCCAACATGCGCATTGGAAGTCATCATGGGGATCTTACCGCTAGACTTATTTATTAAGAAAGCAGCGGCCCAAACGGCACTTCGCTTGCATCGAGATGCGAAATGGCACAATCGTGGTACGATCTATGGACATAGGAAGATCCTGGAACTTGTCAAAAACGAGATTAGGGAGCTAAACATGCCTATGGATCGAATAACAAGGGTGCGTATTATGGAAAGAAATCACAAAACTCGTATTGAGAACGGATTACTTCCAGAAAAAAGAAATGGTGAAATAGTGATTTTCACGGATGGATCCATGATGGATGGCGGAGCGGGGGCCGGTATATATTCAGAAGAGCTGGAACTTGCCCGTCACATTAGCCTTGGGAAATACACTTCAGTATACCAGGCTGAGATGATTGCTTTGCTTCATGCGTTGGACTTCTTGTTTGAGAGTCAGGTGGAAGGAAGAAATATCCTAATAGCACTGGACAATCAGGCGGTGATCAGATGCATGGAACAAACAAGCATCACAACATCATTGGCACTGGAATGTGTACTTAAGCTCAATAAGTGTTCATCTAAAAATGAAGTAACACTGACTTGGGTACGAGGACACATAGGGATCGAAGGCAATGAAAAGGCGGGCTCCCTTGCAAAACAGGGGTCAACTGAAAAGTTGCTGGGACCAGAACCATTCTCTTCAATTGGCAGAGGAATGGTAGAACATCTGATTCACAAATGGATCACGGCAGAACACCTGAGAAGGTGGTCAACCGTGGAACAATGTAGACAAGCTTAAATGGCAATAAAGTGGCCGACCTGCTCCACTCAAAGAAGGCTTCTAAGTATGAGTCGAGGAACATTGAAATGGGTGGTGGCTTTTCTACAGGACATGGTAATTTCGGGTATCACCTAAGGAAAGTGGGCCTTAGAGAGGATGATACTTGTAAACTATGCCTGGAGGAATCTGAGACAGCGGCACACATACTGTGTCAATGTCCGGCGTTGGCTAGCAGAAGAGTGAGGATCTTGGGACATCATTGGGTCGAGACCCAGTCGATAAAACAGATCTCCCATAAACAGATGCTAGCGTTAACACTAGGAATCGAGCTCAGAGAAGAACTGTGGAGAAATCCAGAGAGTCAATTCAATTCAATTCAATTCAAGTAAGATTTACAGTGGTAGAGAAACGAAAAGAGACCCGACAATGGTGGTTTGATTCGAATATCTCTCGAAATCTATATATTAAGACATTTTCAAAGGCAGGCGAAAACCACTTGCTTAATTTTTAAGCCTGTCAAAACCAATATTCGACCTTTGAATATAATGTGTTGCCTGTAGGTACTACTGTATGTAAGGTAAACTTATCCTTCTTTAAAAATTATAGTAATGAATTAAGACCTTGGCACATACAAATTTTAGTAAATATTGTGGTTCATTTCTAACAGGCAGATTTTAGTAAAAAAAATGTAAATAGCTTTCGTGAATAAGGGAAATTAAAGCCCTTCAAAGGGGAATTGCTTTATGTCCAAGGTCTTTACATACTGTATGCGACATCTTCTGCGCGGCGTGTTCCAAATTTAAACAGCTTCCATGTGGATTGAAAAATAAGATGAATTTGACCTTTCAGACAAAATTTGGCTATATTTCCATTAGCTGAATAGTAAAAAAGCCCAAGACAACCTTTGGCGTACTGGAGCTAACGTTTGGAAGTACCATTGTACGCGGCCTTAAAACTGATGAAAACAATGGAGAGTATTGAGCTGGACTTTCTTTTTTTCTTTTGAATCTGTCAAATTGCAATTATTTTAAGGATTGTTGACTTATCGGATCTTAAACCGCTCCAAACAGTTTTCCGCTGACAGATTCTGTTCTACAAGGTTAAGGAAGGAGATGCCTCTGTAGGTGAGGCAGTTTAGGGGCTTCCTCTTTTGTGATTCTGTCAGAGTTTAAAAATGTTTAATGAATAGGTATGCCATCACAATTCATCAACAAAGGTACAGAACGTGCATTCCAGATGCAAAAAATAAGCCCGGCGCAATATTTTCTAAGCTTGCATCAAAAATTCAGCACGGTTTCCATCTTTAAAATATTTCTTCTTAAACCAAGAACACCCCCAAATTCGTACTTCATTTAGAAATCAATCTCAATAATTAACCTGCCCATCTGGAGCATTTAAAAAAATTCGTACCTTCCCTTACCCTGCCCTAGATAGATATCGCAATCAGAAAATATCGTGAGAAAACGAAAAACTTGCTCAACTGTAAGCGCATTGATTTTACAGTGATTCAACACTTCCATTCCGATTTTCAATTTCCTGTTCATAACTCTTATCAATTCAAGCAAATAGTTCAGACCCATAGGTACCGCTACTCTGTACATAAAACAGCAGCGAAGCGTCTCAATTTCTGATGAAATGATATGATACAGCGACGGAGCGTATCTATGTATTTCAAGTAAGCCCTTTCAGTTGGAAAAATTATTCGTACACGAAACTGAGTAAAGTAACGATTCCCAACAAAGATCCCATTGAGTGATGTAAAAAGGTATCTACGTTTTAATCAAATATGGAAATGTATACTGTTGAGAGGGATTGGAATCAGCAATGAGGATAATACAAAAATCACAAAATTAGCAAACGCACCCTTCGTCCGGCTTGTCTGCGCGGCAAAGTGCTGTCGTTCGTTATTCAATGGGATGTGATTTCTTGTGGTCGATTTTTGTAATCAAAATGCCATGAGAAGTGGAAAATTGTGAAATATTATATTAGGAGCATCAATCTGAGTGGAAATCGCCTCAATAAAAATGTCACGGTTTTCAGATTTCTGCTATACGCATCATTCAATACCGTAAATTACTAGAAAGTTTCTCAATACACCGAGCATGACAATTTGTATCTGACGTTCTACTTACTTACTTAACGGGCTTCCGACCCGTGAAGAGTCTCTGCCTGAGACACTGCAGCCTTCCATCCTCTGCGATCCCGGGCACGCTGCTTCCAGTTATCCAGACCAAGCGCTCTGGCATCCGCGATGGCTTGGTCTTTGAAACGGAGGTTCGGTCTTCCTTGTCGTCTCGAACCTGGCGGCTGGGATTCGAAGATCCCCTTAGCTGGAACATTATTGTCCATTCGCTCGATGTGGCCGAGCCAATGTAGTCGACGTATTTTGGCCTTTTGGACTACATCCACATCTTGGTACAGCTCATAGAGTTCGCTGTTGTATCTCTTCTCCTCCATTCGCCCTCCTCGCACACAGGACCAAAAATCCGCCGGAGAATTTTTCTTTCGAAGGAGCCCAGTATCAGCTCTCCCTCCTGCTTATCGTCCAGCACTCGGCGCCATAAAGCAGAACTGGCAGGATAAGGGTTCTGTAAAGCATACATTTTGTCCTTCGAGTTAGGAGTTTTGAACCCAATTGCTTTGCCAAACCGAAGTAGCAGCGGTTTCCTAGGGTAATTCTTCGCCGGATCTCCACTAGGATGTCATTTGTGGAGTTCATATTTACTCCGAGGTAGATAAACTCATTAACTACCTCGAAATTGTTGCTATCAATAGTGACGTTCTGTCCTATCTGACGTTCACCAGAAATAAAAAAATGGTATACCTCAGGGCTCCGTCATGCCAACTGCACTTTTTGTAATATTGATAAAATATAGACCGGAATTTGTAGCCTGAACGATAAATATGGTTATTGGTACGGCGCAGAGATTTCTCCTTCTCCCCTTTAAGATGGGCTTTACTGGCTAAGGATATCCTCGTTTCTATAGAAAATAATTTCAACTCTTAAATAAAATTGACAGCGTTTCGGAGAAAATCACTGAGCTGATCGTGGAACTCTTTTTAATGCCAAACGGATTGAAGTTGGTCACCAAATGCCTAAACTAGCCAAAGCTGCCAAGATCTGGGTTTGAATGGGACACATCTACTTCAATATTCCACACGCAACATCTACCCTATCTTTGTTCCTCTTCCTAGCTTGTTTTTAGTTTATTACAGGCAATCGAAATGGCTTATTGGTTATGGTTCGAATGGTGATCGTCGTAGAGGACTGCTCTTAAAAAAATTCTATATTTACTGTGCTGACACTGTGAAGGACAGATGGGTCATATAAGTCACTCAAAGAACCAATTGAGTAACTTAAGAAACCAATTGATAGTATCCAGGAAGCCACATCAGTGTGGGATAACACTTTTCAACTCATAACAAGTCTAGTGATCTATAGTAGTCTTTTGGGAGTTTTTTTGCCTCCCTTTAGTCAACACTGCAAACGAATTAAAGGAAAGACGTCATAAAATCATAAATTGAGTGAAGAGTTTAACATGCTAGAAGCTGTTTACTTGCCCTAAGCAGGCAGCTGAGAGCTAAGACCTTCATAGTGAACACTTTGGTGATTCTACAGAGGACGTAGTCCTCCTTTATGACTCAGAATGATGCGCACCTTGTCGAATGCGGGTTAAGATATCCGTCGGTCGGTTGTCCGACTGGCCTTAAAGAAATGTTCCAACGAGTGAACTCCACAAACTCTACAGATACCTTTATCTGATGAGAAAAGTGCTATCTCTATCGTCTGAGATGGGTATGGCATGTTAGGCGGATGGACACTATTGCTTCAAATTTGGATTTCAATCCAAAGGGACAACGATTTCAATCCAAAGGGAAAGAAGATGGCGCGAGTTACGACATTCACAAATCTATTAAACGACACATGACAAATAATGCATCACAACAGCAGCATCGCAACAGCATCGCAACAGAAGAATGGTGACAAACAACTTCAGGGTCATTCGCAAATACATACGAAAACATGTATTAACAACAGCAGCATCACAACAGCCACATCGCAACAACAGCTTCCTAACAGCAGCAGAATTGTGAACAAACAACTTCAGGGTCACAATCGTAGCAGTACCCATATAAGACGCCACACAACAAGTGTACCTGCAGGTACAGCATGAGAGCAGTAGCAGCAGAGATGGGGAAACATTTTATGTACATAACCTGGGTACTTTCCTGTTATAAAAAGATTTCATTTTTGCCTTTAGGACAAGTTTAGTTTAGTTTTAAGTTGAGTTGGAAACAATAAAGTTCATAAAAAGTTAAGTTGACTTTGGTTTTCTTCAACAAACGTAACTCGCGCACAATTGGAAAGGGAGCCGAATTGCAGTGTGCAACTAATGGCAGTTTACAAAAGCCCGCGCTTGCTAGAGAGTTCTGTTGGTGGATGCCTGGGTCTACCCTAGATGGCAGTGCCAAGCGAGGAAATGTTTTTTAGTCTGTAGGAATTTTCGCACATGTTTTATAATCCATAGGC
Source organism: Cheilosia impressa (assembly GCA_948293265.1). NCBI lineage: Eukaryota > Metazoa > Arthropoda > Insecta > Diptera > Syrphidae > Cheilosia > Cheilosia impressa. The sequence continues at coordinate 51,002,509 of OX411884.1, read as the reverse complement.
ACAGCCAAAGACCGCTGTATCTTTGTTAACGAGTATCTTAGTACAATTGCGAGAGATAGTGTAGAATACCCACTCCGTGAGGCTTTTAAATTCCATTGCCAAGTCCAAGACCGCACTAATTAGAGAGTCGTATTTCTTGAGGCCTGACTTAACTGCCGACTGTAGCCCAACTTGAGTTGAAGCAAGGATCAAAATCACTTGAGTGTAACCCCAAACTCAGTAAAAAGTTCGCATCAAGCCAACTTCATAGGCGCAACGGAATAGGCACCTCCTTCCTTCATTATCATTAATCAAGACGTCTTCGGCTCGGTAAGAGTAGTCATACAACTATGATTGGGGCTACCGAAACCTATGAAACTCACACGCCACTACACACAGACACATGTCATTCCTGTTCCAATCTTGGAAGGATATATCCGCTGCCGTTTGTTAACCGTTCAATATTTACCCAGATATAATTTCCCTGCCATCTCTGCGGTGTGTACATATAATTTCCCCCCCCCCCCCAAAGGAGATAGATGTATACGCACACGAGATTCATCATGTGAAGTTTTGCATAATGTGTACTTTGTATTTGCCAGGATAACTTTAGCCAATGTTTGGTAAAATTCTAGTAACGAATCTTTGCGTTATCTTTCCATTTGTTTGCAAATACACTGTGCATGTGTATAGGTACGTCCTCCACAGGAGTGGAAGATCTAAAATATTATTGTTTGCCACGTAAATACAGAGAACACATTGCTGGCGGTAGTGTTTGATGGAGCAGTTAAAGCAATTTGAAAAGATGAAACAAGGATCCATGTACCGAAAGTGTATAGGTATACCGTATACCTATGTTCTTGTTGTTTTAAGTTCCTATGGCAATTTGCTTCGAATTTCAATTATTTACCTCGATTTTACATCCAAGAAAGGGTTCGAGCTACTTGTGTGCTTGGGGAGTAGGTATTTCTTTGTTATTCTGTAAAACTAAGAGTTTCAATTGAAAAAAAAAGAAGAAAAACCAAGAGAGCCAACTAAGCGAACCAGAGGAGTGCATCAAAATGTTGTGGTTGGAATTTGTGTACTCGTATCAACTATCAACTCCTCCGATAGATCGCCTAAATGAGGATATATGGTGAAGTTAATATAGAACAATTCACTGGGTAGTAGGGAGAAGGGCCCAGGAACACCTCACGGAGCAATTCCACTGATTTATATTAAGTACCTACCACCAATTACCGAATACACAGAAAATCCAATTCAATTCGCATCTCAACGATTAATGAAAGCAACCTGCCTCAGTGCGGCAGGCGAATTGAAATTAATTGCTTCCTTTGAACGAGCGACGTGGTACCTACGCCTGTGTCGGGATATAATTTCTTGGTGAACCGCACCAAGATTTCATCCACATACTTGAGAGGAAGTCCTCCACAGAGACCGTATTTATGTTTTACCAAATTAATTTCCAGAACATCATTAGTCGGGTATAGAGAAATCCATTTCAATTCGATTCTCCCAAGGAGAGTCCTGAAGGCGGAATTGAAGGGCTGTAATAAATGCCGACCCGCCTTCGTCTTGATAGGAATTCGCGACAATCTATGGAATGCAGCACTCGTCGGAGACGCACCAATATGTTGGCACGAGGACATCTCTATTCAGTTGGGGAGAGGGGTAGAAAATCCAGTAACTGATGAGATGTAACCATCATTGATCTGTCTGACTCCGATTTTTGGGAACCTTTTCCCGCACACCCTCAAGTGCACCCGATGCCCGTTTGTAAAGCGAAAGGAAGCACCCAATACTCGTCTGTGAGGCGAAAGAAATCCATCTCCAGTGAACGAGTAATTATCGGCGTCTGCTATATATGCTCCATTAAGCTGCTTCGTTCGGTTATGCCATGGCAAAGGAGGGGGCTATATCCGCTATCTGACTTGGCTGTTGTGCAGAATTAACTGCAACCATTAGAATCCCATAAGATAATGGTAATTAATCTGCTTTAAGAATCTACACTGAGCGGTCTCGTTGGGTTGCCGTTGCCTGTATCTGCTTCCAAGTGGTTGGCGTGACTGCAATGGTTAAGGAGGGTCTTGCTGTTGGTCTGTTTACATACCTACACCGTGGAAACGGCTTTTATACGTGCCAGTTTTATTGTTATCCTTTATTTTATTGTTGTTGTTGTTGTTTATTTGGTTGTCATACCCGAACAACTATGTTGGTCTGGGGGTTTTTCTCCTTTTTTTCGGTTAAAGACCTAATTAAAAGCATGACAGTTTATGGCGTTATCAGGGCGGCAATGGCTTCAATTGCGATGGGAGTTTTATTCCCTGCTAGTCGTTTTAATTATTGAGCTTATGGCCTTTAAACACTTGCGTTTTATTGAACGTAATAGTGTCTTAACTGGTTGAATGGCATTCAGACATATTCCACATGCCGCAATCGCCGCCCACCTCGAGTGGGGTAAACCGAAAGCAAAGCCTTAAAAGCGGGCATATCTTTGAATTAATTCCAAGCGCAGTGATCCTTGATAAGTCGCAACGGAACAAACATCCCTCTTATTTGGGATTTTTCTTCCATTTTGCAGCCTTTTATACTTCCAATTCCAACGGCGTGGGTACTTTGTGTGTACTCGTAATAACAGTCAGAGACCAATAATACAAATACAAATACACTTCTTGTTTTCCTTTTCTTTTTATCGATTCGACTTAACGTGTCGGGAATTTAAATTGTGCACACGGAGAGGTCGCTCCTTGCGGGCATGTTGTAAATATATGTGCATACAAATGAGCACCTAGATTGAAAATAAAATATATAAGTAGGATATTTGACTGCGATGTTGTGCGGAAAGACGACGGAATCACTAGGAGAAATTGGAATTCGATTTGAGTGATTTGGCAAATTGTCTACGGCTCGCTTCGGGGATGACAAATCTGTTCAATGTTCTTATGGGCAAGCTATACCAATGAATTATGTATATTGGGGGTTATTTGCTGCTGTTCTCAGCTTGTGTCCTGTGGCATTAGAGAAGAGCTAGTGTCGATTCGGTTGAGTTGCACGTCAGAATGGGAATTTCTTTATACCTATATACAAAAAACTGAAGTCAAGTGTAAACATTCAGCGCAGTGTTTAAAGTGTTGGACTGTCGAGAAGGGTCAGGATTGATTGCAAACTTTGTTTCAACTGCCACATCTGAAAAAGATTTGAATGGGAGTGTTGTCTTTGGAAAGCTTCTCGTTTTAGGTAAATGCATCAAATTGGAGGACTCGTATTATCGTAATGAAATATTATTTTTTTCTGTAGGTAGTCCTTTTCTGTATTAGAGCTTATCATTATGAAAACATTTGACAGACAAAAGGACGCTTTTTACCATACAATCATTTAGTTTGTGGGACTTTCAGAATGGTGGACATATTTAGACCTACATTCACGTAGGTAGTTTCTTTATCAATTTCGAACACAAATTGTTCCAAATAAGGTTCAAAATAACGCACGAAAAACGTCCCGAAATGCGCTAAGAACACTCCCAAAATCGTTTAAAAAAAACCGGTCGAAGAATTTACCAACCACGAAACGGAAAATGTCCGGAAGAACATGGAAATGCACTCAAAAACGCACATAAGACAATCATAAGAAGCGGGCCGAAAAGGTACAAAAATCGACCGCCAAATATTTGCCAAAGGAACAGCCAGACTAAGAAACATTGTAGGACAGACAAATATATCAAACCAATTTAAAAAAAATCAGAGACGGATTTAGAAAGTCTCTTTTTAAAGGCTTGAAAACCTACTTAAAAAAAGTTGCAACAATTTTCCCACAAAATTTCGAAAAATGCTTGGAACGTTTCCATAAAAAAAAAACAAGAAACTTCACAAACAGTTCATCAAAAATCCTTCTGAAAAACACGACAGCAAATATTAATTGAGGTATTTTCTGTGGTGTTTTTTAGAAGGATTTTTGATGTACTATTTGTGAAGTTTCTTGTCATGGAAAATTCAAAAATACGCCTTGGAAAATACAAAAAGAAGGTCGGTGCCTATTTAAAAGCCGACTTAAAAAAATGTTGAAAACAAAAATTGTTACAAAAAAAGACACGTTCACCAGAAACCATCTTTTAAAATACACCAAGGAACTCCCGAAGATAGTCAGAAACTGATTCAAAAAAATCCTTAAAAAAAAGCGCTTCCAAATTTTATGAAAAAAATTGCATTTTTCTACCAAATCTAACTATAAACGCTCTCAAAAATGAACCGAAAAAACCGCTGAAAACATGCCATATAATTTTGTAAAAATCGTTCCGGAAAAAGCACCCCAAAAAATACTCAACACACGCTCTGAAAAATGAAATCCGAATTCCGTCCGGAAAATGCCTCAAAAAATGATCCTAAATAATTTTCAAATGCTCGAAAATATCCCCAAAAAACACGACACACAAAAACTCGCCCGAAACCGCCTTCAAAAATGCACCGAAAAACTCTCTAGAAAAGAAACGAAAATCGTTCCAAAGGTGTTTCAAAAGTTCTTTGAATTTTTACCAAAATCGTACCGAAAACGACTTGAAACAAAAAAGTTCCCAGAAAAAGTGAGTGTGAATTAAGAACTGGTACTAGGTACTCATTTCTCACTTAATTGGGGCTACAGTCCTTGGATGGATTTGAGCCTCAACAATCGCGGTCTTTGGCTGACTGCCTTCAGTTGAAAAATCCCAAATGGTTAAGGCCTATTTTCACTTGCTCAAACCAATTGTGAATTATATATTGAACACAAAAAAAAAGGAAGTAAATCGTATTTTCAGAGACGGTGGGGCGATGTGGGCTGTGACAAAGGTATGTCCATTTGTAGATATTCCAAAATCAGTTACACCTGACCTCAGTTGCTTTTTCGGGGCTACTGATTTTACTGATTTTTTTAATTCACACAGCTTTTAAATAGTTTTCTCATCAAAAACTGGATGTCTTTGCAGCCCATGCCCAAGTCCTTGTCCCTATTAAGGGATAAATAATGCTGATGAAATTTGCGAAATTATTTTCTACTTACATTTCCCAAAGAGCAGAACAAATTATCCAATCCTCCTTCTCCCACATTTCAGCTTGTAAACTCAGACCACGCATATAATTAATTCTCTTATATTGATTGCGATGGCACGAGTATTTCCATAAAAAAAAAACCCTTGTCAGCGGCATTCTCTGTGTGCGAGTGTCAGATTCTAAGTCGCTATGCAAATGTTTAACGAAATTATAATATTTTTTCTATCCCTGAAATTTATGTAAGAAGATGGAGAAATAACACGAGTCATTCAGCGCACTGAAAACGTCGTCGGTTATTTGTTATTATTTGCATACAAATTACGTAATTTCCTTAAACGATTCTTCGGCTGGTGTACTGCCATGACGTGGGTTGTTGAAATTCAATTAAAATCCCACGGAGTCGATACTGCTGAAAAGAATTTATTAAAACGGCAGCCATTATAACTGTTGAGTGGATTTGTATTGTGTTTTATTTTTTCTGCAAATTTATTGTTCATATTTCGTTTGTTTAATCAGTCTTTGTGTGCATCAGTGGCTGGGTAATATCCTTTTTCTGTCGGTGGATTTTAAAAGGGTGGGCTGTGCTTTGTTTGAAATACAAGTTCCACGCCGAAACCCACCTTTATTAAAACTCATGTTAAATCGAATGGAAAATGCTGGATCCAAACATGGCCATGTTACGCCATTTGTTGCCGACTCCCAATCCCAAATCAGTTACGCTTACCTCTCTATTGTGCTGCTAATTCAATCAAAAATTTAAATTTATTTCGCCGAGTGGGCAATGGGCATCTGCTGGTTTGTTTTCAAATTCAGCACAAGTCGTGCTTGTGGTCGTGCTGGGGGCTTGTGCTGCTAACTATAATTGAAGCGCCCTCATGTCGGTAAATATTTACCTTGAACATCTGCGCGTACATCATTATCCTTGTAGCATGCAGCCACGGATTTCAACATCATAAAATATTTTCTGTAATGACCGGATTGAGTGAATAATGTTCGCTGCTGCTGCGATTGTTGAAGAAAAACCATAATTATCCGTTTCCTAGTTGGTTTTCCATTGGACGTATACTGGATAGCGGATATATTGTGTAGGTTTAAACAACAACAGGTGTCATGGTGATAATAGGGGCTATGTAGGATGGTACTTAAATTGTGTGCTGAAGCATGGGTGGTGAAAATTGGTTTTAATAAAATATTTAAATTTTATTTTGTGTGGTAGGTAGGACATTTTAAAATACTGGCGAAACGGGTCAGGGTTTGAACCAGATTTGAATGATGTAGGTATCGGGACATGTCAGGTGGGCAGTCTTGTGGTGCTGAGATTTAAGTTAAAGTCATACAGTAGTTAATGCGAACTTAGCCAAAGTTCGTGTTTCTCTAGCAAAACTACGGATCTGGCGGTTATACCTCAGCCTTTCGGAAGATCTACGTCACAAGAGGTATCAAGTATCAACCTCCCCGAGAGGTACCTCAGCATCATCTAGAGGTACCTCTTACTTGTCAGCAGTCCGTTTAACCGCTTGCATAATTTATTAAAGGAGCACGAGGTGAGCTGCCTATGGCCCGTTTGCAAGATTGTGAGTTTCTTGCTTGCTTGTAAATTTAAGTATCCAATTTCAATAATTTTAGTCCGCGATACTAGTAATCATTTTCAATGGAGAATTTTACATACAAAATTGCATATTGCGACCTTCAAAGCATAAAAGGTAAAGGTTCAAAATGATTATTGGTAAAGCCAAACGCTCAGTGGTTAATGAGCTGAACTACTGACCGAAGGGATCTCCCGAAAAAAAAACAGAAATTATATCTTCAGTTTCTTTTTTCACATCAGGCGAATGCCGAATCAGACAGTATTGCTGACCTAAGAAGCCCTCGGATTCGGCTTAAAATTGCAGGTTCCTTCCATTCGTTTCAAAAACAAAACCTCTCCCAAACAACTTGTTAAGTGGAGTACCTGCAATTCGTTTTAATTATTTATCCAACCATCAGTATTATAAATTTTGACTAAAATTGTTTTCTTCCATCCGAAAATGCTTATTTCCAATCAAGGGCGGATCCAGGATTTATTTCTGGGAGGGGCACAAAGGCCAGATAGGTGAAGATTGTATTGCATTGCAATTTATCTCTGGGATCCATTCTTTTTTAATGACATACAAAAATAACTATCAAAAATACTTTTTATAAAGGTTTAATAATACAAAATTATATGTTTAATAGGTAATGACAGTGTTCTTTTATGTCGTTAATTTCATTTGAACTTAATTATTCGCAAAATTTATGGAGTGTTCGTCTACCGTAAGACTATAACTTGTACAACATTCAAAAAATAACGCGTTTTTTTGTGGGTCTCCAACATTATTGTCTCACTCACAAAAAATAAATAATAAATCTGTTGAACACCTCTATGTTTTCCTCAGAGAACTAAATCCAAAATAAGTTTCTGTGTTGGTGTAGTCTATATAACTTCGCATCTAAATCCCATACAAAAGTGACACAACGAATGTCCTTTTCGTTTTGCAGTACGCTGCTGCTGCGAAATAATGACGAAAAGTGGTTAATTGTAGCAGATTGCTTGGTACAATTATCTACTCGCTTTTCGCACATATTTATTGTCCGCGACATTATTTGCTTGAGAAAATTTGACATTTGTAATGCGTTAGCAGCTTTTATAACAGGTATGGAGCCACATTTGAAAAATTTTGGAGCCAAAAATAAACAAACTGAAAGATCAAAACTGCGCATTTTTTTCCAGTTTTTTATAGTTACTTATTCTGATTACATTGCTTTTTAAAGACGACAATAATAAATTAAAGTAAACACACTCAAAGTTTAGAGACCTTTTTAGTTTCCATTTTCCAATGTTAACAAAATAAAAACGTCTAAGGAAACAAGTTTTCATATTAAATATTTTCGAAATTGGTTTTTATAAATGTGTGAAAATCAATTACAATAGATTTCCAGTGTACATGAAAAACAAGTGTTTTTTTGCGGCCAACTCAATATACAAAAGAACCAGTACAAATCGGATTTAATGTTTGGCAGCAAAAATCTGAAATGCCCAATCGAAAACGACATAACCTTTTAGAAAGTTTTAGTCACCTATACGAAAAGAGTACGTTCGCAATAGAAGTATGAATTTTTTTTACAAGTTCCTAAGCCGGTAATTCCTAAAAATCGCTAAACTTCGTAGTGAATAGCATAAATTTGGATAAATCCCGAATGACAATTTTAAGGACCCAGTGAAAAGTTCGAATAGCCCAATCAAAGATAAATAGCCAGCGCTGCTAACACTGCTATTTGTGCGTCAGCTGATCAGATACATACTCCACAAATTATTTTTCGCTGCCTTTTCGCAGATTTTTCGCAGATTTCGTTCCGAAACAGGTTCGTATTAGGCTTAAAGCTAGAAATCATGTGTATATGTGCATATTTCACGCATGCGTTTACGCGCTTGATTCTGCATGAGGAGATACGTGCACATAAATCTCACGCACGCCAAGATTCACATTCTAGCATATGCTGACATAGATTTGGGTAATTTTTCGTCTTGATTATCATCATTTTTTTTTTCGACTGACCTGTGTCTGGGGGGGGCACGTGCCCCTGTGCCCCCCCCCCTGGATCCGCCCTTGTTTCCAATATTTAAAAAGTTTGACTCCAGAAGACCAACTTGTCACATCTGCAAACTTCTGCTATCCGTGTCCACCTCTGACTAATCCCAACCTAAGGACGAACAATAAAATCCAATTTTGCTGCAACCCTCCGAAGCCTTTGTAATCCAAAATTGCTTTTCCTGCAGTACAAACGCTTTCAACGCTTACCCAGCCTATGTACATTCATAGTGTTGCCGGTTATGAAAACGAACCACAATAAGATTTATTTTTACTTGTATCTAATATAGCTTGTCCCCTATAACTATATGTAGATGTATTTGACAATGAAAAGGGAGCGCGCATACAATTGAATTGACCAACAAGCTATATGCAATATAGCCCTGCTTGTCAAGGAACGGGGGCGACGAATATCTTTCCTTTCCATATACGGGTTAACCCACAGGGTATTAACATTTTATTGCATTGTACGGCAATAAATTCCTATAGTTGTGCTGTGCACTTCAGCTCTGTCATCCGTTTCAATATAAAATAATATCACAGTCGGGGAAAATTGAAAATTTATTCAACAATCGATGGGATTTTGTGGAATAGACCGCAATGGCTCCGAGGGATAAAATGATTTCCAATAAATGACGGAACTAAGCCTTCAGACTTTCAAACAATTTTTTTTTATTTATTTTTTTCAATATAAATTCCATTTGGGGGGCATATTTTCATATAAATTATTATTCGCAAAACAAATGGCACGGACACAAGTACTTGTGTATTTTTATGATTTTTAAAAGTGTCCTATGGCAGGTCGTCTTCTACGAATAGCTGGAAGCTTTGTTTAAAAAAAGAACGACTGGAAATAAATTTGTATAGAAGAAAGGCTTTAAGATGATTTAACAATAGAAATTAAATGTTTAAACTTGGGCTGGTAATGCGAAAGTATTTTGTTTGTTTCAATAACACTGTCTTAAATAATAAAAAAAAAGTGATATTGTTTGTGGAGTTAAAAAATTAATAAATGGGTGAAAGTTTGTAAGTTTTCTTTATTTTTCCAGTCCTTACAAATAATAAGAACCCTACCTCCAAAAATTCTCCTTTGAAGCAAGATTCATAAGGCCTACTTTTATAGTTGACTTCTTAGAAGGCTGCCTAAAAAAATTCTCCTTCGAAGCGAGATGCACGAGTCCTACCTACTTTTAATTGAATTCTGGGAACGCCAGCTCAAAATACTCGCCTTCAAAGCCAGTTGCACGAGTCCTACCTACTTTTAGTTGAATTCTGGGAACGCCAGCTCAAAATATTCTCCTTCGAAGCAAGATTCACCGCGAGTACTTAAGGATGACTTTTAAAAACGCTGCCTCAAAAAATTATTTTTCGAATCAAGATACACAAGACCTCCTTTAAGTTGACTTCTAAGAATGCTGCCTCACAAATTAATTTAAAAAACAGTTCCAAATCGTCCTAGGTACTACAAAAACTTTTCCGACTCACTGTTATCACACCTACCTAACTTCCGAATACTCCACTCACTTGCGTTGCTTTGTTTAATTTCGCATCATTCCAATTGAATGTAAACTGTCAACCAAAGACAGTAGATTGTATGTGATTACTTCATTCCATTATGGGTAACATAATATCTCCGGATAAATAATTGGCAATGCCCTTGCATATGCGAAGCTCTTAGCTCTTTTCCCTCTTGTCTATGCAATGGAATCCGGAGCAATTACGTTTGCATTAAAAACTCATTACCATTTATTTGCAAGGTTGCCGCGCTTTGCAGAACGTATTCAAAATGGAGTAAAGGAAGTGCATAGCTGGAAGTACGACATCTTTATTCAAAAGTAATGCACTTTTGAGTTATTTTGAAAATACATACCGTCGTGTGTAATAAAGGGTGTCCCATAATTCAAAATTTGAACGCCAAAAAAAGATAACAATGTGACAGCTGACAGTTCGGAGTTAGTAAAAATGGAGCGCTTTTCATTGTGGAGCAATATTTTAAAAATAATGAAAGTTTGTCAGCTACAGTCCGCAATTTCATCTCCAATGATGAAGCTCATTCTCATCTTGATGGCTTCGTTAATCTTCAAAATTGTCGCATTGGGTGCTCAGAAAACCCACGAGTAATTGTTGAGAAACTAATGCATCCACGAGTGATTGTTTGGAGCGGATTTTGGGCTGGAGGCATTATCGGACCATTCTTCTTCGAAAATGCGGCTGTTCGCTATCGCGACATGATAACCCAGTTTTTAGTGTCTAAATTACAAGATATGGATGTGACCAACATGTGGTTTCAATAGGACGATGCCACATGCCATGCAGCCAGAGAAAAAATTCAATTACTGCATGGGTCATATCCTAATCGTGTTAACGGACGTTTTTGCGATCGTAATGCAGATCTCGCGATTTAACTCCATTGGACTTTTTTCTTTGGGGTTTTTTGAAGTCAAAGGTCTATGCAAACAAGCCCACGACCACCAACGCCTTGAAAGAGGAAATTATGATTTCCATTAATGAAAATCGGTCACATTTATGCGAAAAGGTAATAGCAAATCTCAATAAAAGAGTATGTCCTTGCCAGCAAAGCCGGTGGCGGCCATTTATCCGATGCTATTCTATATACAACCCCAATCTGTATACCTACTCTATGAAACAATAAAAAATTTAGCTTTCTTATTAAAAATCCATACTTTCTATCAAAATTACATTTTGCGTGAATTATGGGACACCCTTTATAGGTAAGTGACTGCTGGCTGCAAAAATTGAGAAAGCTTGTGTTTTTTTTCACGATTTACGTTGGCTAAATAATTCAGAAGATTTTAAGTTTTTTTCCTAAAACTCTTTCCTCAAGTATCAGCCCTAAAGACTTTCTTAAAAAAAGTAGGTAAAGGCTTTTTTTTGTTTTTAAACTTTATGTAGGTATTTTTTAGGAAAAGGTATTGCTCCCGTACAAAATGTCGAACTTGAGATGTTCTTTTGGCCGTCTGGTTGTCGACTTTATTGGATGATATTGATACTGAAGTCAGCCCTGAAGAAGCAGTCATTTTCCAGTCTTTCCAGAGTCGTTTTTATCGATTTATTGGTTAATTGGTTTAAGTCCAAGTCCGGGTTATACAAAGCATTTTATATTAGAAAGAGTCTATTTCTCCAGGCACCAATGTCTGCCGAGGTTCCTTTGTGTAGAGATGACTAATTAAAGCGCGTTGGCCACAGCCTCGAGAGCGACGGTTGGAGTCCTTATTTATGACCGGTGAAGCTATATCTTTGATCTTCTACCTATAGATTGGCCTTGTTGGATGCGTCTTAAAGAGGGCACTGCACGTTATTCTACAGTAGTCCACACCCGGAGTCACGTCCTTTGACAGCACTCCACACCCGGAGTAAAATTTTATGTGATATTTCCCAGGTGTTCACAAAGATTCTCCATCGTAAAACTATCAGTTTATCAACTAAAAAGGGTCAGCAAAAATACCCACCCTACTCAAAAGCGTCTCGATTGTTTGAAACTTTTGGCACTCGAGAGGGTATAGGACACTTACTAAGTTGTGTTTTATTTTTCACTAGAATCAATTTTGTCAAAAACTCTTTCGCAAAGAAAACACACACGAAATGAGCATTCTCGCACTAGTCGCTCAGAGAAAATATCCTTTTGTTCTAACCACGAATGTTATTTAATTTTTTTGTTTCTTTCTTTCATCTCTTTAAGAGGAGAGAAAAGTAAAATTGCTGTTTTCATTTTATTGTATCTCTTTGTGGGACATGTCGAGGGTAGCATTCATTCGCCCGTTGCCACTTTTGTACGAGGAAAAGTTCAAAGCGAGACGCAATCTAAAAAGGATCTGATAAAGCCGATAGCAAGATTATCTTTCCAGCGAAATGGGGGACTGAGTGAATTATTTAGTAGGTAATATCCATATCCATGGGACTTTAACACATTACCCGGGCCATAAGTATAAACTGATAAGTTTTCCTGTCTCTGTCTTTAAAGTTTGCCAGACATATCTTGGGAAGAAGAAAAGGGGCTTTCGATTTCCATTTCAATTTAAATTATTTGCATGTGTCGCCACTACAGCCGGAGTGACTGAGGTGGGTATTCCACTGATTGCGAGGGAGCCCCCTCCCATTTATGTGTATAAGTAGCCCAAATTAGTGACTAAATAGAAATCAAGTCCTCTTATGGTAGGTATTAGTCCACCCCAGTCGCACTGCAAACAAAGACGGCACACATTCGGATGTGTATCCATAAAAATAACAACTTGAAATTCTGGGCATACATCCAGCTTAATACACTTGAATGGCCAACTCACAATTGAAGAGGAAGTACGTGTGTCATTTGTGAATGCTTGGCTTTGGGAAAAATCGCCCCTAATTAGCCGAGGATTATAATGTCCTTCGTTTGGCCTTGTCAATACAAAAATATCTGTTCAGAGTAAGAAGCACACATACTCGTAAGAGTAGAATATATGATTTCAGAAGGAAGAGTCAGTCATTTAGTCAGCAGGACTGAGGACAGTTGTCGGTTGCTGCTTTGCAAATTGAATGCCGTTTGTGGTAAGCAGATTAATGATGATGGCAGGAGGAGTAGAACACATTTTATCCTTTTGCTGGCATCAGGAACTTATTTCTGTGTTAAGTTCTTGGTTGGATTTTCTCTCTCTGTCTCTTTCGAATTCTTGTATATTGATTACGGGAATGACTGATTTATTGGTTGGTTAGGGAGTGCTTGCTGTTTGCACCGAACCTTTTTGGGGAGAAGACACACATTCTGCGTTAAGACAGATGGACGGCACTGAAATCGGAGTTCATGGTGGCGCGGCAAATGAATTTGTTTAAGGTCGGTCTCTAACTCATTGCATTCGTGTTGTGGGATTGAGGACATACGCGGCACTGTAAGGCAATAAATCTATTCTTTCGCAAAAGCTGTTCGTATCGTTCCGTGGTATGTTCGTTTCTATCTTTGAAGTTGGCTTTGCTAGGCAGAACAATCAATAAACTGTGTAATCACTTACTTTGGGGACCACTGTCTCAAAAAAAAAGAATTTCAGTCAGCTGGATAGATAGATAGAGCCCTTCAAGTAGCGCGAACAGTGTTAGAAGAGGGGGGGTGTCCAATTGTGATTGTGGTGATAAGACTTAATCCTTTTTAAAATTAAAGTCATCACAAACAACCTTGTCTTCGTCTTAGTCTTTTTGGGAAGGTCGTAGAATTTGTTCTTGGCTGTGTCACCAATCTCCTCTGTAATCAGTAAAAAAATCCAAAATTTGAACATAATGCGGATTGATCTTACAATAGAGAACGAGAAATAAAGCTTCGATCTGCGTTAGATACATAACAAATCAAGTGAACGTTTACCTTCCTCTTTGGGGTATTTCTAAAACTGTTGGACTGTTTCCGTCAGCTTTGTACCTTTCTAGAGGTTCTACTTGTTGCTTACCTTGTTTTCAAAGGCGAACTTATAACGCGTGCAGATAGGACCAATTGATCTCATTTGAAGATTCCAAGTTATTTGCAGAGTCGGAGGGGTTGTCAACATATAAATCATGCTCGTTCGAGGCTTGTCTTTGTGTATTAACAGGGTTTTTTCTTGAAAAACTTCCAATTTAAGGGACCACTCCATTTCTTTGACTATAGGACAGCGGGGCATATATTCTGTGACCGAGTGCCTCTTACGAGGATGTCAACACCGCCTTAAATTATTTTTTTAGTAAGCCTGACTAGTCTGAGAAGATTTTCGTGGACTTAAAGTCCAAATGTGTTGGCAAAGCTCGCTTAAGGTTTGGCAGTTTGATTCATCCTCCGTACGTCCTCTTTCTGAGGGGTTAATGTTAGACTTCTGAGTTTCATTTAGACAGTCACTCCCCAACATTGGAGTCTTGCAGCTTGCTTCGTGTTTAACCTTATAAGTTCAGCAAGACACGCCCCTACAGCCGATTCTATTACATGTTGGTTATTACTGAGGAGGTGAAAAATGCACAATTGGTCGTGTTTTTGACAGTAACGATCATAGAGACCGCCAGGCATATAAATCAACCAGCTGCATTTCTAGGAATTACTTTACCGTCAATATGGTCTCATATTTCTTTTAAAAAATCGTGAAGCGAGGAGTTTTGCATGGCCAACTTGGTCAGCCTTTGGCCCGACCCTGCACTCTTTTTTTGTCGCTTATTACATAGACTATCGGATATCAGTTTCAAAGCATCATATGCATAAAGTCGTGGATGGAATTGACTTAAATCAGTGCTCGTAGCTAGACAACCGGTCCGTATAGCTACCCAAGGGTTATAGCTTCTCACAATCATTCCTTTTGTTAAAGGTTTTTTGTTTAAGACTAAAAGAGACCTTTGTCTTTTTTGAATGGCTGACCAGATATCCTCTCGAATGTTTGTCAGACCTTCGCAAGGAGTTGTGCAGTAAAAAGAACCTAAAAAAATATTTTTTGTAATTTTTTAATTAAATCGAACCACTTTAACCCTCCTTTAATAGCTTCTGAATGAGATGGTTAAGGGTAAAGGGTTCCCCCTTTTTGTACATGATCTACCCAGAATTTCATTTGTAATAAAAACTCCCACCCCCAACCGTGTGCACCTCCAACTCCGCTTTATTTTTACTACTTTTTCGCAGACGATGGCCCCCCGTTCCGATTAAATCTGACGCCATCATCTGATATATGGTATATGAAATATCAACACCATTTTAATTTTGCAAACGATAATATCACTTCAAATAAATAAATTTCCGCATCGATTTCCTGACTCCATTTGGGTTCCTTTTTAATTTTTTTTACAATACCGGTAAAAGCAATTAATACAACGAACGTGGTTTGAATTCTTTTTTATTTTTTTGCGCCTTTGCATTCAGTCACCGAAAAATTCCGTTGAATTGTCATTCCGCTGTTTTTTTCGCCTGGCCTGGTTGTCAACAGTTTCGCTGTAGCAGTTTTTTGTTTAACCCGTTTTATTGTAAAGGAAACCAAGTCACACCAGCCATGACATTAAACGTACATTCAAATTTACTGTTTCGAAAAATAAATCGCAATAAGCCGCAAGGACATCCGACGCGCACAAAGACCTAGCGCGCGACAAAAGACACTATCTTCCACTTTAAATAAAACTTAATTCATCCCATGAGTCAGGAATAATATCCTTTAATCGTAGATTGAAACAAACATCGGGGACTCTGCGCCCCCGGACCATTCTAGGACTTTGCAAGTGGAATATCGGAATAATGCATGAATATTCATGGCCATTGATTAAATCACTGAAGGAACAGTCTGTAGGCATCGATAGAACGTTCTGGAGGTGACAGACCAAAGATTCTGACCAGTAGCTCCGACGTCTCTACGTCTATCTGTGTTGCATGCGAAATGACTCTCTGGGAATTGAAAATTCAAAAAAAGAACGACGAAGGAAAAATCCGACCACCAACGGATAGAGTTTTGCTCCTCTGAAATTGTCGGTTAATATCGCCTGCAGAAAATAAATCCATTTCAATTCGATCGCAGAAGGAAGATGTTACACGTTCTGTGATAGCATTTACAATTTCCGGACTGATTCCATTGGACGTTCCGGGGGAGGGGGGAACATATATTTTGTTTTTTGTTCCACTGTTTCGTTTCGACAGAAACATTGAAAATCCATTTGTGCCTCGGAAGTAACCTAGATTTTTGAATAGTCTTATGGTGATGGTGGTGGACTAGACAATGCCATGGGGGTTGACACGAGCTGATTTTTATCATACCAAAATGGTTTCGGCTCCGATATTGATGAATGGATGGTCTCCGAGCAATTAAGGGAAAGTATTTTCAGTCATCTCGATGTAATTGTACAGCGCACATAGCACACACGTCAAACTGTCAAAATTAAAGAGAAATCTCCATCGCAGTCCGTTTTCTTCCGCTGGCAGTGGGGTCTGGGTGTGCCAACAAATTACACATTTATCTCAGAGACGTTAGGACGTAACATGATGTGACTCCTTATGGGTGTACTCTTCTGCCTGCTGGTGATAGTCATCTTCGCACTGGGTTGTGAAACTCTGGGTCATAAAAGAATAATATGTGTCTATTTTGTACATAAAATGTAAGTAATCGTTTCGAGGTTCACAGCAAGAGCGACCAAATAAAAATGAGTTTGTCTTGTACAAAAGAAAATGGAGACTCATTTATTTCGGGAAACATTTGTTTGTGCTGTCGAATGTCGAATGTTGAATGTGTTTATCGTGTCTCCGAGTGAGATATGCGCCTTTAGATAGGATAAATTGTGTGACAGTCGTTTTGCTGATTTATTCGGGTGACAGGTGGCTGTATAGTTATGGTTACTTTTATCTATTTCAAAAAAACAAGTGGGTGGTCCACCTACAACTGACCATAGAAGAAGCAGTCGTCAGTACAGTCATTGGTCCTAAGCCTTGTTTGTAAATAGTTCGAGGCGGTTCAAAAAAAACATGATAAGCAGATCTTAGCTCTAGCAATGAAAACTCTATTTCATTTACCACGGGAAGTATCCTTGATTAACCTTTTGTGGAGCACCTCTACTCTTGCCTCAAACTTGACTTGCTTTCATAGGAAAGAAGAAAAGTCATGATGTTGAAAGTCATACAATTCCAAGCATAGAACTATATTCTCCATGCTTATGCAACCCTCTTTAGCCTCCAATTGCCACTTTTCGCTTCGCGTTGATTTGAGCATGCCTTTAAGATAGCAGAGAAAATATAGAACTTGACTAACTATTCTCTTATTTATAATTTTGAATTGTAGTAATATTTACTATCTGATACTGAAATTTGAGAATAAAGAACGCCCAAGGCGACCCTAGGCTAGGTGACCACAGTCATATCATTTGGAAAGGGGAGTAGTAAACTCTGTATCGTGTATATATGCGCGGAATAGACCTTAAAGTCACGCATGGCCACACCATATGCAAGGTGCGGTGTCTGCCTTTCTATATCACCATCACCCCAAAGCCTTCACTCCAATTGATTACACTTTTTTCCCATGAAAGAAGATCAACGAAAGTCGGTTCTAAATTAACTTTAGCTCAGCCTCTGGGAGTGTCAGAAATATGAATGATAGCTCAAAATATTCGCTGAAGTATTGCCTAAAAGCAATTTCAGGGCTTTTTCTATTGACCTTTATTAATAAATATACTGGCAAGATGAATGGAGCACAAAATTAAAAAAAAATCCAACTTCAGTTTGAATCTTAGGTATTAAGCGAAAGACCATTACGAATTTGAAGGTACTAGGTCTAGTAGTTAAGGCTGGACTGTGATCTTTGATTTAGAAGACAATAAAACTTCATGGGGAAAAAACTTGAAAAAGGTGTCTCCAACCCTTTTGAGGTCGCTATTTTTAAAAAGCCGATATTACAGACGTATACAGCTTCGATGTCCAAGGGATTGTAAGACTTTCGGACTCTCTTTTCTAAGTCGAAGACTTATTTGTTATCAAAAAAGGACAAGTATTTTAAAGCCATAAGATGATAGTCTACTAGTGGGGATATAGGGAAACTTCGACGTCTAAGGGATCGTTAGATTTTCGACTATCTTTTCTATGTAGAAGACTCATTTGTTGCCACAAAAGGACGAATATTTTTTAGCCATAATCTATCAGCGAGGAAATAAGAAAGCCATTTTAAACAGATGAAAGATTTCCATACACATATATACGAACTGTAACCAGTGGCGTAGCGTGCCTTGGCGGGGCCCAGTATAAAAATTTGTTTGGGGCCCTTAGGAAGGGTAAAAATTTCTCACAAAGAAAAAAAAAATGTTTGCATAAAATTAAAAGAAATATTTATTCATCGCAGCCCGCGATAACCGATGTGGGGTGTTGCCAATTTTTGAAAACACGCACAAAAGAAAGAAACTGTTTTTTTTACTTTTGTCATTTCTGAAATAAAAAAAAATTTGTGAAGTTCTTATTAATTTTTGCTTATACGCATTTTGAGCCCCTTGTGGCCCGGGCCCCGTATAATTAATACGGAGGTAGCTACACCCCTGACTGTAACTGTCCCACTTCTCTTCAGAATTGATTTTTCCTGCCACCTCATACAAGCTTCTGATAACTACAAGCAGGAGCCAAGTCTGACTGAGTCCCAAAACTGTCAAGTCGAGACGAAAGTTAATAATTTACTGAGGAAACTGTTTACTTAAACAAACATCAGTCAACCACGCGTCACATTGCTTTTAATAGTGCGGCGCAAACTATTTTGCGGGCGCCGTGAATTGAAAACATCTCTTCATGATTGCTGATGTCATCGGCCTAATTAGAATTCTTCACCGAAGCGAAGCAAATTGTCTTTGTCACTCAATCAATCTTCGTCATGATTTACTTCGATGAATACAGGCAAACACAATCCTGTTTCATATGCAGAATGACAAGCAACTGACACATTATGCGGATTATCTGTTCGTTTTCATGGTCTCATGGACACATTATAGCAACTGATACTTGGCTACCGTCCACGAATGGACGGTATCTATTTTTATAAAAAAAATCAACAAAGGAAAGACTTGTCTCAACCATTAAAGTGTGCTTGTTGCCGTCAATGAGATCACTATCCATCGAACTAAAGTCCTTCATCCACTCGTACCCTTAAATTTAATTAAAACAATTACATTCCGCTTTTGTGCAGCATATCCATCTATCATAAATCAATTGCCAATTAATCATATTAAATGTTCTCCCTATATGTTGTTAACAGCAATACACAGGAACTGCACTTGAATGGGTGGCGATAATTATCGCAATTAGCAGCGAAAGTGGCATCATTTAGCACTGAATTGTGGTCTACTAATGGATTTTAGATATTTTACCAAAAGGACATTGTTGGCGACTAAGGACTTGTTGACTTTGGGCCTTACTAATAATCATTTTTTACCTCCACACTAAATATTTCTTAGGTCACAATATGCAATTTTGTATTGAAATTTTCGTCATTGTGAGTTCGAAAAATTTAGCCTGGACACTAAAAATGATTATTAGTATCGCAGTTTAAGTCGAATCGAATCACCCTGCCTTTCTAGTCAACTCTTCCAGAATTCAGCGACTCTGTTGTTAATCTGCCACAATTTAACATCTCTTTAAAATGCCATTTTTCGTCGAAAGGATACCTCGCACCAGAAACAATGAAATAAATGTTGTGTAACGAACAATAAAACCATTCAACACATCATCACACACATCCAGCTGGTGAATATCAATAGTTGGCAAATGGAGCGCTCCATCTTTTCCACACACACACATTATATGTGAATACAGTTAGAACGCCACCGACACGGTACGAACTAAATAGAGTGGAACTCTATACTCGGTTCTTATTTTTATCCCCTGCTTAACCCTTAAGTCGTCTATGGGAAGAGTGATATGCCTTATGGGACACAAAGTCACTCTGCTGTTCGAATTACTTCGGATGGAATTCATCGCCCTCGTTTCTGCTGCTACATCCTACATCGTGATGGAAATAATGCGAAAGGATCGGTTATATGAGATGTTATTACATATTCGCTCTTGGCTTGGATGGAGAGAAGACAAGTTGTGAGTGTATAGCTATGTCAGGGACTGCTGCTGCTGGTTCGCATTTTCTTAAATAATTTATTTATCTCTGTTATTTGTCCAAGCAATTGCAGATAAATTGGGAATTACAACACAGATGCAATGATTATGTGCGATAAATAATTTCACAGAAAAATTGGGCAAGTAGCTTTATGCGACTGGTTTCTCCCAATATAACTTCACCCATATTTTTTTTTTTAGTGTCGATTTCACGAATGAATTAACCACGCACGGCTTAGCCATTCCCATCTCGAGGAAGATGCCAAAAAAATGTTGTAAATACCTTCGTCCAACGAGCCAGGTCGAGTGATTTGGAAAGTCCCCCCTACCAAACAATTTCAAATGAATGCGCCTACCATTTTATTTTGAGTGGGAATGGTATTACCTTCCTGGAGCTCAGTCGTGAGATGCTGTATTATAATTACGTTCAATCGTTATTGCTTCCTTTTAAACCTATTATGTAACTTTAAAAGTGAGTGGCTTTGTAAAATGTCTTAGAGGATCTTTGCCAAGCCCTGGACGAGGACAAGGTTAGTCTTCTGGTTCTTACTGACTCTTTAAATCATTTGACAAAGTGGAACACATAGTAAACTTGCAGATAGACCTATAACTACTTGGCTGAAGGTGTAAAGCTTTTGTCATCCCATCTTTAAATTAGAATGAAGCAGTTAAATTGGGTGACAGCCTATGTCAGACCTCCAGCCAGAACCGGTAGTGGAGTGCCACAGGGTTCTTTACTTCGTCTTCTTTTCGCTATATTTAAATGTGTTTCCCAAAGAAATGGGATAGCTCCCAAAGAACTGTTCTTCGCATATGAGTGCTGACGATTTACAGACGTTTTTCAGTTGTGAACTTGGCCTCTTAGAAATTGGTGCTAGTTGCGGAAATGGGGGTCTTAAAAACTTGACTTAAGTTAAGCATTATCTGTGTCACCCCGGAACTTTTTAAGTTAATTATGTTCTTATCTATCGTCACCTAAAAGAGGATGTCACGTCCAGTGGCGGATTAACCACTGCGTATTGAGAATTGCATCACAAACGAATAGACTTTGACTTGCATTAAATCATTCGTACTCTTTATTAAACTTATAGATTGCGACTTTGTAAGATTTTATGCAATACAACATTTGAATTTCCGTCGAAATTTTTTGACAATAATACCTTTGAACAAATTCATAATCGCGGGGCGGCTATACCCGATAACCCATCACTCTCCGATGTTAATCCATTCAAACTATGATCCTTGGATAGTACAAAAAAAGTGGGCGGTAAACACCGGTTAATCCCCCACTGATCACGTCCTATCTCACATTTCACAAAGTGCTTTGTTTGGACAAGGTACATCAATGTTTCAAATTCAATAAATTTAGTTCCCATGACTGTCCAATAACACAATTTTTGCTTGAAGGATGCCACGCCCCTTTATCCATTACAACCCTCACTCACAATATTCGCCCATATTTTTCCAAAATTTTTAGTTTAAAACAGTCATAAATATCCAGATATAGTTTTAAATAACCTATTTCGTATGGGAGGTGCCACGCCCTTTGTCCATTACAAGCCATATTTCGTAGAATGCTTCAACTAGGCAATACTCGCCGAAAGTTTTCCAAATTCCAAGGCTAAAGCTGTCATAAATATCAAGATACAGTTTTAAATAACTTTCTTTTATGAGAGGTGCCACGCCCCTTTTATCGGGTTATAATTTCTGACTACTGCCTACTTTCCAACCTCGGTATGATCTGACCAATTTGCTCATACCCGTTTGCGTTTCACTCTACAGCAAAATTGGCAAATTCTGTGAAATATGTGATGCGTTTCGCAATATTGTTATTGCGTTGCGTTGCGTTTCCACCACACTTCGTTACGTTGGGGTATTTTGACGTTCGTTTACATTGTGCGATGAATTGCGCTGCGCTGCATTAAATTGCGCTGCAACTTCACCATGTTGCATTGCGATGTATTGTGTTGCGTTGCTTTTGCATTGGGCTTTGCGTTGCACTGGATATTTATATTGATATCATGATATTGTGTCGGCTAACTAAATCAAAGTGTAAGCTGTCCCCGGCAATACCTCATGTGACATTATTGTTGGTCCTTTTGCAGCAACATTACCCCAAACACATCCACCCAAAATCTGTCCACTTTGTCTCAAACTTTGATCTAAATTATGTGTATCCCAACTGATGTGACGTGCCGAGGGCGAAACTATCCCACAACGCTCTCTGGTAACTGTCCTTATAGAAGGTTTAATTTTAATGACATTTACCTGTCAGTTTACCAAAGCACTTTCCTAATTGCAATACTATGAAATTTATGTGATTACTGTTTCCATTATGGCCTAACAATACTCGTATCTCTGGATTAATTATTGGTACGTACGGTCGTCTTGCTTCGCCATGTTGCCACCCAATATAACTTAGTGGCGAAGTCAAAACAATTATGCTCTCCACGTTGCCATAAATTTGCCATAAGGTAACATTCCATATATGGGCTCCTATATACCGTTGCATTAAAATGATAAATGGTGTTAGTTTCCTTTCGGATTGCCTTCGTGGCAATAACTCAGAAATGTGCTGCTCGTATACTCATGCGGTATTTAAACATTTTTCTTTGTCTGATTTATCTCAACCCCTACACAAAAGTACCCGATAACGTAATTAAGTAAAAACCGAGCGAAATAAATGGCTTCTGTTATGGTGGCTCGTTTTTTTTCTTTTTTTCGTTATTGTGCTACCCCCACTTTTTAGGGTCTCACGAAAATATCCCAAAGGAAATCTAATGGACGAAAATAAATCAAATCCGTTCGACAACGACATTCGTTCGATTGGTAGAATTTATTTATTTTGTTCGAGTCTGCTAACGTTAGCTGGTTGTAGGTAGATGTGTGGAAGGACACGACTTACGTATTCATGTGTCATGTGGGTTATTTCTTGGAGTTACAAAGGCTTAGATAAGTTTATCCCTCGTAAATGTGAAAAGTGCCCGCAAACTATAAAATTGATTTTTGATTTTGCTGCGGCGCGGTGCATGTGTGGGGATTTGCCATTTGCCCCATCAAATGTGGCAGTGTCTGGGGGGGGGGGGGGGGGAATATTGACATGTTTCGACATTTAATTTATACTTTCCCTCGGTCGAGTGGATAAAAGGATTATGGTGAATGGAAACATTTATAGTTTGCAGTTGGATTTGGATTTCGTTTTCGCTTAAGTGGAATAAAACTTTTCCCGCTGACCGTGGTTGTTTTTTTTTTTTTCCCTGTCCCACTCATGGTAAGAATTTGAATAAATTATTTTTGGAATGTAGAGGGAAAATGTCAGAGACGGAGGTAGTGAAAGCAAGAGTGCTGTTCAAAAATGTCATAAAAGTTTGACGGGCTTAGTATGCACTCCAAGTTGTGAGCTAAGTTTTAGGAACCCAGTCAAACCAGTGGTGGATGGTGTCTTCAGGATCCCATTCTCTGTCACTGAATAGTTGAGATTATTTGTTTCTAGGCCGTCGAAATGAAGTGATATATGTCCTTGGAGTGCGGACCATACAATACGGAGGTCTTTTATCCTTATCATTTTGGAAGGCTGAATTGGCACTTCTAACTTTTCGACAGACAAAAAAATCCAATATGAGAAAGAACAAAACTTTTCAATCAGCTTTGGTATTTCTTGTCAGAACAACCCTCTCTCAAAAGCCAAAAGTTTGTTTTTTCTTTTTAGATGTGATACTGCGACGGGAAGTTTTTTTTTGCCAATAGTCTTAGATGACAAAGATTGTTTGGACCAAACTTCTAATCGTTAATCATCTGATTTTTGAGCACTTGCCATCCTTTGTAAAATGTCTTATAATTATCATGCTCGATGAATAATTGATTCGATGAACAGTGATTTTTTATAAACAAATTTACATGTACATTTATTATTCACTTAGAGCCGTATTTATTAGATTCTCTTACGACGCCTCTACGATGTTGTTTAGCTAAACATCGCGTAAGAATTTACGGAGCCTCTACGTGGCTTTCCTGAATTTGTGATTTATAAACATTTTTCCGAGGTAGCCTTACTAAACGAGGTTTGTGTCTAAATAGGTAAGAATTTCGATAAACTATTACAGAAAACACTGAAATCTATTACTTTTTGCAACTGAAACTGATCTTAGCTGTGGTTGACAGATTAGCTTCGTAAGAAAATCATACGTAATACAAACAAAAAGCCAAATTATCTGGCACAATTCCGGAATTTCTTTGGAGGGACTGCTGAAATATCTAGGTACCTGCAATCATTATGTAGTTTTCCGTTGGGCAAAAAGAAGCGTCCGGGAGAGTCCGGAATCGAAAAAATCACTTCTTAAACCGTCCCATTGGCACAAAAAATACTCTTCTGGTGATTCTGAGAAGAGAATTTGCTTCTCGATTTGAAGTCAGAATCCACTCAAGAAGCAGTCAAGTGTAATTTGGCGCAGGGTCATAAGTCCACAGGCCAAAAGTCCACAATGGACTTTTGACCCACCTAGGTGGGTTATAAGTCCACAAATCCATTGTGGACTTATAATATTATTTTTCAAAATAACACCTATTTGAGCCAAAAGTTCACATTAATTTGGGCCATAAGTTCACAATTTTAAAATGAAAGTAGGCCATAAGTCCACAATTATCCATATGAATAAAAAATAAATTAAAACAAGATACACGTGTTACATAAAATCCTGCAAGGCTAGCTTGATTTACGACACAGAGTTCAAAGAAATATCCAAAATATGTGATGCCCTTCATCCACATCCGGACCAATCGGATGTGTTTAAAAGGATGCAACTAATTAATTCCTGTTGACGGCACCTTTAATGTTCATCCATTAGGTGAATAGAAGCAATTATTAGTTGTCTGTGTAGCACATTCAGAGCATGTATCTATACCGAGCATTACATACTTATTCTTAAAGTTAATTAAAAAGTTCGTATTCATTGTTCAAAATAATTTTATAATTACAGTATTTTATTTAAATACGAAAAGTTTTTCAAAAACAATTTACAATTTTTAATTTATTTGTTAATTGTTCCAAAAATTTATAAAGTTATTTTGAAAAATTCGCGCGAATTTTTCAAAATAACTTTATAAATTTTTGGAACAATTCGCAAACTTTTTAATATAAATTGTTTTTGAAAAACTTTTAGTGTTTAAATAAAATACTGTAAAAATTTATAAAGTTATTTTGAAAAATTCGCGCGAATTTTTCAAAATAACTATAAATTTTTGGAACAATTCGCAAACTTTTTAATATAAATTGTTTTTGAAAAACTTTTCGTGTTTAAATAAAATACTGTAAAAATCTATAAAGCGAATTTATTATTATATTTTTTACCTACAATAACTTTTTTTTCGGGTAAACAAAAACGCGCTTCAACAACTTCCTTTGATAGACTCTTATCAGCAAGTGAAGGCTTACCGATATACTCTGAGATTAAAATATTAAACAAACATCAACACCTAACTGAAAATAAGATCTGTCTGAAAAGTACTAACAACAAATTTCTCAACTCCTTGTATGCTTGTGTATTTGTTTACATTTTGTGTCAATCCGCTCCTGAAATATTGTTCAAGAGACACATTATAGTCTAAGAGAGAATCAAAGACAACTTCTCAATTTTGTTGTACTTTAAATTATGAGAATTGTGGACAATGACCCACCATAGTGAGCCATAAGACCACAGTCAGTGAGTCAAAAGTCCACAAGAATTTTGTGTGGACTTTTGGCTCACCTAGGTGGGTTATAAGTCCACAATGGATTTGTGGACTCATAACCCACCTAGGTGGGTCATAAGTCCATTGTGGACTTTTGGCCTGTGGACTTATGACCCTGCGCCGTGTAATTTATGTTTTTTATCCAAGTCAGTTGACAGCAGCCGTAATTATTTTTTGGCGTTTCACCAATACTTTTGTGGATTCTTTCAGAAGCAGTTTTGTTGTTCCATTGGATTTCAGAATGAGTGGATCCCCGAGTGAGAGTGTGGAAAACTACAATAATCTATCAACCACCACCAAATCTGAAATTATATTTTATAACTGCATTTGCAGACGAAATTCGTTTGGTGCAAATCTACACAACATTCGAAATGAATGATTTGTTTCCAATTCGACCACTACCAAAAATGACATTAGCTGCAAAAACATATTTACGTAGGCTCTATGCAGGCTCTAAACGCAAATTTTCACGTTTAAACTACGCAGCCTTAAAGCAACGTTGCTTAAGTTCGAAAAATCTTTATAAATCGCATTTCCCTGCGTAAGGGCATTTTAGAGGGTGCGTAAAGTTAAGCAGACTCTACGGTTGGTTTATAAATAAGGCTGTTAGACTTTAACACTATTTATTTGTATGTCAGCAAAAATCTTATGAACTATTGCACCGATTTACCAATTTTTTTTTTTTTTTTAAATGTATAAAATTTAAAAATGCATGTTTTAGGCTACTTTCGCCCTAAAAAAAGCATTTTTCATTTAACTAAATTTTGTTTTTACACATTTAAGTGACTAGCAAAGCAGGGGGGTGGGGGTCCCCTAGTACTCTTTAAAAAGAAAAGGTAACTTGTGCTCTTTTAGGTAATCTCGTGGACTACTGAACGGATAATAGAAATCGCAAATCGTCGGTAACAATATACGCTACTTCATATTTAATTTTTTAATTTTATTTTATTTATTTCAATTTATTTTTGTTTAATTTTTACTTTTATAAATTTAAGTCTTTAAGTACCTATTCATGAATTTATATAAATATGCTGGCAACTCTTTCTTGGCAACACCTTTACCTGTATTTTGAGGTATCAGCGATATTTCAGAAGTTTAGCTGCAATACATTTAAAACTGATCAAAATTTGATCGATGGCAAAAAAATTTAAAAACGATTGATATCGATTGTAAGTATAGAGGATACGTACCTATACGTATTTTATGGGGAGAACCATCGGCTATCGAATCGGAATGAACAAGAGAAAAATATGTGAGCCTGTATATGCGTAGGGTGCACAGGGAAGAAAATTGTATGGTCCATTGTTTGTTAACTTTTATGCAGCACTTTTTCGATAGTGCGGTCAATTCAAAATCCAGTGACGCATAAAATTCTACGATTAATAGAATTCCAGCATCGTTTGGCTAGTGCACAAGAAATTATAGGCGTCAGTCTTTTTAATGCAGCGTACAAGATATATTGCACCGCATTGTGTGAATGTCTCAAAACCCTTCGAAATGAGTTTCTAAGTGGAGTTTAGGTCCAGAAAAGTCCACCGTCGATCAATTTTTTTCTTTTAAGCAAACCCGAGAAAAATCCCAAGAAGTCCAAAGCCATAGCCTCATTCCTACCATCGATTTTGAAGGCGCATATGACATCAATTAGTAGAACGAGCTATGAAGAAATATTAGGCGTCTCGTCAAAACTCATCCGACTGTGGACGTAGAACGCCGTGGCATCAATTTCGGTGGCGACCTAACCAAGAGCTTGAAAGTACGAAAATAGCTTAGGCAACGTGACAGGCGACTTCCTAAAAATCAATCAAGAAGTGTACACAGCTCACAGGCCAATATACAGGGTACACAATCTTGCAAATGCCTCTTCAATTAATGGAGACGTAAAACTTGTCAAAAAACTATCTTGGTGATGTAGAGTAAACGATCAGCAACTTTACTGTCGCTGGATCTTTAATTCCAACCCTGACCCTAGTGGTGAGCGGGACAGTAGAGAAAGACCTTGCCTACAGTGGAAAGTAAAAAAGGGCTTCAACTTGTATAAAATTTATAACCAAAACTCTAAAGGGGGGCATATTCGCAGAGTCTTTTTGAGCCTCTCTGATATCGCACTCAGTTGAACCTCATTACCCTCGAAATTTACGACTGCCTACATGGGTATAGCCTGTATAATAAAATTACTTTCGTTATTTAATCCTGGGATGAAAAGTTTTTCAATAAAACCATATACAGCATCGACTGGCGCAGCTAAAAGCGATTTCGTACCAGGGCTGCTCACATCTTTGCCCCACATGGAGTTCTATCTGCCATTACCGCAACCCTTAAATATAACTCAGCTGGATTTATTAGGTGCATTAAGAAGATACCACCATGAAAAACTCAAACGAATAATATGATTTAGTGCGCACAAAAAGTCGCCATCTCTCTGCTGGCAAGCGCCATCTCTCCCCCTCCCTCTAAGTGCTTCGTAATAATGGAAATAATGGGCAGCATTGAACGCCTAGCTCCGCCAGAACATATTGCGGCCATTAAAGTTGCGGTCAGTGGAACTTTTGAAATATTATCCCAAAGTCGATACGTGATCTTACCTACACATAAACCGACTGCAATGAGACTTGCTAAATGGATTGTTATATAAATGGAGTTAAATGACTGCACGGGCGCATAAGATGTAATCTAGCGCTATCTGGCTGTTTAAACTTTCTTAAATATTACTCAGAGAGTAGCAGTGTCCATTAGGAGCCTATCAAGTGGCAGAACGTTACATTCTCCGAATAACGATCCAATTATCGAGTTATATGACTTGGAATTACTACCCCCTTGTGGCATAATAAAGACAAAACGAGCTCTGCACAGACACAGTAAGTCTACGTATTCGTATATGCCAGTTCAGGTAGATGCCATGTCCGAGGGAGAAAACAAAGTAAAGACGTTATCGTTGTTCCTTAAATCAATTGATTAAATTACTGCCAAAGTATCTGCACGCACTTTTATTATGTAGGCCTTTGTTTCTGGGCTTGGCACCAATATGCAGGACGACCATATGTGAGATATAACAAAACACGTACTGTTGTCGGAAATTGTTTCTGGTTTCGGTCCTTGAGGCGGAGAGACTCATAAAATTTAATGTGCGCCAGCAATCGTTCCCTTGTTGTGGCCCGAATATGGGCTGTTGGTGTATAGACGCTCGTTTGTTATTTTATCACCTTTGTGTTGGCAGCAAGAGTGATACTGACAGCATCCAGTTGCAGTATTCTGCACGTCGGGAACGAAAAACGCTTTACTCTAATCACACTAGCATTCTCAATAGCGCCACGAATGCGGAGAGTATTTTAGTTTTCTTGTCATCATTGCTTCGATTTGTTTATCAGTTTTTCGTTATAAATCTGTCTGGATAGGTATTAGCTATAGAAACCGAAGAGAGCGTGCACTAAACTTTCTATTATCCGAGAGCTTCTTAACGAGCTGGGGTTTATATGACAGGGGTCGATGAATACCCATACCCAACCCACGCTGCATGACTTTGAAAAATACGCTCTCCAAATGACATTGAGAAATCGTCGTGTTTTTATTCCGACGTCTGCAGACCTTTTAAAGGTACACCCGTCCTTGTAAAAACAAATTCCGATTTATGAATGTTTTTTTTTGCCGTCTGTCTCGGTTGGGAGCCCAATAAAAATGGGAATTATCCTCGGGATGACTGTACACCCGCATCTACCTGAAAGCGAATTTGCAAATCATAACAAATCCTTTTATGGACATCGTGCACGTTTAAAATTGGAAATTGTATGTGGCGTGTAATGAGAAATGGGATTTATCACTGCCTCTAGGTCTTTGGCGGTGTTTTAGGGACCCTCTCGTCAAGGCTGCGTATAAAATAATGTGATTGCTGGTTGGAATTATTTGGATTGGATTAATTTGTGTTTCAAAATCCTTGAGCAAATGTACCTAAACGCTGTGGGATCTAAGAACAGCTTTATGTCTTGGAACTGTCGTGCTTCGCTTAGAAATATTACAAATACATCTTCGTCCGTTGAATGAGAATGTCGCAGTTGGTTTCATACCTGCGACCACATTTTCGTCCTACCAAGATTGTTGTGAATGCAGCTGAGCGAACTTTGATGCATTGAAGAGTCATTTAGTGTCTACGTCTATTTAAGACTTAAGACTTGTGAAATAAAAATAATAAAAAATAACAAGCTCTATTGCACTTTTTATGAATTTTTAAAACCTAACCTATATTATGAGGTGGTGAGGTGGTAAAGGACTTTGTCTACCTAGGCTCCGCTATGACTTCAGACAATGACACCAGCGCTGAGATTAAACGAAGAATAACTCTTGCCAATCGCTGTTTCTTTGGGCTAAGAAAGCAATTGAGTAGCAAAGCCCTCTCTCGAACAACTAAAGTGACCCTTTATAAGACCTTGATCATCCCAGTCCTACTTTATGGTGCAGAGGCATGAACTCTATCAAAATCGGATGAGGCTACACTTGGTTACTTCGAGAGGAAAATTCTTCGAGTAATTTTCGGTCCCGTCTGCATAGACGGTGAATGGAGGAGGAGATACAACGACGAACTGTACGGGCTGTACAGCGACATCGACCTGGCCAGAAGAGTGAAGGTCCAACGACTGAGGCTGCTGGGTCATGTAGAGCGAATGGACGTCAATGCTCCGGCCCGGAAGATCTTCGAATCCACACCCGAGGGACCGCGACTCAGGTGGCGCGCGCAAGTGGAAGGGGACCTTAACCAACTTAGCGTGCGAAACTGGAGACGCTTGTTGGTTGAGGCCCAGGTCCACCCCGGACTGTAGCGCCACCTTAAGTAAGTAAGTAAGTAACCTATATTATGACTTTGGAAGACTAAAATCGTCTCCGAAAGCAAATACATTTGTAAATTCCTAAAAAAATTGATCTGCTTGCTGCTTCGTACGCACAGACTGCTGAACAATGTACCGATGGATTTAAGATAAAAATACGCTTAAGGTTAGGTTAGGTGACTGCCAAGGAAGACAAACTTGGACCACAGTTGTGGCTTAAAACCGAATCTTTTATTTCCCTCTTATCCTTATTTAAACGTCGCCAAAAAGAAAACAACAACGACACACGATTACCACGAGTCCATGTGCAGACATTTTCTAAAGGGAGACACCTTCGAGTTGACATTTGAAACAAAAAAAGTTGACGTAAGTTTACCCCGAAAACAGCATTAAATTCTTTTTTTCTTTTGACATCTATCGTCATTTTGAAAACTTTGAGGTCGTGTAATGAGCCGCTTGTCGACGAACTAAATACTCGATGTTGCTCCATGTTTAAGCCCGTATGGCACTAAATTTTTTCTGTCGTTTTTTCCTCATATTTTTCATGTTGAAAAGTCAGCGGTGTGTAACAGAGACTAAAAGAATATTTCGAAAGGGGTAGCAGTGAGGGCGTTCAAGTATCTAGTTTAGTAAGTCTGACAGCTCTCTCACTAAGTGAATCTCGGTTTTGATTGGTCGAAATCGGTCGTGAGAGCAGTTGTTTCAGTTGACGTTTATGGAGGGGTAGCCGACGAATCTAGTCAAGAAATTCGTGACTGAGTACTAAGTTGACAGTTCTCATATGTGGCTGACGTAGAAAACGTGACGTTCCCGACCATTCTAGTTTTTGCGTTCAGGTTGCATCTCATCCAGACCAATCTAGTCGACTTAAGATGACTAGATTCTTGAATGCGGCCAGTTGCTTGCAAAGCAACCGCAAATTTTCAAACGAATTTATTTTTTAAAAATCCTGAAATGTCAAAAAAAAGCTGCCAGCAGCTGAAAAATGTTATTTGAATACATTTTTTTTATGTGTCTACATTAAACAGTCGGTGTGCAAGCACTCACTCCCATCGGAAATTTTCGTTCTAATTTTTTGTACTGCTCTAGTTTCATTTTAAAAGTCTGCAAAATGCAAATTATAATATTTACTGACAAGAGAAATACAAACTTACTCGCCGTGTAATATTCAAATGGAAGAAAATATGATTTCAAACTAGTTTGCTTTATTTTTTTTTAAGATCGGTTTAATCTAGGTTGAGTAGGGTTATGAGATCGTCACGGAAACCCATCCATCCTAAATCCATCCGAACACTTAATTTTCCCACAGAATTTAAGTATGACCTCAGTTTGATTTACGAAACTAACCTCCTGAAAGTTATTCAAAAAGTACCTGCCTAAATGTTTTCGTCTACTCCGAGCAATTCCTTGACATTCACAGGCAGGTTGGGAGATGTCTTCCGTGACTTGCAGGTCCTCACAGTACCTGCATGTATCCGCTAAGCCCAGTTTCATGACATGCTTTCTCAGTAGGCAATGCCCAAAGAGCATTCCTATCTGTAGTTTTTAAACGTTGTTCTTCAGACTTTCTTAGATGTAAAACGGGCCACGGTGCCATTGGAACCCTGTGCCCTTGTGACCATCTTGTAGCTGCTTTAATGAAGTTTTTTCTTCTATCCACGGCCATAGGTGCGGTCTTTTATCCGCACTCCTTGTATTAAGTCGGAGATCCGCTCCTTCCTATCCACTGAAAAGTCTAGACTAATTTTTGCTTTAAAAAACATGACCAAAACTCATGGATATGGGTAACCTAAATGTAAGCAGACCTTTAAGGTAAAAAATGAGCAAAGTGGTTCCATTTGGCTACATTTGAATTGCGTCAATGGGCCCTGCTAATAATCATTTTCAACCTCCACACTATACATTTTATAGGTCGCAATATTTTGTGGAAAATCTGGCCATTGTGAGTTCGAAAACTGTTGGAATAGAAATGATTATTAGTAACGCGAAATGTTGCGAAAGTTACCTACATCAACATAATTTGTAATTTAGGGCCTAAACAAGATGTCTGTTAATACAGACCGCTTTGTAAAAAATGTGTTCGATCAACAAATTGTCAGAAACGATTGTTGAAAAACAACGTTTCCTTTTGTACCAAAATGTGATGTCATCAACACGGATTTGTGTCTGCAAGGAACTAACTTAGAACTGGGTTGCACTGCACTGTTGCAAGTTCGTGGGGAATTAACCTTTGAATGGGGGATTTTAGTCAAAAAATTTATGTTAGTTGAGAAGGAGAATCTCCCCTTGGAACTTGCGTAAAAAATTTATGAAAAGCTGTATTAGGATTTTGGGGGATCCAAGTCAAATGTCACCAAGAAAAATGGGGAAAAAGGAAAATTTTAAGGACTGTGATTGCAATTTCGATTAAAACGCCTGCCAACCCTGGGGTTTTAGTTTACTTATAAAAAAAACTTTTAAATCGGCAAGAAGACGAAAGACGGATGTACCTACCTGTTTCCTAATGTCGCCAAATCTTAGTTAGTTGAATGGTTAGTCATAGTATACCTAAAGCTACGATTACACGTGTCATTTTCGTAACAAATTTAACCGATTGCAGCATTATTATAAACCGACTATCTTAATAAGCTATAGACCAAATGAAAGATGATTTTCCTGAAGGTGAATTCCCGCGTGTATTTCTTAAGAGGGTCACAGCCAAAAAAAAAAAATTGTAAAACATAGAGCTTCTGAGTTACACATCTTTCAACAGCCGCTTCCTTAGACAAAAACTACAGCAAGAATCCCCAGATTCCCACTGCACGGCTCCTACTTCGTTTCATGCCATCAAACTCCAATAAACCACCGACAATGCTCCATGAATTCCTTGGCAGGCCAATTGAAACGAAATCATATTTCAATAAGAATCGCGCAGAGCAAAACTATGTCAAACTTGGGAAATCCCCTCAAAGTACATATCTGAGTGGGCAAACATGTGGGGAGTGACCCAAGAATCTCCAACTATTCCATTTGTTATTCAATAGCGGCAATACCCATAGTTCTGTTGTCTAACAGTAGTTATGCAAATAGCATCATAGAATCTTCCCTCAAACATTCGGGCATGTGATTGACGTAACCAGAAATTGATTTTCATTTCACAACCAAAGGACTAAACCTCCTACCATAAGGGGAATAGTATAAATGATAGAAATCTGAACAGAAGAAGGAAATTGAAAGATGTTCAAGTGGAACTCTGAATAGGTAGTTGGCCCCAGCATCTGTTCTTGGTTGGTTTAAAATTCACTTAAAATTCCCTTTTGTCGTTTTCATTTGCAATAGAATTTGAAATTGCTTAAAGAAATGCCCTTTTAAAGGGACACAGAGTACACAGCTATTGGTGTATTAAACCGTTAAGCCCTCGATGGCAAGAGTTCATCGCAGCATCCATTCATCTCGTCAAGTCTGAATGGTGTACACACTCATACTCAACTAGTGCCTCTACATAACTTGCGACAAGCATGCTCATACGAGTATGCTTACTCGTAAGATTTTATGCGGATTTTGTATACGGACATGGGTACATGCTGTACAAGGAAACTCTTGTAGCTGAGTCGACAGCCTGTTGACACATTGTGCACATGTCATTATACAAGTAACTTCCTGTGTGTGTTTATCCTTTCCCTCAGCCGCATCGTCACTCGGAGACTGGCAGCGTCGAACGTATGCACGCTTGCCATTCAATTTTGCTTTAGATTCACTTAAAAAAGCTGCAAGTACCAGACGTAAGTTACCTATCCCCCCTGTAGTGCGTCAACTTTTCCCCGTCTGGGTCGCATGGTTAATTATTATTTATTTTTTTCCTTCCGTATCGGGAAGACTGTAGCACTGTCATGCTTCACAGGATGTTTCCTTCGTTTTCTTTAATTATCCTTTCTCAGTGTCAGACTCTGAACGGAGGCTGATGTCCTGCCACTGTACATTACCGGGTTGAAGAAGTGGCCTTTGTGCTCATGGGGATATTGTTTCAGTCCTGTGTTCCAGTTTGTTTGCCTCTCTCTCTGTTTGTCACCTACTATCAGAATGTAAGTATATCTAATCAGCTATAGTACACAGGCTCTTAATTAACTTATGACAATGGGTTGCCGGACAGAGTGTCTTCTCACTCGATTTCCATGGTAGTTTATTGAAACAGCCATTCCGAATAGACAAGGGTCAGTTGGGTTGAAAACGACGGCCTAATTAATTAATACAGTATTCATGACTCGTTGCATCTCGTTCGAAACGGACTCCACCACAACCAATGACACAATACGTCGTCCTTGTTTGACGACAATAATAATTACGGTCCACGATTCAGAGTCGTAACTTCGTTAAGATAATCCCTGTGCACTTTCAACATGGCTGAAGCCAATCTGCAAAGGGCTGAGGACATGTAAATGTTTTCCCAAATATGTAAGCCACAAACAGCATATCCTTCAGTCAACACAATGAAGAAAAATGTCCCCATAGCTGATGGGAAATCCCTATGGAGTGCGGGGTGGGGACAAAAAAGGAGTCTGTCTCCAATTGTTCAGTGAACCCCCGACACTGGGAAGTGATACTGTAGGAAACATTCTGTCAATCATGGCAGCATAATATCTTTCCGATATGCCCTCCATCTATTGTTCTTCGAAAGAAATTAGTCATCAACTTAACAATGCAGAGAAGGAGACGGCGCAGTCGGAGTTAGTAGAGCTCGACAATATCTGAGGTTAGAAGTCCTTTAAAGAAATTTAAGAAAACGACAACGAGTAGTATATAAGATGGAGAGATACACATGAACTTATGTACATGGGGTAGGTATATACAGCAAGGTGTAGGATATATGTGCGTGTTCAGTACCTAGATCTAATGCTGATGTTTGTTAAGCATTGATTGACAATCGGGTAGGAGATGTGATGATAAACAAAGCAACTTTTTGTTCAGTCAACGCCTTTACTGAGTCTTCTGTTTAGCAGGGAGGCGATAAATATCAAGCTGTAGTTGGACTTATACAACAGCGTTCACTTACATGACTGTGGCTATATACATAAAAACACATGGCAAATAAAAAGTAGAACAAACAAGCTGCAAAAAGTTCTACCAACTCGAAAAGGACTTTAAATCATCATTATTTAAAAGGTTTATACTTTTCGAGTAGTTTTTTTATGAGCAGCTTGGGTGTCTATCAGAAGTCTATACTCGTGATAAAATGCAAACGAAATCTATCATATTGCAGTTATCAGCTGTCAAATCAATTGCCGCTCGAATAAAGCTGCCAACTCGAAGAAAAAAACCTTCAAAAATTACTATTTATGAGGTTTCTTCTTTTCGAGCAGGTTTTGAGTAGCTAGAGCGTGTATCAAAAGTCTATTCATACAACAAAATAGCAAATAAAATGCAGAACCAACAAACTGTCGAATCAATTGCCGCTGGGCAACATACTGCTAATTCGAAAAGGAATCTTTAAAATCACTATTTAATAGGTTTGTACTTTTCGTGCAGTTTTTTTAACAGCTGGGGCATATATCTCGTGATAAAAAGTGAAAGGGTTCATTTCTTTTCAACATTGATATTGATTTCCAGACAGTGGAACACCACTTAAAATTGCCAAAAATCCTCCTGTGCAGTCGTTTTCGATACTCACCGAATTATGTTTAACATTTTGAATCCTTGTACAATGTCAATTTTATTCTATCAGTTGTCACATTGACTTTTTAGCTTTGCACGATCTTTTCATAAGTCAAAGGTTCCACGTTCCGAGGGTCGTTTACAACGCGAACATTAATCTCGTAAGTAAGGTCCATGATATAGACCATCATGTGTGGTTTATACTTAACAATGAAAACTAAATCTTTTTTTGTTGTGCACTCTATGCTGCGAGTTTATTGAGCACACTCTTTCAATTATTTATGTGAGGCTAGACAAACTTTAGTAATAGAGTGACATCTTTCTAAGTGACTGCTTTGAATCCAGGCCCATCGCACACACGTTTAGGTTAATGTTGTCAGAAAAGTGAAGTAGGATCCAGCTCCTCTAATAAGCTATGAGAAAGAAAATAAAAATTTGGTTATTAGAACGTTTAACTGAAAGCTTGAAAAGTCCTGGTGTTCTGAAACATATACCCTCGTATTGACGTCTACGTCAAAGTTATTAACTGGTTACCCAGCATATACGTCAAAATTTAGTATATGCTATCTGACGTCTTCAAGCGAACTTGTGCACATTTGTTTATATAGGAGTCTCCGTCTAAAATTCGCACAACTTTAATAAACTGCTATTGTTACTCTAAATAAATAGAATCGGAAGCTTTTTATGACAATTAGCGTGACCCATTTCGGTTCGATAAACGCTGATACTCTTAAACCTCGTAGTGGTATTTCATCTGCCGATGACCCTTGCTGTTGTATCACCAGTAAAAACAACTGCAAGTGTCCAGTTGTCATTGAGTGGGTCAACCTTAATTCTAATCAACTACTTGACTCTACTACTCCGTTTTCTCCTTAGAAACGCCCTCGCCAGCTTCCAGAGGAGTACAAACAATTGACAACCATAAAAGCTGTGACTCTTTGTTCGATAATAGAGACAACTGACTTTAATAGAGACAACTGACGTTTTGAAGGACCATCCTTTAATCACGTCATAGAACCAAGCCCACCGCATTCATATTCACTGTAAAATCACTTACCGAAGCAGCCGTCTCCAGCGATACATTAAAGAACCCAAATCCATTCAGCTCTATGGGTTCCTGGTAGAGCAAAATCGCCAAACTAATCTGCTTCATTAGAAGGACATTTTGTCTCTTATTCGTCGAGCGATACACTATAGCCTCCCAGTTGCAATGATAGTACATCGAGCTAAGGTTGTTCGTCTGTAACAATGGAACTAATTTATAAAATTCTTTTGAGTGGAACTGCACTGCTTACCGTGGTTATAAGCTTCGTGCCCAGCCCGCCATATATTATCAGCTCTAGGATCTTTGCCGTCATCCAAACCATGTAACCTATAAACTTTGCCGAGCCAAATTCTGACTGAAAATGGATATCAAATGAAACACATCTGAGTCATCTACACAACTAAATGCAACCTACAGTCGATGCCTGAAATATCAACACACACAGCATGATTGTACTATGCGATATCATCACAAAAGTCTTAAACTCATATGTCGCATTCAGCTGCTTAGCAAACTTATTTAGCACAAGGTTCCGTCTGATGGCTTTGTCTAAAATCTGCCGGAACGTTTGCGCTACTTTTTCTGGTTCCACTGTTGATGCGGAACTTGCATTCAATTGGCTCTGCAACATGCCATACCGGGCACACAAGTGTCCGACAAAATTTCCCAAAAGACACGTCTCACCGGTCATAAATACTACAGTGCACAAACCAGTGCAGGTCAGTTGAAACAAGGTGAAACCATAGACCACGGGATTATCGAGGCCATAGTGGAACTTCACTCGAAATGGCAGAAGACGACTATCATACAGAATAGCAGCAACTATCGGCCCCAGACAAAACGTTGTAATGGATGAGAGGTACATAACTGAATAGATGTCAATTGGTCGGATTGACCGCTGAATCGCCTTTCCCATTTCGGGATCTTCATCTCTATACAAAGGGAAACAACGAGAGGTATTTAAGGTTAAATAGAAAACTGTGCTAGTTATATACTTATCGACGTAGATTTCGCGGTAAAAGTCCTCCAGGAACTTCTTGTATCGCTTCTTCTGAAAAGCTGTGCTAAAAAGCCGCAGAATACTGTCGCTGTAGATAACCATGGTGGAAAACGCCTCCGTGCATAGGCTAATGTCACTCAGGTTGTTAAAAAAAAAACTTACAACTGCCTCAAAAGCCATCAAGAAACTCAACAGAAAAATTAACACAATCAACTGGTTGAATATTTTTGCTCCCGCGGTCGGATTGTCCTGCAACGGCCAGGAGACGTTTGTGAAAAAAGACCGACATTGCCAGGGTAGACGGACCGGTCTACCATTCGGTAGGAGTGCCTGATAGTACATGGCGGTGGTCAATACAAGTGACTTGTCTTTATTGAAGAGGGTTCATTTATAGGCTGTGTATCGACATGGACGTGCATGTCAGGCAGATTGCGATTCATTATTAATCCTCGAACTTTACTTACTGGAATTGGCAAATTAGTTAAATACTCAGGGAAGAGATTCGCATGCCTTTAATCAACTTGCAAAGTTGTTCAATGGGCGGTTTTTTTTTGTCTTAAATGGCTTCCACGACTTTCGTTCTTTGTGAAATCTTTGTCAGCTGCTGCCGATGCAGTGCGGAGCACTGTTATTACTGAATTTCAAAATTATACACATTAGGCTTTGTTGTTTAGATGTACCTTTGCTTATTGATAAGTAGGGGACGGCTGCGTATGGCCTGAAGTACACAGCACCAACCAAATAAGCACTCACA
The DNA here is from genome assembly GCA_948293265.1 of Cheilosia impressa. Taxonomy (NCBI): domain Eukaryota; kingdom Metazoa; phylum Arthropoda; class Insecta; order Diptera; family Syrphidae; genus Cheilosia; species Cheilosia impressa. The sequence goes on along the minus strand of OX411884.1, from coordinate 50,963,388 downwards.
TTTTTCGACTTAATGGGGCGAACAATGACTCAAAAAGGTAAATAATTGTTCGAAGCAGAAAAGAGGGCCGTCATAGAAATTTTTATTTTTCTGTAGCTCAATGTCGAGCTAAACGAGCAGGGTCCCACATTAAAAGGTACCCTGAAATCTCCGCTGAAATCACTCACTTTGCATCGAAAAGCGACCCAGCGGTAACCCTAGCACATCAACTAACGCAGGCTTCAAACACAACAATATCAGCATCGACAAAAACAAGCTCCAGCAGTTTCCCACAATAATAGGTCCACTGCGATACCAAGGTAACTCTATAACATCAGCATCGACAAATACAAGCTCCAGTAGTGTCCCACAAAAATAGGGCCGATGAAATGATAAACACTGACTTCGCATCCAACAGCGATACCACAGTAACCCTATCGTATCCACTGACACAAGTTTTCACCACAGTAATATCTTTAAAATCAACTAGTAGAAGGTTCCAAAAAGTCTAGAGGCTCAATGCTGGCTTTTCCCTCTTCCCACAAAAAAAATCCTTACCGCACGCCAATAAACAAGAAGTGACAAGTGAGTTTTAATTTTCTTTAGAAAAAGCAACAGTCATTCCAATATTCAAAGGACTCTTAAAAAATTCTTTCGTTATGTGGAAATTCATTTTTAATGATCAAGTATTTTTAGCTATTGTAAGAATCGTGCCAGCCTTTCCTTCTGTGACCCTCTGTTCCATCCCATTAAATTTTAGTTAAGCGCAATCTACTGTAAGCAACTTTTAATCTACCTATCGTTGACGTTTGAAATATCAGCACACATCAGCAACGTGGAACTATGCGCGATTATCGTATAAATATTGAACAAGTACGTCCTATTCATCTGTTTGGCAAATTTATTCAGCTCAAAGCTGAAACTCGTGATAAAATATGCAAACGAAGTTTAGCATACTTTAGCTGTCAGCTGTTAAATCAATTGCCTCTAAAAAAAGAGCTACCAAGTCGGAAAAACCTATAAGGAAAGGGGTTCATTTATTTTCGACTGTGGAACCCAACTTAAAATTGCCAAAAATCTTTCTGTGCTTGTACAATGTCAATTTTATTCCATCAGTTGTCGCATTGACTTTTTAGCTTTGCACGATCTTTTTATGAGTCAAAAGTTCCACGTTCCGAGGGTTATTTACAACGCGGACATTAATCTCGTAGGTAAGGTCCACGATATCGACCATCATGTGTGGTTTGTACTTAACAATGAAAACTAACAGCCCTATTTATAAACGTATTATAAAGAGTGTATAAAGTTATGCACGCTCTAAAATGCCTCTAAGCGCATAAACCTTATTTATAAAAAATGTTCAACGTTGTATAGAGCTTGTATAAGCTAAACGCGCGTTGGAGGTTGTTTAGTGCCTGCATAGAGGTGGAATAGTATCGAAATGCCATTTTTACTTAAAAAATCTGTCATATTTTATTTTAATGCCGCATTTACACAGTCACACATTCCTAACACGGAAAATTAAAGGGATGCTAAATACTAAATCGCCGCGCCGTGTGATTGAAAGGGACGGCATTACCTAACACGCAAAAAAACGAGACACGTTTTTTCGTCACCCATCTAGTTTACGTGGTAGGAATTATGGAAAAGCTATGCATGTTGATATTTTTATAGCGACGGCTCACGAAATTTCGGTTTCCTATAAAACAAAATGCCTTCCGGAAGTGATGATCGGACAATTATTTATAAATTTCGTACAACTGATTGATGCATTTTTTGTTAAATTTACTGAAACTTAAAATCGCTCTCATTTCACATGTTTTAAATCAGAAATACATAGAAATATTTTCAAGTAATTGCGGAAATTATATTCCCCGGAACTTGTGTTTATTTCCGTTATTTCCATGACAATTTAAGCATCTGATCTCATTCTTACTCCTTTACTAGCATTGACTGCGGAAAAACGGATTTCTCTGTCACGTCTCGTGCAAAAATGAGCGTGCGTGATGGTGTAAATGCAGTTTAAATGAAGTCAAAAATAAATTGGATAGTTTGTATCGACATTTTTATTTTCAACTAGCTGACCCGGCGAACTGCGTTCCGACTAAAATTGATAAAATTATTAATATCCCTTTTGATACATGGTTAAACCTCTCTATTGAACGTATGAAACTCATTTGGAACTGAATTGAGTTCAATGCATAGACACGACTTCATAGATTCCGGGTCCGCTTCTTGATCGTTTTTTTCCCCGCTAATGATTGTATCGAGTTTGTCCGGTCAAATTTCCTTAATCAACCCAAGCAGAATGTGGGCAAGGGACAATTCTCGCTTCTGCCATTCTTCCTAGTACATCCAGAAACATTGTGCTTAACGATGAAGCTCATGATCGTTTTGAGCTTTTGTTTGAAAAATCGTGCGGTGATGTCATGGCAGTCGCTCAAAGAATCCCGGGAAGTAAAGAATTCGAAAAAGGCGCTAGAGATCGTAAAATGCCAGTAGTTGCGACTTGTGAACACGGTGGTTTAGTGGTTAGTATGCTGGACTTCTTGGGCGTGTTGTCAATTTGTAAAAATGATAGTATGCGAATAACGAACACTATTATTATGTACCTCCCTTTACTTCTACCAAGCGATACCTATGCACCGTACCGTCTACTGACACATAGGCCACATGCTACATGTAGGACTTCTGTTTTCCCAGTGGGAAAACGAATAAAATAACGATAGGTACACGATTTGATTTGTGATAATTCAAGTTTTATTTCCTGCTCGCTTGCTATGTCTTCCTCGACTGCTTAGTGGTAACTAAACTGAAAACTGCTGGTTTACAAATCAGGAAAAGGGAAAAAATAGCTCTTGTTCGTTCGTTTGTCTTTGTGGGTTACCGTTCTGTGCCGTATGTTCTGTTCTGTCTGTCCTGTTAACCGGTCGGCTTGCGTTCTGTTGTATGTGGTGTGATTCCGTAGGGCATTGTTTGGACGGTTTGGCTTCGGATCGCACATACATCACATATTCTGTAATGCTTGCGATTTGTGCCCCCAGAGCATCAGACCAGAGCAAGACCAGAACTATCGGGTCAACCATAGATACCCACCCACAAAATTTCATTGAAATTGGTTGAGTTGTTTCGGACATCGAAGACAGCCTCATCAATAGGGTCCAAACCAATCCTGCCTTCCCACCTGGAACCAAACATACCCATCCACAAAATTCCATTTAAATCGTTTGGGGGATTTCGGAGGTCGACAACACTGGTATGTTCACTAAAATGCCTATAACTCGTATAACCAATAAACGTACAAAGACCGTATATACAGACAAACCTTGGTATTGACGTCACCTTTTATTTTAGATTTCCAGAAACACACATTAAGGGAACATCAATTCAAACCCAATGCGATCTATTTTGATTTATATAATGGAAGGAAATAGATAAAAAACGAAGTGTTGTTCAGAATTTTCCGAGTTTTCATTTTTCCTAAACCATACCTGATTCAAGGCAAACAAAATAAAAAAATTCAAATCCGTTGAGCCGTTCTTGAGTTTTTACCCGACTAAAGCACAGCAATTGATTTTTATATAGTCTGAAAGAACAGATACAGAAAATGTAAACAGAACGCTGCGCCGGAGAAAAATTATGACAGAACTCAATTTCTGGTAATATAAAGTGTTGTGTCTTGTGTCTTGTGTGTATGTTACTCCCTTAAGAGAAAGTTTTCTCTTCTCTCACAATCCCATTCACTTTACATTATCAGTCATCACATTATCTTATTTGTTTGGACTTAAAAAATGCGCGTTTTAGACATCTAAAAACTGGAATAAATTCCATTCAAATAGACGAAGGAGAAGTTCACTTTTCTTGTGTTCAAAGTCTAATTACTGAATTTCTAGAACTTCCACAATTAAAATTAAATATTTTTAAATGCACGAACTTGCTCCTCATAAAAACCTAATAAATAAAAAACAAATTTCAAAATCCGTTCACCCGTTTGTTGTGTAGCTTCAGACAAAAAAGTATTCACTTTGTTTTATATTATTAGGGATTTTAAAGATTGTACAAGTATCCTCGATAAGAAATAATATGTGCAGATATGAGTTATTTTAAACTGTTTTAAAAATTATATTTAATTTACATAAGACTACCGTTTCATGGCGTCCCAAATCTCCATATTTTTCTTTTTGCTCTTACATTTTTTTAATCCTATTTGTATTTGAATTTGCATTTCTCACAAGCTGCTTAGATTCTTTTTATCTTTTCGGACAGATAGATACATGTAATAGTTTTCTCCTTTTTAGTACCTTTTTTGACACAAGCCCTGGGGTCTAATCGCGTAAGCACAAAACGATAGAACGATATCGTCTCGACGAAGCTTCTACTTCGTGTAACAACCAAAAAACGATAATCGTCGAAACGATTGGACGAGCATCGTTTTTTGTTGCTTCACGTTACTAATTTAAACGTCAAGTACTCTCGTCGAAACGATTCGATTGAACAATGGCTATTTTGCTATCGTTTCATCGTTTTTGCTGCATTTTTCACTTTAAATTAGTCTGAGAGAAGTATAAAAATATTAAAGGAAAACATACACATTATATTCTCTTTGGAGGCGACTTGCATTTATCCGAACTGTAAAAAAAATGCATTCTTTGCCAAAAAAAAAAAAATGGTTATTGGACTTATTGGGAATATCAAATGAATTTCAGCTATTTGTTTTTTTAATTTATGCATTTTTAATGCAATCAGAAAAAAATTCAATCATAAAATTGCATTCATTGATTTCTTTTTACAATTCGCCCTTTACCAATAAAAATTCTACTACCAAGCTATCTATTTTTGCATAAAATACCCAATTCCATGACAACGAAGAAAAAAAAACAAATTTATTCAAGAAAAGAAAAAAAAAAAGAAAATTCCATCCCTTTTTTCAGTTCTTTAGGTGTCAAAGTTTGTTTACAGTCATGCTCAAACTGCTGAAAACGAGGACGATGAACGATTCGATTGAACGATGCGACGATTATGTTATATGAAGCAAACTAAAAACGATCTCGTTTAGTTCAATCGTTTTGACGACAATCGTTTCATAAATTACGCGATTAGAGCCCTGTATAACTATTATGCATGGAAAAATGTTTTATAAATAAGAATTTTTGAAAGGGGGTATAAAGGCTGTCAAAATACTTATACACTGCATAACTATACAGTTGTTTAGGCGCGTTTTGCAAATTCAAATAAATAAGGCTGTACCTAAGTCTTTTTTTGTTGTGCACACTGTGTTGCGAATTTATTGAACAAACTCTTACAATTATGTGAGACTAGACAAACTTTAGTGATAGTGTGACATTTTTGTAAGTGACTGCTTTGAATCAAGGCCCATCGCACACGTCTAGGTGAACGTTGTCAGGAAAGTGAAGTAGGATCCAGCTCCCCTAATAAGCTGTTAAAAAGAAAACAAGAAATTGGTTATTATAACGTTTAACTAAACGCTTGAAAGGTCCTGGTTTGTTTAAATATATACCCCGTCTAAGTTAGATTATAGAGACAACTGACGTTTTTTAAGGACCATCTTTTCATATTTTTATCGCGTCATAGAACCAAGCCCACCGCATTCATATTCACTGTAAAATCACTTACCGAAGCAGCCGTCTCCAGCGATACATTAAAGAACCCAAATCCATTCAGCTCTATGGGTTCCTGGTAGAGCAAAATCGCCAAACTAATCTGCTTCATTAGAAGGACATTTTGTCTCTTATTCGTCGAGCGGTACACTATAGCCTCCCAGTTGCAATGATAGTACATCGAGCTGAGGTTGTTCGTCTGAAACAATGGAACTCTTTTAAAAAAATCTTTTGAGTGGAACTGCACTGCTTACCGTGGTTATAAGCTTCGTGCCAAGCCCGCCATATATTATCAGCTCTAGGATCTTTGCCGTCATCCAAGCCACGTAAGCTATAAACTTCGCCGAGCCAAATTCTGACTGAAAATGGATATCAAATGAAACACATCTGAGTCACGACTAAATGCAACCTACAGTCGATGCCTGAAATATCAACACACACAGCATGATTGTACTATGCGATATCATCACAAAAGTCTTAAACTCATATGTCGCATTCAACTGGTGAGCAAAATTGTTAAGCACAAAGTTTCGTCTGATGGCTTTGTCTAAAATCTGCCGAAACGTTTGCGCTACTTTTGATGGTTCCACTGTCAATGCGACACTTGTCTTCAATTTGTTGTTCAACATGCCATACCGGGCACACAAGTGTCCGACAAAGTTTCCCAAAAGACACGTCTCACCGGTCACAAACATGGCGGCGCACAAACCATTGCAGGTCAGTTGAAACAAGGTGAAGCCATAAACTACGGGATTATCGAGAACGTAGTGGAACTCCAATCGATGTGGCAGAAGACGACTATCATACAGAATAGCAGCAACTATCGGCCCCAGACAAAACGTCGTAATAGATGAGAGGTACACAAACGAATAGATGTCAATCGGTCGGATTGACCGCTGAATCGCCTTACCGATTTCGGGATATTCCTCTCTATACAAAGAGAAGCAACGAGAGGTCTATAAGGTTAAATAGAAAACTGTCCTAGTTATATACTTATCGACGTAGATTTCGCGGTAAAAGTCCTCCAGGAACCTCTTGTATCGCGTCTTCTGAAAAGCTGTGCTAAAAAGCCGCAGAATACTGTCGCTGTAGATAACCAGGTTGGCAAACGCCTCCGTGCTTAGGCTAATGTCACTCAGGTTGTTCAGAAAAAACCTTACAGCTGCCTCAAAAGCCATCAAGAAACTCAGCAGAAAAATTGACACAATCAACTGGTTGAATATTTTTGCTCCCGCAGTCGGATTGTCCTGCAGCGGCCAGGAGACGTTTGTGAAAAAAGACCGACATTGCCATGGTAGACGGACCGGTCTACCATTCGGTAGGAGTGCCTGATAGTACATGGCGGTGGTCAATACAAGTGACTTGTCTTTATTGAAGAGGGTTCATTTATAGGCTGTGTATCGACATGGACGTGCATGTCAGGCAGATTGCGATTCATTATTAATCCTCGAACTTTACTTACTGAAATTGGCAAATTGGTTAAATAGGTACTCAGCGCAGAGATTCGCATGCCTTTAATCAACTAGCAAAGTTGTTCAATGGGCGGTTTTTTTTGTCTTAAACGGCTTCCACGACTTTCGTACTTTGTGAAATCTTTGTCAGCTGCTGCCGATGCATTGCGGAGCACTGTTATTACTGAATTTCAAAATTATACACATTAGGCTTTGTTGTTTAGATGTACCTTTGCTTATTGATAAGTAGGGGACGGCTGCGTATGGCCTGAAGTACACAGCACCAACCAAATAAGCACTCACATTTTTCGACTTAATGGGGCGAACAATGACTCAAAAAGGTAAATAATTTTTCGAAGCAGAAAAGAGGGCCGTCATAGAAATATTTGTTTTCCTGTAGCTCAATGTCGAGCTTAACTTGATCAGCGGGTCAGCAGAGAATATACCTTCAATGAATATCAGTTGAATTTATATAGAATTGACAAAGACATGTCCCAGGCAGGGTCCCACATTAAAAGGTCCGCTGAAATCTCTGCTGAAATCACTCACTTTGCATTGAAAAGCGACCCAGCGGTAACCCTATCACATCAGCTACTGCCACTGCTATTACGACAACAATATCAGTATCGATAAATGCAAGCCCCAGCAGTCCCCCACAAAAATAAGAACCACTGACTTCGCATCCAACAGCGATACCACGGCAACCCTATCGTATCCAATGACACAAGCTTTCACCACAGCAATGTGGTTTAAGCGACTAATGGACAAAAAGTCTAGAGGTTCAATGCTGGCTCTTCCCTCTTCCCACAAAAAAAATCCTAACCACGCCAATACAGAAGAAGTGAGTTTAAGCTTTCTTTTGAAAAAGCAACAGTCATTCCAATATCCAAAGGACTCTTAAAAAATTCTTTCGTTATGTGGAAATTTATTTTTAATGATCAAGTATTTTTAGCTATTGTAAGAATCGTGCCAGCGTTTGCTTCTGTGACCCTATGTTCTATCCCAATAAGAGTTTAAAAAAAAGCTGAAGTTAAGTGCAATCTACTGTAAGCAACTTTTGATCTACCTACCGTCGAGGCTTGAAATATCAGGACACACAGCAACGTGGAACTATGGGCGATCATCGTAAAAATATTGAACGTGTACGTCCTATTCATCTGCTTGGCAAATTTGTTCAGCTCAAAGCTCTGCCGTATACAATCGATCAAAATCACTCGAAACGTCCGAGCCACTTCGCATGGCAATGCCGTAGATATCAGCGTTGCACTCTCTTCCAGTTTGTTTTGTAACATTTCGTATCGGGCACACAGATGCTGCACAAAGGTCCCCAACAGAGATAGTTCGCTATTTAAAAACGCGGTTCCGAATAAACCATTGTAGGTCAGTTGAAACAAGGTTAAACCATAGACTACGGGATCTTCGAGTTCGTAATGAAAATCCATTGGATGTGGCAGCAGTCGGGTGTTGTACAAAATGCCAGTCACTATCGGTCCCAGGCAAAATGTCGTAATAGCCGTAAGGTGTATAACCGAGTAGATGTTGATTGGCATTAAGGACCGTTCAACGGATTTGTTTACCTTGGCATCTTCTTCCCTAAAAAAATTTCGTCTGTGACAAACTTTTTGATACAACAACACCTCGCTCAACTCACTGATGAACGTAAATCTGCTGGTAGAATATTTTGAACAACTTCTTGAAAACAGACTTACGGATAGCTGTGCCAAAAATGCGCAGACTGATATCGTTGTAGATTACCATGGTTGCAATGGCTTCGGTGGCGATTTTAATGTCGTGCCTATTGTTTATGAGAAAATTTAGAGCAGCCTCATAGCCTACCAGGTAACTTGAAAGTCCCATCGAAACAAAAATGAAATTAAGGGCGAGCATCCCTTGAGTGGGATTGTCCTTGAGCGGCCATGCGATTTTGGCGAAAAATAAACGACACTGCCACGGCAGGCGAGTTGCACTGCCATCCGCGCGCAATGGCTGATAGTACATGGCTGGGTAATAACTTTCGTAAGACTGAAGCGAATTAAATAACTTTATCGAGCTCTAGTTGTTCAATATGCGACGTCAACCAATTGAGTTATAATTGCTTAATTGCTTTCAATAAAAGTTATCTGCGCAATCATGGGAACTTTAGCCAACCTTTCACCTGTGCTGTTACCTTATAGTTAAGACTGAACGATGGAGAGAGAAGGAGACTTCTTTTTTTCCACGGTAGCAGTCTAATATGATTTATAGTATGTTTTTTTGTACCACAAACTATAAAATGCTGCTCTGTCATAGGTATAAGTATAGACCTGCAAATGATACCGCCCCTCGCTTCTAAGTTTAAGGGCGATGGACATTTTTTTCCACATACCTACATCGAATTTGTTTTTTACTCGAAGTCAATATTTTTTATTTTTTGCTCGGCAATATACGACCCCCAAAGGCGTATACGCGTAACGCACGAGTTCATTTAGACGGCGATATTGAAAGCTTCTGGGTGTAGTATACGAAGGCGAGACAATTCGGAGAAAAACCCTTCAAAAAAAAAAGTATTGATATTCGGGGATAATGCTATTGGCACTTTTAAAGATTGCCCGTTCATATAATTATTAGAGGGGCAAAATAACAAAAAATATCATAAACAGTACAAAATTAATAAAAACGAGTATTTAAACAGAACAGGGCTCTAATCGCGTAAGGACAAAACAACCGAACCACATCGTCTTGACGATGCTTTTACAATTTTTAATTTTGCTTCACGTTACGAATTCAACTGTCAAATACTTTCGTCAAAACGATTCGATTGAACGATGGCAATTTTGCAATCGTTTCATCGTTTTTGGTGAATTTTTTCACTTTTAATTATGTCTAACGTTTGACAGAAATATTAAAAATGTTTAAAGGGGACACACACAATTTGGAGGCGACTCGCACTTATCCGAGTTGTAAAAGAATGCATTCTTTGCAAAAAAAAAAGAAGTTGGAAATATTTATTTATTTCTTTAACTAATAAACATCTAAGCCACAGTTAATCAATTTTAAATATTTAAAAAAAAAAATTAGTCATTTTAGCATACCTAATGTTATATTTCTTTTAATATTTGTTTTAAATTTAATTTTGTTTGGTTGAAATGAGTCACATGATTGAACTTATTAAAATCCTTCGTCAAGTTATTGATGGGGCCATTGCTTCCATAGTTACACCGATAAGTCCTTTGATGTAAAAATATTGAATATCAAATGAATTTAGTTTATTTATAATTTCATACATTTTTAATGCAATCATAAATTTTCTTTCCTCCAACGTGCGTAAGCAAAAATGAATAGAAACTTCAAAATTTTTTTTTATTTGTAAAAATTTTGGAAAAAGTGACGGATAAATAATTATGATGAATAAACAATTCTTTTAATTTTACGCAAACATTTTTTTTTCTTTTGTGAGAAATCTTTCCTAAGGGGCCCCAAACAATTTTTTTATACGGGGCCATGCCAAGGCACGCTACGCCACTGAGTCATATTCAAACTGTTTAAAATAAAAACGATGAACGATGCGACAATGATGTTATTTCAAGAAAACTAAAAACGATATCGTTTTGTTCAATCGTTTCGACGATAATCGTTTCATAAATTACACGATAAGAGCCCAGAAAAGATCATTAATTCATAAATTTTGGTTGCCTTGCATTCTGCTAAAAGGGATCGAGAAATTGTCGATCTAGATAAGCATACAGCTGTACTCCAAAAATGCAGGAGATTTAATTTTTTGGCAGTCGATTTAAATTTAGAAAAAACGCATTCGATTTGATTTTTGGTACTCGATTTAGATTTCGAAAAAAAATCAACACGTCTAGTGGAATTGCAAAAAAGTGGCAACACTGATATCTTCAGTGAAACACTGGACCTGCGAAAATCATTCAGATTCGGCGATGATTGCACAGTCTTTCAATTAGAGACAGCTGCTAAACCAAGGCGAAGGACCGAAACAAATCACAGCCAAGCGACCATAAAAGCCATGGAGTCAGTCGGACTGAAGTTAAGGCGCGAGGCTAATAATCATACCTATTTGCTGTCCAGGCTAAATTTCACGAACTCACATTAGCGAAATTTTCCGTATGAAATTACTCATTGTGACCTATAAAAAAATAATAATCGCAGTAAGCAATTGCAAGAATTATCTAGACAAAACATCACAAGAATAGGTTTAGACCTTATGTTGGGTACCAGGGCATATGAAATATTCCAGTCGGATGAGCTTGTAAGAAACGGGTCTAAAATACACGAATTTTTGGCCCTAAAATCAGTAAGGACTACGCTTCCCTGAAAGATTGACACTAAGTCATGGAGTAGAACAAGCCTACACCAATCGGAATACCTTCAGGCACACAAAACAACTATGGCCAGAGGTGGGCTTAACGAGGTCTAAATTACGATCGCACTGAGCCGCAAAGATATTCACTTACTCACGGAGTCATTACTGGACACCATGAGAGAGGCCTCAGGCCTACGAGCGAAACCGCTGGGCATACTACATAAAAAGAAATTTTAGTCTCAACTTTATATTTACAGAAGCTCGGAATTTCGAAATTTTCATAAAAAAAAATAGAGCCACTGTAAACTACTAAAATTTAGAGTCGAAACTAAAAATGTTTGTTGGTCAGGCCTAATTACTTTTGCAGTGGGGTCATTGAAGAAATAGAATCCACTCGCTACTTACTTCGCAAATGCCCAGCCCTTAAAAACACCAGTCAGAGGATTCCCAACAGTTACTTACTGTAGAGGCTTTATATACAAGAGGATCTGTATAGAACAGAGCTTAGGAAGCCTCTGCAACTGGCACCCTCATACTGAATCTATACGCCGCTGTTATATGAAAAGAGGTCTAATTCTTGTCTTCCAAGAGGAAGAGGTTCCCTTTACCGTACTCAATGGACCCAATTGGTGGTCTCAGTGACAACCGCCACAAGAGCACTCAATAACCACAGTAACTCACTGCATAGACTTTAAATTTTCTCGATGGAAACCAAGCTCGATATCAAATGTTTTCTGTTTTGTAAAAAAAAAAAAAAAAAACATTTTTTTGAATAGAAGGCAGGACTCTCTTTGTATCTCGGAATCACAAAGTAAAATCTGTCTCCATACCGCTTCGGTCGTATATTAGTTTCCACATGGTGAACTCTATTTCTTTCACATTCTATAGAAATCTACCTTCCGTTGGAGCTATAGGTATAGGTATAGCTATAGGTAAAGGAATACGAAGTCAGGAAGAAGAAAGAAAAACATGTGGCAGACTAACCAGGACACATTATTTATGCACGAATGCGATAATAAAAATATGAAGTTGATGAGTGTACATGAACGTAAAAAGAGACGACATTTTTTTTCTAAGTTCAAACGAACCATATCACATGTAGGTAGGTACACGTGCTATTCCTGGGTACCTTAGCATATATAAAGATCGGGTATAGGTATGCCACGCCGGGAAGATGCTGAGGGTTTTATCAGGCACACAAAATCACAGGCTCACATAAGGTGTTAAAGAAAACCCATAAAATATATATAAAATAAAGTATAAGGAAAAACAAAAGCACCCATCATCAGCAGAGGCATCAGATCCACACCAGATAATATATAGTAGCGACATGTTTTTCTCCGTCACAAAATAAACATATAAATATAGCTCTTATTCATGGAATTTTTATTATTTTAACGTATGCTTCCGTGCCTTTTGTGTATACGGTTGTTGATTCACTGAAATTATAGTACGTACCTATATGATGGTGGTTATAAAAAGGTATTTCGCTGTTTCCCATGTTATGGCGGGTGGTTTTGAATGGGCCTAGAGCAGTCCTTGGATTGAATAACGCCGAGGATGGAATACTTGTGTTGAAGAGCACTTATAGCGTCACGTCATTACTTGGGGAAAGTTGATGGAAGTTTTTTCAGTGAGTAGTGAGGCCATGGCAAGAAACACTACGGAAACTCTGTATAAGACTCAGTTCAATCGTGCTCTGTGCCTCTGTGTTCATAAATGAAGACGGGGGAATGGAATTTTGAATATACGCGTACAACCTCCAAAAATTTGTTGAACCTCTGTCCTCTGGCACCGTACCACCCTACCTAAAATAAATTATGTTCTTGAAAGGGTTAGGAAAGCTAAGAAGGTCGGATACTGATATTTCCATTCCCTGTAAAAATAAATCTGTGAGCAATCCTAATTCAAATGACAGTCAAATTGGTACGTAGGAGGTTGACATTCGAAAATGGTTAAGGATTTTTTTTCCCTCTTAACCAAGACTGGAGTTTACCTATACCTGGGTACAATATGTGTATCTTGCCTGCATATGATCGTTTGAACTTAGAACGAATAAAGAGCTTAGAGACAAAAACCTACCCAAAGGACCGATAATAGCACGCAATTCTGGTTCCAATCATGGGTTAGAAAAGTTTGGGCCAACTCATGCCTAGTATTCACCAAGTTGTATAAGAGAAGTCTGCGTAAATAGTCCTCTTTTCAGAGACGATGATAATCTAGACCTCCTGGATACCTGATCCGGCTTTAAGAGCTATGTAAGCGGGTGTTAAAATTAATTTAATGAGCTACGTAAACCTCCAATGAGGGCTCTAAACATCTGGAAAGGTTTTAACATTTGTATCAGGACAAAAAAAATATTGGTCTTCTCCAAAGCAAATGACGAGCCTACTAAGGTTTTTACTGATCTTCAGTTAGAGATATTCTCCGCAATACTAGTAATCATTTTTAGTGTCCCGGCTAAATTTTTCCAACTCAGAATAGCAAATTTTTCCATACAAAATTGCATATTGTGACCTACGAAATATTTAGTGTGAAGATTAAAAATGATCATAAGTAAGGCTTCACTGTGTGAGCTGTGAGTTCCGGAAAATTGGATGTTTTGTGACTTTTTGGTGCCGGTTTTTATTTTAAAATGTTCTTTGTGTTCAATTTCATGGGGGCGTACATGGAGCTCAAAAGGCAGTCAGAGGAGACAAGTCCTTATTCAAAGGTAGGTCCAAGAAGGACAACAGATACTTTCAAACGATAATTCAAGAAACGGGAGTTTCTTATGGAACAAAATAAGGGAATTGCCAGGTAGCCAAGACCAAATTAAAAATCTGGCAAAAGAAAGATGTTCTTGGGTTTGTTCAACAAGTGAATTGCAATTTTTTTTCATTTTATGAACTTTTTTAAATAAGTTTTCTAAAAAACAGATGATACAAAATTTTGTTTTATTTAATGTTGTAAATTGTCTCCCAATATGTTACAACTTACCCCTATTGCGGAGTAAATTTGTAAAGGGCGGATTTTATTGCTGTTTGACTAAAAATAGACTGGGCAAATGAGTCAGCAAAATCATAGGATCAGCATTAGTCGAAAGTGTTACGCTCTCCTCTATCACAAGAACCTTCAATAGGCTTTGACCAGTGATGGGACTTCTACCACTTAAGTGGTATTTCTACCACTTTTTACACTTTCGGAAATTCTACCAACCTGAACTCGAAATCTACCACCTTTTACTCATCGCTACTCGCTAATAATACTTCTTTTCCATCATTGCAATAAATTGAAAATAATTGTTCCTATACCTACTCGCCTTATGTCGTTTTCCATTGGGAGCACCAAAAATCTTTCTCAGATTTAACGCGGCTCATGGAACATGGAACGAAATGTATCTGCTTTTTTAAATGGATCAGTGCGTTATTTGACAACAATATCAGCTGTTCAGATTGCATTCGCTTTTGGAAAAATCGGTGATTCGTAGTTTCCAGATGATGAGGAAGGCAATGAAGATAATAATTCCTAAAACTTTATATTGCTTTTTATGTATTTCTTTATTTTGGTTTTCACGAAACTTTGCGCATTTGTTTTGAAAGCAAACTTCTTAAAATGACGTAAAACGGCTGTGGGTATTTGTGGCAGTATGTGTAAATCTGAAAAATTATCGAGATCTTCAAAAAGTGATCCGAATCGAAAAAAAAGATTGATTTTTTTGCCCAATGGAAAACCACATTAGTTTTACCCATACATACTCAGCTATCAGTATTTTTATCTGAGAATTGCATCAGCAAAAACTTCCAGTCCAGTACACCATTTACTGCGCTGAAATTTCATTATTTGACTGTATTGGTGAGAGGGTGTTTTGCTATGTTCTGACATTTTGTGTTTAATGATGAGTTGAATCTATGGCGTTTTTTCTGTAGTTCCTTTTTATATTGAAGCGTTTACCTCAAAATCTTTAATTTTTAAATAATATCAAGAACTATTGAAAGTGAAAATGCGTAAATTCTTGGTTCCTACAACAAGTAATTGTGCTTTCACTAATGCTTGCATTATTTTAGTGCAAGTGCAAAATTTTATTTTCTACCACTTTTCTACCACCTTTTTTTAAGGCTATCTACCACCGTTTCGCTTTTCTCAAGTCCCATCACTGGCTTTGACAGCCTTCAATGTGCGGTCTCTCTAGATATCTAAAAGGGTTTAAAAATCACTGAAATGTGGTACATATAACATTTTTTATTATAGGCTGACAGCTTTCATAATCCTCTACATCATCTCTACAAAGAAACTGGAGTAGCCAAGGCTATGATTACACTGCTGCGAAAAAATGTAAGCTGCCTTCTCAAACAGAGAAGAGGGGGAACTTTTCTTTATTTCATATCGCTTTGGGGTGATGGGCACACATCGAGGGCATTTTGTATGTCGTTTTCTCAGTGGGAGCGGATCGAAAAAGATGTATTTATGGGACATACATAACAGGTTATTTGTTACGATATCCCCTCACAGAACTCTCCTATACTTTCGCTCAAAAGCCAAGTGAATGCAAACAAATTTCGCTTTCCCTAATGACCGTTTCAGAGACCTCAACACAAACCATGCAGTGCCCGTTCAATATGGCACTACAGTCCCACCAAAACTACTTCTGCAGCCACAGTTTCGAGAACTTCCTTCCCAGTCTCAGCTCGACATTCAAAAGACCATTACTCAGCATACCAGTGCAAGGCATTATGAATTCAAGAAGTCAGTTTAATATTTCATTATAAATTCGCCGACTGCAATTTCTAAATCACTAAAAACGGATGAAAATTTGACTAACTAATTCATGGCGTGGCATTTCATGAATTCCAAAGGACCCGATGTAACCCCGTCCGCTATTTTGCGTCAGCTACAACTAAACAAAACAAGCAGAAAAATAATTATTAATTTATTCACAACTCGGTTGTGTCACTGAAACATGAGTTAATTAATGTTAATTAATCTAGGACACTACCGAAATCACTCGGCAAGAAAATTAGGCAGCGCCAAGGAATCGCACAACCCACTGGGGCGCAATTTTTCTTTTCTTCGCGAATTACACTGCAAAGGGAACAAATAGCAAAAAATATATAACACAAACATTTGTCTTCATTCATTCACTCAATTATCCAACAGCAGCAGTAGCAGCGGCACCTACCCCCGTGGGAAAGTGGCAAAGGACATTTAAGACAAATGGAGGAATCGCTCCGTCGAGCGTGAAATCATAATAAATTTCTGGCATAGTTCCATGTTCTGTTCCCGGCCAAATTAGTTACACAATTAAACATGACTTAGACGGGGAGCAGCAGAAGCAATACTACTCGTACTCGTGTTCGAGTCGGAGTCTCTCTTGGGGTGCTGATGTTTAGCATGTAGATTGTAGAAGGAGCCGAAAAGAAAGCACCGCATTAAATGCCCTGCAAAGAATGCAATTGACACCGAGCGGGAAAGGTTTGGGAGTGGGTTGGCGAACAGGACAAGTACAATACGAATGGCTGTTTAAAGGGAGGGCTTCACCTATAGAGATGATATATGTGTGTGTGTTCAGAATGTCGTGTCAACAGGCTATCGACTCAACAGGAATACGCTCCTCGACATAGGCGACCATATGTCGGAGGTAAGGCTCTTATGAGGCACACTGGTTGTGGGTGCTATATACAAGCACGCTTGACACAAGGGATATACTTATGCATGCAGAGTGTACACAAATCATACAGATAAGTGACTACATGAATATGATGATGAAGGCTAAGAGCATTAGGGGATCAAGAAAGCTTTCTTCTTATAAAACAGCCGCAAATAAAGGGAGACGCAACGGATACATTGTCCAGATCGGAAATCGGAGTGGGGAGGTGACATTATAATGTTCGAGCAGTTTGAAACTGATATTCTGATGTAGCTTGTGGGGTGGGGAGGCGTCATCGGCTGAAGGAACTTAAATCACTTTACAAACTTTGGGAAGAAAATCGATTTTTTCATAGAAAATTTTATAAGAGGAGCGAAGACATGAAAAACAGTGACTCTCGCGTGATGTTATTGTTGGCGGCAGTCCCCATCGAAGGCAGGCTAGAGAAGGTTTTCAGTTTGATAAAATACAGCCGTAATATATGCGAAAAACATGCAAGTCGTGATGGACTACCAACGGAGCTGAGCGGGCACTTCCACTTGCTCAGATCTCACGCAGAAAACTCCACCATAGGTTAGGATTGATGGCAATTATAATCAACACTGAGTCCCAAATCATCGCATAGGAACAAGGCCTTCGAAACTTGTGCAAGACTAATTTTTTTCTGTTTGCGCAGGTTTGATTATATTTCGCAGTACCAAAGAGGCATTTTCGGAAGCCAATTTGAAGGTAAGCAGATGCCAAAGTGCTGTTATTTGTGATACAACCTCGTGCTAAAAAGAGCAGCTCAAAGAAGACATTTCTTGGATAAGCCGATAACCTTTGAAGAGAAAGGATTAAAAAAAATCGATTCTGCTTTCCATTTTTACTTAATATAACAAGGAAGACCGAGCCTCCTTTTCAAAGACCAAGCCGTTGCGGATACCAGGTCGCAGGGGTATAATGCTGCAGTGTCTCAAACGAGTCGGGAGCTCTTTAAGTGGATATATTTGAAAAAAAATATTTTTACCATTCCACAAGACTGTGGCCCGTTTCACTTTAAGAAATGCCTGTCTCCTTTCACATTAGCCCATCAAATATGTCTGACAGAAACGCGTTAACGCGTAAAGAGCCACCGGCCTAATTCGCGTATGTCAGAAAAATTTAATTTTCGAGACAAGCCTTGAAGAAAAACAACAGAAAAACAAACCAACAATTGAAATCAAAATTCTGGTAAACTTCTGCTTACACTTTGGCATTAAATCACCCGAAATTTATCTCCAGCGGATTCGTGTTGTTGGTGCTGGCGCAAACTTTTGGCTCTCTCCCATCGACCTTGGTGCTGTTTTGCGCTCCACTCCTCACTAAATATATACATCCTCATTTGTAAGTATAATTTCGTAGGAATAAATCATTGCATATCTTTTCAACTCAACAGAGATTTCGGTTACTTTTCATGTTTTCCCTTTTGGGAGTGAGATAGACGCCTTAGCTGGTAGATAATGTATCTCTTTTGAATGAGATATATTCGCAAGGACTTGTGTACACAAATTCCTTTGAGAGAAATTATTATCATCGTCCCGGTTAAAAATGCGGCAAAGTCAAAAGTGTCTCCCTGAAGGAGAGGCTACAATTTCGAGTTGACATACCCTTGTCTGCGACGGCAGAATAATTTCCATACGCAAGTTGGGGTATTTCGACACAAATCGAAATCGATTGAATGGCAATTTCGACCACAGCGCACAATGGGTGTACACCGAAAACCGC
The DNA here is from genome assembly GCA_948293265.1 of Cheilosia impressa. Classification (NCBI taxonomy): domain Eukaryota; kingdom Metazoa; phylum Arthropoda; class Insecta; order Diptera; family Syrphidae; genus Cheilosia; species Cheilosia impressa. Next base: position 50,944,665 of record OX411884.1, on the reverse strand, counting down.
ACTAAATTTCCACATTATTACTTAAACAGAAAACCCATTCACACTCATTTGTGGCCGGTGACCTCATATACACAAAGCCACCGGATATCGGTCTCATTTTCATCTGGTCGTAAATATATTCATATAGGTGGGTTATGGACATGAGAGTTGAGAGTGTCGCATTCGCATTCCAAAAACACTGGTTGTCGATTCGAACATGGAATCTAGTTGAGATGTTATCTTTCGCACAGAGGTCGGCATGTGTGCATATGCCAGGGCGAAAGGAAATTGAATATGTATTTTCATTTAGATGGGGACGTGTTCAAAAAATCAAACGGAATGATATTTGTTGAAGTAGGGCACAACGCGCCGAAGAGTATTTTGAGTGCGAATCAGAAGATATGCATCTGCAGTTTGAGGGTAATTGCCTTGCGGCTTAAATTCTGCCAGGTGGCACCTGTCGGAATGAGAGGAGAAAAAATTAAATAGTTTCCCATAGTGCTAACATGAATATGAGGTTTACTTGGAACTTGGTGATATTTCAAGTTGGAAGCGAGCGGGTTTAGTTAGATTTTCGAGGTTCCTGCTGGTGACTTCGGCCGTAAATTATGTTTATATGATGCGGCTTTTGTCAAATTTACAATAATGAGAACAATATTGCCTTTTTGGGTAAAAGGCAATGTTCGTCCGTGTGTCTCACCAAACTTCACAAGTACCTATTGCAATGATTTCGCTGAAAACAAAGCAATTTCTTTTCATAAATACTCGCAGTGTTTGGAGAGCGTTTAGAATAAAACCCGTAAGCTAGAGCTAAGTTTTTCCTAATCTTGGATTTATATCTAATGTCAACGGCAATTATTTTAAGCAGTAAGCTGAGTCCGTTGAAGATCCCTTTACAGAGAAAAATGTACAGAGTTAAGTATGTCAATGTAAGAAAATGTACAAATTGCAAATTGGAGATTGCCAAATTGAGACGTTATCACAAACAAATATATTCCTCCAAAAATTAAAAATTTATTAACAACGAAAACATGGGCCAGAACACGTTTTTTTGACACGTGCCGTCGAAAAACGCATGAAGAAACGCTTAAAAACGCGTCAAAAACAAACGTTAAAAAACGCGTGAAAAAACGCCTTCAAAAACGCGGCAAGAAACTCGTCAAAACAAGCGTTTCTCATCCTGTTACCTGTAAAACTCACGGATACTGATGAATGGCCAGAGACCTTAAAATAAATAGTTGGCGCAACAGGTCGGTAGGGACAGTGGACCTAAGCTTCTCACCACCATTCGTTTTGTGTGAGTTTTTCATTTTTGGGACGAATGGAAGGGATCTACAATTTTATGCCGAGTCCAAACGGCTAATTGAGAAGCTTCTTCATGACAGTTATACTCTCGGATGTTTGTCAGACGTTCGCGAGAGGTGGCGCAGTGGAAAAAAACATTGAGTTGGAATTTGGGTTTTCTCGGGATTCGAACCTGGGACCCCTCGCTTAGTAGTCCAACACACTAACCACTAAGCCACTGCACCTTAACGGATGCCGAAATATTGAAGTTTTTGTCTGATAGACGAATTTCGTATGGCTACCTATTGCGTTTGACTGTCATTCTATGCATTTGACATTTGACAGTCCTCTAGTCATGCGGATATTGGTTCATATTATATTTATATGATGGAGTATCCAATGTACCAGGTTTATATACTCTGTTCATTTTATATTTTCAGTACAGGCCTTATGGGAAGCTCTTTTTTCTACCAATGGTGCCTGTAGATACTCTCACGGCACTCAATCACAATAATTGCGACTGAAACAAAAACCAAGCCAAGCTCACTATGGCAACCATGTGAGAGCTTAAAAATGGAGACAGCTTATTAAAATCCATAATAGTAAGGGTGAAAGGCAAATAGCCTATCTTCCCTGTACTGAAAATATAAATTGAACAAAGTATAGTTAGCTTGTGGTTGAGTTCACTTTTCTCTTCAAGTTTCCCCATGAGAATCAAGAAAACATCCTTTCATAAGCAAGGAGGCGAATTAACCAGATTTTGTTGTTAAATTTTGGAAGAATTGCCGAAAACCCATATCCCATACACGCAAGTCGCAACAGCGATCGCTTAACAACAGAAAACCACATTCATTAGCCGACTTCCATGTGCTACAGCCACCAGTCGAAGCATAACTTTGAATCGAAATCCAGACATAAAACGAAATTCCCCCAAGCTGTTGAGAACTCTTGAAAACCACAAGCCCCAGAAATGTTGGTTCCACTTAAATTTTCGACCGACAAAAATAACTTAATTCAATTTGATATTTTCAAAATTCAGTTATGAGAAGTATTCCCGACCGAAATCCCTTCACAGCCAACTCAAATATTTGTTTTGATAACAAGACCTCGCCGGCGAGTTCCCCCTGCCAAAGGATCGTTGGCGTAGGGAGGAGAGGTGAAAAATGCTTTCAATTAGTGTCAATATTAGTCTAAAGGTTTCGTCGAATTTGTGTGGATAGGTATCCATCTAGTCCGTTCGTTTGTTAAGTAAACTAGTCAACACGTCAATAGCTCTATGCGACCATCAACCCTTTCAAAGGATTTTCAGCTTAAGCAAATTGATTCGACCCCAAACGGAAATCAATTTCCTTCCATGCAAAGCTAAATTTCTCGAAATGTTACTTATTTACCTTTCGCAGCTTCTCCGCTGCCACCGCCGCCGCATCCATAAGCCAACATTTTGATGGTGAGATGCCAAATAGGACGATGGGCAGCTCTCTCTCACTCTCTCTGTCTTTGTATTCTGTGTGCCAGGCAAATTCAAATTGATTAAAGTTTAACGTCGTAAAGATATTCAAGGCACGTAGCGCGTCTACAAAATTTCAATCTGCTTAATTTCATCGTTACCCCCAGTCAGTCAGTCAGGAGGAGTAGAGTGTGTGTCCAAACAAAGTATAGGCAAAACCCTATACCCTCATATATATTAGAGATGTTCACTCTCGGCCGAAGAGGGTGGCGATTTCGGGTGCTGAATCTAATGCGAGAATGCTGTCAACAGGATTGGTACAGGTGTTTGTTCTGCGCGCTATACCTATTCTCTTAATTGGACACCGATCCCTTCTGCTCTGGGGCTACGCTACATGTGTGTGTGACTGTGTGCGATATAAATATTTGAACGCTCTCATAAGGAGAGACGTTAAATATGATTACAGCTTTTACGGTTAGGTTAAGTAATTCTATCTTATAGACTTACGATTAGGTTTAGGCGCACATACATGCCCCCCCCAAAATAAATGATTTAGTCCGCCTAATTGCTTCAGCACTTAAAGGTGAAGGTGTATCTGTGTATCGCGTAAAAAAAAACAAAAGAACAATCACATCTGAGAACGCCGGCAACTGTCAGGTGAGTTATGTACTGTCCTCGTGGCGTGGTTGCAGGTATAAATAAGTCAAATGCACTGTACCCAGCGCGACAAAAGAAAGTTTTCACTACATAAAAGCGCACACAAAACGCGGAAATAGCAATAATAAACTGCTCGGAGGCAAGCACACTTGGCTAAAAAGGAAAGCACGACGACAAAATGGGGGTGCGATATATAGAAGGGTTGTTGTTGAGCAAGGATAGTAGGTCAGAAATTGGAGGGAGGACGTCTTTGGCCGTTCTCAAGAGGAACGTTATTGTAAAATTTATCGCACAAAGCTATATAGCCAAGCAGAGAACTACTCCCAGTGTCGGCTATTAAAGGAAGGGATAAGTAAAGTTCTTTTGGTAATAATGAGGTCACGAGGTGGATGGCTAAATGGATAGAAAGTCTACCCGGAGAAAATTGTTATTCGCGAATGCATTTCGGAAAAGTGGGTTTTATGTAGTGGACATAATCCAATTTTGTGCATGAAATGGAGACTGTGTGCAGAGGAGTCTTGCGATACCCTTTAGCAGAAAATAACTTAGATTTGTGACTTGTCAAGAGCAAGTGCAAGAAAAAAACAAAAAACAGTCAGCCTGGATGTATTTATTGAACTGGGATACGATGTCTTTGGGGGCATGTTTCTCATTAGGGGTATCGTTGGATATTAGAGAGCTCTCAATAAGGGGAGAACTGTTTGACATTTTTAGGCATGTGTCGGTGCAGTTTCTCAAAGGTTAGTGGTTTGGAGGGGTCCCATGATTGAATCCCGATAAAACCCAAATTCCAAATTATGGTTTTTTTTAAATGCGCCACCACTCGCGAATGTCTGACGAACGTCTATCATGAAAAAGCTTCTCAATTGGCCGTTTGGACTCGACATAAAATTGTAGATCCATTCCATCCGTCCCAAAAACGAAAAACTTACACAAAACGAATGAAAAGATGAAAAGCTAGGCCTACGAACCTGTTGCGCCAACTACAGGGTGCCGCAAGGCGCCAAGCGGGGGGGAGTGGTCGGCTGTGGGTGCAGAGTGTCTCATTTTTTAGGGGACTTCCTGAAGTTTCATCTACGCCGCAGTCAGTCGACATCATGCATTGGACGAAAGAAGAGAACGCGCAATTGGCTGCCAGGCTTACTCTTCCAACGGTCGTTCCATGATTTCCACTCAACGTGCTTTCCGTACTTGCTTCAACATCCATCTCGCAGGCAATATTGGAGTGATCACAATCCACGTAAAATTCATCAGACGCCACTGCATTGTGAACGTGTCACCGTATGGTGTGCTGTTTCGAGAGTAGCGATAATTGGTCCTTACTTTTTCGAAGAAAACGAGCGCACTCTTACGGTGAATGCAGCTCGTTACAGAGAGATGATTGAAGAATTTTCCATCCCAAAACTCGATGAACTGGACCTTGGTAATGTGTGGTTTCAACAAGATGGAGCCACGGCCCACACAGCACGAGCATCGATGGATCTTTTAAGGGAACATTTCCCCGATCGTCTAATCTCCTTGAGGGGTGACCTTACGTGGCCCGCGCGATGTTTCTTTATGGGGTTACCTTAAATCTATCGTTTACACCGATCGGCCTCGAACGTTAAATCATCTGAAGGACAACATTCGTGAAGCAATAGCGAACATACCCATCGATATACTTCAAAGAGTTCGGAGGAGCTTCGAAAATCGGGTATCTTAGTGTATCGAAAACGGAGGCCATCACTTGTTCGATATCATCATAAACAAGAATAAACAAGTTTTGTAACGGTATGTCCACTACTTTTGGTTTTATTTCCTTTGAAAATCAGCAGGTTTTCTTGGTGCACCCTGTATTTATTTTATTTTGTATTTTTATTCTTTGCGTACCTCGTATAGTCAACGCCACCACATTCGCTGCACTTTTCATTGACATTAAGATAATTATCCCATTTTGAATGCAACCGATGAATATTTTCCACCACTGGACCAGAAGCCGCCCTGCCCACTCAAGTAAACACGCCCGTGTTTTGTTTCGCTGCATTTTTAAAATTGTTTACACAAAATTTGTGGTTTTTCAAACGCAAACAATATGAATGCCTCCGAGTTCCCAAGAAGCCTCACGTATGCATTTACCCTTGTAATCATTCTCTGATTCCCTCCATCATTAAAATCAATTATGCCCATAAAGGATATGCCCACCAAATAGGGTATAATGTAAATTTAATTGATTTATTAATAAACAACAACCTTCCATTAGGTGTGGACTCGTTTTTCGCCGGTTTTTTTTTGTTTGCTTCTTTTTTTTGAAATATGGAACGCAGCACGTCCAGCGAAGGACCAGAAAATGGTGAATAATGTATATTAGGTAATAAATCCTAAAAATCTTTTTCGGCTACTCGCAAGTAGGTATATGTATAAACATAGACACACTTATTCTTGAATCTCCATTTAGTCAAAGTGGGCAGAGGAAAATTGTTGGGACAGTATTTACGATATATAGTTGTATGGAGGATGATTGAACGTGCCTGGAATTTCTGAATTAATGAAATAAAAGACTTGGCCAAAATCGAGGAGGAGTCGGTGTATATATACTTTGTTTAACAAACGGCTGTTTGTGTACGCTGGTATGTAGGCGTTTAATCAAATTGAAAGGGAAATTCTTTCGTCAACAATGGAGCGGAAAAGAATGGCAGCCGTATAATTCCTCCAAGTGGTGCTTATAATGTAGAGAACTGCTATGGCTGTGCCAGATGACACTTGAGAGAGTCAGAGTGGATTTGAACATAAACGTAAAGAAGTGCGGGCCTGGTAGGAAGTTAATTTTTTTGTTGGATACATAAATCTGTGCGGAGGGTGGATGTAGGTTGTCACGATTGAATTCAGTTACTTTGCCAATAAGTTTGTGAATAAGCAAACACGTCACACTGGCACGCGAACACCGAATTAGTCCGTAGATATCTAATGGACCACAACTCCAAATAAAGGGCAGAAGCTGGCCTTTAATTAGTCGATTTTAAAGCATCAATTCAACTGGACATTCGCATATAGTCAGAAAAGTCCAACCTTCTCTGTAAAACTAGTGCAGAGGTTGTATGTGCGCAACAAATTTCAGACTAAATGGCATCAAAGTATGTGGCGTACATCTGCGATACGATTTTGTATGGCATTTCTGACGCATCTTCTATTTTTTCTAAGTACCTTTACCCCTTGAGATCACAAGAAAAAGAGCTCAAATTTAGTACATGTGTACCAGAAAAAATATCGTTGTCAGGTCTACACTTTCCATCGACTTCTTACCGACGGTGGGTAGCACTGGCACACTTTCTAGTAATAATCCACCTCCTCATAGGGACAATCAGAATAGTTAAAATTTAGGACATGAGTACTAAGCAAAACTGCGATTCTCGGTCTTTAATTTCTATTACTCACGCACCTTCTTTCTATTTCAATCCTAGCCGATATTTGGCTCAAATTTAGTACAAGTGTACTAAACCAAATCGCAATTACAGGTCAGCTGTTCGAACTTAACCGCTTTTCTTGGCATCTCTGATGTGATTTTAAATTGTTAATACCTCCTAACTATTATACAACCAAAAGCTCAAATTAAGTAAGAGAGTACTGAGTACTAAAAAATAGCAATCGGTGTTCTATGTTCTAACAAATAATGGGCGTCACTCGGGCATTCCCTATTTCTTTATCATCTATAATTTTTAGTACATGAGTACTAAACCGGAATGGCGGGCTTATACTTCCCATCACCGACACTTGATATTTTCATTTCTAACTCTAACCGATGCTGGGCACAACTCCGAATATTTTTAGAACCTCCTTTTACAAAAAAAATATAAAATTTAGTACTAATGAGTACAAAAATAAATGACATTTGGCGCTCTACATTTCAACCGATAATGGGCGTTACTAGCGCATTTAATATTTTTTTATCATCCCTCATTTTTAGTTAATGAGTACTAAAAAAAATATACTTCCCATCCCCGACACTAGATATTTTCATTTCTAATTCTATCCGATGCTGGGCACTAGTGGCGGTTTAGAATAATTTTTAAAACCTCCTAATTAGTACAAAAAACTCAAATTTAGTACCTTCATGAGTACAAAAACCAAAAGACGAATGGCGTTCTCAATTCCAATGAGTACTAAAAAAAATAAATACTTTCCATTGCCGAAACTAGATCTATTTTAAACAGATTCAGTTGGTAACAAGCGCTCTGTGAAGGCGACATAGGTAACCTTTAAATACAAAGCAAGACCAACTGTCTTAGGGAAGCGATTAATTGAATGTAGCTCCCTTTTTAAGTGTATACTTATTTTTGTTAAAGGGCGCCCATCTAATTCAGACTTCGCTTAAGCGCTTCAAAGAGTGCAATATCCCCTTTCGCATTGAAAAACCGACATAAGCTGCTTCTCCCGATGTGCAAGTACTCTCCACAGCACACGAGTAATACTACAAAAACTCCTTTGACATTACCACAACCATGCTATACACAAAAACTAATTTAAGATTAGATTCAAAAAAAAAATCCTTGTATAGCGTGCTAATGGCCACAATAAATAAGACACTATTTTCTCCAAATATCCTGCAAGCAAGGCAAATCTCCTTTATTGCCGTTGAATGGGTCTTTCCTCTCGATTGCTTCGCATAGGTGTACTTTAATGTAATTTCATACCCCATTCACTCAACCGCACTTAATGATTCTCGGTCCTTAAAGTAGGTATACGCTCTTAAGCACTTACCCAGATGGAACCTTTTATAGAAAATTGCTGCCTTAATTTTAAACTAAACAACAAAAAATCTTAACAGCACACCAGACATGCTGCACTATATACTTCAGAGGCAAGTAAATCCTCAGATATATCTCTGCGGCACCTGTGTTTCGATGTACATTCTGTGGAGCAAATATCATGAAAGCCTACACCGAAAACGTACCGAAATAGCTGAAAATTACTTTTGTTTGATGGAAACGTGAGTCGAATAAATGGATAAAAACGTTAGCGTCCCTTTTGTGTCAACCGCTAAGGACATGATGGAAATACACGTCTGAAATGAATGCTTGTGTGTCTGTGTATGCTCGAAAAGTATGTCGCTTCTACATCTCTGGAGCAGAGGCACGCGTACAGCGTACACGTGTAAGTGCACGTCATCCTATATGGCACAGAACCGAACAGAATTAGACGTGAACTTACTTGGATTTACTCAACCACCCCCTCCCGGCCCAGATATATGAGTTCCTCCAGTATGGGGATGCCAAGCCAATGCCAACCGGTGTGATGCTTTCAGTTTTATTAATGAAATTCCTTTCGTAAGACCAACCGGCAGGAGCATAACCAGACTGCCATCAGCCATCACCCAGTGAGGTGGAGTTGAGAGCTTTACGCTCCGAGTCTGACTGTGAGTACCGAGTTAGGGAAACACGAATTCAATTTATGCTTAAGGAGCAAGCATTTTGTAAATTCCGAAAATGTTTTCTCATCTTTTTGGCCTAATTGGATTTCGTTTTTGGAGCACGCATTTCGAGGATGCGCCTACGTGCGCTAACGCTTCAAATAAAAAAGGTTTCTCATTTTTATTGTTTATGAATTGGATTAATCTGTTGTGGCCCATAAAGGCGCGGCACAGGGATTTACACAAATTATACATCCCTTTATGGAATGGTAGTTTTAATTAAATATTTTCATGCGTCACAGATTCAGGACACGACGCGACGCATGCTGGGTTTTATTACGCCGTGTGTGTAATGGAAAATGTTTCTCAGGAGGATACACAAATTGGGCCTGTAAGTGTTGGAGTCGTTTAGATTTGTAGTTTGGAATTTGTTTTGGAGCCTTAACAGGTAAGGAAGACGCAATGGATTGGGTTGCGGAAGGGAGGCCTAGCCATTTATTTTTATTCAATTAAAGATGAAAGTGCCCGCGTATGACTAATTTACTCTCAGATGGTTCAAGTCTTCAAGGTGAGGCATAGAAAAACCTCTAAAATACGGATCAGAGTAGAATTAGTAAATAAAGGTTCGGCGGTGGCTTATGCTAAGGTTTTGGTCAACATTTTTCTACGACTAAATGTAGGGAGCACTTATTCAAAGGAAATACAGATTTTATGCAGACCTGTAGGACATTCCTATCCTCAAGGCCTTCTGAAACTGCCATCCACACTTTTCTAGGGCCGAGAGCAACTATTACTTTATCCCTAGTTGCAAAGCGAATCTTACTTATATTGTATTGCCACTCAGGTCGGGGTGGACCTCTATTCTCATTCATTCGCTACATCAGTTCGCGCAAAGTCTTTGTACAGCCATCTTTTTCAATGCACTTCCAACTAGTTCAAGTCCCCTTCCATTTGGGCGCTTTCACATGCGGTGGGCATCGACCGAGACTACTTGTTGGTTGTGGAACTACCGGGGCCTGAAACCGCATTAGTGGTTGCCTATTCGACAACTGGTTTCCGCCACCAAAATCACGTTTCCCTTTGCAGCACTCAACATTTGCGACGTCGCCGTTTTCCATATTTCTCTCACTCCCTACATGGATGTTATATCTCCGCTGTATAGCATTTTAATCACCTGTTCAAGGTCCGAACATTCCAAGTGCAACTCCGAACGTCTTTGTAATTTTCCATTTGCAGAATCTTCAACATCAAATCCATCCCCAACCTCAGAGGCTCTTGATCTCTTCGTAATTGCTGCAGTTTAACATTATTGCATAGATGGACTTACGATACCTCCACCTCCAGGGACAATCCCTGGAGAACTGGTTCTCATAGCTGTCCATCTGGGAATGCAATGAAACGATTCCATTTCCTTCATTGCGCAACTACTTATACGAACGCATTTGTATATTTGTCCACAGCCATCCCCCAGCACACGATAATTGAAAACTCGGCCAAAATGGAATCAGAGATGGACTCAAAGATATGGCATATCAATCCGATGGAACACAAACACAACCGATAGCATTCTGCCTCGAATGCAATCCTATTTGCTGTCTTCCATATATCCACCAGTTTGTTGGTCACTCTCGGCATATACCACATCGATACAGCTGGCACTGTGCCAAAACAGATGACCGATATGGACTTCTTCATCAGAATTATACAGCTTTTTTTGTAATGTAAAGAAAAATAATTTGGCACAGCTCTTGGTTTGGACGATGATGCGAGCATACATGCGGGCAGTTTCCCTAAAATCCGATTTTGGTTCAGTTTTGATTTTGGCCCGAATCAATAAACTCCTTACATCACTGCTGTTCGTCTTCCCCCCCTCTGAATGCACATTTCCTTGCCAAGAGTCCTTAATTTCACATTCACTCTCTCGAAAACATTTAGCTCCATGCTTGCTGCACTTAGGAAGCCATCAGTGGGGAGTTTGCTGCGATGAAAAAAACACTCTAGAAACAGAAACAAATCTGAATCACTTTAGCGAAAAAAAAAGGATAATTAACGGAGTCTACTTGGGTGCGCGCACAAAAAACATCCTGTATCGGGTATCCGACTTAATAGCTTTTGGGAGGAGTTAATTGCAATCATTAGTATTCGTCCAGATAACTAAGATAAATCTATTTTTATTGTTGAGCCCTCTTTGTTGAGTTTTCGCTTTACTTGGCTGTGATGTTCAAGATTCTTGTCTGTGAGACGGAACAAAAAAACGAGAAACTGACATTTTGTATAGTTTTGTTTGCATTTAAGTTAAAGTTAAGGAAACACCCCAGACCCCGGAGGATGTATACGGTGTTTACTTGGAGGTTGGCTTCTCGAACTGCCAATACGAATAACAGTTTGACAGCTGACAAGTGATTTCGGCTCACTTTGGTTTGCCGTTCATTGGTGAGGACTTACGGGCAGAAGTTGTAGGAACGTCGAAGGGAACTGTTTTTCAAGTGTTTAGTGTTCACGGTAATGAAAAATACAAGAAAGAGGATGCCCCAGAACTTGCTAAGGGTTCTTCTGACAAGACGCCTTCTCTGCCTTTAGGCCACCTTATAAAAGGCGGGCACACCTTTTATGGCAGGTAACTGGAAGACCTCTTATTCTGTCTGTCTAGTAAACGGGCTTTAAGTTTTCCATCAGAGCACTGCGAGGATTTTCAAATTCAGTGAGGGCCGTTTGCTCATACGACTCTTAACGATTTAAGTTCTATTTAAATACTTATGGGCTACTTTTTTTAGGGCATTAACTGTCACATATGAGTTTATGTGGAACTTAATTCGCTATGAGTCGTATCAGCAAACGGCCCTGAGTTGTGTAAGGCTTTTCTTATTAATTGTGTCAAATAGCGACGAAAAGAACCATAAACGCGGGAACACCAATGGCTGTCAGTCTGGCAGTGTAAATACAACTCAATGGGTTGCAATGTCAGTATAGTGTCTCCAGGCCAGAGTCGGTGCGGATTATAGAGGGTCCAATCCTTGCTGAGTTTTCCACTACACAATTAAGCCATAGGTTCGAAGTTTTGATTTCATTTGTTATCCTCTTCAAAGAAGAATTTCTATAAGAGGAATGTGGCCTACAAACGTCTTGATGCTACCCCAGTTGGATAGCAGAAGACTCCAACTGAGTACACCTATATCCTGGGCAAAATGTCACAATGTTTCACCATACCTCTGTAGTACTAAAATGGTTCTTTAAAGGCTCTTGAAGCAGACTCAACCCAAAGGGTATCCAAATCGTTTCCGTAAAAAGCGGCATCTTGGTAGCACTTGTTAATATCTCTAACTCAATTAACTTTCAGTAACCTTGAACTTTCTTCTTATTTTTTTAAGGAACTGTGTCTTCAACAACGACACGGCGCATCCGGACTTGGAAAACTCTGAGCTAGGGAAATTTTGATACTTCCGACATCTGAGCTCTCAGAATTCGCTACATCCTTTACAATACTTCGCATCCTTTTGCTGCTTGATTTGATGCCTCCATTATACGCTTTAAAATGTACATAACCCAAGAAACACCCTTCAACCACTCACCCTTGCAGGGCGGTTAAAAAAGAATGAACAAATTTAAAAAGAAAAAAATTCTCAATAAAAACCAAAGATCGTCATCAGACAAACAATTGCCGCCATTATTATCCCTTTCTTATTTTTCTGCTGTCCTTTCAATTGTTTTGGGGTCGAGAACGCCCTAGGTGTTGTGCTCTTTACCGTCGTCTTTCTTTATTTTCTGTCTCTTGGTTTAGCAAAAAAACGTCTAAAGGCAAAATTCAAAAGTTCTCAAAAAAAAAAAATACGCATTAATACCTTTTCTTTTTTTTGCTGTGCCCCGATAACAACACAACAAAGCGAAGGAGGGCGCTGCTATTGTGAAATCTCGTTTACCCTTTATCGGTGTTTCTTTAGAATTTCATGCCATCAATCTAGTTGAAAGTTTCCCAACCGCTGAAGTGTAAATTAAAATTTAAATACTGTTACGCGCCGCTCATGGGGTTGACAATTTTCGCTTTAATTCCCCTTTATCCTTATGAAATTTTAGTATACGGAAAACTTCCTCCTTTGGTTGACAGTTTGGGTTCCTAATCTCATTTGCTGTTAATGAATATTGAGCCCCCCCCCCCGAGGATGTTTTCGGAAACCTGAAAGGGGATTTTTATACCGTGTATATGGTTAACACTAGGAATAAATGGCGGTAGCCAATTGAACCTTTTTCGAAGCCAACCCTGTCATTAGGGGTCATGTGGATAGAGTTGAATTCGAGAGCAGTCTGTTAAAGTGATACATGTTGCCACAGTTATAATTTTCAAAATTCCATTCAAATGCGGAGAAAAATAAATGTCTTTGCCCTTTCATCCGAAGAAGAAGCAACCACCCCCTCGTCGACCATCTTTCACAATCAGGACAGAGAGGACTCTGTCTATACAATCCGCTAGAGAGTTATAAATCTCTGGTACTTCTAAACATGAATAAAGGAAGGAGCAATAGAAATGGCAAATGCCTCTGAGCGTTGAACGAGAAGCCCATAAAATGGCACGGAAGTATTTAGTATATCCAACAAGCAGCCAGGGGTATTTAAAGCTGGAGCGGCTATTAACATCAGAGTGAGTATTAGAGGTGTTTTTAGGGACTCGTTTTTTTTACTGAAAGTCATATGAACGTTCATACTGATGTGCTGATGGGTTTCACGCCACTGAAGGCCATTAGTTCTAAAAAATTCCTTAGGGACTCAAAGGTAGTCAAAGCTGCTGTTGTCAGTCTCTTTCACACCTTTTTCATAACTGGATTCGATTTGAAATTGGACTGCAGTAGCATTGTGGTAAAAATGGGCAAAAATTAGGACAACCCATCAGTGACATGATTTCCCTTTAGAAGGACATAATTTTGTTATTCTTATGCTCCCCATGCAAATCGCAAATACTTTTACAGCAGTAGCACTGAGATTTGCCGTTTAAATAAAAAACTTTCTAGTCATGTCCGTCTAACAGTCAAACACTCAAGGCGAAAGCTTTTAATGGCTTTGTTTATTCTACTCGGTATTTTTTTTTTGCCAGTTAGCAATTTATGCAAGGCAAACTGATGTAAACTTATTACCATCGTGATGAGAGCACAAACAACTTGGGAGGAAATTTGAAATAAAGCGATTTAGCTGACTAATTTGTTTTTGCCAAGTTGGAGATAGTCTCTTGGCTGGTGGCTATCCAGTATTACCTACCTATTTAAGTGACAATTTGAAATGTGGTTAGAAAAAGAGCACATCCGAGGGTTTGAAACCGTGTTGCAATGATACCTGGTTGCATCTAGGAGCCGTTGCCAGGAACCAGAACTATGTGAGGTTTTTTTTTTGGGTCGACTTTTATGTTACTTATATATTTTGTCAAGCTGTTTTTCATTTAGGTTTTGGCTCATTTATCGGCGCGTTCTTTTTACCGTTTTATGGGACATTTTTTGGGATGTCATGTATTGGAGCTTTCTTAAATCCTCTTATGGAGAACTTTTTAACACGAATTTTTCCATGGAGTTCTTGGCTCATTATGTGTGAGTTCTGTGACATATTTTGAGAGGTTTTTTGCTCATTTTTGATGGTGTTTCTTGGGTTATTTATCGGTGCATTTTTGAAGCGTCTTTTGGAGAACTCTTTGAGACGATTTTGTGGCCGTTTTTAATAATTTTTCGGGCGTTTTTTAATTGTTTGATGGTGTTTTTTTTTGAGAGGTTTCTCAGCCATTTTCATAGACTTTTTGAGCCATCTATCGGGGCATTCTTACAGCGTTTCATGGAGCAGTTTCTGAAACGTTCTTTTTGCCGTTTTTCATGAACCTATTGGGTCATTTATTGCAGAATTTTTTGGCCACTTTTTTATGGCCTTTTTGAACCATTTATAGGGGCGTTCTTTAACCGTCTTAAGGGACATTTGTTTGAGACGTTTTTTCTGCCGTTCATGGACATTCGAAGACATTTACCGGGGCATTCTTGGAGCGTTTTATGAGCAGTTTTTGATACGTTTTTTCAGCCGCTTTTCATAGACTTTCGGAGTCTATGGCGTCATTTTTTGGCCGTTTTTTTATGGATTTTGAGAGCAATTTTCGGGTTGTTTTTTAGCCGTCCTATGGAGCATTTTCTGTGAGCTTTATTTAAAATGGATTTTGGGTAAATTTTCAAAACGTTGTCTACAGAATTCTTGGAACGTTTTTCCGACCATTTTCCTGAGCGATTTTTTTTAGCATTTTTGTCTCATTTTTAGCGATGCGCTAGTTCAATTTAATTTACAATTTCCACAATAGAAAAACTTGTATGCTAAATCTTTTGATGCCAACAAAAAGTATAGAAGGTAAAAGAGTTCTGTGGCCTCTTATCAAAATGCAGCAACCTCTTCTTCATTTAATGTTTAGATGTCAAGGAAAGTCACGGCTTCTTTAATATTTCAATCGTTCATACTAAAGACATCTGTTAATGAGACCGTATAATTTTAGAACGAAGACCGTGTTCTAGGCACAGAGAAATCATTCGTACCGATTGCATGGACAAAATGTAATTCACTGTTTACCATGACCGCCAAGTTTGCCTAAGATTAAAAATAGAGTCAAGGAAATTTTATAATTGTAGTAAAAGACATTGCGTCAAAATTTTCACATTTTTTCCAATTAAACTTATTAAAAAAAAACAGAAGTTAGGTAGTAAGTTTTGAGGAGCTTAAAGTATGGACTTCACACCACTGCATTTTTTCGCCATTTCTAAAAACGCGATAACCCCCGAATGGTTTGTTGCAGCAACAACTTTTAAAGTGACCCCCTTTTTAAGGGGTAAAATATTAAAATGCTCTCCTTCTCTTAAAAGCTAAAACTGCTTAACATATGGCAATAGCGATGGGTTCAGTGATAAAAAATAAACAGAAAATGGACACGTATTTCAAGAATTTTATTTCTGTCCAATAGTTTTTTTTAGGGGGGCAAACTCCCGGGGGCTTTGAATGGGCAAACACATTTTTTTCTTCTTAAAAATGCTCTATACTACCAATGACGAAAGACATATCTCAGCATTTTCTAAAATCGAATCCCCAAGGATTACAGCTTTTGAAGGGAACATTTTTATAGTTTTGAGACTTGAAAAGTTTGTAAAAAAATGCAAAAGATTTATTTCTTATGTCGGTTTTTCACAAATTTCGAGCTCAGGCTATTTTATTTACTTATCTAGGATGTCCTCCGAAACCAGTATTTCCAATTTAAAAACAATTATCTCCAACTTTATGAATTGACACATATTTTGCTTTGCCGGCAGCTAGCACATCATTTCCACTTAACAAGACAAAGTTTGCTGTATACTTCGTAAACCAACATCCACAATGTCAACATCCTTGGCAATGAAACTTCAACTAATCGCAAGTAGATAACCTATGAGTATGGATAGCTGTATCTTACCCATATTTGCTTTTACCTTCGATTACTTTCACATGTGTAAACATATACAAACTTCCTCAAACTAAAACAAATCTCCATCTATTCCAAAACCTCGGTAAGGACAATAACCTCTTGGGCACGTTTCGTATGTACCTCTGCTTTATGTAACGTGCTTTCTACGGTACATGCAGCCTTGAGGAGCAATTTTCTCTGTTATTGTTTTCGTAGGCTCTATCAAGTATACGAAATTCTGAATCTCATTGTAAGGCATCTGAAAATCTCATAAGCTTAACATTATTACACAGCGAAGCGTGTAATTGTAATTAATACCATTTGATTAAAGCAAGAGGAAGGACGACTCATGGTGTGTAAATGGAAAATCCTTCATCGATCCAGAGGATGTTATTCGATCCCGGCGGGGAGCTCGAAATCAAAATTTGGAATGCCTGCTATAAGCGGATTGTGGAAATTTGTCCACAAAA
The DNA here is from genome assembly GCA_948293265.1 of Cheilosia impressa. Classification (NCBI taxonomy): domain Eukaryota; kingdom Metazoa; phylum Arthropoda; class Insecta; order Diptera; family Syrphidae; genus Cheilosia; species Cheilosia impressa. Next base: position 50,928,007 of record OX411884.1, on the reverse strand, counting down.
TCAGTTTGATTGGATCCGGCGATAGGGTGGGACTGGTAGAGCTATGTAATCTACCTTTGAATAGGAATACACATCTGGAAGGCGGTATATGCATGTAATGAGAAATTGCGACGTACCCTAGTTAATGAGCTTAAAGAAAACCTTAAGATGAAATTTTTTGTGTGTTTTCGGGGGATCGAACCTGCGAGTCAGTATTCCATCATTCTAGCCACTGGACCTATACCTACTCGAAGTTTAACTCTGCGATTTGGGCCGAAAATTTCAAAGCTCTGTCCCTAAAATCGTTACAGAAAAGGTTCACCGGGCTATTCAGACACCGAAATGATGGCACTATAAAAATAAATAAAAACCTGGTAGGTACAAAGGGCGCTGAAACTTGTTACTCTCAATCATTATCCTGTACATAATTACGTGAGGCTTTTTCCAACTTCTAAACGAACTTTTAAAAGTCCCTACTCCATCAAGTTGAAACCCCCCCACCTTTGGGTTGGCCTCCCTCGACCTCAATACACTTTTTACGCTTTAGATAATCAAATTGAATGCATCCCTCTGTGACATTAGTGAAAACTATACGACTTCCGTCGACGTAACTTAAATTGAAATTCACTTCCTGTTTGACACATCATCTGCTCTCAACTTAAAAAAAATATAAACTCTGCACGCAAAAAGTTGGTTAATTGAATTTTCATATACGGCACACATCCGTAGGCAACATACAGTACGCCATCGTACTCTGTAGTCAGAACTTTACTACTCTACCTACACCATCTGTTCATACATGTCCTTCAGCACATTGATGGCCCGGATTTGGCAAAACTAATTTTTGAAATTTATTCAGTACGCGAAAGTCAGGCATTCGCGCTACTGTGTCGCCTGCTGTATACCTTTTGCCACATGGCTTTCTAACTTTTAACTGGCAAACCCCGAAATGCATGAGACTTTCCGTTCCGCTGTCCATCAAACTATCGTCACTGCGTCTGCAGTATTTTATAACTACCACCTGCATTTGCATGCGAGGGTCTGTGTATATCTATACCTACCTTCGGGTGGGTTGATGTGAATTTGAGTGTGATGCGAGCTTCATCGTAGGCTGCGCAATTTTCCAATGGAATATTGTTCACATAGGCATAGGCAGAAGCCTAATGCACTTTTGCGTGTTGATTGCATCTGCCAGTTGACGAGAAAAGGTTCATGGTAATTTCAGGAGGTATGGGTGGGTCCAATTTTTGACTTACACACTGTTGTTTGAACAGCGACTATGAAAGGAAATGGATTGGCAGGGTTGACAAAAGACGGCGTAATAAGATCTGGTGATTGGATTTTCAAACGTCGGCGTCGCTGTGAAAGGGGATTCGTGGGATGAATTTCCAGAGCGACGCAGAAGGTGTCGTTGGATAAGTGTTTGTTCGCCAAATAGGCTGTAGGTTGGTCATTCTTTTCGAAATATGAATACGTCACTTCTTGCTGAAATTGCAAGCCTTTTTGAGATCTCAGTAGCAGATATCAAAAATGCTTCAAGACTTTAACGATTGACCCCCTTCTCTGAAACTCTTTCCAACACCTTCTCTGTTTTTTTAGACAAAATTAAAATGCTATTCATTTGACCCAGTGGACTCACATCCCGCGTTATGGACCCCCCTCTTACTTACTTCCTGTCAATCACCGAAAAAGTTAAGCCCACCCACTATTGGAAAAGTTTCGCAAGACGCAGTCGCGTTCAACCCTTCTTTGAAATTGAAACAAATCTCTGCGGCGAAAGTTGCCTTTACAAAATTAGTGCTCTCAATTCGACTCGCTATCCACAACCTTATTAGCCATAATCAATTGGAGGCTCCTTTGAAGAAGTTTCAATTTTAATTAGCTTCATTAATTATAGACTTTGGTTGGGAGCTGAGCTCTTGTTGATTCAGTTCCGCATCTCTCCATAAATTCGCATTTGAATGGGGAGCTCTCTACTGGAAGTTGAAGTTCTATCATCTCATTAAGGTCTATCCGAAAGTTTGGCTATCGATTTTAATTTTTTTATTCAAGCGACTCTTATGTGTTCCATTATTCATGTAGGCACTTAACTAGCTTTGGGGGTCTGCCTTGTTGACATTTTTAACTGACCGGGGATCCTTGTTACATTAAAATTCACCGCAACCATGTAAAAGTTTTATTTTTTTCTTTTTTTTTTTCTAAAGGAAACCACAACATTCATCCGGCATTAGTCCCAAGGGGATTGTAGTTATGTCGTTATCTCTTGATGAAGGTTTTGTGCGGCTTGTCTAACTCTAGAATTACGAAAATCCTTGGAAATAAAATGGACTAGGTTGGGGTATAAAAAAGGTACCAACACCCAGCTACAACTAGTGAAAATAACAGAAAACGTGAGCAGAATAAATCGAACTTGCATTTTGCTGAGGACTTACCATTGAATCTGGGAAGCTAACTTCGAATGGTGCTAGATGAACACGCATGCATGCAAATTTTGTATATACCACACGTCAAGATGGTAAAGACTTTAAATTCTTTGCGATTGTGTTGGCGCAAATGTGATGCTTTCAATTTTATTACTGCTATTGCAAACACAGTGCGAGAATGGAGTTTATGCGGGGCCAGCTTAGGAGGGGCGCACATATCTGTAATTTGTGTATTCTTCTGTATGGGATGGGAAGCAGTGCAGCTTTGGAATTTTGAATTGCATTTCTCGTTTCGGGAAATAGGACACGTGTTTGCGAATATTTGCATTCGCGTGCATACGTAGAGAAATGAAATTACCTTCTCGTCCTTTGGAAATGCTGCATTGAATGGTATAGATATAAAATGTATGATTGCCATGGGTTTTAAAGGTAGTTGCACAAAGTTGTGGATGAGGAGCTAGACATATCAGCTTGCCAATGAAGTACCAATACGTTTCCCGCCATATCTTTTCTTAAAAATTCCCCAACAAACGGTTGAGATATTTGGCCGACAATTTTTCGAAAGTCTATCCAAAATAATTGAAACATGGCAAACCGACATCTGATCCACGGACACATCGCATCAATTGGGTAATTATTCTCGATAGGTGGAAAAAAATCAGTTAAAATGTGATGTAAACGTTGTTAGTGGAGGAGTGCATAGATGGCCATCATTCAGCTCATCCATGGTCATCTGCTTCTTATATCTGTACAACTCATCCACGAAGCAACTAATCTTCAAACTCATCGATTAGGCATTTCATCGACTGCAAACTTTGAATGGGTAGTTCGCTTCGCTCACGGCAAAGCTTTTAAAACTAAGTTTGCAAATTAATTTTAGACATCATTCTGTTCAATTAGGACCAAACTTTGTCTTTACTTACTTCTGTTGGAAGAACTATAACCTAGAAATATTTTTTTAGACCAATAAGCTTGTGGTTAGTTGTCTCGTAGACGAACTAACTCAATTCTAAATGCGAAAGCTAAAGTGTACTCCTCTAAACAGGTTAGATTCTTGTCTGTAGCTCAGCTTCGGGATGATGCAGAAAGCCGATTCGTAGCTTAAAATATTTATATAGTGTCTTTTTTTAAAAAAGCAATTAAGAATAATTTGAGTAATAGCAAGTTAAAGGCATTAAAGTCAAAGATAAACAAAATTCTGTTCAAAAACACTCCCGAAAAGTAGGCGTGGCAATCACCGACGTAGCGACGTCTCATAGTCGGAAACATTTCAAAAGAAGTACCACCAAAATCGGCTGAGTAGTTTTTACGCCAATTGGTAACAAAAATAAAACACCCTAGATACAGTATTTATTATGCTTTATAGTTATTTGAAGCACATTACGCAATGACATTTCCGACAGGTGTTCACTTAAGGCACATCCAAATTTTTTGAATTTACGAGCTCCATAAAATTATGAGATGAATATAAATACCCTTGTCTTTCTATCGTAGAACTATAAAACAGTAAAAGAATTACGCAAATCCATGCTTCAAATCGTGAGTTATGGTTGTTAGTTTAAACAATAATAAAATGGAAAAAAATCAGTTCATCCCAATTTTTTTAATTTTTCTTTTTTGTAAAAGTCTGACATTTAAAAAATAAAAATTAGGTCAATTCGCCTCAGCCGTTCTCAAGAGATTTAATTTCGTTTTCCATTGGGACAGAAGAAGCACTTTCTTTTAGATTCAGAGAATTTTTTCTGCTCTCGAAATCAGCTGCTGTCAGATTTTATGTTCCTTTTTTTAGAGTCAGAGCAATTTTGCGAATCTTGATTTCTTAGCGAGATTTACGCCTACTTTCACTAATACCAAAACATTTGGCATTTGTCAAACTTTTAGACGACTAGTCTGTGAAAAATAGAGAAAAATTTACATTTGGCCGCTGCAATGAATATCAACATAAATTGAATGGGTTTTCATACAAAAAATTACAATTAACCTTCACTTTGATGTCAGCGTTTCTGGGCCAAAACTAAAGCCAGATATAATTCATTACTACAACAAAACTAAAGGTGCCGTCGACACGATGGACAAAATGTTGTCGCAGTATACCACAAAAAGAAAAACAAATCGCTGGCCACTTTCGATGTTTTTCAATATCGCAGCTTACATTATATTTTCGAAAAACAATCCGTCAAACAGGCGTAACGTGAGAACAAGCCGCCGGAGAGAGTTTCTGCAAGAGTTGGGTGAACATCTTTGCATTCCAGTGATAAACAAAAGAGCTCTGATTCCAAGAGTTATGGGTAATTTTTCTACCAGAAGTGCAATAGAATGCATTTTGGGCGTTCCAGCTCAAGAGCTACAAGAACACTTTATACCAGATGATCTGACCAGATGATCGGGATGGATCTGGTCGCCCAACGCAAAAAGGACCATGTTTTTTGTGCTACTGTGAGGAGAAAAGGAAGCGCCCCTCTAGGAAAGTTTGCGTACAGTGCAAAAAACCAGTTTGCCAAGTTTACAGTCTTACGCAAACAAAATGTCAAGACTGTCACACACAATAATATTTTGTATTTAAGTTCCTATTTTGTTTCTTATGTTATTTTTTGTTTCTGATAATAATTTTAACTACTAATAATATTTTTCATTTAGTTATAATGTAAATAAATATAAACTAATACAATAAAAATACAAAAAAATTGGTGTTTATTGTTTTATAACAGCTAAGAGTATTTCCTACAGAAACAAGTGATGCCAATACAAACAAACACAATATTATCTTTGGATTTAACAATCTTTGAAGACGAATTCTCCATACAATTTCGGCTAAATGTAAATCTACACCTAGGTGTATACAGACAATGTGGTCGAAAATATACTAAAAATTTCGAAATTTCTACAAAAAATATATCAAAACAATTTTGATATTATCTCTTTCCGAGAGTACTGATCAATTAAGTCACTGAGATAAAACAATTTTAGAATTGGTAAAAAAAATAACTGAAATATTTAAAGGCGAAAAGTGAGATCTACACCTGGGTGTATATATTGTATATTGTCAAGATGAAGGTTAAAGAACAGCTGACTTTTAAATCAAGCACCAACACAAATGCAAAAAAAAAAGTATTCTAATTTTATCTTCCATTGGGCACAAAAACTCTGAAATCTGAGAGCAAAATCTAATAATACCAATAGAAAACGACATAACATCAATAAGTCTCCACATCTGCAAAGCTTTTTGACAACACTAACTGTCATGTGTCATTGCAGTTTGCCATTTGCAGAATGCTAATCGCGAGTTTAGCTTAGCTGAGTGGTACACAGCTCGAACTAAGTAATCAAATTTTTGTTTCAGAATGTACTTTATGTATCTGTCAAAATTTAGCGTGCCAATTTATTGGGTCGGCCTCGGCACATTTTCTCAATCTAAATTGTGACAGATCGTTGTGTCTTTGATATTCTGTTGCGGAAAAGTATGCAAGGGTGAGCTTTTTTAATTATTTCATGGACGAGAAGTACCTAGAATCGGAAATAGTTGAAATAAGAGAGAATGCAATTTTTGAAGGAAGTTTTTTCAAAGAACAGCTGTTTTCTGTGACACTATCTTATATAATGGGCGTACTGTTTGTCAAAATTTAGCTAAGACTTTAGCTGATGTTTGGAGAGAAAAGTTGGTGACCAGATAAAATATAGTTTAGCTCGAGCAGCGTACTACGCTTGATGGGTTAAAAAAGAAAAAGAGAGAGAGAGACGTTGAACGAACAACTTTCGTTGAGTTCGTTTGAAAATTTGAATTTTGAATAAATATTTGCGGTGAGTTACTTATTACCTATTTGTTCATATTTTATATGTGTGTGAAATTGTGCTATAAATTTTCACAACATGTTTGATTGTGTACTGTTTCAAATCTGTGGTTGGGAATTGCGTTTCTCACCCATCATCTGTTGCAATTCAAGAAATTTAACATTACATTCAAACATTAGATATTTTGCGCTGTAAATATGATAACTACTTTGATTTAGGGGTCATGGCTAACGTCATGCCATTCAAGTTGTTACCTACATCGTCCATTGTGGTATTCCGAACCCAATACTTGCCTTATCCCTGGGAAAGGTGATTCTTACATTTATATAAAGCTGTTGATTTTTTCTAAATTTAATCACACCCACTAACAGGAGATACGAAAATATTTTCCATCCAATTTCGGTCTCTTATTTTCAAGCAGAAATAAAACCCAACTCGGATTTATCGCCATGAGGTATCGAAAAGGGATTGGAGACTGTAGGGGCGACTAAGGAGACTACCCGAAATAATTTCTCCACGAAAAAGAAAATGTACAATTCCAATCTATTGCCATCATGATGATAGTTGTACAAAATCCCCCTTATCTGGTAATATAACGCCGACTTTGTTGGATAAGCAGGACAAAGGTAGAACTATCGTAGATATGTAACTAAATAAAATGTAGGAATTCTCCTCAGAATAGGGAGAATAATTTATCCTTCCCATTGGCTGCTTTATCCTGACAAATGTACTGCGATTGTTGTAGATCGATGTTCTGTATCCCCGATGGGGCAATTTATTTTACTATTCAAATGGAAAATTGTAACTTTCCCCCGCTCCAAAGCACAGGGCAATGTTTCACATCAATTGCAAGAGTACATTGGATTGACAAAGTGTTTGCTTTTTTTCGGTGAAAGTTTGTCTACCGTGGGTGTTGTAAGTTGATGATAGTTTATCCATTTACATGGTCATCGGAAGTTTCAACAGAATGGTGTTCAGAAAGGTAAACTCAGCAGGTTTAGCTTGTGCAGCTAAGGAGTTGTGATGGAGTTTAATCTAGGCAAAGTGTTTTATGAACTTTGGAAAAGTGAAAATATTTATTAAGTACGCAACGCGGTGGTTACCTTTTAGGCTTAGTTTGTTAAACGACCTGCGGACTGTTTATTTAATAATAAGTCAGTTTTGAAAGCAGTATAGGCCAAAGAACTGACCCTTGGGGCAGACCTTAAGTGATTGACTTCGAATTACGAAGAGTCTCAGTTTTTTTCGCTTTTTGTGTTTCATTTTAACTATAAATTTATTCATATAGTAAAGACCGTAAAGATTTATACAAATGCAGAATCTGGTCGTCCTTGAAAGAATAACGAGAATACACGCATTTCTGTTGCTTTTTGCCGCCGGATGAATGCTTATTCTATCAGAACCAGAACCATATGAGAACCGGTAGCAACTGTACTAAACTTTTTTAGGTATAAGAAAGCTAAAACTTTGATGAGGAAACTAGCCTTTCTGTAAAAAAAATTTCCACCAAGGAGAAAGATCAAAAGTTTTACATTTGGCAAAAGAAGTCTACGCCTTTGGCAGAGTACATGATCACACTTTTCGAAAAATATACTCCGGCCATATCCAAGCCAGCCATCGGAAACTTGCTTGTCCAAAGGAAATGGTATAACCAACACTTCTCAGCTTCGATACCTCAATGGATAGGCTTTGCTAAATTTGGATTTATTCCGAAGAGACTCTGATGACCATCAACCTCTTCAATTAAAATGCCACGCCCCATTTTCTAATTTGCAAGGTTGGTTGTTTGAACAATGCATGTCAGTGTTCCAAATTTTACAGCAGGAATAAGCCAGCGCAGGGCCTGTAGCAAATTCTATAAGGGGACCCTTCGACTGGTTTATCTTTTGAAGTTAATGGTAGTAAATAAAACAAAACTGTTACGAACAAAATCTTCTGGGTTTAGGTTAGGTTAGGTTAGGTTGGGAAGGCAGTTTTGCATCAGATGCAAATTTTCACCCGGAAGCCGTGTAGGCCCATTGTGAGTACCCGGTTTATACATGTAAGGACATGTGGCTAACAAAACCACTTCGATCTGTTGAGGAATAGTTTTATGTCTGATAGAGGTATCCCCGCCAAGTCGTCCAAACTTTCGAAGAACCTTGCTCCCATAAAGGATGAGCGGCGTTCTTGTAAAGCTGGGCAGAGACATAGGAGATGTTCCACGGACTCTCTTTCCTCTTCGTCTCTGTAGCTTCTGCAGAAGTCATTTGCAAAAAGTCGCAGCCTTTTAGGCATGTTTCCTATGGTGCAGTGTCCGGTTAGAACCCCGACGAGCATCCGAATTTGACTTCTATTAAAAGAGACCAGGGGCTTTGATCTTTCGGTGTCAACTACGGGCCACAGACTACGGGTTATGACGCAACCGATGGTGTTGCCCCATTGTTTCTTAGCCAATTGTGTGGTGACGACGTCAATAAAAGTCTTAGCAGTGTTGAAAGGCGGTAGCACCTCTCCGTCCGCAAGTTGAGGGTTCATATCAGAGTCGTATCTGGCCAATTCATCCGCTTTTTCGTTCCCTTCCACCCCAACGTGTCCAGGAACCCAGAAGAGTAGAATTGAGTGATGACGTATAGCCCTAAGTGCCAAGAGGCAATCTGTAACACATTTCGCATTTACAAGGTTGGAGCCGATTGCTTTGAGTGCTGCTTGACTGTCCACACAGATGGTTATTTCCATTGCTGGTAGTCCCATCGATAAGATGGACTTCTGGATTTAATTTTGGAAAATTTATAAATAATATTGTTCATATCGACTGCCCTAAGTATTAAATCTTCGTTAAAGTGTGATTAAGAGGCTTTTGATTAAATAGTTGCTTTGTTACGGTCAGAAAGCGTTGGTTCGCTGGGCCCCCAAATACGCAAGGCCCATAGCATTTGCTACTCTTGCTACATGGCTAATCCGCCACTGACTAGTGGCGATAAAAAGCGTTTGAAACGCCACTTTTTGTATGGAAAGGGCCACGCCCCTTTGTGCAAGCCCGTTCGCTTTATATTAAATAATACCAACGGGCAATATACGACGCAATTTTCCAAATTGAAATTCTCAAACTATCACAAATCTAAGGATATGGAGTTTTAAATAACTTTCTTGTATGGGACATGCCACGCCGCGTTTTTCTACCCCGCCTATATCTCACGTAGTGCTTTGCTGGCTCAATAACCTGTCAGGGTTGCAAATTTTACAGCTTAAGCTCAGATGATTGTCAAAGAAAACTTGTTTGGAATAATTTTTTGCATGGGTTTTCGCGAGTTTTCGAATCCAGTTAGAACGAGAAATCGGTCGCACGGCTTTGAAATAAAATTGCAGCGTCAAATATTTCTGTTTCAAGTTGGAAAATTTATTTCAAAAACTTCGACATCTGTCATCTGTCAAATCCACAATCTCAGATAGAACCTTCCAATAAATTTACAAAAATTATGCAAACTTACCCCCGACTATATTACAACTTTCTATAATCCATCGGTGGACAGCTCTTTTCCCAATTACACGTGGCCGTAGGAAAACATAATTATTTGAAATGAATATTTACGCACGCACATTTGCCGTCACGCGCTGTCCGCAGGCACTGAATCGCCGCAGCCGCTGATAATAAATGTGAAAAATTGATTGTCGATATCGCTTTTATTATGATGAAGAGTAATGCACGGGTGCAGCGTGCAGCGCAACCAGCAGCCTCAGTCATTACCATTAATACCGTTGGTGGCCGAAAGGAGTAACTTCATAAATAATTCATTTTGCATTTAATACAACGGACATTTCCGTTGAGTTAATGTCCTTTTGGATAAATACATGTTGACGACGTAATTAACATGTGAAATCTCTTCGCAGATATTGCTGGGGCAATCAATATTTATCATCCGAACAGCAATGATGACACAGCTTGCTCTTGTTGCTGTTGCTGAAAATGTTGTAATAACGAAATTAATGCACACATAAGTGGAAACTGTAAAAATCCTTAATCCTACTTAAGACTTGAATGACAGACGAGTGGGGCAAGTAGATAAATTCTCAATATCCATATCAACTGCATGCATATTTGTATGCGCGCTTAATTACCGATACTTACTCGGCAGTATTTTTGTATTGTTTGCTATTGATTATTGAGTTGACTCACCGCCCACTATGCACTTAAAGTATCTCTCCTCCTTATCCTCCTGTTGGGATTGTCTTTAAATCGATTTTTGAACAACTGTCTGTCTTCCAGAATGACACATCTGGATCTGGGAGGTATTTTTTAGATAGGCTTCTATCAAGTCGGGATAAAAATCACAGAATATAAAACAGTTCCACCGACAAATATTGTAAAACCTCTTAACAAGAAGGTCCCGCTGGAGCGGAATAATGCATTTAAGTAAATTCCCCTTGAGACTTCGATTCATTACTGGCCAGCTGAACTCATTTTATGGTAATACCATCCAATTCCTTCCGTTTCTCTCGTTCTTATCGCATCGGCCCATCGCATTTTGAAATCCAGCCAGAGAGTACGTATATGGTAAACCTACCAACCTACCTCCACTGTGGATGGATTTTCATACCCCCGTGGTTTGTTATCGATCGCATTTTACGGCCACCATAAGTAGGTTAGAGACTTAAACATTCGTACAAATGCTCTCAACGTGGAAAAGATATTGTTTCATTATAAAGAAGTTACCCGTTATCAAACCGAACGATTCAAGCCGATTATGTAAAAGGTGGAAAGCTGTGGTACGGTCCTACAGAAAGTGTGGAGTACCCTTTTTGTGGAGGTAACTTTTCTAAGCTTCATTTAGTATTGAAACAGTCACCTAAGATGTCGACCAGTAACCGATAAAGTTTCTTAGCTTAGCTGGAACCAACCACGGGAATAGTCGATCTGTCCAATGTCTGAGACAAGACTCGATTGACGTTTGAAATCCATCGCATGTTGGCGGGTGGCGTTTGAAATCCGTCTTTTGAGCTCAACAATGGAATTGTATGTAACCCTCGCTTTCGTTGGCAAATGTTTAAATGAGCACACGAAGTTGTAAACGGCAGTTAGGTTACTGAACATGCAATCCTAAGTCGAATAGGGTTCAAATAAAACTTCGAGGCAAATTTGGAATCAAGGGAAAATCTACAGAGGATAAATGGAGAAGGCATTCATCGTTCATTCAAACCTTGGATCCTTGTTGGTTTGTTTAGATGTTTATGTTCGACGACCTTCTATTAGATCAAAAAAGCTCCATTGAGCTGCCGTTGGAAAGGAGTCTGTCCGCTCTTAGTACAAAATACTTTTTCCAAAAAAGCTATTCATCTGCTAAAAGTTCGCCATACTAGGGTAACGTTTGTTCTGATCGTTATAAACGTAAGAAGTGAACTTGTTTCCTTCTCTTTCTCATCTCTGAGGTTTCTGTAGAGCTCGTTAAAAGGGATACCTAATTTTTGGCCGCATCCACCGATTGCCTATAGAACTTCTCTTGTATCTTGAAAGTCCGGTACGGTCCCTTTTTCGGTCTAGTTTTAGTCATACAACTTTAGAAGTGTTGCTTTCGTGAGGCTTGACTTTCTAAATCTGCCAGGGTTTGTGAAGCATTTTACAAGTTGGAACGTTGCCTTTATCCGTATCGCCAATTCGTCAGCTTCGCCTTCGCTATAACCTGTATAGAACTCAGCAAAGGCTGAAGCTAAACTGTTTGGCAATCTCGTTAAAAAAAAAAAAAGTTCGGCAATCTTTCACTGCCTTTGATGTGATTGGATATGTCGATATTTGACAGCTAACTGACATCTTTCTGCAATATCATACACTTGCCGCTAACCAGTCGGCGGTTTGTCAAATGATGACAACCTCGTCCTGAAAGACGCTGCAATAACTCGGAAAACCGAAGGAGGGCTGAATGTCTAGATCTTCCTTGCCTTGTGCTTTTCACCCATCAGTCCTTATTTAAAGCGGCCCACTGTTAACTTACTTTCACTCCTATTTGTCCGGTATGGAGTGTTCTGTGAGTTGAAAAGATGATGTCAGACAGCTCTCAGACTTATTAAGCTAGACACTTGAATGTCCCCAATGTTAAAATGAAAAATATTTATTTATTTCCACTATCACTGATTTGTAAACCAATTGTTTCCCGATGAGGTACAATGGGTGAATGCAAAGCTTGGTTTGAAATACCGCTGTTGGAAAGGTCCTGAAGTTGCCAGCTCTTTTTCAAAAACACCTTCAACACCTTAGCGCTTCCAACAACCAATGCATCCAATGCCACCCTACCAATCCCATCCGGAAATAAATGCATTGAAATTGTTTTCACCGATTCAAGGGTAAACATCGGTCGGGGCCAAGGAAGGATGGCACAATAGATACGTATGTTGTCGACTGCCTTGCCTTAGCTGTTCAAATGGAAGCTCTTATCGTGGTGGCGAGGTTCTGCTGGCCACACACATAACCATTGATGCGAAAGGTAGAGCTCGTTTAAAGGGAAAAATTGTTTGCCAGATAAACCGATCAGTAATGTTTCATTGTTGTGGAGAAAATAGATTTCCTGGCACCATATTCCGGCCCTAATAGGTTGCCATTGTTTGCCTCAAGTAGTTGTCGTTATTAAAAGTTGACTACGTGTATCGATGAGGAGGAAAATTGAACCTACACTAGCCTACGCATACCTTACGCTCACCCTCAATCAAACAATGTCACATGTCAGTGCTCTGTTGTTTTTATTTTTACGGTCCCACTTTTACGCAGGATTCAACAACAGAAATCAATCCTTGTCAAAGCTTGGGTGGATTAATTTCTTAACGATTTTGCAAAAATTTTTACGGTCACGATAGGGCTGAACCTAAACCTATTCGCATAGCAATAAAACAAACACCCAGTCTCGAGCAAGGAGTCTGTTTTATGGAACTTTGGTTACGATGTTTGTGTTCGCGATGTCAATTGATTAAATTTCTCTATGGCTCCCCGGGGTAACAGGGCACAAAGTAACAGCCCACTTTATCTGTGATTGTAATGGCGCATGTAGGCGAATGTCATACATCATACTATATGATGTGTTTGTAGGTATCCCCTTCCAATACCAGTCGAAATGTCAAAAAGACGCTGTGTAGGAGGGCCATTGAAAATTCAAATAAAATTCGCGGAAACTGCCAGTTGAGGAAATGGTAGGTGTAATATCGTCGAAGGAGATATTGTGTCGATAACTGGATGGTGGGGCGGTTTTCTTGTGATTCCTCTTGCTATTTTGTTTGAGTTGCTCAGACTTTGTTTGAATGGTAAATGACTGTAATTGATTTTGTTCAAGTTGACATACATGGAAATATGTTTGAGACAAATATTGACAATGTTTACACGGTAATGGGATGAGTGACAGATTTCGCGATTGGATTGATTGTCTGGAAAGTTATCATAGTCATGTATCGGCTCATAAATTGGGGCCAAAAACGAGCGCCCCTTTCACTCCCTCAAAACCACTACAGGCCTTACGAACTACACTGGAAACACCTACACGAATCTGTCCATTTCCAATGGCAACAACTTTACAACCTCACAAACTGAAACTTCAATCTGCGGCGACCCAGTGACATGAAAAAAAAAACCTTGTCCAAGGACTAGAGACAAATCTGTTGCAGTCAGTACAAGTTCATGATTTACGAGCTTTTGTGCAGAATTTATCATCATCATACACATTTTTTATTAAATTAAAATTCATCTCGCATTAAAGCTGTTGACTCAATGTTTATGTCATCATCCGTTACGTTTCCATCTAAAGTGATTAAGTTTATGAATTAATCTTAACGACGACGACGGTGACGACGGACGGACGGACTACTTGCCAAAGAGCATTTTTGCTGTTGCTGTTTCTGTCTGAAATTTGTATTACGTTGTCGTTTGGTTATGTGATTTACATTTTATGGTCATGAGATGGTAACAAAATGCAAAATCCAATATAAAATGAGCGTTGAATGTATAAAAAGGGACTCGTCCGTTTTCCGTTGCTTGTTTGTTACTCATTTGGAATGACAAACGAAGTATTTTTTTTCGTATTTTTTTATGAGGTTTTTAATGTCCTTGCAACAAATTTGCACTCGCGATTGGACGATCTTTTGCAGTAAGCTAAAGTTTATGGTCGAATGTTTTTCTGGGAAATATGTTTCCCTCGTGTAAGTGGTTGTCGTTTTTTTTTTCTTTTTTTATTGTGAAAAAGTGAAGCCAGAAGGACATCCGATGAGCGGTTGTGTCTGTTTGTAGAAGAAAATGTACTGGGGAAGCAGTGAAAAAATGGACTCAATAAAAGTCGAATGGTTTTTACTTTGACGAGCAACTACATATATCGAGCGCTTAACAGTTTAGTATGGTTGATGGGTGATGGGGATGGGCAACTGCAGGGGATTATTGGGAAGGATGTGTGACGGCGGACGGTAAGACATTGTAGGTAGTTTTTGAAGGAAAATAACCAAAGAAGTTTTGGAAAGACACCCAAATATGGTGGCGGGAATTGTGATATGTTCAAAGTCGGTGGTAGAAGTTGACAGGGAATAATTTGGCAGAGGAGTGACAAGGAATTTAAGGGAAACTAAGAATTGCTTCCTCTATCGCTCGTGAAACAGACTTCGACATACTTGAACTTATCTGCCTTTAAAAGGAAGATCTATACTAGAAGGCTAATGAGGTAGGTATAGTTGAGTCCTAAGCTGACCCTATTTTAGAAGTCGGGACGAAAAGTCATTGTTAAAGCTTCATAGCTGTATTCGGATAGGCTCTTATTTTTGCGAGCTTGAATAAATTTTATACAAAAGTTGAAAGTTATGGCAATGGCGGTTTTAAAAGGAAGCAGATCTTCAGGCTATTATTTTACTATCTTAAAGTCTTCATACACAAAGACAGCAAACAAACAATGAAAAAAAACGCTCCAATGTGCTACAAAAATCGCATTGACAAAAGTTAGAACATGTGACGAAAGCCCTTGATACAATCCTGCAAAGAACGTTTGAACAAATGGGAAGAAAATCAACAGACATTAAGCTGGAAAGCACTGGATGAATGGTTTCATTAAATCAAAAAAAAAAACCTATTTAAAAACGACTGAAAAAATTGATAAAGAAGCCCGACAAAGATATCTCAAAAACAGGTAAATGCAAGGCAAAATTCAAAGCAAAAGAGCCCGAAAGAAGTGACGATGCAAGCCGAAAGCGGTTCGAAAATGCCATCAAAACATAAAAGGACTTCAAAGTAGCAGACTGAAAATGCTAAAAAAGAGCAGCCTAGGAAGCGTTTTAAAAATATTGACAAAAATTCGATGAACGAAAATCTTCAATTTGCTGTAAAATACATTGCAAAAAAACTGTTCAAAACATGACGAAAAAAAAATCTATGTAGCCACTTCAAAGTTGTTTGAAAAATTAATAAAAAAAAATGTTATGAGGAACCCAGCGAGGCTAAAAAATAAGCCAAGAATTGCGACAATCAATGTGTCGAAGAATGCCTGGAAAGTGCCTAAGAAAAAACTTTAAAAAAAATCCCAAAATTCCATTAAAAACACATGTGGAGAATGCTCCGAAAAACCTTTTGCAAAAGTGCTGTATAAACCCATGAAAATTATACTAAGAAAAAGGTCAAAAACGTGAGCCAAGACTTACTTACTTTACTTAACGGGCTCCCGACCCGTGAAGAGTCTCTGCCTGAGACACTGCAGCCTTCCATCCTCTGCGATCCCGGGCACGCTGCTTCCAGTTATCCAGACCAAGCGCTCTGGCATCCGCGATGGCTTGGTCTTTGAAACGGAGGTTCGGTCTTCCTTGTCGTCTCGAACCTGGCGGCTGGGATTCGAAGATCCTCTTAGCTGGAGCATTATTGTCCATTCGCTCGATGTGGCCGAGCCAATGTAGTCGACGTATTTTGGCCTTTTGGACTACATCCACATCTTGGTACAGCTCATAGAGTTCGCGGTTGTATCTTCTCCTCGATTCGCCCTCCTCGCACACAGGACCAAAAATCCGCCGAAGAATTTTTCTTTCGAAGGAGCCCAGTATCAGCTCTCCCTTCCTGCTTATCGTCCAGCACTCGGCGCCATAAAGCAGAACTGGCAGGATAAGGGTTCTGTAAAGCATACATTTTGTCCTTCGAGTTAGGAATTTTGAACCCAATTGCTTGCCAAGACATAATATACAAAAGAGCGTTAATAACGAGTCTCTAAAACCGTCAAGTAATAATGACAGAGGATTCGTTGATGGCTAAGAAATCTCAACAAATCCACGTCGACAAAAACCCCCTAAAAGTCTTTACAATGCTGAAGAACATCCCATGTAAAGTGTTTTAGAAACAGTCCACATTTTAATAAATAGCTAGGCTATCATGTTCGACTGCCAGAAAAACATCTTAATCAAGGTTTTTTTCCAAACGTTTGTGTGCCTTATTTTGACAACCCCACAATTTTGCCCAAGGCTCCTATCCCAATATTTACCTGCATTTCTTCTTCTAACCTATCAACTCAATTTGAATTCAAATAAAACACAAGAATACCTACTCAAAGCCTGATGACCAGACAGACTCTATCAACAGCAGTCAGTTTTTTAAATTGGATCGAATAAAATCCAATGAAAATCTGATACACAAATAAAACACAGGACTACCTAACTACGTAGCATGCCCACAGCCAGGCAAGGTTATTGAGACCAAAAAGCTTAAAGTAGTCTCCAGAGAATTGAAATTCTATTTGAATTGAATTCGAATAGAGCGAGAGAGACGTCTATCACAACCGAACGTATATATCTCTTTGAAAGGCGGTCGTTTGTTTTTGGTTTTCCAGAAGCAAGCACAAATCCGTTTATCCTTTCAAGACTTATCCATTTTCAATATCCCAACTGGTAGCAGCAATATTCAAAAGAGCACAGGACAACAAACCAGGCCACTGATGGCCATCATTCTCAACAATCTGCATGAATAAACAGAAATTGTTGTTTGATGTCGTGACTTTATATATTTTTTTTGTTTTATCTGACTGACAACTGGCAAACATCATCATCTGGCAAAAGGGATTTTCACAAATAATTGACATTGGGATAGTGCATCGGCAATGGTATTGGTTCAATATCAAATAGATATGAGTAGTTGTGTGGTTGGAGGAAGGTTGACAAGAGCATTTCATAACGAATTTATTTGATGGGGCTGCAGATGTTAGCATTGACATGTCCATAGGTCGTCGTAAGTCCAAGTAGATGAAGGGGCTTAGTTGATGAAATTCGAAATGTCGGAAGTGAAAGAGCTAGTCCATCCACTGCCATTTCTGTCGTTGAATAACTATTGTGACTCTTAGTTGGTGCTCCGTTCTCTGAACATCTCTAAGATGTTCGTTAGAGAGACTGCTGGGACGTAACATAAGTTCCGTTGGTACCTTGTGGTGGTCTTCGCGCAAGTGCTTGTCCCCATTTAACAAGACGGATTCGAACAGACGTCGCTTTGTGTTGATCCCATTCTTTTGTGGCGACAGTATTTAAAAAAAATCTTCGCTTTGGAAATTGGATCTACTATCAGTCGAAGAGACCTTGCCTTTTTTGAGCGTTTTTTAAAAGGGTTTTTAATGTTTCAATGCGTTATTTGATGCGGTTTTTTAATTTCTTTTTGAAGCTGTTTAAATACGCTTGATTTGTCGCAAGCTTCCAGGCGTTTTGAAGCGATTTTCGTTGCGTGTTTTAAGTATTCTAATGCGTCTTATGAAAAGGTTTTTAATCCGTTTTTGATGCATTTTTTGAAACATTTTTTAATGCATGTTTTAAGTGTTTCAATGCGTTTTTTGATGCGGTTTTTAATTAATTTTTCGAAGCCGCTTAGAACTGATTTAATCTTCGTAATCTTCCAAGTGTTTTGAAGCGATTTCGTTGGGTTTTTTTAAGTATCTTAAGTAGTCTTATGAAATATTTTTTATTGCTCTTTTCAATGTAGTTTTTGAAGCATTTTTCAACGCGTGTTTTCAGTGTTTCAATGAATACTTTTAAGTATTTTTGATATTATTTATTCGTTGTGATCTTTGAAGTGCTTTAAAATTTTTTTGGATGCGTTTTTTTAAATTTTTATAATGCGTGTTTTGAAACGGTTTTTAATCATGTCTTTGACAAATCTTAGAGGTACAGGGTGGCGCACGAATCGTGCTACAAAAATAAAACGTAATAACTTTTTTTCTGTGTGAGTAATCGGCTTATTTTTTTTTTATTTTGTAGGTTACTATTTAGATTTATAAAAATGGATGCTTGGGTTACGGGGAAAAGAATTTGGATAGTGCAACGGTACCATGCTTTGCAGTCCGTCATTTCCGTCCAAAGGGAATTTAGGCGGGAGTTTGGCGGTAATCCCCCGAGTAGATGGACCATTATGAGGTTTGTAAACATGTTTGCCGAATCTGGAAGCATCGCACGAAGGCCGTACCATCGAGATGCCAATGTTCGGGTTCAGGATACAATCGCAGCAGTAGCATCTGCAATACAGGCCAATCCGAGCGTTTCGACCCGAAACTTATCGGGGCAAATTGGAGTTAGTAGACGGTCATTACAACGGATACTTCATGACGATTTAAACTTGTTTCCGTACAAAGTCCAAATTACTAGCAAGTTAAACCCTCAGGATTTGCCTGTTCGCCTGGAATTTTGCCAAAAAATGATATCAATGGCCGAAGAAGACAACACATTGATCAATTGTTTGTTCATGTCTGATGAGGCCCATTTTGATCTTAACGGCAATGTAAACAAGCAAAATTGCCGTATATGGAATGAGTCTAATCCAGAAATGCTCCATGAGACGGAACTGCACCCAGAACGAGTCACTGTGTGGTGCGCAGTTTCATCAAGGTGTATTGTCGGGCCGTACTTCTTTGAAGAAAACGGTGTAACCGTTACTATCAATGGGGACCGTTATTTAAAGACGTTGAAGGATTTTTTTTTACCCAGAACTGCGCCGAAGACGTATACCATTCAACAGCGTTTGGTTTCAGCAAGATGGAGCAACTGCACATATAGCCAGACCAGTTATGGCGGAGCTAAACAAAAAATTCGCAAACAAATTAATTTCTAGGAACTCCACTCTTCGCTGGCCCCCAAGGTTACCTGACCTGACTGCACCAGACTTCTTTTTATGGGGTTATGTCAAGCAAGAGGTGTATAAAACGAAGCCCAGGAATTTAACTGAATTAAAGCAGTCCATAACGACAATAATTGAGGCGATCCCAACTTCAACTCTTCAGGCCGCAATGAATAATTTTTTGATCAGGTGCCGCATATGCGTGGGAGAGCGTGGAGGTCATTTGCGGTCTATAATCTTTAAAAACAACTAACTATTTAAAATAAAATTTAATTTTCTAACCAATAAAAAAAAAAAAATTAAATACATCGATTAAAAAAAAAAGTTATTTGAATTTCTTATTGTAGCACAATTGGTGCGCCACCCTGTATTTTAGTTTATTACACTCTCAAAATATTGATTGACTTCTCGTTAGTTCACCCTTCGGTATCCAGGAGGCACATGAAAGTGACGATTTCAACTTCTCAACGACAAAAATGACCCCATAAAACTGAGCGACAATAGACGGGACACATTCCATACCCCCGTCAAACAAAGAAAGACACTTTAAGGTACCCGAACACAGAAACTACTCTTTGGGACTCGACAGTCGGCACAGTCATTCAAATGCTAAATTTGAGTCGGTTCGGTATAGGTACATATAATGGAAAATAGAATTGCGCTATGCCCTCTGAAAAAAAAAATCCACCAACATTTCTCACACAATCGCAGAAAGCAAAACCATGCTACTATCAAAAGGCTCCTTGCAGCAGCGGGTTCATTTCTTTTTCCTTTTTCTTTTTCTGTAGTGGGAGAACTTCAGCAATTTATTATGTAAAAAGGATGAAGACCTTCAATTCAATCAAATTTCAAGTGAATAACGTCGGTTTCTTTTTGAAAGGAAACCGCGCGCTTTGAATTTCTTCCAGAAATGTGAGTATCCTGTGCCAAGGTAATCGAAAGTGGTTGCGATTTGTGAGGTGGAATGGTCAATTTTAGAGCTATTCAAATTTAAATTAATGTGGATCGGTACTTCGAGATGGGTTTCGAGTAAGGATGATGAAATACACGGATTTATGTAGCAAGTCAATTTGAAGTGGACGAAGCTAGGACGTGTGTGCGAAACTTGTCAGTTGTTTTAAGTGTTTATTGACCTGAAACAGGACACTTAGGCAGAATAGCGCTCGAAGGAGTGAACTATATTAAACGCGTCTTCAAGGGCACATTTCTGGCACGACGAGTATGTATACGGACTTGGGAAACCATGCAAGTTCTATGCATAACTTGCATTCCTTTTGAAAAGTTGTTAGCGGTTTTTGCGGGAACAAACTTTTGAAATATCTCCTGCTCATCTGTTGGCGCTGCCTTTAAAGGGAAAAATTAAAATCTAATTTAACTGCTGGCATTTAGTGTGCCTGTACCTTTAATAATGCGATTTGCTGTTGAGTTTTCATTGCTTTTGCGATGGCATGTCCCTACTAATGTGGGTTCAAATTCCTTGCTCCAAACAAATTCCTCGACGATGCCAAGTGAGTAATGTTTGCCTTAATGGCGAAAAGGAGAATAAATTTAACTCGGTGCTGTTAGTGTAGGTAACATTACGTTGGTTGAAATTGTATATTTTAAATGGCTGGGTGCAAATGGAGGTTATATGGGTACCGTGGGTAGAGACATTTAAAAAGGTTATACATACGCAGAGAATTTTACTGTTCGCAAACAAAGTCATATGAATATCATAAAGAAAAATGTCCTTAGATCTGGTATATGGAAATTAATTGGTATACCTGGCTTTCCCAAAGGAATTAGGTTTAAAAATGTTGCACAAAGTCTGAAGGTGTTTGATTTCATATAATCAAAATAGGTACTTGCTAGCGCAGATGGTTTTCCGGACAGCCTGTCCTACACTGGAGCTTTTTAGATGGCTTGTACTCACTTTTCCGTATACCCTACCAAAAATCCATTCTCACACTCAAATCATATTTACATTTAATACAATTAACTAGAAGGGAATAAATATTTACTCCAGTGGTTTGCGTTCAAACTAATCACATTTGCACTTGAACTAAATTTTATTCATCTTCCAACAATCAAAATGCTTGCATAGCCAGACCCACTTCCAATCTGCCCCTATAAAGACCAACTTCAGCAGAGATAAGAACAGCGAGGAAGAAAAACAACCCGCATCATCGTATCTATTGGATGTATCTGGAAAAGAACCATCCAAATGGTATATAGCAATTAAATCGTTACAACAATTTAGCCAGATAGCACAACTGCCAAAAGAAACTTCACTCTAGCCGATAGCAGACAGCGATAATTACTATTTCGTTCCGGTTCGTCCACTTCGTGCACCCAAGTGCACTATAGTCCTTTTTAACTGAAAAGCTGATTGTTCATCTGAGAGTGCAAGCGAACATAAAACTTGAACACAGATTTTTTGGAGGAGCGCGCAAAAAACTTGGCAAAGTGTGTGCGCATTTTGTTCTGCATTTCTAGTTGGCCATAACACTTAACATCCTTGTCAAGTGATATAACTAACACTCCATTACTTAAAATGTGAATTTGAATTGTGTGGTCTGCCATTTTTGCCAGAATGTTATGTTAGTTATACGTATGTGATATTTGGTAACATGATGCCAAAAAAAAATATGATAACAACTCTAGAGAGCTCTTTGAAATGGGTTGCTGTTTCCACTTGTTTGACCAAAAGGGCAATAGTGTGAAGTGGAGGTTCGCTCTTGGTAGGTTCTATTAAATAGAACTAAATAAATAAATGGCGCAGGTCCGTTTTGTGTAAATTTTTAATTTTTGGGACTAATGGGAGGGATCTGCAATTTTATACCGGCTAATTTAGAAGCTATTTCATGACAATTATACTTTCAGATGTTGGTCAGGCCTCGCTTGGTAGTCCGACACTCTAACCAATAAGCCACTGGCCCAAAAACTATTCCTTTAAGAAAAAGTTAAGTACAAGGTCTAGGTAATTCCTAATGGACCGCCTTAAAGAGACCGCAGGTGGTATCTTTTGGTGGACAATGTTTTTTGTTGATACTGATCTTGTAATATTTGAATATTTACTCATTTTTATCATTAACAGTGACACACCCCTATTTTGGTTTCAATTAAAAGGATTAGGGTTAATTTACCAAGGATAGGTCGAAACTAATTGCAATTCTTCGCTTCATATTCCAACGGCAACACAGCCTACAGATACCCATGTAGGGAAAGGGACTATATTAACTGTTTTCAAGTAAAGTTCTGCTTACCTCCAATCAATTCTGATTTAAATTTGTTTTGCCGTGCAAAATTAAGCTTTTGTTGCAGCTCTTAGCTCCAAAACTATTTGAGGAGCTTGTCAAATTTTTTTTTGTTGGGGTTTTTAAATCTAAACAAGTTCCATTAATATTTTTAAAAACGACAACAAAATTTTGCGTCTTATAGCTTCCTCCACGAATAGTGCACCTGTGAATGAAACTACAGCGCACTGTTAAAGACGGGAACAAATTTGTGCTATGAAACTTTTATCACCGAAATAAGTCCTATTCTGCTCGGATTTTTTTGACAAACGTCAGCTTTCATTAAATTTGTGTAAAATGAACTGGCTTAAGCTCTCAAACTTGTAATTTTAGCACTTAGTTGCTTGTTTTGGAGGTCTTTCGATAATCGTCTGAAGAGTTATACGGAATGAGTGCCCTAGACACAATTATGAAAGACCCATGCTTATGAAGGGTGTCCCATAATTCACACAAAATGTAATTTTGATAGAAAATACATATTTTTAATTAGAAAGCTTACATTTTTTATACAGATTGGGGTTTATATTAAAGGGCACATCGGATAAATGGCCGCCACCGGATTTGCTTGCTAACTCTTTTATTGAAATTTTCTATGACCATTTCGCATAAATGTGGCTGAATTTCATTAATACACCTCGCAATTTTCTCTTTCAAGGCGGTGGGCTTGTTTGCATAGACCTTTGACTTCAAAAAACCCCAAAGAAAAAAGTCCAATGGAGTTAAATCGCAAGATCTGGATGGCCAATTCTGATCGCAAAAACGGCCGATTACACAATTAGGAAATGACGCATGCAGTAATTGAATTGCTTCTCTGGATGCATGACACGTGACACCGTCCTGTTGAAACCACATGTTGGTTACATCCGCATTTTGTAATTTAGGCACTAAAAACTGGGTTATCATGTCACGATAATGAACTCTGTAAATTGTTGCTGCCTGACCAGCCGCATTTGCAAAGAAGAATGGTCCGATAATGCCTCCCGCCCAAAATCCGCACCAAACAATCACTCGTGGATGCATTTGTTTCTCAACAATTACCCATGGGTTTTCTGAGCCCCAAATGCAACAATTTTGACGATTAACGAAGCCATCAAGATGAGAATAAGCTTCATCATTGAAGATGAAATTGCGGACTGTTAGCTGAAGAACGTTCATTATTTTAAAAATATTGCTCAACAATGAAATTGTTCTTTCGTATAGCGCTTCGTTTTTACTAACCCTGAACTGTCAGCTGTCACATTGTTTTCTTTTTTCCGTTGGCATTATTATACTAGTAAATGGCGCAAAATTAAAATTTTCCGTGAATTATGGGACACAGAAGTCACACCTAACCTACTTTTTTTTCAAAATGGACGACCAATGCATCTATTTACTTATCAGAAATTGATTCATCTTTTTCCAAAATTTTCTACAATTTTCGCCCATTCGTCCTCCTTTTAAGAGGACTTTTTCGCTACTGTGTCCTCTCTGATTTTTTTTACTAAAAGAAAACAATATGTTTCCCTCTTTTTACTAAACTGACCTCTTAATGCCCCTTTTTCTCCTAAAGTATCTTACGATAAGAAATATGCAAGTCGGTACTTTTCTTTTAAGGACCAAGTAAATTCCTTTTATCAAACCTACAAAAGTTCATAATAAAAATGTGCTAAAGCGTCCTCTTTTATGTGATTGAAAAAATGATCACCGTAATGATAGCATAATCCCAATTGGGCTCTAAATCTGACCATTTGAATCTTCCGCGGCTATTTTTCAATTACGCGTTTTTCCCTTTAAGTATATACTTTACGAGTAATTGCTACAAATTTTTATTCACTAATTTCATTCGCCGATTTTGACATTTCCATTCAACCGCAACTTTTTTTTATCAGAATATGCTTATTTTCTGTAAATTTTTAACATTAAAAGTTCATTCTTATAGAAGTTATACATAATTTTTTGTGATTGGTCTACTTGTTGGGCTCCGATTAAGTGCTACAAACATGTTAAAATGGAGCTGGTTCAAGACCTGGTAACCCTGCCTATACTTGGAGTCACAGTCAGTTTGGGAATACGGAGGCAAGGTGACCAACGTCCATAAATTCTAAGAGCCCATTTTAAGAGGCACTTCCGCCCAATGAAGCACCACTTTCTTTATACAGAGCAGCTTGGACAAGACCTTGAATATAGCCTCCAAATACATCTAGAGCTCATCCTCAACAAACCATTTAGATATCCTACTTAAGAACATGAACAACTGTTTGACTTGTGATCGCATATGCTGTCATCAAGTCGACATGAAGCGCTGGTAGCTCCGTACTAAGTAGGTCTGAGTAGATCTATTACAAAAAAGGTATCATAGCTTAGACAGACAACAGAGGTAGCCTGTTTAATAGAGCTATCGTAGCTCTACTGTTTTCTGAGTGCAGCCAGTTATGCAGCCTTAAGCTAAGCCACATTATATAATTTATATAACTCTCAACATAACGTAAGAGCCTAACAAACGCAATTCTTAACGTCAACTTTTCCGTCAGCTGTAGCGACAAAATCATTCCTTTTTTTTCACTTTTACAAATAGCGTTTAGTTCAACCTGTCCCACTCTATACTAAGCCCCACTTGGCTACCCAAAAATGTGCCACATAAATTTGAAAAAAATACCAATCAATATTTTTACAGTAATAAAAACAATTACTCGCCATTGTAGAATATCCTGGATACTTTTCGTAATTGTTTACCCACATCTACGTAGTATACGTATACCTCTGGGGCGCAATAACGAATTGTGTTTGTCTCTCGCAAATAGTATGCTATCGTACTCCACCGGAAATGTGCTCACCAAATAATAAATAAATAAATAAATTCACTTTAGCAAATAGAGAAAAAAAAAAAAACACCAACCAACAACAAAAACTCGGATCCGATAAACGCTCCAATGGAATCTGTGTTTTCCATTGTGGAATGATCTGCAAATAGCAGATGACTATTCAGCCTCAGGCGTTCGCTTTCCAAACATTGAATGGCACTGACATTAATCGATGTGAATTAAGGAAGTTCTCTGAATTTGATTGATGGTACCTTGGGAATTGAAATACGAGTAGAATGGCAGATCGTAAATATCAAGCTTGCTGCATACATACATGTCTACTGTAGCAACTTAGATATTGATGAGGTGGCAAAGGCAAGAAGTTAAACTGAGAGCAGTTATGCTCTGCTGGCATATACACAAAGGTCCCAATGGAGTGTTGAGTGGTACAGGTACAGCTACAATTCGAGTTCCAACACAAGTGCGATGTGAATGATTAAGAGTGGCTAGGAAATTACCTGTCAGTTTGTCTGAATGGTAGTTCGTATGATGTTTCCTTGGGAGAATTTAAAAGAAGTTGTAGTGGCTCCCTTTAAAATGAGTGAAAGGCTTCCCATCCTCAGATTTAGTCACGTTAACGCCTCTGCTGGGTTATTATTCTCCGATTGGATGTTAACTATTATTTGGCTGTTTGCTGCGTAATATTTATGAATACTGTGGCTCTTGCTAGCAATATGCCATGTGATTTATAGAAGCCTAGAAGCCAGACCAATTATGTTATCATTAAAAATGCATTACGTCATTATGTCCCTCGGTATTGGGTAAGGGACCTTTTGGTCTGTATCTCGTTATAGAAATGATTGCAAATTCAAATGAGCTTATAATGTATTTAACCAGTGACCCTTCTCCTAACAGGTTTACGATTTTCAAATTGAATAATAGCTTTTGGGGGAAAAGTTTTAAACACAAAAGGTTTAGTCGTATATAACGTTTATCTAAGATTGCGGGGCATGCAAGGCCAACCACACTTCGTGCGTCGTACATCGTGCGTTATGTGTGAATATTTTTTCACCGGCAGTTAATTTTTCAGCTTAAAAATATATACATAGGTAAAAGTCCTAGCTGTAGGTTTCCACAGCCAGTCGTTTGGCTAAGTTTTAAATTTGCGGACATACTGGACGTAGTCGCATTTTGCTCTTCTTGATGACCTCGGTCGTAGAGCGTCTATCCCGAAAATCGTATTTGCAGCCTGTGAGCCATCCTGCTTCTCCAGCCCGTCACTGAATTTATTTCTAATAGCTACCTCATGGTGCCAAACAAAGGTCAGCCCGCTGATGGGTATTATGAAATATCTTTGATTCTTTCACTGACATATGCGAACAATGTTTTCCTTTAAATAGGTAGGCGCCTAAAAAACTATCCGCACGTCGGAGAGCAATGTTGAGAATGCTGTCGACACCGAGCCCATTTGTGTCACCAACTTTACTGAAAGCTTTAACAAACCTTACTTCTTTTGTTTAAATGACCACTTGGAAATATTAAATGCCCAGAGCAATGAAGTGCAACAACCAGAAGATTGAAGAAAAATGTCATTTAGGTCTCTTTTTCAAAAATTAAAGCTGCAGATGCGTTGTGGATCATTTCAGGATCTTCTTGACAAAGATAGCCTTCTGTCAGCCAACTTAGTGTCAAGTAGCGCAATCTTGTTGTCACTTTCTGTTAAGTCAACTAAATCTTTCTTTAAGACTTCCATCTGTCAGTCAACGCACAAAGCAGCGCAATTCTGGTGTCAATTTCTAAAAGGCCTGGAATATAGTTTTTTTGAGTCTGCCTTCTGTCAGAGAGCTCAATGCTATGCAGTACAATTTTTTCGTCAATTTCCGCCAGGCCTGAAAAATATCAAAATATTTCGTTGAGACTACATTCTGTCAGATAACGCAACTCAATTCTTTCGTTAATTTCTAACAGGCCTTATGTCTCGTTGACACTTTCTGTTAAGTCAAATAAATCTTAGTGGCAGTGCAATTTGTTCGCCAATTTCTGACAGGCATGCAAAATAATTCGCTGAGGCCGCCTTCCGTCAGACAACGTAACACAACTTAAAGCAATCTCATCGCAACCAGCAGTCAATTTCCATCAATGCAGCAAACTAATTTGTTGAAACTGCCTTCTGTCATACAATGCAATACAACTCAGAGCAATTTTATCGCAACTTTTAGTGGCGAGAACTGACTACTGAATGTCACTTTCTTCCAGATTCCAAATTGGGATTCATCTCTTAAATCCGTGAATTAAAAAGTGCAAATACAACTTATAAAATCCACACAAAGCCGAACTCTCAGTCCACACATATCCGTGCTAGGAATTGCCTTCTGCGAGTGCATTCCCTAAAAACATCACAA
Organism: Cheilosia impressa; assembly: GCA_948293265.1. NCBI lineage: Eukaryota > Metazoa > Arthropoda > Insecta > Diptera > Syrphidae > Cheilosia > Cheilosia impressa. The sequence continues at coordinate 50,900,302 of OX411884.1, read as the reverse complement.
AGCCAAATAAACACATAAATCTTTTATATCTGTTTGCACACAAAAAACACACGCCCCCTCATTCCAACTCCCTATGTAATTTGCTAGATTTATTGTGGGCATTTAGTCCTTTTCCAGGTACTCGTTTCGTTTCGGCTATATCAAGGGGACAATTAGGTCGGATATATCCTTGTTATTCCACAACAATCAACAATAACTGGGGGGGATTTTAGCACATTGCCCGAGTAATCTCGATTGGTCGTTGGATTTTCTTAAGCGTTCAGCTGTGTATCCTGCCTGCAATGGCTTGCATATGCGGTGCAATTGTATTTTGCAGACACGAACATACACAAACTGAGGATTGTTTTAAGCCGAAAATTAATGTGTCGGCCTATGAAAATGCATTCTTGTGTCTAGGAGAGATTTTCGGACAAATGGGGATTTATGTTTTAATGTCTGTCCCAAAGACAACGAATATTGTTTTACTTGGGCAATAAGCTGAGGCTTGTTGGATGTATTACAGTTATTTGTCATCAATTGATATCAATTATTGCAAATAGGGCATTTCTATTAGGAGTGTCCTTTGGAGGCTTCTTCAAGAGGGGAAGTTGTTTTTGATTTGCCTCGTTGTGGCGGTCGTTTAAAAGAAGGTTTTATTGAAGGGAAACCGAGCCAAGAATATGATTTTAGTGCAAACGAATCTGCGGAGATGTAAGCTCGTCAAAACCTCTGGTCAAAATTGTGGGAAAACACTTCAAAACTTCTTATACTTCTTGAATCGCACTGACCCATGTTTACTGCAAAAAAAAAAGGACAAAATCACCACTCTCACAGTTAGTAGATCTCCTTTTCTTCACAAGGTCCTATTTATCAAGTCTTTCTTTCAGCTATAAGCTATGTACAAAGTGCACAACAACCTCCTGGATATTATATCTCCCTTCTCGGTTGCGCACAGATATATTCACAATTCAGATACACTCTCAACTCCCACCAGCAAATAACATCATGTTCCAACAATGAACGCAACAGTATTTTATGCCTTTATGCTGCAACATAAATTTTATAGCTTATTGCATTTGCATCGTACGTCAGCAGGAACTTTTATTTATGTTACTTTGCACTCAATGGGGCAACGCGATGTAAAGTTGCAAATTGAATTCCGCCATCAATTCCATGGCTAAGCTTCCAATGGTAAATAGAATTATGGATGCTTTCTCATCCTTCTAGTTTTTATTTTGTTTATGCCAGTATTTTCCGTATTTTTTTTTTTTATTATTATTGAATCAGTACAAATGCAATATTTATCATATATAGCTTTGTTTATGACGCACCATATAGTAGCGGGTCTTGTAAAGGCTTATGTTGGCTGCTGTTTGTTTTAACCTCCGAATGAGTTTACGGCTGGCATATACGCATTATTTCGAGTGGCTTTTCCTGATAGCACAGTGAAAGGTTTTGCAAAAAGAAGTAACCACAACCCCTCATGAGTATGGCAATGCAAACAGGAAAACGTGCGTCGCAGTCGCTGCGGTACCTTTATTTTTATTGATTTAATACGGAAAGGAAATTGTATTTTCTAATATGAGTTCGGTGGAGGTCTGTGTTGCCTTTTCCTATTCCTGGTGTATTCGCGTATAAATCTGATTTCATACGAGCTCTCTTGTTGTTTGGATAGAGATACGAGCATTATTATTTTCCATGGAAGTTAAAGTGTTTTAAACAACATCTACGCATTCTTGGTTGGTATTCAATCTAACCTTTAGATTTATGTTGTGTTTGACCTTTTTAACAGAAAAGTTATGCGTCGTCGGCTGTTGAGCTTATAATATTTATCATGTGGGTAACATATTTTAAAAGGCATGCATTTTTAAAATGTCTTTAATATTTGACGTACGGACAAAACGTCACAATAGACAGCTACAACTTTGAGGTAGTCAGGGACTTTATCTACCTCGGCTCCGCTACACGATCTGACAACAACATCTCGTCAGAAATTAAACGAAGGATAACTCTTGCCAACCACTGTTTCCTTAGGTTAAGACGGCAATTGAGTAGTAAGGCCATCTCCCGAAACACCACGATAACCCTATACAAGACCCTTTTCATCCCAGTCCTGCTGTATGGCGCTGAGGCATGGACTTAATCACAAGAGAATGAGGATATTCTTGGTCGTTTCGAGTGTAAAATCCTTCGAAAAATATTCGGCCCTGTTTGCGGTGATGGGTTTTGGAAATGGAGATTCAACGATGAACTATACGAGCTGTACAGCGACCTCGACCTAGTGGAAAAACTGCGCATTGGACGCCTAAGATGGCTAGGACATGTAGAGCGGATGGACAACAACGCTCCGGCCCGCAGAGTCCTCGACTCCACCCCAGATGGCGACGCAGTCAAAGAAAACCTCGCCCTAGGTGGCTTGCACAAGTAGAACATGACCTCAATTAACTTGGAGTGCGCAACTGGCAGATAGCTAAGGACCGGGCTAGTTGGAGAGGCATGTTGATTGAGGCCCAGGTTCACCCCGAACTGTAGCGCCACCTAAGTAAGTAAGTAAGCTTAATATTTGAAACGAGAAGATTACATCTGTTCAGAAAGCTTAAATACTGAGTCGACTTACTCGGAATATTGTGCTAAGCTTCGTTTGGTAACAGCTCGGGGATGTTTATTTCTATTTATACAAAAAAAATATTCTTTCCGGTTGCATAAAATGTTATAGAAAATTTTGTACTCCCGTTAACTCAGGTATATCCTGAAAGTATACCGAGTTTTGCTGGTGATTTTCAAAAAACAGTTCTGACTTTCAAAACCTGTTCGGTCTTTTAAGAACAGTTCGCTTTCAAAAACAGAAAAAACTTCATATGAAGGAAGTTTCCATTTAAGGTAGTCCGAACAAAATGGCGTACTTAGAATTTTGTATATAGCATACCTACGGAGAACATTCGTCCTCTTTTTGAGAGGACAGTTTTTTTTTTCGCTACTACGGCTTATCTAATTTTTTACTAAACGAAAACAACACACTGTCCTCTTTTCCTAAAATGTCTTCTTTTCCCCCTAAAGACCATTAATACTTCCATAAGAAATATGCGAGATTACGAGTAGGTAGCTTCTTAAGTCGTATAAAGCTGGAGTTGGTTATCTTGTATTGATTTTCAAAGATCAAGTCAATTTCTTTTATCAAACCTAAGAAAACCTAAAATGTTAATAGTTGAAATGCTTTAACGATTTTTGACTTTATAGGAATTTTTACTTAAAAAAAACAAATTCTTTTATGTGATTGAAAAAATGGTCACATTGGATAATTCAGCTTCAATTCTTTTTCGCGGAAACGGCTTAAAAAATTAAGAAATATTGTACTTTTTTTAACGATTCAGAACAAAATGGCGTACCTACTCTGAATATTTTTTTGAGTTTTATATAGAAAAATCGAGAAATTTGTGTTTTATTGTTTTTCTTGGAAAAGAAAAGAATATTTTCTTTGATATTAGTAAGGAAGAAACTGTCTACCTAGTTTTTCTATAGGTTGGTTATTTTTTTCAAAAGCACCATTTTTTAAATAAAAGGGATAAGCACCTTTGAAAAAGGTAGGCAATTTACTCTAGGATTATGTTGCTTTCAAGTGCTCTTGTAGCAGTTATGTATAAGCTGCATTCTGGCCTTTAATAAATTTTCCTTCTTATTTCTTTGTTAGGGAAACGACATGTTACAGCGACCCTTGTAATAAAGAGGCGGAATATAGGAAATAAAAGAAAGTCGAGACAATCAGCAGCTTTTTTGCTTCAACCAAACAAGTAAGTAATTTACTAAAGTCAAACAAACTGTAATGGGTCATTAAATCGTGCAAATTTACCGAACGGCTTGGAGCTAGATCTGTAGTTTTTTTGAATATATTTTAATAAATTATTTAATTTTAATAATAATATACAAAATTAAATTGCTGCATTGAAAGTGCAACTCATTTGCCATTATTAAGTTGGCGCTTAAACTTTTAGAAAGGTCAGATCTGCTAAGTTAAGTTTTTATTAAGAATTTTTAGGTCTACCTAGTTTTTATTTTTGTTTTTTTTTGCGACGAATGGAAGGACCCTACAATTTTATAAAGAGTCTAAACTGGGGCGCAGATAACGTACAACAATAATCGTCGAGACGGTATCGGTTTTATGACCATAATAAGTTATTTTCTGCATAGTTTTTGTTGAAAACTTTCATTACAATTGTAGAGAATAAACTCGATTAAGCTCTTTTAGTCGTAAATTTTGCACTAAGTTGCCAGTTTTGGAGGTCTATCGTTTCGACGATAATAACCTCCTGGAAAGTTACGTAATAAGAGCCCTGAACTCGGATGAAACCGCGAAAAAATAAACCCAAAGATGTAGTTTTGTGTGTTTTTCAGGATTAAAACCTGAGACCCCGTGCTCAGTAGTTCATTTTGAGCCGTTGAGCCACTGCGTCCATTGGGTATTCAGCTAGTTTAGCTATTATTTCGCAGCGTTTTGTCCACCTGTGACAAGGGGATTGTGAGTTACGATCTCATGCAATGTTTTAACATCGTGGGACTTTTCCCTTTTTTTGTGGGCATTTTGATGTCCGAAAAGACTTCCGTGGGAAAAAGGGTAAAAGCCAGCAAAATCGTCGAAAAAAATAAATTTTTATTGAAATAAAAAAGAGCTAAAATTCTCCAGCAATTTTAACAAAATGCGGTTTTTATACTAAAGCCCATATTAATATTAATATTAAAATTTTGCAAATCTTACTTTTAAAAATTATAAAAAATAAAAATGATTACGCTTCGTGGGAAAAATGAAGAGAGAGTGCAACACTGTTCTCATTTATATAATAGCCTGCTGACAGAAGCAAGAATACAATTTTTTTTAACTCTTATTGAGTGCTCTACCAAATTACAAACAATAGATAGAAAAAAAACTCGCAGTGAGACTAATTTATTGCGATCCAATCGTCTATATTGCAAAACCTACATTATTTGCTTGTTAGCTATGGCAGCAAAGTTACTAAGATGCCCCAAATCATGTGAGGCAGAGGCAAAAAAAAACAGCCGCCTCTGCGACTTGTCCTTCTGAATAGTTCTGAATGAAATGTTCAAAATATTTTCAAATTCAGTTAATCACCATGCGATCAGTGAACCTATCTATGTCAGCACTTTAAAAATGAAAAACAAAAAACTCCCATAAGCCCATTAAACTCATCCTCATTATAGGATAGACATCTGTATAAGTAAAAATCCTTGACGTATAACGAGGAGTATTCCCCGCACACTTTACGACCAAACTTAGACCATAACAAGCATCGTTATTTCCAAATAGAAATCCAAACAGGAAGTTTTCATCAACTCCCCCTCCCCTATACCATACGCGACCGAAAAACTTAAAGTAAGGAAATGTTTTATTTCATACCCTACTCTCATCGTCGTTGGTATAGTGAAGAGGAAGCAAAGTATGTGTATAGCAGTCAATTTTAATGAAAACTCTGTCCCCCAAGTTGCACATTATGCACACACGAGAGCAACTTGCATCAGTACATATGTATGTATTTTTGTCATGCATCCATCCTTTGTTAATTTGGTTTCAATGGAACTTTCAGCTGTCTTCTGGGACATAATCCTTGCCGTTCTCTAGATTTAGTTGTTTCCCGTTCACTCAAGTTTATGGTTGCTGTTTGTATGAGAGAGTAGTTTTCTTATATACACCACGCTTCGTAATTAAGTTTGTCAACCACTTTTGGGGGCGGATCGGGAAATTACTTTACCTCATTATTGTGGAATTTTCCCTTTTGTCATATTATAGCCGAAACCAATTTCAAACAAAGCTTATTATAAAGATTGCAATTTATGGCAAGAGGATATCACTGGGTGGGAACTTTCCCCGGCGCAATATTGCAAATTTGCTTAGAGCGCAAATCTACCATCTACCATAAGTGGTAAAGTTTTGCGTGCGCTCTATAATCTCGAGGCTGGTTCGTAAATTCCACACGGGATAGCTCATCTCTAATTTTAACGATGACGGTCGCTTTGACAAAAGATTACACCCAGTTTTATCATTTTACACCACTGAAAAGTGGAACAAATTCGGTCCGGAATTGAAGAGCACATCAAACCGAAATCAAAGTGAAAGTGCGATGAACCTATACTCAGCTTAGCCACTCAGTAGCCAGACAAAAGCCCTCCCTAACCCGGACAGTGGATTTGCCTTCATAAAACCGGGCGGGTGAGGGATTATCAAAATTAGAATCTGGGGATATTTTCCTAGTTAAGCTCTCTAAATCAGATGTATAGTACTTCCTCTTTAAGATGAGCACAGAGGACGAATGTAGTGCGAGGAGATGGGTCAGTGTATAAATATTTGAGACCACCAAGGCAGACCATTTGGAATGGGAATTGTGTCGTCTTTGGCGTTTGTGGTTCCGGTGGTTCTTTTATGGCATTAAGCATGTTTGGTTGGGCCATGCGGTCGAGAGTCGTTTGTGTGTACTAAGGGATGGTAAATTGATATGTTGGTCTCTCTTGAAAACTGTGTGGGAGGTGTGCAAAATTATAACACTTACCCTAGGTAAGTTGATGATCCTTTTTCAGTTTCAAATGAAATGACTCAGTTATGTGACTTTGTTAGACATCACGGGGTTGTTGAGTCATTGTCCGTTGGTATTGTAAATCAGAGTAAAAGAACTTTGTAGCTAACAGCGTCTTTCCTAAAATTATAGATCTCTTTCAACTCACACAACATGAATGGTTGGCTTACGGTGCCTATACGGTCCTGCTGCGCCAACTATTTATTTATTTTATTACAACTGCTTTCCGCGCTAAACTTAAAAAAACTGGCCTGGAAGCATAGTTCTGCTCTACAAACCCCATTGGATTTTGGATATACCTTGCCTTGATAGCTTCATCATGGGTTATACTATCAAGGCGATCAACAGTCTAAGGCGGGGTGGTCCGCATTGGACCTTGCACCGCACTTATACGATTTGCTGTCTGATGCGCGGAAACCCAGCCAGCTCTGTAAGTTTAGGGCCACTTTCCCTTCGGTTCATGACTCACTTTGGAAAGAGTCGCAGTCTGGATGGCTCCAAAACTATACAGTGCTGGTGACTTCGTCGCCCCCTAGATTTCACTGCTCATTGGGCAAGCATGTCGCAATATTTGAAGCGCTGTGCTATCCTAACCAACCATATTGTTGCGGGATCAGAGTTTATGCGACGTTAGCGACAGTAAAGCCGCGCTTAAAGCCCTTAAAGCCTTGCTCGAGGCTGTAACCCGCTCGGTTGCAAATTTCAACTGTTTGACTCTCGTCTGGGCCCAAGATCAGACAGGCATTGCGTAGAATGAAATCTCCGATGAGATTACTAACCAAGGCTTTGAAGATGTTTTCTTAGGGCCTTAACGTGCGTCGGGTCTTCATTGACTATTGCGTTTCTCACGAACGCAATTACGCAATTGTGTGTGCCAGTAAGCGCGTATGCTGAATGTCAGTAAAGAAATCACTGTCACTCTTGCTGCATCTTGGCAGAAAAGACTGAAGACAACATACGGTTTACGGAAGACTTTGCTTTTGCTTAGCATCTAAGTGTGCTAGTGTATCCTGAGAGTGACGAATCCTCTCTTCACATACTCACCGAATGTCCGGCTCTATGTTGTTTCAGAAAAAACATCCTTGGCGATGAAATTGGCAATTCAGCAATCCTTGCTTACATACACCCAGAGAAGATTCTTGTCTTCCTGACAGCTTTGGAGTGAAAAGATCTCTCTAGGAATTTAGCAGGGAATGCACAACAGGTTCCTTTAAGAAGCCGCAGTTCCAGAGCCCCTTGAAGGCTAATCTAAGTGTGCTTGGCTTTAGTGAGACCAATTTCAGCAACGTTGCTTCAGATCACTTCCTTTTCTATTGTCCTCCCTTTTCTGGATATTAGTTGCCACATTTTCTTTGGTGTAACTGATCGTTGGCCAATACATTCCCCTCAGTTTTTCCTTAATTTTTCACAAATCTTCTAAGGTTCATGTGGCGCATAAACGATTCAAACGCCAATTCAAACGATAACACCAACCCATCTGTCAAACTTGGATTGAGGGAGAAAGTTCCGTGCGTCCCAGTCGTGCAGATTATCCGATGCAGCCGCCTTATATGGTCAGCTGTCGTTCCGAACTGAGGCGCCAACATCAAGTCCCAGGCTAACCATTGACCAAAACACCTCCCGCCCGACCGACTTTAATTAGGGATTTTGTAAACTTTCTCGAAAAATAAGGTGACATAACCTCACCACAAGGTCGGGGAAGAATCACGCAAGTGCCTACACCCACCGGCTGTAATTTATTTTCCTTTTTAATATACGCGGCAATTTAACTTGTAAATTACTGCCATAAACACAAAGCCCACGCACACATGCACACATAGTCCCCGCACATCTGCATATACAGAGGACTCGGCAAATATATTATTCCAATCCGAAAAGGGCTGATGCTTCGCACATTCGCGCCTACTTAAACAATTTATGTTCATATTTATTCCTTTAGCTGTTATTTAGGTTAATCGTCAATTAGACTGCAAATTACCTTCACCTCGATTTTATGCCAACACACCGCACCGCACATCCGCATTCGCCACCTCTCGGTGTAGATACTTTTTTCTGTTTTTTTCTTTTATTTTTTGCATATAACCTCCTGGAGAGGAAACCACTCATGCAGGGATAGGGAGAGAACTTTACCGGCTATACAATGAATTGCCTAATTAAGGACGAACGTTCATGGGCCTCGTGTAATTGTTCATTTGCATTTTAAAATCATGTCCAGATGGTTGGGGCTTTCGCTCCATCGTATATATTATAAGGGCTCATCATTATTTAATTTCGAAAACTGGGCCGCGTGGATTTTAACTCGTTTAAGTGGGTCTTACCCATGAAGACAGTAACGGCAATAGCTTTCGTGCAGATGATCTCCTTGTTCGTCAGGCATTCGCGAAATTCTACTCATGCTAATTGTATAGATTGCAATTAATTGCATACCCAGACCCACTCTCTCTCTCTCGCTCTCAGCGAAAGGGACGAGGACGAGGAGTAGATCAAAGAAAATGAAATACGCAGAAGTCTACTTTTAAGTACATCATTAGTCTGCCTCTCGACTGTGGGCCGCTTCCATTAAGTGGGAGTCAAGCTGGCGTATAGCAGGCGTATAGATGTACTCCTAGTGATTGTGTACTGCTGTAGGTACGAGTATCGAAGGAATCCAATCAATAACCAAAACCGAATTGCTTTTCATTGGTTCTTCTTTGGATCGTCTTTGGGAAAGATTTTCCAATTCGTGCGGTCGTATCTCACTCTTTGAAATGTTCGGGAAATCAATTTGAAACATTTTTAATTAACCGAGTCAATTTTGCAAAAGAACAGTAAGATATATGGAGGGTTTTCACAATAGAAAAAGGAACCATCGTTAACGAGGAGGGTAGCATTCGATGAGGTTACTCGAAGTTCAGCTAATTGGTTTTCAAAGGCATTTCAATATGAGGTGAGCGGTTCTTTTGTTTTTTTAATTAGGACAGGGGAAAACTGTGTGGCATAGAACGATTCAAAAGAACGAGCAGTTACAGTTACAGCTTCAATGGGGTCCAATGCGGGGTTGCTGCGGAAGAGGTTTTTCAAAATATATCCAAACAGAGAAGGGTGCATGTTCTGACACAAAACAGGGGTTTGCGAGCTCTAGTAGCTGCGGAACCTAAAAGACTGATAGCTCAGCAGGCAGTACAGACTCAGTCAGTTAATAGAAGTTCGTAGCGTTACCAAGTCTTAAACCTTATGAAGACCTTGTGTAGGCGGAGCTCTGGGATAGCATTTTTTGACTCATTGTCTAGTGAAATTTGAAAGAATTCAATTGACAAAAGTCCTCTTTCGTAAAATTCCATCCATCTAGTACCTTCTGAAGCCGTTTCTATGTACAAACACCAGGAAGTCAGTCAATAACCAGGGAGTAGGTTACGGACCAAGATGATCCTCTTGCCGATATTGTTTTGAAAAGGTTGACGATCACAATGGGATATTTTATGGGCAATTTTTTCCCCATTTTATACGGTTTTTATAGTGCTTTTTGAGCCAGACTTGGATGGTACTTAAAAACTCGTGGTTTTCCCATTGAGTTGCTAAGTTTGTAAGTCTATCGTTTCGAAGGGCACCGTCTAGAAAATCAATTCATATTTCTACAATAAGTGCTCACATTTAACTGAAGACTGAAACCAGCTGTCATAACTATGATTGATCTCAATTCGGAGGCCTTAATGTTCGCGCAAAAGCAACCGGCTGGCTTCGTTCTCAGTGTCCCACTTATTCATTAAAAAGGTCGCTTGTTTCCTACAGTTTTCCTACCGAGTATAAACTATTCTCATACGGGTCTTGATCTAACCACCTTATCTTGGGTCTAACTAGAGAACGCATGTAAAATTTCAAGAACTGCATAGGACATCTTGGAATCAGAGGTTTGGATATGCACTTAACGTGTACTGAAGCATCGCCAAGAGATGGGCTTTTCGACATTGAATACCTCAAGTATTCTGGTATTTCTTATGCAATTTTTGCGAGTCTCACGTAACACAACGAGGGAACCGAATCTCAGCAGCTTTTACTCATGAACCCACAACTCCTGATCATAGAAAAGAGTTGGAACTAAGTTCTGACACCAAGTTTAAACATCTTGTTTACAGAATGACTAAGCTATCCAAGTCTGACCAATCCTGTAGAAAAGTTCAGCATTGCTCTGGAATGCCTTTCCGAGATACTCAAACCTCTCCACCTGTTTCAATGGGACTCCTCTATTAATCAGAGTGAATTAATCAGGCGATTACCATCACTTGAGATTTTTTGACGTTTACCCAGCTTCAATGAAGAGTCGCAGACGGCCACCAAATCGAGTGCTTGTGGAAGTTGACTCTTTAAAAGGGCCAATGGATGACCAAGTCTTTAGCGACTTATCCTTTGAACTCTCAATTTGAAACGCTCTTCGCAAGAGGCTGTAACAAAAATTCCACATAAGTTAAGAATGAAATGGAGAAGTCGTCGGCCGATATTCAAAGTACCTCGAATGAGTTTTGGGCCACAATCAGGTCCGGGCTTGGGAACTTTTATAGAGCCATTCTGCCTAAACATCGACCCCTCCTCTTTTGTTGAAAATAGAGCTGTCTTCGGAGAAATAAAAATCCATTAGATTGTCAATTCCACCACTGTGACGACGAGCAAGAGAAGACCTACAGTTGAGACATGCGATGCCCGTTTTTCCGGTATAATAAGCTAAGCCTGTTCTGTGCGAAGACTTGATGTAGGGTTTAACGAAACTAGACTTCTAAACAAGTTGCAACAGTATTCAACTGAAAAACTAGTCGGTGCCACTCAAAAACCTTTCGGTTTCTCTGGCTGATTGAGTTACTGTCTTGGATAAAGTGCTATATGGAGCCGTGTGTTTGCATTGATCTGGGGAAAAGGAAAAACACTTTTACCAGACCTACTTCGTTGTTTCGGCAACCCTTTTTGTTAAGAAAGACAAAGGAAACTCAAGTTTTATTACCTCCATTTACAGGTTCTACTTGAGGTTGAGGAAGTACTATTTTTCCCGTAATCATAAATGTACATACAGAATCTATATAGCTACACAAATTCCATTAGATATGCCAAATGGAAGGGGGCAAAAAGACGAGTGGTGGAAGTCGGTATTTAAAATGATAAGCACACTCTCTCCTTTGTTCGCCTTGTACGATTCGTATAATGACGGTTCGTAGGTTCCTTTGTTTAACCCGCAGGGGTTGCCCGATGTTATCCTGCCATTTGATACCTTTATTGTTGCTGCCGCTATTGTTGTTTGCACTCTTCCACTCGGAAGTCTTACTTTCGGTTGTGTAGAGGCGATTATTTTCCAATATTTCGAACCTAGATGATTTTGTGAGTAGACTCGTACAGCCCACTGCTGTTAAGATAATGAAATTCTCAGCTGGACAACAGCTTCCATGCAACTGAATGTGAACTACTTCATAAATTCTATAAAGGGGGTTGCTGGGAATAGCTTTAAAAAGCTCACTCAAGGAGAGAGAGAGAGCGTTCCTACGAAGGGATACCAAGTGCGTTTGACTTTGGGACGAAACGGTGGATAATGTTAGTACAGTGACCGCACCGGTTATCCTTGTAACATCAGTGATGAACGACAAGGGTTTATGCTTCTTTGCAGTGTGTAAGTGTCCGTAAAAAAACAAGCGATTACAGCTTGAAGTGTGAAAGAGGAGTTTATGGATTCACACGGGATTCAAGTGTTTGTGATACGCGATTTTTGTCCCATGTCCTGTCGTCTGTTCATGAGTGTTCCATTTGCGATAGCATTCTTTACAAAAATGACTCTAGTCGAGCGAGATGCCATTGGGGACGTTCAAGTATCTAGTTTAGTAAGTCTGAGAGCTCTCTCACTAATTGTATCTCGGTTTTGATTGGGGAAAATCGATCATATGAGCAGCTGTTTCAGTTGGCGTTTATGGAGGGGTAGTCGCCGAATCTAGTCAAGAAATTCGTGACTGAGTTCACAGTTCTCATATGTGGTTGATGCAGAAAAAGTGAAATTGCCGACCAATCTAGTTTTTGCGTTCAGGTTACATCTCACCCAGACCAATCTAGTCGACTTAAGATATATAGTTTCTTGAGTCTGCCCATTCCATTCTCTTTTGTTTTTTAATTTGTATGACTCGAAAAAATAAGTAAATAAATGGTAGCAAAAGGTCCGAAAGGATCCTCGGCTCAGCTTCTCACAACCATTCGTTTAGGGTGAGTTTTCCATTTATAAGCCCGAATGGAAGGGATCTACAATTTTATGTCGGACAATTGAGAAGCTCTTTCATGACAGTTATACTCCCGCACGTTTGTCAGACGTTCGTGAAAGGTGGCGCAGTGAAAAAGTCCTTAAGATGTAATGACTGGCGCCAAAATAATGTGCACGGAAATTAACCTGCCATTTCTACTGCCTTTTTTTCATAAAAATTGCTTTCGAAATATAGTCGTAATCGATACAAAAAAGAAATTCTACTCTATCGATGAGTTAAAACAAAACTTAACAAACAGATGTCGTTGCTAAAAATAGTCTTGTGGGAAAACGTATTTATTTCTCAGTTTGTCATAGAAATCTCATTCAGAACGAGTCAGTTGAATGATTATCAAGACTGTCAGAAACCGATTGGTTGCAAATAGATTTCCTAAACAATTTTCTGTAGAAGTTCCTTTGAGTAAACTCTATTCAATCCATCAAGTGGATACCTATTTAAATATTAAACTGTGACCTTCTGAATGCAAGAGGTTATACCTGCGAATTGGAATTTTGTCACATATCTATGTGGGTGGGCCAAAAGAAGTCATCCGATGTTGTTTGGCTCTAATTTTTTTATAAATGAAAATTTTCGATTCTGTTTTTTTAATTATGTTTATTTGAACCTTTAGAATTTTATTGGTCAAGTCGAGAAGATGATATCGGCCAAATGGGCGCCGTCAAAATTGATTGCCACAATCATAGCTCGACAACTGACATTCGTACGCATTATACCTCCATGCCCTCATGATGTAAGTAATTCCACAATCTAGTTAAAGCTGATGGCACCCCACCAAATAGTGCCCTATGATTTAATAGCCCATCCATTCAATTCAAATCGATTACCATAGCTGCAACTCCTTCAAACGAGTCTAACTAACAAAACTAATGAGGTGTAACTACTTCCTGAAACCGTCAACGAACGCCCACAAAATCCAGCATACCTATCTAATTTCAGCAAACCTCCATATACTCGGGTAACCCCCTGCACACACTTCAACAGCATGGTCTTCCTGTATTTGAATAATCAGCAACTTTTGCCCAATAAAATACCAAGCAGAATGTGTTGTGTTTTGTGTACTATCCAAGATCGCGCTATAGAGCCCCCAAACTTTATTCACCACCCACCACAACCAAATGAAACCAAAAATTAACAGACTGCAGAAATGTTTACTATATACTTATTATCCTTTCGATGTTGTGTTCCATCTCTGTGGCAATGATGTTGCTTGCTTTAGTTAACCAGCTCATTAGTCCTTGTTTGTGAGCCATCTGTTCATTTATTTATTTTTCAAAACTTGCCAGTTACTCAAGGATATAATGAGATGGTTTCCATTTTCACTATTATGTGAGGAAATTTTGTGTGTGTTTTCGTGTATATAAGAACAAGCTCATCTCCCCCACGTGCATCCCCTCAAATCACCACCATTCAGTGCTATTAATATAAAAGTTTCCCATTTTGACGAATGCTGAACATTTCGTTTCCTTTTATGCCTTTCCAGCCATTTCATCCGTCCATTATCGGGCGGGAGTTTTTTTTTTTGTTTGTTTTATTACCTTTTGGCCGTGGAACAACTTCATCTATAAACATCCTCTGCTAATCATTTTCGTAATTAACTTGCCTAGAGAGTCTCTCTGAGTTATTTAAAAGATTTTTTCCCTTTTTTCTGTTTTCTTGTAACGAAAATTCCCGATATAGCTAATGGAATATTGAATAGATGTAGCTACGAGCGAATGAAGTTGCTTTTTAAGTCGGATTCTTATAACTTATTCAGGTGTTGTTTTTGTATAGTCCTTTGCTCATCCTTGCAACTAAATTAAGCAAATCCTCCCAACATGTTTATGATCATTAGCCAAGTCCAGGCACATCCATCGACGTTAGTGTTACTGGAGTAACCGGAGCAAGTTATTTACATTTCCTTCCTTCCAATTACCGAACGGTATCATTTCCAATTATACGCACCAATAACTAATGTCCCGTATGTGAAAGGAAGACACATCTAATTAGGAAGCTACACGATCTGATTGAATTTCATAAGCCAAGACAATTCGATGTGTGAAGCAGAATACTCGTATAACGTTCTCACGTTGACCCTCTGGAAGGATGTGTTTAAACAGGTATGGCCAGTTTTGGCAGAGGTGATTTTATTGTCTGACTTTTTGGACAAATTGGTCTGTTCGGAATTGGATAGGATTGATTTAGTAACAACGTTTAATTGATTTGTGTTGCAGGAAAGTGATTTCGGGTTTACCATTTTAGCGGGGAAGCCTTTCATTAGGGAGCCTATCCAACAGCACATTTGTTTAAGGGTGTCAGAATGTGCTTTTTCTTAATCGAATGCAGGATTTTCGTTGAGAGTTTATTTTATGACACTTAGACGATTTTGGGTATAGAAGCGCTGCGGCAAAAATTTTGTACAAAGTTCTTTCGGAGCGTGAAAGGTTTAACAATTTTTGTCGACTAAGTTGCATCGCGAAAGTCACTTCCTAAAATATCCTAAAAATACTTACTTACTTACTTACTTAACGGGCTCCCGACCCGTGGAGAGTCTGTGCCTGAGACACTGTAGCCTTCCATCCTCTGCGATCCCGGGCACGCTGCTTCCAGTTATCCAGACCAAGCGCTCTGGCATCCGCGATGGCTTGGTCTTTGAAACGGAGGTTCGGTCTTCCTTGTCGTCTCGAGCCTGGCGGCTGGGATTCGAAGATCCTCTTAGCTGGAGCATTATTGTCCATTCGCTCGATGTGGCCGAGCCAATGTAGTCGACGTATTTTGGCCTTTTGGACTACATCCACATCTTGGTACAGCTCATAGAGTTCGCTGTTGTATCTCTTCTCCTCCATTCGCCCTCCTCGCACACAGGACCAAAAATCCGCCGGAGAATTTTTCTTTCGAAGGGGCCCAGTATCAGCTCTCCCTCCTGCTTATCGTCCAGCACTCGGCGCCATAAAGCAGAACTGGCAGGATAAGGGTTGTGTAAAGCATACATTTTGTCCTTCGAGTTAGGAGTTTTGAACCCAATTGCTTTGCCAAACCGAAGTAGCAGCGGTTTCCTAGGGTAATTCTTCGCCGGATCTCCACTAGGATGTCATTTGTGGAGTTCATGTTTACTCCGAGGTTGATAAACTCCTTAACTATCAATAGTGACGTTCTGTCCTAGGCGGTGGACAGATGCTTGTTTGTTTGTTGATAGCATGTACTTAGTCTTGTCCTCATTTACTACAAGACCAACGGATACCCCAGTAGCTGGACGGATCTGTTGAAGATAGTGCCATCCTAAAAATACCTTCACTTTTTTTTATAAAAGTGACATACAAGTGATCATTTATAAATATGATTAAAAAGTGTCGGGGAAAATACAGAGCCTTGGGGAACTCCATCGCTTCTACGGTAGATGGCAGAGTTGTAGCTCTCAAAAATCGACTTCAGTTGAACGCCTGAAGAGGTGCTTTCTGATTCATTTATGAAGAAACACTCAGAAGAATATCTTTAGGTTTTTTTTCAATGCGCCACCTCTGGCGAACGTCTGAAAATCATCCGTCAGAATTACTGTCATGAAAGAGCTTCTCAATTAACAGTTGGGACAACATTTTGGAACTGGCATAAAATTGTAGTTCCCGTCCATTCCAAAAAAAAAATTAAAAACTTACGCAAAATGAATGGTCGGCCTTACGGACCTGTAATTTTTTAACCAATTAAAACGCATTTTCTAAAAATAGCTTGATAGCAGACCCAGTCGTTCATCTTATTTTATATACTGGCGATGGACGAGGTTCTTATAGGAAGCACAGGCTAAGGACTACGTCGAGTATGTCTGTTTTCTGGGAAGTCCCCTCCGGAGGATAAAAGAATCAATAAGCCTAGGAATCAATGGCAAAAGTAAAAAAATATACGCCACAAATTTATCTAAAGCAGATGCCGACTGTGGAATCGGAAACGATTAATTTTCTAGTAGCAGCTCAACAATTTCCAATCAAATCTCAAGGCGTACTAAATTGCCAACTGTTAAAACTGAATAAAATCGTGAAGTAAATTCTCCCCAGGGCACACATTTTTTACTAATAGGTTGATGACACCCAGTAAACCACGTGTGCTTCGCATTTAATTCGCTTCGTGTTCCCGGAAGAAGATTTCGCCAGTGATAGATATATCAACAAAATAATTCAGCTTGCATCGAATTCCGGTAAAAAAAACCCCACGCGGAGGATTAAAATGCGAACATCTGGAGGAAGTTTATGCGAATTAAGGTAAGAAGATTTTGCAAAACTTCTTAAAGGACTATATGTGATTTTGGGCCAGTGAATTGTGTGAGGTCAGATACCCAGCAAACCGTAGGTCCATAGGCTTTGCATTTCATTCGCTTCGTATTCCCGGAAGAATATTTCATTCGCCGGCGAGTTCATTTGAGAATCGCCAGTGATAGAAATTTCAACAAAATGGTTAAGCTCGCATCGAATGCCTGTGAAAAAACCTACGCAAATGAATAAAATGCGGACACCTAGAGGAAAATTATGCGAATTAATGTAAGATGATTACCAAGCAAAGTTCTTAGAGAACTAAATATATGTGTTTTTGGGCCAGTGAATTGTGTGAGGTCACAGAAGAAGAATATCCAAAGGCAATGAAAAAGGGAAACTATCCAGCTCTATAGTGTCAGCTACACAAAGTGTTTCATCAGAAAGCCTATTCAGTGGCAGAAATTTTTGCCACAAGTGCCGTTTCCAATTTACGCAACTGTGCACTTAACAGCAGCCATCATGCATGGTCTGGCTGTACAACCTTCGCTAAAAGCACATACCCATCACCCTTCTACCGACTCAACAATTTCATTCACAGGAAAAAAAAACCCCTTCCATTGTTAGATATACCATTTGTGTAAGATAACTTTTCTACTTCGTTCCACTCATCATCAGCAGAGAAAAAAAAAAAAAACTTCAGCAGGCTCCTTGCCTAACTAAACATTTCTAAGTATCAGCGTATTTTTTAATCTCTTACTTCCGTCGACTCGTATACAAGTCTTCATTTTTTGTTCGCAACACTCTCGCCCTGTGGAGGCACACAAATTCTGATGAATGGATAAACGAGGTACTCAGTTAATACCTAAATCCCATCCCCAGTGTGCAAGGATATATTGTTTGTTCACTTCTTTTCTAAGTTCCTTGCTCATCTATGGCTATGCACGGTTTCATTGTTTTCTTCTATTTTTTTTTTTGTTTGTTTTGTTGTCTTCTCCGGTTTCATGTTCATTCTCATGTAACTTTGTTTTGTGTTGGGTTTTTATATATCGCTCTGCATTTTTATGCCATCGTGCAGATTACTTTGGACAGAATCTTCTTTTTATTAGAAAATACCGAATACGTGGCATGAATGAAGAAAGCTATTTCTCTCATTCTCCGGCACTTCTTTGCGGAATGTTTTCTCTGCTCTGCCTGAAAGGATGTGTGAGAGGATGTCTGTATAAATAGAAGGCAAATGTAGTTTGGTTTGCATACATTAATTTGCTTGGGCATGAGAGGAAGCAGGACATGCAGCCGGTTAGAGGAATTTTGTGCTAATGGCACTTCGACACTGAGATACGGGAATGTATATTGGTCCAATTAAGTAAGGCGGGTGGACACTGGACACACACGTATAGTTCGGGGGAATGTCGTCCGTTCTCGGATAATAAAGACTCTTACCTCGGAGTTAAATTTTATTAATATGGACGTAGTTGTAGTGTCAAATAAAAAGCAACAGATTCAGCAAGTTTAGAGGGCGCGTGGTTACTTTGCACTTAAATTGTTTGTCCGCCACGCGGTGAAATCAACAAATGGATGGAGTTGAGATGATGTCGAGAGGCGGTGTCCCTTTAATAGAAAAATAGTAAAATTCAAGGCACGTAGTTTTTCCGCTCGCGAGGAGATTTAAATTGCCAACAGCAAAAATTTAGTTGAGGGTCCAGAGCGAGTCGGATGGGACGCAATTGTGGTTTGCTTCAAAGTGTTTTCCACTTGAGTATGATGAGGTTAAATGGAGACATTTGAAGGGCAGACGTCTTTATGTGTTTTTAGGGGAAACCAATGCACCCCGTCTCTTAAGAATACTCTTTTAGCTCCTCAACAAGAAAACTTTATTCCAAAACTAACTTTGCTGGGCGTTTAAATGCGCGAAATCGTAAATTTTCTAAACGAAAAATGTTGTATTTTTCACACTAAAGTAGCCCAAAACCTGCACATATTTATTTCGTACGTTTTAAAAAAAGAAATTTGTAAGTCGGTGCAATAGTCCGTACGATTTTTGCGGACTTACAATTTTGCCATTCAGTTTTATATATATATATATAGATATATTTTGGCAACCTCAACACTATAGTCTCTTAAAAAATGTTAAGTCCTTATATTTTGCGACAAAATACGGAAACCTCTCTTTCATTTGGTCCACCTTTCATAAGAATCTCGTTCGAAACCTGTACCTAACCCATTTATATAATAACATTCAGCAAGGACCTAATTGAGAAGCAATTTCGCTTACCCTTGTTAGGGAAATTGTCAAATAAAGGACTCATATCGTCCCCTCCGCAATTTCACTGCAGCAATGCATTCACTTCTTGTGTAACCAAAATCATACCTACTCGCGCGACCTCAACCTTTGCTGAGCTGAAAGTTAAAAATATTACAGTAATACTCATAGTCAAGTGCCTACTTTGTGCGCATAGGAAATACATACATTTCTGCATTGAAAGTCCTTCTCGTTCCATTATTCAGATGCGGTCTTAGACAAATTTATAGAAAGAAACCAAGGACCTAGCATTTTACGACTAAACAATGTCAAGGATTGCACTCGCAACATAAAAAAATCTAAGGACGACTCTGCGCTTTGACAAATAATGCCTTTCCTTAGATTTGTGTGTACATAATGGAGGGACATTTTTAAAATTTAATCACTTAGATGAACCTAGAACGATGGCGACACAAAGCCATAAGTATTGAGAGAGCACAACTGAGTGCAAGAGGCTTTAGTGTTTTCTTTTTAATACTATTGCAATATATAAAAGTACAAATTAATGTGTTTGTTTGTTGCAAAAGGACGGCAGGAGATTTATATTGCACAATTTATTGCATGGAGATGTGCGCTGCGCTTTGTGCCGTTGGGAGATTCCAAAGGATAGTGTTAGTCATCCCGATGAGATAATGTGAGTTTGATTGTGCATGAAATTGATCAGAGCTTGGCGCAGTTTTAACAGGCGTTTCTTAATAGAAAAGACTGATATGGCACGAACGAGAAATAAGAACCAAACGAGTAGGATCTTTTTTTAGAGCTGTCCTCCACCATTTGCCAAAGCATTTTACACTTACCCTGCTTATGGTCATATAAGACTGTTTAAAGAGCTTGGCATCGACACCGGCAGCATCAGATGGTGAAGTTCAATACTTGACAACCTGGCCTACCAAAAATCAGCTCCATTCAAGACGTTTGCAAAGCCTTCAGTTAACCACTATTTTTTTTTTTTTGATTAAAAATGTGACTGCAAGTAAAGTTAAAAATCGCCCAATAATTTGAAAAACTAACCGAGCCTTAAATCTTCTAACAAAATAAGAGAGATGGATAGGTTAAGGATAAGTTCCCTCCGTCTCTGGCAGGATGCCCCAGCCTTGTCCTGAATGAAGTTCCAAATTGATATTCGAATGCATCATTTGGGGCTGCCAATAGTATAGCCCAGCCTTGAAGTTGGTGGTTGGCGCAGGTAGCAAGAAAGATCTTTCAAATGAAGGGAACTATTGTAAATTTTCGAGGTGGCTCATTGTCCCTTTTGTTGCCTAGTGATGTGGAACCGTAAAGTTGTTAGCTGGCATTTTTAAGCCCTCCGTATGCCATGCTGAAGTAACATTCTAGCCACAAGTCTCCCACACAGAGCCCTTCGGGATGGATATTTTGTACCATCTAAAAAAAATTACTTCTGACAAGATAAAGTCAGTCACTTGAAACTGGAATTGTGAACCTCGGGATCAGGTTAATTGAAATTAAGTCGTATACTATAGGCTGTGGCGGTCGATTTTATAGGAAACCCAAATTGTGAAGGAAACCCCAGTTGCTTTTTTTACGTGGGCGTTACCAGTATTTTTATGATCCAGATTTAATTTTTCTCATTCTTGTAAAACATGATAGTATTTCTCCATTTCAGTTCGAGTTTGGCTTCAACCTCGATCTTAACTCTCTACATAATTCTACGATTCTCTACATTTTTCGAAGTGGCGGCCTTTTCCATAGACAAATATGACACATTGCCAAAAGCTCCACCAATTTATATAGAAAGGAACAGAGGATAATGCGCTAATATGCCCGGGTTCGCGCAAACTGTCAACGAGCAATACTTGATGGAATTTCATTTGTAAAACCGACTTCAGTCCGTGAGCATATAGATCGTTGACGATTGCGGCCCCCAGTACGAAATTTGTGAAGGGCTGTTGTGACCTGCATATTTTTTTAGGTAAAGGTTAAGGCCCATCTCTTTACTCTCGTTCGAACTTCACTCTTTAATGGTCAGTATTAAACGGATAAGGGATAGTGACCGTATATTTTCGCTCAATGGGTATTCATCAGCAAGGATTTTTGTAGATGGTATACGATAGCTCAATAAGGACGGGTCGGAGTTGAAGTGGAAAGATATAAGCTGTGTGTGAGGTATTAAATAATTTATTTGAGAGGCACATGTTTTCCATTATTTATGGAATATAAGATCGTTCCAATGTCTGCCCCCGGATTCTTCGTCCCATAAACTGCAATTTTGCTTATAACATGCCCTTGATAAAAAAAAAAAAATTCCTTTGTCGCTAGGGATGATTTTTCGGCCAAAATTGGGGTCCTCTTCCAAATGCTCCGAACCTAGTCAGCGAGCAAACGCCGCTGTCGGTGGGCATTTTTGCTTTGAGCTCCTGGTTCACCAAGTTAAAGTCAGCAAAAGTTGTTGAAATTGACTTCCGTAATATAACTCAAATCAAACACCACTTCGTCAGGGAAGTTGATTTGAAGGAGCAACTCCGGCTTATCTCTATATAGCTTGAATTGATCCGTCTGATTTCTTTTAAATGGCAGTTAGAGGTTCTCAATGATTTCACGTAAGGTCAAACTCATCTTCCTTTGGGAACGTATGGTAGATGGTATGTTCACACCGACATTGCAGCATACTTTCCACAACTTGGAATGTCTTGCAACCGGATAAGGGGCATGAAACTCTACCGCCAAAGTCATTTTTCAAAACTATTGGGCCAGCATACCGATGCGAGTTCACTTCCATTTAATTTCCTGCTCAATACTCCTGCCCAGAAGTCTGCTAAACAAATGCGTATTGAATCCTTGCAGAAATCCCTTCCACCAGATCTATCAAAGGGCACTCAAAATAATTAAAGTCGAACAAAGTCCCCGGCGACGACGTGATCCAAGCCATACACCCGCATATACCTTTCAACTTCAATCTGAATTTTGTTAGCGGCGCGCTGATATATTATTTTCAACATCCCTTTTTATATGGATCTCACAGACGAGGTTCTTGTAACTTTCTCTAATCGACTGCTGTCAGAATTTCCATCATTAATTCTCGAGGAAATTTAATATTTTATGAGAGAGAATGTCTTGTAGAAATAATTGAAATGGCATCAGCATCACAGATTGTGTCCAGAGTTTCACTTGTAATTATTCATTTCTCGGGTTCGTTTTCATTTTCGCGCAAGAAGATTGCACTCAAGCATTAGTTAAAGGGATTAATTAAAATATGCTTCGCATTCTCTGTTGTATGTGGAAGTTTTTTTTTGTTTTTTTTTTTGTTATTAGAAAAAGCTCTTAATTGTGTAATAAATGATAAGCGAAATTCCACACCTTTCTGTCGAGGGGATGAAATTGTTTTCTTTCCTTTCTTTTATTGCTTTTGTCTATCTGTGGGTGGTGGCTTGTGAAATGAAATCTGTTTCGTTTTTTTTTCCTGCAAAATTGTGGAAGCAAAGAAAAACAAAAATTGAGAGAGAAAAAAAATCCTAAAAGAAGAAGGAAATCTATTAAAGCGCCCCGGGTATGGATTTCGGAATTTCCATGGCATCGTAAAGATGCCACACAGAGTTCAGTTTAATTAAACGGCAATGATTTATGAGTTTGGTGGTCTTGGTGGCAACCGTTGTCGCTGGCGGCATCCGCATCATCCCTCCTGATGTTCGTCGTCGTGGAATGCGGATATACGTGTAGGCCTTGAGCGCCACCGTGTCACCTCGCTGTGACTTTCAGGGTTAAATGTGAACATTCATTTGGCCATTTCACCGCACCCACTACAGTGCGAGCTGGGAAATTGATATTCGACCAAGAGTGCACTTTGTACAGACAGAGCGAGGGAGTGAGAGAGAAAAAGAGAGAGACGGAGACCTGGCGGCAGCCAGTTTGAAGAGTTCATTCGAATGTGGAATTGATTTGATTAATGTCATCCTGTGTGAAGTGAAGAGAACAATGGTGGCAAAGTGTTTTGTTATACCAATCTAGCTGGCACTGGCCTTTGGGATGACACTCGTGACATATGGGTGGGGATACCTTGTTGCGGGGTTAATCTTATTAGGGTCGGCGAATGGGGGCACTTTTCAATTTTGATGTAGAGGATACGAGGGGATTACCAAAGGTTAGGAACATTTATCCAGGGGGAGCATTGTGAATTGAATTACTGTGAGCTGGAGCGTGGCGGATCTGGGGAAGCCACCAGCAAGTTGGTGGATAGTTCAACGGAGTTCGGGAGATTATAAAGGGTTTTACTGGTATATGCGTCGTAGTTTTAGGTTCGCATTGGAACCGATGGTGATAAGCTTTGAATGGTTGCGAGTTCTCCTTGGAGTGTATGTATAATTCAATGCGACTCGGGATTATGAAGGGTTATACGATTCGTGGCAATATAGAGGAATAGGATTCGTATAGAAACTCGAGGTGAGAAGCTTTCGAACAGCTTTGAAGTCTCATTTGACTGTAGCGAAGAGCAGGAAATGCTTAACACGCTTGAAGTGTTTTCAGACAACAACACCTGGGGATATTACAACACACACTTATCAAGAGTACTGGTGATCCCAGAGGTTTCTTTCCTCGACGTAAACATTCAAAGTTACTCTAGACAACAGAAGTAGATGTCTGTTGAAGGAACTATCCTCAAAGGCCAGCAGCGACCTTAAGTCAAAGCATCAGAGAATGTTTGGGAAAATTCAAAGATCGTCCAGTATCACAGCTCAAAAGTCTTTCATATTGACATTCTCCAGCAAGGCAAAGATCATCCAGTTCTCCAGCATATAATCGTTCACTGGTGACCGATCGAAGTGACGATGATGGCACGATCTCTCCTGAACGGTGGCAGGTGATCAAGCTTCTTAAACAGGATAGGAGCTACTACTTTGAACTACCTTCAATCACTTGCAATTTCGGATGGCAGTAAGGTCATGGTGTCGATCTGGCTGATAAATAAGACGTCCTGAA
Organism: Cheilosia impressa; assembly: GCA_948293265.1. NCBI lineage: Eukaryota > Metazoa > Arthropoda > Insecta > Diptera > Syrphidae > Cheilosia > Cheilosia impressa. The sequence continues at coordinate 50,876,034 of OX411884.1, read as the reverse complement.
GTTGATTCCGACATATTTCAAGTTGGTTTTGCTTTAGTATCAAATGGATCAAGAAGGAGGATGTCCTGGAGCTGGACTCCGTGGGCCATATTTGTCTATTTATCACAAGTTTGACTTCGGAGATACTAACAACTGGCTTCTATAAAATACCGAAGCTTATACGACCGCATTTTTGTTACAACCGACTCCGGAAGTGGCTCTTTGGTAAACCTGTTACCTAAATCGACACAAACCTTCCTTAAACATCAACAGAAACACTTCTTCTTAACTCGTTTGTATACAAAAGGGAACATCTTTCCTCACACCCCCACATCCTAATCGAAAGCCAATAAACCACCCTTATCCCTGAAGAGTACCTATATAGCTGCATGTCACACGAATTCATCTTCTGCTGATGCCAAACGCTTAAATCCCTCACCACTGCACTGATGCATACCCCAGTTCCCAAAATGCAGCATGACAACGCAGTACGCAGCACTGAAAGCAAATCGCTGTCTTCTGATGCACGTTGCATCCAACACGGAAACAGCTCCAATAATCCCAGTCCCATTTATAGAACCGAATTGGATATACGAGTACTGGCACTGGATTACTGGTGAGCGCATTTTAGGCAATCCAATTGGATAGACACAGTGAAGTTTGCTGTTGCTACGACGTTCCTGACAGATAATGCCATGAAATCTGCATAAAAGCTTTCTGGCATATGAATGACGTTTCGGTTTCTTTTGTCAGGGGTTGCGCCTGATATTTCGTTCAATCTGATGGATGGTGGTTAGAGTATTAAATCGCTACGAAGAAACCGCAGGATGAATTTTGTCCAAAATTGATTGTTAACTCGGTGTGTGGAAAATAACAAAAAACCCAACTCCCCTCGTTGACACCCACTCGACCGAAATTCACACGAAAAGTCATAACGAAAAAAGTTTGCCGCTTTACCCTCGCAGCAGCAAATTTAAACTTTAGCAAAGTTTGCGAATGGATACGAAATCTAACGCAAAAGTCGGAAACACCTGCTAAGCTGTTGAGAATTTAAATATTCATTTATTATTTTTTTTTTCTTTTTTTCTGGGGATATTACACGTAGGTGAGTGAGGTACATATCTGCAAGTGTCATTAAAGAGGTTTTCTTTTTTTAAAAAATTATTTTATGTGCGCATTTTATCGTGTCGCACCAAGAATCTGTTTTTCGGTATGGGAAAAGTTGATTTTTTTCCTTCGCTACTCTTGTATCTGTCAGGCACACTGAGGTTGTTAAGGTGAGCTGCCAAAGTTAAGGGGATCTCTCAGCTTTTCTAATTTGATACTTGATATGTTTGCGACTTGAGCTGTCAGATTGGTTGGGGTTGTTAGGTAAAAAAATATTTTCCAGACAACTTTCACATGTGTTGCTTTTATGGGGGCTAAGTCTGGGGGTGTTTGTGTACCCATGGAGTGGTATCTATTTGGTATTTTCAGACAGAGGACAGTATAGGAACAGAGCTTCTTTTCAAAGTGGAAATCGATTGTCTCTACAGTGATGGACTAGAGAAAAATTTCCTTTTTGTGGGATATGATACACATAAGTCCACCTTGATATAGGAGGGCAATTATTTACAAATTTCAGTTGAATGCCAAAAGGTTCTTGAAAAATGCTCGAGAGACAATTTATTTATTTTTACAAAAACATCCTGGAAGACAGCTGGATGTTTCTGCAACTAAAAAGAAAGCCTAAGCAGTTGGTAATATTAATTGGCTTACGCATTCACTTCACTTACTTTTGTAAGTGTATATAGGGTGGGACAAGTTTCTTTTTAAAAATGCAATCAAATGAACAAAATTACATTTTTGTCGATGTACTATGGCTTTATTAGTAAGATAAAATATTCCCATTAATAATGCAACACAACGTCGTTCAAGTAGCTGCCTTGGCAGGCTTTGCAGTAGCGCGTTCTGTCTCTCCAATTTTCCAAGACCTTGTTGATGGTTTCGGGCTGTAGCTCACGGATTGCTTAGATGTTCCTGTCTTTAAGTACTTAAATCCTTTCCGGATTGTTGGCATAACATAGGTCCTTCAAGGTTTCCCACAAAAAAAAAGTCAAAAGGGGTCAAATCGCAGCTCCGGAGCGGCCAATTGACATCGCCAAGACTGTTGATAACATGATTTGGGAATTTGGTGCGCAAAAGATAGATTATGGCATATGCTGTGTGGCATGGCGCGCCATCCTTCATGAACCAGGGGTCGTCCAAATCCATTTCTTCAATTTGAGCGAAAATAAAAGTCGGTTAACATGGCTCTGTAACGCCCTCCATTGTCCGAAACGTTGTTCCCAGCCTCATTTTTGAAGAAAAATTGTCCAGTGATGCCACAATCCGCACCAAACTGGCACATTCTCATCTGTGCGCACCGTACGATGACGGGGACCATGAGTGTTGCCCACTTGCATACCAGTCTTACGAACTTTTTGCACAAACTTGCGTACAGCCGGCGCAGTGGGTGCTTCATTTCGGCCAAAACATCAAAAAACGCACTGTTTGAGCTACACAGCACCCACTTTGGAAATAAATTTTGACTGTTTTCCAGCGATGTTACCGACTTTCTGTCAAGATTTTGAGAGGGAAACAGATGTCAGTGTAAAAATAACATACGATTTAAAAAGATACCACTAGATGGCCCACCCAGAGTTCGCCTCTTCGATTCACTTGCGCCACATCAAGCTTCTGAAGATGTGTCAGCGAATCAAGAATAAGTCAGCTCTTTGACCACCAGGTGAGGTACAGCGCACAGGTTTTGAAGAGAGGACAAGTAAAGTATTTTAACACTTATGGTACTTTCATCAGAGCAATTTTAAGACATCAGTGTCCATGAAGGTACAGGCGGCACAAAGTCCCACGTATATGAAAAGATACCAATCGTCGACTACTGACCGCCAACCTTATTTAAAGAGCTCGCAATTTAATTAGGTAAATCAGGAGACTTTTAGCGAAAAGTCGGAACTTGCGGAGCAGCCAATTTAAATTTAATTTATCCCATTTTCAAACCATTCATAAGTAATGATCCTGCCTGCAGCATTCCCAATCTAAACAAACTCGCGTGACATGCATATGTAAAAAAAAAATACCCCCCCTCTTATGATTTAGTGAACAACATCACACAGTGCGGCTAAACTCGTTGGCGCTCATCTATTATGCGTTAATCCACTTTGCCAGTACCATTAATTATCATCACCAACATCATCGGCCGGCATCCATGTTCAACTGCGGACATTTTATAAAATACACACCAACTTAACTCCTTTATGCCTAATGTCCTGGCCCTGGCTGAAATTGGGGCTAATTACATTTCCAGGCCGCATACAGCTACTTGTTTTGTTAATTGAGTTGGCCATTGTCTGAATTTAGACGAAATTAAAATTGTGTTGGCCTCGCCACATACACAACCGTGTAAATAATTGGCTTTCAACGATGGTGCAGTTGGTTGCAGTTGTCATAAATCAGTTGGAAGCAGCTTTCAACTGTTTTCCAACAAGTTGACGACTTTTGTAAAATTTAAAGCTGAATAACAACCGAATCTAAATGATGAAATTCTAATTTACCTCATTTCGTTTAGGAAAAACAACGTCCGAAGAAGGGCGCGCCGCCCTCAAGCAAACATAGGCACGACACTAGGTATATGTATATTCAGTGTGTACTGTGTTTGGCATCCTTTGACAGCACCTGACTGTTCAATTTGTCAGATTTGCTTACGTGTTCGGGTCGCTTTTGTGTGCCTTTGGATGGATTCGCCTTGAATGGTAAATTTATGCCACCCCCAACACTCTGGCTTCTGGAATGTGTGACTGTGGCTGTGTGTGGTGTACACTTTGATATTATTGTGTGTACGGCAGAACGCGTTCGCACTTTTTCGACTCAGAGGCTGGAGGTGGAATGGAAATGGCATCAAAAGGTACAGACTGTACCTAAACAGAGTTTTCTGACTTTAGTTGGAGTATCCTTTACTTTGCAGTTTGGTGCGGTACAAAGTGAATAAGGGTGTGTTGGAAATGAAATCGACTTGTAGCTTTGACTTTGCTTTAATTTTCTGAAAGAGGGGGAGAGGGCGAGGTGCTGTGTTTAATGGGTTGCTGTTTTTTTAAAGGAGAACATTTTTTAAAGGCATAGAAAGTACAGTACTGGCTTACTATTTGATCAACTAGAGAGGAGCGGGCGCATTGCCTTAGTGGTAAGCGAGGGGTCCCTTGTTCGATTCGCGAAAAGCTACATCGAAATTTCGCCAAACAAAGTACATGGGAACTTAAGACCCATAACTTTTCTTTATATTTTCTATTATTGATTTTGTTGCGAATCGGGAAGTGGGAGATTTTGTGGCGGATACAGTCTTTGGGAGGATATTTTTGCACATACCCATCACCAATTTGCTCGCTCTGGGGAAATGTACAAATGCTTTCAATCGGACAAAACTTCCGCCCACAATTTCAAATTTAAAATTTTTTTTCTACCGCCAGTTTCCACTAGAACTCTTTTGTTTTTCAAGGAAAAGACAAAAACTTATAAAAAAAATTAGCCCGTTCTAATTTTACAACGCCCACATCTTAAAAGAACAATATTTCGCTTATTGAAGGGCTGCTACTCCATTAAATCAAATATTTTTTAGCTTTTCTCTCAATGGGTCAAAGAGGTAAATTTGTTACTAAAAACAAAAATTTTTAAAAATGAAAAAAAATATATTCCGTTTGGATTTGCATGTGCCACATAGATCAAGAGAAGCGTATTTTCATAAGCCATTAACCAATTCAATAAAACAATTTGGCGAACGTAAATTTCGAGTACAGTTGTGAGAAGCTAGGCTGAGGGTCCCTCACGGACCTGTTGCTCCAACTAGTTATTTTTTCAGAGAGGAGAAGGTGGTGGATATTTTATCCTGGAAAGAGTTACTGAAGTCGTGGAACGGGAAAGACTTCCCAATGGCTTTGCCGTTGGTCCTTACCAGTCAACTGGCTGGGGTTTTGAATTTGCATTGGCATGGCACCGGCATAGGTTTGAGGCGTTTGACCGACAGTGTAAACCATTGAAAACGCGCAGGGAATTATTTAGTACTTTTTAGAGCTTAGTTCAGAGGCTAATTTAAGCTCCTGACATCTGCTTCATTCTTCAGTCTTGAAGCTATTTTGGTCAAGCTCCATGATCCAGTGAGAGAGTCACCTTCATCGCAGAGGCATTTTGAGTTCAGAGTCCATCGAAGTCTTAGCTCTTTTGATGCCAAGTGATGCAAGACTTTTCGAACTGAATTGCCAAAAATGCCCTATTTTCCCATGCTATGCCTTTTTAGCCCTTTCAGCTTATTTTGAAGGGCAAAATGCCCACGAAATATACATAATATACTCGACTTCACACCGTGCTAACAATCAAAAGACTTAAGTTTCACGTTGATCTAAAATGACCACCGTACCGATGTCAATTACACTTTCACTCCACCCCGTTTATGACATACTGAAAGCTATAACCTATTACACAAAAGACTTAATGAGTTCACTTCCAGTTTGGTAAACGCACTTAATTGTCAAAGCACCAGCACACAAAAGTACCTCACACCACCAAGTCCTTAAAAACTATAAAAACACAACAAAAACAAAAGTGCAACAAATTTATATACAAAATGCACTTCCACACACATTTAGAGAAAGTCGAAAAATGTTATTAAAACCACACCACAAAGGATACATAAAAGGGATCAAACTCACAGCACGTATAGGTATACCTACATCCATTCTATAGCTGGCCCGCATAAAGACCATAAAAAGCAACAAGAGAGACAGAGTTTTCATTAAAATTTATTACTTCCTGGTTATGCAATAAAACATTTCCTTATTATAATTTTTTTTTATGTATATTTTTGTTTCGCTTTTTTTAGCTAACTCGCCACAAGCCAGCAAGCTAAAGCACCAGCGCCCCACAGTGGTGTTTTCGCTTTGATGATGTCCTATTACGGGCCATAGTTTGTTCGCATAGTGAAGAGATAGCTTCCTGCATTTAAAACTTTTTAATAGGATTGAGGAGGTCGGTTTGGGGGGTCTGGGGCAATGTGCAAAATGCGAATACACATGCATGCATGCTGGAAGGAGTGCGGAAGACTCACTTTCGAGAGTTGGGTATCAGAGTTAGTTATTCCAGAGGAAGTAGACCAAATGCCATTGTGCGAGGGAGAATTATGTTAGTGCAATCATTGTATTGTACCTTCGAGGGTTGGTTTTCTTTTCTTTTACTCTTTTAGCCTTGTGTGTGCAGATTAAGAAATCTTTTGTTTATGGAAGGAGAGAAATATTAAAATTTTTCGAATAATACGTTTCAGACAGGCATTGCATCGTTGCGGAAGTGCGCTGTAATGAGAAGGAGCTGTCAAGAGGCTATATAATGGTTGGAGGGGCTTTCTCTCGGACAAGGGAATCTTTTTGAGAATTTAAGTAGTCGTGGCTAGTGGGTTTTGCTCAATTGTTTTGTTATATTGCAAATGGACCCGTAAAGGTGGGCTTCATGGCATCTTGAACGTAGGTGTACTGCAGGTGCCAAAACAATTTCGGATGATATTCCTCATATTCGATGTCCTTTCTATGTTGAATTGTGAAGAGGAATTCCTTCAGTTTAATGTCCAAAAACATATTGACAAAGATGGTGCCTACAATGGACCTTTTTTTATGTCGAAGTCGTCTTTGATCGCTTTAGGTGAGTTAAAAGCTTTAAAATACAAATATTGAGAGGAAAATACAGAAGAATGTTTTTCTGAAGGGATGCTACTCCAGAAACAATGTACGGGAGTTAGTGTTGCCAGGATAGCAAATCTCATACCTGTAGAAATGACAAAGGAAAGCCTTTCTATAAATCATAGTCGGTATGCTGAGAATGTTGAAAAACTATTTGTGAAGGCTCTACAGGGTGACGGCGCCCATTTGGCCAATATCATCTTCTCGACTTGACCAATCTAAAGGTTCAAATAAACATAATCAAAAAACAGAATCAAAGTTTTTCATTTAGAAAAAAATGAGAGTTAAACAATATCGGATGATTTCTTTTGGCCCACCTTGTGTAACCAAAACGAAGAACAGAACTCCGGCCGGCAGTTAAGTTGACCATACATATTTTGAGATAGGCAGCATTTTTGTCATCCTCATCAAAACTAAGTAAGCATCAAAGCTGTTGGCCTAAAGCTTTTCCTTGCGAAACTTGTGGAAGCAGCTGAAAATTTCTGAGTTTGAAGCAACTCATTTCAAAGATTTGGTCAGACGAATGCATGCCTGTCCAATGGAGTCCAATCAGCGTTCATAAGAAAGTATTCATCAGTCATCACATCACATCACACACTAGATCCCATTCACCAAATTATGTGAGCGCGTTAAACCCTTCTTAAAAAACATGATTGGCTCGTTTTAGTGCGGTTTTAGCCCAGGAAAGTTCAAATTTACACTATTAGAATGATCATGGAGACAAGCCAATACTAACCATATCTTTTCACCGACTTCAATGCCGTCAATGACAGAATTTATACAGCTTAGCTACGCAGATCCATATCTACTTTTAGCATCCCTACAAGAAGTGTCCGGCTGACAGTAGAGGAAGGTTGCTGCTGCATTAGAAGTCCGTAACGACCTCATCGATAACTTTGGCGTCAAAATGGGATTAAGGCGACGCGCTGTCATCCGGCTGCTTTAACACCATTCTTAAAAGAACTGAGCGAAACTTAAAGGGTAATGAACACGATCTTTCAAAAGTGTGTTCATGAACCTACATGTGTCGAAGCAATTTGACATTCTTGGGAGAAAAATGCGGGCGTCAATGGTGAGCTTTGTCACCCTAAAGTCAGAACCTATACTCTCAACGAAAAACTGGAACCCAGCATCAAAGAGTCGAACAGAACATCGCAATCGACAGCTACAACTTTGAGGTTGTAAGGGAGTAGGTGTCTGCTATAAATTCTGACAGGAACCTCTCAGTAGGAACTTAAAGTAGAATAAGTCCTCTGTTTCTTTGGGCTAAGAAGGCCAATAAGTAGAAGAGTCCTTAGCTCTTTCCAAAACAACTATCGATATCAGACCCTGATTAGTATAGTCCCGCTCTACGACACTGCATTTTCGACTCCTTCTCTTTAGTGGATGAAGATATCTATGGTCGGTTTGAGAGAAAGATTCTTTGTTAAATTGTCTTGCGGTTAGGAGTTGAAGGGCAACATCGACCTACTCAAAATATTGTAAAAAAGTTCGTCTAAGACGATTATTGCATGAAGAGTGGGTACGCAAAAATGTTGTGGTCCGCTAAAAAAGGAAGACCTTGCACAAGTACAATGAGACCTCAACGACCTTGCAGTTTGCAACTGGATGCAGTCAGTACGGACCTGGATAACTGAGAGGCTAGTAAGTCGAGGTAGGTAGGTAGGTAGGTGTGTCTTTAAAAGAAAAATCAATCGAATGCAGGTTCAAAGGCATCATTCTAAAATTGATCTTGGTTTTTTAAAACAGGGTTGACTTCAACGAGTTGCCGGGGAAATAGAGCCCGTGAGATCTAAAAGTGTAGAAAGATTGACTTAAAGTCAGAAGTTGTCGACTAAGCGGCAGCCTCAGCGTTTGCTTTTGATTTTTTTTGATTGAGAACTATTTCTAGCCTTATTCAGCTCCTACAGTTGAACAGATTCGACGCTCGGAGAGACCCGCTTTATTTTGAAAACAGTCTTCCATATCTTCCAACGCCTCAACGGATGTCCTACCGCTGACAGCTTTCACCGCCAAAGTACCACATAAAATGAACCACCCCCTTCTGAGTGATAAATTCAATTCAGTAAACACCCTCGCTTTGGGTTTTCCAATTACTGTTCGATATTTGCAAGCATTTATCGAAAAAGCCTTGTCACAGTATCTAATGACTTTTGCGTTCACCTCCATCCAGGCACACCACACACAAAAATCTTGTTCGCACAAGTAGAAGAACAGAAAAAAACGCAATTCTCGTCGCAGACAAAACTTTCCTTTCAGGATTTGATTTCGAAAACAAAATTAAAACTTTCGCCTAAGAGGAGTTTAATGTGGTTGCAATTACTAACTAGAAGATTTCCTCGTCTGGCGAGTGCCACTCAGCATCTTGTGTCATTGAGATGTAAGAGTTTTGCTCGCTTCTGTGCAACTTTCTGGGAAAATCCCCCCTACCCGACCTGCACAGGTACAACCAACAAGGTAACCTAATAATAGTTTCTTTCAGGAACTTTGTTCAGCCTCCTTCGGGGATGTGTGACACACACACAGGATCGCCGTATCGGTACATCTCAAATCGGGCGCAAAACTTGATAGATAAAGTTCAGGGTTTTATGCCCTCGATTGCTCCTGGCAGTGCGTGGCATTTTATATGCTGCATCCTGCTGTTCGGCATGTTCGAATCACGGCAAGACGAGAAATTGACTAGATACGAGTCGCTCCTCTAACAGATGGGGGGATGAGGGAATTTCTGCATTTCCGTGATGCATGTCATTGTTACCGTTACGGGCGCTGTCTACTATGTCTAATGGCGTTTTCATGTTTGCCGAGGTTTAAACAAAACCGTGACTGCTGTTGTTCAATATTTCATGAAGTGCGACATTCATCCACGTAGCAGTTGCTGCCGGCTTTAAGCCGTTCAAGAACAGATACCTTACCCAGCTACTTGGCATATTTGAAGGCGGTGCTCGCGTAGATACATGTTTGAAAATTGTAACAAAAAGAAGGGAGATGCATGCAGAGCATGGTGTTGCTGCGGCAAAGCTGATAAAGTAATCCTCGGGGGTATTGTATTGCGCGAGTTCAACATTCTCGGTTCGAGGATACTACAATTAATGTTTCTATGTAAATAGAGAAAAGTTCTTTCGCTGTTTTTGCATGTTATCTCTGTTTCTTCTTTTGTTGTTTGGTATTTGTTTGGGTTATATTTTTTTCTCTGGCTTCTTTTGGTGAGGGAAGAGGGTTTTTTTGCAGTTTTTTGTGTGGGAAAGTTTTGTCTGCTTCCTTAAAGGAAACATTTTTACATATGGCGCTCATTTGTCAGCAATGGGAATTGTTATAAATTGCTTTTGTTTTTATTGAAGTGAAACTTTTTTTCCATCGCCCCGAATTTTTGGCAGTTGGTGTAGGGTGCACTATTTTCCTATTAAAAGTGGATTATGCAATTTTTTCTTTTTACGATTCCGATTGGTTTTGTATGGAGATCTTGAGTAAGTGTCCTTGAGGAGGCTTTAAAAATAGTAACGAGAACCAAGTAAGCTTATAAATGGTATTTTCTTGGATCCCAGAACTCGTTTTAATCCTGTTTACAATATTACAAAGCCTTTTCATCCTCTTTCTCCTTGTGTACCTACGACGGCTTATAAGTCCGTTTGGTGAATGGATTTTTTGAACTTGCTCACTTAACCAATTTTTGTTTGGAAAACCTAAAGATTATGACATTCTTTTCCTCACTCAGTAGCTCAGCATACTAACCACTGCCCCAGTCTTTTCTAGTTTTCACTATTACTTGCCTTAAAATTGTCTAATGCTCCAATTAGACGCGTTTGTCCCTTTTCTGTGTATATCCTTTCAACACTAAATGGCTTTCACTAACCCTGATAATTCAACAGGATTCCATGGTGTATTTTGTAAAAATAATAAATTTTTGTTGAAATTTGTCATGGTATTCTTTGGGTGTTTCGTCAATTATTTCGCAGCTGACTGGTTGCTGACTGTGCTCCCCACTCTCAAGATCAGTAAGCTATATACGCAGACTTTCTAAAGGGAAGGTGTGCCGTTTCTTTGTGAAAGTTGTGGTAATTTTTCATTTCTGAATACCCTTAGCTGCTTTTTAGTGCTTAAAAAATTGCTTCCCCAAAATGTTTCAAAGTAGACCAAATCCAGCCGTTTATTTGCCAATTCTGCTGAGCTAGAGTTTAAGTTTGACAACAACAAAGAACCTAAAATTCTTTTGGTACCATTATTTTGTATAAGACCTATTACGAACTGCATTTAAAACAGTCCCTGGTGCGCGTCTCTCCTACTCCTTAGAAGTTCCATATAAATTCAAGCTGTTAAAGGTTTTACACAGCTCGACAGGCTGCAGTGGAGTTCTTGTAAAAAAAAAGAAAAGGAAATTCGAAAAACGAAAGAAAAAACCTTCGAAAGCGAAAATTTTGCAGCAAAGTTTACTTGCGTTGCATCTGTCGTCTGTGTTAGTACAACCATTGGCAATTGAGTTTTATACAAATAAGGCTCAAGTTCTTCGCCTGCAATCAGCCAAAATGTTTAGGATGACGGATGACGACTTTTCGTTGTCCAATGATGGCTTTGAGTTCGATTTATTATGAATTTTATTAAAAAGAGGTCGTTTCAAAATAAATTTCCATTTAAATCAGTGGAGTGACTTTCACACATTGAAATGGGAATTGAAAATATTTTCTACGTTCTGAATAAAAATTATTTTGTTTTTCAGCTGTGGTAGTTTGCAGATGTGTTTGAGCGATTGGATAAATTAAAATCACCCATCAAGCTTCTGGCGTTAGCGAGAGAATATTTTTAAATAAGAAGTGGAGCACGAAAAGTACTTTGAACTGTTTTATTTTTTGTTGAATTTAATTGTTCGCATTGGTGGATCGAAATTAAAAATTGTGTAAAATTCTGTCGTCAAAAACCAAAACAAATTAAATCTAGCATTCAGGAACCACCGGATTTTTGACCGGAACCAGCCCATAAGACCCTGTCAGTTTGGTAGTTGGAGCATTAGATATCATGGATACCTATAATACCTACATTGGGGCTAATATTTATTTCAACATTTAAGAAAATTCACCAGAAAATACCTGGAGTCAAATCGCTTCGTCTTTGTTTTTGTTTCACATGTAAAACCAACTTCATTCCGTGAATGTATACCATAAATGTTTCAAGGACGACGCGATTCGACGTCTGATTCTTTATGGGAACGAGACTCAGTTTAAGAGCAACTGTTTGGTGGTTCAAACATTAAATATTATAAATACACTGGATACAAAACCCATCGGCCATAGATTATGAGTAGCGATATCCCATATTTGAACCAGTTCGACAACAACTCGTTGTGGTGACCAGTTTCCTGTGAATTTCATTGCTTCTAATGAACGTTATTGAGCCTTATCTTCAATATATATTTATATATATTATGTAGAAGGTCCACAATAAATAATTTCACATAAAAACTGTCGCCGTTCTGAGGCTCTAAAAAAACAATAACCATTAAAATTATTTTTCGAAAGTACAGTGCATCGATTTTTCCAAGGAAAGATAATAGGTAATGCCATTTGCTGATGACAGTTTATTCTGCTACTGTTTTATCCCTTTTCTTCATAAAATTTCAGTTACAGTAGTAACCGTTTAAAGCGAACCCGGTTAAAGCGAAGTTTCGGCTATAACGAACCCATTCTGAGCGTGAAATAAAGAAAATGTTCGGTTATAACGAACCAAAAATCTGTCGCTTTACATTGTCATACAGATTTTCCCAACTTTTCTGGACTTCCCCGAGAACTGTATAGCTGCGTACGAACCAACATTCTCAAACGTCAAAATTTTGTCCTTCATAATAATTTGTTCGGTACTTTCCCGAGTAACCTTATGTTTACAATCGAAAGGTTGAGTGAAGTGACGCGCTTAAAAATCATTTAAGTAAAATGGGAGACTTAGAAACAAATAAAAGAAAATGTTTCACATTAAAACACAAATAACAAAACTTCATGATTTTTTTAGCGTATCACTTATAAAGAACTTCGGTTATAACGAACCAATTTGGTCAGTCCCTTCGAGTTCGTTATAAGCGGACACTACTGTATTTTGAATACCAAATCAATTTTTACTACATTTTTATTGCGGAGTACTAATAACAACTGCCGGTGCTGAAGGGTAGTGATGCGATGTCATGAGAACACAAGCGTTCTCACCTAGCCTCTCACTATCAACTCCTACTCTCACCTCCACGTGGTGACTGGTGGGTGCCTAGTACCTCGACTGGAGATTGGGTAACCAACCCCTTTGGAAGGTCGTTGGTGGCAGCAGACGAGAGAGGGGGGAGGAGTGTTGTTTTCTCACTAAGACACCTCCTCTGGTACCAGACGGCAGCGGAGGAGTTCCCTAGATGGAGCCAACGGTGGCGTCTACAGTTCCAGTCAGGCCGAACTATTTAGTGTAATCCCTATAGAGCTGCTCTGACATATTCGGATACCAGGTCTATAGGGATTTCCAATACCGAGCCAGGGTGTTGGAGAAGAGTTGGTGGCGGATGAACCCTTAATGGGCCAACGGCAGCGCTCACATCCCAAAGTGGGTTACTGGCACCGGAGTAACCGGCCTGCTGTCCTAGGGTCAAGGGCCTGGCCCTCCAGGTTGGGGGTTGTGCCGTCGGGGTAACTTCCCGACCATGTAAAAAAAAGAATAGTTTTGAGAGAGACACGAGGAGCCTCGGATAACAATTTCCCTCAAACGGCAACTAGACCCGGAACGTCAACGGACAACGATTTGAGAGTATGTACCTGGAACGTGCGAACGCTGTACACCCCAGGTGCTACTCAAAAACTTGAGTCTGTCCTCACGCGGTACAAGGCAGATATTACCGCGATCCAGGAGATACGATGGACAGGATCAGGTATGATGAAAAGGAAAAATTGCGATATTTATTACAGTTGCCATAAAAGATTGCATGTATTAGGATGCGGATTCGTCGTGGGAAATCGGCTTAGGACAAAAGTCATTGACTTTAAGCCGATAAGTGATCGCCTAGCTGTGATCCGCATCAAAGCTACTTTCCAAAACATAAGCCTAATATGTGCACACGCCCCTACCGACGAGGCTGAAGACCCTATCAAGGAGGAGTTTTATGACCTCCTGGATGGAGCCTACGGAGCCTGTCCGGAGTACGATGTCAAAGTTGTGCTCGGGGACTTCAATGCTAAAATCGGAAAGGAAAACATCTTTGGCGGGTTAGTTGGTAAACACAGAATCCACGATACGACCACAGACAACGGTTACCGACTAACTGACTTCGCGGCAGCTCGTAATACGGTGATAAGTAGCACTAGGTTTCCAAGGCTAAGGATCCACACAGCAACCTGGCGCTCTCCAGACGGTCGAACCGCCAACCAAATCGACCATGTGCTAATCGACGCGAGGCACGCATCCAACATCCTCAACGTGCACACATTCCGAGGGGCAAACGTCGACTCTGACCATTTTCTTGTTGCGGCTAAGTTCAGAGCTCGACTATCCAACGAGAAGAAGCTGCGTTCCGCCCAGAAGAAGAAATTCAACGTTGGACGCCTTAGCACACCTGGAGTAGCCAGAGTCTACAAAGAGCGCCTGAGTGAGAAACTCTCCGCAGTGCATTCACCTACCACAAATGCCAACACCCAGTGGTTCAAGTATCGCGACATCATCAAAGAGGTAGCCGAAACCACCTTAGGGTACCAGCCACCCCAGAGAAAGAGCCCGTGGTATGATGATGAATGCGTACGCAGGAAAAAGGTGACAGAAGATGCACATATAAAGGCGCTGCAGCGCAAAACAAGGGCAGCGAGGGAAGAGTATCGAGCCAGGAGGAGGGAGGAGAAGAAAACCCTGCGTAGAAAGAAGAGGGCCTACGCAGTCTCCCAGCTCAAGGAGATCGAAGAGTCCCGCGATCGAAGCAACATCCGGAAGTTCTACAAGAAAGCCAAGCAACTGGCTGCTGGCTTCAAGACCGGAACGCAGGCTCTTCGAAACAGTGATGGAAACCTAGTCACCGAAGCGCAGGGAATAGTAGATGTTTTTAAGCAGCACTTCCAGCAGCTGCTAAATGGGCATCATGTAGAGAGAGTGATAGGGCAAGAAGAGAACCCACGTCCAGTCAATGAAGATCCAGTTCCACCGCCCAGTATAGAAGAAGTTGGCTTAGCAATAAAAAAGCTAAAGAACAACAAGGCCGCCGGCTCTGATGGTTTACCAGCGGAGCTCTTTAAATACGGTGGTGATGTTTTGGTAGGGCGCATGCACTAAATCATCAACCAAGTATGGGTGGAGGAAAGTATGCCCGATGACTGGACTATCAGCTCCATATGCCCCATCTACAAAAAAGGCGATCCTATGTCTTGCAAGAACTATCGAGGCATATCCCTGCTTAATGTCGCATACAAGATCCTATCCAACGTACTGCCCAAGAAGCATTTTGCGACTTCATGTGTCATGTGTCATGAGCGACGTCTTTAAGACGGTTTTGTTACCAGAAAATATTCCCAATGAGTAACATTTTCGACAAATGCTAGGTAACATTTCCCATTTAGGAATATTCCTATCTAGGGATTTTATGTCTACACAGATTCTTTATTGTGTCAAAATTGTTTCTTCAATGAAACATTATGTCCGCAGCGTGTAAAATGTGTGGAGATGCGTGTTCATGCACACAATTCCTAAAAACTTACTGTCAACACAGATTAAACGCGATTCCCGATTGGGAAGTTTGTGGCACACAGAATAAACACAATTCCCAATAGATTATTTGCTACACAAATAAGAACGAATTCCTAATTGGGAATATTTTGTTAGGTATCCATTTTGCATTGAAAAAAAATGTATATGGAAGATAAGAAATTTTAAATTTACTGTTTTGGTGGATATGGTGTAATTAAATAGGTTAAAATGTTACTATTATGTCTATATACACATCGTAGATTTATTTTATACTGATTTTATAATGCTCCTTATCAGCATTTAAAATACCATAAACAATTTTAAAAGAAAGTTTTCATTAAATACAGCATATTTTGTAAGGATCATCGTTTTTTTCGAAGTACATTAGTAACATTTCAAGGCAAAATGATGTTCCCCATAAAATTTCAGCAGCAGTTTTCTGTTTAATAATGAAATTTTTGATTCAGTCAGAATATTATATTGGTATATAACACAGGTACACAAAATGAATGACGTATTATAGCGTCACAAATTATATGGTATGGCATTCTTCCCAATTTGTGTGTACATAGGATTTGCGTCAAAAATAATTCCTACTTTGTGTTGCGCCACTTCCGAAACCAAATAGGAACTGTTACTTCGTTGTTTCGAAACATATGTTCCTAAATGGGATCACGAATTGACACCAGAACGTCGCCAGGCCTAAAATGTGTATTCGAATGCTACTTGGGTGTGTGAACGTCTCAAACCGTTCTGCAACACACTAATCGGCACGTACCAGTGTGGCTTCCGGCCCGGCAGATCGACTATAGACCAAATTTTCACACTGAGGCAAATCCTGGAAAAGACCAATGAATTTCAAGTCGAGACTCACCACCTATTCATCGACTTCAAAGCCGCATATGATAGCATTCATCGTCAGGAGCTTTATGTGGCGATGGCCGAATTCGGGATCCCGGCAAAACTGATCCAGCTATGTAGCGTGACGCTGGAGAACACACGCTGCAACGTGCAATTTGGAAGTAGTTCCTCCGAGCTATTCGAAACATGCACCGGATTTCGGCAAGGAGACGCATTATCATGTGACTTCTTCAATCTCGTGCTAGAGCAGATAGTGCGCAGGGCAGGTGTCAACACGGAAGGCACTATCTTCAACAAATCCGTCCAGCTACTGGGGTATGCAGACGATATTGACATCATCGGTCGCTCCCAGCGTGCCGTGATAGAGGCTTTTACGGCGATTGAAGAACAGGCGAAATTCGTTGGTCTTGTAGTAAATGAGGACAAGACTAAGTACATGCTATCAACAAACAAACAAGCATCTGTCCACCGCCTAGGACAGAACGTCACTATTGATAGCAACAATTTCGAGGTAGTTAAGGAGTTTATCTACCTCGGAGTAAACATGAACTCCACAAATGACATCCTAGTGGAGATCCGGCGAAGAATTACCCTAGGAAACCGCTGCTACTTCGGTTTGGCAAAGCAATTGGGTTCAAAACTCCTAACTCGAAGGACAAAATGTATGCTTTACAGAACCCTTATCCTGCCAGTTCTGCTTTATGGCGCCGAGTGCTGGACGATAAGCAGGAAGGGAGAGCTGATACTGGGCTCCTTCGAAAGAAAAATTCTTCGGCGGATTTTTTGGTCCTGTGTGCGAGGAGGGCGAATGGAGGAGAAGATACAACCGCGAACTCTATGAGCTGTACCAAGATGTGGATGTAGTCCAAAAGGCCAAAATACGTCGACTACATTGGCTCGGCCACATCGAGCGAATGGACAATAATGCTCCAGCTAAGAGGATCTTCGAATCCCAGCCGCCAGGTTCGAGACGACAAGGAAGACCGAACCTCCGTTTCAAAGACCAAGCCATCGCGGATGCCAGAGCGCTTGGTCTGGATAACTGGAAGCAGCGTGCCCGGGATCGCAGAGGATGGAAGGCTGCAGTGTCTCAGGCAGAGACTCTCCACGGGTCGGGAGCCCGTTAAGTAAAGTAAGTAATAACAACTTGGTATTCTCAACTTTAAATATACGGAAGCTCACAATCGCGAGATTTGTCTGGAAAATATAGCTTTTTTGCATTACTAAAATTTAAAGTCGAAACTTAAAATGTTTGTTGGCAAAGCTCATGGAAAATTTTGCTATTGTGAGTTCATTCCGTTAAGCCGAAACTACAAAGTATTTAGCATGAAGGCTAAAAATGGTTACAAGTAAGGCCCAATAACAACTAAATTATCCTCTGTAAGCCATTTTTTGAAATAAATCCAAGGGTGCATTCGGTTTCTTAACCATGGTTATATTGTTACTATTACTGTCTTAGATTCCATTCGTATCGTAATCTCACCATAAATCTAAAAAAAAAAGCTCTTTCCACCTGATTGGTGGAATACGAGAAGTTACTTTTAACTATTTATATTAACCATGGTTGAGAAACCGAACCCACTGCAAGACTCCTAACCCATTGAAAGCTGATACATAAGACTGCCAAAATATGAAATTTTATTTCTTATTCTTGTAGACTGTTATGTGTTGTATATGCTTAAATGGTTTGCAATTGGGAACTTTGCTCACCAGCTATGCGATATATTCAGCATGTACCTCTTTAGATCATGTTTTTTTTTTATTGATTTGTTTTTAGAATTGGCAGCACTTTTCCTCTTTTTAGTTTGCCAATTTACAGTAAATTGGACTTGGGTTCTACCACAAGTAGTATATGTACCTACCTAAATATTGGCCAAGGCCTCTTGGCAGCCGTCCCTAGTCAGTTAAGAATGTGATTATCAAATACACAAACCCACGTCAAATTTTAAATCAGTGTTTTCGATTAAGTAGACTTCGTTTGTGATGCAGATGAGTTATGCCATTTTAATTCCTAATTTCTTGCAAAAAGCTTAGGTTCGTGCATGAGGTTTTGTAAAGCTTTTCCATCCGAAAGTATTTCTTATATTTATTTTCGAACATGGTTTGAGGGGTTGATTTTTATACCCTCCACAGGAAGGTATATTCACTTTGCCCATACATTTGTAACGCCAAGAAGGAGTCACCGGAGACCTCATATATTCTGAATCAGGATCACATTCTGAATCGATTTAGCCATGTCCGTCTTTCTGTCTGTCTGTCTGTCTGTCTGTCTGTCTGTCTGTCTGTCTGTCTGTCTGTTGAAAGCACGATAGCGCCCAAAGTAATTGACGTAAGTGAGCGAAATTTGGTGAGAGAACTTCTTTTTATCGTCGTCAGGTTGGTATAGAAAACCTGCTATGTCGGTCAAGTAGTTCTGGTACCTCCCTCACAAAACCAATTTTGCATGACTTGTATGCAGTGGAGGGTATCAAAGCATCGGCCAGGCCGATGATAACACTTTTACTTGTTTTGTTTGTCTGTGAAAATTGAAATTTAGCCGGTTAAGGCTTGCTAGATAGAAATTTAGAAGCGTATTTTGAAGAGAACAGAAATGATTTTAAATACATATATGAGAAATAAATGGAGAAACGAATTTAAAAGGTTCCTTTAAAATCGACTTAATGCTTAGCTAGCGCATTCTGAGGAACTTTCTTCGCATAGCCAGAACAACTGAGTTTAATTACCAACCGAATCCAAGATAGTAAAAATGCGATATAAATAGGCGGCGGTCCATTGATTACCTCTTACCCCATTATCCTGATTTAGATGGACAAAATTTTTATTTCAATCTTATATCAATTACACTAAAGTTCCATTATATGCGCACGCCCTAACGTCAAATTTGTCAACCATCACATCTGCACAGCAGTCCTTACAAAATGTTTCACAATAAGTTCACGAAATACTTTCTTAAGCTGAGCTTTGTATTTGTGAAAGTATTCGCAATCGCGCCGGTACAGTTGGATTATAAAACCGGTGACATCACCACGTCCCTTCATATCCTAGTCTACGCCATCTCCATCAATGCAGTGCGCATTTCTCTTATGCCGATTGTGGTAAATAAAAAATTCGTTGAAATTGAGATATTCAGACGGAAGCCCCAAACTGCGTCTATAAACTATATATACGTCCTTTCAAGAAGACTTACTCAAGGGGCCACTATAACTTGAAACTGGGTGCAAATGAAGCGCTTAAATCGTACCATTGCGGACTTTTACTCCATACAAAGGAAATGTGAAGGTCAGCTTATGCCTAAGGCTCCCATTCGACATACCTATTGGTACTAAGTAAATTCGCAATCGTAAACTTTCAATATTTGCAGCATGCTTTCTAGTGTTCATTATAAGCCCCAACCCATCGGCGGAATATTGCGTAATAGCTTCCTAAATAAAATTCTGTCAGAGTATGTTGTCGATCGTTACACCGAATCATATATATTTGGGACTGCTACTGGCGAGGATACGATTTGGAATTTTAAACGAACAACTGTGCACGACTGTTCGTCAAATTAAGTTGATACATGCGGATTGTCAGATGAATCCTGGCGGATGCATATATCCTGTGACTTGTCACACAAAATCTACAAAATCACTCGATGTCGCCAAAGGAACATTGAATATGAATTTGTCAAGGAAGTGACGCGCCTCTACCAATTTCCCCTGCCCTTGATTGTCGCGTCGATTTTCTTCACGAATGTTGCGTTCGATTTTCTTGGTAGTTTTATTTATGGAAAGGATATTTAGGATAACCACTTTTGGAACAGAATATTCTTTTGAATATAGTGGAAATGGCGATTCTCTTGTGCCTGTGCGACTGTACGGTTGAGGCTACCGATTATCCTTGCGTGAATTGAGAGATACATCCGGTGAGCGAATTGAGGCGAGTGCTAATGGAGTTTCATATTGATAAGCAATTTTTTTCTATGAGGACTAATGCGGGAAAAGATGGAATTGAAATTGTGTGGGCTGCTTTGTCTGGATAGGAAGTTACGATTGCGTCGTCGATGCGCATGTATTTGATTATTTTGGTTCGACTATGGGATTGTTTAAGTTGATAGCCACAGGAAGACTATGACTACGCATTTTTTTTGTTTATTATTGACAATTAACCAAAGAGGCACCACTGATGCCCACCAAAATTATATAAGAATCAAGTTGCCCAACACTTCTACTGCTGATTTAAATTGTGTTTTCCAAAAGAACTTCTCCAAATGAGGGGCGGTCCGATACAGCTCTGCTTTTACTAGGCGGTCTATTTTCATCTTCCTCTTATAATCAACTGTTTCCATATGTTCAGCAGTATGGAAATGGATGTCCCCAAGACGCCATGTCACTCGCAAAGCAAAAAATTACTGAAGGTGGCAGAAATTATTTCGTTATTTCGAAACCGAATTTTATGAACTAAGAACCAAATGTAAGGTCCGTTTGCGTAGGTGAAGTCCCGCATATACTCTTTTGTCGCCAGGTATTTAAAAAAGAAATCTCTTCTTCTTTACAGCCAAATTTCGGCCGCTTGGTTATCCCAGTCTTAGTTGAAACCTTCATGGACATTGTGTTGCAATTTTTTTCTCAGGCTAAAAACTTGTCAAAAATAGACAGACCGAAGAAGACCTTCAAGCGTGGAAAACTTGTGGCAAATTGGGGATGCTCATCACACCAACTGCATTGTAGAATTTCTATAGGGAAAGACTTGATTTTTGTGAAAGGATTCAATAGTTTGACCTTGTTTTGATGTCTCTCATGAGCTAGTGTTTATTTAAATGAACGCAGTGACAGCCTGGGATGCCTTAAAAAGTCAAATGATTCTGACGAGGCTCCAGTAATTTCTTATTATTTTTTTAACTACAAACCTAACAATATGTGACGTATATCAACAGATGTACGACTTATTTAAACAAAAAAAAAATTGTTTCCTTATAAAAAAACCGATTGAACCAGAGTAGCAATCGATCCTGCTGTACGAACAATCTGAAAGAAATTGCATCAAATTATTTAAACATTTTTTTTTTTTTTGCAACTCACCGATGTAAAAGTCTCCAGGGATGGTGAGAAAAATGGCACAGCTATTGTTAAGGGTTTTTGTGAGCGGATTATTATCATCAGGATCATGCGTTGCACCTTGGTGTCACAGTTGGGCCAGTTGGAGAAATATGCCGTCTGTCCCAATGCATTGCTCTGTTGGTAGATTTTTTTTTAAATATGTAAATTGATGTAAGTGCAGTAGTGACTTGCATTTTTCAAGAGTGCACTGCCGCCATAGCAATAAATAAATAACTCGCACAACACTGCCATGGTGAAGGTTGTGTAGACTATAGCACGAAATCCGGGGAACTTTAATGATATAAAATGTTCGCATGAGGTGGAAGGACTTTAGTAAGGAGTAGAGAAAAGTATGCACAAAATGGTAGAAGAAAAACTTTCACACAGAGGTTTCATCTCAAAGGTTGTTAGAACAAGTTCAGTTTTTGTCAATGAAGCTCTTTTAAATGTCAAACTTGTTCAAGGACAAATGGCGGAATTTGTTTGAAAAAAATCCTAACTTTACACAAAGTTTACAACAAAAAGGAACGAGAAGTCTGCTCTGTCTGTAAAAAAAAAACACTCACCAATAAAGCCTCGATAATGCTGGCGCCGATGACTATAGCCGACGTCACAAAGTGTATCAGCACAATCCACATGAAGAGGGACGTAAACCGTTGCACCATGTCGATAATCTCATTGTGTCGGTCGACAATCCTCACCAATTTCTCACAGCAAATTTTGTTCTCCTCTGCGGACAGTTCTCTATCGCCTGAAAGTGATTTTTATTTTTTTAATTTATTTTTCAGTGACACCCCTAAAAGTCTATAAGTACGGACTTCCAAACTGCGCCAAGGTCTCCTTAATGTCGTTCTGCAAGATTTTCAACAATGCCGATGCATAGAGGCAGAAGCAAATGAAAATACCGTCGACGCCAGAAAATGCGACTACCGTCACATGTGCCATGTACCAAGTAAGTGCGAACGTCAGTGGATACCAGGGGAGTGTCAGCATAACCGGGGGAACCCTATTTCATAGCAGAATGTTGGGAAGATCTTTCTCTCTTTTTATTCCACTCTTACTCACATGACCCTCAGTGGTAGGTCGTCATAGTTGTAGTCCAGGCCCGTCCAAACTCGAAATGCATTGGTCAGTAGTGGTCGAAGGCCGTAGAATATGTACGCAATCGTACCCGAGGCGACCACCATGAATACCATACTATTTGCCATCGATGACAGATCCCTTGCAATGATTTTATATCTTTCGTCCTTTTCTGCAAGAAAGAGCCGCGCTTACATTAGGATTTATAGAGTTTTTAGCGTTACCAACGGGAGAGGAGTAGTTTGAGCATGTGTTGGATAACCATTGAAAGATCTCTGCCGTACCAGTTGATGAGAATCATTTTGATGAAGGACACATTGCACGATATGGCGGGGCAAATGGCATCCAAGCCGATTTGAAGGTCCACTTTGATGTAGTGATATCCGTACCAATATTGTGCGAGAACTCCGGCAAAAAGGATCACAATGTGAAATGCAGAGTTTATGTTGCGAAGAGTTGATGAGGTCCTCTGAGGAAATTGTCCCATGGAGCCCAGGCACAGTCTGGGTACGATAAAGTTGGACTTTTCGATAGGGTTGTCCTTTGATAGGAATTTGAAGAACATTTTCTTTCGCGTTGGTTTTTTTTTCACTCGAGTGGTCACCCAAGAAGCAGCCCCATTTATACCGGGCGAAGCTGATTTATTATGCGGTTTTAATTGATGGTTGTGCTAGTAATTTGTTAGGGAAGTTTTTGGGTAAAGGAAAGCCCATTTAAACTGAATAGGCGGTACTTTCGGTTTTCGATTTGCGGGCGTAACTTTGGAAAAGTTATATGCAGCATGTGATGAATGCTCAGTGAGTGCTTGGCGAAGAGGGCACGAGCGACTTTTTCAAAAGTTCTTGTGTTGAATATTTAATTCTTATGGTTCAATTTTGTGGTGGGTGTCCTTGAAGAGAAAAATTCCATCATCAATATTTTTGCCCGTTGAAAGAAAGCCCTGCTAACAGAAAAGCTGTATCTGACTAGTGAAATGTAGTTCAAAAGTGAATGTAGTCCAAAAGGATTCATTAGTATGGATGTGATTCTTCCGATCGAGGACATTTTTTTAAACAGCATGAGCAAGAGTCTTACTTCGTTTCAAATGTTCTGCTTAAATAATCTCCTAAAATATTTTTTGACGTACATGTGTTGTAAGCGAAATTAAGGGTAACACTTTCCTGTTTGTGTCCAGGACCCGTGCTAATCTTTCTATTATTTTCCTGTAAGCAAAAAAGTTGTCAAAAACAAAGACACTTATGAGGTGACGTTTAAAGCTCTTTGGTAAGGTGTCGTGGACAACAATCTGCCCTTTTTCAGAGACAGTTTTAAATTCGCAAGTCCTCTGAAAGGTTTGACCGATTGCAATGAAATAAAATGTATCAAGTCCTGTGTCCTTCTAAAAAAATACACGAAATGGTTGTATCTTTCTATCAATAAATGAGTTGTCCTATCGTTCAGTGGTCTTATGGATAAGTTGTCTCATGGATGAAATGTCTCATGAATGAGTTGTCTCATGGATGACTTGTCTCATGGATGACTTGTCTCATGGATGAGTTGTCTCATGGCTAACTTGTTTCACAGATGAGTTGTCTCATGGATCACTTGCTTAAATATCGTCGGTTGACAGGTAAAACTCACTAAGTACATTTAGAGCTTATTGCAAATAATAAGGTTTTCATGTTTTTTTTCTGCCGTTAAAACCTAAAAAACTGCAGTTGATGAAATTTGAAAATCTTATACACAAATTTGGGATCGATTAATGGACTTACTGAGTTTTTCCTGCGATGGATTAGTGTTAAAGTTAATTTTAGCTGAAATGTGTACTTAGTGAGTTTTACCTGTCAACCGACGATATTTAAGCAAGTGATCCATGAGACAACTCATCTGTGAAACAAGTTAGCCATGAGACAACTCATCCATGAGACAAGTCATCCATGATAAGTTGCCTCGTGGAATGGTTGTCTATAGATGACTTGCCTCATGGATGACTCATCCCATGAATGAGTTGTCTCATGGATGATTCATCTCATGGATGACTCGACTCATGAATGAGTTGCCTCATGGATGAGTTGTCTCATGGGTAACTTGTCTCAGGGATGAGTTGTCTCATGAATGAGTTGTCTCACTAGTTGCCTTATAAAGGGTGATTTTTTAAGAGGTTTAGAACTTTTTTTAAAAAAAAAACACAAAAAATTCGAAAAAATGAATGAAATATTTATTTGAATCGATAGTTTGAACCTTGCAATTTAATGTTTAAAGATAATTTCATGCAAATGTTGACCGCGGCTGCGTCTCAGGTAGCCCATCCGCTGAGTCCAATTTTGGCATACTCTTTCACACATATCGGCCGGTATCTCACGAATGAATGCATGGATGTTGGC
Organism: Cheilosia impressa; assembly: GCA_948293265.1. Classification (NCBI taxonomy): domain Eukaryota; kingdom Metazoa; phylum Arthropoda; class Insecta; order Diptera; family Syrphidae; genus Cheilosia; species Cheilosia impressa. Next base: position 50,851,236 of record OX411884.1, on the reverse strand, counting down.
TTCCAGTGCGTCAATCGAAGCGGGCTTGTCCCTATACACATTAGCCTTGGCATACCCCCACAAAAAATAATCTAATGGTGTCAAATCGCACGATCTAGGCGGCCAATTGACCGGCCCGAAACGTGAAAATAACTGTTCACCAAACTCGCCTCGCAATTGCGCCATTGTTTCGCGTGCTGTGTGGCATGTGGCACCGTCTTGTTGAAACCACATATCATGCAAGTCAAGAACTTCCATTTGTTATCATCGCTCGGTAGCGTTCACCATTGACAGTAACGCTGCGATTCGCATCATCTTTGAAGAAATATAGCCCAATAATGCCGCCGGCCCATAAACCGCACCAAACAGTGGCTTTTTCGGGATGCATTGGTAGCTGTTGCAATGCTTCTGGCTGATCTTCACTCCAAATGCGGCAATTTTGCTTATTTACGTACCCATTCAACCAAAAATGAGCCTCATCGCTGAACACAATTTTTCGATAAAAAAGCGCGCGATGAACATTTCGAACCGAGCACGAATTTTGATAGTAAAATTCAATAATTTGCAAGCGTTGTTCATTTGTAAGACGATCCATGGTTAAATTGCAAACCAAACTGAAGCTGTTTGACAGTGACACAAGGTACTAAACACACGTCAGCTGTCAAAACCAGTGTTGCCAAAACCAAACCAGCTAAAAAATCACCCTTTAGATATGTTGTTTCACAGATGAGTTGTCTTATAGATAAGTTGTCTCACGGATCACTTGCTTAAATATGTTGTCTCACTGATAAGTTGCCTTGTGGAAGGGTTGTCTTATGGATGACTTGCCTCATGGATGACACGTCTTATGAATGAGTTGTCTCATGGATGACTCGTCTCATGAATGAGTTGCTTCATGGATGAGTTGTATTATAGGTGGTTTTTCTTCTGAATGAGTTGTCTCAGGGATCACTTGCCTAGATGTTGTTGTCTCACAGATGAGTAGTCTCATCGATAAACTGTCTCACAGATGAGCTAGAAATGCTGTTTGCACTGATTTTGTTATTGCCTACCTCACTAAATTTCTTTTAAAACTGATCTCTTCTTCGCAAAAATAATCGCAGTCGCACGAGTACAATTCGGTTATCGAACCTGCGAAATCACTACGTCCCCTCATATCCTGTTCTACACCATTTGTTTTCATGTGGGTGCATTTTTCTCACACCAGTTGACGCAAGTCCAGCAACCTACGATATTGAGCTATTCTAACGAAAACCAGAATCAATCAACAATGTGGACGCATTTGCAAGGATCCCAAAAATTAGCCTTCATCATGCCTTGCAACTGGCTCCAAGGGAAGCACTTGAATCACTGCATCGAAGACTTCTATTCAGAAGCTGAAGAAACTCACCTCTCAAAGACTTTACTCACTTTAATTTTCAGGGTGGTAGAGGCCATGGTCCATGTCGGACCACATAAAGTTAAGGGTAGCTTGCTTCGCTCCCGTCGAGGATTTATAACTATGGTATAGATACCATTATCGGCCATCTTTCGGACACAACATTGCAAGCTCTGCGAACTCCGATGCAAGTTAGAAGAAATGCCAAAGATGAGTTTTCACTAGCGCAGTTGCCTCATAGATGAGCTGTATGGAAACCCCGTATGAGTACAGTACAGCCTCGCTAGTCCGGACACTCGCTAGCCCGGACACTTCAGTAGTCCGGACACCTCTATGTTTCGGACATACATATATTATTTGTCTCTGTTTCTTGGAAAAAACGTTTGTTCGTACGATTACGGGGAATCCCCTTCTAGTTTTGTCGCTTGTAGTTGGCTCTGGAATCTAGACATTTTAATCGTTGCAAATTTACTCATTGGAAGTTTATATTTGTGGTCTTTGATTTGTCCATTGTATGTATATTTAATTTTTTCTCTATAGTCCGGGCATTTCGCTATTCCGGACACGGTAGAAACTTTATGTGTCCGGACTAGCGAGGCTGTACTGTACTACCTTTCTATACAAGGATACTAAGCAAATAAGACTTTTTGAACACAACAAAGTATATTTCCCCATAGACCAACAAATGTTCCCATATATTCAAGCGGTTCACAAGGACACTCAAAGTTAATTACCACCAAACCAAATACGATTACTATTCAAATATGCGTGGCTCCAATAAATGTACGCGGATAATCTTAATTATACTAATGACCGTGCATCTGCGCACGCCCTGACTACACACAAGTCACCAACTCAATAGCCACACTTCTCGAATCCTTTTAGTTGCAAAATGTTTCACATTCGCAATAAGTTCACGAAATTCCTTCTAAAAGTAAGTCTTTTCTACGCGAAAATAATCGCAGTCGCACCGGTCCAATTCGATTATAGAACCGGTGAAGTCATCACGTCTCCGCACATCCTGGTCTACACCGCTTGCATCCATATAGTGTGCATTGCTCTCATGCCGATTGCTTCGACTGCGAAATTCGATGAAATTAAGCTGTTCCAGCGAAAACCATTAACAGAGTCAATCAACAATGTGGACGTATTTGCAAGGTGCCTAGCAGTAGTTATCACCATGATTTGGAACTGGGTCCAAAGGACGCGCTTAAATCGCTGCATCGCAGACTTCTACTCCATACAGCGGAAGCACTTTGCGAACGTGGAGGCTAGCTCCTGCCTAAGGTGCCAGTTCGATATATTGGTGACAACTAAATTCGTCATCACCGCCTATCAGATATTTGCTGCAGGCTTTGCAATGATCTCTTTAAACCCCACACCTTCGGCGGAGTTTTACGTCCATATGTTGTATGTGCTGTTCGTTCAAAGCATGTTGATCGTTACTCCAAATTATTTATTTCTGGGAGCGCTACTGGCGAGGATACGATTCCGAATCCTAAACGAGCAACTGTGCACGACCGTTCGTCAAATTAAGTTGATGCATGCGGATTGTCAGATGAACCCTAGCGTCGCCATGCGGATGCAGATATCCTGTGATTTGGCAGACAAAATCGACAAAATCGCTCGATGCCACCGGAGGAATTTCAGGTTTGTCAAGGAAGTGACGCGCATCTACCAATTTCCGATGCTGCTGATTGTTGCGACGTTTTTCATCACGAACATTGTGCTTGCGTATTTTGTGTTGGTTTTTATTCGCGGAAAGGATATTAAGGTAACCGTTTTGAGGACGCTAATAACCACTGAGAATATTCTCGTGAACGCAGTCGAATTGTGGCTTCTCCTGTTTGTGTGCGACGGTGTAGTTGAAGCTGCTGATTATCCTGGCGTTATATTGCGTGAATTGACGGAGTTGTATCCGGCGGTGGTGGATAAGCGATTGGAGGCGACTGTGAGTGGCGGTGTTGTAGATTGATTTGCTTGTGGTAACCAGATTGTTTTTCTTTTACAGTGTGAGGAGTTTCTACTGAACCTAATGCGGGAAAAGCTGCAATTCCAATTGTGCGGAATGATTTGCTTGGATAGAAAGTTGATTTTAATGATGGCGTCGTCGATGGTTGTGTATTTGCTCATTCTGGTACAGTTCGACTATAATAGTTTATTTAGTTAGGTCAGTGCATGCGTTTTTTTTTTATGAACTGTGAGGAGAAATAAATATGAACCCGGCCCTCAGAATGTATATTTTAGTACTTTATTCAATACCTACTTGCTGTGTCCAACAGTCTTTTACGGGTTGGGGTCAAACGTCTGGATGGGTCAAAATTCTTTTTACAAAATTCTGCTTCACAAAATTCTGGAAACAATAAAAAAAAGGTTTGGAAAACATTCAAAAGCGCGAGCTTTTGTAAGGCAGAGATGGAGAAAACATTTTCTTTTTTTAATTCGCCTCTTTTTTAATTCTAACTCCTCTTTCCTTAATTTTTATAAGCCTTATATTTCCTCCTGAGGGTGGGTATTTTTTAAAAATACGACTTTATTTAATTTTTATTAAAAAAATACGAAAGTAAACGAAAGGAGCGATTGACATTTCTTAGGAAGACTGAGGAAAAGCCCTTGCCTGTCGAACAAATCATCAATCGCAGCGTAACAGTAATTACAACAAACCTCCTAGGAAAATGACCTTAGAGTATTCGAAGATCCTACCGAGTCGCTTGCCGAAGGAATTTTGAATAAACAGCATTTCGGCTGTCCTTTTATACTGCCGAAATGAAGCTTTTACATTTGGTTTGAGTTTTGTATTTAAATTTTGTCATATTCAAAGTGTAGGAATTTCAAAAAGTAATAATTTCCAAACACTAGAAATTCATTCGTTGTAATATTAAGAATGTAAGTTAAATTTATAAGGTACGTAGAAAATATATTTATTATCTTTATATATATAATTCTACTGTACGTGTGTTGTGACTGTACTCCTCCTAAACGGCTGGACCGATTTGCATAAATTTTTTTGTATGCGTTTGGGTTGCGCACCGGGTGGTTTAGATTTACAATTCGGTCCAATTGGTCAATGGGGCGTGGTACCTCCCATACAAACCACAAATTAAAAATCTATTATTTCTGCTCCTGATAACGGTATTTGCACAAAATTTGGTACGTCGGTGTGGTGTGCATTCTTTAAGTGCTGCTGCAAATACAGGCGGGATTGTACAAAGGGGCGTGGTACCTCTCATAAAAAAAAAATTAAGAATCCAATATTTCTGCTCCTGCTAACGGTTGGTATTTCGGTTGAGAGAACATATTTTAAGTTCTGCTGCAAATATAGGCGGGATTTGATAAAGACGCGTGGTACCTCCCATATGTCACTGAATAATTTTTTTTTGGTCATCGAGCTTATTTGTTTGCTTTTATTTTTTTGACATCTCACAAATTCGTTCTCAATCGTTCAAACAAAAGTAAATATTAATTTACGCAATCGGGATCTATGAAGTCGTTTCTATGCTTTGAACTTAATTAAATTCCATTCCTTCAATAGAGAGGTTCAACTATCAAAAGGGATGTTAATAATTTAATCAATTTTAGGCGGTACGAAGTTCGCCCGGTCAGCTAGTTTATAATTATAAGTATAAAGACGAAAAAATAATAATAAATAAATTAGTAATTTCTAAATGCTTCATATTTCTTTTTAATTAAATTTTGCATTAATTTTTTTTTAATAGATATTGCTTTTTTTACTAAAAATGTTTGTCAATATTTAATTTCTTTTTTTGAAAATTAAAAGAAAATAATTTTTAATGTTTTAAAAATTTAAAGTTGTTTTTTATCTATATTTTTTTTTTCGTCGTTTACATTATTTGTTAGCTGTGAAAAAGCAGGGGTCGAATCGCGTCGTCCGTGAACGAGCATCAAGTGACGGAATTTGTTTATGTAAATTCAACATAATTGCGTGAACGTATAGCTCGTTCACGGAAGTGTCGATTTGACCCCAGAATAAGCTGAATTTTATGGCTTTGAATTGAATTTTCTAAAGCAGAATTAAAAAAGCAAAATTTCGTAAGGCACCATTTTTGTGAGAGAAGACAGAATCTTGCAGAGCAGAATTTCGACCGGATCCCGTCTTTTACCGGCTTCCGACCCAACTGCCTTAATTTAGTTCCCTACTGAAGACACCAACTCAATAGCCAGTTAATAAATATCTCTGATGGAAGTTGGAACAGTATTTATTTATAGCTCGGTCGGAAAACGTTATAAATAATATAAGCAAATCTGCAAAGAAGTTTTTGAATTTTTGAAGCTGTGAACTTGCTTATACGAAAAGTAAGGCGATACTGACCTAAGCATCACTAAGCGAAGTGGCCCCCGTCAATTTGTTTCCCCCTTTCCCCAACAATCTAAAAACATGAGTTAGCAACATCTATTTATTCACTGTGTTTTATAAAAAGGTTAGAGGTAAGATTGGTTTGTCCAGAGTAATCTCTGGAACTGCTCAACCGATTCAAAAAATAATATCACTAATAGAAAGATGCTGTGGGCCCCTTTTTTTATTTAATTTTTGCAAGTCTTATACAAAAAGGTCAAGTTTGTTTGTCCAGGGTTATCGCTGTAACTACCTATCCGATTTAGAAAATTGTTTACCCAATAAAAAGAACTACCTTCGAGTTATGCTATAGGTACGCTGACAATTTTTTTAATCACATAAAAGAGGACATTTCTCTTAAGTAAAAATACCTATACAGTCAAAAATGGTTAAAGCGCATTTTAACTATCAAAATATGACTGTCCTCTCATAATAAGTGGACGAATGCTTAAGGTAGCTATAGGCTATTTAAAAAAAGGGTCTTTCATTAGCGACTTAACAACTTCAAACTTTCAGTGTGAACGCACCCTAAAACCGATGACCGAAGTGTCAAAATATTCAGTAAAATGAACATTTTCATCACGATGAACTACACGAAGGGACAAAGTTTACAAATAAATAAAATTTACTACCGAAACTCCGGGTCGGTGGTTCCAACTTTAGCCAATTTTCATCTAAGAAACGCATTTTTGGTAAAACGGCTTCGTCAATAAGCAAAATATGCGTTACTGGACAGGTGAGAGCCCGCATGTGCTTACTGAAACAGCACTTCATCCGCAAAAAGTCACTGGTTGGTGCGGTTTTCATGCCGGTGGCGTCTTGGGCCGTTTTTTTTGGTCGATGAATGAATGCGGTAAATTGTATTCACTACGGAGACATGTTGGTAGGATATTTCTTTGAGCAATTGCATGAATTGTACATCAGTCTGAACTTCTATATAAACAATCGCGTTATTAAAGCCTCAGTTCGGTGAACGTGGTATCTCGAGAGACGGACCCGTTGATTGGCCGCCGAGATCGTGTGAGTTAAGGCCTCTTGACTTTTTAAATGGGGCTACATAATAATTGGTCTATGTCAACAATTCGGCGAAGTCAGAGGAACAAAGAGCCTATATTGAACGAGAAAAAGCGGCCGTATCGGTCGAAATCTGCGGCCGAGTCATCGAAAATTGGGTTCAACGTATCGACCGCTGCATACGTTCCCGTTGTGGACATTGGACATATGTACGAAGTCAAATATCCTTTACAAATGTTTTGATAGTAATTCAAGCCATTTTCAACCAATAACTATCTACCTACCTAGGGGCTTTGCAGACTGAAGCTCTACCATAGGGTGTAAAATATTTTCTGAGTCGATTCAGGAAGCCTTTCCCAACCTGCAACTTCATATATGTATGTACATTTCAGTGCACCGAAGGCATGACATTTCTTCGTATAGTTGCTAGTTTCTTTATCCATTCGACTTTGAAAAGAGCCCTTTGTCCGCAAATGGATTCAAAAACCTGCGACGACTCCACCTCACATACCCGCCCATGGCCCATATAACGCAAATTAGTTTCAATCTCAATTACAATAATGAAAGTCACGACAGCCTATTCCTCACGCACACCTGTTGCACGACAGCCCCAATCGTTAACCATCGTCCTCTCGAATTTCATCCAAGCCACAACTTGCCTCAGTTCAACAGTGACCACCAAAACCATAATGTCCAACCGCTCGGACCGCTTCATCGAAATTCTTATGGCCCTGGTGCTGATCTACTCGCGTCTCTTCGGCATATGCAACTACAACTACGACTTCGAAAAGAACTTGCTCACCCACCCGCGGAAACTGGTCATCTACACCGTCATAGTGAACGCCATTCTAATACTCCTGCTGCCCATATCGCTGTACCACCAGCTGCACGAGACCGAAGTCGCCAACAGTGACAAAATCAGAAAAATAATATCCGTAGTCACAGCGGTGTCCATCTGTGCTGGCCTAATCGGTCAATGGACGAATCCTGCGAAATTTCGAATTCTCTTTGAACAACTAACCAATGTGCGCATCAGGGAGTGCTCCAACCTCACAAGGAATCCGCGGGCAATTCGCAAAATGACGGCGCTCTTCCTGACGAAAATACTCCTATCGATTTGCTTCGTCTTTTGCACGTTTGCGTCATGCTACACGAAAAGTCGCAACCCCTCCCTCATGCAAACCGTGGACGCGCTGTACTTTGCCGTCATGGAGAACCTCATCATGATCGTGGAGAATCAATTCTACGTCGGCCTTCTGTACACTGGGTATCTGTTTGAGGTGCTCAACGACCGCATTGCTGAGGTGGTCCAGGAGATTCTAACCGTGTCTACAAAGAGGTCCCAGCGCAAGAGGATGGGCATCCTAATGCAGAGGTGTTGCACTTTAAGCGACGACTTGAACGTCATCGGGAAGATACACACCGACGTGCGTGACTTGACAGTGACCATAAAGGATTTGTATCAGTTCCAAATTTTAAGCATCCTCCTGACGGTCTTCATCACCCAGGTGCTGCTGTGCTTCTACGCAATTGTGTATTTGGTTAGTGACAAAATACACCTGCGGGCGGAGGGCTTCTATTTGAGTGCGATAGGGCTGGTGTTCAGTGCTGGTAACCTCTGGCTTCTGATTTACGTGTGCGGCGCTGTGGTGTATCAGTGCGATTTGGGCAGAGAGCATCTCAACCTGCTGACGTCCGTGCAGCAGTTGGATTGTAGGCTGGAAAGGAGTGTAAGAAAGGCGGTGGTTCTGGTGGGTAAACTTTACAGAATTGGTGTCTTTCAGATTGAAATTTTATCGTTCCAACTGTTGAGGGAGAAGATGCGTCTTCAGCTTTGCGGTGTGATCGACATTGATTGGACGACAGGATTTCTCACCATAAGTGCGTGCTTCGCCAATTTGATTCGGCTGATTCAGATGGACTATAAGAATTTTTGAACTGGAAAATGCGTGTAGTTTGATGCTGAAAAATAAAGTGGTCGGGGAGAGGAGGTTTATTTTCAGTGCAAGTAATTGAGACGGCTACCATCTTATCCTGGGCATACTCAGAACCGGACTGGCCATTTGCACGTATTGCCTAGCATGCCATGAGTTCTTGGCTCTGTTCGCAGAAGTAGATAATCCGACATTGAGTGCTCTGGTATTTCTAATATTTTTGGACTCCTTCAAAATACCCCATTCACAACGCTCAAGTCAAACTATTTCAATCGAACAAGTTCCCCAGTAAATTATAAACCCTAGATAATTCAATTTTCTCCCAAGCAATCAGAAGATTTACAAAAAAAAAACCAGCATCCAACACACAAAAGAGAAAATAAAATTTTTTTCCAGGCAAAGAAATTCATCACTCCAGGCAAAGAAATTCAACCGTAACCGGAACTCACTTTGATCCTTTATAATTCAAACTACAGGGAATCTAATTTTATTTGCTTTTTTCTGCAAAAGTCCTTGGAGTCGCCAAACCACATTTTGTTGTTGTATACGATTTAAGACTACTTGACATCATTCGGGGTGGAGCACTGTTTGCAGTAGTTGTGACGACAATATGGATTTTGATTTCCGGTGAGACAGCCTTTTCTTTAAGGCGCAATATTTGACCCACATTTTGTATATTTTTTTTTTAAGTTGCTTCGGTGAATTTAGAGGAAAATTTTGTTGGAGAGATTTAATGTAAGGTAGGTTGGGGTGGAAAAAGAAAATCAATTTTTTCGGCTAAAATTAGACTCGTTTCAGCGTTGCTAGAATTTTTTTTATAAAATGTGCTCAATAGCTTTAAACTCAAAGGAAAAATCTTAGGAAAAAATATTTAAGGTGAGCTCCTTTTTTTTTAAAAATAAAAATGTTCTTAGCATATTTCGACGACAGCAAATAGTTTAAAACAAATGAGAAGCATATTTAAAGAAATACTCAAGACAGTCATGGATCGGCCTTTGAGTTCTTTTTAAATATCTACACAGAAACCGGAACTTAAATTCAAAATTTCCGCATACTTTAATCTTCGGAATTCAGCGCTCTATTCAAATCGTTTGTGAAACAGCACTTCGCGCGGGAATTCACCTGCGAAAAGCCACGTCCCTTTTGGATTATTATGTCATAGAAATTGGTTGAAAAAAAATGCCTAACCACAAGGTGGCAGTGAATTCTTGGAAATACGTTTCCTTTTTCACCTGCCAGGAAGTGAATATGATTTTTCTTAACTTACGAGAGTCCCTAAAGGGTCAGCAATCTTGTATCATTGGACTTTCTTATTTCTCAATTTTTTTCAGGGCACTTAGTGCCAAAACCAATAGTTCTGAAATGATATTTTTGCACCCATTGGCTTGAATTGAACTTTGTACAAAGACGCTGGGTAGGGCATCCGAGGCTAGAGCCCCAGGGCCTCCACAAAAGAGGGGCCCCGCAAATAGAAACTTGAAAAAAAAAATCTTCCAAATTAAACTATTAAACAACTTTCCCTTTGATATTTTTTTTTCGCTGTTTTACCTACAGTACTTTGTACAAACTGATTACATTTTTCTTAAATATGAAAAAAACAATTTACCTGTATTTGTTCACTCCAATCACTAAATCGAGAACGCGAAATACAAATCTACTGCTAATAATTTGAATTTATTGCACTTGTTTTTGTGCATTTTATGTGGTAAATAAGTAACGGCCAGGGGGCCTCCACTCCTTTGTTGCCCTAATGCCTCCAGACCTCTAAGTCCGGCCCTGACTTTGCACAGAGAAACTAGAGAAATATGGCTGAAAAATCTTTGTTAAAATAAATTCGGGCTGCTTTTATTTGTGCTCTCGGAAAAGTCGACACAATTTTGCATTCAAATCCGCATATTAAGGGTTTTCCAATGAGAGGTGTTATTGTGAATGACCCGCTATTTCGGTAGCTGTCACTTTTGAAACTTTTATTCTTTGACATTTGGCAAGTAGAAACTACGCCATTACTAAAACTGGAACGATACACGCTTCAACAACGCATTGAAATTATTAAAATTCACTACAAAAATGGTGAAAATCTTGCAGTCATAGTTCGCACAACTAAAGCATTTTTTGGTCGTCGTGAAGCACCTTGTCGGACCGCAATACAGAAATTGGTGGAAAAATTCGAGCTGTTGGGACAAGTTAGTGATGTGAAGAATAAAATCCGTGCACGTCGCTCAAGAACAACTGAGAATATTGCTGCTGTAGCCCAAAGTGTTGAAGAAAACCCAGGTTTGTCCATTCCTCGTCGATCTTTGGAATCGATCATTCCACAAACGTCATTACACCGTATTTTGCATTAAGGCTTGGGCTTTAAGGCTTATAAAGTTCAGTTAACACAAGAACTCAAGCCGGCCGATCATCAAGAAACAATTGAAAAGTTTCCGGACCGTGTTATCTCTCGAAGAGGTGATCACAATTGGCCACCGAGATCTTGTGATTCAACACCTTGCGACTTCTTCCTTTAGGGCCACGTGAATGATAAGGTCTACGCCAACAGCCCAGCGTCGATTCGAGATCTAAAAGATAAAATTCATGAGGTTATCGAGGACATAGGGCAGCCACTTTGCGATTTGGTTATGGAAAATTCCTTGAAAAGGATATGGTCCTGTATACGTGCTCGTGGTGGCCATTTGGCTGATGTTGTTTTTCATTATTATCGGCATACCTTCCTCTTTATTATGACATCCGATCATTTATCTCAAAAAATGGCATTTTTCTTTGAATACCAAAAGAACACGTCTTATCGGAAAACCCTTTACAAAATATATTGCAAAAGTGTCGGCAAATAGACACTCACTGGAGCTTAGCTTCTAAAATTTGAAACATTGATTTGGATTATCCAAACAAGCCACTTTGCAAAATATGGTCGCGATTGGAAAACAGGGCGTGCCACTTTCGAAACAGAGAAATGCACGCAGCAACGCAAAATCGATGCACCCATTTTTACGGATCAGCATATTAGAATAAATAAAACAATCGAACAACTGCTTTCGCATGACATAACCAATACTTCAAAAATTCTCTTTCGAAAATTCCTTTTGCAGTAAAAACAAAATGCGGCAACAACACCAACTGCTCATTTGGTCTGCAATCACCGTTGTCCATGGCTGCTTTCGACACAAGTCTCAGAAAACGCCAACCAATACGTCAAATAAAAAGAAACAGACTTTCTGTCCAATTGTCTGGAATATCCTTTGTGAACGCATTTATTTTTGTTGCAGTAAAACTCTTTCAAAAATGGTTCCCTCTCAGTCTACATGGGTCCTTGCAATGTTTTCTCTATTCCAAGAGCAATTCCTATATAAGAAAAATATCTGCATTTCGCAAGTACAAAGACTTTCCAGAACTTTCTCCAATTATAACAATTCTTATGCCATGCACTCAAGGTAATGGGTTTTTACCAAGAAAAATATCAAAGTTTTCGGTTGAGAAAGGATATTTTTTGCTAAAAATATAGAAAAGTTTGCGAAATTGGTTATAATTCTGCTCCAAAGGTAGGTAGAAGCTCTTGAACTATGCAACTTGCCCACAAATGAGCAATTGTAATGTCATCTTCTATATGGAAATGGAAACGAACACTTTCGCTGTGATTGTGTCTTTGGTTAGCTATGTCTACATTGCGGATATTTTTGTTGACAGAACTATGTTGTCAAACTATTTCATAAAGGCGCTTGATGTACTCACGTGTGGCATTTGTAACCAAGCGGCACTAGTTACAGATATCTGATGAAAGTCACAAGGGGAATAGGACTTGGATGGAGGACAATTGTATACTGAGAGATTGTTTGAGTTGAGTGATGATTTCATTATACAGCAAGAGGGGTGACTCTAACTATTATTGACAACTCTGCAAATAGAGAGAGATATATCACTTGGAGGTGGTTAAAGATGTTGTCCACTTAGATTTTCAAAATTGACTCGCAAAATGATATCGGCCCGTAGCCCCCTAAATATAGACATCTAGAAATAAAGTCTTGTCTCAGGACTTCAAGGAGGACCCTGATGATCTCTGTTCTACTTTGAAGTATGTGTTAAAGGTGTTTAAAAGGAAATACCCATCAGGTAGAGCTATTCGGTTCAGTTGTTATCGATTGAGTGTGGAGAAAAAGGTACCGCCCTTGACCGAGATGACTTGAGGGAACTGTTGTTTGAGGTCGATCTGCAATCTGCCTTATCTAAAAAATTACCAAAATTATACGAAGACTCGTTCTTTTACATCTTCATTTTAATAAAACTGTGAAATATTTTAGCTTTGTTACCGACTGAAGTGGGAACTACTGAACAGATTAGAAGCTGTGCAGCTCATGACCACGCCTACTTTGTGGAAGTGTTTTTCACCTAAATGTGTTTTTTTCTGACTGAATTTCTTTTGACTTAAATATTTACTTAATAATTATGCAGCCAAGGCTTTCATAAACATCTTCGGTCGTCGTGTCGAAATGCTGCTTAAAAAATTCAGCTTCTCAAATTTTAAGCAGCAAAATTCAGCTTATTCTGCTTTTAAATTTAAACAAACAATAAAAAAGCGAACAAAAATAATTATCTATTCAAAAAAAAGAGCTTTTGGCAGAAGCGGGTCGAAATATTGCTTAAAAAATGCAGCTTTCCAAATTTTAAGCAACAAAATTCAGCTTTTTCTGTTATTTTCCAATGAATATGAGAAGAAAATTTAAAAGCGAAAAATATGTAAAAAAAAAATATTTTATATAAAAAAAAATCATAAACTAAAAGAAAATAAAAATATTTGCGAAATTTAATTAAAAAAAAAAAAACAATTATAAAATTACAATTATATTAATAAAGTACAAGCTAAAAAAAAAAAAAAAAAAACAGGAAGCCCATTTTTTATTATTTGCAGAATTTTGTAAAAAGGTTTCCAGCCCTTCCACAATTTTTAAACGATCCCGATTTCGGTTTTATCTGAGCAACATTCCGTAGTTTAGCATGATCAAACTAAATTTCTCTAATTAAATCGAAAAATGTAAGCAACAAGTGTTCTTAATCGTTCTTGAACTCCATTAGGGTGGTGGGGGAACATGGAAAGAACTGTGTGTCGTTTTCTCTGTTGGAACGAAGAAGAACTACCCGATGTTCATAGAAATACACTCAACGGCGACCAGGTCTTCAGAAAGAAATTCATACAAATGTCTGATTTTCACTATTCCCTCAAAATCATTATTCATACAAAAGATTTGAAAAAAAAATCCATTTCGTGGGACCTAGTTATCACTACCACTGACCGCAGCTCACTCTCTCCCCCTACAAGCAACCGCATAAGTCCATAAATCAATTAAAACCATTTGTGGTGCCAACTACTTCCCTATCACCCCGCCATTACCATCTTAATGGATATAAGATTTGAACAATAAATAAATATTAAACACTTGTCCCCACTCGTAGTAACACCACATAAATAAATTATTTCGCAGGACCTCTAATAAATTTCGAGACGAGTCAAGATAAAACTGAACAACAAAAACTGATCTGAATATTATTTGATAGCCTCGGGGATATGTCCATTATAAAGGGATTACTTGAGGTGGACCGTTATGGAAAACAGAAGAATTAAATTTATGTTGGTTGTCTGCCGAAGGTACACAATTGAAAATCATTGTCCCATTTCGCGGTCGATTTGAACGCGGCACGCAAATTAAATGAGTTTTCTTGATCGAATAGCAATCAATGAGGAAAGTCAGTAAGTCCATTTAAGTTATGCTGAAGACTTTTACAGTCGAATTTGGCAGTAATGACTCTTGTTTTAGTTGAAAATTCTTTGGCAAATTTATAATAAAAAAAGGAACCATTGTATTGGTAGAACGGCGTAATTACTTTGCTTCTGTCACGTGACTCATGGAAGCTACAAAAAGAAAAGTATTTCCAACTTTTACCGTGCTACTGTAACGTTCTTAGCGATTCCATAACTTAATGCCAATCTCTGCCTCGATCAAGCATACTTAACAAAAGATTCTGAAAGAAGATTTTCATTACAACTGTCATTGGTTTTGAATATATTCGTCGAAATGCTGGATCAATCATATAAAAGGCCGCAAGGTTCAGCTGACTTGGTTGTTTTTTTAGTAGTCGATAAAAAAAAAATAGTTGTCGCATCAGGTCCGTAGGAACCATAGGTCCAGCTCTCACAACCATTCGTTTTGTGTGAGTTTTTCATTTTTGGGACGAATGGAAGGAATCTACAATTTTATGCCGGCTGATTGAGCAGCCCTTTCATGACAGTTATACTCTCGGATGTTTGTCAGATGTTCGCGAGTAGTCCATGCAAGTAAATTTAGTTTTCAATGCACAACCATTAGGTGCACAACGAGCTTCCAAAGGAATAAGTTATGCCGAAGGTAGCAGCCGAAAGAAAATGCCGTCAAAAGATGCATCTAAGCGATGGGTAATTCAAGTTTCAAGTCCTAATTCTACCATTTGCCAAAGACACTTGTTATAGAAGCCTCGTAAGACCTACCATCGCTTAAAAACCATCATAAACTTTTCAAAACTTAAATAGCGCCCATTCAAAAAGAACACCTGACGGATTCTTTTGTTTCTCAAAATGTCCATTAAATTCATTGAGGGGATAACTATCTACCGCGAACTGTTGTTGGACTTAGTTTCATACTGCTCTTACCGCAAAACCGTCTGCTTAGCGAACTTTAAACCCATTATCGTCCTCGCAGCCACTTCTGGGTGGCAATAGATATAGTGGCTTTTGCATTCGCGCGAATTTGCAATCTATTTAATATATTCATTAAGGAAAGGAGTATCTTATACAAAGTAAAGCCACAGTAACAGGTTTTCCTGGAGAAAGGACAAACCGGAATGAATGCTGCATGCGCAGTACTTGTGGAAAGAATCTCCCCTTGAATGGCGGGGAAGATGCGAGCGTGCTTTGTGTACAAAATCCACGCCTTGTGTGAAGGTGTGAATTTTAAACTATATATTCAACTTACTGACTGTTGGACTTGGAGAGTCGGTGGCTGTATAGTGTACACTCTGTAATTTTATATTCCACCTCATAACTAACACTCAATATGCTGTCGGTATGAAATTTATTATGAAAGGGCTCGCGTGTATTTGCTAACCTAGCTGGCTCTACAGTTTGACTTAATTAAACCCACTGTAGCTGTATAGCATCTCGCGATACCAGAGCTACAAACTCACCATTGGCTGTCTTACTGCGTTCTATCAAATATGTCGATGTCACCAGTGTTTGCAAGAAATTTGACAGACTTTTGGAAGATCGTACCTTGAGTGTTGACACACGAGCTTCGCACATATTTTCCACACGTTATACGATGTTAGAGAAGAAGCCCTAACTAAAGTATTTTCTTTTTTTTGTGCTTTAAAGGTCTCTCATCATCAGATCCTCATTCTGTCCAATCTGAGTTTGGCAGGAATGCAAGAAAGACAATTAGAGACAGTTTGAAGGACAAATTTCATGCGAATCACCGCCTACCTTATTCAAGAACCTACCCCTACTCATTTAACTAAATAAACTTTTGAATACAACCCTCACGTCTTGACATGAACACCTAACGCGATAAAGACGTGCCTATGGATCGCTCTTAACTACATGGCAATCAATCCCATAGAAAGAAAAAAAAAGAAACCTCTCCATCTCCAAAGATAATTATTATGCCATTCACGTATCAAAAAGCCTGACACACGTACGAGTATGCATGACAACTTCGACAATATTCGACATGTAAATTAAAAGCAAATACTTATCACCCATATACACATAATTGTACCCCAGGTAGGTACTCTTCGTAAGACGGTATCAGATATGAATCTCTATTCAAATATCATTAACGAGTATTGTTTGTCGCTTAATTACATGTCATTGATGGGAGTTTGTCTTCAGCATTCGCGTCTTTGCCGCCTACAGGCAGAAATGATTGTACATAACTGGAACAGGCATTTTAATTTCCTTCAATACATTGTATTGGAAATGGAAATAGACGTCTGTCAAAATAGTCAACCGTGTTAGGAACTCGTATTTGTATGTGCGATATGACATCCCATTGACCGGAGAAGGACACAAGTGCTTGCTATTTCAGGTGTTTGAGTAGAGCGTTTCTGTTGAACTAAGAATATTGGGAAAAATTATTTCAAAGCAGATTGTTTTACTACCTACTCGTCTCCCCCCTGTTGCGAGTGCGTTACGAGTTCACTCACGAATTATCATATCAAAGGAGTCAAGCTGTTCGTTAATCCCCAAGGAACACCCGTGCAGCGAGTTACTTTTGATTGAGAAGTTAACATTTCGTATGTAGGCAGTGGCGTAGCGAGGGGGGGGCCAGGGGGGCACAGGCCCCGGGCGGCACTTTGCTAGGGGCGGCAATTTGGAGCGGTTAAAATTTTAAAATTTTTAAATATATAAAATACACAAAAAACGAAGTGAAGTTTTCAAACATAATCATTCCAATTGGAAATAGAATTTGCAGTCTTGTCTCGTTTGCCGTACAATTTATTATGGAAAATTAATTACCCAGGTCAGTGATGCCAGATTACAAGATATATCTTTTTTTCCAGATTTTTGAGCTCCAAAATAGGTGCAAGACTTTTTACCTCAAATTCATCAAATTTCAAGATATTTGATATCAAGTATTTTCGAATTTGTTTACATTGAAACAACCTTTTCTATTGGAGAAACCCGTTTTCTCTAAACTCCATAATTATGAGTAATATGAGTCGAACAGAGCCCATGTACAATTTCTGTTTTACTAACGTTTCCATCAACTCTAAAGAAACATAAATTTCAACGAATTTGATAAAATAACTGATGTAATATGTTTTTGGAAAAAAATGATAGTAGAAACAGCCAATGGAAACTTCGCATATACAATTTTTAAAGATTTTATTTTCAATATATTGTCGCTTCCACATTCCTTCGCTCTGCAAAATATTTTTTCTGCTGTAAATTTAAATAAAAGCTAAATTCGTAATCGTTTGAGTAGGTACTGAAACAGTTGAAAGTTCAATCTTTACAAAGGATTTGTTGCTCTTTAATGGAGTAAGCTGCTATAATTCTAATATAAGCAATGAAGTTCTGAGTCATTTTAATTCAAATATTTTCCAAAATTAAAAAAAAAAAATTACATTACTGCAATTTTGTCGAAAAAGATATGTATAACAGTTTGCTTTAAGTACTTCAAAATTGTATTTTATATTTCGTTGTTTTTCTATTTTGAAAATATCTTGAAAAAAAGATTTTTTATTTCGGAAAATAAGATTTTTAGATTTTTCATCTGGCAACACTGACCCAGGTACATAACAAGAAAAAAATAGGTAGTGTTTTCTCTCATTGTGTAGATACAAACAGTTAGCATTTTTTTGCGCTGGTTAACTGCGGATATTTGCGAACATAAACTCGAATAAATTCGTATAATTGTGTTTTGTTTATACGAATTGAAGTAAGAACAAATAGATACATATGTGTGTAATTTGAATAGTGTACTGGACAAGCTCTGTTGTTTTGTGTTTCTTTTGTAATATAAAAAATTAGTTACATATATATCTACCAGAATAATGTATATTTCCCTTTTATTTACTTAAAACTAAATTACTTTTACTTTTATCCTTTCGTTTAAAAATATTTTTTTTAATCAAATTTGAATTATGAAATTATTTATTTATTTATTGATGAATTTAATTAATTAATAAACAAAATCCTATTCTTCTAAAGAATTTTAATTAAGACAATTTAAGTTAATGGGAATTGCCGTTGTTTATTTGATATCTAGAGGTAAGTAATTTTGATCCGGTAAGTGATTGAGAAATAGGAAAGTAAGCAATCTTTTTTTTTTAGTGTGTAAAAAAGTTACTAGGGGCGGCATAAATCAGGTCTGCCCCGGGCGGCACCAACCCACGCTACGCCACTGTATGTAGGTACATTTGAAAATTATTCTCCTGATTCGAATAGAAAAGGAAAAATCAATCAAACTTCGATTGACAGAGAATACACTCACGGGCGTATATTTGACAAAATAAGTTAATTATATGTCAAGATGGGAAGAAAATACTGCAAAAAGTTTTCCCATGAATCATCAATTGAAATTTTTCCAGAAAGTTTTCATTTACCGAGAAGGCGACAGTCTTTCTTTTGTTTCCGTTATTGAAGGTCTCTTTTTTTTACGTTATGTTGAAAATTGTCAGTCAGATAAAAAATGAGGTTAAGGAGCATAGGATGATAGATCTCGGAATCACCGATTGATTCTTGTGGTAGTGGGATGTTTTTCTTGGAAGTCTGAGTTTTCCTTATTTAGCTAGGAGCTTATGAAAACTGTTTGGAAGTTTCGAACAGCAATTTATTTGAGTAAAAAAAAATAGTTTGATATCATCCCCTAATGGGAAAATTTTAATAAATTTTTTTTTAAGCATGATGCAAACTGTTTGTCGCAATAATTTGAAAATTTTCACATTGATAGAGAAATAAGAGCTGCTATTTTGGCAATTTTTTAAATGACCCCCTACAACATTTTTAAATATTAAACTTGTTCTTTTCTATATAAAATTCCAACCGCTTGCCTGGATGGCTGGTATTTTGGCAATTTTTTAAATGACCCCCCTATAACCTTTTTAAATATTAAACTTGTTCTTTTCTATATAAAATTCTAAGCGCTTGCCTTAGTATGGTAAACTGGGGCACATTCATTAATTTTTTGTCATACGCCTATATTACCGTTTTTTATGCTTTGAACACACTTTATTTTTGGCTTAAGAGGTAATTTCAATATTTGTAAATAATTTTTTGAAGAAATATTTTTGATTTTATTTACCGGATTGTAGTTTTAAGTTTTTTTTAAAATTCACCTGTGTTCAATGAAAGTGCCCCGGGTCGGGGCAGTTTCGTCATTCAATGGGCGAAAATGGGCGTCATTTTGAGCGTGAAACTACAAACGTCAAACTAAGGAGTGTGTTCATGACTTCAGTAATGGATGTATTCAGCGCAATTTTCATTTCTTAATTCAGAGTGCATTCAATCGAAAATTGCTTTGACGAATGTGCCGCGATGATGAATGTGCCCCAGTTCACCATTTGGCAATTTTTTAAATGACTCCCCTACCCCATTTTATAAATATTATACTCGTTCTTTCCTAAATAACTTTTAGACGGCTTGGTCTAGCGATGTGCAATTTTACACGGTGAAAGAAAGTGGAAAAATAAGTCGATACGCGTTTTTTAAAAAAAAAAAATACTTCTAGTCCAATCTTCGATATTTGAGGGGTAATACCCCTAAGGGGGTCATTTCTATTTTTTGTCGGATTAACTTGAAACTCAGAAATAGCACCCTCCAAAAATTGTAATGATGAAATGTGCGTTAAAAATCCAGGAACCCAAGCCTTAGACATTTGTAAAAAATGCGAATTATTTAACAAGTGAGACCCAACTCCCTCTTAGAAGGGTCGCAATGGGATACACTTGTTTATGGTTTATGCTGAAGAAGAGTGTGTTAACAATGACTGTCTATAAAAACAAAATTTTTATTTTTCAGTCTGTCCGAACTGTTGTTAGTGCAAAAACTTAACGATAGGGGACCCGCTGACTCCTATAAAAATTTTAATGCAAGACTTTTGTATAGAATTTAGGGTCTAGGGATGCAAAAACGCTTTTAGAGCGGGAAGTCCCCTATGCAATCGAGTTCTCCAGTTTTGTAGAACCTCCAGAAGCAGGACTATTATTTTATTCGCCCCACTATGGAATTAAAATGCAACAAGAACAGAAAAAAGCCTCAGTGCTAGTAAGAAATTGTTCTTACCCAACACATTCCGGTGGTTCCCATACCCATATGCGGTTTGATCTCAAGGCGATTCCAATACCCGCTGGGGTTCGTTTTACTCAGTTACAAAGGATAAACAACCAGCTCTGAAGCTACGTATATATGAGCCCCGTTTTACCAAAAATTGGAGCCGTTCTTTCAATATTCTATGTAGAACAATTTATAAATTGTATTAAAAAATGGACTGCGCTTGATAGGCGCTTACCTAAATTCAACCTTCGCTGTCGGAGCCGCAGTTTGCCAGCCAGTTGAAGAACAAAACAAACAGGAATTAAATAAAAATCACATGACTCAGTGGTTAGTGTATTGAACTACTGAGCGAGGGATCTCTGGTTTGATCTCCGGAAAAATGCAAATTACATCCTTACATACATGTTAGCTTTGTACCACATCTTGCGGAGGTCTGACAAACATCCGAAAATAAAACCGCCAATTCAACCGTTTGGACTCGGCATAAAATTACGAAACTCAGACAAAACAAATGGCTTTAAAAAGCTAGGCCTCCTAGGGTACTTATTCGGACCAACTCTTTATTTATTTAACGTCAGACCAGTAACCATGTCCATTAAATTCACTCATGTATCTTCGCCTGCCAATAAAATACAAATTCCTTCTAAAGGACATTCTCACTCTTAGGATTCAATGTCCGGAGTTTCACGGAAGGAATTTTCGCAAGTTACCTACTACTCTGCCAAAGAATGTCCTTTGCTAAAACTAATAACAGACAAAATACAAAATTCGTGTCTGTGGGTTGACGCGCTGTCCCTACTCTTCGGCATGTGAAATAAATTCCAAAAAAAAAACCTTCAAGCGACAAAAAGGAAGCTCTCTCTGAAATGTACTTCTCACACTTGTTCGCCTGAAGTGCCTCCAGTAAAATATCCCCTTGTCCGTTTAATTAAATATTTTAAAGAGTGATTTCTTCGTCTATTATCCACAGAACAGGCGACAGAATGGTAATTGTTGTTTGAGATACTAGCACTGTAAAAGGTGGCAGTTTTCATTTTCCCAACAAGTACTTAATTTAATTAGTTCTTCGCAAAATTGCAACCGCTTACCTAATTCTATTGACAACTTGTGTCTTTAATTTTATTCCTTAAATCGAATCAACATTCGCAACAGATCCTTATAGAATACCCATGCCCAAATCTATGGCAACTTTTTGTTTCGCAAGTTAATCAAATGGAAAAAAGCGAAAAACGAAATTCCTTGTTATTCATGGAAATACTCGTACCATTCCCTACACTTTGTTTTTTAGATAATTGTATTCAAAGTCGGCGAAAAGAAAAGGCTGTGTAAATTGGATTTGGCGGATAATTGTTAATTGTGTTTGGGTAGATGTGGGTCGCAGACCGTTGTCTTCCCTTAAATTAATTTAATTGTTCAGGCGCGGATCTTTTTTCGTTTTTGAGGAAGCGGAAATTGAATTCTTCAGCCATGCTTAGGCATGTAAACGTATTTCTTGTTTTACCGAACTTAAATACCATTAAATCATCGACAGCAATTCGTTTTGAATTAATCTGATTTATTGATGGATAGGGGACAATGCATATGAATTCATTTTGGTTGGTTGTTTTTTCCTACAGCATTGAAACTTGAAAAAATATTCAACCGCAATGCGGGGCGATAACTTGCAATTATTATTTCACAGCAGAGGCGGGCTTAAATTACTCACGAGGACACCCGTTGTGGCACACAATGCGCAGAGATAAAAATGGATCGGTGTTGTGGAAGTGAGCTACTGCATGATATAATTTAACGACTTGCAAGATGCATTTAGGTGAATTCCAAGCAAGGTAGGTGTTCCCCGAAAAGGCTCCTTATTTTTTCTGCCATTTTCCTCAACAGATAGTTATTTATGTGCGTTTAGCAATGGCAACGTTTAATGTCCTGTGAATAACTCGGCAGTGAATATGGAAAATTCTGTCAAAAGAAACTCACTCTGCTAATGGGTCTTCTCTATATTTTTTTTTTCGTAAGTGAAGTAGGTGTATTAAGGTGAATTTCCGACGTACCTACGCGTGGCAACACCCAAACTGTTTTGTAAACACAAAATTGAGGAAATTTCTTCCAGTAGATAGAGCTAGAAAAAGCAACCACTACAATGAAATTGTTAAGCAGCTAATATTGCTTTCGGCCCAACTAAAAAGGAATAATCGCTTTTATAACCAACTGTCGAACCACGGGTGAGTTGAATACAGAGGACATAAAATAGACTCACTTGTGGCAGCTGTGGTCCGAGATTATATCTGCCATCTAGATCTAATGAAATCTAAAATAGGTACACAAATGGCAGCACTAAAATAAAGTTTTTTTTTTATTTAATATAATTGTCTGAGGAGCGCCGTGCTTCTGTGGTAAGTGTCTTTTAACTCTTAAGCCTAGTATCCTGCCCACGCTAAATTTTAGCGTCCCTTATCTCCACTTTTATTCTCCACACCAAAGATAAATTATTATTACACATCTTATAGATGGGACAGAAACCATTTGTTTATGACAGTCATTAGTAAACGTAATTTTTACAATTTTCGAATTTCAAACTTCAAAAACATCGCAGTATTCGAATCGTTCCAAAACAATGAGACATTTATTTCGCAAGCTAAATGAGTGGAGACTTTTCATCGACCCATCTACATGAAGTTAATAATTCAGCGTGCTTTGCTAAACTGCCTTGCTAAATTTTATCTTTGTAGACATTTTTGTATGGGAGACAAAATTTAGCGCGAGCAGGATACTACGCTTTCACGCATATTTTCCCACAGCGCCATATCTTGTGAATGTCTGACAAACATCCGAGAGTACAAATTTCCTTGAAATGGTTCTCAATTCAGCGGCTTGGACTCGGCATAAATTGCTGGGTCACTTTTTTTGTTTCAAAAAATTAAAACAAACTCAAAACTAATGGTTATGAGCAGCTTTGCCACAATTGCAAGAGATCCACTGGATTTTTATTAAACTCAAATCTACTGCCAAAAGAATAAATCTATTGAATTTGTTTGCAATTCGAATCTTCTACCAAATAATTTAACCTACCTACTGAATTTTTGTAGTGCGCTTGCATGCAAATCTAGATCGTAAAAGTCTATCCCAACATAACAACAAAAGTGATGAAATAATAAATTTTTATGTTGCGTTAAAATACTTTCTTCTATTAATATTAATAATTAATTTGTATTTGTATTTTGTAATTTTGTTTTATCTTAAAAATATGTACATACTGCATTTTTTTAGAGAGTCTTCTGCGAAAAAGTAGTTCGAAAGTGGCAACGCTGGTATCAGTTGCTAGTCATTACCATTGGGCGCTATTGGCACAACTTGCACCAAGGTTTTATTTATTTTAGCCACCTGTAACACTGTAGCAATTGCAAATAGACTGTTATTTTTCTACCGATTCTTAGTTGTGGAAAAGTGGTTCCATTTATATAAATATAATTTTTGTAAAAACCAAGTTCGCAAAAGTTAAATTTTAATGACAACAATTATGATTTTGCCTTCAGCTGTTACATGTCACTTGTAAATTGATAACCCTTCTTTAACTAAACAAAAACTCTGTCAATATTTAAACCTTTTTGGGGGACACTCCGTCACTAAAGAATCATCGGCTCGAATTTATCTGTATTGGGACAAATTTAAGCGAAATTCAATTTTCAAAAGTTTTAAGGATGTCATCAACCATGGGAAAAGAAAAGTTTCTCTAAAGCTGAATTATAGGGTACAGTTTTCCACAAATCACCCTATTAACGTTGGAAATTTCCTCGAATATAAGTTTGCCAATTTGTCAATTTTAAAATGAAAATGGTATGCATTTGTGATTTTTTTTTTGTTGATGTTTAAAAGAATTTACGGTCTACTTCATTTTATTTGTAATTTTTCACACCAAATTTATTTAATTTATATTTTTAAAGTCAAGCCGATAGTAGCTATTGCTATACTGCTTTATTTATTTTTATTGTAATAAATTACATTTCTTAATAATTATAATAATAATATTTTTGAAGCATTAAAGAATTTAATCAATACAAAAGTTATTTATTTCATTAGATAAGAAATTGAATTATTTAACATTTAAACAGCGAATTATGTAAATTGTGTTAATTTATTGTATTTAAGAAACAAATCCTAAATCTCTATACAAAAATAGTTCTAAGTGATGCATAGGGTTTAAAATATTCAAGAAAAGTTTTGGAAGCTAAGCATTCTTTACAAGTATTTTTTATTTGAGTCCACGAGGGATATAAGAAACAGTCTATAAGAGCAAATCACTTATAAGAAACGCATATGGAAACACCGTGTCACTTTGTTTTTTTTGGTTATACATTTGCGGACATATAAAAACAACTCGGATACAAGAAGCAATTTTTTGTTTGGATATTTCAGCAGTGAAGTCAGAAAAAAACTCAATTTTGATTAAAACTCAACTCAATTTTGATTAGTTGTTAATAAAATGTGAATTTTAAGCGGGCTATAAGGCTGATTTTGGCTGTCCACTTTACCTTTGATTTGATTGTTTAAAAGAAATCAAATATTTGAAGCACTTTATATGCAAGTTTGAAGTATTCTACTTACTGTCTAACACAAATTTTGTTCAAAATATTTGGTTTATTCGTATTGGAGTACAGAGCGATATTTTTGAGATAGCTTAGCCACGTGTATGTTCTTTAAGTACATATTGGGGTCACAGGAAAAATAGTACTAGCTGACAGTGGGTCTTACTAATAATCATTTCATTCCATTTATTTATTTATTTAGCAAAAAATTTGCTATTTTGATATTTTTTACATTAAAATAAAAAAATTTTAAAAGACTTTGCATATAAAAGAAAAAAGCAGCAACACTTTTAATTGTACTGTCGTCTATATTACTCATGTTTTTTATATACATTTTCGAGACTTTCACATATATGTCGAGCTGTTAGGCAGTAAGTTGCGTAACATACGAGTCAGTTGGATTTAAGCAGAAATTGAGAGAAGTATTCGTATTTTTTTTTGCAATATATGTTGGAAAAATATTAAATTTGTTTAGTTGCTTTTATTTCTGACTGTCCTTACACATATTTGGTCTTTATATAATTTATAACAATTTGTTTAGTAGTAGTTCAATAAATATAGTTTTAAACCATTGTAAAGGGTTTTCCAATAAGACGTGTTATTTTGGTATTCAAGGAAAAATGCCATTTTTTGAGATAAATGGTCGGATGTTTATTTCATAATAAAGAGGAAGATATGCCGTTAATAATGAAAAACAACATCAGCCAAATGGCCACCACGAGCACGCATACAGGACCATATCCTTTTCATGAAATTTTCCATAACCATATCGCAAAGTGCCTGCACTATATCCTCGATAGCATCACGTTGAGGATGGAGAGGCTTCTCAACAATAACTCTTGGGTTTTCCGAGCCCCAGATGCGACAATTTTGCTTGTTGACGTAGTCACCGAGGTGGAAATGGGCCGGAATTCCGGATCATTTTCATGCATTTCAAGGGCCCAATCAGCAAAGACACGACTTTTTTTCACCCCTTTTGTAGTGAATTTTAATAATTTCAATGCGTTGTTGAAGCGCGTATCGTTCTATTTTTAGTAATGGCGTAGTTTCTACTTATCAAATGTCAAAGAATAAACGCTTCAAAAGTGACAGCTACCGAAATAGCGGGTCATTCACAATAACACCTCTTAAAAAAAACTCTTTATATTAAACTGTTCTATGCAAACCGAGTTCTGAATATTAGGAGTCTTAGGCATATCGCTTCTGATTATTTTTAACCTTCACACTCAATACTTTGTCGGTCTCAATGAATAATTTTATATGTAAAATATTTCCAATTTCAGTTTATTATAATGCATTCGAACAATTAAAGTCCCTTTTCAAGAAAACCAAACCTTTCCCTCCAATTTATTTTGACAATTAAGACTCCGTCCACAGCAACGTTAAAACACAATCCATCTTCATTAACAATTTTCAATTATCTTTACTAAATTTTTAGAGACACTAAAGAAGGTATTCCTACCTTCATCTACTGGCATGTCCCCCATCCCCCAACGGTGAAAGGAAGTTAATTAAATCTTAGTTTCCACTATGACATTGGACGGGTAACGAGTAAACGGGTGTAACTAGTTATCTATTCAGCCACAGCTGGTAGTAAAACTGAATTTATGGTGGGCGATAGTGTTCAAAGGGAAATAAGATCCTTTTTCTGTTTAACACTCTGTCCACATAGCACCAACTGACTCGACCATTTCTGTTGCGGAACGTGATTTATCTTTTTACATGAAGCGATGAACGTAATGTAGGTATCCAGTTAGTAGCACTTTGTGCAATGTGGAGCGTGTAATTAAAATCAGTACATGGCAGATGTAAGTTTAAACATATAGGTTAAAACGGTAGTTAGGGCCGGAGCTGACTTTGACGATGAAAAATCGCCTTTGGACGTGATGCGGCGGCGGGATGATGTCGTCAGTTGGTAGCACAAATGGAGGTTTCAGATGGCTCTACAATTTCTTGGAGATGAGTCCCATCCAATAAGAATGATCAGTAACCGCGGTACATAGCTGCCTATATCTAGTCAAAGTCGTTTGAACTTACCCACCACAAGGGAGATCTTCTTTTACTCAGTTGTCTTCGAGACAGAGAAGAAGACTTCTTCCGACAAATGTCCTGGCTGGCCATAGGTGCAACTTGCACCGATATTTGCGTTTAAAGCTAGAGCTCTTTAGTAGCCTATGCTTTTACACCATAAAGCAGGAAGATGACGGTTTTATATTTACATAGATGACGGTCTTATATACACACTCTAAAAAATTTATTGTCAAGGCATCACCACTCGCTCGCCTTATGCGCCACGTTTGGCTTACGTAAGTGCCCATTTTCCTTTGACACATCTCAACCTACATGCTAAGTCTAGATGCACACATCTCACGTCTACAAAAAGGCCCCCTTCCTTTTCAGTTTCATAACCGCTTATGCCATTTGAACCCTCATCAGAGCAAATCGCATCTAAGCCCATTTTCCCAAATTTCCAAGTAAATACCTTTAAAATTTAAAATTTCAAATGAAATTAAGTGTGTACTGCGTAATGTTTTGAATGCATCCTGCGGTGAAACGATTAGCATTTTGTGCAATGTACGCAAATTATTTTTAACTCTCATCCCGATGCCTATCTACCTATTTTGCACTAACATTTTGCCATGCGGTTGACATCCATGAATGTATACACAAATTAGGATGAAACTAAGCTCATTACCAATATTGGGTTGAGCGGCTAAATATAATAATTGCTGTCGGCTTTCAGGATGAATAGCCAATTGATTGCACGCAGTTGAGGAATTTATTTAATGCGCACATAATCTGACCAGTGATTGAGGTATTTTGTCAGTTTAAAAACAATTTAGACCGAATTGATGCGGGTAAATGGAGCGTGCAGGAGTTTTGCGGAAATAAATAGTATTTCGGGTGGTATCTGTTGGGGACAGTGTTTGAGTTAGACACGGGCGGGTTTTTACCTCTCCCAAAAAAAAAAAAAAACAAACTCAGAGGAAACACTTGCACGCTTCCATTCAATTTGTATTCACATCACTTTCAGGTGGCTGATCTGACAGTCATTGTCGCTGTTATTTATACGTCTTTAGATTTTATTGAACAAGACTTATGCGACGCCTTTAATTTGCGTAAAAATACTCATAATCGATTTGTAGAAGCAAAATCAAATGCATCATGGCGGCCTTTGTCATCGCAAACGCAGTGTTGCCATCCAAATCGAACATGCCGCAGATGGTCAGTTTCATTTTCTCTCGCACCAGCTGCAAGGATAGCATTTCAATCTGTAAACAAAATAGAATAAGCAAAAAAATCATAACCTCGGCACAGTAGCCATCCGAACTCACACTCTTCTCCAACTCGGTATTCACATTCTGCTTCTCCGACAACACTCGTAGGATTGCCCCACTTGCATTGCATGCGTCCACCACAACACCACAAATATACAGTTTTATCCACAAGTCACCGATGCAAAAAAATGTAACTCCAATCGACTGTAGGGCTTTAAATCCTGTTACGTTCAAGGTCAAACCTCTAAAAATCACCGCCAAATAAAATAGCAAGTGGACCACTGCCACATAACACGTCAGTGTAACAATCAAAACCAGGTGCTGATACAGGTCTTTAATTCCAATCGCCAGCCGAAGGAGCTCTCCATGAATCCTCCCGATTTTGTTCAGCTCCTTGCTCAACAATCGCGCCCTTCGTGACGAAATAGTGTCCATTAGTGATGTGCATAATCGAATGATTTCAATAATCGAGATGTTAGTATTCGAGTGATCTGAATAATCGAATGATCATTCGAATGAAATATTCCATACTCCATTCTACATTTGCTCTGAAAATTGGGGTGAGTAAGATTTAGATTTTTATTTTTTTTATTTTATCACCTTAAATCAGTTCGGTACATTAAAAAACACATAAAAATTCAAACAGTTAGGTAAACGGCTAATACACACATCGCATTATCGCATACGCATGTGAGTGAATAACTCGATTTTAAGTTCTCGATTCTTTCAAAGAGTAGTAATAGTAACATCAATTAGTAGTACTGTTTTATTTCACTCGAGAGCTCGAATCATGTATACCTACGAGCAGTGATGGGACTTCTACCACTTAAGTGGTATTTCTACCACTTTTTACACTTTCGGAAATTCTACCAACCTGAACTCGAAATCTACCACCTTTTATTCATCGCTATAACTCGCTAATAATATTTCTTTTCCATCATTGAATTAAATTGAAAATTAGTCTTATACCTACTCGCCTTAGCTTTACCCCTACACACTCAGCTTTCAGTTATCAGTATTTTTCTCTGAGAATTGCATCAGCAAAAACTTCCAGTCCAGTACACCATTTACTGTGCTAAAATTTCATTATTTGACTGTATTTGTGAGGGGGTGTTTTGCAATGTTTTGACATTTTGTGTTTAAGGATGAGTTGAATCTATGACGTTTTTTCTGTAGTTTCAAAAACTTAAAATTTTTAAATAATATCAAAAACTATTGAAAGTGAAAATTCCTGGTTCCTACAACAAGTTATTGTGCTTTCTCTAATGCTTGCATTATTTCAGTGCAAGTGGAAAATTTTATTTTCTACCACTTTTCTACCACCTTTTTTTCAGGCTATCTACCACCGTTTCGCTTTACTCAAGTCCCATCACTGCCTACGAGAAACGAGATATCGCTCATCATTCGAATGAAAATATAAACATTCAAGGAAAGAGAAGAGGCAAAACGCAAAAGCATGCCATGACCATGAGAATGAGATATTATTATTCATACATCATACTTCATGTTCATACTTCATACAGGTATTCTTTTCGCACACAAGACACAAGTCACGACTCACAAGCGTCTAAGTAGGTATCGTTTGTTTTATGGATGTTGGTTTTCTAGTGGTTGTGTATTGTGTTTTGTGTTCGGGTTCGGGTTCGGGTTGTGTATAAAAATTGAGAGAAAGAGAATTATGAAATCATTCGAATGATTTGAAATCAAGAATCGAGACATCTCGAGATATTGCGAGAATCGATTATAATCGATTATTTCACTCGAATGCGCCCATCACTAGTGTCCATTTGAATAGCTTGCACAGTCCGTGCAAGTCGATAGTTGAGGACCTTGAACATGTGCCCCGCGTAGAGCATTCCCATGATGAACAGAAACTGTCCCGTGATTGTTGTGTTCGTCAAAAGCGTGAAATGTACCGCCGAAATTGCCATCAGGATACTATTGGGTAGAAACTCATATTCGGCATAAAGCGTCAGTATGACCATGAGAACTGCTGAAAACACAGCAATACACACCAGGCGGCAAGTGTCGCGTTGAATTTTTGGACTTTTCTCCCAGTTAGTCATCTCATCGAACCAAATTCCATTTAAGTCATTGAAAAGACGCCGCACTTGACTCCGGCAAGTCCATTGCGAAATGATACTAATACAAATGCACAGAAAGCTGAGTATCATAACCACGACGTTCAGGATGCCTACTATGGGATTTTCTGCGAAAATATCGTCCGCGGCAAATCCGAATCCGCTCAGTACAGATATTGGCAAGTAGCCTATCAAAGCTGAGTGCAAGGCTATGCAGTAAATGACCATTTTCCGACTGTAGACAAGCTGGTGTCTTTCTCTGTCGTACGAGTGGTTCAGGACTCCAGATACGTTCGAGTACTGAAACACGTAGAAAATGATTACCTCGATGGCGCTGCGCTTTGGTTTCGCCATTGCGAACGGGAAGAGTGCAACTGACGTCGAGTGAGTCGAAAACATGTTGGATATAAGGGCGCATCAAGATATGAGGATTGATGGCGGCGATTCATCAGATTAGCGCACTTTAAAATATTTTTAATTAAATTACTTACTGTTGTGTTGCCATCGGAAATAATTTTTGTAGCAACTGCAGGTCGAATGGGAAAGGAAGTCATGGCAAAGGCTGCCAAATCTAGGCAGAAAAATCCAAAGTAAGGATTTCATTACTGATGACCGACTACAAGGTGTTTGTCCGGAATGACTTTAAAAAATTGCTGCATTAAACTGACTCCGATTTTCACAATTGCACTGCAAAATGATGCGATTAAGAAATAGGACATGTCTTATCCTTTATCACGAATACCTTCTAGCTTCGACATAGTTTTGGTTGACCTTGGTCGATTGGAATAGACATTCTTTGAAAGTTTTATTGTAAACAAAGTCTAGCCACTAACGGCTATGTGCTTACAAATTTTATCTTAAACGGTTTTAGATTTTCTGAGTAAGTGTATCTTAAGTGACTTTTCGTGTGCACGAATGATTTTCTCTTAGTTGCAGAAGTAAATCCTTCGTGTACACGAAAACATTTGAACGTTTCGCCTTATAAATCTGGCCTCAGGTTTTACCAAGTCGCCGTTACGGTCCTATTCGATGTGCAAGCTTTACAGGGCTAATCCTGCTCTAATACGATGTCAAATGCGACCCTTTCGATAAGATGACGAAATGTAGAGCTTGGTCTCTTTTTTTGGAGCAAGAAACACTCTTCGCTCTGTTGGTGGAACTTTTTCTAACCATAAAACACTCATAGTTTTAGTCGATCTTCTACAAAGCGAATACAAAACAGACGATCGTATTTTGTGTAATTGACTAAGCTGCATGTAACTTTCCGCTTTAGAGTGTAAAGTGGATTTTATCCAAGGGAATGTGAGCTTAAGACAGCCAGATATGGAAAGCCGATCAGTGTAGATGAAGGTAATCACAGACTAAGGGCTGTTACAAAAGTATTGCCTTTCCTGTAAAGAAAAGTGTCGGCTTTCTATCCAGGGAAAGTCCAACACCTCCATAGTCGAATCTGTCCAAGTGTCATGGTGGATAGACTGTTCCATGCTTTATGGAGGATAGGCTGTGTTGTGCTTGCTTAATACAGATTTACAGACTTAGTTAGGTTCAAATATGCTTGTCAGGCTTATGAGCAGTAGTTTTTGTAAAAGAACGCCCTTGTCAACCTCCTTCGGATGGATATACTCGTATCTTCATGTTATCATGCCCGCCAAGGTTTCCTTGCTTTATCTAACCAAATACAATGCGCCGTTTTTATAACAAATTTCAGTCTCGACTGTAAAGTGTTTTTTTCTTAGCCCCTTAAGATTTGATTTCCAAATGCAATTGTGACCATAAAATTCCACTGCCTATTGCAAACCCTATTGACAATCGAATGCGGTTTTTTTCGCAACTACCCAGGCCCAGGACTAAAAAAAAGAGTCTGTCCTTGACCTATTCTCAAAGGTAAAAATAAAATATTAGCGATTAAAGAGTTTTCGATGAACTTTAGTTTATAAAATCAATTAGGCGAGATGTGCAATTTACAGAATTCCATTCGCCTTAGGTAGGTAGGTAGGTAAAAGTTGGGTCCATTGTGTCCATCCATTCGCCTTGCTTTGCTCACTTCTTTGAAACTTGTTTCAAAAAGCTCCGCTGAAAAGGTCAATGGAATAGCCCTTAAATGGAAGGACTTCCCCTTAAACTATCACATTGCCCACTGCATCTGTTTGTTGGTTCAATTTTTATAGATACCCATCAACCCAAGTTAACTCGCATTGACACAGTTAGCTAAGACAATACATTTGTTACCAAATTGCTCCAGATTACATTGAATGGGCTAGAATACTCAGTGTTGCTATATCGTGGGATTTATCGCTCTTTGGGAATATTTCGATTTTTTAAAGGCCTTCCGTGGGAAAAGTCACCAAAATTGTGGAAGTTTCAGGATCTTAGTAACAAAAATCATTCAAACTATAATTGTTGCTAAAATTTCATCAAAACATCTACATTTCACCATGAATATAAATAAACACAATAAATGTCCATAGGAAAGGAGGAAAAAATAACCATAGCAATGTCAACAATCTGCTATTCTTGCACTAAAAGTTAATTTAATGTGAGCTTCTTTCCGTGTAATACAAATTTTACTTTTAAAAGTTTGATTTTTATTCACAAAAATGTACCGAGGGATTTTTATTTTTTTATTTTAATAGGTAGAACTTTTAGTACCGGTGAAAAGGGGAAATATCAAGAGCGAGTGCTTGCAACACTCCACTTCAATAGAATATGTCATGACAAGAATACAAATTGAAAGTAAACACAATAAATGTAAGGACATGGTCAGCTATTGTTATCGAGAAGGATGCAAATCACTTTGAATTCTGATACAAATATTTGTTCAAGTTAAACATGTGCATACACGTTCAATTTAAAATAGAAACAGCAAGCTCCAGATTCGACGGAAGTTTGTGCATCGTAATTTATTCACTTTGTTCCATTAGAGCTCTAGTCGGTTTGATTTACTTATGCTTTGGTATCCCTTTGGTATCCTTTTGCCAATATCCGTTTGAGCAAGTTTATTTGTTAGGTAAGCTAGTTTTATAAAGCTCTTTATCAGACCTTATCGCCTGTGAAAAGTAGCTTTTAACTGTATGTCAACTTGTGGCTGGGGCAGGTGGTATATAATTTGTGGATAACAATAGATAATTTCATGTTAAAAATATCGCCATTGTGACTTGTAAAATGTAACTTCTACACTGGTACTGGGAAGCATCTCTCAACTTAAAATCGAATGATTAGTCTTTCTCTGATAAAGATGGAAGATCGATGATTCCCTTCAAAGATCTTTAATTCAGGGAAAGATCCCATCGTTAGCTATCAAGATGTCTATTGTGAACCAAAGAATAAATATGGTATTTATTTTATGTAGGCTACTAGTCAGCTTTGTACAAGACTACCACTCTTTCAAGGCTCAGATCACTACGCTTTGAAAAAGGCTGACGATCCTTACGAGTGGTTATTTGAATTCCCCTAGACTAGGTGCGAACACATGCACAATCCTTTGAACGAAAGTTCTGTCAAAAATACCCCACAACTTTGTATAAAGAAAAGTGCATTTAATCATAGCAACGGTATCCATGTAAAAATCGTGCATTTGTTCATATAGCGCGGTAGGGTACTTCAAACAATATCAGGTGTCCACAACTAAATTTTATTAACTCACAATGGGGGAAAATTTTCTTAAAAACTAACCATTGTGACCTGCAAAATATTTAGTCTGAATGATCATTACTCAGACCCATAGAAAAGCAATGTTGGGACTTAAAACGCAAGTGTGTGTCTGCCCTTAATTCCAACATGCAGCTTGGAGTAATTTTGTAAATTCAAACAGTTTCTGACGATTCACAATAAGATTGGTTTAGGAAAAGAAAAGGGCCTTGCCAATAAACAGTTTTAGTTTCGATTTCAAATTTAAATAGTTCACAATGGGCCTTACCAATAAACCTTTTTAGTTTCGACTCCAAACTTTAATAGTTCACAGTGGCTAGGTATATATTCCATAAAAATTTCGCAAATGTGAGCTTCTGTAAATTTAACGACGAGACTCAATTTTAATTGTATTAATAGTACGACATAGAAAGTTAACAAATAAACGTTGAAATTCGCACACACGATTCTTGATATATTAATAAGCTTTTTTATTGTCCAGGCTAAATTTTTCGAACTCAAAATGGGGAAGTTTTCCATACAAATGTGCATATTGTGACCTACAAACATTTTTTTGTGAATGTTAAAAATGATTTATGGACGTTTCTTGCGATTTTTTTAAAAAAATAAAAAGTTGACAAATGACTGTTGAATCTTACACACAAAATGTTGTGCCACGCCTACTTTTGGTAGGCACTTACCTTGAAAAATGATACCTTACCTCGTCGAATTTGCTTAAACAGCTGCATTTAATGTATTTATTAACAAATTTATATCACAAATTGAGGTACCACAAATATAGGGAGCAGTTCTACCCTATCGGAATAAAAATTAATTTAAACTCGTTCACAATGTTCCCTCGTAGTTAAATGACTTTTCCTTCTTAAACAGGTGATGATGAGTTCTACGGCTTCCTCTTGAATGCTTTCTTTGAAGTTTGCAATGTGCGAAAGCTAATTGAAAAAAACTTCCTTTCATAAACACAATTTCACTATGAAATCACTCTCTTTCAAGTAGAACCATTAAAACTCGCGTATTATTTCTCCTGAATTGAAACCACATGGTGATACATGCCTCCCTGACGCACACTTTTCAAAATAAGCACTGTTCCGATTTCAGGAATATGTTGCTTGGTTATATTTCAATTAAGGATTTTCTATTCACGTTCAAGTAACTCTCCCAACGAAATGCCCCCAACTCCAGTTCCAGTTCCCATTTGGCAAACAATGTCACCCGGCGGAGTCCTGCAAAAACTCAACTCATATGGTTTAACTTTGGAACTGCAACACACGTGTATGTGCGGTCTGGGGAATTAATATTTCAAATTTTAATTAATGAAATGAATTGCTCGGAAATAATTCGCATTATACACACTCATGCGGCGCAATATGTGGCTGCACCACCCATTGTTGTAGACAAATATTAATTTGATTTGTGTGTGTGTTGATGTGGTTTCAAGTCATGAGTAGGTACATAGTTTCATTGAAATCGCTTTCATCTGTGCGCCATTCAAGTTGAAGTTTAGAAATTCAGTCTGATTGTGGTATAGGTTTGGCTGCACTCCGTCGGGGGAGGAAATGGGTGGATGAGATTTTAATAAACTGAGGCAGTAGGGTAATTATTGATCGCTGCAGGGATGAAGCCCGTGCACACGACTTGAATGAGAATTCTCTTGTCAATGGTTGGGAGTTATCTGTATTATGTGCCAAGTAGAAGAGTGGAAGTGGAAGGCGTTTTCAAGAAACACTAAGGAGACATTAGCGTGACGATGTCTTTGGCCGAGTGGTTTTCGGTTCCATTTGCTTTGGCATGCTTTGGATTCTCTGTCAGGAGTCCACATTGATAAATCGTCAAAGGATATGAAGATCAAATGGATCACAATGTTCCGGTATGAAAATGATTGACTTTAATTTTCCAGAAGACAAAGAGCCCACATTAGATGCGGCGGGAATTTTAAATGGGACCTCAAACAACTTGAGGTGCACAAGTGGAGGCTGTTCGCCATCAAAGACCGAGAGAAATGGAAGAGCATAGTCAGTGGTGGAGACCCAGGTCCACCCGAGACTATAGAGCCTCCTTAGTCAGTAAGGAAACGATGGTGAAAGCTATTTATCCTCCTACAAAATTCCGTGTGAGTCCTGGATATGCATGGTTGGTTTTCAGACAGGCAACTTGGACTTTACAAACTCTACTGCTTCAATGAAATTTATTTTGAAAAACCAGTAGAAAATTCGTTTTTAGTGACGAGACTCACCTCTTCCAGTTAAATTGTGAAAAAGTTGTATAGAAAATCTACAAGGTACTCGGTTTCGCCCGAGAAAGTGAAGTCCTAAGAATAATCCACGCGCTAGTGGTCCTTTTATACCCTCCAGAGGAAGGTATATTCACTTTGCCAATACATTTCTAACGCCAAGAAGGAGTCACCGGAGACCTCATAAAGTATATATATTCTGAATCAGGATCACATTCTGAATCGATTTAGCCATGTCCGTCTGTCTGTCTGTCTGTCTGTTGAAAGCACGATAGCGCCCAAAGTAATTGACGTAGGTGAACGAAATTTGGTGAAAGGACTTCTTTTTATCGGCGTCAGGTTGGTATTCAAAATTGGCTATGTCGGTCAAGTAGTTCTGGTATTTTGCATGACTTGTACGCAGTGGAGGGTATCAAAGCATCGGCCAGGCCGATGATAACACTTTTACTTGTTAAAATAATGAGTCGTTTTACTCTTAATGGCCAACACTACCGGATAATGATCAATGAGTACTTCTTTCAATATAATGAACGTCATTGATCCGGCTACCATATTCTTTAGTATCGCCGTTGACATATTTACTAAGGACAATCGACTTTTCTCTGTTAAACGAACGAATTTCATTTAACTCTACCGATGGAATAGCTGCCCAACTCACTTGATTACTCACTAAATTCGACGTAAATTACCGTCTTTAAAAAAAACTTTAAATTCTCAAAAGTTCAAGTCTCAAATAAATAACTTCTCTATACAAAGATTTTGCACCATTACCTAACCACAAGGAAGCTTCTGTGATAGACTCTAGAAAAAAGAAAAAAAAAACCCTTACCCTACTAAAGAAAATATCCCGTCATACATCTTCCCGTATTTAGAACTAATCTCTTCACTAACAGGCCTTTTATTTCCTTTGTCAAAGAATAAAATATTATACCTCAACCTCATTCGACTGGGAACTTTTCTAATAAATCTACTTAAATCCATTTTCGTGTGAGTGTGTATTTTGCAAACCATCAGCACTTTTAAAATACCACAAGAGCGACAAAAATAAAAGGTTAACATCAATTGTGTTCACAGTTCTTTTATACAGCGGAACAATACACCGAAATGTGCTGATGAAACAATCAGAGGATTGTGCGATGATTGTCTGTAGTAAACACCCCCAAACCGCAATTTGAATGATAAGAAAACTTTCTGGCGCGAACGAGTTTTCGGTATGCAAATTAAACGCAAATACGAGTGCGCGCAAAACAATGGGACAAAATGGGTGTGTTGCATCACCAACATCACCATCACAGCAACTGTTTTATTTCTTAACATTTATACAAATTTCAAAGAGCAAGTAGGTACAGCTAAAGTGGTAGGAATGGTTGTTTGTGGGTTTATACCTTATGGCACATATACGCCATAATAATTGGAAAACTCGGTTGTGAAAAGAAGTCAACTCCTGTGCTATGACGATGATGAGTTGCTTGCCTCTATCAACTTTGAAGAACGAGTGGAATTTAATAATTTATGTGGTTGGTTGGGGGGTGGATATGACATTTGAATGACCATGTGGGGGGGAAATTTTCGACTTAAACTGGTTTAAAGTAATTTTCAACTGAATGAAGTCGAAGTCTCCATCTCCATCCTCAACAGACAATGTCTTGTAGAAACAAACCATCAAGGTCGACTTTTGTCTGATATTTTTGTTTATTCAGAAAAGAAGAATCGATAGATATACTTCATCATTCATAGATACATCGAAAAAAGCTGACTCCTTCATAGGTAGCTCCCCTTCTTCAAATGGCGGACAACAAGTCCGACTTGGGTTGTGGATTCTACTGAGAAAGTTGGCCAATTCGAATGAAATAAAAAAAAACCTATATTCAACTCCTTGTTAAGGCCTTTAACTTCTCAGAAATTGATACCAATTAGTTGAGCAGGATTAACGCTATGCGGTCACAAATGCGCAAACTTTAAATAAAAACTTAATTTAAATTAAAAGCGGACCCCCGCCTGCTTTGCCAGGTGAAAATATTTTTTTTTTAATTAAAAATGCAGTATTTTAAAAACAAAAGTTGCCCCAAAACCTGCACATATCTATTTCACACATTTTAGAAAAAGAATTTTCACAATCGGTGATATAGTTTATAAGATTTTTGCGAACTTGCCATTTAGTTTTATAAATAGAGACGACATATTTTGCTGTGTTTTTAAAATAAATTTGTTGCACACTTTTGCTATGAATTATTTAAAAGAAAAAACCTCCTTCTCTTGGTTGAATAAATTAGGGACTTCCTTCGAACAAACGATACACCAAAAGTCCTTCGCTTTAAATTGTAAATTTCAACAAATCCTGCTGCACAGAAAACCGGCAACCAAATTCAAAGGCTGTCATGGTACAGCTCCCGTTTTTGATTAAATCAGTTAAACATTCAATCCTTTCGACATTCCACTTGAAGGACAACAAACAAAAGTAAGAATTTTCGCCAATGAAAATAGAAAACTCATTGACAATTTCCCAGCTGAAAACTATGTACAAATTTTGGAAATTTCCGCAAGCTTATTATGCGAGACGGAATTCTTAAGAAATATTACGAGTGCCTGTGGATGGGTAGAGGTATGAAGACGAGTGCTCTTTAAATGGAATCCCCTGCGGGATGATGGATTTATGAATGGATGAAGATGAACGTCGATGTAGGAGGTTTATAACGAACGCGGGGAAATGGTTTCACCTTGAAATGATGAAACACTCGGTTATAATCGATTTCGGATATGTTTTTTTGATTTCGGTTTTCGACGTTTGCAGGGAGAAGAAACCCAAAGTACCTACCTACGGAGTGGATGGCAAATATTTATTTCTCATTTCGAGCGGAAACAAAACACGAAATTACCGGAATAGCTGTACAAGCACACTTCAGTCATAATTCCTGCTGCTTGAATTTAAATAAAAATGAGAGGCAAATCTGCAAAACAAAATCTGCGTGTCGTCTATGGGAAGCATTTCTTACAAGGACATTGTGTCGAGTATTTTTAGCTCGACAGATGTTGAAATGGGGGGATACTATTTTTAGCTTTGTCTTTGATACTTTTGTGAATATGTTCCCCGCTTGTGGAGTACTTGTTGTTTTGTTTAAGGTGATAACGATCAGAAAGACTGCTGCAAAACTTGTTAACTATGTGGCCAAAAGTAACCTGGGTATACAAGGTGGGGCAAAAGAAGTCATCCGATCTTGTTTGGGTCTTATTTTTTTCTAAATGAAGAACTTCGATTCTGTTTTTTGATTATGTTTATTTGAACCTTTAGAATTTTATTGGTCAAGTCGAGAAAATGGGCGCCGTCACAATTGAGAAAATGAGAGCCAAACAACATCGTACGACTTCTTTTGGCCCACCCTGTACTTAATCCGAGCAATTTATAGTGCCGCGCCGTTGAAAAATGCATCCATTACTGGAGTGACTGGAGTGTCAACTGTCAAGTGCTAGTTCAACTCATAAAAATAGCGACTAGACAGTGCATCTCATAAACCAGGACCAACTAATTGATACTACTTCTCTGAGGAAGGAAATAAAATCCAGTAATTGCCTCTGTCTCTTTAAAGGCGACGGGAACTTTTGCCCTGGCACCGCGGCAGAACTAAAGTTTATACTCAGTCGTCTGAGAGACCTTAGAAAGACATGACGTCGGGAAAGGAAATTCAAATATATTCCGGCATAAACTTACAAGCAAATGTCAAATCTGTCAACTACCTCAGATCTGTAGTCAACTTTAAGACCTTCTCGTATTGAGAAGGTGTGAGAAGGGCTAACCTATTTGGTTCTTTAACCACTTATAGCCACAATAGCCGTCGTTTTTATTTTCGCTTTCGCAAAAGCATTAAGAAACGAAAAGTATTTCATTGACGTTTTCGTTCGATAGAAAAACAAATAGTTTTATTTTTTCGTTTTCGTTTTTATTCGTTTAGGTACTTCTAGGGTGTGAAGTTCGCGACTGTCACAAATGCGCTGCTACAAATGTTGTCCCGAACTAAAAAAAGATCAAAAGGTTGCACAGAAGAGGAGAAAACAAAACGAACTTCTGGAAAATTTTCCCTTTCGCATGATTTTCTTGGTTATTTCATTTTAACGAAAATTGTTTTCGTTTTATTTATTTAGGAATCTCACCACCGAACGATCACTTTGGATTCTAGGTTAGGGACTAAACAAACGACCAAGTTCTTATATCCCGCTTATAAAACAAAGTTTAAATTTAAATTGTCTAAAGTCTGTGTTGGCATCCTGTAAGGAAGCACAAACGTTTTGCTTCTGTTACATAGAGCAAATCATTCGTAAACGAAAACGATTGAACGTTTTTGTCTTACAGAATGCCGACAGCCGACCCTGTTCTCGATCTCTCGATCTCTAAGAGGCCGACAGTATTTCCACTCATGAAATAAGCGCAAAATCATTATTTGTCGTGTGTATTGGACTGCATAGCAAAAAGCGATTCCTGACATTTGCTTCCAATACTTACTGGCGATAATTTGCCAGCTGGAGTCAGCAAACTTCTCCCATTGCAAATCCTTTCCACCTCCATATGCAAACATTCAACTAGTTGGTAGTGGATATACAAACACTGAAACAAGTCTTGATAAAATTTAATTTATTTCATTTTGTGACTCCTTGAAGAACTTTAATCTAAACGTGCTCGTCTCCTTGCATACATTCGTTTAGTCGTCGTAGGTACATAATTGTTTTCTCCTTGTACACTTTCTCATATTGTCCCAGTCGCTTGCACCAAACTTTGGCTGGTACTTTGTGCAAAATTAAATTCCATTGTGATATCAACAACCACTTCAAGAGACATACAAAATACGTTTCTTCCGGAAAGTTGGGCAACTCCCCTCGTATCCGTATGAATTGTCCCCCTGCCCGCTTTCCACTCGAAAGTCTCTCGAACTTCAACTAAAGTCACACATTGCGGAACGATGCGATGATAAAAGGACATAACTTTGTTGGAAACTTTCCCACTTGAGTTTGTAATAATTTTGAAGCAAATGTGTCCATGAGGCATTACTCATGTCATGACAGCAAAATTGATCTCTGATTCCTTGACAAAATGGTTGTCGTGACATAACTTGCTGGAAGATGACATTAAAACAGCCTCGCATAGTCCTTTCCCTAAACAAATAGATATCAAAGCGAAAGCAAAAGTGTCCCAACAATGTGACATGGTTGATTTTTAATTCTCATTCGTCCTTTCATTCCATTCGTCTCCCTTTGTATGCGGACGTTTTTAAATACCTAAGTCGACCGCAAAAGTATAAAAGGCATTTACAAGGATTGTCATTTTTCTGAAGTGGTCACTGACATTTTTTTCCGGAAGGAAACCACAGCAGAACGTCGCAAAGGATTCCTGGAAAAGTGGTCGAAATAAAAGTAAAAAGCCAACAAAATATTTCGACCTTTATTTGCAGTTTCTATTATGTCAAGCACTTTCCCGGTTGTTTTTTTATTGTTCCAACTCTCAATTACGGCAAAGCGTTTAGAGACAGGAACACACCCTCTATCCATCGTGACAGGAACTTCAATTTGTTTAGCTATAGTGTGAAGAGATTTCTACGGCGAAACGTGATGAAATAAAATAACACTTAGTCTGAGCGGAAAAGTGTCACTCGGAGGATAATGTGGAAGCACACTCACTAAGGACAGGTGATTAAGTGGTATTATTACGCACGACAGGTGAAGTGTTTATCACTGTTAGCTCAGACATCATTGAGGGCTGGTGGGTTGGATGTCCTAAGTGACAACTAAGAACTCATAATCGACGATTTGCTGATAATGGTATTCAAACGGTCTTGGATCTTGAGGTAGACAATTGAGGGTTTTTTTTGGCAATTTCGTGACAGCCATTAGTTTGGGGTTGTGGGAGGGTGACGAAGAGGTATTAATCGTGTTTAGGGATACGAGTACTTGTCTATGGAGCCATGCAACTCTTGTTACTCTATTTGTATCTGAAAAGAATGCTTCTACTCCGGGGATTTGTTTTATTGCAAATTGTTTGGCGCAATTTAACTTATGAATTTTGACTGCAATTTGAGCTAGATTTATGTCAAAAATTGTGTTGAAGAAAGAGCCCAAGAACGCGGCAATGTATGTGCTCGAAAGCAAGTCACAAATGCGTCGAAAACCCCGCTGAAAAGTTTCCGAAAAACAATTTCGAAAAACTAGTACAAAAAATTAAAAA
Source organism: Cheilosia impressa (assembly GCA_948293265.1). Classification (NCBI taxonomy): domain Eukaryota; kingdom Metazoa; phylum Arthropoda; class Insecta; order Diptera; family Syrphidae; genus Cheilosia; species Cheilosia impressa. The sequence continues at coordinate 50,808,755 of OX411884.1, read as the reverse complement.
GAAAACTGTCGAAAAATGCGACCAAAATCGTTTTGAAGTTACAAAATAACCGAGACGGAACAATTAAATAAAATCACTTACAAATTGTTCAAAAACTCGTATAAAAATGCGTCAAAAATCGTGTAGAACTCAGAAAATAGCCGAGTCCAAACAATTTAAAAAAAATCATATAAAACCCATTTGAAAACGCGTTCCAATCAAAAATCTTGTTAAAAAATAAATTCAAAAAACTCGTCAAGACTATGCCAAAAGTGAGTCAAAAATGAGTCCAAAATCACGACAACAACCGCTTCAAACGCATCAAAAACCCCGTCAAAAACGCAAGCTTTCGAAAACGAGTCGAAAAACGCGACAGAAAACCCTTTAAATAGGCATCGGAAAGAGTCCAAAAGCAAGTCAAAAATTGCGGCAAAAAAGGCACCAAATGCATCATTAAACCTTCCTAAGACAGAGAGTCTAAGGCTTATGCAAAATGCATTAATAAAACAGTCAAAATGCGTCGAAAAGACGCCAAAACGAGTTAAAAAACTCGCTCAAAAATGTATCAAAAAAAAATACTTCGCCCAAAATAAAGTCAAAAATGCGGCAAAATTGCGACAAAACGCTTCAAATAAAAACCGCACCAAATACAAAAAATGGATCCAAAAGCAAGTCAAAAACGATTTTAAGACCCGCTAAGAAAAACGCGCAGAAAAAAGTGAAAACGAGACTAAAAATGCGTCCCAAACTGCGTCAATTATCGCGTGGAAGAAAAAAAAACAGTATAAAAACGATTCTAAAACCCGTCCAAAAGCGAGTCGAAAAAACACGTCAAAAAACCCCACCCTAAAAGGACCAAAAAGTACACAAAGAACCCTTCGAAAAAAGTGTCAAAATCACGAGTAAGTCTCCTCAAAAAAAACTTGAAAAACTCATCCAAATTGTGTCTTAATCCGGTAAAAAAACGCCCAAAAACGAAAAACTTTTCATCCACTTTATGAAAAGCCCTCGAGTTATATAAGCATCCCCAATAATATTACCCGTCAATGGATCCAAAACTCATCGATATCCTTCCTTCTCCCGCTCCTTCTTGCACCACATCCTACGCACTTATTTGACTTCTTCCAATATCTATTACATACTTGAACACCATCCCAATCAGACATTGTGACACAATGGAGCATCAACAGATAGTAGATAAAGGGAGTCGTATAAATCTATTCCCCTTGCCATAACAAAAGTACATTATTGTCCTTATGCTCCTTTCTCGTAATAACATTGAATCATAACAGCTGCCATTTCCTCGATGCTAATTAATTCTCTGTCGACACCATATAACATTTGATGAATAGACATGTCAAAACATGTTCCGAATGCGATGTGGATAACGACCTCTCAATGCATGTCATTCCAAAGTGAAAGGAACAGGACACGTCTTATTGCCAATACTCGTAGGCACGTTACTAAAATTGAACAGTAATTACAGTCATTTCATTAGTAATGAATCCGATTTAAGGATTATTGCATTATTAATGTCTGCCTTGGGGGATGGTTATTTCGATTCGAGTTCTTAAGAATTATGCTGCCGCAAATAAAAAGAAGAGTGCACAAGCGTGTGACTCGTAAAAGGGAAACATGGGAAAATTTCATTTGAAATATTTCGACGGAGCGATTTTCTTCGATTAAGGGTGAAAAGTTTGACTATCCATGTTTTTTTTTTTAAATACTTTCTCTGCACGTGAAAGTGACCACAAAGTCATCGATGGCCATCTCACAAAAGTGTCCTCCATGAATTTTACGAACTCCCAATGGCGACACGAACTTCCAGGTTCATTCAATTTAAGGGTGTGACTTAGTTGCTCCACTTTCCTATAGGTTATCCCAAAATTGAAACCAGTTCTTTGTCAGTTTTATATATGACTTTGGGCCTTTGTACTAAGAGGTGTACACTTTCCCTTTCGAAGATAACAAAAGGTAGGGGCTGCACCAACCCTTCCTTTTTGTTGTTTTGTTTTTCACTTATCCCTCTTAAACTTGCAAATGAAGCAACTGAAGTAGATAATCGCCCCTATTACCTATCAGATTTACCATCAAGTGTTTAAACGGCTAAAGGATAAGTCCCTTTTCGCATTTATGTCTGCATACATTTGCACTATCCTTTAATACGTGCTTGGTCTGAAACAGACTGAATTTTACTATCCACTCTTATCGCCTGTACTTTGCTTAATCGCATCGATTATAATGGCTGTGCCATCAAAGACACATCATCGTTTGGAAAGGCGTTTGCATAACCTTTTCAATTCTGGTATAGTCAGACCCACAATCAACAAAGCGCTCAGGACATAAAATCTGTGCTAAGAGCCCGCGGAGTCATTAGGAGATTTACAATATTTTGAGGGTGCGATTTAACAGGTCGTAAAACGCACTTTAAGATACTAAAAAAGTACCTAGAAGCGGCTTTATGCAAGCGGCTTACAGAAGCTTGAGGCGACACTAAAAATACAAGAGCTATGTAGCTCGCTTTGTGACGTCGTCTTAAAGTACTCGTATATGAGAAATTATCAAAAATAAAGCTGCAGCAAATGTCAAAATGCCGCCATTGAATTTAAATCCTAGAGGCAAAACCACAAGGTCAGTGCGCTCGCTTTGAAAACTTAAAAACTGTATTTCAATATGGGTCGCCCTTTAATACCACAGAAAACCCAGCAGCAATTCTATCCGAAAAGCTTGATCTATTTCAATTCACAATAATTCGATACGGACGGAAGATTCTCGGGGGTCTACTTGGATAAATTCAATTTTAGCTCAGCGACATCCCACGCCGATGGTCAGGATGTATTTTTATTTTTCTTGGCATCCATTCAATGGGAACTAAGTCAAGTAAATTCTTGAAACGAATACGAAGTGTTTAAGGATTTAACCCTTGAAATTCCTGGTAAAATGTGTAGGCCACAGATGCGATAGATTGAGAGGCGCTTATAGAGATTTTTTTTTTTTTATTTCTCAAACCACCCCAATGGAATTGATTTCTATTTAAAGCATCGCTTTTGTGTTGTGGATGCAGTGGGTGTGGTAATCCGTTTATTCACATAAAGCCTGGTTCCAAACCTAATATTTTTAAACCAAATAAATTTCACATCACATCAAGGAGGTTGTTTTTATTTAAGTTTGTTTATAAAAGAAAAATGTAGGGTGACAGACGTGTTCCAAAAAATTGGCTATGGCTGGTAGATGTCGGTACACATTTCCTGTAGTAGATGTCATCATTTTGCTTGTCTCGTCGTTGCTTTTTCTTCGTACTATGAACTGACGCTGCAGGGGGAACTTAAGTCGAGCAGCCTTTGAAGATATAGCACATGTCATCATCTACATCTCAGTTTAGTAAAAATCAAGGAGGTTTTTTCCTTTTTTTTAACTAAACGCTTACCATAGTTTAAGGCGGACCACGGCCTCAATCAATCAAATCCCAAAACTAGTATTAAATTCCAATATGAATTTATTTGAACAGAACTGAGATGTTTGCTTGTTAAATGTCCTTTCTTCGAGCAAAACCTTTCATAGGCAATTTAATATATTCAAAACGATTTCATTATACGAATGCTAATGTCACCTACATTATGTGGGGCTGTATCCTCGCGCACGCACAAAGATTAGGAACATCTTAAAGGCACGTTAAGTTCTTTTGACACGTAAACATATAAATGGCTTATCGCCCACATCGAAGCTGGAAGGGATTACATTACATTTGCACAAGGAACAAGCTTGAAGAGATACGTATTTCGGTTAACTTTGTCTATAGTTGGCTGTAATTTCGTGGCTCAGGTTATTACATAAACCCTTTCTTCTATTGTGTTAATACAAATAGTAAGACGATATACCTTCGCTTTGATTAATTTTCTACAAGCAGCCAAACAATTATAAGGGGGAGAGAAGGTGGTTTTCAGTAAAACCCATTGAAGCAGGGAACAGGGAATCACTTTTGCGTGTAGGCGGTGATAGTTACTGCACAGTTAGTTCGGGAATCACATTCGTGTGTAGTCAGTTAGAGTTACAGCAGAGTGAGTTCGCTACCAGGTAGATGAATGTTTTTTTAAGATTTTTTTTTTCTTCAGACAAAGCACATCAGTGTTCCAAATTTGAAAACCTTACCTACTTTTTTAAGAAAAGAAACTTTAAACCAATTGAAACTAGAAAATATTCCGGAATGCATTGTTCGCATCGAATACGTGACAGATTACAAAAGAAAGACCGTGAAGAGGCATCGGCTGTCAAACGACAAACCTTTTATGTAGAATCTACTGAAATTGAAGTGAAATGACGACCTCTGTTGGACAGATCACAAATCAACAGAAAGGTAAAAATAAATTTTTCGTTCTACCAAAAACATTTCATTAAAAGTAATGTTGTCTTCCAAATTTTCCACTTTCCTTTGGAATATTTTCTTTTGCTAAAAACTTTCCCTCGAGCAATGAACAAAACAAAAAAGAATCCACCAAAGATGTCGCTACTGTGCAGACAAAAATTTAGCATTAATATTACAATGTGTTAGCAGGTAATTAAAATTACATTATAATACTAATTCTATCAAGCCTGCAGGGACTATTGGCTCACTAACATTTAGATTCTTTTCAATTAGTCAGATCTTTCCGACTTTCCTGTGTAATTGTCTTTTCATGCGAGAACCAAAACGAGAAAAACAGAAAAAGAATTACACAAATCCATGGTTCGAATCGTGACTTTTATTTTTTCCCGAATTTTACCGACTGCATTGTGACGAACATTTTAAAAAATATTGTCAGTTCGGTGCAGCCGTTTCTGAAATGCTTTAAAATCGTCAGATCTTTACATCTTTAAAGTCTGTTGGCAACACTGCCTGCCACTGTCATTGCAGTTCAGTTTTTAGCTTGGAAGTGTTCGGTCAATTCGGGTGGAGAGCGAAGTGTGACGTTCAGTTTTATGTGTATTTCGGTTGTATTCATAGCTAAAGCCTGGCACGCAGCTGTTCCGGAACGAAATTGTCCGGTGGTCTCCAAACGGACAGCGAAAAATAATTTGGGGAGAGTTCCATCAGCTGATACACAAGTAGCAGTGTTACCAGCACTGGCTATTTACATCTGATTTGGTTACTCGAACTTTTCACTGGCTACTTAAAATTGTGCTTTGAAATTTTTCCTAATTTATGCTATTCACTTTAAAGTTTGTCGATTTTTAGGCTCCTTGGGAATTTATTGAATACATACTTGTACTCGTTTCTAATTACGTTTCCTCTTTGGCTTTTCAGTTTTTGATTTGAGATTTCAGATTTCTGCTGCCAAATCGCACAATAAATCCAAATTTTATTGGTTCTTCTTTGAGTTGGCCGCAAACAATTTTTTTTTTCACTTGCACTGAAAGTTAATTTTATTTCAAAATAATTTAATTTTTGGAAGTTCATTTCATTTCGAAATAATTTAATTATTATGTTGAATTATTTCGAAATGAAATGAACTTCCAGTGCAAGTTTGCATAGGCGCTTCTTTTTTTTAACATTGAAAAATGGAAACTTGAAAAGTGTCTCAATTCTGAGTATGTGTTGTGTTGTTTTTATTCTAATTTATGTAATATTGCCGTCTTTAAAAACAATGTAATCAGAATAATTAACCCTAAAGAATTGCAAAAAAGTGCGCACTTTTCATCTTTATATTTGAGTTTGTCCTTTTTTGGCTCCATACCTTATAAACGCAGTACAAATGTCAAATTTTCCCAAGCAAATAATGTCCCGGAGTTAATAATTGTACCAAGCAATCTACTACAATAACCCATCATTTCGCTGCAGCTACGTGCTGCAAAACGAAGAGGAGAGCGAATTTTTTCGTTCATGATTTCGTTGTGTCATTTTTGTATGGGATTTTTCGTTCCGGAACAGGGGCCCTACTCTGTTTCTCGATCCATAAAGTAAAATTTTTCGAAAACGAACCTTTTCTACTAGGGCCAGATATGCTCTTAGATTGGGCATTAATAGGAGAGTCAACAAGAAAGTGGAATGAAATGTACTTATGTCGCATTTAGAATTCCGAAATTATTACAGAGTAAAGCCTAGTATGCTGATCTAGGAAAGCTAAAATTAAGCGCCTCTCCAATGTTTCTCTACAAAACGTAATGTTCGCTTAATTTTGACAGTGGGTCGTATGAATAAAACGTAGCAATTGCTTTTACTCAAGACAAATGTCAAAATCGGAGCATTTGCTACATTTCGTATGAATAAAAACCAATTTGAGTTAGTTCCAATTTTTGACATGTTCGAAAAGCGGCGGCACTGACCTTTTACTCAGATCGGTATGAATAAAACTTATCAGACAAAGCAAATGCTATGCAAATTCTGAGTCTGCTATTTAGTTGACTCAGACCTTTTGCTAAATATTTTGTACGCACATTCTTTACATAAAACAGTTTAAGTATTGTGAATTTTCGATGTTTTGTTTATAAATAGTTAAAATAAGTTCGCTTTGTGCAGGAAAACCACGGAAAACATGGATGCGATAAGTTTTCGCATTACACATACCTCTTTTACCTCTTGTTGTTAATGTTCGTGCTAAAAAAACAAAAACAGTATAAACAAAGAAGAATTGGTGACGATAATAACTTTAAGCAATTAGGTCTATTCGCGTACTCGGTTGGAATCCTTTCACGCGTTAAAACGTGGACATTTTGGCTAATACTTTTTTAAATGATAATTTTGAGACGCGTGGTGGTGGTCTTTCAAATATCCAGAAAATTAAATCTTTACTAAGGTATTTAAGAGATCGGGGCTTTCAGGTAAACATTTCAAAATTCATGGCTTAACAAGTGAAAAATTTATGTGTTTAGGTTGGTGTTGGAGAAGATCTTGGTGTTCATCAGTCAACCGAGGAAGAAATCAAACATCACCGAACGATTTGGCAAATCAAATTTATGTTTCCATGTGCAATTGGAGCTATAGATTGCATTCATACTTCTGAATTTTATTTATTTTTAATTTCAATTTCAACAAAATTCGTTACAATCTCAAGGAAAATTCAAAACTTCAATTTTACTGGTCAGGTTTGACAGGAACTGCAAGGCAAGTACATATACAGCGAAGTAAATGCTGTGTTCGAATTTTCGAACTTACTTTAGCAAACTATGTTTTTATTCACCGATTCAAAGCATTTGCTAACGGCTTTTACTTTGCTAAAACCTTTCACTCAAAGCAAATGCTAGTTTTTTATTTTTTTGCTTTCTTTTGAAATTTTGTTGCGAATACCGATATTTTCTCTGATCTGTCAAAATTTAGATGTTGAGAAATGTATTTTGCATTAATATCTACGCTTACTAAAATTCTGTAGAGGTTTTTCGTACAGTGGCTAACAAATTAAGCTTGAACTGCGTACTGCTTGGCTTAACAGCTTTGCTTAATTTTATCGTTGGAGACATTTTTGTATGGGGGCTTAATTTAAGCGCGAGCAGCATACTAGGCTCATCAACTTAAAAGCGGAAGTGGAAAGCTTTTTCGAATGGGACGAAATAGAGAGTAGGGCACCAGCTTCGCACCGGCCTTAAAGAGTGAATTTTCTTGAAATTCCTGAAATGCAATTGCATTAGCAGAGTGTCTCTTTCTTTGATAATCGCGATTGATCGGTTGAAACTTGAAAGTGAGACGGAGAGAAAGTCGTTGAACGAACGACGTTCGTTAAGTTCGTTTAAAAAAAATTGATTTTATTAAATAGTTTAAATTTATGCTGAAGGCTGCTTGTACACATTTATGCTGTAAGTCCTTGTCACAAGTTTAAAAATGAAAACTTAAATTTGTTGATGCCCTATCGTATCACTTCAAATTTTAAACACAGAATGCTTTAAAATCGTCTCTTCCTTCTCATCATAAGCGAATTATTTAACTGCCACTGATTAATTGTATTTTCTATTTCAGCGATTACATTGACTTCACAATTACTTCCCACCGACATTAGGTGAGTGCCTTTCTAATTGAATTAAACATACACAGAAAAATCTTTTTTTGCGTTCCTCCTGAACATTGAACATTGCTTTGTTTGTATTCTCTTTTTCAGGGCAAACAACAAAAACCTGGTGGCTCGTTTGGAAAGCGAAATGTTTCCCCCAAGGTAAGCGCACCTTTTCTCAGTTCACTTAACCAATTAAATCATTTCAAAAATGAACCCTTGCCGAAATGTTCAAAAGTAAATTATCATACCTAATTAGTCGATTTCCGCACTAGACCCATTTCAAATTACAAAAGTTAATTTAAATAGGTAAATTACCGACATATTTTGCCTATTACACTTTGTGTAACGAAAATAATACTATCACAACCATCAAAGTTATTTTCTCAACTACCCAAGTTGTGGTGTTTAAATTAATATTATCCCGTTCTTTAGTAGGCACTAATGGCATAATTGAATATTTTCTGGAGAGCTTCCGCATGCTATTTTCTGCCTGTGGGCGGTGATGGAATTTATTTTCGGTACGTGTACTGCTAATGAAACAAAAAAATCCTTTTAAGTCACTCGTAATCTGTAGTGGGTGGGCTATTTAAAGATGGAATTTTCTACTAAACATTTCAAGTAATAATGGATTGTCTTAAGAACAAAATGCATATATTTACAACGAAACCCAGAACCCAACTTCTGACAGTTAATTTAATAGGAGAAAAGTGGGAAAATAATTCGAGTAAGCCGTTGGCAGATTGTGGTGGGAAATAATATATTTAGTTCGAGCTTTTGAACATGCCCGTGACTTATTTCTTCTCATGAACTTTTTCTCAGATTACACGTACATTCTTCTATTTTTTTGACTCTGGGTCGCTTCCCGTTGTCCTTACCAAGTGGTCTTGTGTAAACGATATTTATAAATGTTAATGGCGGCTGCAATAATTTTTTGTTTTCCCAGTAAGAATTGAAGCATCTGTGTGTAGAAAGTCCATATTTTCGAGGAATGGACACAAAGACACTTTTTTTTATAACGAACTGTGAAGTAGCTTCTGAACTCTCACTCCATCGTCCCCACAGCGATTGTAAATCGTAATTATTTCCCAGGACATAAAATAATTTATTTTGCAATCAGGATAGAGATAGTCCAAGACCAGATTAAGGTCTCCATAGGTCAAATCGATTGTCGAAGGTCATTTCCGAGAGCATTTCACTGAAAATACAGAACACCAGGCATCCTCTAAAGATAACACTGACTTTTCCCGAAAAGATTCTGTTTTTACGCAATCAACCAACTGTGCAGTGATATCGCCAATCTAATGAATTATTCACATCACCAGATCCTAATGTGATTTCGGCTACGTACAGTGCGCGGCGCGTCGAAGGACTCCCATGATATGGTGGCTTTTTTTATCAAAAGTCAATGTGGATTAATTTCACTTTTTAAACAGAAAAGTATAGCGAATAATGTTTTTTAAAACGAAAATCAAGAGGAAAAAAAATAAGCGACGCAAGGACCCAACTGCGTCTCCGAAAACTTAATCTTGTATCTGTGTAGTAATGGAATTCTCACAGCACTTTATGGAGATTTCATTTGAGTAATAGCCTTGCTGCCATCGAATGGTAAACCCAAGAAGTTTTTTTTCTTTCTTTTTTGAATTTGGAAAGAGATGATATATTTTCTCGGCGGGAAGAAGACGCGCATCAGCTCTGCATAAATCATGCTAAAACCTACTGCTTGTATAATAATGGGGATAATAATGTGTCAATCAAATATTTTTTTTTATTTGTTTTAAATTTATATCCATGTTGTAGGACGTAAGAGGTTTGATTAACAATTTATTAGGTCCATTGCTTTAAAATATTTAATGTTTGGACTAGAAAATGTTGTGTATACAGGGAGATTCGTCTGAGGTGCTTTGGGGTGAACACAACGGCTTCTGAATATTTTGTGATGGCGATGACAGATGATTTTTCTTTCGACTGAGTGGAGGCATTTTCGTACCCACTTTTAATTAATTTTTCAATCATACTGACACTGAAACTAATTGTTCGACTAAAGGTGAAATATTTAAAAAATCACGACTGTAACAGAAAATTTATTAGGACTACAAAAATTGTCAAGAATTAGTTGACAGACCATAAGTTAGGTTTGTATTTCTTGAAGGTCAGGGGCGCAATTTAAAATACCTTCCCATGGTTACATATTTTTTTATATTTGTGGCAACGATTTTGTTTTAAATTTAATGGTCGAAAGTTCATCCAATTACAGAGTACAGACCCTGGATCATCACGTAAATAGTAAACAATAACCCTCGTATTAATAAACAAATGTGCACAAGTTAGTTAGCTAGTACATACAAAAATTTGACATAACTTCTGAATAACGAGTAGATAACTTTTACGCAGCGTTTATTAATAAGGGGGTACCTAAATAAATAAATAGTTCCGTATATTTCCTGAGACTTGGATTTTCTTGCTTGTGATAGATTTTTGCCTGAGCGACTTTGTGGCAATTTTAAAAACAAAATTAATATTACAATCAGCTAAACATGTCCAAACAAATTCGCTTTCAATTTTGAATAAGCTCCAAGTACAGTAATTTCTTCGTATTTTTTTCTAGCTCAAAGACGTTCCCAAGTCTTAGATTACTTTCAACTAAATTCGGGACGTTTCTCTGAGCGTTTCTTTTTGGCGTTTTCGGAACATCTATTGGAGAACTTAAGGGGTTTTTGGTAAGGCGTTTTTGATATCAAGGGTGTTTAGTTAAAAGCGTAAAAGCCTCATAAACCGGGTAAACTGCTGAAATTTACCACCTCGTAAATGAACTGTCAGATTTTGTATGGAGAATAGTTTACGCAGTCCTCATAACTTTTCTCTGTCATTTAGGTTCGGAAATCGAATGCGGAGAGTTATGAAAATCGCAATTGTCAAACTTTGACAGACAGTCGTCTGTTGTTTGTTTGTTTCCAGCGTTTTTTTTTTAAGAAGATCTCAAAATGGTAGAAATGAAAATGTTTACGATTTGTAGCAAAACGAAAAAAAATTAATTCAAACGCACTCGTTTTTTCTTTTTGCTTACTCTCGGCGTTTTGATATTTTGGCAATAATTTGAACAGCTGACTTTGACAACCGACTTGACAGTCCATTGGTAGTCGCAATGATATTTCCGAGGGGTGTTCACTTAAACCACCGCAGAAATTTATGAACTTTCGAGCTGCATAAAATTATGAGATTAAGTGAATACCCCTATCGTTTTTAAGGACTCTTTCGGGGAGTCATTTTGTCAATCGGTTTTCGAGTCGTTTTCTAGGCCCTTGTTGGCTCAATTTTTAAACAGAAAAACCCGATTTTAAATGCGCGTGGTTAGAACTTTTTCACAAGTCAGTTTTCCTTACTTTCAATTGACTCATTGGTACACTGACCTGATACTTATAACCTAAAAGGTGCATTCATATGTTTATATCTGACACAACCTAAGGTGCATGTAGGTACATGTATGTTTTGTATATTGCTTACACTTTTGAACATTTTGTAAACGTTTTTCGATGTGTTTTTGGAATAGATTTTAAAAGCGTTTCCAGAAGAGGCGTTTTTCAATGTATTTTTCAGATGTTTCTCATTTTCAGATCGGTTTTCGGGAAGTTTTGCGGGACAAATTTTGGAACGGGAAATATTATTCGCGAATTGTTTATGGTTTTTTGTTAGGATATTTTTTGAGACGTATTTTTTGTATCTTTCTGTTATCATTTAAAGGTTTTATAAGGACGCTTTCAAAAATGTTTTATATGCATTTTTTAAGTGAAATTTTGCATTTTTGGATTGGTTTATCGAGGTCTTTATCTGGCGCATTTCGCGGGTTTTATTGGGTCGTTTTCATGACGTTCTTCGAGCCATTATCGAGGCGTTTTTGGAATCATATTTGCAAGTGTTTTGCGAGACGTTTTTGGAACAGTTTTTTCAGGCGTTCTTCGTTTATTAGAGGTGTTTCTTAAACGGTTTTGGAGCCGTTTTTCAAAAGTTTTTTTTTCAACTGTTCAGGGAGATTTCCAATAAGTTTTGTTTATTTTACTTCGCTTTTTAAGTGTTTTTCAAAGCCTTTCTTGGGGCGTTTTTAAGGATGTTATTACGGCCTTCTTCGGGGTGTTTTTTATTTCGTTTATGAGGAGGTTGTCGAGACATTTTTAGGAGCGTTTTTCATGAGTTTTTTGTTTGAGGTGTTTCTTAAACAGTTTACGAGTTATTATTTGGGCCGTTTTTGTAGGAATTTTTGGGATATCAGTCCTTCGATGTCATTTGAAAGATGTCCGAGTGCTTATCTCGGCGATTTCCAAGACGTTTTGTATGTTTGATTCGCTTCGCTTTTTCGTAGTAGTTCGAAGCGTTTCTTGAGTCGTTTTCAATGTCGTGGTTCGGGACAATTTCAAAGTGCTTTCAAGGCAATTATATGGATATTTTTTGAGTCTACTAAAATACACAAATTACAAGCCCGCAGGTGTGTATTACACAAAACTTTACTCACTCACCAACTGAGTTCGTTTCTCCAACTTTGTTCTGCTCATAAATACACTGCTCTTGAAAATATCACCCACAGTCTGCCCCCACTCATACTCATAAAACAACATAAATACTTCTCAGAAATACTGATCCAGATTAACTTCAATTCAATTTGTACTCCTTCTGTAGGTAGACACCGTCACCCGTGAAACTGATATTTTTGAAATACCCTTAAAATTTCCGCACCACAAGTAAAATTGCCCCAAATAAATCTAATTAGTATTAAAGAATTTTTTAGATTAAAAGGAACGACGAAATTTATAAGACTCATCTTGCTGAGGTTCATTCGGAGGAAAGTCCTTTGATTAGACCTTTGGGCTGCCCGTTATCAACGGCTGTATTCATTTAATGAGTTGGGTACTAATTACTTTAATTATGAGCTGGATGCAGTGTGCGTGTCGTTTTGTGTTAAAATTCGTTGCACGATATTGATGTTTTTTTTTTTATTTTTGCGGTAGGAACTGATTTTTTTTCAAAGTTGTCCACCCACGTGAAGGTCCCTCTTATCCTTACAATTTTTTACAGAAAAAATTTTGCTCTTAAAATCCACCCAACTAATTATTAAATTGCTACAAACATGAACTATATCTTTTTCCATTTAAATTAAATGGTTAAGGTTATAATGTTGACTTTAATTTTATATAGCAAATGGATATACGCCGACAGCACCTAAAAGTGCAAACAGAAAAATTAACTCTGTCATTAAATCGTTTTCTATTAAATGCAATGCATATTGCAATGCATATTAACCCGCACCGCATTTAATTTTACTACAACAACAACTGAAACAGTGGAATATATAAAAAAAAAAAAAACGAGGATATCCACGCAAATTAATGAGCTCTCCAAAATTCATGGCATTAAATGGAAAAAAAAAACCCACACAACGAAACGGTGTAATTAAATTGCATTTAAACCCAGCCATAGACGGTAAACAAATTTATTTATAACGATGTTCAATATATGTGGGTATTATTTGAATAATGAATTGCCATCCAAAAATAGAACACATACGCCCCCGAGTCATATTTTAAACGTGTTGAAAGGGTTAAGTTCATCGTCATCAGTATGGCATGGGAGCCATCAGTGCGGCTTATTGCCGCATGAATCGATTAAGTCTTTAACCGCAATTTGTAATTAAGAAGCAGTAGTCTCAACGACATGCAGGCTGAATCGGTTAAAGTCGGAATAATTGTTTTTGGTTCAGTGGGTGAATGAAAAGATGTCCTTCTTTAAGGTCTTACTTGCTTCCATGTGTTTTCAAAGTATTGACAGGACTGCCAGTCCAAATGGAAACATTTTCCATCAAGCTGAGTCTAGACTCCCTGGCTACAAAAACTCGCATTGTTCGGCATCTCCAGAACCATTGGCAACTGTCAGTTGAATTTCGCTTCCTTTCCAATAACCAAACTTAAAACTTTGGAGTTTAAAACTCATCACCGAACTCCTTTAACTATACGGCGACATAGACTTATAGAAAATAGGCGCTTCAATTGTAAAAAAAAGGCTACGGCATGTAACTTCAACGTTTTGGTTTTGAATCCAAATCCAGATGTATGGCGCAATTGGAGGAGACCTCCCCTATAGCCGGCATAAACAAGCTGGAAACCTTAAACCTCTAGGAGGGCGCAACTGAAATCGAAATACAATGGTACGGGGAGAGACCATCCGGAACCACTAAAGCCTCGCATAGAACCTACACCACATATCCCGAACACGAAAATCAAGCCCTCCTGGTATCGAATCGGCCTTGTGAATGGGTCAATATACTGCACACAAGTTCAGAACTATTTCCCAAGCATGTACCTCTTCAAACTGATTTCTTTGTGACAAAATGGCCTTGATCCCGTGTACTCTTTGGTCGTGACTACCATTTTGTTTTTGTCGGCCAAATTTCACAACTTCTGATGTCCCTTCGACCAAACTCCTTGGCACACATACCAAAGCCTTGACCTGTATATTACACATAACCAGCAAAACCAATCAGTGGAGGTAATCCCACCGCTTTGCACTTTCAATCAATTTTTTCTCATTCATTAGAGTTTTGGTTCGACAACTTGTTGGAATGGACTTATTGGCTTACCTAATGAATGTGGCTATAACCTACCAGCATATCAGAGAGTTTTCCTTTGGTTTTGGTGTTAATCTGCAACTACGAGTAAGTTTTGGAAATGGATTTTCATTCAGTGAGGAAAGGTTGAGCTATTTAAGCTTCTTCCCCATGTAATTGCTTACGGTGGCGCAGAGCTGTTTACTATTAATAGATTTTACGTGCGAAAAATTAAAGAACATTGTTGCGGGAATTTCTGAATTTGTGAGCCTTGTTAACAGCTTTCAATTGTCAATTGATCACTTTGTCACGTATGTATAAGGGGGAATGTCTGACCTTGTTAAAGCGAAAGTTCTGTACCCAGTTCTGAATTTTCGAGGCCAAGTTTCTTGATCACTTCGTCACTTAAGTCAGAGGGAATGTTTGAGCTTGTCGAAGCTAAAGTTGTGGGTTTAGTTGTCAATTTTCATGGTTCAAGTTCCTTGATCACTTTATCTCGTAGGTCAGAAGGTATGTCTGAGCTTGTAGAAGTAAAACTTGTGAACCCAAATCTCCATCTTCAAGGCCAAGTTCTTTGATCACTTTTTCTCGAATATTAGAGCGAAAGTCTGAGCTTGTTGAAGGGAATATTTTGAGTCCGTTTCTCAATTTTCTATGTTCTTAAGTTCCTTGATCACTTTGTAGCCAGTCATTTGTTGGTTAAGGTTGAAGTAACTTTGGGACTACATACTTCAAGTCTTCTCTTCATTTCATTCATCACTCGTAGCTGGGTCCCCAAGATAAACAGAGGTTGTTGGGCTTTAGTGTTTCATACTTTCTTTCCCAACTACGGAGAAATTCGTCAGACTTTCTTCACTAAAAACCTCATCTGCTTCGAACAGAATCGGAATCATTGCTTTATCAGGGTTAAAAAAAAAACTTACAGCCTGCAAGAAATTTTACAAATAGATTGAACGAAATTGAAAGACGCTATAAAATCTTAACCATCAGCAGTTTGATGATATCAGTTAGCTACTGCCCATACCCGGACAGGGTCTCGTATTGGCTGTGCATACCAACAGTTTTGTCAAAGTTGCCCTCATTTTCCAAGCTGGCATGAAAACCGTCGAGTAGAACTTTACATGTCCTACTTGTACTTAGAGCTCCTCTCATAGGTCCACCCCAGCAGCTAAGAAGACCATTTTATTTGACCAATGTATCCTTAGTCCAGTTTCTCACTAGGCACTTGCTAAACATATTCACAGCCCACGAATTTTAACCAAGAGGTATAGGAAAGTGATTTTTAGAGGCAGGAGAAACCTTTACCAGCCACACTTAGATCCATTGCTTTGACCATTGAAGTTATGACTCCCTCAATATAGAAACTTTAAATACCTACCTAAGCCATCCCAAACTTATCAGATATTTTTTAAGCTTCTGACTCACAGAGGCGAAAAATAGGCACGTCGACCTAGAAGATCTATTGTGCCGGTAGCGAGCTCGCCTAAGTCAGCTTCGAATGATAAATTCTTATCCAAATTGCTGGTCCTGCTAACGAAATAGATGCCCCAGTTGCTCACACGTCTTTTATCCGGCTCATTCTACCTTTTGGTTGATGACAGCTTCTTTAGGCCTCCAGTGTGTTCTGACAGCATATGGTCTATGTTTCTTGTGCATATCCGATCGACTTTCCAATCCTTTCTATGACATGAATCGTTAGCAGCTGCCAACTTTATCCTATAAAAATAAATTCGGTCCCGGCCGAATGCTGAGACTCACTGAGCTAATTTTGCTAAAGAGGCTTATTTGTTTGATTTTTTCTAAAGGTCGCCAAGTCAAGCTCCTTTTTGAATACACATGCGGGCGACCAGCCCAGTACACTTTCATCATAAGTTTCTTATAGAAAATAGTCCCAACTGACCACAGTAGCTTTCGTAGGACATTTAACCTTTCAACCACTAAAACTTTAGTTAGTTTAGTTTTATTAATTTTTTATGTCAAGTAGGTGGAGCTTCTATTTTCATTTAATGCCTTCTTGAAGTTTGTCACACGTCTGTTAGAGGTATCTATTTCCCCTTAATGGTGGTACTACCCTGCCAGTTACAGAACACATTTCCTTTGCAAATGCCCAGCCCTGCCTCCTGCCAGTGGTTATTAAGACACTTAAATAATCACATAAATAAAAGCCGACACTATGTACAAATAGAAAGCTAAATGTATCCTTCACGTGGCTCACTTTTATTACAATCGTAAATTAAAGGACGATCCACACGACTTAATTTTCTCTCCACTGACTTGTGTAGTTGCCACTCTGTAAGTGGCTAAGTTGTATTTAATGATTTATCGCCTCACTGTTGTACTGTGGCAGGATAATAGCCTTAGAAGGGGGATATGCTAGGTGCTCAGATGGATTTGTGCCAAAATTTGTAACGTATTTATTTTTCAAGTTCAAAAGGAATTTGAAACTCTTACTGTAGAGATAGGGGGTGGTGTTCATTAAGTTGGTCATCTCCTAGACCTACTGTGCCAGCTATTTATTTATTTTTGAAGAAACCGAACTGCAATGGAATTGTTTTAAAAATAAGTTCCACAAGGAGGAACCCGATGTCCGGTGGACATTTATCTGCGACTGTTGTGGATTTATTTGTCAGCATTGTATGGAGACTCTGTGCGAATAATAAAAAGTATTTTATACCTTCGGATGTACTGTGAATAATGGTCCTAACGCAACAAAGTGTTGGAAGTGATAAAACAGAGAAGGATAGGATAGGGTTTTGGATGCACTCAAGCGACAGCTAGGAGAGAATACATCTTGCAAGGATATATGGTGTAAAATTGTTAGACGTATTACAACCGATCTTTACAATATGCAATGTAAGGGTGCACAATGGGATTCAATGGGTGAAAATTGCATCTAATGCGCACTGTCCCTCTAACCTAACCTAACCTTACAAATTACAATGTGTAAGTTCAACCTCTGTTTCCTACTACCAAGTACAGTTTAAGTGGTTTTTGGTTAGTGGGGACCTCGCCGTAGATTTTCTCAAGGAGGGGTGGTTTTGGTTAGGTTTGAGTAAAAGGTGCTACTTCATGGGACTCTCTGGGTGATTAGTCTTTTACTCTGTTCCGTATTAACCGCAAGAACATCAGTTTCCCTAAACTCATTTGGTTATAGGACAAACACAATTTAAAGCTTTTTTAGTTTGGACTTACCTACTGTCAAGAAAAATAAAGTGCACGACTGGGTCGAACGAAACTTTCTCGTTCACCAAAAGTTTGGTTCGTTGTTTTCTTATTTTATTAAGTAGATAGGTAAAAATCTGAGAACCGATGCTAGATAAAAGAAACGGTGCATAGAATATAGGAAAAGGGATAAAATTCACTTTGGGTTATTCGCCTGATGGGCAGTACATAAATATACCAATTGTCTCAAGTTAGAAGCGTCCATAGGTACAGTACATTTTATAAGTTCTTACACTTTACAAGGCAAAGTATGGCAGTGGTTTCTGTTTTCTGATCTATTTATGCATATTTTTATTTTTTACTGGAATATTTTAGTAACGATGGTTTAAGGTGTCTATGATTGAAAGTAGGGTTCGTGTTAGACCGATATCTTTACATAGATTTGTTTTTAAGTTTGCATTAGCAGTTATAAACCGAATATGCCGATGGACGTGTGTGGCGGTGCAGTTGAAGTGGGAGTTTCTGATTGTGTAAGGAAGTGGTTGCAATTATTTGAAGGTGCATATCCAACAAGGTTAATATTTGCTAAAATGAAGTTTTGCGTAGCTTTTATTGCATTTTTATCCGAAGTGGGGAGATTATAACAAAAATGGATGGGCAGATATAAATAATTAAAGCAACAGATTTTTTCGAATTTTTTGACAAAAACTAAGTATGGGATCTTATTTTGAATACTGATTTTATCTTTAATATGAATTTTTATAAAAATCGTTGCAGCTGTTTTGGTAAAATTTGCCAGTTTGAAAAATACTATTGCTTAACTATTTAGCTGAAAACCGAGTACAAATTACTGTCCGGGATGTAAGCGTTACCTGGTTTTTGAAGTTTTATCGAAATCGAAAATGTGGGTGGATGGCAAAATGGGGTTTTCGAAATATGAGCAGTTTTTAAAATTAGCGTTTTCGGTGATTCGAATTGAGAATTAAGTACGCAATAATTTTGAAAACATTCATTTCACACTAAGTTTGCATTTTGGTCAAAATCGTTGTTGCCGTTTTGAGGTAAACTAAAGAAAAACAAATTTTTCAAAAACTACTTTTTTCAAAAATCCATTTTACGCTAATACTGAGAAAAACTGAGTTTTCCATTAAGTTAGAAATGACCATATTACCATACCATATTAGAAATTAATTTTTGTTTCAATCGTATGGATCGTTTTCGAGATATATCCAAATTTCAAAAGTACCGGTAATCGATTTTTTAGCGGAAAACTGAGTATGCAGTCATATGAAACTCACCCACTTTAGCTTAAATATCAATTACGGCTCCGAACTGTAAGCCCCCAAGCTGCAAATCCGAAGCTTGAACGAAATCCGGGCAGCCGTTTGGACTGTAGGCCTCGGGACACACACAGACAGACAGGTGGTCATAATTTTTCCACCCACTTTTTTGAGTTCCTCTATCATCGTACTGTCAGAATTGAATAACATCTCGAGTTCGAAACTTTTGTTCGACTACAATATGTTTCTCTTACTATGTAAAGAAAGTTAAAAATCCGTTTGGTAAACTCAATTCCCAAAACAATCAGTCACTTCTCTGCTGTTGATTGCAATAGAACGGAGATTGTTTGCGATGTTCAAGGTTCAAGGCTGCACTGAAGAATGTCAAAAACATTCATGATTTCTTTAAACGCAAAACTGATCTGCAAACGGGTATATAAAATCAGTTTTCTCGTGGCAACTATAGGCAACCATAGATAGAAAGATCAAAGTTCCCCATTTGCATTTTCAAATGAACCCTCGAAGAACATCAAGGCGGAGTCTGCAGTCATTACTCTACGTACGCTTACAAGGTACTCCTGGGCATTGAGACACACATCTATTCTGGGTCATTAATCAGGTCTGACAAATAAACATAAAATCAGTGGTAGCGACTTGCTTGTCAGAAAGATTTGGCACCTTTAAGACGCAAGTCTCTGTTGCAGAGTCTCTTATGTATGACAGAATTTCATATGCAATGTCAAATTGAAATGACAGAGGTCTAAGCAGCGGCTTTCCTTCACTAAAAGAGTGATGGGATCTTAGTTTTAAATAGGGCAACACTTCAATTTAGTTTGTTTTGCATAAATGTTATTGACACATGTTCGGAGCAGGTTTCTTATAACATTTGGCTCACAAAACCGGATGACAAGTGAAAAATAAATATTCCCTGTCAGAGAACGATACCGTCCTTTAGAAAATTGGTAACACAAATCGAACGGCATTTTTCTTTCGAAACCCCCGATATGAATCGTCCACATCCTTGTAGGAATAAATCGTCGCCAACCTCACTTGTGGTTCTTCGGAGAAACTATGGGAAAATATCCCAAAGCCAAGGAAATAAACTGCTTGAACCGCAAGATAGGCTGTTTACTATAAAATGTTCACCTTTACCTCAAAACTTCCATCATCCACAAACGACCCTATAAACAGACCCTTACTGAAGTTATTATCTCATTTTGGTTGTTATGGAAATATTTTCCAAACTGATTTAGGGGGGCGGAGTGCGTTTGGAAGATGAAAACATATTTCCATAGAAAATGCGATAAAACTTTATGGCTCCGCAACAAGGATGTGAATGTTTAAATTTTACGCTCCGACTACTTTCCGAGACATTTTATCTACTTTGGGTGTTATTCATCAGAAGGAGGCACCGCAACAGTTAGTCCTTTTGACAGCTTAGCTAATTGGTGAATTAGACAGCGAATCGGAGATAATGCGACTTTGTTTTCCGACTTTTAAATGCCTCCACCGGAAATGGGAGACTTGCAGGGCTTTAAAACGGCAGGCAAAGATTTTGTCTCATTAGAAAAATATAAGCAATGGGTGTCTGTGCGGAGGAGCCATTGTTGTCGTGGTCTTTGGTACATATGCTATCTCACTTTTACGCATAGCAAATCGTAATACTTTCCGGAGACAGTTTTACACGACAGTTTCACACTGTGGAAGTGAAATAAAGTTGACGGTGGACAGACGATATTTTTGACTCCTCGGGTAATGGATGTTTTTTAATCTTGCTGTCAACATTACAAGTCCGGCGGGACCTTCATGCATTTTATATAAAAAAATGAGATGGATTAAATGTATTTTTTATTTTGGACATACCCACTGTATTTGAATTTTTTTTTTTAATTTAAGTACCTATTTTTGTACGAGCTTTATTTATTGATTTTTATTTCCGATTGAAAATGAATGCTTGCAACAAACAAGATCCTGGCAAACCGTGGTGGAAAATTCTGCAAAAACAAAAACGAAACGAAAACGACTTTCGAGAAAACGAAAATGTGCTTCATATCACTCTTTTCGGTTTCTAAGTCCGATTCGCGAACTTTAAGAAGCAGTATAATTGAATTTGCTTAGCTTCAGACTCATTTCGTTAATAGATCACTCCACGATCTAATGATCAAGGAACATGAAAAAAATGTCAATGAAAACGAAACGTTACTTTAATTTCCCATTTAACGAAAGTTTCTTTCCTTTTTTGATGTTTCAAGAAGCAAAGCTAAAAATTACTTTCGCTTTTTGTCTCCTATTGAAAGAAACGAAACTTCCTTTCGTTTTCGATTGAACGTTTTTTTTTTTTATTTTACTGAATCCCTAACCTGGGTTCAGATGTTGTAAGGCGAAAACGTTAAAACGTTTTTGTGCACACGAATGAATTGCTCTAAGTTGCAGAGGTAAATTTTTCGTACACAAGAAAACGTTTGCCTTTTTTTTATAAATTTTGTTCGAATTCTTCTTGCCAGAGATGTCTGCCTACCCCTGGGACTGTGGATTCGGTTATTGTAAAGTTACTTCGAAGAAAAATTCGATGGAGTTTTAAAAATCTACCACTACTACTTCAATTGCTTTTATTTATTGCACTTATTTTATTTACTTTTTTTGTAAATAATGTCAATGCTGCGATATGTAGCAGCCACCTACCAGTTAATGGCTATCATTTCGTCCGCCATTTGCATGTATATTGTGGATCCATAATGTCCATGCTTACCTGCCGTTGTTTGGCCACATTCTCTGCTATTATTTTTGTAAACAATGAAGTTGTCTATGAGATTCCGAGGTGTTCCCCGTTATACGAGTAAGTTGGTGACGTGGCATTCTAGACAACAGCTCGCTAAATGTCATCTTGTTCTTTAAGCCACGCTGGCCGCCCCCAAGGTATTGTTAGTACAATTTTTATTTCCATTCGTTGGAACTGCTTGACCTATGCCGCAGTTAAACTACAACCCTGGCACTCGCGATTTTTGAGAAATTCCTACTCTACCCGCAAACAGACGGCGCATATCGAGTTTACGTTGTAATACATGGGACTATTCGGCTGTAAAGTGTTCCCTAAAATTCGCAGCGATTTATTACCAAACCTCGCTGGCTTTTACCTAATTGGCTCCCCCTCTCGCACAGAGTGTAGGTCACAACATAAATACCCCATCAATAGTCGTTAATACCTATCTATTCTCTACGCTCCATCGACAAATGCCGGGCAATCAAAGCAACCAGCCCGTTCTTCATTCTGAGGGCTAGTAAACATTCAATTTTCAATGTCTTGCCTCTCCCCCTGTTTCTGCGCAACTACAACTTTTGCCTTTCAATTTATTTGCAATTATTTGGTTTATGGTCAGTGCGTATCCAATAAAAGCGAACTTTTTTGAAACCTCCCGAAAATTGATGCTTACCATCGGAACGTATCGGCTAATACGCTTCAAACCTATAGGCTATACATTACTTGGGTTTTTATTAGCAAAAAGGCTTTGGCGCACTCACTCCGAGGCACTGGATCATATCCATTCGAGGTTTACTGCGGCTGAAGTTGAAATTTATTCTCCTTGCAGGATTTTATCCCGACATATTGAATTTGTGATGTTAAATTAAATTCCGGAAACCTTTCGCATGTTAACACTTGGGACTAGGTATACGTGATCTGGCACACATGTGAATCGAAGAGCAGCGCGAATTTTTTGTGGCTTCGCTTACACATGGTACAGCGAAAGGACATTGTCATCTCCATAGGGAACACTCTATACTGTGTCGATGTACGTGACGAAATGGGATATTTTAAACGTGCTGTAACTGAGCCAAGTGCTGGAAAACTGAATACATCTGTTCAAAATTGCTGCTTCTTTTTTTTTTCGAATCTATCATCATTAATGGAGCGTTCCCACAAGGGAATTAGACACCTCTGTCCAAGGTAATTAAAATTTTTAGAACCTTCTTGGAATTTGCTTTTAATGCTTGCTCAAGGTTGAAGAACTTTCATAAATTTTCATTATAATGCGGAACAGGCCTTTATTGATTTTCTATAGAGGAACAATGATTACCTAGCTCTCGGTAGAATTGAAAAACGATATCAGGGTATTGGTTGTCATTGAGAAGGAGGTCTTTGGCTCTGAATGCTTCGGTGAATCCCTGTAGAAAATCCCACCTCTTATACGCATTGTGGGCGGGTGTCAAGGCTCTCGAAAGCGAAAATCGATTTTATCTCACGAAACACACAAGTGCTTTCCTAACTTTTTTTTAAATTGGTGTGTATTTAGTCAACTGAATATTTGGGATCTATCTGACATAGTCGGTGTAGTAGAGAATAAACGCAGACTCATACAGCCGTGCTTTGCAGGGAAATTCAATAATGTGCAGTTTTTGCCGTGTTCACGCTTGGAAGAGAAGAAGACTCCTCTTCAGATTTGTGTGGGCGAACACAGAAAAAAAAACACTTTGTCATGTTGGTGAGGAGAATAAAATTTGCCTGAACTTCCGCCAACAGAAACTGAAAGGGGCTCAAGATGAAAAAAGTTTGCATACAAATTTGGTAGCCATAGTTTGTGAACTTGACATAGGAAGTTCCAAGCAACTGGTTATAAAAAGAAAACTGTAATTGCGTGGAAACAAGGAGTTTTCGATGATGTAGCTGGCGATAAGAAACTGTTTTTGGCTGATAGTGATAGTGATAGTTTTGTGGAGTCCTGTTGCATTATGTACAGTGTCATGGTGCTTTCACTTATTTTGTGTTCATACCACAGCAATGGTTACGTGTTTTATTAGCAATCTGCGCAATTCCCCATAAGAGCAATGTAGCTGTTGACTACATTTGCATACATATCATATGGTTCTCTTTCAGTACGCTTCAACAGAAAGAGCGCAATACTAATATTCATATACAGTTTCCATAGGGTTACCATACGTCCCCTTTTTTCATACCAAAATCCTGTTTGTCCCCCCTCATACAAACCACTGTCCCCTTTATTAAATATTCAATCACAAACCTTAAACAGAGTTTCCTTAAATATTTTATAAAAGATTCTCTGTGAACACATCTATTTGAAGTTCAAAATCCTTTCAAACCTGAATGCATCCACTCAATGAACTACCTCTCACTTAACGTGCAAAAGTTTTCCTTCATCTGTCAGTTGAAGCTTCTTAATCAGGTTTTGTTTAAAAAACAAATTTTAAAAAACAAAATTCAAAAGTAAAATGTCCGAACCTAAACAAAACACGAACAAAGTCAAGCGAAAAGTATGTCCCCAATACAAAATTCGCAATGTCCCACTTTTCGCCATTTTCATTTTGGTAACCCTAGTGTTCAGGTTAATTTATGAACTTAATACGTCAAAACTCTCTTAAATTAAACTACAAAATGTTTAGGGTAAAAGTTGAAAATGATGATTACATACACATGTCACTTTTCATGTCAAATTTTGGCATGCAGACGTCAGTATGACGTAAGAATTTGTCCTAAATTTCTCGCTACTTGTGATCGCCTGTCAAGCGTGTGGCCACGCGGGCTGTCGCAGTGCACGCTCACGAAGGACACAAACATGAGTGACCAGCGAATGACATGTCAAAATTTTGCCACAAAATATCACACGTGTAGTCATAGCTTAAGACCCACAGTATTTATTCAAATGAATGAACTTTCAACCTGCGCCCACTATCCCAAAGCCGATGCACGATCAAAGGCAATTGTTGCAGACATTTTTTTATTTAATCTCATTTGATTTTGGTCTGTAGCTCATTTTTTGGATGAAGCAGAAAAGTGGTTAATTGCTGCAAGTATTCACGGAAGTTTCGGCTTCTTTAAACATTTTTTTTGTATTAATTAAGAGTTAGTTGAAAAATCGCAAGTTAGAGACTGTAAAATCAGAAAAAACAAATATTTTGAAGGAAAACGCCCTCAAAAAGTAGGCGTGGCAATAAGTGACAAAGTCTTTATGCTCTCCAAAGTCTTGGGAAATATTTCATTGAAAGCTGTTCAGTAGTTTTCACGCCAACTGGTAACAGACATAAAAAACCTTTCGCTTTTTTGTCATCATTATATTAGAACGTTTCCGTACACTTTTTAAGTGCTTATTATGAAATTAAGAAAATAAAACTTATATCATTTGAAAGATACTGACTCATAGTCAGCGAAAAAATCAGCTGGTAAAATAAAGTTAGGAATTCCCCATACAAAGTGATATAAAGCATTTTTTGACCTTTGATTTTTGGCCGCCATAATACCAATTCAAATATAAATAATTTTGGATTAGAACCTGTTTTCGAAAGAATGCAACTAACCTAGCCCAAAAAGTAAGCACCTGCAAAATTTTATTTCAGGGGCCATTATATCTGCGAGGTGTTGACCAACCACTTTCGTTTCGATGATGTTACTATGGAAACGAAAATTGTTCGACACCAATTTTTTGCTCCAAATTTTCGTTATCTGAAGTAAAACTTATTTACGTATTTTTTCGTTATCTAGATGTCGCTTTTCCGTTTCTAAAAACAAAAAAAGGCAATATGTGTATGTAATTACTTTCTAATAAAACGTAGGGTCGACTTTCGTCCACATGTGAGACCGGTATGTATACAAATTTGTCATAAGTCCGACTAAGGATGCCCTAAAAAACATATTAATAGGGCCAGTTCTTCAAAGTGATTTGAAACATGTAGAACCTAACAAAAGCGGATGGAAACATGTTTAGCCATTTCGAGGGAAACGAATTTATTGCCAGTTTGTAAGACTAAGGGTCTGAGTCTACCTGGAGAGGTTTTGTTTCGCCCCGAAATGTAGAGCCCTGAAGGAATAGAATTCAGTTGTTACCACAAATCACTGGGCATAGTGTTAAAAAATTATTTATTTACATAAAGGCAGTTATTTCTGTAGGACATTTTCTTATATGAACTATTTATTTGTTTATAAGAAAAATTGACAAATTTTCAATTTGACGAATTAGGACTGGAGGACATGTGGTTCCAACAGGACGGAGCTACGGCACACCCTGCGCGAGCCACAACCGATATTGTGAAGGCGGCGTTCCCGGGTCGCCTCATCTCTCGTTTTGGCGATTTGCACTGGCCCGAACTAACCGTTCCAGACTTTTTTGTGGGGTTTTTTGAAGTCCCGTGTTTGCGTGAACAAGCCCGAGACCCTAGAAACCCTTAAGGACAACATTCGACATGAGTACGAGAATCTGTCGCCCGAAGTTCTCGCCGAAGTGATGAAAAATGCCATAAAACGAGCTCATGTGGCAATCAATTGTGACGGTGCCCATCTGGCCGATATCATCTTCTCATCTTGACCAGTAAAATCCTTAAGGTTCAAATAAATATAATCAAAAACCAGAATCGAAGTTTTCCATTTAGGAAAAAAAATTAGAACCAGACAACATCGGATGACTTCTTTTGACCCACCTTGTAAAGGGTTTTTCAACAGGAACGCTACAAAAGTAGAGCGACAGGGACAGCAAACGACACCGAATTTCTTGCCGCTCTTTTGACATTTCTCTTCAGTAAGGTTTGCCATTTCATGATGGAAAGATATACGAGCCAACAACGAGTCGAAATTATTAAAATTTACTACCGAAATTCGTAGCGTTAAGAGCGCTACGTCCAATTTATAATCGTCATAATCGTCCTAGCAGATCAACAATTGAGCGTCTAGTAAAAAATTTTGAATCCACAGGCACAGTACAAAATGTTCCCGTGCCAGTGAGACAAAGAAGTGCCCGTTGTGTCGAGAATATTGCTGCCGCTGAGGCTTCAGTTGAAGAAAGCCCAAATGTGTCTCTCACACGTCGTTCTCAAGGCGTTGGGCATCTCTGTGACGTCGTTGTGACGAATTTTACGAAAAGATTTTGGCCTACATCCTTACAAGATTAAATTGACGCAAGAACTGAGCCCGCTTGACCACCAGAAGCGTCGTATGTTCGTGAATTGGGCTGAGCAACAACTTGAAAATGATTCGGATTTTCATCGAAAAATCATCTTCAGCGATGAAGATGAAGATGGCTGAATGGCTTCGTCAATAAACAAAATATGCGGTATTGGTCAGGCAGCAATCCACACGTTCTCCATGAGTCATTATTGCATCCCGAAAAAATTACGGTTTGGTGTGGTTTATGGGCCGGCGGCGTCATTGGGCCGTACTTCTTCCGTGATGATCAAGACCGGCACGTTACTGTGAATGGGAGTCGCTACCGTGTTTTTTTTCTTCCGAGGTTTTCTTCAAAAATATAGCACACACTGTACTGTGAGCTGACATCCGGAAATCAGAATCAACTCATTCGTTTCTCGATTGCGATGGAAGGAGAGATATATTCCACTCCATTATAAGTCCCACCTTATTCAATATTTCGATACTTTTACCGCGATTCATGCTCAAATCCACATACAAAAAAGGAAACTTTTCAATTCAATCAATCTACACATTTTAAAGGCAGTCGGTTCCCCATAGCGCCCACATAATATTTAATAATCCTTCAAAAAACACCAAATACTCACCTCATCCTTGACAGAACGCCATCAACCATGGTCGCGTAAAATAAATATCGCATTCCCATTTACATCGCGCTATTGATTTCCGTTCGAGGCATTAGGAACGGATACTTGCAGGATACCATCCAAATTGGTTAGGAAACATCTCTTTCATGGAAGAAAGGCAATTTGCCGAAACATGCCTTTGTGAAAAACAATATCA
This sequence comes from Cheilosia impressa, assembly GCA_948293265.1. Taxonomy (NCBI): domain Eukaryota; kingdom Metazoa; phylum Arthropoda; class Insecta; order Diptera; family Syrphidae; genus Cheilosia; species Cheilosia impressa. The sequence goes on along the minus strand of OX411884.1, from coordinate 50,781,080 downwards.
GACAAAAGTGGATGGCGGAATTCCGTCGATAACATTACCAAGCCACTTTTGATGTCGACAATGTTAAGCAGATAACGCGCGAACCCCATTTTAATGAGTTTCTAAAAAATGTTCTCTCCCTTGTTGTCTATTTTTGGTGTATTTCCTTTAAATTAGGGCTTTCCGAAAGTAAACAGGGCAACGGAAAAATATCAATTTGCGGACTCAAAACTCCCAGACAACGATTACACATGCGAAACACGACCACGGTTTGTAATGGCCAGTGCCACTTACCGCACGTAGTCCGCTTATGTACACTAGACATTTGTTGATGCTTAGCGGAACAACTACACCAAGGAGGCGACAATTTTATTCGCAGTCTTAGCGCGTCGTTCAACCCCCGAGAGAGAGGGAATGGTCACAAATTGCAGCGCAGAGGGGTTTTCTCTTTAGTCACGTTGTGGGATTTATTTTACATCACCATTTGGGTGAATAATTCGTTATGTTGGGTCGTGTATTTTCGGCTGCTTATTTGTCACCAGAGCTGATCTGTTGTTCCCTTAAAAGACATAAAAGACATTTGTGTCAGGTTGGACGTGTCAAGGATGCAGATGGTAGCAGTACCTATACCAATGTTGGCGAAGCATTTTTGTTCTATGTTTGGGTATGCCTATGCATGTACACGGCGAATGAATAATAAAGTGCACATAGGGCTGTGTTGCCTCTTGGTTAAAAACCAATTTGCCTTTGTGCCATTTGTCAAGGGTATTAAAAGGGAGTTTTCCAATTTAAAGGTCCGGCGCTAAATGGTTTGATTAAGTTAACTCATTGTTGCCCATTTTAGTCCGTGAAAGTTGATCCTGAAAAATGTATGTCTTAGATAGAGTTGCTTAAAATTTTCTTTACATTATTTGATTAACTCGTTCCAACATTTGAAGGCTCGATTCAGGTTGAGGAGTTGCTTAAAAGGGGTTGTAGATATTTTTGGTTAAAAAAACACCCGCACTCCACCCACCTGCACAATGTCTATCTATCTCTGTTGCTAATACCCAAACCAATCGGACAACTCCAGTAAATTACAGTGTTACTATTTTATGCATATTGGCCAGGATTGCATTTTAATCGGGCCAGCAACTAGCAATATTCGGGCGACCGACGCTGGGACCGCCTGAATGGATTGTTAATATTGCATTGGAAGAACTTTCACATTCCACCATCAGTGAGCCGAAAATTTGAGCTGAGACTGCGGAAATACATAAAAGTTAAGGTAGAACCGGAAAGTATCAACCTTTCGTGGTCCTCAGAAGACAGAGAACTCAAAGGTTTACCAACTCGCTCTACTGACAATCAGCAATTTCGAAAAATTTTGCCAAAACACTAAAAATTGTTCTTAGTATCGCGGAAAGCGTTTGCCAGAGTGAGCCACGGTACCATGCAAAAAGTTCTTCAATGCATGTAAAAATCTCTACTAAAATATTGAGGGCTCGGTGGTTCGTATGTATAATAGACTTATGAGCCCCAGGTTCAATCACCAGAAGCACTCGAATCCTTTCGGAAAGTTTTTCTTTTGTTTGGGGCGTAGCGGTCCACATGACATTGCGATTGTCATTAAAACAAAAAAAATTAAAAATTCCAAACATACCTCCTTCCTGTTGATATTTTTGATAAGTTAGTTACCTCTAAAGCAGCTTTAAGCCTTTCATAAGTTGAAGGACTTCGGGGTTGGTCATATAAACAATTCCTAAACGAAGCGGTGATTAGTACGTTGCAAATACATGGTTTAAATAGTTCCATTGGAAGACTTTAATTTGAAGTTAGTCACAAATGGGTTTTACTGAGAGATTGAAGACTGAAGACTGACTTGAAATAAATACAGAAAATGAAAAAATATCAAGAGGTACACATTGGTAGGTGGCAGTGTTTAAGAATTATTAAATCGAATAACTTAATCCCAGCTTATGGTTTTTTTCACTGCGCCACCTCTCGCAAAGGTCTGACAAACATCCGAGAGTATAACTGTCTTGAAAGAACTTCTCAATTAACCGTTTGGACTAGGCATAAAATTGTAGATCCCTTCCATGCGTCCCAAAAATGAAAAACTCACACCTAACGAATGGTTGTGAGAAGCTAGTCTTAGGGTCCCAGCGGACCTGTTGCGCCAACTATTTATTTTTGTTTAAATCGAATTATTAGTTCAAAATGAGGCTTTAAAAGCAACAAGATGGGGAATGGTGTTAAAATTTGTTGGAGTGAACTTGGCTAAAACTTGCTGTCAACAGAACAGAGATACTTCTTTCTATAAATGAGTGTAAAATACGCTCTGATCAATCGTGGGAGTGACTTTCTTAAAGTCAGCCATTTTCGTAGAATGGTACATTCTTAAAATTGCTTCACAAGGAACTAGAGGGCTAAAAATAAAGGATATACCACTCGAGAATTTGCCACTTTAACAAGGCGATAAGGCGATCATTTCTTTGATGACCTCAGTGACTTATAAGCTAAAGCCCAGTTCAAATGGTATCGCCATATTGGGCTTAGTGGGGCTCGGCTATTCCAAAGGCAGTTACCAAAATCTAAAGTTCTATATGGATCCTTCACACTCAATATTTTTTGAAGTGATAACTTCCTTAGGCGCGTTGGGCATTTTTGATATGGGATAAAACGATTCAATTCGCGTAACCAATGTTGGGTCATTGTATATAAACATTATTTGGGCACATTTGATATGTTGCGACACCAGTGTTCGCTTTGGCAACCACTTTTGACGAAAAAATTCCTAACCTAAAAAATATATTATGACTTTTTCAATAATACAATGCCTAAAAAATTGTTTCTAATAAAGTGGAACAATAAATCAAAAATTTAAAACAAATACAAAAAAAACAAAAACAATTTTTTTTTAAACAACAAACAGCAACAAAGTGGAAGCTAGAATTATTTTTAAGGAATGACGGATAAAGTGTTCGGGAAGTGGACTGAAAATTTGAAGGCGGAAACAGATTCTTTAAGATCAAGATTACGTACAGTTTTTTTTGGCCAAGATTTTTTAAGAACTAAAAAAAAAAATAAAAAGCCAGTATGTTGGATCAAAAAAAATGTAGAACATATTAAAAATAAAAAAAGACGCCTCCTTGAAATTATGACTAAAGGCCTGAAAAAGCCTTAGTGGCATGGCTGCCTTTGTATATAAGTCAGAAAAAGAGAAAGAAAAAGAGAAAGACTGGTAAAAGACTCATCTGATTAAAAAACTGAGAAAAATGCAAGCGGTACCGAGAAAAGAAAAGAATTGCGATTGCGAGAATCGCATAACAGTTAAATATAGAGAATAGTGGAGCTAAGAAGCTCTAATCATCTGTCAATCTTTAAAAATAATTCCAGCTTCCATGAAGTGGAATGAAATTGGAAACAAATTCGAAAGCCGTTTAGTTTTTTTTTAAATTCCTGGTTAATCTTTGATTTATTGTTTCACTTTACCTAAAAAATTATTTAACGTATAATTTTATTGAAAAAGGCATATTTTTTAAGTTAGGCATATTTTCGTTAAAAGTGGTTGGCACCCCTGCAGCCAACTCAGACAACTTAAAATAATTTGCCTCCAAGCTGTTTTCCATGTTAATGTGGAAAAGTGTGTTATTGCCACGTTAAAGTTATTTAAGAGAAATAATTTTATTTTCAATATTTGGAGGGGCAATCAGGTTGGTGCGAGGGACCTGATGGTTTCATAAGTTTCATTGGTGTTCATTTTAAAGAATATCAATTAATTAAACTTCAGATCGCCAGCCGAAAGCCCCTGTAGCTAGCGCTGTAATTTAATTTATATTAACATTGTAAATTAATTTTACTTATTAATAAATAGTTATAATAATAATATACTTCATATTTCATGCATTTGTAAATTTACGTTTTAAGCAATAGATTGCATTTTTTGCATGTAAAATAGTCCGTCCATCCAGTGTCTGTAGTAGTATATTTACCTCTTGCGGCTCACACACTTAACCAATCTTAACAAACGATAAGATATTTTCGGGTTGCTTAGTTTTGCATTTTTAATTTTTTAAAATATTAACAATTGAAAAAGTTGAATTTTACTACAAATGAAATTTCAACTATGTATTTTGTCTACAAACTATGATTCAAGGAAATAATTTCTTTTATTCATCATGCCCGTAGCGCCGTAGCCCGTACCCCGTACCCGTACAAACGACGCCACGAAAGAAAGTCGACGGCCGAAGAGAGTTACAGTCATAGGAAATCTAAGAGACAATTTTCAAAGTTTTGCGGGGAATCGGATAGGAGCGCTGTTATGATATTTCGAAACATAGTGTTGCTGTCAGTTGTCATTTTTGCACAGAAAATTCTATATAATCCTAATAATCCTAAGATATTGAATCGACGCTGGGCTGTTGGCGTAGACCTTATCTTTCACGTGGTCCCAAAGGAAGAAGTCGCGAGGTGTTAAATCACAAGATCTCGGTGGCCAATTGTGATCACCTCTTCGAGAGGTAACACGGTCCGGAAACTTTTCCCGCAAAAGATCAATGGTTTCGTTGCTTCTGAATCGGCCGGCTTGAGTTCTTGTGTTAACTGAACTTTATAAGCCTTAAGACCCAAGTCTTTATGCAAAATACGGTGTAATGATGTTTGTGGAATGCCCGATTCCAAAGAACGACGAGGAATGGACAAACCTGGATTTTCTTCAACACTTTGGGCTACAGCAGCAATATTCTCAGTTGTTCTTGAGCGACGTGCACGGGTTTTATTCTTCACATCACTAAAATGTCCCAACAGCTCGAATTTTTCCACCAATTTCTGTATTGCGGTCCGACAAGGTGATTCACCAAAAAATGCTTTAGTTTTGCAAACTGTGACTGCAAGATTTTCACCATTTTTGTAGTGAATTTTAATAATTTCAATGCGTTATTGAAGCGTGTATCGTTCCATTTTTATTAATGGCGTAGTTTCTACTTGCCAAATGTCAAAGAATAAAAGCTTCAAATGTGACAGCTACCGAAATAGCGGGTCATTCACAATAACAGCTCTCATTGGAAAACCCTTTATTATAAATTCAAGACCCAATTGATATAAATATTTTAATGTGTTACTCGAAGTACTAGTTGTACGCAAACGAAGCGATTCAAAAACCACTCACGTAATTGTTTACGTTTTCACGGCCACTGTTTTATTTTTCAATTCTTCATACGAAAACCAATTTTGTAAGGACTGGAAATGACTTGATTAAAATGTTTCCCCCTTAAAAATCATCGCCCTCCAAATCCCACTTTAAATGGAGTTTTTCCAAAAAAGCCAGCCAAATCTTACCTCCTGCTCCTATACAACATAAACCCACTCAAGATTTAAATTGCTCTAAATACCACTAAATCACTTCTATTTGTCTCCTTTCAGGTAAGGACCTTTGCCATTTGCCATTTGGTTCTGATACAATCTCCTTAATTTGCATTTAACTAGACACAATCTTTGGCGAGTTTATTTTATCTACTAAACCCCATCAATAAATCAAATAAATCAAATGAATGCCTGTTTAAGTAAGTTTTGGTCAATATCACTAATCGCTTTTGCACGGTTCATTTCGTAACTTTAACGCGTTCTACGACAAGTAAATGAGCCTGCAGTGTCCTTGTTGAGAAATGACAAAACTTTGACTTTGAAATGTGTTCCATGGATTTACTTAGAGACGCCTTTCCGATCCATTTGCTTTAAATCTCATTTCGACTACGATGGGGTATATTAATTTTTGGCACAGTGTTGGTAGTGCTATATTAGACTACGTGATAGCAATTTCTAAAGGATTGAGTAGGATAGTGAGAATTGATTAATAAATTGCCCAACATCAAAACGTGTTTATTATAAGAACCAAAAAGGACTAAGGAGTTCGTTTGAAGGGATGATTTATGAGCCCTGTTGGGACTTGACTATTGTTTTTTTTTTTTTTTATTATTTGTTAACAACTTTAGGTAGCCTTTGTGTCGCTACATAACTGTAAAATTTAATTAAAGGAAAAATTTCGAATGAAATGAGCCCAAATCCAATAAAATAGCATCTTAGAACAAAAACTGCAAAAACACTTGAAGTACTGTGGCAAATGACAACGCGACAACCTTGCAATGAAGAAGAAAGTTTCATGCGACCCAGTCGTGCGCAATCTCTACATATAAGACATTTGTTTGCCCATTGAAGCTATTAATCCACTCCATATGGATCTCTCAGACATTTCGACACCTTCCGCATTAAAAAGAAGGTCACTCTTCGTCGTCCCAAAAGTAAAACCAGCAGCTAGACCTAAGGTCATAGCATGAAGCCCACTTAATGGCGACAATTTTCCACAACCGGTAGCTCCGGAAAAAAAACAATAAAGTCTTGAATGCTTATTCACAGTTTTTTGTGAACCTTTGCCTTAAATATTTTATTATTTTATGCATCGCAATAGCTCGTAAAATCTAACCTGCCACTGAAATTGATTATTAGTCAAATGTTGACATCTGCGCTTACGTAGTCACCCATAGTTAACCCTCTGGTTTATGGCTGACATCTGAAGACATCATTTGATCATTTTCTGTGACTGGCCGTCCCGATTTTACGACTATGTCCTATTTTCTGCCCGAGGTGGAAATGATTTTGTTTACTCAGATGTATTCTTACGAAGAACGCCAACCTTAAGGGTGACCACTTACAACCCACTTGAGGTGCTCAAATCTTTGCCTATATACCGAGCACCCTTGAGGAGGTTCTAAAGCTTCTAGACCATGTAAACTCAAATTATTTGCACAGTGTATTCTTATCCACCTACAGCGAAAATGTGTGCCTTCAATTCTGCAACATACAAAAGGTCATCTTCGGTGAGATTCTCACCCTTGAAAATTTATTCCAAACGCATCGCGTTTAAAGTATTCATTGCCATTTCGAGGAACAATCAACAGGTGACTGCACACAGCATGAACCTGCCAGCACGTGTCCCTGCAAGAGAGTGCGCAGTTCAGTCGTTTGTGTGGATGCTACCATAGAAGTAGCTTCCACAATTCACTGCCAATAGAAGGGAGTGAACAGTGCTGCCGATGGTTTTTCAATGGGTTTTGTATGCTCCCCAATGTTGTTAGAGGGGCTTCAAGGAAGGTTGATGTCGGCAACTGTCTGTTGAGGCGGTAATTGGGTTTTTTTCTTTCTGGATTTTGGAAAACGGATATTAGATCTGTCCAATTTATCAGCCATTTAGCGTCGTCCGAGATTTATTTAAATCATACTTTTACCTTAGGCTTATTCAGAAATTTCGGTAGCTTATACAGAAACCACTCCGTACTAAAGATGGCGGACAGAGGGCGCGGTAATAAAAACTGCATTTTATTAGCTGCTCAAGTTCCTTGGATAAAACTTTTCCAAAGCGAAATATAATTTCAGTTGCACCTTTGTCACGAAAAGCAGTGCTGGGGACACTCAATTTCCATCACTATTAACCGAGGTTCATCAGGTTCCTTGTGTTATTCAATACACTTACCTGACACACATAAGTCACAGTTGTAAGCAAACAACTTCCATAAATGATAAGTAGGTCTTCCCCCGAAAAATATTACCAAACGTAAAACTCACTACACTCTACCACCACTTGCGAATACTTCCGAAAAAAACAACTCCCCTGAGACTGTTCTTCCCGAAAACCAAAATTTATTCCTTTCCAACGGCAGCACTGACAAGGACAACTTCACAAATCCAATTCTTGGCGCCGCAATTTCAATGAAATTCCATTTAGCATCACCGGTCTTGCGAATCCGTGTTTCAGTTTACTCAAAGGATGTAACCAGTTCAGTCGTGTTTTGTGTCATTGTCGTCGCAATCCTTACCAGAATCAAAATTTGCATTTGCTCCACTGGTGTAAACTGCGTGCACTTTAACGGTTTTTTTAGTGAGACAATTGGATTTCGTGTCGCCCGTGGTATTAAGTGTCATACGATTCAGTTCGGTGCAGTTAAAGTTTTGCAAATCAAAAAAAAAAATACACAAAGTCCCGCGGGAATAATAAAAGTTTTATGTAAATTTTTGTGCGCTAAAATTGAATATTAAATTGTGTGAGTGCTTTTTTAAGCTAAATCGGTGTTGAAATATACAAACGTATTTTTTTATTTGTGTTACATACTGAGTGTTATGTAAATTTTGGAAAAAAAAAAAAAATACCGAGAATTTTGCATAATCCGAAAACGATCTGCCCGTGCAAGGAGTTGATTCGCATTTTTGGGATAGCTCTGTCGCTCAATGATTACTTGAGGGTAAGTTGGTGTTATTTTGTTTGTCAAGCACTTTGACTTTGAATTTATTTTAAATGGAGATATACCCAATTTAGAGAATCGGCTTTTGATACAATTTCTTTTTATGGAAATGGTAGCCAGAAAATGGGGTTTTTATTGAACTTTCTTTTTGCCATTGGGGTATGAGCTGTGACCCCAATTTTATTATCAGTTATTCGAAACTGACTGAAGCGCCATCTGTTTTATTTTTTTCAATAATAGAAATAGGCTCACCATTTTTAAAAGCTTCTGCCTGCATGTCACTTTGAAATACAAAATAACTCCAACAGTTCTTTGATTGAAATAGCTGCGATTATATTTTTTGGTGCATCCATTCAGGGGTCGCATCGTCTGATCCGTGTGCAATACGCGACGGAGTTTGCTTTTGTTTCGAATGCAAAATCGGCGTAATTCTGTGAAAGTTTATAGTTACAACTCTTTCTCGAACGCGAGGATTCGGCTCCTGGGTTTCTACTCTCAATTTCGTTCTGAAAACCAGTCCTATTCGAAATTCTTAACGTTCCGTTTTCAAGCAGGCACTCTGTAATATTTTTGAAATGCAAAAATTTAACATCAAATTTGAATATTAATTCCACTTTAGGAGTCCTTAATCCGACAGTGGTACATTTTTATTTCGTTTTCGAAATGGAGAGTACAAAACGTTCGTTTTGGAAAATTTTTAAAAGACCCCAGTATTTAAAAAAATAAGCAAATAATTGAATATCTTCAAAAATTTATACGGCTGAAGGAATTTTTAAAATTTTGAATCTAGTCGGCGATATTGTTTTCGAAGCGAAAATTCGAACAGGAAGTTCTTAAAAGTTATCACAGAAAAATGTGAGTTTGTGAGTTTGTAAATTGGCTCCTTGGATTTGCAGTTCTTTTTTTAATAAGTAATACTAACTCACCGTTCTAGAATCACTAAACCGAAACAGTTTACCGGACTGCTATCCTTTCCGTTTTCAGACGCATCAGGACCGAAACTGTTTCTTATCTACATGACGGTGCGTTTTTCTCATGTCTTTATTGGCTGAAATCTTGGATTTATCTTTAGAACTTTCTCGATGTAGCTGCGTATTTGGCTCCGATTTTCCTCGCTTGCATTGACCGTCGCCATGTTGTCTCCTGTGATATATCCTTTTCTACCTCAATTGCCTCGAGACGAGTAACCATACTTATAAGCTTGGTTCATTTTTGTTCCCAATTTGTTTATATAATCGTTAAGGTATCCGTCTCCAGTAAGGTAGCGATTCACCTCCCATTTCAGTCTTTCAGACTTTCTTACCCTCGTTTCTCTGTTTCATTATAACCGAGTGACCTCTTAGGCTTCTGTTCATGTAGTATCCTTTGCAACCTCCTGTTTTCTCTTATGTACATCTTATGTAAATTTTTTGTAGCTATAAGATCGATGGGGACTCACAAGAAGGACTGTATCGAACACTGTTCGAATAGAACTCACCACTAGAGGAGCTTATCTAAGATATTTCTCGCATATTTTTTGAAAAGTCTGGGTCGGTATTCTGTAGGGCGAAACGTTCAAACGTTTTCGTGTGCCCAAAGAAATTTGCTTGTGGAACATAGGGCGAATAATTTTTGCGCACAAAAACGTTTGATCGTTTCGGTTTACAGAATCTGACCCCAGAACTAGCTTTCCGTATTTTGTAACCTATAATTTTGTGCCGAAGGACATTCATACTCTCGGTTGCTTGTCAGATGTTGCTTTCGATAATTTTTGATGTTTTAGCGCATCAGGCTTGATCTCACATCAGCTACGGACAGATAGAATGAAATGCTTTCTTAAATCTTCATGACCTAACCTCTGGTCCTCTCATCTTTGGCATTAGTCGGCTCGACCCTATTTTAACATTCAAAGAGTTTTCGGTCACATATTTGACTTGCCGAGTTTGATATCGAACCTGACCTCCGGTAGCCGGATAACAGCAGCTGCCAACCTCCCTTTTACCTAATCGCGTCTTTACAACTTAAGGCCCCCAACCCACCTCGATGATTGTGGTGATATATTTACTTGTAATTTCGGTCTTTTCTGTTGCCTTTGACAGTCAATGGTCCTTCCAATGTTTCACGAGTCTCTTTAGACATTTTTTGGGCATCTTCAGTCCTTTGTGCAGTAGTCACTGTTGCGGTGAATGTTTGTAGCAAGTATGCACCTCCGAATCATCTTATAATACCATCGAAGGAAATATTTGAAGGATTGGCCTCTTAATGGTTTTTTTTTTTATTAAATTCCCATGCCCAGTTGGCTGACACTGTGACCTGAAAGATCTATTGTATCGAGGAATACTCTGTAAATGGGTTACTTCTTTGCTTCGCGTTTTATATGTTAACACTCCTGGGATAAGACCGACATCGTCTTTGATACTTTGAGGACCATAATAACTTATATTCTGGCCCAATTTTTTGACTATCGTTAGCTTTTGTTACATTTGTGAAAAATTAACTGAATTAAGTTCTCAAACTCGTATTTTTTGCCACCACTTGGAGCTCTGTCGTTTCGAAGATAATCGCCTGAAAAGTCCTTTAGGCCCTGGTTAAAAAAGACGCTCTCCTATTGTTTGTAACCTTAAAAAAATGTTAATATGATGGTCAAAAATTATCAACAGGAAGACCCATGGTGAACCGAAAGAGTATATACGTGTACCTCTGTCTTCCGCAGTTAAAACCGCTTCTAACCTCTATAGGTGCTAGCAAGAGCGTCCTACCGGGCATAGTGACTTCAATTCTGTTATTTTTGAGTGTTTTCTTATTTACGTTGTGCTGTTTGGCAGATGTGTCGCCTGCTTTAAGAACTGCGCCCCAAGTTCTTGGTTTGAGTTTTCTACCCGTGACTTTTAATTTTTTATTTTTATATCGTGTTAAAACTTCTCTGCAAGCATCGTGGATCGCTGTTCAAGCGGGGATGAAAGAGATTTAGTTCAAAGAGATATTTAGTACAAAAGAAAGAAAGTCGTAGTCGGTCCTAATAGTAAGTTTGAGGAAAGTTCGACGATTACCTTCAAGAGTTCTGCTAGTATCCCACCCGGCTTTGGGGGGCTTTGTTTTTTTTATAGACCTTGTAGCGGGTTTTGGCTTTTCCTCATTAATAGTTAAATACCGGCGTGCGTCAGAAAGAGTTTATCATCATTTCTTCCTAGTTCAGTGTTCGTCGGACTGATTGTTTACGCACCTTACTTAAAAGTATGTTACAATACAGTCCGTTGGGGCAGACTCAGAGCTCTCTTTTGCTTGTGTTAAATGTTCTTTTCAGCGTCTAAGTCACTTCCTCTCACTCAAGTTGAGATTTCTTAGGCCGAGTAATTATATGTAACAAAACAGCGTACCAGGCTTTATTTTTCAAACTGACACAACTGTAAATAAATGAACTTTTTCTCAAGAAATTATTTAACGATTTTCTTTAAAAAATTTGTAACTTATGTATATAGTGAATTTGCAACCTTTAAACTTTTAGTATTTTTATTTCCGAAACTTATTCTGGTGGCAAACTTCCATTGAATCCTCCGCGTGAGTTAAATGACGGCCTCCAAGGTTACAGACTTCAACAGGGTGTCTCAGTTACCACTCAAACAAATTTTATTTTATTTATCGACCCGAGGGAGTTGGTTGGTCTTTCCAGCACCTCCCCGATGAAAATAACGAACACCAAGTCTTCTGCGATTTTAACTCTTTGTAATAAATCTCTGTTAAATATTTATGAGCAGCGGATGCAATTTTATTCATTCCGTTTCGCAAACCCAGTGCCCAACTCCCACCGTCCGCACGAGAGCATATTCATCGAATGAGCTCCACTTTATAATTAATATTCTCCAGAAAAACATACAGAACTCTCATTAATATTCAACACCATATATGTCACTTGACGATGCACACATACTACATTCTCATTGATGAGGTTACTGCTGCTTGAAGTTGTGCACGGAATATGCGGAAACATTTCCTCGAGATTCCGTTCAAAATGGAAACCGCTGCCGCGTGATAGAAACCGAATAATTTGTCTGAAAAATAATCCACCGACATCTGTGCAAATAAACATGATACTCTTCCAGTCCCAGAAATTAATTTACCATAAAAATACACCACCCGCAAGCACCGATGGACTCAGTATCCATTGAATAACTGATCCTGGAGTTATTTTTCCAAATCCTGATTAGATTTTTAAAAAGTCCATAAAGGACGATAGGTGTGGTTGAATTTTTTGGCAATTCATACCGTTTACAAAGGCCAACCCACGCAGGACGACTGTATGAAAAATTCAATAAAATATTATGCGCTTTATATAATATGGCTTTGGTGAAATAATTTCCACGGAAAAAAAAAAACACCTGAACCGAACACAATTGCCACGTCGTCGAATGTTGCCATGGGATTGCGAGTCGTAAATATTGTGGTTTCTGTCGAACCCAATGAACCATGTAGCGATTCGGGACTTAATTGGCTGCTTTCGAAGAACCTAATCACAATTCATGGCCAAAACGGAGAAAGTCCTTCTTTGATGTGGTGTTTTTCGCACCACCTTTTCTACGTTGAATGGCAATTTAAGTAACAATTTAAGCCATGTGCGTTGTTTGTCTCTTTTTAGGCATCCATGGGGGAAGTGTTTTGTTTGAATTTTAGGGCAATTTTTTGACCAGTTTTAAGTTGGAATTACTACTAAATCACCAACAAGTTTGAAGGAAAATTCCCTTCTTTTACAATTTCATCCTGCAAATAGAAAGGAGCAAAATATTTGTTTGTTTTCCTCATGAGGGATGGCTGTGTCATGCGGGGTGCACCTTGTACCGGATCTGTCTACAGTGGAAAGAACTTTCCACTTTTTTGAGAAAGGTTGGCAAATATTACTCTATTTGCGTTCAACTGACTTTGGGGGGCTTTTTTACTTTTCCCAGTAGTTTAGCAGCAACAGTCGTTGGTTCAACGAGTCGGTGGTAATAAAAGGGTTTGCAAAACTTAACTGCAATGGATGTAGAATGGAGCGTGATTTTTTTTTTTTTTCAGAAGCTGTAGGTGTAGGGCGTTTAAATGCCTTTGCTTTTCTTTTCCTACTGCCGTAGAGCATTCGGTGTATTTCACACCCTAAGCTGTGGCACTATATCGGAGGGCAGTCCTTTGAATTTTCTCTTTTCTTTTGCTCTTTGTTGGTAGTCAGTCGGAGTATTTTTTCCATTCGTGAATGGCTTACAAAACGGGCAATTTCATTGCAGCTGGCAGTAACAATCGTGTCATTTGTCAAACCCCATTTCCTAAGCTCTGACTGGCTTAGAGCTCTGTGACCTGTTCTGCCATATAGTGAGTTTTGGGGATCTCCCTAGTGGATATGCTTTTAAGTCTTCGCGAAGTAGCGTTTCTTAGTACGGAAGAGAACATAATATATCCACCGTCCACCGATGCGATGCCGTCTTTCATGCAGAGACGACTTTCAGTGGCACTCACTGACACTTACTCTCTTTAAATGCTACCGAATCTTACGGAATCAGAGCCTTCTCTTAGGAAGCATAGGAACACGCTTGCATTAAATTCGGAAAGACGAGCGTTTTGGTCAGATATAAATTCAGTAAGTCTGTCACGTCCACTTTATACTACCTATGAAAGCAGAAGGTATTTCCCTGCCCTCTCTACCTTGTTCAATTGTACTCGTTTAATATTTGATTTATTATGAAAGACGACATTCTTTTTCACAGCTTTCAATTGCAAAGGGCGTACCTTAGTTTCGCAGCTTTTAATTGAGGTTCTTACTGCTGACGACAGTTCATTGGCTATTTTGTTTCCTGCAGCCACCCACCAGAGACTTACTTCATCTCTTTTGGATAGCTAGCCTCAGATTTATTGCCAATTAGGGTTTAAATAACCCCAGACGGGAGGGAGCTTAACCTCACTAAACTGTGTCTCAGATCACAGACACGTAGTATACTCTTCGCAGGTTGAACTTATTCATTCACAGGTTGGAGGTACCATTCCTCACAGAGCTTAGGTGTATGCTCTGACAGTTTCGAGCAACATGCTGCTCAGTTTAAAAGACACTGGAGTTTTTTCTATAGAGAAAGATTCTTTAGAGTTTCGTCAACAGATTCTGGCTCCTACTTTAGTGTCCGTTTCACATGCCTTATACCAATTTTTGACATCGGCATTTGTTGAGAGTGAGAGTTTTTGAAAGACCATGCTTTCCGGGTTAAACATTCCTGAAATAAAAAGTTATATTCGTAATTTGTACAGCCCTCGATCTTCGTTATCCTCTGGCTACGCAAGAGCTGGGCTGATTAACTAAATGATGCCCTAAATCAGTTTCCGTGCTTTAAAGAAGATGTCGGAGGACTTCAGACGAGGGGTAGACTGTTTCGGTCACCCGCCATCCACCCGAAGATAAATCGTCGAAAATCATACAGGAAGAAACAAATCCCTACTAGTATGTCCGGTCTAGATATTGCTCTGGACATTTTTCCCTCTCATCATGAAGGACCCATCAATAAGGTCTAAATGGGTCTTTTTAAACAGCCGCCTAACCTAACCTTACCTATCCTCTGACTATTGTTAGTGTTACCAAGTAATTTCAGAATTCTCTCTGTGGCTTACGCCGCTCCAACGTTTGGCTTACACTGCTCCAACGTTTGTGACTAAAGTTGTCGCCTTTTTACCGATTTTTAGGAGCACAGCATTTTCTACAAAACAAAAATCGATGGTAGGTTGTCCTGGCGCAGTATGAAAAGCATACTTGCCAGCATATTTAACCCCAGCTCGATGGAGACTTTGTCCACACATTTTTGAATGCCTCTTAAAAAATGCTAAAAATGCCCTTGAACCTCTTCTAACAGTAAAGATGAAATCGGAACTTGGCTTGAAAAAATAAAGATCTGCAAAATTTTGTGAAACCTAAGCTGGAAATTGATTTTCTAATGTGACTTTTCTAGAATCTCTTACTAAATAAAAACAGGGCTGCAGATCAGCCTTGGCTAGGCCGTGCATTAGTCGCCAAGTCGACGACTAGCAATTCATTACGAAAGACTAATTGTACCACCGATGCACCATCTACAAGCTTCCTCCCCAAAAGGACTAAGGATTCTCTTCACCCATACAAAACAAGCAAAAGTTGTTTAGCACTTCCATTGAAATTAAAAATCATAAGCAGCAGAAGGCAAAGTTTTGAACTCGCAAAATCAATAAATATCTGAACAAGTGTGTCTCGCTATACTTTCCGTCTTATTCCTGAAAGTATAGCTGTCGTCTGTTTTTTCACAATCAACTTACAACAATTTACTGTAATAATTTACTTTAAAAGAACTTTTATCTAAGAGTAAAATAAAAGTTTCCTGCGACGCAGTCATGCACATGTTTCATTTACATATCAAAAGTTTCTGACGGTTGTAACCTCCCATTAACAAAATATCTCCCCAATTACCCCCCCTATAGTCAAAATTCCCAAAAATCATTCCTGCAACTCACAGTTTTGTTCCTTTCTTTGCACTTGTGCAACCGGAATGAGAACTCTTTCCAACTGCCATAAGCGACAAAGTTTCCCACAGACTTTAAGTACCTTTAGCGAAACGAGTCCTCACCTATTACGTTAAATCACCCAATACCTTGTACACTGCTGGCATCTCGTTCTCCTATCCTGATGAATATTGCAAAAATAAATATAAAGTAATTAAAATCCCCTTTGGCAAGTTTTTCCAATTTCTGCCTGCGAAACATTTTTTTTTTGGTAATAAAGTTTATATTTTCCGAAAATATTAAAGTGCTTGTGATTTTTAATTTCGATTTGCGAAATGGGATTTTCCTGGCGGGTCTGCGATTCGCTTAGCTCCGCAAAAGGGACATGGAATCACGCACAATTATGACTCAGAGCCAGAGGTCACAACCAACAACTGTTTTGTTGATGTGGCAAAGATTAATCTCTTTCAATGCCAACTGAAAGTGTTGAGTTGGTTTGATTTTTTTTTTGCTGTGAGATTTATGAAATCTTAATAAATTGCTAGAAGAATCAATTGAAATTCATATTTTGCTGACTGTTGCTGGGCACGAATGGACTTTGCTATTTTGTGACAGGTACAGTGATTTATGCCATCCAAAAGAAGGCCCAGTGAAAAACTTCGGGACAGAACCAGTCCACTGTTGTTTTTCTGAGAAATATTGCTCGAGATTTACACCAAACTCTTGGGTGAAATTTCCCTTCCCATCGACTTAGGAAAAAAAACCTACCTAGCAATATTTAAAGCTAGCCAGCGTTGCCACTTTGCTGCAATGGCAGTCGATTTTTTTTTATTTAAATCTTCTGTCAAAATAATAAGTCCCACGCATTTTTTGTAGTACGATTGCATGCACCTCTAGAATGTATCCCTTTTAGCAGAAACCAGCAACAAAATTAATAAATTAATGAAATTTTCTGTTTAATTTTAATAAAATTAATTTTTTAATTTTTTATTGCTCAAGTTATTTATCTTGGTTTTGTTTAGAAAAAAAAATGCAATCCACTGCAGAATCTTCTGCATAAAAACAGTCATAAAGGGAACGCTGCGGTGCTCATCAAAAAAGGAAACCCCCTTTATAAGGCGTTGGAAAACCGCGGTCGACTGTAACGCTCCCGATCCTATTTACAAAATGTTGTTATCTCCGAAATAAGCAGGTAGAGGGAGTTGATTTTATTTATTATATTATTTAAGACTGCCTTGAGTAAAGTATTTGGCTACAGCTTCTAACCCCTTGATCTTGACTGTTTAAGGTTTATAACCACAGTTGTTCAGAAGACCTAAGGTCAGACTCTGTAAGGCGAAACGATCCAATTTTTTCGTGCGCACGAATGATTTGCCCTATGTTGCACAAGCAAATTTGTTCGTGCACACGAAAACATTTGATCGTTTCGCCTAACAGAACCTGGCCCCTGATTTGTGAATTTTATAAAAATGTCCAACTTAAAATACGAAACATATGTCACTCGTGGTGTCCCACAAGGAAGTCATATTGGTCCACTCTTTTTGCACAATTTATATCTTAGCACACTACGAGTACAATATCTTCCAATGTTTGCAGAAGACTTTGAAAAGTTGATTTCTGCCAAAAGGTCTTATTAAATGCTAGTAAGCAGAAACGTTTCCTTAGGTCTTTAAAATCTAGTAGCAAAGTCTCTTATACGACAGCTTGTAGTAGTCAGCCTGTTCCGCTTTGGCAATGGATCGTGTTTACCTCAAAATTTGTCAGAGCTTCCCATCAGTGGCAGACAAATAGCTTAGAGATCCAAAAGCCCGATAACTGGATTTAAAGTTTCTAAAGTTTGTAGGTAGAAGCTTGCAGTAGTCTAAACAGATCTAAAGTGATGGTCACCTCTAGAACTCTGAATGACAGTAAAGTCCGATTAAACAAGGTGGAAAATTTCAACTATCACAGAAGCTTATTCACTAGCAATTCTTGATTTTCCTGAGAGACTTAGACTATTTGAGGCAGATAGATCAACCTGTTACCTCGAGGACTTAGCTTGCTGCCAAAGCTTCAATTTTATGTCTGTTCCAACTTTCCAAAAGAACCGTAAGAATCAGGTGCCGAAATGAAATTACTTCTTAACATTGCTAGGATAAGTCGCTTAGAACGCTTAGAACGTAAAAGGATCGCCAGAGGTCGTGTGTGAGGTACCCAATGTCGTTGATCCACTTCTCTAAATGAAGCGATCCATACTTCGATGGTTTGGTCACTTTGAACGCATCTCTCCAACTTGAATTGCATGTCATTACTTTTAAACTATGATCTCGGCCATATAACCCCCTCAGATGAGTCGAAAAAGCGCATAAAGCTCTATCTGGTAGCCTTATTTTTGGGAAGTGTTTCGAACAGCTGCAACTGTGTTTGCGCAAGTCTATACTTATGGTAAAATGTTGAACGTAAGACTCGAGTTTCTGAAATGGCAAATCGAAGCGAGCATAAATCTGCTAAAGGCTGTCCAATTGGTTGTCTACGCAAGAAGTGCTGCCAACTTGAAACAATAACCTCTAAAAAATGTCATTTCGAGCATTTTTTTGAGCAACTAGGAGCTGTGTGCCGTTATTCTAAACTAATAGTAAAATGGCAAATCAAAGCGAGCACAAATCTCCTAAAAGCTATCCAATTGGCTGTGTACGGAAAAAGTGCTGCCAACTCTACATAGCTGCCTTTTGCATACATAGCTTCCGATTCTAATTTTCGAATAATTTTTGCGAGCTGCTACAGGTCGTCTATCTTAAGTATATACTAATAGAAAAAAGCCAAATCAAAGTGAAGCCAAATCAGCTACCAAAATAGTTGTCAGTACAAAAATTGTTGACAATTCGAAAAACTAACCTCGAAAAAAACTCCCTTTACTTTTGGTTTATAATTTTCCACTATTTTTTTTAGCTGCTAATACTAAGTCCATGCATGTGGTCAAATGGCAAACAAAACTGTGAATAAATCATCTATCAGTTGTCAAACAAGCCGTCGCCAGAAAGAGTGATGCCAACTCGAAAAATAAACAATAAAAAAAAAAACAGTAGTCGATTTTAAAGTGATTACTTTTAGCAGCGGTTCCAAGTTAGTACTTGCAGAACGATACGATAGCATATCCTTGGACCTCAACATGTTGTTCTTCCATACCCGTTTATCAGCAGGACGGTCCTCAAGACTGTAACCAAGATAAACCCTCAAACTAAATCATATAGGCCATTTAATGACCACTCCCGAATGCACATGATAAACAGTGATATATCGGCAATCAGTCCTTGTAACATATTGCGGTAACACTCCACATCCTGTTCTTTAAAAAAGACACATCCCCTGCTCAGATTCAAGGTCGCACATCGCACATAAAAGACACCGACTCTCCGCATTTTCAGTACTCCCAAACCCATCATATTAACAGCCCTAATTCGGCCTACATACCCACTCAGGATAACACAGGCCCCATTTAAATCTGTTTCGATTTGAGAAAAACAAACCGCACCTCACCCAACACATGAATTTATTACCCACCATTAACGTCCTTACAATAAAAGAAAATCTTTTCCAGCAAATTTGATTAGCATAATGTGCCGTTAACTCCACCCAAAGGGCTCGATTTCACTACCCCAAAAACCGAAATCAAATCACTTCAGGTGCAATCTTCCACAAAGGTGAGCGTAATAAAGTTTCATTCCAGGACCAACATAGAACCGACATACTGCACCCGACGACCTTTCACCCCACCAAATGTCATTTACTCGTTTGCACAGCTTAAAGTGTCGGATTAAAATTGCGTTTAAACGCGTTAATTAACTGCCTGCAAAGATAAACAAATGACGGCGCACAACTCAAACATAAGGAGTCTCGCCAGCGCGAGCAATTATGAACATTGTCGCTGCCATGGTGCGTCCCTTGTTTTTTGTTTTTAGACTTTCGAGTGTTGATCTCAAATTATGCGTGCGTGGGACTCAAGGCCCCAAATAATGGTAATCGCAATCCATGGGCCGCATCACGAATTTCAATTTTTGCTGCATGGAATGGAATTTTTTTGTTTATGTTGTGTTTGTGCAGGTGGAAGTTTTGTGTTCGCTAAAAGGGCTACACCCCAAGTGACCATTCAAAAGCAGTCGCACGACAAATGTCCTTTAAGTGGACGGCAGTCAGTTCGGGTGTGATGATTCAAGGTACAGCATGGGGAAGGTCGTCGGGTTTAATCTCTATAACACCCGGACAACTTCACTTTAATCCGGGAGGGCTTCTCGGGACACAAATAAACATGATGAAGATTAATTGCGAGAGACGTGTTAGTGGCAGGACAATTGTTTTTTTTTTTTTTTTTGCTGCTCTGACAGTTTGGTAATTCCCCCGGGTCCAAGGTGTGATAAGGAATGAATTACTTTTTCTCGATTTGATTTTCTTAATGCGGTGCGCGGCCTAAGTTTTGTTGCTCTCTCTTTGTATTTCGTTTGCTGTACTAATTTCGATAGAGTTGGCGTCCTTTTAATGGATTCTGGTACCTGCCGAAATTAATTACGTAATCGGAATGAAAGCGAGTTCATTTGCAGGCGATTTCTCGGAAGTCTCCATTATTCTAGTGACATTTCCGGACCATAATCTGTCTCAGTGAATCGCAGGGGATTATTTCTATAGGTGGACAAAAAATGTCCGACCAAATGCAGAGTTTGTGCGAAATAGTTGGAAGGGGTGTGCCACCCTTGAATGTGCTCCAACCAGCCTGTCTCAATTAAAAGGGAATTTTGAAATGTTCCATGTTCCATCTGCTCATAATTTAATCTGCTTCTGCAGCGAAATGAATAAATCTTCAAAAGTTTATTTCTCTCCATGCTAACTATAACCGTCTTGGAGGAAACTTTTGAGAACTATGGTTTGTAGCGCATGTTATCATACCAACACAGAAACAGAAACAGGAACTTATAACCACAAAATGTTGAAGGGTGCACTGAGCCATTTCAAGTGACTATGGCACACCAGACCAACATCAGCTTCTTTCGCTTGAGCGGTTGTTGGAGGACTTCGCCCCAAAGAAAGTTAGAACAGATCGACTGATTTACATTGATGGTGATTGTGGTCTCACAAGAGAATTAAAGTTTGTTTCCTTACAGCAGTTGTGTATTAGCATTTTCGGCAGGAGACTGGTTGCGACTTAAATGATGTTCCAGCGGTCTTTTGAAGTGGCACAATATTTGCGGTGTAGATTTTAGTTTTCTTATCGAGTTTTCTGATGGGGTCCTTTGGATATTTAGAAAAGTGTAGGCTTTCGTTTTCTTTTTTGTTCCTCATGACGGCGTCTTCGGAGTCGTTGCCAGATTTGGGCTTATGTAGCTTGGCTTTATGCCACGGCACCTTCGAAATCTTCTTGGAGCTATTTCTGTAAGTTGCTTGGAAAATACCATTTAGGTAGCTCCGCAGTGAGAAGACTAAATTGACTCATTGCGAGCTCTATTAGAACTGACCTGCAGTCCCGTACCCTGTGCCAAACGTCACCGTAAGTTGCTTGGAAAATACCATTTAGGTAGCTCCGCAGTGAGAAGACTGAATTGACTCATTGCGAGCTCTAGTAGAACTGACCTGCAGTCCCGTACCCTGTGCCAAACGTCCCCGTAAGTTGCTTAAAAAATACCATTTAGGTAGCTCCGCAGTGAGAAGACTGAATTGACTGATTGCAAGTTCTAGTAGAACTGACCTGCAGTCCCGTACCCTGTGCCAAACGTCCCCGTAAGTTGCTTAGAAAATACCATTTAGGTAGCTCCGCAGTGAGAAGACTGAATTGACTCATTGCGAGCTCTAGTAGAACTGACCTGCAGTCCCGTACCCTGTGCCAAACGTCCCCGTAAGTTTCTTAAAAAATGCAATTTAGGTAGCTGCGCAGTGAGAAGACTGAATTGACTCATTGCGAGCTCTATTAGAACTGACCTGCAGTCCCGTACCCTGTGCCAAACGTCCCCGTAAGTTGCTTAGAAAATACCATTTGGGTAGCTCCGCAGTGAGAAGACTGAATTGACTCATTGCGAGCTCTAGTAGAACTGACCTGCAGTCCCGTACCCTGTGCCAAACGTCCCCGTAAGTTGCTTAGAAAATACCATTTAGGTAGCTCCGCAGTAAAAGGACTGAAATGACTGATTGCAAGTTCTCCTAGAACTGATCCCGCACCCTATGTTGCTCAAATATAAATGCATAAATCGAAATTAGTCTCATTGTCATATGTGATGAGATGGATCTGTTGCTTAACGAAAAGCATGTTGGGAACCACAAGGACGCCTGAAGAATGCTTGCGTTTTCATTTTATATAATCAAACCATCCCAATTCAATGTCTGCTTCTTTTTTTTTGAAGCCATTTCGAGTATAATTTCTATTGATTTGGATCTTGTCATTGAGCTTCCGCACACGAGATTATTTCTGTAATTCTTCGTGTGCGGAAGCCCATTCTATCCTATGTTGGTACATCCACCCACCTAATTTAAATACAATTTTTTTGTAATTCATTTAATTTGAGAAATCCACCATATTCCAATTTGAATGCACGTGCCTCCTGACAACTGTCAGCTCTGTTCGTTCAGGGTCTTCTGTCAGTTAGAGACACCCGAAAAAAAATACTACCATCCTTTTCATATTTAAATTTCAATTGCCTACCTAACCTACTTCTTGTACTTTTTCTGAGAAACACAAAACAGCCGAACTGACATATCCCGAATTGCCAATTCAATTGAAACGTTTTGAAACGTGATTTCAGTCTCGATTTTACAAGAAACAAATAGATAAATCAATGCTTCGGTAAAAATATCCAACTGTCGCACAAGTCTTCTATTACATCGGCGAATTTGATTACCCATCTCAAAATGAATACGGGAAACTGAGTTATCTGTTGAGATTGATAGAAGTATCTTCCTTTTTTTTTTGTTGGGGAATTGATGACAATTTCTTTAAAATCGTTTCGGTAGTGTCTTCCTAAGATAGTAAGTCACGTCAAGTGATAAATAAATTTCGCGAATCTATCCATCGGAAGTTTGCCGGTGTCAGTGAACCACAAACTGACTTTTGAATTGTTTGCGTCTGGGTTTGGGCAAGTCTTCGAACTTGGCACGTTCCCTTTGCTATCCGAAAGGGAACATGTGCCTTGGAATCGATTTGATTGACTCTGCAAACAACTGCGTTAGAGGGTGTGGGTACTCCAAATCCCTGTAGAAAAACTTGCATCTGTTAAAAGTTTGCCGCACCTGAGGCAGGAAATTCAACTTTTCCATTGACGCAAAGTAGGGAAAATGTGCATGCACCCGGAATACCATTTTGTCTAAAAATAACTCGAGAGTAAACTGGAAAAAAAATTGACCGCCATGCGTGGGGGTGTTGAATGCACTTGCACTTGTACGCAAAGCTGTGAACTTCAGTCTAAGTGCAGACACCCTCGGTCGAAAGAAAACTCCGCGAGAGGGCCGGTTAATTTTTCATTGGATAAATATGTAAACAGTCCAGTCACCGAATTGATATTTACGCAGTCGTGTGTGCTGTAGGTGTTCTGTGTAAATAACTACAATTTACGTTCGACTTTAGCAGTCGAACTGGTGGGTGAAGTGTGTACCTAAGTTGGTGGACATTATTTGTTTATGCGAACTAATGGGACAAAATCGCGTGGGTGATCAATGAAAGTTTTTCTGTACAAAATCACTGTGGGTTCTAAACCTGAGATATGACTTCATTTAAACGACCTCTCACCAGTACAGTCAGTTACGGTCTATGTGCTCAATCAATATTGTGCCTGAAGCCGAATTGTTTGGGTCGACCCCCAAAAAAACCACAACGACATTGAGCCCCGACTCCGCTGTAAAGATATTTGTTCGCAAAATATCGTTTTAAATATTGTATGAGAGCTCAATCGGTTCTTAAACTCCCAAGCTAATAACCACGGACTTTTTTTATATCCTGTGATGTTCTTTTTGCCGGAAGGTAGGTTATAACTTGTCAGGTCTGGGGTCTTTCTCGGCTTTGAATAAGGTCACAATTTGTATCATTCCGTGAACACTTACAACAACGACTTAAAATCAGCGGAACAACTTTTTTATCGCTTTAAATACTGCAGTCGTGGTTCCAACAGGTGAGGGAACAGAAAGCAGTCTAAGGGTGGACATTGTACAGAGTGGGCCAAAAGAAGTCATCCGAAAATGCCATAAAACGAGCCCGTATGGCAATCAATTGTGACGGCGCCCATTTGGCCGATATGATCTTCTCGACTTGACAAATAAAATTCAAAAGGTTCAGATAAACATAAATAAACAACAGAGTCGAAGTTTCTCATTTAGAAAAAAAATTAAAGCCAAACATTATCGGATGACTTCTTTTGGCCCACCTTGTACCTGCGTCAGGAAAAAAAAGCAGCTCAACTTAGTGATAAAAAACAGAATGCGGCCTCAGGAAAAAGGTGGTCCGGAGGTACGTCTCTCAGATTATCCTTTCCCCATTGATCCAATAGATCTTTCAGGTCGCAGTGTCAGCCAACTGGGCATGGGATTTTACAAAAAAAAGGTCTAAGGGTAGGTTGATAGGTTAAGGTGACTTTTTAAGCGTAGTTTTTTTTTTAATTTGAATAAAACACTCAAATTTTGCATCAAATATTCAAATTTTTTATTGTAATCGATAAATAGGCCTTTCCCATTTACGTTTTGAAGACAACTTCATGTAAATGTTGTCCGCGGTTCCGTTTCAAATGGTCCATTCGGAAGGTCCAATTTTGCGTCACTTTTTCGAGCATTTCGGCCTGTATTCCTCGAATTACGCGTGTCTTGTTATCCTGTAAGGCTTCAATCGGGTTCGGCTTGTCCACATAGACTAACGACTTTACAAAACCCCACAAGAAATAATCAAGAGGCGTTAAATCGCATGATCTTGGCGCCCAACTCACAGGGCCATTTCGAGAGATAAGCTGCTCGACAAATTCATCCTTCAACATTGCCATTGTTTCACGAGCTGTGTGGCATGAGGCACCGTCTTGATGAAACCACATGTCAACCAAGTTCAACTCAGCCAACTGGGGTAAAAAAAAGTCGCGTATCATGGCTTGACGTTTCTTCCACTGTGCACATTTTTCACAGAGCACGAATTTTTATAGAAAATTTCAATAATTTGCAATCGTTGCTCGTTTGTAAGTCTTTCTATTATTAAATGGCAGAGTATACTGAAAACTTTTCACTTAGACAGATGACGTTTGGACGCCATTGCTAACCAGTGCTGCCAACTTGAAAAACTTAACTCTTAAAAAAACACCGTCTACATTGCCAAACAAGCGGTGATTGGGATTGGGTGAACTCAGTCCCCGATTTAAAAATACTGCTTGAATCAATCGTAATCAATAAGGATGCAGAAAGTCCTTTTGGAAAACAGATTATCTCCGATACCCACTCACAATCGGGGACTATTGACGTTTTTATCTAAAAATGAGTGTGACTTCTAAAGGCGAAAAAAACTCTCTTTATAGTCCTATTTTGGGTCTCTATAACAAACTACATTCGGCGGTTTAAATTGGGTATGCCGAAGGGCGGACGTTCTGCTGTGTACCACGGTTTCAACTAAAAACATTGCTTATCCCAATCATCTGCGCAAAGTCTTGGAATATTATTTTAAGCGAACTTTCCTTGCTAGCAGACGTTCCATTTGCATCAGCATATGCTGTGCAAATTCGCCTGCAAACTTTAGCAACATTTTCAAAGCAAAAACCGGTCCATATCGCCACAGAACTTGTAATGACCGATAAAGTTTCGTGCGACTCTGATTTGAACATTTTTTGACATCATTTTGGCAGAAATGAAAAATCAATGAACTACGAACGATGTCGCGCATACATCCCCCGGTCAGTGTAATTTTTGACGACTTTTCCAATCTAGCGAGTCCTTATTTCAACAACAATTCGAATCGTTCCTCATTTACCAGCATAGGCAAGTCCAGCTTTATGTGCGACAAAAACATTGCCAAACTAGTCAAATTAAATCTCACAGTCAGTCCGTCACACTGGTTGACTGTTCTATTCATAACAGCGATTGCGAATTATTCGTAATTTCGAGCATAGGACGTAGAATCACTTTTCCACTTACTTCAACCTATTTTCACCTTCAATGTGGACAAGAATAGCCGGTGGGCACCAGAAAACTTCTCCCAATAATATTTTCAGTACCGCACTAGGTCCCGCAGTTATACGCATTTCTACCGCAATAAAAACACCATCAAAGTAAAACTTCCAGCAGATGTGCCTAAGGCTCCTGAAACGAGCGCATTATATCCGCACATCCCCATTATCATCATCACGTCCTGAATATTAGTAGCTTTGTTTTGCCTTCTCATTGTGGGTTTATTTGTGTGCGTCTATGTCCTGTCGCCAGAATACTTTGCCCATCCGATGGCCATCTATCAAAAGAATTTTAATGCTCCCCTCTCAGTGATAAATCACTAAGCCTTTCGTCATCACAATAAAAAAAAATATTTATAAAAACGGTTCGTGAATACCATTACACACTAATATCAGTTTACGACCATTAAAGTCTCAAAATAGTCCCCACTGAGGAGGCCATCTGCAACCTTTGAAAAAAAAAAAAAAAAAAAAACCCGCAAGATATCAAATAACCTGCCCCTCTGTCGCGCATAAATTTTATTTTTAACTTTTTTTTTACACAGCTTTCTTTAAAGATATCAACGTGTTCATAATCATTATCTTGTATCCTAGTTCTCTTGTTCGCATTGGCTGTTTCCTTGCGAAAGTTTTATCCCAGACAAAGGACAATTATTGCCGCGCCGAGGGCGACTGTTAAAGGCTACTGATTCTTGGATAAATAATTACTTTAAACTCGTTGATTAATGTGGAAAGTTTATTTAGAGACTGCCGCACACGAGTGAATTGTGAATTAGGCGTTACATCCTTTTAAATGGCGGAAGTTTCTTTTAATTTTTGTCAATCTGCAGCGATTCACTTTGAGGGGGCTTTCAATTGATAGATACATTTTGGGATGGAACTCGATTGAGTGAAAATATCCTATTTCAGTTTCATACTGCCTTAAAGGGAAATCCTTGACGAAAATCCCCTTGGAGATCAATTTCAGACTTGATATCGAAAGATTTTCTCATTAGAAGGGGGAGCTTTCCGCAGATTAACAAATAAGCTGATTGAATATTTTTTTGTTTTGTGCTTTAAAAAAATGTCAATCTTTTATGGATTAGTCAAAGTTTTTGTCTTCACTAGGTGATGGCTTGCTGTAGATTTATGTAGGACATTGATTTTGTTACTTTACTGTCTTTGCATTTAAAGGGGGGGAGAAAAAGCGTTTTCTTTACAAAAGAGATGGCAAATTTTAGGGACGGAGAAGTCCCATTCAAATAAATAAATAGGTGGCGCAACAGTTTCGTAAGGACCCTAGACCAAGGCCTTCACAATCATTTGTCTTGTGTGAGTTTTTTAAATTTTTCGGACGTGTGGAAGGGATCTGAAATTGTATGCCGAGTCCAAACGGGTAATTGGGAAGCTCTTTCATCACAGTTGTTATACTTTCGGATATTTGTCAGACCTCAAGATGGAATTCGTTTTTTTTTTTGTCGTTGGTCGCACCAGGGACCCCTCGCTTAGTAGTCCAACACACTAACCATTTACTTATAAAAAGGTGGACCAAGTTACGTATTTTCTTAGGCATCACATAATAAGCCAACTGCCTCCAGTTCGACACTTCAAGTTGTGTGAGGCTTTAGCTAGCATTTTGTGAACAAACTGCCTTTGTAATCTATAAATAAAATGACGTGGAATCAGTCGAAACTTGGCTTCAGTGCAAATTGGTCAGTCAGAAGTTGGCTGTGTCACCCTGTGCTTTTTTCGTTTTTTTTTTTTTGTTTTCTTCTATATTTTGTATTTTTGTATTTTGTAAAGGGTTTTCCAATAAGAGGTGTTATTGTGAATGACCCGCTATTTCGCTAGCTGTCACTTTTGAAGTTTTTATTCTTTGACATTTGACAAGTAGAAACTACGCCATTACTAAAAATGGAACGATACACGCTTCAACAACGCATTGAAATTATTAAAATTCACTACAAAAATGGCGAAAAAACGTCGTGTCTTTGCTGATTGGGTCCTTGAAATGCATGAAAATTATCCGGAATTCCATCGAGAAATCATATTGACTGATGAGGCCCATTTCTTCCTCGGTGGCTACGTCAACAAGCAAAGCAAGAGTTATTGTTGAGAAGCCTCTCCATCCTCAACGTGAGGCTATCGAGGACATAGGGCAACCACTTTGCGATTTGGTTATGGAAAATTTCATGAAAAGGATATGGTCCGTGCTCATGGTGGCCATTTGGCTGATGTTGTTTTTCATTATTAACGGCATACCTTCCTCTTTATTATGAAATAAACATCCGATCATTTATCTCAAAAAATTGGATTTTTTCTTTGAATACCAAAATAACACCTCTTATTGGAAAACCCTTTATTACGAGTTATGACTTAAGGTACCTTAAAAAAAATGTTTTTATCAATTGGCGAAGACTCTCTGAAAATCACCCATACCTCGAAATTGCTTCTTGAATAAGTGAATGGTTGGCTTGTGATAGTTGAGTAAAAATAAATTATTTCTAAAGAAAAAAACAGTCAAAATCGCCCTCTGGCGTAGATATTTCATTGAAAGTCACTGCTAACGCTCTCCAACCTTTTTAGGGAAACCAGTTCAAAAAAATTAAAGGACCAAAAAGTGAATTTTTCTGGCCCAAAGAGGTATGTAGACTTGTAGAGTTGCAGGCGAACTTCTGACCAATATCCGAGAGTAAAACCGTCCGTAGAAGCTTCTCAATTCAGCCGTTCAAGCTTAGCATAAAAGTGTAGGTCCCCTTGAAAAAAATTAAAAACTTACTTAAACGAAAGGTGGTTGTCCATGTAAGTATAAAATAACCAGACCAAGGATTTTAAAAGGTTCAATAATTTTTTTCCCCAACCCAACAAAATTCATTTAAAAAAAAGAAAAATTAAAAATTTAAACATACGTTAAAAAAACTACTTTTCTAAATTAATAAATTTATAACAAATTTAATAAATGATTAACTATGACTCAAGTGTTTAGTGGTTAAATAAATAAAATAGGAAAAGAAATGTAACGTAGTAAAAATGCAAAAAACTTTTCTCTTTAGTGTACCAACATTTTATCTTTTGTCCGCCATTTTTATGTAACTCACGGCGAACTGTCACTTTTGCCTTTTTTCCTTTTTTCTTCAGTTTTCACCTTTTTTTTGTGTTAAATAATATTAAGCAAATATAGAAAAGAGTAATACAAAAGCCAGCAAATAAAGAAAAGAATAATACTAAACATACATTAAAAACACTACAGTTAAATAAATAAAATAAAAGCAAGTCCTTCATCTTTTTTTACTAACAATAGGAAAATTCTGTTTCTTTTATATTCCCAAGTTTGTCAAGTCTATTTTGCGATAAAAATAAGTCGCAAGCAATCATCGATTGCCCTTTAAGTCTTGTATCAACCGAATCTTGTAACTCTGTGAGCTAAGATCTAAACCCAAAATTTATAAATACATATAGCAAAACTCTAACTATTGTCTTTTAGTTTGTGATACACTGGTTGGGAATCTTGCTGAATGGACAAAAATTAGGTGTAAGTTCTGTACCTAAATTGAAGCGAAGTTAGGTTGCGCTGTAGCCGAAGTAGGGCTTTGATAATTCGCATCCTCGCGGTTATTCAAGATATAATTTCCTTAAGTCAATTTAAATATTTGCTATGACAAGTCGTGTTAAATTGCCAGAACTCAGCGAATAGTCTTGTAGATTTGTTTGGGATATCCAAACCGTTTGGCCGTTCATCCCTAGATGCTGTCAAATAATTTAAGTGAATATTTTACAGCGAAGCTGCATTAATGCCGGAAATATTCGAACCCCTAATCGCATAACCTTTCAGTCAATTATCCTAAAGAGTTTTAAGCGTCCATGCGTTGCTTACGTACCAGCAGCGAATTTCTGTAAACTTGTCAAAAATTGATCGGTTGTAGCGAGTGGATTCCATGTTCGCAATTTTTGTAGTAGACGCCACTTAAGTATTCAAACATCTGGTGACTTTTCATGTCTTTAAATTTGACCACTAAATAGATTAAGTCCGACAAACCCTTGTCATTTTTAAATAAAATGTTCAAAACTTTGAAGTGTCCCTCTGGATATCGTGTCGTGGTAAAGTGTTTATAATGCTTACTGACATGAGGAAGAAAATATATTGTCAATATTGACAGCTTATTGTGTCGTTTGTCGATCGGAATATCTTTATTCCGCACATGCAATCAGTCAGTCTCTCCTTCGCTTGCTTTCGCGATTTCATTGATTTTTCGAAAAGAAAAGCAAAAGGCCCTAAACTCGAACCCTACGGTACCCCATTTTACACCCAAATATTTGATATTTAAGAACTTTCTCAGTAAATTCTGTACTTTCTGCTTCAACAGACAAAAGAAAAGCAAAAGGCCCTAAACTCGAACCCTGCGGTACCCCATTTTACACCCAGATACTTGATTTTTTAAGAACTTTCTCAGTAAATTCTGTACTTTCTGCTTCAACAGACAAAAGAAAAGCAAAAGGCCCTAAACTCGAACCCTGCGGTACCCCATTTTACACCCATAAATTTTACTTTTTAAAAACTTTGTTGGTAAATTCTGTACTTTCTGCTTCAACAGCCGAGACAGCTTATATTCGACACACAGAAAATTGCACACCACGCCTCAGAACTGCGTATGAAGCATCCCCCATCCAAATCTTTTTGGTAAACACTTTTGCCATACCTACTCAGTTATGTTGTGTAAATTTTTCGATGGCAATATTTCCACGACGAGACATTTTATTCCCTCTCCGACATTATA
Organism: Cheilosia impressa; assembly: GCA_948293265.1. NCBI lineage: Eukaryota > Metazoa > Arthropoda > Insecta > Diptera > Syrphidae > Cheilosia > Cheilosia impressa. Next base: position 50,750,477 of record OX411884.1, on the reverse strand, counting down.
TAGAAATAAATCACCCCTCACACCAAAAAAGTGTCGTCTCTGCTATAAATTCGCCATCTTCCAAGTGGAATGTTTGCCGTAAACAAAAACCAAGCTAATACGATTACAAATGGACCACAATCTGTTATTATAATCGTAACCGCAGTTCGGCGAACAAATCTCTTCCTTTCAAAGAAAAGAAAAAAATACAAACCCTCCGACAAAAGTCCGCTTCCTCACAACGTTATCCTTGATGCAAACAACAGGAAAAAAGAAAGAAAACCTTTTATATCTCTCAAGAACATCTTTTTATGTCACTCTGCACGGCAAATATAGTATTACCGTGATCTTCGCCCTTCCAATTGTTCTGTTATCTGTTCCCTTTGATCGGATCAATTCGCCCTTGACTCTGCACCTTTTTCCAAAAAAAAAAAAAAAAAAATACCCAAATCATATAAATTCTGATCATCCGCTGATGGACGTACAAAGATTGGATTTTTTTTTTGTTGGCTTGTGTAAACAAATTTCCTGCTGTGACTAACGACACCACACATTCAGCGTGTGCACCACTTTTAGGTCGCACGGTATACACTGTATAAATAAATTCCCAGACTTTGACTCGGCCAATGTTTAAACATTTCAAATCTAAACAAAGCTGTTTTAGATTTTTCCACTTAAACGTATATTTTCTCGTTTTCTCTTGCAACCTGTATGTGTGCCGCCCAACGAATTTGGGCCCGCAAGGATTATTTGCAATCATTTGCGCAAAGTCTGCCGGTGTATACCCGCTCAGGTATTTCTTAGCAATTTTGAATGGAATTTCCATGTAACGCGCGCTGAAATATGGCCAAATAAATTCGGGCTCCTCGCGAGTGTATCCGCAAGAAGGGACTTCAATCGAATCGATATAAATATTTTCAGTAAACGTTTCGTCTGAAGACAGGGACAGGAGTTACATTTCCCAGTGTGTGCGATGAAAAAATATATCTAAAAACGGAGAGATAACACATTCCCAGTGTCCCTAAGGGCAGTCACATATCCCTCCAATTACCGCGTGTGTACGGTTTATTTGTCTGCAGAGGGGTTGAATGGATGCTAAGAATTTACATCTGGATGATTTATTTCCGTTCACATGGCCAGTGTAGCACAAGCAAATCTTGTCCAAATAAACAAAGTGGGGCAAACCCACATGTACAATGTCAGCAGCAGCTCCTCTGTGAACTACGTGTGAATTGAATTCGTTATTTCCGCACGTGTAAATTGGGTGCTCGCCTTTTGTTGTGTCTCACGGAGTCACTGGCATTTTCCAGCACACAGTCAAGGATCTCCTAACTCTGCATTATCAGGTGAAAGTGAAAGCATGTAAGTGGCTCATATATACCCCGTCCATTAGCATCCGCCCTTAACAGCAGCGCGTGCTTTTAATTCATTAGCCGGGGCGCACACTTTTGCATATATCTGAAATGTATTTTTAAATATAAAATATCGGCCTGGAAACGGGCGCCCTTCTGCATTCCCAATAAGAACTTTTTAAAGACATTAGATAGCGTTACATACTCTGATATGGTAGCATTTCGATTTCTTTTATAGCTATGACGCGCTGAAATATTCATTTCGCAAAATGTTACATTCAACTGGTGTGCCGAATGTCGCTCCATTCCGCAGGAAGCCATATAAACGGTGAATGAATTTGGAAAGTGCTTAAATGAAATTTAGGAATTGCCAATATGTACTCGTGTGTTCTCTTTTTTTTTCTCATCTTTAAGGGATGTAAAAAGTTGGGAAGAAAATAATATTTTCACAGGGGCATACATTATTTTGGAAATAACCACGTTTTGACCTATTTTTTAATAGATTTTGTTGCCTCATGGGTTTGGTTATGAGGAATAATTTTAAAGAAAATGAGGATGTTTACATTCATACGTATGTATATCTGGGCAGAGGTGTTTTGGGGTAGCTCCGGCTTTGAGCCAGGATCAGCCAAAAATTTACCAAAAGGTCTTTAGTACTGCGTTCTTTCCAATTGACAAAGTGAGACTTTGCGAATTGTTTTTCTTATAGGAACCTAAGGAGTGATATATTTCTTACAACAAACGACAAATTTCCTTTTAAAAATTATTTAAATACTTCTGGGAAAAATTTGTTTCTCGTTGGAGTCTTCTTGAGACTGTGCAGAGTCTTTACTTGCTGATTTAAATAAATAGTTGGCACAACAGTTTCGAAGGCTTGCTAGGCCTATCTTCATTCAACCCCTCATTTTGTGTGTCTTTTTCATTTTTAGGACGAATGAAACGGATCTTCAATTTTATGCCAAGTCCAAGTGGGTAATTGAGAAGCTCTTTCATGACAGTTGTACTTTCAGATGCTTGTCAGACGTTCGCGCAGTGGAAAAACCCTTAGGAAGTTTTGTTTTTTCACTGATCGAACCTCGCTCAGTAGCCCAACACACTAATCTCTAAGCCAGTAGGCGCAGTACAAATCATAGAGTCCTTTTTTGCCGAAGCGTACTTTTAAGGTGTCCTTAAGGAACTGGTATTCCATTGTTGCTGGTGCACCTCAAGGTTCGGCGATGGGTGCCTTATTATTTATCATCTACATCGCTGACTGTCCACAACTTGAAAGTCGCGAAAAGAATACCCATATTAAACTGGTTTAACAGTCTTATAAAGACCGTCGGACATAATGTATTTTTTTGCCGTTTAACTGTCATTGATGTATTTAAGGCACCAGTAAATGTTTCCTTTGGTTCCCTCAGTTTGTCCACCAATGTGTTCCATCCCAATTTGGTAATTCTGTCAAGGTAAACATACAGAAAAGTTGATAGTTAGCTCAATTTAACCTTAAAGGGTCACCTTTCACATACTCTTATCCATCAGCTGGCGTCTACTGTATCCATCTGTCAGTTGACACGACGGTTTCTATCGGGCTCTAAAAATGACAGCTGTCAACCTCATAACTTCAAACAGTACTGCCACTTTACCCCACTAAGTGAGTGTCCTCCTGCACATTTCTCCGTGGGTATACCTGAAATAGGTCCGTGTGAATTCTAAAGCCGAATAAAAAAAATACATGTGGTAGAAGAACTTGTACAGTTTTGCGTATTTGGTTGTAGAAAGGTTATGCATGGACTTCATAGTGTGTCAACTTTCTTACTTAAGGCGGCACTACAGCCGAGATGGACCTGGACCTCAGCCAACAAGCATCCCTTTCCATCTCAAAGTTATGTCGGTCTATGGCGAATTGTTGGTGTTCTTTCTTCCAGACAGCATACATTCGTCTTGCCCTTATATTCGCCGCCTCAGTCTCAATACTCACGAACGCGCCATTGACATTTATGACACTTCCTTCTGCCGATTATGCCAATCTCGTCGACGCACGCGAATACTTGGAAATTTCTGTCTGTATGTCCCGAGGCCTACAACCTAAACGGCTATCCCGATTTCGTTCAAACTTCGGATTTGAAGTTTAGGGGCTTACAGGTCGGTACCGTTTTATTTTTTGCATTTTCATACTTGATTTGTTCGAAATCGGCTCTAACGATTTTAACCAAAATTGATATTTAAGCTACAGTGGGTGAGGTTCATATGACTGCATACGCTAAAAAGCGATTACCGGCACTTTTGAAATTTGGACATACCTCGAAAACGGTCCTTACGATTGTAACAAAAATGAATTTCTAATATGGTATGGTAATATAGTTATTTCTAACTTAATGGCAAATTCAGTTTTTCTCAATATTATGTTAAAATGGATTTTTGAAAAAAGGAATTTTTGAAAATTTTTTTTCTTTAGTTTACCTCATAACGGAAATAAGGAATTTGACCAAATTGCAAACTTAGATTAAAGTTGATGTTTCCAAAACTATTGCGTCCTTAAATTTCAATTCGAATCACCGAAAACACTAATTTTAAAAAATGCTAATATCTCGAAAAAAACATTTTCCCACCCACCCACATTTTCGATCTCGATAAAACTTCAAAAACCAGGTATTGCTTACATCCCAAACAAAAACTTGTACTCTGTTTTCAGCTAAATAGTCAGCAACAGTATTTTTTAAACAATATTTGGTACTGTTTTGTCTGACAAATTTTACAAAAACCGCTCTAACGATTTTGATCAGATTTTTACCTATCTACTTAATAAAATAAGAAAACAACCGACCAAACTTTTGATGAACGAGAAAGTTTCGTTCGACCCAGTCGTGCACTTTATTTATTTTAGTTTATGGTAAACAAATTCTAATTTCGTTTTCTTTTTCAAAATAATAAAATATTCCAAAATTAATTTCAAATCATTCTTGAAATAGCTTTGCTTCTTTTAAATAGATGACGCTGTTTTGTTTACACGTAACTATGGATATGAATCTCTTCGGACAAGATGTCGCTCTTTTGTTTACATCAACTGAACTTTTTTTTGAAAAACTATCGCTTTTTTGTTTACGTTGCTATGGCAATTCAAACTTGACGGCGGCATGTGCTTCTTTGCTAATCCGCTGTAAAACAGAAGCGCCTGTGCTGTTTTGGAATATATTTTGACAGTCCATTTTTGGCGTGTCTATATGGATAGGTATCGATTGTAAAACCTAATTTATTTGACAGTTCCCTTCCCGTTCCCAGTCTACCTGTTCATTTTACATTTTATTCCTACACCCCAACACTCCGAATTAGATTGAACCGGAATGCGCCCATTACAAAGTACCCCGCACAAAATGCACACATACAATTGACTGTGACAGCGGCTGCCAAAACAATTTACAAACTTTCCTCCAAATAAAAAGATTACTTAGTAAATCCTGCTCAACTACACACACATGTGCGGCAGTGATGCAAAGCATCCCCGTATCGCAAACTGCCCTTCTTGTCGCTGTTTTTCCTCTTTCAATATTGCCATCCCTGGAAAATAGTAATAGTCTTAGAATAATTCCCTTAATTTGCATACAAACAAGAGGTTGAACTTTTGGCACGAACTCCACGATATTCATCTGGCAAATAAACATCAAGTCTGTTTTGAAATATGAACCATAAAATGGTTCATCAGGACAAATTGGCCACAAAGCTCTTTCAGCACTTCTTTTTTTGCGGGGCTGGTTTTCATTTGGCACACGCAATTTTCATCCACTTGAGAGACGATTTGATTTGATTTATTGTTCCTGCACAGTGCTAGAGCACTGGAAACCACGTCCAATTTGCGTGCTGAATGTCGGCACTCATTCGTTGAGGTCGTGGAACACACCTGCTTATTTGAATCTTAAATTTGGCAATTTGTTCCGTTTGAAAATGATGTGCAAATTGTTTGCTATTTCTCTTCTTTTATTAGTTTCACTTGAAGCAGACGGAAATGAGATCCGATTTGTGATTTGTAATAAGTGACATTCCTCCGTGTGGGTGGTTGTCCTCTCAACTGTCAACTTTTTTGTAGAGATTTCCGGCTCGATGTCCGGTCGTTGCATAAAAGACTTTTCCTCTGCACGCAATGGAAATACATCTGACAGAATCCATTAAACGAACGTGTTCCTGTTGTCGCCGCAGTGAAAGTGAAGAAGCGCTCTGCGCGCCTTTGCGAATGCCAGGGGAGGAGGATAATTATTGAAATGAATGCTGTCAGTCAGCAGTCAGCAGTCAGTCGTGAAACGCACCTGCTAAGCCATTTGAATATCAAATTATATCTACTGTTGTATTTCACACCGAGAGTAGAACGTTTTTCAAATAGTCGCGTATGAGTGGCGTTCTGTTTACAGTTGGTAGATGTGTTTCTTGTTTCTTGTGTGTAAATAAAAGCGAAACACATGAGCATAAACATGAACACGCTTGGGTTCGTTTATAAATCGATAGGCATTCGCTTATCATCATGTCAAAGTGGAAGCTTCGACAGTTGGCTTAGGTGTTCATGCATACCCGTGTGCGTTGCGCTCCACTGATTACTGCCTGCGGCTGATTAGAATATTTTGTTGGATCTACAATGGCCCATTGATGTAAATCGATGTGCATAATTCATAAGTCAAATGACAGTGTAAGTTGATCAAGGGGAAACACCTTGTTAAACAAATTGTTTTACTTCCTGCCAGTTTAATGCTTCAATTGATTGGGCTCTTCTACACCTTAATTTGGGGGACAAGGGCTCAGCTATGTTACCCATCTAAAACTTTTTCACCTGACTACTGTGTGCGCCTCTTAAAACGAGGTCTTTCTTCACATTGGGCCTTAGCAATAAACATTTTTAGTCTCGACTTTAAATTTTCATAGTTCACAGTGGCTATATATAAAAATTTTGCAATTGTGAGCTTTAGTTAATTTAAAGTGGAGATTAAGAACGTTTATTGCTATGGCCCCTTGACTTTTGAGTTTGAATCGTAGTCGAACGGCCGTTCACTAATGTTAACTCGCTCTTCACGGAATTTTTGTTCAAAGTCTACATTTAAACGAAGATGGACTGTCACAAGTTTCTATTATTGTTAACTCGCTCTTCACCTTCCAGGCACTTGGAATTTTTGTTCGAAATCTGGCTTTCAACGAAGAGCGCCTGCCGAATTTATGTCATTTCCACTAGTCCTTAAAATTGAAACTCAGACACGAAGGATTTGTGAAGCTAGGTCCAACGGTCTACTACAGAGCTGCAGGCTTATTTATTCAACTTGGACCACCTGGTGTAGAATCCTTAAAACTTTTATAAAGGCCTTTCCAATAAGAGGTGTTATTGCGAATGACCCGCTATTTCGGTAGCTGTCACTTTTGAAGTTTTATTCTTTGACATTTGACAAGTAGAAACTACGCCATTACTAAAAATGGAACGATACACGCTTCAACAACGCATTGGAGTTATTAAAATTCACTACAAAAATGGTGAAAATCTTGCAGTCACAGTTTGCAAAACTAAAGCATTTTTTGGTGAATCACCTTGTCGGTCCGCAATACAGAAATTGGTGGAAAAATTCGAGTTGTTGGGACAAGTTAGTGATGTGAAGAATAAAACCCGTGCACGTCGCTCAAGAACAACTGAGAATATTGCTGCTGTAGCCCAAAGTGTTGAAGAAAACCCAGGTTTGTCCATTCCTCGTCGTTCTTTGGAATCGGGCATTCCACAAACGTCATTACACCGTATTTTGCATAAAGACTTGGGTCTTAAGGCTTATAAAGTTCAGTTAACACAAGAACTCAAGCCGGCCCATCCAAAAGCAACGAAACCATTGATCTTTTACGGGAAAAGTCCCCGGACCGTGTTATCTCTCGAAGAGGTGATCACAATTGGCCACCGAGATCTTGCGATTTAACACCTTGCGACTTCTTCCTTTGGGGCCGCGTGAAAGATAAGGTCTACGCCAACAGCCCAGCGTTGATATTATCGATTCAGACCTCAAAGATAAAATTCATGAGGTTATCGAGGACATAGGGCAGCCACTTTCCGATTTGGTTATGGAAAATTTCATGAAAAGGATATGGCCCTGTATGCGTGCTCGTGGTGGCCATTTGGCTGATGTTGTTTTTCATTATTAACGGCATACCTTCCTCTTTATTATGAAATAAACATCCAATCATTTATCTCGAAAAATGGAATTTTTCTTTGAATACCAAAATAACACCTCTTATTGGAAAACCTTTTAATTTTTGACATTTTATTGGTTTTACTTACTCTCTACAATCAGGGATCAACCACGGCCTCAACCAATCCGTCTAACCGCACCTAATGGCGGGCTTTAAATTGAAAGCCTTGTTCTTGTTGGCACCTTTAATGGATGCGTTTCTGACACTGCTATCGCATAATACAATTTACAAATGAATTACGTCTTAATTTCTTCTGCATAGTATACTAGTTTATACCACTTTACCATAAATCGTTGCATACATTCAGGCTTCCTCAGTTAAGTGAATGAACGCATTTGTCTTCTTTGCTTGACTGAGATTTAATGTGCGACATCTCTTCCTTATCCATTCAAACCGAGTTGGCATTTATTGTAGGCCCATGTCGGATTGGATTGTATCCACCCGACATGTTTCTATTCTCCGACACTATCAGCAATAAACCAACAGCTCGTCCGGGACTATTCACATCAACTTCAATCAGAACATCCGACTCAAACTCGTGCCAATGTAATTAATTTCCAGCCGACTCCTTTATAAAGCATCAATTCCGATAAAAAATAATTCAAAGCAAAGTATCCCAAATCGATGGACTCCATCCTCACTTCCTTAAAGACACCTACCGCCCCCTCGAGTCATATCGCTCCCGCAGCCATTATCAAGTGTTCATTCTGATGTTCATGAGAAGCTATATCTCGCTTGACGTCCGTTTCATTCAATTTCCTTTGGTATCAATGGGGGGAAAAGTGGAAAAAAAATATTCCTAGATGATGTACAATATAGAAGACACAAACGGCACCTTATCAGCGAGGGAGAGACTACACCACAAGGCGAAAAGTTATGACAGCGTTCATTATTTATTTTTTTCGAATGGTAAAAGATGAGAAACTCCTTCTGATTGCGTCGAAGATTGAATTTAACCCTTTTTTCCGAGGGCAATGTCATTGTCATGTTTTTTTCGTAAAAAGTTTGGTGGCAATTCATTTTGAAATCGATGATGGTATCTTTTGACGAGCGCGTTTGTATTGTTTTTGTTTTTTTTTAAGAGATAAAATGGCACAGTTTTGAGGCGATGCCAAAAGTAATGCTTTTCCAATTGACGTTGATAGATGGGCAGATTTTCATTTGATTGGATTCGAGGACTTACCTTCAATCCGGACGTTGTAGTTGTAAATGGAATTATTCGTTTGGCGGAATGGTTTTAATAATTCGATGATACACGGGGAAATGAAAAGGATCACTTGAGGCGTACACATGGAGGCCTATGTCTGTGTTCTAGTTGATACAGACAGATGATTGATGTCAGTATAAGATTCGTCAATGAAAAGCTTTTGAACGCTCATTTATTTAGAAAATTTTACTGTAATTTAAATGAGATGAAAATGACAGAACTAAGGATTTTTTCAAAACTGTCCAACAGGTATCGACTGGCAGACTCCAAGCCTTATTTATCGTCTATATGACGAAAATTTGGCGAACTTCAGTATTCATCCCTTCTCGTTGGGAGGAGTGTTATCTCTGAAACAAAAAAAAACTCAAGTGCTGCTTGTTCCAAGCCTCATTTGTTATCCTCGGACTTAAAAAAAATGGGTTCATTTGACAGATAATCACGGCTCGTAAACACTTATTTTTCATCACAAAGGGTCCACATGGACCGAAACCTAAACACTTCTTTTTGCGGTTTTTCTAAGCACCACTTGAGTAAGGCCGCCTTGGTGTGACCTGCATGAATGTCCCTCCTACGGATGGAGGAGGGCAGTCCCTCCTGATATTTAAGTGTGCCTTCAACCGTACTCCGATTGAGTCTTCCTTTGTCTATTCTTTCAGAGTAGTCATGGTCGCTTTTTACAGTTGGCCATCATCAAAGAGTCTATCATCAGCTACTTAAAGCTGGCCCTTTTCTGAAATGGACATTAAGCTGTCTTAAATGGTCTTAAAGTATCCAATGGTCCCGATTGCTCCAATTCGAAGGGAAAAAAAGTCTAGTAGAAAAGAAATGTTTTCCATGGCCACATGCCCTTTTTTGGCACTAAAAACGGAGACAAAATCGAGGGGCTACTGCCAAAATACCTCCGCAGTCAACTTTATAAATATTTAGCTCACTACCAGAAGTCGTTGCACGCCATGACATAAGTCAACCAACGTTTTACTTGCGTTTCTAAAAATAGTACGTATACGCCACAGTGTCCCCGATTATGTAGATTTGGCCCAGAAAAGTCAATTTAAAACAAATTGACAGACAGTTTCTGACAGCCATTTTTGTATGTGAGTGTTAGTTAGGCGCAGTTGCTTAGTGGTTAGTTTGTTGGACTACTAAGCGAGGGGTCACAGGTTCGATTCCGGAAAAAAAATCCATTTTAAGGTTTTTTTTTCCCACTGCGCCACTTCTCGTCTGACAAAAATCGGAGAGTATAACTGTCATGAAAGAGCTTCTTAATTAGCCGTTTGGACTCGGTATAAAATTATAGGTCTCTTCCATTAGAAAAACACACACACGAATGGTTTTGTAAAGCTAGGCTTAGGACATGTTGAGCCAAATATTTTTTTTTTTATTTTTTTTTAGTTATTTATCAGTGGCACTTACTTGAACTTGAGAACCCTCTTCCGACATAGTCCACACTAACAACTGCCTCACTCGAACATCTGTTGCTCGAACTATAGCTTCCGATTTCGTCCTGTGTCCTTATTACGCCAAAGTCATACCTCTAATGAATTTCAACATCGGATTGATTCAAAATCATTGAAGCTTTAAGTATCTGCTATCCAAGGACCATCTGTAGATGCTTTCTTTCAAAATGTTCAAGGAGTACACACACACAATCCATAAGGTATAACGTAATATTCAATAAAGTGCCATCGCATTTTCGCTTCTTCAGAAATGCTAGCAAATTGACAAGGCGTTGGATATTTCCCAAAAGCATCAGTGCTTTTAAGCCACCCCATCATAACCCTCCGCGGAGAATTTTTCATTTTTCATCCTCCTCAGAAAGGTTTGTGCAACTTAAAAAGAATGACAGCAACATATTTTTTAGATGCTTCTAAAAGGAAATGTATTGGTGTCGGGATAGCTTTGAAGGAAGGATGATGAGGTTTTTACTTTTTTAATTCTGTCATTTGTTGGTTGTTTGTCAGAGTCTTCTCTAAGTAATTTATATATTTATATAGAGGCTTATAAAAAGTGTTAATACTCGTACCTAACTCCAATGGTTGTGCAGGCAATTTTTGGGAGCATTTTTGTCTACATCACAATGACCTAAAGGTGTTTTCGCTTCTATTATAGTGTCTTGTGAGTTTTACGGAACTAGCATCGTATGGCAATCAATTTTGACGGCGCCCATTTGGCCGATATCATCTTCTCGGCTTGACCAATAAAATTCTAAAGGTCCACCTTGTAGTTATATTAAAAATAGAAAATGCAACCACTAAGTGAAGTTGAGAAGTGGAGGTCCTGTGCCTCAGATCATTGGCGAAGTTAGTGCCACTAAGTGCGGATAGTTGTGAAGTGTAAATCTGACTTACACCAAGTCAAACCGAAGCAACAACTAAGCTTGGTTAGGAAGCGAAGATTTAATGGGTATCAGAACATATAGAAAACTTGCACCAGTCCCAATTGTAACGTGTAGATCCGATGTCCACCTGACCATATTCGAATCTTAACTATGAAGTGAAAATCCATTTAAATCAAGTCAAATTTGAAGCAACTACCCAACTCAACTATGAAGTGAATGCCCGATATTTCTCAAATTAAATCCAAGTTGTATCGGTTCGACAGTTGGATTTAGTTCAGGTACTGCCCGCTAGTTAACTGTCAGATGTTGCTCTTATTTTCATTTACAAGCTTGAAAACAAAAAATCAAGTAACTGTCACAGTGGCCGATATGAGATCACTGCTACTTAGAGTTAGCGAGAGGTACAGCTTGACACCTTTTTCGGATTCTACTTACCAGTGAGCTAGATGGGGGCCAATGTTTTTAGCGTAAGAAAGAAGGTAAGCCAAGTTCTAATAGACTGATTTAATACTAGAGTGCTAGATTAAATCTCTAAGCTCACACAGAAAAAAGGGGAAAGAACCAAAGCACCTATCAGCGAAAAAAAATTTGGTATAAAGTTGACAATACGAGTGGGGGATCCGGTCGAAATTCTGCTTTTTAAAATTCTGTCTTCTCACAGAAAAATGCTGCCTTACGAAATTCTGCTTTTCTAAAGTCGGCTTTACAAAATTCTGATTTTCAAATTCAAAGCCATAAAATTCAGCTTATTCTGGTCAAATCGCCGCTTCCGTGAACGAGCTATACGTTCACGAAATTAAGTTTTATGGTCGACATAATCGTCCATCACAGCAATTAATTCGGTTAACCATGGATCGTTTTCGCACTACGTTTACTCTATGTGATAATACGCATCCGCAGAGATGTCGAACAGTGCGCACCGAAGAAACAATTGCCGCTGTAGAGCAAAGTGTTGAAGAGGACCCGAATGAATCGATTCGCCACCGTGCACAGCAATTGGAGCTCTGTCCATCAACTTTATGGACGATTTTGCGCAAAAGATCTTGGCTTACGACCTTAAGAGATACAGCTTGTGCAAGAATTAAAGCCGCGAGAACATGCAATGCGTCATGATTTTGGTGTATGAGGGGACTTGGAAGCCAACATTCGTGGCATTATTGCCGACATACAGCCCCAAATGCTCGAAAAAGTTGTTGAAAATTGGACCTCTAAACCTGGCTTTATTGGAACCAGCCGCGGCGGCCACATGCCCGACATCCTATTTAAACATTAATGGCATAAAATTATCCTTCCAATAAAGCCAAATTGATGGACATTAAAACGAATTTCTTGTGTTTTATTTCAATTCGAAGTTCTATACCTCTTAAAAAAAAGCACCCTTTATAAAAACGAGTTTCACTTTTGTGTGTGACCTTCCGGTGGGTGGATTTACATTATTTTTCCTTTAAATGCAAGGAGACCATTTATGGATGGTTTAAAAATTTTAAAATTAAAAATCTGTCCAGCCGAAGTTAGGATAAAACTTTCTTTTCAATTTTATAATTACAATGCAAAATTTAATTAAAAAAATAAATATAAAGCAGTCAGATTTTATTTCTTATAATTTTTTTTTCGCTTTATACTTATACTTATAAATCATGAATATATTTTTACGTACCTTATTAATTTAACTTGCATACTCAATATTACAACGAATGATTTTCTAATGTTTGGAAATTATTACTTTTTGAAGAACCAATAGCCTATAGCAGCTAGGCTCAGTAACTTTAATATTACCATGTAATTTAATTTACCTGTTAATAAATAATAATAATAATACTTTTTGAAATTCCTAATCACTTTGAATACGACAACATTTATGTACAAAATTTCCTCGTAAAACTTAAACAACATAATAAAAGGTTTTTCTTAAACCAAATAAAAAGCTTCATTTCGGAAGTACCTATAAAAGGACAGCCGAAATGTTGTTTATTCAAAATTCCTTCGACAAGCGACTCGGTAGGATCTTCGAATACTCTAACGCCATTTTTCTAGGAGGTTTGTTGTAAATTCTGTTACGCTGCGATTGATGGTTTGTTCGACAGACAAGGGCTTTTCCTCAGTCTTTCTAAAAAATATCCATCGCTTCTTTTGTTTACTTTCGTATTTTTATCATAAAAATTAAATAAATATTTTTAAAAAAATACCACCTTTATCTTTTACTAGCTGGTACCCGCAACTTCGTCTGCGTAGAATTGGAACTTCGAGTAACTGAATTAAAATATTCATATCAACAACACCGCCACTTATCGGGTCCAAAACTATCCTATCTATCAATCCAACCAATCAGCCCTACAAATTAAAATTAAATTGGTAAAATACGCAGCAAATGTATTTATTTTTTACCAAAACTATAGATACCCATGATGAATTTTACTATCCCTAACTTGAGAAACTTCATCCCCTTCACGTTTTGAACGTAGCCTATGTCATTCTCAGAGGTCCCATCTATCCCTATAGCTACCAAAATTTATAAAACTTGGTTTGCGGCCGTGAAAAGGAAACATTCTGACTTTCGCATTTTTAATATTAATGTGGTATTCGATTGGGCTTCTTGAGATTCTCTCTCAGATTTCAGATTTCCCGTGTGTCTAATCGAACATAAAAACGTCACTTGCTCTTTGTGTTGATATTTATGCGATTGGAATATGTGTAGCCTTCGATACTTTTCTAAGCGCTTTCCATTCACTGGTTAAATTTTATATGAAAACATTCAAGATGCTCGCCCAGATTGATTTCTAAACATTTGTACATAAATAATTAACAAAAATAGATCCACCCGATGCGATGCGTTTCTTTGCAGTTGAAAAATTTCACGAAAGCGTGCACAAACTCAAACGTACTTGTATTGTTAAATCTGAAGCAAATCTGAGAAAAACTCCAGATTCGCAGAAGCGCTCTGAAATCTGAAAAAGATTGCTTTTTTTTGTACCAAACGAACATAAAAATTGCTCTAAGAGCAAAAAAGTGCTCTGAGAGCGCCCAATCGAATACCACATAAGATTATATGAAGCCTACCTTGAATTTTTGGTGCAAATGACAACTGACAACAAAACTATGCTTTGAAATAACAAAGTGATGCCAAATTTGTACAGATATTTTGTGATCACCTTACGTATTTGACTATTACAAAAATGACTATTACCTATCACCTTACCTTACATAAATTTTGTTCATAAAGCAAGCTCATGCGCACAATTGTCACACAAATTTGGTGCAGAAATAATTGTCGCAAAAAATTGTCACAACGTAACGTAAACATAAACGTCTCTATCATGAAAATGGCGTCGTAAAATCGCTCCATACAAAGTGTATGGGAAAATGTATTTTTTTCATAATTTTTTTCCCGGGATTTTTCTGGAATTTTCTTTGGTATTCTTCTTGTTTGGCCGGAGACCATTCCGAATTGATGCGAATCATCGAAATCGGTCCAGGCGTTCTTGAGTTATAAACGTAGTAACTAACGTCACTCTCTTTTATATATATAGATTTACCTCCCAGGAGGAAATATAAGGCCACGAAAAAAAAATTAGGAAAAGAGGATTTAAAATTAAAAACACAAATTAAAAAATGAAAATGTTCTCTCCATCTCTGCTATAAGAAATTCTCCGCTTTTTAACATTTTCCAAACCTTTTTTTTATTGTTTACAGAATTTTGTAAAAAGAGTTTTGTTCCATTCGGAATTTTGACCCCAACCCTGAGAATGGCAGTTGTTTTCCTCTCGAATATTTGTTCATCGTGATCACTAAATCAGCGGTTGTATTCTTTTTCCTCTGTGCATACAGATGCCCTTTGAATTATAAGGGAAAATGGTTTGTACATAGCTAGTAACTTTTGCTATGTAACAATCCACGCACAGATGGCACTAAAACAAATCAGCGCACAAATAAATGACAGATGTCATGAAGTGATAGATGTCATGAAGAAAAATGGTTTGTGCATCTGCTAGTTACTTTTTCTCTGTCAATTGACACACAGAGGGCGCTTAAAACAAAGCACGCTATTTACTGCCAAAACTATTTGACAGATGCCATTTATTTTTTATGCTTGCTCTGCAAATTTTATTCAAGTAGTTCCAGATTTGAAGAAACTACTTCATGCGACCCATTCTTATACTACAATACGGAAACGTTATCTACCATTGTGTACTTTCTGAAAGAAATTCATTTCAAAATCGATTTACAGCGTCCAAAAATGTGACCTGTCCAAATCAACGTTGCCCACTTTGAAAGAAGGTTGAGTTGCTCTCACTTTAACAGTGACATTTCTACCTTTTGATCTCCGTCCTCTTCAATATATATTATGATTGTACCATTTCTAGTGGACACTTCGAATTGACATCCTCTTCAGATTCAGTAGATATTATTAAAAAGCAGAAGGAGAAGGAGAAGCAAAAAATTCCTTCCTGACAGTTAAAAACAAAAAGGGAAGTAGAGTGGCATGTCCCAATAAGGAAGACATAAATACCTCCTTGTAGATTGTTAACTCATATATCAAATAAAAAAAAAACTATTAACTGCACAGACTTTTGTTACGTATTTTGAAAAAGTTTAACCTAAAATACTGTGCCAACTGTTTGACGAACTTCAGTTAGTTTGCGTCGTTCAAAGGCAGTGCCATTTTTTTTTTTAATAATTTATACATAGCTCTCACTGGTACCGGTCTCTCGGTTATTTTCTAATTAGTTTTCGCATTTAATAAATGCTATTTCCTCTTTGAAGAGTAGGCGTTCATAACTTCCTTAACCAAACGTACCCACTGCCGTTCGACAGTCAATGAAACACGGGAAATTATTTCACAAAAATTGCACAAGAAGACCCCTTCACACACCTTGCAAGCAGCTCCCTTGCAAGGTGCCAACAATCTGGCCATCAAACACGAAACTAATTAAAAGGAATGTTAATACCTTCTCCGAATCACTTAGAGCAATATCCTACGGGGCCACCGCCGATGACACAACCATTTTCACCTGCGACCTTAATTATGCGAAAAGTTATCGATACTCCATTTCGCTAGTCAATAACAGGAACTCATTAACACTGAAACCGATGCCACAAGGTGAAAGCAATACGAAAAAATGGTGTCCTGATTCGGTATAGTTTATGTGGCTGTGATTGGATTTATTTGTGAGTTGGGTGTGCGGTTTTTATGCGATTTTTCATATGTATGGGGAGTTGCTGTATTTTTTTTCGAATTCTGTTGAATTGTGGACAGAATGTCCTTTTGTATAAGTGGTTCGTGTTTTAAGTCTGATGCACAATTGACTGGGATTGTGATTGGCTTGCCAGGCAGAAAGCAGTCAGCCGAAGGCCATCTTTGCCGTCATCATTTAATTGCCTTTGGTCTATAAAAAGAGTTTGAGAAGTACCTTCCTTCAGTAGGTACTTGTCAAGATATACGTCTCCAAATCCGTTGATTAGTTTTGTGAAAAAAGAGATATTCCACCATGGAAACGCACTCGCAGGTGCTCTGGGAATTGTTTCAATACCATGAAACGTTTGTAAGTCGGTACCTAATTAAAACGGGAATAATAATCAGTCAAGGAGTCACCACTGCCCTGCTCCAATGCTTAGACAGAAATAAATCTTTTTATAAAGAAAAATTCGTTACGACTTTTTAATCAGCTGATGACTTTAGTTCAAACAGACGCGTGTTAGGCGACTTAAAAACAAAAACAGCAATGACAAAGGGTAAAAGACGACTAGGGGATGTACGCAAGTCAAGTATTTTAGTTGACCTAGGCACGCATAAAATGAGTTGCAGTTCCAAGAAACGATTGTTGTCGAGCTGTGAAAACCTTGCGGGCGACCATCCTTTCCCAGAATGAAAACACTCTCCACTCATCGAAAATGGAATCCCCAGGGCTTACCATAAATAATAAGACAAATTAGAAACGCCTTCCAACTCATCTAGAACAGGGCTTACTCGTCTTCCTCTCTTCAATCAGCGGGGCATTCTACGGGGAAATAAGAACCCAACCAACTTTCCCAGAGAAAAATTAATTTCGGCAACATCTTGCCGCATCTCAAATGCTCGGGTTGCTTCTAATCACCTAATTTACTCTTAACTCCACTTTTCTCTATTAATCATGTCACACCCATTACCCCATCATGTGTTTGCCATGCCCAGTTACTGACTCTAACAAGTCCACTTCCACAAATTGAACAAAGAGCCAGTAGGGTTCATTCACGTATGAGAACCAGTTGCCATAGGGATTTATCCCTCGGACATTTTCATCTCCGAGGGTTCACACGTTATGGTGGGAATTATACCAAATACCAGGATTAATTAACGAATCCCCTTTGAAGTGCTTAAATGGTGAAATTGGATGGAGCTTGCTTCTGAGGGGGGGAAAAAAATAAAAAAAACACACATGGGAACACCGAAAACCCTGTTGACACATCACAAGGAACAAACAAATTAAATCTCTTACAATGCCAACAGGATTATCCACGTTCTTACCGAATAATGCACATTCGCGCAATTATTTAAAGCGATACAATGTTGGAGTACGCGTATATCCAATCAGAAGATGTGTTAGAGAGACTGTCGTTTTTTTTCTGTTTCCTCCATGTGAGATGTGCTACGACACGTGGCGTTAATAAACATCAGAAAATAGCTCTCTGTCATCACATTTCCCGCTGAAAGGACATGATAGCGTGTGACTGTAATTATATCATGCCATCGTGTTATTGAAATGTTTTATAGTTTCATACGGATTGAGAAATGAATATAGGCAGGCGCACGTGCATGCGACGGCGACATCTGGATGTGTCAACACAACCCATTGACAGGGAATTGAAAGAGTCTATGACATATTCTGCTACTGTAGCGTCTTTGTGTGTGTTTTTTTTTTCTGAGGAAATTTGGTTTTTTTTTGCTCCACATTGTAACATGATTTGTTATTCCATGGGGAATCACGGAAATCGTGATTTGCGACCAAATTTTATTGGTATAAAATTCCGCGGTGACCTTGAACGAGCTCAGCTACTTCTTAGAGATGTGTAAATGGAAGTCGTTTTCGAAATTGGGAATGTTGATGGATCGTATTCGAGTTCGATTAGATTTATGATGTTTTGGGGGAGAAATCATTATTTTGCGGGATAAAATAACAGTGGGTGGTAGCAGAAGCCAATTTGTCAGTTGAGAACAAGCCACATTAGGGGGGTATCCAAGCAATTGATCTGGGAAGGCATGCGACGTCAATTGCTTTATTCCGTCGTTTAGAACTAAAACAATGGTTGTGAATTTTTCTTTTTAAATGTGCAACTGGAAACGGAAGTTCATAATCTTATTAAGAAACTTCCAGCATCTTATGTTTAAATTAGATGAAATCGTCTTTGCATAGGCCGTAGAAAGAACTAATCAAAATGAATTTACAGTTGAAAAAGAGGGAGGCCTCCTCCGAAAAATGTAAATAAATAAAAAAATAAATAAACCCTCTAAACTGCGCCAACTTTCTGCCGTACTGTGTGATCGCCTGAAACCATATGTAAACGAACTGATTGCACCCTATCAGTACGGTCTTAGGCCCGGTAAGTCCACAACCGACCAAATATTCGCACTATGGCAGATCCTGGAGAAAACCCAAGAAGTCGATACCCACCACCTGGTAATCGATTTTAAGGCCGCATATGGCAGCATTTATAGAGACGAGCTATACCGAGCCATGTCTAGTTTTGACATCCCTGTCAAACTTGTCAGATTGTGCAGAATGACGATGGAGAACGATCGCTGCTCCATAAAGGTCGAAAACAATCTCACCGAGACCTTTGGTGTCAAAAAAGGATTTAGACAAGGTGACGCGCTGTCATGTGACTTTTTCAATATAGTTCTTGAGAAGATTGTGTGAAACTCACAAGCCAACACCAGAGGCACAATTTTCCAGAAGTCTGTGCAACTACTTGCTTACGCCGACGACATCGACATCATTGGCAGAACACAGCGAGCTGTCACTGGTGCGTTTGCAAGTATCAGCACAGAAGCAGCAAAAGTGGGTTTAGTGGTAAACGAGGGCAAAACAAAATATATGCTGTCAACAAGAAGGGACACACAACATCTACGAATCGGACAGAACGTCACGATAGACAGCTTTAACTTTGAGGTAGTTCGGGACTTTGTCTACCTCGGCTCCGCTATTAACTCTGAAAATGACATCACCTCAGAAATCAAGCGAAGAATCACACTTGCCAACCGCTGTTACTTTGGTCTAAGACGGCAATTGATTAGTAAGGCCTTGTCGAGAAATGCTAAGGAGACTCTATATAAGACCCTCATCATCCCAGTCCTGCTTTATGGTGCAGAAACATGGACACGGACCCTATCAAAGTCGGATGAAGAGCTCCTTCGTCGTTTCGAACGCAAAATTCTTCGTGTGATATTTGGTCCGTTTGCGTTGACGGGCTCTGGAGGAGGAGATTTAACCGCGAACTCTACAAGCTGTACAGCGACATCGACCTAGTCAGAAAAGTACGTAACAGTCGTCTAAGATGACTGGGACAGGTAGAGCGAATGGACACCAACGATTCGGCCTGAAGAGTCTTCGATACCATCCCAGAGGGACAACGCAGTAGAGGAAGACCTCCTAAGTAAGTAATGAAAATCGATTTTGGGCGTTATATTTCCCTCAGGGTATTGCCAATGGACTACCTTCCATTTTCGATTTTTGACAAGTGGCCGCCCTTTGCTTACGTGATCAGATTCTCCCAGTCGTCCACACAGCTTACAATGGTATAGCTTTATGTACTCAGATGTCGCTTTTTACAGGATAAATTTATAAGTTCCGGTGTTGAAGGGTAGTGATGCGATGTCATGAGAACACAAGCGTTCTCACCTAGCCTCTCACTATCAACTCCTACTCTCACCTCCATGGGGTGACTGGTGGGTGCCTAGTACCTCGACTGGAGATTGGGTAACCAACCCCTTTGGAAGGTCGTTGGTGGCAGCAGACGAGAGAGGGGGGAGGAGTGTTGTTTTCTCACTAAGACACCTCCTCTGGTACCAGACGGCAGCGGAGGAGTTCCCTAGATGGAGCCAACGGTGGCGTCTACAGTTCCAGTCAGGCCGAACTATTTAGTGTAATCCCTATAGAGCTGCTCTGACATATTCGGATACCAGGTCTATAGGGATTTCCAATACCGAGCCAGGGTGTTGGAGAAGAGTTGGTGGCGGATGAACCCTTAATGGGCCAACGGCAGCGCTCACATCCCAGAGTGGGTTACTGGCACCGGAATAACCGGCCTGCTGTCCTAAGGTCAAGGGCCTGGCCCTCCAGGTTGGGGGTTGTGCCGTCGGGGTAACTTCCCGACCATTTAAAAAAAAACACTAGTTATGGGAGAGACACGTGAAGCCTCGGATAACGATTTCCCTCAAACGGCAACTAGACCCGGAACGTCAACGGACAACGATTTGAGAGTATGTACCTGGAACGTGCGAACGCTGTACACCCCAGGTGCTACTCAAAAACTTGAGTCTGTCCTCACGCGGTACAAGGCAGATATTACCGCGATCCAGGAGATACGATGGATAGGATCAGGTATGATGAAAAGGAAAAATTGCGATATTTATTACAGCTGCCATAAAAGATTGCATGTATTAGGATGCGGATTCGTCGTGGGAAACCGGCTTAGGACAAAAGTCATTGACTTTAAGCCGATAAGTGATCGCCTAGCTGTGATCCGCATCAAAGCTACTTTCCAAAACATAAGCCTAATATGTGCACACGCCCCTACCGACGAGGCTGAAGACCCTATCAAGGAGGAGTTTTATGACCTCCTGGATGGAGCCTACGGAGCCTGTCCGGAGTACGATGTCAAAGTTGTGCTCGGGGACTTCAATGCTAAAATCGGAAAGGAAAACATCTTTGGCGGGTTAGTTGGTAAACACAGAATCCACGATACGACCACAGACAACGGTTACCGACTAACTGACTTCGCGGCAGCTCGTAATACGGTGATAAGTAGCACTAGGTTTCCAAGGCTAAGGATCCACACAGCAACCTGGCGCTCTCCAGACGGTCGAACCGCCAACCAAATCGACCATGTGCTAATCGACGCGAGGCACGCATCCAACATCCTCAACGTGCACACATTCCGCGGGGCAAACGTCGACTCTGACCATTTTCTTGTTGCGGCTAAGTTCAGAGCTCGACTATCCAACGAGAAGAAGCTGCGTTCCGCCCAGAAGAAGAAATTCAACGTTGGACGCCTTAGCACACCTGGAGTAGCCAGAGTCTACAAAGAGCGCCTGAGTGAGAAACTCTCCGCAGTGCATTCACCTACCACAAATGCCAACACCCAGTGGTCCCAGTATCGCGACATCATCAAAGAGGTAGCCGAAACCACCTTAGGGTACCAGCCACCCCAGAGAAAGAGCCCGTGGTATGATGATGAATGCGTACGCAGGAAGAAGGTGACAGAAGATGCACATATGAAGGCGCTGCAGCGCAAAACAAGGGCAGCGAGGGAAGAGTATCGAGCCAGGAGGAGGGAGGAGAAGAAAATCCTGCGTAGAAAGAAGAGGGCCTACGCAGTCTCCCAGCTCAAGGAGATCGAAGAGTCCCGCGATCGAAGCAACATCCGGGAGTTCTACAAGAAAGCCAAGCAACTGGCTGCTGGCTTCAAGACCGGAACGCAGGCTCTTCGAAACAGTGATGGAAACCTAGTCACCGAAGCGCAGGGAATAGTAGATGTGTTTAAGCAGCACTTCCAGCAGCTGCTAAATGGGCATCATGTAGAGAGAGTGATAGGGCAAGAAGAGAACCCACGTCCAGTCAATGAAGATCCAGTTCCACAGCCCAGTATAGAAGAAGTAGGCTTAGCAATAAAAAAGCTAAAGAACAACAAGGCCGCCGGCTCTTCAAATACGGTGGTGATGTTTTGGTAGGGCTCATGCACCAAATCATCAACCAAATATGGGTGGAAGAAAGTATGCCCGATGACTGGACTATCAGCTCCATATGCCCCATCTACAAAAAAGGCGATCCTATGTCTTGCAAGAACTATCGAGGCATATCCCTGCTTAATGTCGCATACAAGATCCTATCCAACGTACTGTGTGAACGTCTCAAACCTTTCTGCAACACACTAATCGGCACGTACCAGTGTGGCTTCCGGCCCGGCAGATCGACTATAGACCAAATTTTCACACTGAGGCAAATTCTGGAAAAGACCAATGAATTTCAAGTCGAGACTCACCACCTTTTCATCGACTTCAAAGCCGCATATGATAGCATTCATCGTCAGGAGCTTTATGTGGCGATGGCCGAATTCGGGATCCCGGAAAAACTGATCCAGCTATGTAGCGTGACGCTGGAGAACACACGCTGCAACGTGCAATTTGGAAGTAGTTCCTCCGAGCTATTCGAAACATGCACCGGATTTCGGCAAGGAGACGCATTATCATCACGGAAGGCACTATCTTCAACAAATCCGTCCAGCTACTGGGGTATGCAGACGATATTGACATCATCGGTCGCTCCCAGCGTGCCGTGATAGAGGCTTTTACGGCGATTGAAGAACAGGCGAAATTCGTTGGTCTTGTAGTAAATGAGGACAAGACTAAGTACATGCTATCAACAAACAAACAAGCATCTGTCCACCGCCTAGGACAGAACGTCACTATTGATAGCAACAATTTCGAGGTAGTTAAGGAGTTTATCTACCTCGGAGTAAACATGAACTCCACAAATGACATCCTAGTGGAGATCCGGCGAAGAATTACCCTAGGAAACCGCTGCTACTTCGGTTTGGCAAAGCAATTGGGTTCAAAACTCCTAACTCGAAGGACAAAATGTATGCTTTACAGAACCCTTATCCTGCCAGTTCTGCTTTATGGCGCCGAGTGCTGGACGATAAGCAGGAAGGGAGAGCTGATACTGGGCTCCTTCGAAAGAAAAATTCTTCGACGGATTTTTGGTCCTGTGTGCGAGGAGGGCAAATGGAGGAGAAGATACAACCGCGAACTCTATGAGCTGTACCAAGATGTGGATGTAGTCCAAAAGGCCAAAATACGTCGACTACATTGGCTCGGCCACATCGAGCGAATGGACAATAATGCTCCAGCTAAGAAGATCTTCGAATCCCAGCCGCCAGGTTCGAGACGACAAGGAAGACCGAACCTCCGTTTCAAAGACCAAGCCATCGCGGATGCCAGAGCGCTTGGTCTGGATAACTGGAAGCAGCGTGCCCGGGATCGCAGAGGATGGAAGGCTGCAGTGTCTCAGGCAGAGACTCTCCACGGGTCGGGAGCCCGTTAAGTAAGTAAGTAAGTAATTTATAAGTTCGACTTCAAATTTGTAGATAATCATCGTTTATAGTGCGGTGCGTTTTATCCACAACGAAGTACACCTTGCGAGACCTAAATCGGCCATCAAATTAAATCAGACAAGCAGATCACTTCTGATTGCCCCATCTTCGTAAAATTTTCTCCTGCAAATTGCTCGAAGGTATACCAAGTCGTAATAGTTTATCTCGATCAAAAAGGAAGAACTTTTCATGTCTTGTTAAAAAAAAACGGGAAATTTCCATTTATCCACTTAATTTGCACAGAAAATTATACATCAGCCAGAAGGGCATCATATCTTCATCTGCACACAGTACAGTCTCCCCAAAATACTGCCTAAATAGTAATTTCACAAGGATTTGTATCCCCCCATCCCATGGACAAGTGAATGTGCCCCGTAATAGTGTGCTCGAAAGCACATTCATTTATTTGCTTAAGCGTGTAGTGCGATAAATATTTGAGGGTTCGTTGAACACAGAAACGTGTGCTTTAAAAGCCAACGAGCCAGCAATGCTTGTACCCTTTCACAGGGGACTAAACAATTTATCCCAACACAGAGATAGTCAGAGTGAGTCAGTGCTGTTGCACCAGCTGCTGACAAAAACTGGTGATAGTAACTTTTATTTTGAAGTGTCGGTACATGCGAGTGGGAGAATTTAAAGGCCAGAGCTAAATTATTCAATGGGAACTTTTAAACGAAGTCTTGTTAACTGAAATCCACTTGGAATATGTGAGTGAAATCACGGCAGCGTATACGTAACGTTTTTGTTTCGAAATGTTAGATATTAGAAAAATGTTACGTATACGCCTCAGTGGTTTTTAGTGCAAGTGGATTTTTATGCTATACCTCGTCATTGGGACGTGATTGGCAAACTTTGAAACTAATAGAGCATAAGTAGGTATACTTCGAACGAACGTCCTTTATGGGAGTTTTACTCAATAAGGCGCCCGTAACAATTTTGCTTATTTGGAAGCACTACAAAAGGTCAGGGTTGTTTTAGCTCATAAATCGCCCATTAATGGCACAATTGGGTTCGGTCGATATGGTTAGATAGGGCACAAGAATGACTACTTTGAGGTTAAAATTTCACGTAGAAGGTTGTCAAAGAGTTACAAATATTTGTCAAAGTGAAGGCCCTCCAAATATTTTTATCGTATATTGCAAATTGCAGCAAAAATGTTTTTTTATAGCTAACTGCGAAATGTATTATACATACCTTAAAAATACTGACTTCTCTGTAAGCCTCTTGAAAGGTGGCGACCGTTGAAAATCTCATGTAAGAGTTGACTCAAAGCAGCTGTCTGTTTTTTAAACTTTTGAACCTCAAAAGCTAAATTTAAATGTTGAATCTTTGCAAAAGTCCGTTCAACTGCAGGCATACTGCGGAGGCGGATTTTATTTTGAACTGACTGATGATGAGGAGGAGTCTCAGAAAGCGTAGAAAAATCGTATCGAGCACAAAGATCAAGCGCAGATCATAAAGCGTGTCAAATTTGTAAAAAATGTAAAGAATTCGGCCTCTCCATCGATCCCCACTCTCATTTACAATGACACTCCAGCTGTCAGCTCTTTAGACAAAGCTAATCTGTTTGCTGCACATTTTGCAGCCAGCTCGGTGCTCCCAGATTGCGCTTTGCCTCCACCTGTGCTCGAGAGCGTCGAATTTACCATGGGACAAATCCATTTTCGCACAGTTGCAAGGGTACTATATGATCTCAACATAAATAAATCCGCTGGTCCAGACTGTATCTCCCCCATCGTTCTGAAGAGGTGTTCTTCCACACTGGCAAAACCACTGCGTAAGCTTTTTCATCTCTCCTATTCTTCTGGACTCTTCCCGAGAAGGTGGAAAACAGCATTTGTCCAGCCCGTCCCTAAAAAAGGCGAATCTTCTTCTCCCACCAATTACCGACCCATAGCACTTACGTCCATTCTTTCTAAGGTCATGGAAACGCTGTCAATCGTCATCTTATGAAATATCTTGAATCTCGGAAACTCCTCAATGACCGGCAGTACGGTTTTCGTGGCAACAGGTCCACTGGTGATTTGATGACTTATCTCACCGAGAAGTGGAACCAATCTCTCCATCACTTCGGTGAATCGAAGATTGTTGCGCCTGATATTTCAAAAGCATTTGACAGAGTTTGGCACCAAGCTCTTTTGTCGAAAATGCGTGCTTATGGGTTCGATGCGTCTCTTGTTCAATGGATTAGAAACTACCTTTCTGGCCGTTCAATTCAAGTTGTTTTGGATGGTTTCAAGTCTGATACTCACCATATAAATGCTGGTGTCCCCCAAGGCTCCGTTTTGTCTCCGACTCTCTTTCTCATTTTTATAAATGATCTCTTGTCTGCAACTTCTAATCCAATCCATTCCTTCGCTGATGACAGCACTCTTAGCTTCTCATATTCTTTCCAAGACTCACGTCCCTGCTCTTCGGCCGTAGAACTGGAACGGCAACGTATGTTAAGCTCATTAAATTCCAACCTTGACAGCATTTTAAAATGGGGTTCAGCCAATAGAGTAGAATTTAATGCTTCAAAAACACAATGCTGTCTGCTGTCTCTAAAGCGAAACCAGATCCTACAGCCATTATCCATGAATGGCACTTGCATCACCGAAACCGAAAGACTTTCCATTCTCGGTATGTGCGTTCATGACAACCTTCGTTGGAATGACCACATACACGAAGTCGCTAAGAATGCTGCGAAATGTCTAGGTTTTCTCAAACGGTGCAAGAAATATTTTACCCCTTCTGATCTGGCTACAATTTATAAGGCGTTCATTCGCCCCAAATTAGAGTACAATTCCCATATCTGGTCTGGTGCGCCGAAAACCATATTGCACCTACTGGATAGGATCCAAAACCGTGCGTTGAAACTAATCGGAGATACGAATATCGCGAATTCTATTCATTCGCTTGAACATCGAAGAAACGTTACGTGTCTCACACTGTTTTATCGCTTTTTTAACAAACAGTGCTCAAATGAAATTGCCAGCTGCATTCCGCCCCTTCAGCAATTCAACCGCAATACTCGCCTTGCTAGGAATGCCCATCAGTTTACCATTCAGCCTATCTTCGGACGTACCATGAAATATAGAGACTCGTTCATAAGCCGTACAACACGAATGTGGAATGCCTTGCCCGGCTCTGTCTTTCCTCCTCAGTACAGTTTGCAGACATTTAAAACCAATGTGCATCGGTATCTCCTATCTTCTCTATCCCAATTTCCTTAATGCCCGCGCTGTGTAAATCACATTGCACTATAAGAGTAGTCATAACCTCTTTAGCGCGTGTCAATTATAAAAAAAAAAAAAAGAATAACTCTAGTCTTTAAGAAGAAGCCTTTGTTCAAAAATGAGATCTTCCCTTCAAGAACCAAGGAAAATTTGGAATCTAGAACTATTTTAAGTCTTTACCTGCCTGCGGTTGAATTCAAACGTGCGAACAAAAACAAACCTCGTCGCACGTTGCTCGTTCAAATGGAAGATTTGGCAACGAAAATTCCTTCAGTGGAACGCTGTTTGAAATAAAGAAAATCGTATCCAAAACTAATAAAACCATAACCCATTTCAAAGGTTATAAAGCCTAAAATCGGATTCTGCATCTTATTCCCTTAGACTTACATACTAAACAATTAGCGGGAAATAGCGTCTTAAGGCTTAAAGCTCTGGGCTACTTGAAGGTTGGCAATTTCGGACACTGTTCTATCCTAGCAGAACTGTTGCCTGGTTTGGGTGATCTCGACATTCCCTACGATGTATCTTATCCAGAAAGGTGTGAGCGGCAATTAGACAAGGTCAGCAAGCACTTTGAAATAGCGGTTTACACAGACGGCTCGAAAACAGGGGAAGCACTGGCTTTGGCCTCTACTTTGTAGACCCAAAACTAAAAGTGTCTATACGCCTACCGGATACAAGCAGTGTCTTTCAATCAGAGTGTCTTAGCAGATCTTAAGGCGGCAGAGCTTCTGCAGATGAGATCTATATCTGAAAGGGATATTGCTATATCTACATCGATAGCCAGGCACTCGAATCCTTTAACATCAATTCCGAAATAGTCAGAGGCTGTCGCACAATGCTCAAGGCATTATGCAGTCAGAACCGAGTGAGACTGTGTTGGGTGCCAGCTGCCAGGACACTGTGGTATAAGATGAAATAAAGAAGCTGATGAGCTTGCGAAGAAAGGAGGGGAACTACATACAGAAGAGGTATTATATATAAAACCACCACCATGTATACTAAAGGGTATAATCAAAAATCAAATAGAAATGAAGGCCGATCTGA
This sequence comes from Cheilosia impressa, assembly GCA_948293265.1. Lineage (NCBI taxonomy): Eukaryota > Metazoa > Arthropoda > Insecta > Diptera > Syrphidae > Cheilosia > Cheilosia impressa. Next base: position 50,722,805 of record OX411884.1, on the reverse strand, counting down.
GGTGGTCAAACATCACCGGGCATAAGGCCGCAACTCGACATGAAGAGATCGAGGGAAATTCTTAAACTAAGTAGGGAACAACTCAGAACACTGGTAGGAATCCTGTCATTGCACTGTCTTCTAAGAAAACATGCAAAAAGACTTACACTGACAGACACGGACATTTGCAGATTCTGTAGCGACCTGCAAGCCGATGAAAATGAGTGAGTGCGAGGCAATATCTCGCAACCGAAGGAAGTTTCTCGGTAGGTACTTTTTCCAACATCTAGAGGAGATCACCACGCATTCTTTAAGGGGCTACTTAATTTCTGCAAGGAGATTTTTTGTTTTTCAAGGGAAACTATTTAGAAAATTGCTCCTCTATTGTGATTTACTGCAATCGGTTCGCGATGGACCTAGTGCCGTATGAGACCTTTTACTATCTCATACCTCTTTTTTAACCTAACCTAACCTAAAATCGGATAAAGCGATTCGACCGGAAAATAAGATCGCCGCATAGATGAAGCTAAAGAGAAGGCAACCCCCCTCTCTCCAAGGGGATGTTTTTCTATTCCTTCGACTCTTGTTCAGCCACAACCATTGATACAATCCTTGTTGGTTCTACCAAACAAACTACTTTATTCCAGCAAATTGTCCTTTCAGAGACCTTATTTCTTCCCACTACAGGCGAATAACTCATTTAGTCTTATAGACTAAGAAATAACATAACTTGTGACAATTTGCCAGCGAAATCCTTGCTATTTCAATCCGGAAGTAAACCTCCTATTTCTGTTGTACGAACAATTGTGGAAACCACATAAACAGATTCATCCCAAGTACAACATGTCTAATGAAATTTACTCAAAGAATTCAATTACTGTCGGAAGAGCACTTCAAAGATTCTATAAATGGAAAAATAATCTCATATGAAATTCGGTTTATTTCTGCCGCACCTTATGCGGAGGCAAAACAAAAAGGTTTTTCGCTGAGAGAACACATCCTTAAAACTTTTACTCCTTCTGGTAAATATTTTACAATGATTAGTGAGCTCATCTTTTCGCAGCAAAATAAGAATTTAATACGCGAGCTTAGGTAGGAAGGTTTTTTTTTGCTTTGTTTTTGAAGGATATTTAAATTGCTTTTGCATTTAATGGAAGTAACTCGCTTATTTAAGGATGTTTGTGGTAATATTTTGGAAATTAATTATTCAAAGACTCATATTTAACTACTCCCATGGGGAGCAACCCTTCTGAAACAAAAAAGTGGCTGCCAACTCCGCTACTTACCAAACAGATGTATTCGTGTGTTGGCGGCGGGTTTTACCCTTGCACTGAATCACTGTCTTGTCCTTACTTTGCAAGGTATGTTTTATTTTTATTTTTTTTGCAGACGTTAATGAGAGAACGTATTTTCTAAACCTGGTCCACATTGTTGCATTTAGTCTGAACATACATAAATTTTGGGAGTACTAGCTTGACGTGAATGCTGTTCCATTACCCGGAATTTATGGAGGGCATACGTTCAACTGACAGACAGGAAGTTGCATCGGGCGTCATGAATAAAGAACACGAAACTATCTGTCGATAGGAGTTACTTACATTTTATCTGCCAAACTGTTTACTTTCTCATCAACGATACGTATGGGTATCGATGAGGTCATCAGCGATCGAAATCCTCTCGATTTGTAATGCAATGGTAAATGTCAAGGTTGGCGTACACTCGTTTCCGTCTATCCTTTTTGTAATGCGAGCATCCATTCATCTTTTGTCTTAGTTGTAATGCTTTCTTGATTGGGAATTGTTTTGTATTAAAGTGGAATGTTTTAACTTTTCTAAAGAGAAGCAAACTCACATTCATTCCAATGTCATTTGAAAATTTAGCAGTTACTTGTTCTGCTGGTTACCTTCTTCAAAAATATTTAAAGAATATATGTGACTTTGTGGTTGTGTCAACTTTTTGAGTACCACAATATTACGATGTCTGAAATGAAACGGGCACTTAACATATTTCTGACGCAGCAAAGAAAGAATTACGGAAGTGCTATCACTTAAAACTTACAAATAAGAAGAGAGTTTAGTTCAGGGCAACTTCTGAACTGTCAAAAAAAAGCCCCTATTTCTTCTGTCACTTAAAACGTACAAATACCTAAGAAGAAAATTATTCAATTCTTGTGCGCCCCAATATTCGTTTGCTTATTTAATTCAGAGCTGTTTCTAAGCTGTCAAAAACTGTTCCTATTTCTTGCTATTAATTTGTACTATTTTTTTGACAGAGATCGGAACAGCGCACTCTTTGAACTCACAGTAGACAGTCTGAGTAAGAATCTGAGCGCAGCTTAATTTGACAGCTAAACATTTGATTGTAGTAGATTAACTAAAAGTGTAGCAGACGAAAAGAGTACTGTCCACACGATGTATTTCTATAGCCATACGACAGCTGGCGCGCAAATGTGTTTGGTAAATAACTCAAAGCGCTTTGAACACGCTCCTTTCAGAGTATGTTCAGTTGTCTGTTCTAAACGAGAATCGGGTTATAAAAGCAGACTTATGGAGTAGCTTCCAAGCGGAAGTAAACTTCATTAAATTTTATATGGAAAATAAAGCAACCGCCTTCTTTAGAATTCTCCACCATTTTGTCTGCAAGATATTGAGCTACGATTATCGCCGGCGTTATAAAACGGACGCCCCCAAGAAGCTGTCTCTAAAACATCCGGATTAAAAAAATAAAGAAAAAATCTCCTAGAAGACAGGGGAATAGAAAACGCACTTTGGCATCTGTAGACGGAGCATTATTTACAATAAGTTAAACAGTTCTGCCAAATGGAAGATTTAGCAAGGAAAACTCTCTGTTACGTCGTCCAGCGGATCGTTATTTAAAATCAGAACATCGTCATCAAAAAGAAACAGCAAACATTGCTAAAAGTTTAAACTTGTTTTAAGGTTTTAAATTTACAATTAAATTGGTGTCCCATTCTTTGGACAAATACAGGAGTTCGTGGTCGAGGTATATTTTTCGAAGTGGCAACACTTTTTCTTAGACAAATCTATGCCGAGTTCAATGAACTGTATTGAGAAGTGTTTGCGGTGCATACTCTCAAGTGTTTGTCGGACTTTTATGAGATTTAACGCAGTTGGATGTGTCTTTCTTTTTGTGGAACTTGTGGTTTTCAAGTTGTGGAACTAGGGATCACACTGTACTTTATCACATACTGTCGGCCAAATTGTGCAGTCATTGGCAGAGTAGTAGCAATAACGTCATGTTATACGATTTAACTCCACTATTTGTAGAGCTGCATTACTCACTCACTTAATTGTTCTTTCCGATAAGCAAAATGGACGTTTAACGCATTAGAAGCTAAAATTGTCTGCATTATTCGCGCTATACCTAAAAATTGTTTAAAAAATTTGGACCCAGATTACATTCTCAAAGCATTCCTAAAACTTCCCCGCAAGAACTTTGAGAACTCTCATCAAGCTACAGACTGCAGCTATTGGCCTTAGTCTACCTGCATTGCCAAAGTTCCCCAACACCATATCATAATTAGATCCCACTTTAAATTGATCCCAACAGCATCACGTCGTCTCTCCGTCACATATCCATCTCAAGTGTGTCTAAATGTATATTCAACTCACACCCAACACGAAGGCAGGCTCCACCTTTGCATTAAAAGCTTTCACATAGGCCGTGTATTTCAATTCAAATTTCTATGCAATTAAGTTAAGGAAAATCCGATTACCATGTCATTTGTGGAAAATAATATTTCTCCCGTCTCTTTCAGTCATTTCATCAGAGCACCCTCGTCTAAACGAAGTCAGCATCCAATCAGCCAAAATGATTTCCATGTAATTGGTGCGTTAGCTAGTAGGCCATCGGAATCAAATTTGGTGTTTGGTTTTAAATTACTCTCATCAAGTCATGGAGGAGGCTATGCAACCCGACTGGAATACAACAGACGCGACCGGCAACAACGCAACGGACATAACGCCACTGCCCATCGACTCGGACGCCAGTGGGTATGTGCCCTACAGTGACCGGCCCGAAACGTACATAGTTCCGGCGCTGTTCTCGATAATTTTCATTGTCGGTGTCCTGGGCAATGGCACGCTGGTTATTATATTTTTCCGCCACCGTGCGATGCGCAACATTCCAAATACGTAAGTACATACCAAATCGCCTCAAGCTGTGAGCTGAATATTTTGAAATTTAATTTTTTTTCTGTTTGATATTTTATGACTAAGTTCATTTTTCATTTTTTTTTTTTTTTTGAAGCGGAGGAGAAAATAATTTACAATTCGCCCCCAAGAAAATGATTCATTACAGCGACTCTGTCATAACGGAATTGGGGGCTTACTGCGATGTTACCCAAGTTGATTGGCAGTACTGGTAGAGGTGTGGTACTCGTATTTAGGGCGCGCAATTAATCTTGGTGAATATTTCGACGGTGATGTCTTGTTGGAATGGAACTGGCGCTCATCCTCATTCGAATGAGGTGTCTATCTATTTGCGACTGAGTGGCACTTGCAATTAATTGCATTCGATCCATTTGAGACGGATTGCTAACGAATGTATCAAACGATTATCATGCGTTTGTTTTTCTGTCCATCCGATTCAGAGAACATTTCGCATTAAAGTAGGTCAAAGTGGCAGCTTTGTTGCATTTACTGCGAGTTAGCCGCAACAGGTAGTAAAATGCTCAAGTGAGGTCTTCGGTTTTGGACAATGACACGAGGCAAATCCATGCCGAGTCCAATAAACTAAATTGAGAAATTTTTGCGATGTATGCTCTCGAGTGTTGTGCTTCGATGAATTTTTGATAGGTTTTTAGTTTGAGCTTCGGTCTACTCAAATCGGATTTGTTTGATTTTCGGGCGAGTTCATTTCCGTGGATTAGTTCTGTTTCTTTCAATATGGGGAAATATTGATTTTGGCTGACAGTATGTGATAATAGCACTAGTTCCACAACTGGAAAACCACAAGTTCCACAAAAAGAAAGGCACATCCAACTGCGTTAAATCCCATAAAAGTCCGACAAACACTCGAGAGTTTGCGTCGCAAAAACTTCCCAATTTAGTTTATTGGACTCGGCATAGATTTGTCTATGAAAAAGTGTTGCCACTTCGAAAAATAGGCCTCTAAGACGAACTACTTTATATGGGCTTTTTGGAGCTAATTTCCGCCCAAATCCAAAGAATGGGACACCAGTTTAATGGTTAATTTGAAACTTTAGAACTAAAGGGTTTTGCAATAAGAGGTGTTATTTTGGTATTCAAAGAAAAATGCAATTTTTTGAGATAAATGATCGGATGTTTATTTCGTAATAAAGAGGAAGGTATGCCGTTAATAATGAAAAACAACATCGGCCAAATGGCCACCACGAGCACGCATAGAGGACCATATCCTTTTCATGAAATTTTCCATAACCAAATCGCTAAGTGGCTGCCCTATGTCCTCGATAGCCTCACGAATTTTATCTTTGAGGTCTTGAATCGACGCTGGGCTGTTGGCGTAGACCTTATCTTTCACGTGGCCCTAAAGGAAGAAGTCGCAAGGTGTGAAATCACAAGATTTCAGTGGCCAATTGTGATCACCTCTTCGAGAGATAACACGGTCCGGAAACTTTTCAATGGTTTCGTTGCTTTTGAATCGGACGGCTTGAGTTCTTGTGTTTACTGAACTTTATAAGCCTTAAGACCCAAGTCTTTATGCATAATACGGTGTAATGACGTTTGTGGAATGCCCGATTCCAAAGAACGACGAGGAATGGACAAACCTGGGTTTTCTTCAACACTTTGGGCTACAGCAGCAATATTCTCAGTTGTTCTTGAGCGACGTGCACGGGTTTTATTCTTCACATCACTCACTTGTCCCAACAGCTCGAATTTTCGCACCAATTTCTGTATTGCGGTCCGACAAGGTGATTCACAAAAAAATGCTTTAGTTTTGCAAACTGTGACTGCAAGATTTTCACCATTTTTGTAGTGAATTTAAATAATTTCAATGCGTTGTTGAAGCGGGATTCCTTCCATTTTTAGTAATGGCGTAGTTTCTACTTGTCAAATGTCAAAGAACAAAAGCTTCAAAAGTGACAGCTACCGAAATAGCGGGTCTTTCACAATAACAATTCTTATTGGAAAACCCTTTAGTTTAAACTTTTAACAATGTTTTCTGTTTCTTTTTGAATGCAATGTTCAGATTTTAAATAACGATCCACTGCACGGGTTTTTTTTTTTGAGGCACAACTATAGTAGGTCCGGAAAAATCTTACGAACTACTGCACCGATTTATGATTTTTTTATTTTAAATGCATGAAATGGGTTCGTGCAGCTTTTAGACTTAATTTGTTGTAAAACTTTCATTTAACAGAACTATGTTTCCACGCCTTTAAAGGGCGTCCGCTAGAAAATCCTTCTTTCGTCTTGGAGTAAACTACCCGCTGCAACACAAATTTCTGCAACAAATTTGCGACGGCTCTTTCACTTTTAATAAATAATTCAAATGAGTACCCCTTTTTCGGAACTTATTCCAACTCGAAACCCATTCAAAAGGACACCATTTCTGCTTCCGTATCAATGGCAATAACTGTTTTACTCGCAAATCGTATCCTTCTTTATCTACTGCAATTTTAAAGGGAACACATTCGCATTGTTATTTCTTGGGATTCAAAAACATCTCATCTATTATTGTCATGAAGAACCGGAAAAAGGGATATTCCGCATCCCTTCCCTCCATCTGCTGAGCAATGGAAAATTTGCTGTAAACCTTAGGGTATATTGCTCCTTGGACAGTTTGTGTTGCACGACGCTTTAGTGCGACTCAACTTAGTTCTGCAGCTGCAAATTAAAGCAATTTGCGTGGCTTCCTTATATTAAAATTCTCGAAAGACAAGTGCATCCCCTTTTGCCACTATCGCTTGATCACCCGAAGCCGAGAATTTCGTACCAGTTACACAGGATTTATCTGCATTTATTATCCCCAAGCGTTACGGTGGTAATTTCAACACGCGATTTTTACCCCCACCCGGAACTGATAAAACCTCAAGAATTTCCGCCAGCACTACATCCCGCAGAGGGAGTGCGCTGCAAGACAGTTTAATGGATTTATAGCTGGAAGCGCAGTTCGTGTCATTGGTTCATTAATTAGGACGAGCACTGGTTGGTTTTTGTGTGCAATTTGTAGGCACTTGTACGAATTCGTCTGTTAGTTCCAATAAAATCAATTTAAATTTCCTATATTCAGCTTTTGCGAATCATGAGGTACGGAAGAGAACTCCCTTCGACCTTTGCAAATTGCTATGGTCGTGATTTTGTAAGCCGATTTGGGCCTGGCAACAGAGTCTAAATTGGCTTATTTCACCTGACAGGCAACCACAGCAATCAATCAGAAATGTTTCCCTTTTCTTCTTCTTCTTTTTTTTTTTTTTGATTGTTTGGACCACCCAGGTCCTGGCCATACATCTATACATATACACTTGGGAAGCTGTTATAAATTATGTGCGGTAACTCATGGACATTTTGTGGGGAGGAAATTAGAACAAAAGGTGTATTCTTGGTTTTTTTTTTTTGGGGGGGTGCTTCTTTCGATTGTTTTCCGTTTTTGGGAAATAATGAATTCAAATTGGATCGGAGGAGGTAATAGATTGATTCGCACACAATGGCATTAGGGCAGTCATTTATAACTGACTAATTTTGATTTGAATCACAGCAGTGGAAGGAAGTTCACAATATGGACAAAAAGAAGCGACTAATTGTGTTGTAAATCATTAGTGAATATTGTGTACGATTTGAGACAAGGTGTTTGTGCAGTCGAGCGAATGAGATTGAAAATTAAAAGTTCATTACCTAGGCAGGTAATAGAAATGTAGGGATTTCGGTTTGCCAAGGAAAGAAGGATATAAAAGGAGAGGTCCATTGTGCATTTGCGATTTTGGTGCACATACGCTCTACAGTAGGAACGGCTTCTTAATTGCGCACTGTATGCCATCTCTGTGATTGCCTGGAGCAGTGGTGCCAGATCGTGATTAATTGCCTTTTAAAATAAGTTAAAAGGGCAAAGAAAAGACAGTTTTCATATCTCTCAGAACAAAACAAGGGACATTTCAAATACTGAGTCTGAAGGAAAACTGAGACGGAAACAATTCAAGTTTTTTTAAAAGAAATAAATCGATCGTACGTTTATGTTGACATTAAGTTTGGTGAAATGAACCACGATTTCCAAATAAATTTGCACAATTTGCAGACATATACACATACTGAGGTCAAATCGTCCGTCACCTATTAAACTGAATGCCATATAAAACAGTGCTGCCACTTTAAAAACATAACCTCTAAAAACAGCACAACCATTGTTAAGGCTTCTCCTTTACTTGTTTTTATGCCGTATAAGAGAAGCAATTTCAGGGTTTATCCAGTGCTTTATAGACAGAGGTCTTTGGTCAGCTTAAAAATTGTTTAATCCCTGTCTTGATTTTCATTGTAGCCATAAAGCGAACGATACGTACAACGACTATATTATATTTTTTCATTTGTAATATTCCTAGTAAATGGCCGCGTTCCACTGCCCGCTAGATGAATAGCGGCATGTCAAACTCCATATAAAAAAATTGACATTTCACCATTTGCGCTAGACGTCTAGCACTTTTTGTGAAATATCCCTTTCAGGGAAATTTCTCAATCTAGCGCAAAATTACCCGCTGTATTGGGAGAAAAAACAAAAAAAAACGACCTGTCAAAGGAAATCGTTCAAACGTTTGCAAAATAAAATTAAATACGAAACCGAGGAATTGGAATTGTGATAAAATTGTTAATAACGTAAGTAAAATAGCAATTCAGATATCGTTTTTATAATATATTGTAGATATCATTTCTTTGATTATAGCGTGGAAATAATTAGTCTTAAATGTCACTTTGCCGCTGGCGCTAGGGTTCTAGCGCGGACGTTCCTTCATCTGGGATATTTTGTGCTAGACATCTAACGGGCAGTGGATCGCGGCCATTGTAGAGGTCTCATTTAGCGCCCTCTGTGGTTCAAGTCTAGAATAAATTTCACAATATTCCGAAACTGTTTTAGTAAATCCATTTAGAGAGCGCTCTTTATGTGTTCGATTCGAACTGCTTTTGGTTGCTAAATAGAACATGAGTTTAAAAATAATACCCTCACCGTTCCTCTATTCCTTTTCAAACTCGTAGTTCGTTTTTAGAATAGTCTTACAAATGGCTAACTAAATACTTTCCTGATTTTCATACTTTCGGACTAGAGTAAGCCGCTTTTTTTAAAAAAAAAGAATCGTAACGAAAAGTGAAACGCGACAAGGCGGTGCCTTAATTATTTGGCACTGTGGAAATTTAAGCCTAACGAAAGTGAATATTTATCGCTCTACACCTCATGCAGCAAATAAAGGGAGTGAGTTAAATATTCCCCATGCAAAGTCTGTTAGTTTGCTAGAGTACTGAGCGAGTGGTTTAAGTTTCAGCACAGCGCCACCTTTTGCAAATGTCTGGAAAAATATCCGAAAGTGAGTCCCAAACAATCTGAGGTAGGTCCGCTATATAGACCAGTTTTGTCAACTATTCATGTTTAATATTGTCCTACGACGTGCAACATCACCCAATCCGACGTGTGGTCTGTGGCCAAGACCATTATACCCATCAAAGTTGAATCGGCTAAAAATGCCATCCAAAAGTAGCTTCAAGTGATTTTCGAAAATACTCTTGTTACATCTAGTCATTTATGCATGAGCTGCGGATCTCGCACCCACCACCCACGGATTAAGCTGCTGCTTCCATCTATTTATAAGAAAAGTAGATTAAACGGATTTATTCTCAACCGAGCTTCCGCATAAAATATCCTCCTCATCCGGCATGCAAATACATTGAAATCATATTATTCTCTCTTCATTGACAACCATACGCCGTTACTGAAGGCGATCAAATGCAAGACACGATTATAACGATATGCTGTTTACTTTGTATTCCTGCGAATGTCCTGCTCGCCGATTGTGTTGTCTCATGATTTATGCATACCTGGGAAAAAAGACTCTTTCCAATAACTTTGCCCGTTCTCCCTTAAAGACCTCCTTCGTCATCATAATTCAGGTGTACGTGTGTGTTTCGGCTGTGAGAATTCAATTTCCATTTTTATGCTGAACATAAATTCGAAACACATATAAATGAACCTGCCATTGAATGCGAACAATTGAAATAAACATGTCGTGCCACTTGCGAAATGTGCGTCACATCGATGGCGTCGTTTGTGTATTTCTTCGTCAGTTTTCCGAAATAATTACAGTTTTTATTTGCCCACAGAACATTGTCACGGAGTGGCGTTAACGGGGTAAACTATCCCTTCGTCGGGCCATCATTTCAATTGTTTAGCACTGCCTATCCGAGATGGGAAGCACAACCTTAGGGGGCTGCACGCAGGAATTGCTCTTTTAATTGCCTAGTGGTGAATTGGTAATTTATTCATATCGTGTTCCTTTTCTGTTGTCTTTGCAGGTACATTCTATCACTGGCGCTGGCAGACCTTCTGGTGATTATTATTTGTGTACCCTTGGCTTCCGTTTTGTATTTGCACGACTCATGGCCGTGGGGTGCAACGCTGTGTCGTGTCACCGAATGCGCTAAGGATATTTCCATTGGAGTGTCGGTCTTCACATTGACGGCCCTGTCTGGTGAAAGGTATTGTGCGATTGTGAATCCGCTCAGGAAATTGCAGGTACTGCTGTTGGTATAATTGAACGAGAAAGGATTTTTCTATTATTTTCTTTCTCCGTTTCTCTTTCTTTTATAGACACGTCCTTTGACAGTGCTGACAGCTTCATTGATATGGCTGCTGGCGATATTGTTTGCAACACCAGCTGCACTCATTTCGGACACAAAGACAATTCCTCTCGATGATAATATGACGATTTTGATATGCTCACCCTATGGACCGTACGAAAATCACTCACCCTATGCAAAGTGAGTACCCTAGAGTTTAAGGACCCAACACAATTTTCTACTGCCATCTAGTGGCGATAGAAAACAACTAAATTATGATTGCAACTTGGACGAAGTACCTAATAGAAGACTGCCCCACATAGACGCTTATTTCAACGTTCATTATGAATTAGTCATCTACCGCCATCTAGCAGTGACACTTTCTAACTTTTATTTGGAAAACTTCACTGGGTGGACTTCCGGAAGTGCACGGCCTCATGGCAGTCCCTTTGTTGTCGAAATGTTTATAAGCCAACAGTACAATTTCAGTCGAAACATGAAACACAACAAACTGGTTTGTGAATCAACTAATTCAATCAGCATATACACACACCAAACCGGCTCAATCGTTTTACTGACTTGCAACGTTTGTATCGTTCTGTGGACAACCATCCCTGCACAAATTGTGATGCCATTATCTCTACCGTCACAAATTCCATTCCACCCATAAAAGCAGCCTTCAATTTGGCTTAATACATTATTGCACAGCTTCCCTGCCAAAGTTCAATACAATTTGTTCGTCAGTTTGTCAAAAGCTTACGTAGCCTGCGTTCTAATTTCAGATAACAACACTGCAATGTGCTCTACATTGTGCATTCGCATGCAATAGACAAAATTCCAATATCTGCTTACGACGGATAGCTCCTACGGGTGACTTTCGCAGTTTATGGCAAATGGAAAAGTTCAGCAGTAAAGCTGTGTTTTACTACAACATATCGATGAAAGGAGTACTGCTTGTGTCATGCAGTAGATATACGACATACGAGTACCTAAGTCCCATTCTAAGTCCAATGATTTGTGAATAAAAGACCGACCGCCAATAAGTATCCAATTTGGCAACGAGCTGGTTTCATATAAGCTTGCGGTATCTGTGGACCTGCATTGTATTTATGTAGTTGTCAGGATATAAAGTTGAATTACTATTCAGAATATGTAAGGACTTTCCTTTCATGCAGAGTTCTTCTTAAAATCGAATTCGGAACTCAACGTTGATTCAAAGTTAATTGAATTAGAAGTGACTTTGTATGTGTGCTGGAGTAACCGAATTGTTGACGTTGAAGGATATTATTTCTGAGAATTACCCTTGTTTCCAGTGAGAGGTTGAGGTTTTGCAATTAAATTGCAAAATTGCAAAATTGCAAAATGCTCTGTTCACATTTCGGCAAAGGTATCTTTGACTGTTGACAACTGTCACTGCTCGGTTTGTATTGGAATTGTCACTGATAGTTTAAAATGGGTGGCAAAAAGTAGGAAGTAGACATAGAAAGTTGTGATAATGGTCTTTTTAATTTATCCTCGCTGATAACTTGGCGTCAAGGTCAGTGAGAGCTGAGACGGAAATTTTTAAAAGTTCTGTACGTTTTCCGAAAAATCTGATTCAAAAATGTAGCAGTCAAAGAAAATAGCTTTTGCCGGATTCTGACAAGTTCCATCTAGAGTTTTGTGACCTTGATTCTGACTCAGCGAAAAATTCGATTGAACTAGTTTTAAAATCGAACTGAAATCAACTCAAGTTCAGTCAAGTTTTTGAACTGGCCCACTAATAACGTACAGTGTTAATAAAATCACACTCTGGCTTAAGCTGGATTACTTCCATGTAAATCAACTCGGGTTGACTCCACAAATATTATTTATTTGACTTGAGCTAGTTTTGCATTAAGTGGGTGACAGTCCGCAAAAGTTCAGCCACTTTATATGAACTTGGGTTGCTGCCAAAAATCGACTACAGTTCAACCATAAAAAAATCCGCTGATAGTTGTCTGGCTTAAGCTGGATTACTACCATTTAAATCAACTCGGGTTTCCTACGACTCCACAAATACAATTTATTGGACCTAAGCTAGTTTTGCATTAAGTGGGTGAAAGTCCGCAAAAGTTCAGCCACTTAATATATGAACTTCAGTTGCTGTCAAAAATCGACTAAAGTTCAACCATAAAATAATCCACTCATAGTTGTCTGGCTTAAGCCGCATTACTTCCATGTAAATCAACTCGGGTTTCCCTATGATTCCACAAATACAATTTATTTGACTTGAGCTAGTTTTGCATTAAGTGGGTGAAAGTCCGCAAAAGTTCAGCCACTTTATATGAACTTGAGTTGCTGTCAAAAATCGACTAAAGTTCAACCATGGCGGCCTCGACAATAAAAAATAATCCACTCATAGTTGTCTGGCTTAAGCTGGATTGCTTTTAGTACACTTGACACTGAGGCAGCACTTGGCGCTTGCTCTGCTGATTTTGCTGGTGGGTCCAGGTTATCGCTGTAACTGTATCGCCCACTTTACTGTACCTACTTGCTTCTACTCCGACCCGGGTAGATGGCGTTGATGTAGTTACGTCCCCTAAACGCGTAGTACATTTTCCATCTCCAGTCTGCCTTCGTGTAGCCATGTGCTGCATAGGTTTTCCTTTTTTTCTGAAACAGGTTTCATTTTTCTATTTGACAGGAAATGTTATCAAGTAATTGCCTTATGGCTCTTTTTCAAAAACATTTTATTGTTCTCAAAATTTCTGTACTCGAATAAATTGAGTTCACCTCCGGGAAGCATAAAAATGCCTCCTACTGGCAAACTTTTATTTTTAAATATATGCTTCCGTTTATCTTATCACGCTTTCGCTGCTGCCTCCTGCCATTGCTCGTGGAATATTTTTCCCTCGAGTTTCGCACTTCGAATGGTACGGCTCTTCGGCTCTAATAAAATATCGAACACTATGCCATACTAATCGTTGGTGGCAGCGAACGGCAACCGAGTTCCTCTCTGCATAAATTGGAACGACATTTGCATTTTACATCGCTGTACACAGGTCGGCTGGGTAGTGGTGTTGGATTGGATCGAAAAGGATTTATGTGCCACCCCACTGAACATGAACAATATTCGCTTGGTACACGGGTTCACTCTTGTCCACTCTCCATCAAAAGTGTATTTGCCGAACGAAGAATTTGCATGAAACCAATATCCTTGTCTTTTGTATTTCCAAACAGATACGTGGTGGTCTCGAAGGCGTTCGTCTATTATTTACTTCCGTTGTCGATAATTGGAGCACTTTACATCCTTATGGCGAACCGTTTGCACATCAGCGCACGGGAAATGCCCGGTGAGGCATTGGGTATGCAGAGCAGAGCACAGGCTCGTGCCAGGCGTCATGTGGCCCGAATGGTGGTGGCGTTCGTGGTCGGTAAGTAGTGCTTGCATTTTTATATATCCCCTTTTTTACCGTGTTCTTTAATTGGAAACATCAATTAACACGCCGCCTGTTTTTGTTTGTGTGTATTTACAGTGTTTTTCGCGTGCTTCTTTCCATCGCATCTATTTGCTTTGTGGTTCCAATTGAACTCAAAGTCGACAGAGGACTTTAACGAATTTTGGCATGCACTACGGATTATTGGCTTTTGCACCAGGTAAGGAAGCTTGTTTTTATTGACAAATTGGATGGGCTTTTTATTTTCCTCTCTATTTCGCTCTGGTTCCATTAAAAATTAAATTCACGTGCCGACGAAAATGTGATTCTGAGAAATTGTAATTGATTTTCCGCTGTCAATATATTTTTTATTAAATTTAGAACTGGAATATCGATGCCCGCCCCAAAAAGGAAAAATATCATAATGCTCTGACATGTGTCAACGTCTGATGCTCAATTTATTACATTAGTTGGATTGTTTCTCATTTCGGCTCATGAAAAATTTGTATTCATTTTCACTAACTTACGAGGCGCTGTGAACGTATTTTGTTTTATGTCAACAATTTATCTTGGATGGGAATGTCAAATGGAATACATAATGTCAGTTGAAGTTGTCCGGTGCATTTTTATGGGAGTGGAATTAAGTTAAATTTGGGAGAGCACGAGTAAAAGTTCTTAATGTGACTTTTTGTATTTAGATGTGAACTCGTATGAACAGTCTAATAGGAGGAACATTGATGGGTCCTTGCATTCAGCTAACAAGCTTGCGAGGGCATTAATGCGGGGAAAAAAGGACATAACAACGATTTATAGTCGGCCATTCTCTGGGGGAATGTCTTTGCCATAGTTTTGTAAAAGTCCTTGGGAGTAGGTACTTTTTATCATCAGTAAAAAAAGGAATGTTCTATCTTCTGGGCTACATCAGGGTATATTTTCCAGGTTTTTAAACAGCAGTTGTGGTATTTCACTTCCAGTAGGTATGTGGTTTGAGGATTTTCCAGTACTACACCAGTTGTGGTCTATGGTTTTGCCAGCATCTCACCAGTTGTCGCCCGAGGTTTTTAAAGAGCACCACACCAATTGTGGTATTTTAATGTGGCAGCTTCATGTACTGCACCACTTGTGGTTTGAGGATTTTCCAGTACTACACCAGTTGTGGTCTATGGTTTTGCCAGCATCTCACCAGATGTCGCCCGAGGTTTTTAAAAAGCACCACACCAATTGTGGTATTTTAATGTGGCAGCTTCATGTACTGCACCACTTGTGGTTTGAGGATTTTTCAGTACTACACCGCTTGTGGTCTATGGTTTTGTCAGCATCTCACCAGTTGTCGCCTGAGGTTTTTAAAGAGCACCACACCAATTGTGGTATTTTAATGTGGCAGCTTCATGTAGTGCACCACTTGTGGTTTGAGGATTTTCCAGTACTACACCACTTGTAGTCTATGGTTTTGCCAGCATCTCACCAGTTGTCGCCCGAGGTTTTTAAAGAGCACCACACTAATTGTGGTATTTTAATGTGGCAGCTTCATGTAGTGCACCACTTGTGGTTTGAGGATTTTCCAGTACTACACCAATTGTGGTCTATGGCTTTGCCAGCATCTCACCAGATGTCGCCCGAGGTTTTTAAAGAGCACCATGTAGTGCACCACTTGTGGTTTGAGGATTTCCCAGTACTACACCACAGCAGCTGTTATCTAAGGTTTTTTAGTCCAAAGTTAGACGACATTAGCTGTCGTCTGAGGTTTGTTTTTAAGGTACCACACCAGTTGTGATCTTCCGTTTTTCCAGCTGCACAAATTGTGGTCTCCGGTTTTTCAACACTACAGTCAGAGATACTTATAGCGCTACACCAGCTGGGGTCTGTTCGATGTGTTTCCGGCAGCTGTGGCTTCATGTAGAGAAAGCGACAGCGCGACAAAGGAATCCATGTCCAGATAAGGAGAAACCAGTGCCACAACTCACTACAAAAGAGGTTATCTTAGCTTTAGAAAATCTTAAGAACTCTTTGGTCCCTCAGGCACGTATATACTATACGAACAAAAGTTCTAGTTCGAGTGTCATTGGGTAAAAGGTTTTCGCAGTGGCAGTGGTTTCGGTTTGACACATTCGTTCGTATCGACATTGCAACTACAATTCGAACTGTCCCTTGCCCAGTAAATCATCCCTTGATCACAGTTACATTTTAATGAAAACATTTCGGGTATAACCCCAAAAAGCCAGGCAATCACTCAGCCGTAGTCATGTCGGCGGTTGCTCCTTTCACTACACCAACACATTCAGCACACGTACCTCAGCCGCACAGCACAGCATCTGCAATTAGGTACATAATTATGTTTCGGCGGCCGTTGCCGGCTTAATTGAATAGTCCAGTCTACCGTGTTGTCCAATCAAGCGAAAGAATACTTGCCACCAACATACCAATTAGCCAAGCTCGTTTCGATCGAATGTAAGCCACAAGATACAGATCAAAAATAGTTAAGCATTAGCTATCCGTTGGCCTATTCAATTAATTCGATGCTCAGTGACCATTAAAGGTCCTGCCAGGTAGCGCAAATATATTGCGATTTAGTAGACGTGGTGCTTAAGATGTTTGTGTCGTCGGCAGTTAGTTTTAAGTAACATATAACGGCAATACCTCCCCAGGAGGTGCACTCCAACTTCTCTCCAAAATGTGGGACAGGACATCAACTTCACTCCATTTTATGAGGACATCCTTAATAACTTAACAAAATGCGATTAATTTTGGAAAGTGCCTTCGCAAAGCTTAAATCAATAATAAATTTGCATTTTGTGGCCGTGTGTGTCTGCGTGTGTTTCGTCGTGTTTTCGTGTGCTAATCACAAAAGGTCGTTACACAAATATTGTCCCCTGAAAAGGTTGTTTTACTAGAATGAGTGCAAAGTGGTTTTAGTCTTCTGTTTACCTTATGAAAACAAAATAGCAGCCCCTCCGAAGGTCCATTAAAACAAATTTCGAAGCGATTAACTGTCGGGGCTTATCAAACCATTTTGCACACTCCCTGAATTAATTTAATCACTGCCATCATCTTAGCATTTTCCTTTTCATTTCAGTTTTCTCAACTCGTGTGCAAATCCCGTTGCATTGTATTGTGTTTCCGGGGTATTCCGGCAGCATTTCAATCGGTATTTGTGTTGCTTCTGCTTTAAGCCGACTCCACGCAATCGACAGCATTCCACGACTGGTGCCCTCGACACAAGTATTATGTCAACGCGTCGCTCAACCAACTACAATCGTTCGTCGCTGCACATGAACAACAATTCCGGAGGACATCACAACTACCACAACAATTTCCAACGGCAACAATCCCTCCAGATGCAGCACAGTGTTATCAACAGCAATGGCGGATCATCTCCCACACAGAGCATTATATTAAGTGACAAGAGGTGAGGAACAGTTGCCATGATGCTTCAAAGTGATTTTCTATAAAATACCAATAAATTACATTGACGGCATTATGGCAGAGGCTACACATTCACACACAAAATTAAAATAAAATTGTAAATATTAGTTTTACACGTATATCGTGTAGGGGCACATTGTAATTCTAAGAATCGATTAGGCTATGTAAATATGTACTGTGCAATCGCTGTAAGCTAGGACGTGTATGTAAGAAAAACTTATGATGTTGGAGAATATTTAATCAATTTTCAGTTTTTACAGTGAAGTACATTATAATACGTAAGAGTTTGTAAATGAATGTCATTCATAAACAGACTGGAAACGGTGACAATGCAGTGTGGTTCAAATGTTGTGCTACAATTTTCAACATTTTACAAAAACTAACTCACAACTATTGGTGAATGTCACGAAGAACTATATCGTATCCACTTGTAAGCGAAGTTAGACACTTTTAGTCGAATGTGACAGCACCGTCTCTCATTGGAAATAATTTTTATTTTATTCCAATTCCACAATCTGAAAATGATGTTTTCTCTTTCATACACCAACATTTGTCGTTGTTTCATACCCAACTATGACATGCCGCTAAATTTTGAATTGCAAGATATACTCAAACTCATTTCTTTTAGCAGAGCCTGAACTGTCAAAACAATTTTGTGCTTCTCTGTTAGTTTAGACTAAGATCTGTAATTTTTCTCCTTTTTCGTCAAAAAGACGAGCGCTTTATGCAGCGCATTTTAATTTTTTATCATACGCACACAAAATATTTGCCCACGTCTCACCAGAATACTACTATGTACTTGAACTTTTGAACCACACTGTCCATAAATACCCGTACATCCCTTCACATCCTTTACAATGTTTGTGACAGTGCTTTATGTATCTGCTTTTGTTGTCAGATTAGTGCGATTTCTCAAAGTCACCGTCAAATGGAACACACAACACTCACATGTCTTTTGACAAACTCTCGTGTCAAATGCTTTTTGAGTGACAAATGTTTTTAAATGGTCTTGGGAGTGTTTTCTGTTGTCCATCATATTTTTTTTATTTAATAAAGATAAAATAAATAAATACATACAAACATGTATTGCACTAAGAATGTGATTATTAAACAAATTTAGCGAAAACTATATTTTAAGAAAGTTTATTAGCTTTGCGCCCGATACAATTTGTGCGTACTGATTACGAGTACTCTTGTTTCTCTGTAGTGATAAAGATCTTTGTATTTTCTGTGAAATTATTTAGATTAGAAAAATTTTAGACTTAACGAAAAACAGCTAATAATAAAATAAAATAAATTACTTAATGAAAATTGTAAATAGTCGAGCACTTGTTTGTTGTTTTTGTTGTACAGATGTTTTGCACAAAAATTAAATGACGTGGTAAGTATATAAATAACTAAGTGGACACAACAATAATCTTCCATGTTGCAGGTGATTAAAAAATATAGTTTTTCGCTTATTTATTGAACGCATCCCGCACTTATGTCATTTACGCGATAGCTTTGTTTGCATCCTTATTTCAACTTGAAAATGTATCATTCCCATACAGCCCTATATATTACAACTAGCTGACCGGGCGAACTTCGTACCGCCTAAAATTGATTAAATTATTAACATCCCTTTGGATAGTTGAACCTCTCTATTGAACGAATGGAACTTCCTTGGAATTAAATTAAGTTCAAAGCATAAAAACGACTTTATAGATTTTTTTCCGCGCTAACGATTGAATCGACTTGGTCCGGTCAGATTTTCTCAATCAACCAAATCAACTAAAGCAGAATATGGGCAATCGGCAATCCTCGCTTCTGCCATTCGACGGAGTACATCCAGAAACGCGATTGTCCAAAAACACTGTGCTTGCCAATAAAGTCCATGATCGTTTTGAGGTTTTGTTTAAAAAATCGTGCGTGATGTCATTACCGTGTGTATGACATCAGCACAGAGTAAACATACAGCACACGCTCTTAGGCGCCTATGCTTTTTTTTATATGGACAAAATCAGATATTGACATAACTCACGAACGCGTTGACCAATTTCCTTCAAACTTTAGATAAAGCAACTACACGACTATGCAAACAAACCCTAAAAATGTTATCAAATTCGGTTTGACCGTTCGTGAGTTATAAAGTCACAACGCTTTTGCAACTCTCTTTTTTATATATATAGAAATTTTCTCAACGCGCCTAAACACCTGTAGAGTTATGCAGAGTATAAGTCTCTGCTAAAAAGGTAAACTATCTTAAGTCCATTTTCATAGTTCTTCAGGAGAGCGAAAAAACATAAAAAAATGTAATTTGAAAAAAACCTTCAACTATTAACTCTGAAGCAATTACTTTCTAGAAGCGAAATTTTATATTCTTTTTTCCTAATCACATTTCAAAACTATATTTTATAAAATAAGCAAGATATTAGGCCAATTGCTTTTTAAGGTGATTTACCTTTCGCGTGTCTGCTCCTCATAGAATCTTAAGTTAAGATAAGATACTTTAGCGAATTTCGTAAAATATCGATTTCAGTTTCTAAATCGACTTAAGATGAAGTGCAAATGTCGGTGTTTTGTTTAATGAAACATTAGCATAACATAAGATATTTTGTACTTCTTTAATTCAAAAACTTAAGTTATAAAATAAAATACTTATTTTTAGCAAACATCAAAAATAAATCTTACAATAGAAAATAAATTGCATTTAATTCAATCACATTACTCAAGACAAAATAAAACTAGTTTTCATCACTGTCTTCGCTTAAGTCAGGGTGGATTGCTTTTTAAGGTGATTTACCTTTCGCGTGTCTGCTCCTCATAGAATCTTAAGTTAAGATAAGATACTTTAGCGAATTTCGTAAAATATCGATTTCAGTTTCTAAATCGACTTAAGATGAAGTGCAAATGTCGGTGTTTTGTTTAATGAAACATTAGCATAACGTAAGATATTTTGTACTTCTTTAATTCAAAAACTTAAGTTATAAAATAAAATACTTATTTTTAGCAAACATCAAAAATAAATCTTACAATAGAAAATAAATTGCATTTAATTCAAAAATTAAATCACATTACTCAAGACAAAATAAAACTAGTTTTCATCACTTTCTTCGCTCAAGTCAGGGTGGATATCTGGTCCATCTTCGGTTGGCAAGTTTAAATAAAAGTTATGGTAATTATTATTTATTAAATCTATCATGTCCACCAGATCTTTCTTCTTTGCTGAACTTATGTTAATAGGCCCGCTATAAGATGTTTTCAGTTCGCTTATTGTTACTTGGTTAATACCCCTTTTTTTAACGTTTAATACTTTAAACTCTTCGTCACTACTCAAGCTGGTCTTGTAGTATAGTCGTCCAAATTCTCTCGAATATCTGAGCCATTTAATACTGCTCCATTTGAATATTTCGCCACTCTCATTTGCCTTTCTCCAACAAAATTTGTCTTTATGGGCAGCTGAAAAATTGTAGAACATAGTTTGGTCCATTTCTACCACTTCAAAAACATGCTTCGACCCCACGGAAGATATAAACAAATACCAGTCTCGTGGATGGTGTATTTGGACATGTGTTCTTTTTATCTTACGCTCTATGATGGAGTGGTCTACATCACATTCCATGTGAGTGTGGCCCGGAACAAGAAATTTATGATCTATTGTTTCTATTGTTGTCTCACTTTGCATAAATGTCATAAACATAGTTGAAACAAATGCGTTCTTGTTTTGTCCAGCGCATGAATCGCTGTACAGGGTTAGGTGCTTGCAATTGTTTCGAACGCTTTTTAAGTATTTCATAATACAGGACGCTATTTCGTTGCCACCGCGTTTGGCAATAGCTTCGTGCCACATAAAACAAACTGGCTTTCCGGTGACACAGTCATGAACAGTCAAATTATATGTCCATAAAAGTCTTTTATAAAATGAAACTGATGTTTCCAAATGCGGAGTAGGCAAACATTTTTGTAAATCAAAAGTAAGCACCTTATAATTCGAATCTGTTTTTGCAACGGTTTTGTCATCTTTTTTAGCTTTGTACGCATCGTCTGCATCTTTATGGTGCTGCTCCTGTTGTTCTTTATAGCCCCGTTTTTCGTCTTCATTTTTCGATGAAACAATCTTCATTTTAAAAATCTCGCATTTGTTGCAGCAGTCCGTCTTTGGTTTTTTTATTTTAATACCCATAGTGGAAAATATTTGCCTGTATTTGGTATAAGAAACCGGATTTATATGAGACTCAGAATAGAGTTCATGCATTTTTTTTACGCTTAAGTCGCTTGCTATATATTTTTGAGATGAGCATGCACGAGTATAATGACTTTCGTATAAAGGGAAACTATTGACGTGACGACGAACCTCATTAATTTTTTCTTCCGGAATTTTGTTTCCCGGATTTATATGACTTCTTTGGTCAATTGAAATGACGCCCGAGTCGGATTCATGTTTTTTTTTTTACTATTGTTTTTATAATTTGTTCTGTTTCACCAAACGTATTTAAAAAACATTTCTGACAAACGTTCGTTATATTTCCCTGACATTTTAAGAAGTAAACATTTGAATGAGTCCTGTTTCGACTATTTCCTTCTTGTCTTTGTAGGCACTCTGACTTTTTGGGTTTCGATTCTATTAACCCACTTAAATATTGAACTCTTATCTTATGACTTCCAAGTGCCCAATATGCATCAAAAATAGTCTGTTGGTTATCACGTGAAACTCGATCTTTACACATTTTCCGGCAAATTTGAAGTTCCTTACACAATTTTTTCTTAATAATATTTCCATTTTTAGTTACGTATTCCTTACCAGTATTCCTTTTCCTTTTTCTGGATGTAGGTGTCTCATTTTCTTTTGCATTCGTTAACGATGCTTGCTCAGATGATTCTAGATCTCCTCTTAACTGTTTTTCAATCTCCTGGCCCATCTGAAACAAGTTTTGTTCAGCATTCTCTACCTTTTCAGATTCAGAGGAACTTCCAGTAGAATAGGGATAGTAGCTTGGATCATCTTCAACTTCGTCTGCTAAAAATTCAAGACCATGCGTCGTTGGTGCTTCCGAAACGTCTGGTTCTTTCATGGAAAATTTGTTTCGAACAGCCGAATTTCCTTTGTCTTTTCTCATTTCCTCCTGTTTTTTAGCATTTACCATTTGAAGAATGGCAGCTCCACGAGAATAATTCTTGCTAAAAATAGCTTCTGAAACGTTTTAAAAATGTATATGCGTATTACCTAATATAATATTGGAAGTTATAATAATATCAATTACCGTTCTAACAAACTCGCAAGTAGATGATACCTCTGAATTCTTTATTATTTTTAACTCTCTAGTATTATAACAACACTCCTTTTCTGAATTATGTATAAAATTATTGTTATTACATAAAACAAATTACCGTTATAGTTATTAGCTTTAAATTTCATGCTCTGTAACCAAAATCACTTTTTATAGACACTAAAGGCCACTATAAAGACTATAAACCACTCTGACATCTGACTGCTGACTGCACTGCACTGAAATAGCATCTTAAACTGTCTATAATTAAGTAACGGTTCGCCTTTTCCACCTGGTAAAATATCTTATGTCGACATAAATGTGATCTTTTTTTTTTTTTAATTTTTAATATCATCCTAAGTAGACTTGAGATAATTTACTTTTTCACACATTTGATATCATTTCACATGCATTTTATCTTAAGTCGACTTAGGTACACAATTTTTAGTAACTTACACCGAGCAAACAATCTTATATAGATATAAGATGTTTTAGCTTTTCAGGAAATGCCATTTATATTTCGACCAAAACAATAAAATTTACCACAAATGTACCTATCTTATCAAGTATCTAATGTAAACTGCACTCTCTGTTAAACTTGAATCGGGACTCAGGTTAATTGATCTAGACCCCCAGTATATATAGTTCTTCCTTCTTTGTTATTAATTGAATTATTATAACAAAATGCCTTATCGCAAGTACAGCCGGTAAAGATAATGGTACCATTTTTTCCACAAATTTTTTTTTTTTTAGATAACAGGTTCGTTCGGGTACTTTTTTGCAAACGTAAAATTATTAAAAATTTGCTAAGAAACTATGCGAATGCGACCACGTACTGAGGAAATTAAAAAAAATGAGAGAGAAATCCATTTCCCCTCTTTTCATTTTTTCGTAATTTTCTACTCGCCGAATTTCGACTTACTGAAAAATGAAAAATGAAAACTGACAACTAAGTGAGAGCTCAAAAGCTTGACAAGTAAAACTGTATTTATTTTCGTCTTCAACGATGTCGGAGGAATAAGTTGTAAATCTAGTATTCCCTAGAACATATCAGCGCATTCAAATTGGTAAGTTTAATAGGTATTTAGCTTATGAAAATTGCAATTCCAACTTATTTTGTAGATGCTGCATTGTACGATAATGTCAAAATGACATTTGTTAAACTTTTTGTAAGAAAACCGATCAGGTACTTCTCTTGAAATTGAATGATTTCTCTCTCGATTTTTAAAATTTGAAGTTTTTCATTTTTCTATACTGAAAGTACACGAACGAACCTCATATATAAATGTGTGATTAGATTTTCAAAAAATTATGCAACAAACAAATTTCTATTGAAAATAGTTTCCCAACAAAACGCCTCCAAAAAGTGGGCGTAACTCAAAAAATGTTCAATGAGATTTATGGAAAAATAACAATCGGCATACGATATGATGAACTTTGTACAGCTCACTCTGATTATTGTACAGTACACTATACTATTAAATATTTCTATTCCGTTATGCACAGTAAATGTGAACGTGTAAGTTGACATTTGTTTTACAGATTTCTTATTCATTTATTTGTTGTTTTGTTATTTATTTCAATTTCAGTTACAGCTTCGAAAGAATGTAACTCAAGATGGAAGCTACTACCTTTTGGGAAGAACTCTCAATTTGTCAACGCGATTGGCATAAAAATAAAGATTAAGTACTAGAGGGCCACCAGTACAAGAAGTGCATCATATCGAAGAGGAACTGGAACGTTGCCAATGCAGTTTTGCTCAAAACTCATATTTGTTTTCATTTTAAAATAAAAGAAAAAATAGTGCACAAATGTTAACAAGTGTTTGACGTTTTTTTTAGAAACTAGTTTTTGTAGAAATCTTTGAAAGCTATGTGGATGTGGATGTATGTCAGTAGAAAATGATAAACCAGTTTAGGATTTAGCTGGTCTTTGTCTCGAAATGTTCAAAGTAAGTGCCCACTTGATAAAACTACAAATGACACGTTGGCTCAACCAAGGATCACCCAAATTCAGTTAGTTATAACCACTGGATAGGTCTGGGTGGAGGGGATAGTTGTTTGCGGGACACATCTGTTCAATATGCTTTCATGTTGGGTCGATCAGGGTCTTATATAGTCCAAGTCTTAGTCTTCGTCGAAAGAAACAGCGATTGGCAGTCTCTAAGCTCCAAGGTATTCTTTCTCAGACGATATCAGTCCATTTTATAAAGGCTTAGGCTAAGCTCTCAGATGTCATGTATGTTGATGAAACTTTATGAATAAATCATAAGAAAAAAAACTATACTCTTAAAGCTAGAAACCTCTATGCAATTTTTTAAAGCCAAGGAAACTTTACAAACTTTTTGCCTATAAATATTCATCAGCAGTTCCATCAACGGCGGCTCTGGTTTAACAATGGTGTAGCGTTAATGACATTGGTTCGTGTTCTTGTGCTGTCCTCTGTTTAAAGTTGTGGGTAGCTTGCGCCCGACGAATAACTCAATTTGCATCAAACTCTGACGTGACTGGAATCAACACATTTATCGCTGTCCAAAGTTTACGGAGACCCTAAGGGCACCAGCTACTTTCCATTATGCAATTACCACCTTTCACCGGTAAGGTGGTTATTAATAGAAGGACGTCACTCACACGGTATCCCTGTCGCCCGGCCCTGCTGCACACAATTTATGCGGCGCAATGGTATACAGCTTATCGCATAAGACCCGAGTTGATATTTACCACCCGCCCACAGGATGTTCTATGCATTCGCCTTAAAATCACTCTCCATAAAGGATACCAATTTAGATGCACTTTTGCCCATCGAGAGCAGTGTTGATTTCAGGACTACATACGGATTACATTGTTTCTAAGAGGCGGCCCGGCTCCCTATTTGGCACGCAAGGACATATGGTAATTCATGATCTATTTTTCAGCACACAAAGGTTGGGAGTCGCATCTATCCAAGAAATTCAATTTAACTTTTCACATTTACTCGTGCGGGGGCGGTGGACACAAAACATCCCTCATCTTTATGAATTTCAATATCCATAAGCCAACGAATGAAGTTTGAGTTCGAGTTCATGTTGTGCAAGGAGGCGAAGAAAATCTCAGTGGATACTGGACGTAATGTCCGGCCAAAGGGTAAATTTTTTTCCTTTTGACTTTGTGTCTTTTTTTTCCTGGAATAAATTTATTTGAATACTGCTGCTGCTGGAAACTGATTACAGAAAAGACGAGGTTGGTGAATTGCGATGGAGATTGATTTACGTTTTTCCTTGTGACTAAGGAAATTTATGACCAGAAAATCATTTCAGATCGGCCAGGTCATAAATAAGTCGGAGGGTAGAAATTGGGATCTACGATTAATGTGCACAACAGATGGTTTGCATTTGAGCGGAGGATATTTTCGCCTGCCAAATGAAAAGCCATTCGAAGCTTATGTAATGAGATGAGAGTCGCCTAGTCCCAAATTAGAATTGCAGAACAGGGGATGGATGTAGAAGTTTGTGGGAAAGGACTGGGACAGTATTAGCGAAAAGGTTTTGTATTAAAGAAGATGGTGGATTCGCCGAAAATGGGTGTAGTGTGGGATTTAAGTGTCTAACGACTTAGGCAAATAGACTTGGCAAACCCATAAGTTGAAGTAACCAAAAAGGAGTTCTATAGCTCTCTATGATATTCTTGATATTGCCACGGCTCTCATTTTAGGTGTGTATTACGCGAGCTTGAGAGTACATTTCATATGACCCTGGTAGACTCTTTTATGGCGTTCCCTCGAACACATGCTCAAAGTATACTTTCCTAAGGACTTCCCCTTTCCAGATGTAAAAGTCCCTTCTGAATTGGTGTTGAAGTTCGTCAATTAAATAGGTACATAGGTATATATAAATTTACCATGTGGTTTTAGCAATCATTGCCCCGCCTCCTAAAAGCAGAGCGCTTTTTTCTGTAGACCTTTCATTTCATGCTAGTTTAAGTTTCATTCAAATCGGTTGACATACAATCAAACCTGTTCAGACTTACGAAAATCTTTCTGTGGAATACAATTTTTATTATACCACTCCTACAGATAGGTACTTACCTAAATTTTTGTACTGCCATCCTCTTTCTGTTAGTAAAAGTCGCAATCGAATAGGCCCAGTAGTTCAGTCATTGTCCATTGTCAACCATTCCACTACTTTCGTGCTGTTTAAGCGATCATTGCCACGCCCTTTCATCTCATTTTAATGGACCCACCGTTCCAAAAAATTATGGATCAAATAGCCCAACATTGTCCCTTTAATTTGATATCAGTCAATCCACTTATCTCCTTTCCAATGCTTTAAAAATAATTATTGTCCCCCCACAAGTCCACTCACAAAAACAAAAGCACACCAATTATCACACTCTTCAAAATGCACTAGTGGACCAAAATGTGCGTCCACTATTCGGTTTTGATGAGTGTGTATAGACTTTTTGTATTTTGGAGTGGGGTTGCTTGCTGATACATTCTGAGCGCCTGGCGATTCAGTAACAAATTTCGTCGGGAAAATTACGTTTTTGAGTAGAGTTCAGTTAACACAAGAACTCAAGCCGGCCGATCCAAGAGCAACGAAACCATTGATCTTTTACGGGAAAAGTTTCCGGACTAATGGTTATCTCTCGAAGAGGTGATCACAATTGGCCACCGAGATCTTGTGATTTAACACCTTGCGACTTCTTCCTTTGGGGCCACGTGAAAGATAAGGTCTACGCCAATAGCCCAGCGTCGATTCAAGACCTCAAGGATAAAATTCATGAAGCTATCGAGGACATAGGGCAGCCACTTTGCGATTTGGTTATGGAAAATTTCATGAAAAGGATATGGTCCTGTATGCGTGCTCGTGGTGGCCATTTGGCTGATGTTGTTTTTCATTTTCAACGGCATACCTTCCTCTTTATTATGAAATAAACATCCGATCATTTATCTCAAAAAATGGCATTTTTCTTTGAATACCAAAATAACACCTCTTATTGGAAAAACCTTTATATTTCTATGGAATGTATATCATTGGCAAAGCTGGGGACGTTCGGATTTAGTGATGCAAATCCATTTGATTAGTTGTTTTATGTGGTATTCGATTGGGCGCTCTCAGAGCACTTTTTTTGCTCTCAGAGCAATTTTTACGTTCGTTTGGTACAAAAAAAAGCAATCTTTTTCAGATTTCAGAGCACTTTTGCGAATCTGGATATTTTCTCAGATTTGCTTCAGATTTACCAATACACGTGCGTTCGAGTTTGACAACTAGTGGAGTTTGTTTACATTTTAGTGAAATTTTTCAACTGCAAAGAAACGCATTGCATCGGGTGGATCTATTTTTGTTAATTATTTATGTACAAATGTTTAGAAATCAATCTGGGCGAGAGTTTTGAATGTTTTCATATAAAATTTAACCAGTGAATGGAAAGCGCTAAGAAAAGTGTCGAAGGCTACACGTATTGCACTCGCACAAATATCAACAAAAAAAGAGCAAGTGACGTTTTTGTGTTCGATTAGCCACATGAAATCTGAAATCTGAGAGCAAATCTGAAGAAGCCCAATCGAATACCACATTAATTTTCTTGGGTTGCGCGTAGTGTGACCATGTGTGGTGAAATATGCGAATAATGGAAGTGGGACGTTCAAGTATCGAGTTTAGTAAGTCTGACAGCTGTCTGACTAGATGTATCTCGGTTTTGATTGGCTGAAATCTGTCATATGAGCAGCTGTTTCAGTTGACGTTTACGGAGGGGTAGTCGACGAATCTATTCAAGAAACTGAGTACTAAGTTGACAGTTTTCATATCCAGCTGACGCAGAAAAAGTGACGTTCCCGAGACCAATCTTGTTTTTTGCGTACATCTCATCCAGACCAATCTAGTCGACTTAAGATGAATGAATGTGCCCAGTGGTTTCGAGAAAATGTTTCCGAGCAGCATTGCCATATTAGCGTTTTCGGCAGAGATCTAATCGCATGTTTCTGTCGGGCTTAAATTTGTTATTTGGACGAATTTGCGCGAATTATTTAAATATTTTAAATGCAGAGTTGTCCTATAATGCGCATTTGGAGTAGTGCTTGCAGAAAATTCGCTCTTTTAAGGTGCAAAACCTCCCATAGACTATAGCTCTTCTTAAAGCTTTAAGTAACCGTCCCGCAGATGTGGGCGTATGACATTTGAGAATTCGCCTCTCTGTTTCTGCATCAAGTATTCTAATTCCAGAATTTAAATTCCTGTTAAAAAGGAAATGCCAACACTCTCCTTTTTTGTATCAGTTCACTACCGGCTTACTGCTTACCCTTTCAAAATAATAATAAATCGCTATGAGTATGACGTATGCATCTTTTAGTGGTTTCTCTTTTAAAATGTGTCTTCTCCGTATGACACCTAAATGTAAAAATTCACCCAACACCATTGTCAGCGAGAATTCCTTTACACTTAGGTGTTCGAGTAAAAGAAAAAAAACATTCCTTCCATTTTAAAAAATTCATACACACATTCGCTTAGATGCTTAAACCTGGTCGTCAGAGTTGATAGGAGTATCTACTATGAATGGAATGACTAAGTGTGTATATCATTGTGCTTCCTTCCTTCCTTCCGTTGGGAATCTCCACGTGAATCGTGACTTCCACTCGGCTGATTTCCAGAACAGTGCAGGCACATACCCCAGTTGTTTTGAATTTTAACCCATGTGCTGTTCACAGAGGGAGGGTTCAGGTTCAGGTTCAGTTTCAGTTTCAATTTCAGACTCCCCTCCCACTGAGTAATGAAGCATTTTGAATGAAATATCTCTTCTTTTTTTAAACTGTGAGTTAATAGAAAAGTAAAGCATGGAAACATGGGAGCTCATCAACTTTTAACATTCCAAGTAACTACGATCGATGGGGTTTTAAAAAGTTATTACCTTATAATGTGGGTGAAATGGGCAAGCGAACATTTTAAAAAGCTACATATATTTATTAGGTTTTGTCACGGAGCTTAAATCGCGATCTCATTTTTGTTTCTCAGAAGAATAAGGCGAAAGTAGGTCATAATCGCTTTCGAGTGAAGGCTAGTTTGGAAGCGCTTGTGTTGAGCTAAATCACGCGTTTTAAAAAATATGACATCCCTGTCATCTTATCTCTATCTTAGACGTTGTTTCTGGCGTCTTTTCCCAGAACTGAAACTTACTCTCCCCTAGTTTAGTAAAAAAGGAGACCTTTGTTCCCCGTTGAGTATTAAATCGGAACCCTTCGTTCCCCGTTGAATGTGTTCATGGTTTATCAAAACAAGTCTGGCAAAGTAAAGGAGGAGAAGACGTTCTGTTTACTTTGAAGCCCTTCTGAAAATAACTATTTATAAACAGTCCTTACACAGGTTAATAAAATCCACCGGCAGATAAAATCTTAATTTAGTGTTAACTACAGGTCCACCCACATAAACGCTACATCAAAACAATGTCTACTACAATTATTGTCAGGCGTTATCCTTCTGGCCGTCATCACAGATTAAGGATTCATGCACACGTATCCTCAAACTATGTGCGTTTAAGTATTTATAAATGTTTAGTCTCTGAATTTGCATAGTCCAACATATGCATGGTAAACGATTCCATGAAACGTGCTAAAAGTGATAAACAACCAACCCACCGGATTATTATCACGGACCGGTGTATGACATCGGATCGCATTATTATCCAAAGGTAGACAACCCTCCTTATATAGACTGTAATATTTCACATGTTTTAGCTAGACTCGGCCAAATACCATTGGAAATGGGTCTCAAAATGAAAACACAATTTGCACGGTTAATAAATCCATAGGACTGCAAGTGTGCGTAGGAAAGGTATATGTAATGTGCACACAAACATATTTATTGCGTTGTCATACGAAAGCAGGTGACAAAGGAATTAACACATCACATTGAAGTTTGAAGAACTTTAGTCGGCTTTAAGTTTTTATTTGAGTTTTGCTGTACGTGTGGGCAGGTTTAGGGTGGGCATTTAATGAAGTTTATTCAACTCTTATTGACAGATGACGTTCGTGTCAATAGACACCTCGTAAAAGGGAATATTACAAAAAAATAATCGAGTATTCTGGTCGTGTTCACACATTTGCTCCGGATAATAAATAAAACAAGTAAAAGTGTTATCATCGGCCTGGCCGATGCTTTGATACCCTCCACTGCATACAAGTCATGCAAAATTGGTTTTGTGAGGGAGGTACCAGAACTACTTGACCGACATAGCAGGTTTTCAATACCAACCTAACGACGATAAAAAGAAGTTCTCTCACCAAATTTCATTCACCTACGTCGATTACTTTGGGCGCTATCGTGCTTTCAACAGACAGACAGACAGACAGACAGACAGACAGACAGACGGACATGGCTAAATCGATTCAGAATGTGATCTTGATTCATAATATATATACTTTATGAGGTCTCCGGTGACTCCTTCTTTGCGTTACAAATGTATTGGCAAAGTGAATATACCTTCCTCTGGAGGGTATAAAAAAACAATGCTTATGTGAAAGGTTTTTCTTATTTTAATCACGTAAGAAGAAGGTGAGTACGTATAGCTGTTACAGGTTATGGCTTTCTGACGACAAACCAAATGATTGATGCTTAACGAGGGATAATCCATTTTGTTTGCCAAATGGAGAGTAAAAACCGCAGAAGCGACAGCCGAGAACCGAGATTTTCTAATAATTCTGATGTTGGAATGAAATAACACTGACATCTGCTAAGTGAAATTTAATAACAACAACAAATTGAATATGTAAATGTCCAAGCTGCTCTTGAAGAAAAAACAATGGGGACATTTAAGAATCTAGTTTAGTAAATCTGACAGCTGTCTGATTTGATGTGTTTCAGACTAGATTGGTCTGGATGAGATATAACCTGACCGCAAAAGCTAGATTGGTTTGGAACGTCACTTTTTCTGCGTCAGCTGCATATGAGAACTGTCAACTTAGTACTCAGTCACGAATTTCTTGACTAGATTCGTTGTTATAAGTTCCATAAACGTCAACTGAAACAGCTGCTCATTTGACAGATTTCCCCAAATCAAAACCGAGATACCTACATCTAGTGAGAGAGCTGTCAGACTTACTAAACTAGACACTTGAACGTGTCCATTGGCCTGGATCGGTCGCATGAACAGTTTTTCTAGTTGACTATTCACATTCACATACAAATTGCTAAAGTTTATGGAAATTCTTTACAAGAATTTCCTGACGGAGTATTAAGTTGGCAGTTCGTGAATGTGGTTGATGTAGGAAAGGTCACGTTTCAAACCAAGAATCAATATAGTCTAACTAGATTTTTGTAATGTATACCCAAGAACACTCAATAACGTTGATTTCATTTATTCATTCATTCGCTGCCACACGCTTTTAACCGCCGGTCTTGTTCGCTGTCAGAAACGAATATAAGTGATCAAACTTTGTGATCTAAAGTCCTGTAAGGTTTAGTGAACGGAGAGAATATAAGGCAGGCTCTAGTGCGCCATAGGGTTTGCCATAAAATGAGTAACAAGTTGTACGAGTATCAAAATTAATTCTTAGCATTTCCAAATCTATTTCAATAATTGACCCGAATTGGAAGAGTCCGATTACTCCTTTAGTCACGTCTGGTACTTGTGACGCGATAAGTAAATGCATGACACTTGTGTATCGTAAATTATCGTTGTGCTTACACAACATGAACCTGAGTGAGTCACTGCTTATGCAATGTGAAGTGCACTCTTGTCACTGAAGACACTCGTTATCTGTGTTTTGTGTTTTGCTTGGCGTGTTTCGCGAAGCCTATCTTTTCATAGATGGGCTATCTTTTTTGCTCAAACGTCAGAGCAGTGTTTTGTTCAAATATTCTTGAAAAGCGCACAACTGCCATTACTTTAACTTCTCAGTTGTTACCAAATACGTTGGATAAACATAATTTTTCAATTCAACAATGCTTTTATCTTGTTTTTTGGACTTTTTTATGCACTTTTCAGTAATTTTTTAACATAACTGGACTACATCCATACAAAATCCGTTTTGTTTTCCTACAAGTTTTTTTAGCTTCTCATTTGAGAATGGATTACTTCCAAAAGAAATGGTGAAATAGTGATTTTCACGGTTGGATCTATGATGGATGGCGGAGCGGGGACCGGTATCTATTCAGAAGACCTGGAACTTGCCCGTCACATTAGCCTCGGAAAATACACTTCAGTATACCAGGCTGAGATGATTGCTTTGCTTCATGCGTTGGACTTCTTGCTTGAGAGTCAGGTGGAAGGAAGAAATATCCTTATAGCACTGGCCAGATGCATGGAACAAACAAGCATCACAACATCATTGGCACTGTAATGTGTACTTAAGCTCAATAAGTGTTCATCTAAAAATGAAGCAACACTGACTTGGGTACGAGGACACATAGGGATCGAAGGCAATGAAAAGGCGGACTCCCTTGCAAAACAGGGGTCAACTGAAAAGTTGCTGGGACCAGAACCATTCTCTTCAATTGGCAGAGGAATGGTAGAACAGCTGATTCACAAATGGATCACGGCAGAACACCTGAGAAGGTGGTCAACCGTGGAACAATGTAGACAAGCTAAAATGGCAATAAAGTGGCCGACCTGCTCCACTCAAAGAAGGCTTCTAAGCATGAGTCGAGGAACATTGAAATGGGTGGTGGGTTTGTCTTTGTCTACAGGACATGGTAATGTCGGGTATCACCTAAGGAAAATGGGCCTTAGAGAGGATGATACTTGTAAACTATGCCTGGAGGAATCTGAGACAGCGGCACATATACTGTGTTAATGTCCGGCGTTGGCTAGCAGAAGAATGAGGATCTTGGGACATCATTGGGTCGAGACCCAGTCGATAAAACAGATCTCCCATAAACAGATGCTAGCGTTAACACTAGGAATCGAGCCCAGAGAAGAACTGTGGAGAAATCCAGAAAGTCTCTCGGAGTAAGATTTACAGTGGTAGAGAGACGAAAAGAGACCCGACAATGGTGGTCTGATTCGAATATCTCTCGAAATCCATATATATTCTCATTTGACACTGACGTTGTCGCGAACTACCCTATAGCATTGCTGTTATTGTAATATGATTTATTTTGTGTTACTCTGGTTGTTCTAATTGTGGGTACACTACACGACCTTCCAAAGGTGTTAGTTATCCAATCTTAAGTCGAGGTGCTAGGCACTAGGATATCAACTCGGTTTTAAAATTAAGCTGGTGGTTTATATAATCGCATCACTACACCTTTTGGGGTAAAATATGTTCTACTCCAGTGTATTTGAGGGTCTTTTTTTTATAATTTTGGGTAAAAGTCACTTAACGAAAGCCGTTGGGTGTTGCTTTCGAAAGCAAAGTTTTCAAAGTCTACGCTATGGAAAGGTGTGCATGTGCAGGTATAAAAAAGCTTTTCAGGATGTTGTTATATATGAGAAGATGATTTTTGTACCCTCCACAGGAAGGTATATTCACTTTGCTGATACATTTGTAACGCCAAGAAGGAGACACCGGAGACCTCATAAAGTACATATATTCTGAATCAGGATCACATTCTGAATCGATTTAGCCATGTCCGTCTGTCTGTCTGTTGAAAGCACAATAGCGCCCAAAGGAATTGACATAGGCGAATGAAATTTGGTGAAAGGGCTTCTTTTTATCGTCGTCAGGTTGGTATTGAAAATGGGCTACGTTAGGTTAGGTTTACGGGTTGGTAGAGTAGGGTAAACCCTACTATACTACACTTAGGTCCTCGTGGGCCCATTGTGATGCCCTTTGGGGGTTAACCTTGGTGTCTTATGGTTACTCATATATATCCTTCCTCTTCTTGTGCTACCCAATGCCGTCCAGCCATCCGGATGTCCTCAAGAACCTGCAAAGATTAGAAAGTGTGACATCTGAAAGTTCTTGTAAGTCGTGGAAGTAATTCCAAGTGTTCTGTTTCTCAAGTGACACAGGCTCGGGCAATGACAGAGGAAATGAGGTGTGTCCTCATGGACCTCTTCGTCTATATCGTCATCTTTGAGATTTAGTTTCATCATGTGGTTTCTTAGGAAGTTATGACCAGTTAGAGCCCCTACCAGCTTAGATAGCGATGACCTGTCAAACTGTAAAAGTTTGGTGGTTCGACCTCTGTCAAATGATGGCCATAGCTTCCTAGATATTTCACAGGTAGTTAGTTCTTTCCGCCTGTTATTAGTTTTCATACGAATTTTGTTTTCCACTCGCTCTCTGAGATTACAGAGTGGAGGCTTGATCGACTGTAGTGCTCTATCATGATCCATTGCAGATCCCTTTCTCGCCAGTTCGTCAGCTGTCTCGTTGCCAGTTTTGTCACTGTGTCCAGGGACCCAGCTGAGATTCGTAGAGTGCTGCGAGCAAAGAACCTTAAGCGTTGTACTAGCTTGGATTTTATTTCAATGGCAGAAATTGCTTTTATAGCCGCCTGGCTATCAATGAAAATGGTAATATCATTACGTGGTATTGCCAACAATGACACCATTCGGGCCGCTTCCGCGATTGCCAGAACCTCCGCTCGGAAGACACTGCTATTATCAGGTAGACTGATGGAGCAGTGTATATTTAATTCCTTACAGAATATACCGGCACCGGTTCCACAGTCCATCTTAGATCCATCTGTGTAGATGGAAACCGATTTCCGCTTTGTGGGTTCATCTGTGTTCAATTCATTCCTACTCGGGAAGGAGAAGGTTAATGGTCTATCAAAGTTCAGATGGGGATACATATAGTCAGATATGACATCGTTCCCAACGTATTTCTCTAGAATTAGTGCGTGGCCAAAATTACATGTTTTCCAGGAATTAGTTTGGCTAATCCTTAAGGCACTTTTGGCAGCAGATTCTTCTATATATAGGTCCAGTGGAGTCAGATAGAGGATTGCCTCCAGTCCAGCAGTAGGAGTAGTTTTCAACGCGCTGGTTGTCCAGCAGTGAAAATGGGCTATCTCGGTCAAGTAGTTCTGGTACCTCCTATACAAACCAATTTTGCACGACTTGTATGCAGTGGAGGGTATCAAAGCATCGGCCAGGCCGATGATAACACTTTTACTTGTTTTATATTTATAAAATAAAAACAAAAGCCCATTGAGTCATATTTTTATTTTTTTATTTTTTTTATTTGACTATTCACATTCACATACAAGTCTCTAAAGTGAGTATAAAAGTTATAAAATCGTAATTTTGTATATCTTAAGTAGGTAAAAAATATAGCACATACAATGATGTCATTGTTTTTCTTTGTCAAACAGAATGACTGTTACAAGAGATTTTCTTTTGCTTTGTATTTTCTTTTTCCTGAAATTACTTTGGTATTTCCAGTTTCTTAATTTTATTTTTTATTTTGTTTCTTACTTTTGAATGGATGTATATTTATGTACGCGTGTAAATGTTTATGGCGATTATTTGTAAAATACTACGTTTTTTGCATAAGTACAAACTTAATGTTTATATAAAATACTGTGCGCTGTTATTTGTGTGCCATTTTGTGCTTGTCGATGTATTTTTGTTCGTATAACTTGACTTTGTTCATTTTGTGGTTTAAAAAAATAGCACCATTTAACAATTTTGTTCAGAAAAATATTGCAATCGCATTGATTTTGTTTAATTTTACATTTAAATAAAAAAATTAAGCCTGGACGTATTTATTTCGATCAGTCGAATTTTGTTTTGCACCCAATAAGAGTGTTTTTTTTCACATTCATTTGCAGTCTAAAAATTTTGACTTGCTTCAAGCGAATTCTAGTTCGTTGGATTTCTTAAGTTTACAGTCAATTTGACCTCGATTCGCAGTGCCGAGTATTGCATCCGATATACGGTGGAAGGTTTTTTTTGTAACAGTGATGGGACTTGAGTAAAGCGAAACGGTGGTAGATAACCTTAAAAAAAGGTGGTAGAAAATAAAATTTTCCACTTGCACTAAAATAATGCAAGCATTAGAGAAAGCACAATAACTTGTTGTAGGTACCAAGAATTTTCATTTTCAATAGTTCGATATTATTTAAAAATTTTAAGTTTTTGAAACTACAGAAAAAACGTCATAGATTCAACTCATCATTAAACACAAAATGTCAAAACATTGCAAGACATCCCCCTCACAAATACAGTCAAATACATTTTAGCGCAGTAAATGGTGTACTGGACTGGAAGTTTTTGCTGATGCAATTTTCAGAGAAAAATACTGATAGCTGAAAGCTGAGTGTGTATGGGTAAAACTAAGTCGAGTAGGTATAGGAACAATTTTCAATTTAATGCAATGATGGAAAAGAAATATTATTAGCGAGTTATAGCGATGAATAAAAGGTGGTAGATTTCGAGATCAGGTTGGTAGAATTTCCGGTAGAAATACCACTTAAGTGATAGAAGTCCCATCACTGCGGTTACAATGCATTTTGACGGATTGTTTGGTTACATAATATCGATTATTAAGTGACAACAGGAGTCGAGGTGAACCTAACACAAATGTTTCTCATACTAAACTAAGAAAAGAGGGGTTTAAGTAATTATGATAATAAAAACAAAGGAAGACATACTTGGATTGGAAATTGCAAAAAGGTTTTGTGTGGATTGTAGTAGTTGTCGTTTTTAAACGGCTTTCTGATGGGCATTCATCACGTATACATTTTTATTGTGAAAACACGCAACCAATCATAATTAGTGAGGTTAAGAGAACGAGAGCTTCTGCGGCAAATAACTTATTGCTAAACGGGGGCTACCGTTGATGCTTAAAAATGTATGACCAGTCACAGCCGCTGTCACATGCTTGTCATGTTGGGGAGAATACGCGCTAAAATGAGACAGTGCGCCAAAGAATACTCCGCTACTAAAACGCTAACGAAGGACAGAAACACACACAAAATTATGATAAAATTTTAAGGTTGCGGCCTGGGATCAGAGTTTTGTAACTTTCCCCTAGGCACTCATTCCGTAATTTTTGAGACGATTATCGTTGAAACGCTAGCCCTCCAAAAGTATTAACGAGTTTGAGACCTTAAACTAATTAATTTTCTACAAATGTAATCAAAGCTGATGATAGTGAGACAAATTCAGGCAGAATATAACTTCTTATGATCATCAAAGTTTCAAAAACGATATCGTCCCGACGATTATTGTTATACGAAATCTGTCCCCCGTATTAATAAACGCTGCGTAAAAGTTATCTATTGGTTAGACAGCAGTAACGTCAAGTTTTGTATGATAACAGAAAGAAATATCTTGTGCATATAAGTTTATTAATAAGGGGGTTTGTGTATAAAGACATAATAAGATTGCAGAGGCCAAGCGGAGTAAGAATCAGCGGCAATGCTTATAATACGACAGCTGCTTTGTTAAGCAGAATATTCCGCTGAAATCTAGAGAATGTAATGTTCTTGAAAACCTAATGTTTCTCCTTTTCAAATAAGAGGAGCAGGCCACTGACGAGATACAATTACACAGAAGTGAAAATGTACACCCTTTAGTCACTGATTAACTTTTTTATCTAAGTTCTTTGTTCAATTGAAAATGTGTTGCATTGCAAAACCGTATAGTGTCCGGTGTCTGTAATTATAGAAAAGATATTGTAAAATAAATGTTTACTTATGAGCTCACTAGCGAAAAACAAACAAGGAACACTAATTAACACTAACGAGTTCTACCAAGAATTGATTTGTTTGCTCACGCCATTTGATTAAAAGTGAGTCACAATCTGATAACACCAAATCGTTGGTGAATGTCGATTGTTTCAATCGAAAAGCCATACACTACAAAAGAGGGAAACATGTACCAAATGTTCTTGGCATTCAAATTCCTATCAAACTAATTACAATTTCGTTCAAAATTCACTACCTTCAACTAAATTTGCTAGAGAGACTCCAAATTAGCACACTATGTTTACAATAATACAAATAAACTACTAAACGCAATAAAGAGAAAGTCGTTCAGAAAACTACGCTTACTTAACTTAATCTGATTTTTAATAATAGTAGACACGCAAAACGCACGTTTGTGAGTACAATTATCGCGTACAAATGGAAATGTCATAGAACTTAATATGTACGTGTAACTCTTTTAACAATTTAAACAAAACATAAAAATGATATATATACAACTGAATATATAAGAAATTATCTAAAATAGTTCGCCACTGTAGGCGATGTTAATATAAAATATATAAATAAACATGTAATAGACTATCCTCCAGATAGAGCGTTCCTTGGGGCTGCGCAAGCGACGGCAATGCCGTCAAGCAATCACATCATCGTCTCCATCTGGATCGACATTCGGCGAGTGACCATTGCCATTGGTGGCAACGACTCGCTGACTCATATCGTGAACACACAAATGGTAGTAGACGCCCTCGTTGTCGATCGTGTTGAACTGAGTGAAATCCTCGTTGGCATAGAAGATTTCCGCCTTGTTGCCGACGAATTTGATGCACGACAACAGTTCAGGCTTATCCAATGGGCCGCGTTTGCCTGCCCACGGGCTGACGGCCATGTCACCGTCGTGATGACTTAATTCACCCAACGCGTTGGTAGCCTCCTCAACTGGACTGTGCGATGAGGTGAAACGTGAACTTCGACGCTTTTGCTTTGTGCCCGAATCGGAGGGATTGTTCAAGATGAACGAAACATGCCAGAAGCACAGTTGTTCGGAACAACTTACCAGTATCTCGGTGTTGGGTGAGAATTTCAGATCGTATATCGCCGAGGAGTGCGACTCTAGGCCAAAAATTAATTTCACTTTTTTTTGTGAAATTTGGTAGATCTAGAAGGATGAACAGTTATGTTTGTGGAGAGTATTCTGGGTTTTATTTGTTTTGAATTTACTTCAATTTTTCCGGTCTTTAGGCCAACAGCAAAGAGTGAAGCATCCGATGAGCTGGTTACACATGTCACTTGGTCAGTGTCTCCAAAATTGTCACTGTTCTTGTAAGATGTGTGAAGCTGGGTGTTTAGTTTATCATCACGAATGCTGAATTTGTAGATCTGAAACGTAAAGAGGTTCATATAGCAAAAAAAAAAAGCGGAATCCTGCCAATGAAAGGAGGTGTA
Organism: Cheilosia impressa; assembly: GCA_948293265.1. Taxonomy (NCBI): domain Eukaryota; kingdom Metazoa; phylum Arthropoda; class Insecta; order Diptera; family Syrphidae; genus Cheilosia; species Cheilosia impressa. Next base: position 50,682,988 of record OX411884.1, on the reverse strand, counting down.
GTTTGTTAGGTTTTTATACTGATTATCACATACTCTTACAATATTCTAATGGATTCACTAATGATCTGTACATGTCTATAACGACAAAGGGACGGGACAGGCAACGATGTATGTACATACCTTCTTTTCACTTCTCTAACAGGAAACCATTCCGCTATTGAGAGTGTATTATTAATGATCGTAGGCAATTTGAAGCGAAATGTATACCAAGCGCTGAAAGCAATGCTGGAAGGTCGGGCAACTTTCTTCGGCTCAAATCAAGTCTGAAGACATGGATGAGCAAATAAGAAGTTCGAGAGGCTCCCGCTTACATGGGAAAAATAAGTAGGAGAAATGTCTGAGGGACTATAATTGATATGAATGCACGCGTGCAGCCAACGAGCAGCTTAAAGACGAGCGAATACGGATGGGTCCCATTTGGGACCGAAAACCCAAGTTAATGACATCCCCCCTCCTGGTAGTATTGTGATCAATAAAAAAGAAGATTGGACAGAACTTTATTTGCGCGATACTGTAGTTTTCGAGCAATAAATTTCAGACAAACAAGACAATGCCATCTGCAACATCACAGCACAGCTGCATCTATTATTCAGCCGAATTGTAACAATCAAAGGATGTAACCCACTGTCTAAGGAAGATCACTGATTTCCAATAAAAATAGTTGGTTTGCAAATTATTTAATTCTGACACAATTCAGGCGCAGCGATAACCCCGTCGTTGTCAACAACCGATCCTGAGAGGTGACTTCAGTGGCATCCAATCACTAGAAGAAGTAAAAAACTCCCGCAAATATCGTAAGCTGTGAATGAATAGAACACTTTGCTCCTGCACGTCATAGGCAGTCACCGAATTAAAAGAATATTTGCCAAGCAGCGCATTCTAAACAAAAATTATAAACATTATGGTGTGCTTTGGTGGCAGGTGCTTCTTACATGTTTATCACTTGGTATGAGTATATTAAACGAAGTTATTGTGTGTGATTCGTTAGAGTGCTGATCATGGGTTAGGGAACAACAACAATTAAACTTTTTTTTAATAAACACTGAACTCTTTAGTAAGCAAATTCCAATAAAACGTGTAACAAGTGCTATGAAACATTTAACAATACACGTTACCTTGTAGATCGCAGGTTTGTTTAATCAACTTTCAGTGTAAACCTAGAGGTATAAATTATTTAATTCGCTTGGAAAATCCTGAAACGCGTTTGTTTGTGTTTGAAAGTGTTACAGGCAAGAGGTGTACTTACGAAAATTTCAAAATGCACAGTAGCCAGCAGGAGGAAATTGCTTTTGAGATCACAACCGCCGAGAGCTCTGTTAGTGTCATCGTGTTTGAAGGACACCTCTGCAAATTCATTCATCAAGTCTACCCCCTGTAAGGAGAAACGAAGAAAATAAAAGAGATGACGCTACACCCTGAGGTAAAGGGTAAACTCACGATGAAACGACAATTCGGATCCACTAAAATCAAATACGTATCGGCGTACGTAAAGCATTTGCGCAAATCAATGTTGAACTCCCTCTGCACCGTATTTCCGTCAGCACGTATGCCGCGAACAAGAGTTTGCTGTGAGTCCTTTGCCGATGCCACCAAAATGTTTTCGTCAATCAACTGGAGGAATGTTATGCTGTTGGATGTGAATGGCGTCTCAAAGACCTGCTGTGTGATGTTGAAAATGTCGCCATTGTCATAGCCGCAGAAGGAACTGCGATTGAAGGCGGTGATTGCTGTTATGTGTCTTGATTTCTCCGGTGGCGGTGATATAAGCCATGTCTTTTTATCAGTAGTGCTTAGTTGGTGGATCTGAAATTGGAATTAGAACGAAAAGTGAGCCCAAGTGCTGGAGAAAACCGCACGCAAAGCACTACACACGACTTACCCTATTTTTTGAATCAACAGCCACCAACCGCACCGAATCACTGTAGTTGAGATCAAACAGCTTTCCACCCTGCAGCCAGACGTCCAGTTCAAACTGTGGACCATTAGACTGGTCGTCGCCTTTAGCCACTACGTTCGATGCTCCTTTGGTCAAGCGATGTGACCAGGCGATTGTATTGTTCTCCAACAGCCTCAACGCAAACAAATTCAATACCTTCGACTGTGCAGATCCACACACAACGATGTACTTGAACACATTGTCGTCCAACGGATAAATATCCACACAAGCAATGGACTCGCTTATGTTGCCGCGCAGCACCTCCGACCTCAGCTTTGTGTCGAAGACGATAAGACCCCGCAAAGTGCCCAGCACTAAATAGCATCCATCTCGCGACAACCGAGCACAGGTGAATGCATTGCCAGAATCGTTCTTGTTGATATTGTAGACCGGTTTCAATTGGCCGTTCAGAAATCTAAATGCTTGCCTTGGCAGAGTTAAGAACAGCACCTCGTCGCGAGACACAAATACGATATGGGTCGTACTGCCTCTTAAGAACTCGCCAACGTACAAAATACTGGGTGGTTGCGGCCAAACAAATGAATGGCCAGCCTCTGATCCATCGCGTAAGTCGTATATATGCATGGATCCCAAGCTACCCATCACCAAATAGTAGCTGCCAAGTATCTTCGAGAGATGGCTGATTTTGGACGCCTTTGTCTGGAGTATGGGCAGCTTTTTGCTTTCGAATAGTTCTCGTTGGGCGTTCCACGAGTACTGACAGATGTCGCCGTTGGCACAGGCCAAATGCAAATCGATGGCTCCGCCTTCAACCGATTCCACGTAGAAAGTATGTATGGCGCCCCGGACGCCTAATTGGATAAGCTGTTTGTATTTGCGCTTCAACATCGCTGGGCATTGGATCAGGTTGAGTGGGTTGACTTTGGTTCGGCTGCTTCCTTTGCGGCTTGCATTGCGACGACGATCATCAGTAATCGACCAGACTTTCAAGTTTCCATTCCCGTCGAGTGTGATGATGTAGTTGTCCTGCAGAATAAGCTGCAGTTTGACGATTGGATACTTGTTGTCGCTCAAATACACCGGCCCGTTGTTGTAGTCCAGAGATAGATCGACCAAGAGAATGTCATGGTTGTTGAGTGCAATCACACACGTGTCCGGTTCGGGTAAAATGATATGTTTTGGCTTATTTGGCAGGCACACCATTTGACGGCGCTGATGGAAGTGTCCCCTAAATCGAAGAAAATCAAACAATGAATTCGCAAACGCATCGCACTCTCGTACTTACTTCTCGGTGAACCACATCCGGTTGTTGAATACTTTGGCTTGCCTTTCGGCTTCTTCGTAGACAAGGCCGTCGGCCATCAGAGCATACTGAAGGAGGCATGTCTCTTCCGAGCGGAACAACATCTCCTCAATGCTGGGTAGAAAGTCTAATAGATTCGACAACAGAGCCTCGCGGTATGAATGGCCGCCTTAAAAGAAAACATTTACAGATTAAAGAGTGCTTCGGGTGTCATCGGTGAATAAACACATTTCTGTTCACACCAAGAGCGGCGTTCTTTAAAGCTGACCGTTGTTATAGCGCCTTGCACAAGGAACAAATCAACTGCTCATAGAAATACAAGAAAGTTAAATCACTTTTAGGAGACTTGGGGAAATGGGAGCTATGACGCATATCACACAGTTTACAACCAAAGATTCAACGACACTAACTATTCACAGTCTACGAACGTCCAGCTGGTCATTATCATGAGCGTTTTGTTTGCAACAGACGACCTCCGAGTCACTTACCCGTGATTTCATTGCGGAAATACTTCAAATCGCCAATGGTATTGGGAAACCCATCCGAACGCAGTTTTTCGCCCAAGAATCCAAAGTCCAGAAACAGTTTTGGAAATAAATCCAAACAGCCAGCCTCGCGCATGTGATAGCCAATGCAGTGATAGAAATAATGATCGCTGCTGCGGCAGAACAGGTCCAGCTCAGTTCTATTCGCCAATGTTTCCGCGACCCTAGACAAGCAAAATCCCAATCAACTGCCCATTTCTCTACACGGGCAAAGTCAAACATACCTGTAATAGCTCACAACCTTTCCATGCAACTCAGTTCGGTTGGTATCTTTGTCCGCTCTCAGGTACGAACTATACACGTAGTGCAGAACGCAGGCGGAACTCTTGTCGGGCAAGTCCTGGCGATTTATGATGGAATACTTGTGGAACTTCTCCAGCACATGTTCAGCGTCACGTTCGGTTTTATTCCAGAGCACAGCCAGCAGCTGAAAAATGGAAAACATTCATCAAAACAATCGCCTTTCGGCTAGTACCGCCGTCACCTTTAGTGGAATTTTAATCGCATGGGTGAATATTGCCAGCGTCTTGTACAGTTCCATTTCTTCGGGTTGCAGCACTTTCAGCGAAAGCTCGACAATCGTCGTGAACTTGTTGTTGGTTATACTAAAAATTTGAAATTTCGAAATTTTTAGTGCATCGAATTGATGGGACAAATCACCACTTACTGCAAGTTCTGCAAATTCCTTATCCAATCGCCCCAGTTGCGCTCTTTATTCAATTTTAGATTGTTCGCTATTATGGTCAGCAGCGACGGGTGTCCACCGCACTGCATAAATATTTCGCTAGCATCCTTTGGAAATGAGCTTCGTTTACGCTGCAGCACCTTTTCGAACAACTGAAGCGATTCGGACGTGGTAAGTCCGTTTTTCACGGTGATATCCACGGTGGTTGACTTTGACAAGGAATCAGCAATTCGTCGATTCCTCGTTATGATCAGCATTTTGCAGCCCAAATTGAATGCTTTCCATGTCTTGGAGTTTTGTACATCGGACAGGATCAAGAGGCAGTCCTTGAATTTGTCCTGTTGCAAACGATCGCGGATATACTGCTGTAGGTGGAGGATTTTATTGTCCACACCATCAAACTCGCTGGATGAATGCCATGTTTTTGTCAAATCGCTTTCACCGAGAAGCAACCGGAATTGTTGCAAGGAGCGAAAATCCTCTTCCCTGCTATTGCAATTGTGTACGTCCAGCCAGAAGATGTTCAATCCCATGGCATTCATGATGGCATACTCAGAGCAGACGTCGACGACAAGCCATTTTTTACCGACACCCAGTTCGCCGGACAGCACCACGTAGTTGTACGGCTTTAGTTTCTTCAATGCTTTGCGGATTGGCCAATACTAAAATGCAAAATAGGTTAAGTGGTTTCAAGGCAAGCAGGGGTGTATTGTATAATCGCTGAAAGTGGCCGGGGTAGGTCAGTTTCAGCTACCCAAAATTAAACTCGCACAGAGGCAATTAATTTATTAAACCGATAACAGGAAAGGGGTACGTCATTTATATAAACAAGTAAAGCCTATGAAAGTCTATTTAAATCAGATAATGATAGGTGTACGAGTATACGTCAACATATAAAAAAATAAAACAAGTTGTTGATAAACAAAAATGAGTGCACTCACATATTCCATCCGATGCACATTGTAGTCCAAATGCTTTTGGAAATTACTTCGCAACACTCGAACTGCATATATGTATTGTTCAGTGGATTTTGATGCGATGTCACGCTCGTGGAATACCATGTCAACGAGCCATTTGTACCAAGATTGTAAGGCGGACAAAAATTTCTCAATGTAGACCTCATTGTCCTGGAGAATCCAAAAGAGCTGCAGCATTTGTATTTTATGGTCCGTCTAAGCAGTACAGATAGGTTGTTGTTTGTTTTTTTTAAATCATAGCGTCAATCGATTTGCACTTACTTCAGAGAGTAACCGGCACATTTCTTCTTTAGTAAAGATGTTATCAACCCTGTCCTTGATGTCTTCAAAGGCAAGATCTTCTGTAAATTCCTTCAAGAACTTGGGTATAACATCTCGCAGCGTTGTAGTTTCTACTTCACTTGAACTTCGGCTGTGGGAACTCATTTTGATGTACTATTATAGATAAGATAAAATAAAACTCAAGGTTAATTGGCGTACGTGATAAATTCTACTGGGTCGGTTATGCACAAATCGAATGACGTTTTCGACTGAAAAGAAAAGAATTGCCCTTTCTATAAGTGCTCTTTCTTTCTTTTCTATTTTTCATTGAAAAAAAGTACACTTCCAGGGCTCCAATCGCGTAGGCACAAAACGATAGAACGATATCGTCTCGACCATGATTCTACTTCGTGTAACAACCAAAAAACGATTGGATGATCATCGTTTAGAGTTGGCAGTTAAAGCCAAATACTATCTTCGAAACGATTCGATTTAACGAAGGTTATTTTGCAATCGTTTTAACATTTTTGGTGCATTTTCACTTAATTAGTATATAAAAAAATCATTTACAGTACTGTCTGGGTAGCGTGAACACTGGGCTGCGTGAACACCTGGCTCGCATGAACACCAATTGTTTTATACAGAGCACTCTATAGCGTCAACAAGAAAAACCTCTACAGCATGACAAGTTTATGCTCCCATTTCGGGGATTTCCCTTTATTTTAGACACCGTAGTTTTACACAAACGTAAAACAGACATTTTTGCATCGGATACTCTGCTTTTGTTCATATAGTTTGTACTTTGCAGTGATTGGAAAAAAAAAAAAACGATTCACGTTTGCAAACGTCAAACTAGCTCCTGTTTGTATGCTTCTTTTCAGTGCAATTCGTTTTTCGGCATACCTATCAAGTTTATTTTTCATCTGTGCAAAAATGTTAACAAAAAAAACAAAGTTGTTACCGTTGAAAGAAAAAGGTGATGTTATCGAGAAACTAGTAAGGGGTGTAGCCCCATCAATACAGTGTTGCTAAATCTGCAATTTCGGCCATAAGAAAAAAATAGGGTTAGGTTTTTTTAAGGTGCTGGCCACTAGCCAAATCAGTTCGCTGAAAAGAAAATCTTTAAAACCGGGTGAGTATCCTCGTATAAAACTTTAATTAAAGTACGGAAACTGTTGTCGAAGTGTATTTTTCTTGGTGGGTAAACTATTGGATAGTGTGAACTACCTGGTTAGCATGGACAGCCTGTGCAATAATTAGTTCACGCCACCCAGACAGTACTGTATTTGTTTTATAATTTCATACATTTTTAATGCAATCAGAAAAAAATGCAATTATAAAATTGCATTCATTAATGTCGTTTTCCATTGGGACCACTAAAAATCTTTTTCAGATCTCAGATTTATCGCGGTTCATGGAACGTGCAACGAAATTGATCTGCTTTTGTGAATGGATTAGTGCGTATTTGACAGCAAAATCAGCTGTTCAAATTGCATTCGCTTTTGCAAAAATCTGCTATAGATATCGACTTGAAATATGTTTCCCCTGTTGTAGACACAAATGGAGTAGTTTCGGTGAATCGTAGTTTCCACATGATGAGGAAGACAATAAAACTGCATTTACACGATCACGCACGCGCATTTTTGCACGAGACGTGAGAGAGAAATCCGTTTTTCCCCAGTCAATGCTAGTACAGGAGTAAGAATGAGATCACAAATCAGACGCCTAAAGTGTCATGGATGTGCTGCCCATAATTATAGGTATGTACGTAAAACGGAAATAAACCCAATTTCCGGAGAATATAATTTCTGTAATCACTTGAAAATATTTCTATTTCTGATTTAAAACATCTGAAATGAGAGCGATTTTAAGTTTTAGTAAATTTAACCAAAAATGTATCAATCAGTTGTACGAAATTTATAAATAATTGTCCGCTCATCACTTCCGGAAGGCATTTTGTTTTATAGGAAAGCGAAATTTCGTGAGCCGTCGCTATAAAAATATCAACATGCATAGCTTTCCCATAATTGCTACCACGTAAACTAGATGGGCGACGAACAAACGTGTCACGTTTTTTTGCGTGTTAGGTAATGCCGTCCCTTTCAGTCACACGGCTATTTAGTATTTAGCATCCCTTTAATCTTCCGTGATAGGAATGTGTGACTGTGTAAATGTCTATAGACTTTGTGCTATTGCGTTCGATTCAAACCGAGTACGCATAAAATCTGCATAAAATTATGAGATTAAGTGAATACCCTTATTGATTTAGTTTTACAATTCGCCCCTTACCAATTAAAAATTCTACTACATTTTTTGCATTAAATGCCCAGTTCCATGTCAATCAATGACAACGAAGAAAAACAAACAAATTCAAGAAAAAAAAAAAAAAACAAACAGTTTCCACTACACATTTTTAAATTTTTTATGTGTCAGAGTTAAATCATGTTAAAATAAAAACGATGCCATGATGATTTTAAATGAAGCAAACTAAAAACGATGTCGTTTTGTTCGACACAGAAGTGTCGGTAAGATTCGTTAACTCGCTATTGCGATAGTTACGATTAAAATAAACCAAAAAAAAAAAAGAATTACTACTTTCCACGTCCACGGTGAAAAATTTACCACAAATGTACCTATCTTATCAAGTATCTAATGTAAACTGCACTCTCTGTCAAACTTGAATCGCGACTCAGGTTAATTGATCCAGACCCACAGTATATACAGTTTTTCCTTCTTTGTTATTAATTGAATTATTATAAGATAACAAAGCCTTATCGCAAGTTCAGCCGGTAAAGATAACGGTAGTACCATTTTTGCCCCAATAAATAGTGTTGTGCCTACACATATTGTGTAACGGTACAATTCGGTGACACAAATATACCTTGTCATCCAAACCGAATAACCCAGTTGAACACATGGGAACCACACAACACTGACCCACTCAAGTGCCCGATGGTAATATCCACACATGCTGATACAGTGGCCCCAAAAAACGAAAAGGTCACAAGTAAATTCAACACCACATGTTACGTATTCTTGCGACCACTTGTATAAACAAACGAGTGCAAGAATACGCGACGCGGATAGAATTACTTTGCTGACCCCGGAGCGCACAATAGTAAAACGAAGAAAAGAGGTTTGGAGGAAGCATTGAGAACGACGGGTCGGCAGTCGAACGTCAGTCGAACATCATCAATCACATCATCTTTATTGTAATACAACAAATGGTGGCAGCGGTGGGATAGTTAAGGGTAAAGCATCTACCTTAACTCCCAATACAGTGCAAAAGTCGAAGTAAAAATAAAACAAAAAAAAAGAAACAATAAGTTAAACTTTTAGTGCAAAAGTCGAAGTAAAAATAAAACAAAAAAAAAGGAACAATAAGTGAAAAAAAAAAAATAATAACAAACGTGCAGTGACTGGAGGACCAACAACAAAATCCCTATCACATACAACTACTTGCAAGAAACACACCTGACCGAAACCGTGGAAATCCCTACCAACCTATCCCAAATTTCACCCCACACGATACACGTAGAAAAACTAGACCTAGATAAATATAGTATTAGTATTAAAAACTTAGTTAATGCAAACAAAACATTGTTATCTTTAAGACAGGAACACATGTACATTCCTTTTACTATTATATCTTTAATTTGTATAATTGGAATATTTCTAGTAATAATAAACAAATACTTCAAAATAAGACTATCAATAAATAGGACAATATCGAACAACAATATAGGGCAAGAACACCCTAATGACCAACCCGTTGTAATCATAGACCAATAAGAATACACTTATATATTTTAAGCAAACAAGAATAAATATATAGACTTAAAGAAAATATTTTGTAAACCATTACATAAATATAACGGAATGTGTAACTTACTTATAATAATGTCCAAAATAAAACTAATGATGTCATTGTAAAACAACAAATAGTAAAACACTGTAAAGCAAATCATAACCATAGCTATATGTACACATAGTAATATTATTGTGAAATAAATAACGTAAATGACCTGTCGTAAGCCAATTCGTCGTCCAAAATGCATCCTACCAAACGCCGAAAGACTTCACTCCTAACGTCATGCGCCTTTCGTATTTTAAGGGGGGAGGACTGTTGTGCCTACACATATTGTGTAACGGTACAATTCGGTGACACAAATATACCTTGTCATCCAAACCGAATAACCCAGTTGAACACATGGGAACCACACAACACTGACCCACTCAAGTGCCCGATGGTAATATCCACACATGCTGATACAGTGGCCCCAAAAAACGAAAAGGTCACAAGTAAATTCAACACCACATGTTACGTATTCTTGCGACCACTTGTATAAACAAACGAGTGCAAGAATACGCGACGCGGATAGAATTACTTTGCTGACCCCGGAGCGCACAATAGTAAAACGAAGAAAAGAGGTTTGGAGGAAGCATTGAGAACGACGGGTCGGCAGTCGAACGTCAGTCGAACATCATCAATCACATCATCTTTATTGTAATACAACAATAGTTTCGCGAAGCCAACCGGTATGTTATCTTTTTTGTTCAAACGTCAAAAAAACTTGTAGGATAACAAAGCAGGGGTCGAATCGCGTCGTCCGTGAACGAGCTATACGTTCACGGAATTATGTCGATTTTGCATGTGAAACAAAAACAAATTCCGTCACGTAATGCTCGTTAACGGATGACGCGATTCGACCCCTGGTTTATAATGGCCAGAGCAGTGTGTTGTTCAAATATTGTTGAAAAGCGCACAACTGTCATTAATTTAACTTCTCAGTTGTTACCAAATACGTTTAATAAACATAACTTTTTAATTTAACAATGCTTTTATCTTGCTTTTTGCACTTTTTTATGCACTTTTCAGTAATTTTTCAACATAAATAGACTACATCCATACAAAATCCGTTTTGTTTTCCTACAAGTTTTTTTAGCTGTCACTTCGATTTTTCAAAATTTAGCCCAGACAAATTTGCTTTGTGATAGACAGCATAATAGAGAAGAAAACTGATTCGCATCGCTCGATATAAATAAGAAAATCTCACCTGTGCGTTATCCGCTGGGGCAGGTGTCTGTTGCTAGTGGTGAATAAATGGAACGAATGTGCAGCGTCTGACCCTGGTAGATAGTTGTGCATGTGCGACGTTCAATGCTAAAGGAACATACACAGTGACTAACGCTGTCGCGTCCCTCACCTGATAAAATTAGTAATGATATAGAGCGAATTTAAAAGCATTTTCCGTCAATCAAAACAGTCGTTGAACTTTCTGTTCGTGTTAATCACTCAAGGCCAAACTATTGTTATTGTGTGCGTATGACATGGGCAGGTAAATTTGAATAAATTAACAGATTTCGGCAAAAAAAAAAATACCGATGACGGGCACGGCACAGGTTCGTTGCACTTTAGAGCGCGGAAATAATCAATGCATGTGCCTGACAAACACGTTGAACACCAACACGAAACAACAAATAATTAACACAGAGTATAAAGAAATACGTACTCATGTATGTATTTAGAACAAATTTCTTTTGTTAGAAATTTTCGCTTAGACACAGGAATAAAGAAACGACGAAAACAATCGAAAATGGGGCAAATTTCCGACAAATAACTGGATAAAAAGTTTCTTAGCCGAACGGTCTATCGGATCATAGGCTTTTGTAAAATTGAATCAACTGTTTTGTTATGGTTTTTATGAAAACTCGGTGCAGCAAATAAAAATTTGCATTCCCCTTCTATGACTTTGACGATTCTCAAGTGGACTTGATTATCTATTTGTTTTATGGTACAGATTGTCAAAATATGTTTAGTTGTCTCTTTCTCTCTCTGTTTTGTTGTTTAACAAAATTGAATGCTGTCTCTGGTTGACGACTAATCTGCAATCTAGTACTTTCTAATAAAAACGTTATGGAAGTGGAATGGAAGCACTTCAGTATCTTAAGGTGGTAACAACTGAAGGTAATAGACGTATGACCGTGCATTCGAACAGCTTTTAATGGATAGAAGAAACGTAAGGTTGGAGCCCTTACATTTATACCCCGTCTGCGTTTTCGACAAAAAAAAAACTGACAACTATTATCCTAATGTGGTATTCGATTGCGTTACGTGCTCTTTCTTTGGGTTGGTGCTGGCATGCTGGTCCCGGTCCTTTTGCTCGCCGGTGGGCGTAGGATCTTGACCCAAACACGTACAAAAATGTCATGCCAGGCTGAGCGATGGCTGTTCTTTCGCTCGCTAGATTTTTTTCTATACCCTCCCCGCTTTGGCTATCTTACTCGCACCGACAGGACAGCCCCTTTACTGGCATCTTCATCTCACTGTTCACCGCATCACTCCCCTTTTACCACTTCCTCACCCTCGTATGACCCTTTTTTAGCAAACACTCATTTTAAATCTCGTTGATTCATTTCAAAGAAATATACATTTTATTCACTACAGATTCTTTGTAGAGTTGCGCGAAATAGTTCCAAAGATGGAACGACTCTTTTTGAAAATGGAACTAGTTCCCGGAAACATGTCCGTGGAAGTATGTAGTTCCACTAAGCGATAGAATTTTTCCATTTTTTTAATGGAAATAGGAAAGGAAACGGTTGAAAGAGTTTGGAACTATTTCTATAGGTAAATGCCGATTCAGAAAGAAATAATAATCGTCGACTTGCTTCTCGCAACCTTTTTATACGCGAAAATAACAAAAAAATACATTTCATTTAATTTGATTGAGTTTTCATCAACATCTACTTCGAAAAAGCATAATGAATTGAAGGAAGGAATGGAAACAATTCAATGTAGAGGAACTGCTAACGCAAAAGAACATGATGAAATGGATATGGAACTGTTAACATATCATATGCATATCAATGAAAACGGAGAGATAGGAAATGTTTCCGACATGGGAAATACTTCAAAGAACTATACAATCATGTCCGGAACTACCCAACTCTAAATTAATGCGAACATGAATTTCTTTTTTTTCCTCTTTCTTAACACAAACATGCATAGTTCCAATTCCGGAGGCACAGATACACACCAACACCACACAGTTCATTTCCATTGAAGAGCGAAAGAGCTAACTTCGCCGTAGTTTTGCAATACATGTGCGATTATGCATGCGTGTAGTGCAATTTCTGAATTGGTTATCCATATCCATACATAGGTATGTTTCTTCTCTTTCGTTCACATTCATTTTCCATTGTGAAATCGGAACTATATCGAACATGGTTGGACTGGACTGGACATGCTTATTTGCAGTTAACGGAGAGATAGGAAATGTTTCCGACATGGGACATAGTTCAAAGAACTATACATGTCCGGAACTACCCAACTCTAATTCTTTGAGTTCAATCTCGTATTGTTTTGCTTCACGTTACTTCTTTCAATTTTCTTATTTTTTTTTTTTGTGTGAAATCCGTATACACTCTTATCTCTATACAAATTCCGCGGATTTGGGTTTCTTTACCGTCTTTTCTCGATCTAACTCTTAAATTTCCTTTTATCTATCAATGGTCCCCTTTCCCGAAATTGTAATGTATATAAATAGGTATTCAAGTGTTCTTTTCAAAATGATAGTTAATACTACGACTCACCCTTTTAAACCGCAACTGACGATGAAGTGGCCACAGCATCCGGGTTGATCCTTCGGTGTTCACTATTCACTTTTTATCTATATAATTTACAATGTTATTTTCCCTATATACTACTCTACTACTGGTATATATATGCCATAGGTTTATATATGGATTTCACCTTTTCTAATTTTAACAAGAGACAAACTAAATCAAAATTATATCAAGCAACTTTCGTTGGCAAAAAAAAATTCAAAAAAATTTGTTGCCGCCAGTGGGACTCGAACTATATGTTGCCGTTGTTCGCAGCGGGTTTTGTCACCGCTACCGATTGCGCCGTTGGGCTTTCGAGCAGCCCGCAGCCAAACGGTGTAATTCTGGGGTTGCGGGTTTCTGCTTCGGCTAGTTGTTTTTATCCAACTAGGATAATATTCCTTCGTCGGTTTATTCACCAATTTGTGGCTAGCTGAAATCTGCTAAGCCGTCTTTCCAGCAAATTTGTGGTTTCGACTTTCTCCGTTCCTTGATTCCTTCTTTTTCTTTATCCTTGCACAACTTCTTTTCCTTTTCGGTATCTCGTATATATTTTCAAATCCAAATCTTCACTTTCGGAATTTTTACTTTAACGGCGCGACTTCTACACTCCGTTCTATGTCTGGGGACTTTTAAATCTTAACTGATACTTCTTATCTTTGTGTTTTTCGTACTGTCTAAGCCCTGAACAAAGGAATTTCCCCTTTTTTTTTTTATTTGCTATTGTTTGTGAGAAACTTGTGGCAAACTTTCTCACCGAGTCTCACCTTCCTTATGTATAACACTTTAAAACAAAAAGGGAAGTGTTTGGGTTCTGTTGCTTTGCCGATAACCCTGTTGTACCGACAGCTGTTTGACACTCCTTTACCTATTTGCAATAACAAAGCAGCCTATGTCATATCCTGTTTGTAGTATCTTGTTTGTCGGAGTTTATTTTCGTAACAATCGGGCTTCTTCAGATTTGCTCTCAGATTTCGTGTGGCTAATCGAACACAAAAACGTCACTTGCTCTTTTTTTGTTGATATTTGTGCGACTGCAATATGTGTAGCCTTCGACACTTTTCCAAGCGTTTTCTATTCACTGGTTAAATTTTGTATGAAAACATTCAAAATGATCGCCCGGATTGATTTCTAAACATTTGTACATAAATAATTAACAAAAATTGATCCACCCGATGCAATGCGTTTCTTTGCAATTGAAAAATTTACTAGAACGTAAACAAACTCCACTAGTTGTCAAACTCGAACGCACGCGTGAATTGGTAAATCTGAAGCAAATCTGAGAAAAAATCCAGATTCGCAAAAGAGCTGCTTCGCTAAAGTCAAATTTGTACACATATTTCTATTCATTTGCATAACTCGGTGGGTTTTAGGGAATTTAGACGTTTTGTACGTTTCATATTGTAAAGCTTGCAAGCGCTTGGAACAACTGAACAATCGCAACGGTGACATCTACTATGTCATTTGTTTACCTCATCGTAACGAAAAAAATAGACAACACAGAGAAAAAGAGATCGAAATGGATTTTCTATTCAAAAACTTTGCAATTAATTAACTGATTTTGACTTATAAGTGCACAATAAATAAAACAAAATGAAAGTCACAAAGTATATCGAGTCACTCATACGGAAAAATAGGAACTCTGACGAGTACTGGTGCACTTACCTCTTCTTTGTAGTGCTTCGCATCGTTTTGGTTTTCATTCCACAACTTGGTTACGTCCATCCCGATGAGTTCTTCCAGTCGACAGAGATATTTGTTGGTAAGTTAGTTGGACATTTGTTCTTTTCCCTATGAGAGAAATGTGTCTGACTTACAGGGGAACACTTCCAATTGGAGCACATACGAAGTTGGGAGTTCAACAGCACCTTCCCACTGCGTAGCGTCGCAATACCATTTGTCACACTCAAAGTACCACTAGGACTGCTTAAGTTTGTGGCCGTGAACCTCCGTGGCATTTTTGGAATTGAAATTATTAGCAGTTACACATATCTGGTGTTTCCACGGCTCGTCATGTGCATTTTGTCCTTTGTGAACGACTGGAGTTTGTACAAAGTGTGTCAGCTGTATAGCCTCCGGTATGAGATTCGTCTCCTGGCAATGGGGAGCTCGTATGTAATGCTTATCTTTGGTACTCGGACGTTCTCGAATTCTATCGAGATGGCGATATCATCCGTCCTGTTGTACCTAGTGGCAGAGTGTATGATCCATTCAAACACGGTTATCTACAAGAAGGAGTTTCTCGAGGACCGGTACGAAAAAGCCGAATCCATAGTGGAGCGAGTCAAGATTTGGAAGCTGAAGAACGCTCTACCGTCGCACAACTACAACCGCCTCCTGTTGATGTCCACACTCTGTGTCGCAGGAGTATTCAACCGTCCCACGTTCCTGCTTTTCGGTGCACCCATGGTGTTCTATTGGATGCTACGCGGAATGGGTACCAAATCAGTCAGCTTCAAGGACTTTAATGCACGAATGGCGTTGTTTTGTATAGCAGCAGTCCCTTCGATGGCGCTGTTCACGCTGGTCGACTCGTTCTACTACAAGTACCTGACGCTGGGCGAGATTCACATGTTGGACATTGGCATCGATAACTTTGTCTTCATCCCGTGGAACTTCATCAAATACAACATTGATCCGACTAAGACTGCGCAGCATGGACTGCATCCACGATACATTCATCTACTGATAAACATTCCACTGCTCTACAACGTCCTGGGGGTGATTGCGCTAGTTGCCTTTGGCCAGCAGATGTTGCGCTTCTTTAAGGCGGAATATCAGGGCTTACCTAGAGCCCAGTCTATTGTTGGGCTGATGTCGGCGGCGGTATTTGCGCCGCTCTTCTTCATGTCGCTGATCAATCACCAGGAGGCACGCTTTCTCATTCCGTTCACATTTCCCATCATTCTTCTGCACTCACCAAAGCTCGTTACTGGTTTTTGCACTTCATACCCTTTCAAAGAGGAGCACCCGCTGCTGCGGTTGTTCTACAATAAATTCCTCTGCTGTCGAGCAAGTGCGAGGTACCTCCTCAAGACCTGGTACACCCTCAACATAGCGCTCGTAATCTTCTTTGGCTTTATCCACCAAGCGGGCATATTTCCACTTGCACATCACTTTGAGACATCGATGCAAACGAAGGCGCCCAATGTAAATCTACACCTTGTTACCAGTCACGTGTACAGCTTCCCCATGACGTTCGTTAATATTCCCAGCACCAGCATGCTTCACATAAACAAAAAAACCGGACAAAAGTACCGCCGCAGCAAGGACTTCTACTTGTACGAATACGGAAGCACTGACCTATCGAAGGTGATTCTAAAACTCTGGATCATCCTCAACCACTGCGAAAGAAAGCTACAATCAGATAAGCTAAAGTACCACCTCTATTTGGCGATTCCTGCTAGTTTGACCGATCAACTCAACGAATATGCGTACAAATCTAATCTGACTGCGTTTAACTTTGAGCTGACAAAAGTCTTCTATCCGCATTTGTCGACAGAGGCCTTTCCTAATCCGTTTGGCAGGCATCCCTGTGATCTGCACCCAGCTGAGGATGACTTAGACGGAACTTGTGATGTGATAGCCGGGAACGAGGAGTTCCTATCGATTGCCTATTTGAGCAGGCAATTCTCATCATTTGTTCACCAGTTCGGATTAGCGCTGTACAAGTTCGAGATGAAGCAGAAGGGGAAGTCGTAAGGCAGGCGAACTGCATTTGAGTGTCTAGTCCGTAATTTAAGTTTGGCAAAGTTTTACAATTTTTTGCACTGAACGCTTTTTCTAATCGGTATTACCTTGTTTTTGTTGATCTTTTTTTACGTTAAAAATATACAAGTTGTATAATAAAAAAGGAAATTGTTTTTCTACCATGGGAGGGTATAGGTATACATTCCACTGTTCAGCTGCGATTCGTTGGAATCCTCTGTTTTTGAATGGAAAAAAAAGCGTTGATCATCGATCTGTAATGCTGATTGACCTCCGGAATACAGCGGAGCTGCCAAAAGTTAGAACACAATCAAGTAGAAAAGCGTGATCACAAATGAGAAGTGGTTAAAGCCGACGTCGGAAATGTACGACTTTTAACTTTTTTTGTACCGCTTTTTGACAGCTGGTGCAGAAAAAATAAAAAATAAGCGGCGAAATTAAAGAAACTCGCGGAGGGACTACAATTTTGCAAACCTTATATCAAAAAACTTCAAGACACGACTGCATCTTCTGTGATCACAGTTATACGAACTCGTACGACTCACCTTAAGATTTTTTCAAATTCAGCTCCGTTAAACAGAATGCAATTTCGCCAAAGCATTTTTTCTAATGAAATTCCACCAATTTTTATATATTTTTTGCGCCATTCGTTGCCAAAATTAAATTCACACAAAAGTAAAGTCATCCTCCCTAGCATACTGACCGTGTGCTTCCTGCTTTCACTGTTTTGAGTATATTTACTTCTCACAACGCCACAGATAGCTGCGAAAATATGAAAAAAAGCTCGGGCTGTAAAAAAAAATTTTACTCAACTCAATTTGGCTAACCTACTAGACTTTTAACAACCCTGGCAATTAAACGTCAACCGCTAGTGTCAACTAACGCCATTCGAAAACGTACGTTTCCTCTGTTGCTTTTCCACTTCGATCAAAAGCCGAAAAAAATCATAATCTTTTATTTGTTATTAGGCTGATAAACAAACATTTTGCAGTTAAATATTTTATTTAATACATATAATGACTATGTCATCTAAGGAAAAATCAGAGGATATGGAATGGTCTTCCGAAGAGGAACTTCAGTTGTTTTTCGCACTCGAAGGACTCAAGCCAGTCGGTGTCAATAAGCACTTCTACATGGCCTGCATCGCGGAACGTTTGTCGAAATCTCTAAATCGTGATATACCCGCTGAAGCGATATGGACCCACTTGCGTACACTCTACAATTTAGATGTACTCGATGAATTGGAACCACTTCCATTTCCAAATGAGCAAAAAGATTTTTCCCTACCCGACACTGAGTTCAGCGTTCTGATGTCTCGCAAACAGGCCGAAACCGAAGAGAAGAAACACGAACCGCTGCCAAAACAAATTGGTTTGTTTACATGTTTAATCAAATTGAAAACAGTTAATTGTTTGTCCCATAGAAAAACCAACAACGGCTAAAATAAATATCCCGCCGATTAAGGAGTTGGAAAAGAAAATTGTCGCCAAGCTAGTCGAGGCGCCAAAGCGTACACCAAAACGAACACGAGGTTCTATGTCGTTGGAGTCGAATAGTCCGTCAACGACACCACCCCCCATACAGGGTCACAAGAGAAGGCGAATCTAAACGACAATCAAATGATAAATTTTGCACAATTTTTGTTTGACCTTGAGTTGAGGAAATTTGTTGTAATATTTTTTTTTACATTTGATTTTATTTTTTTTTTTAATTTTTTTGTGTATTTTTTACCCAAAGTTCCGCATGTATTCCAGTGTGGAATACGTTTTAGTCAAGAGAACTATATTTTCAAGTTGGTGCAACTAACAACTTAGACTTAAGCACACATATTTAGCAATAAGTGAGGAGTAAAACAAATCACATCTTAACAAAAAGAGAAAATCAAAAGCAAAAAGCAAACTATACCATACCGTAGCGTTTAGATATTTGCTTACCTATATCAGTTGTAGAAAGAAATTAGAGGGCGGGTCTGTCACATTTTTAATAAAAAAAAAATACCGAGTACGACAGGCTGTATACATCAATTGTATATAAATATACGTGTAAATAGAACAAAAATCAAAGAATAAAGCTTCCGGGTAAAACGCGACAACCACAACACCGCGCATAGAGTTATTCCAAATCCCAAACGTTATTAGTTTTGAATGAGCACACAATGGCATTTGAATCAGGGTAAAGAATATGTACAGACAAATAATAATAATTATTGTTCAACAAGAAACACCAATTTTTCGCCTCAGGTTTGCAATCGCAATTACCTTTAAATTGTAAACAGAAAGAGGTCTTGATTTCGTATACATAAGTAAGATTGATTTAGAAATAAACGTTCCAAAGATAGATACCGAGAAACGGAGGTTTTTTTATTTATTTTTTTAAATCTGTCTGCAGGTAGGAGGAATGTGCATCCTTTCAGAACTGGCGTTTTGTCGCGGTTCCAACTGCAAACACGGACGACACAAGCTGTCCTTAGATGATGGATAGGGGCTGTATCTAGAAGCTATGTGTGCCTGTTGCCTTGGGAGAGACTATCCACGGCACTCATTCCGTAACTTTTCAGACGATAGACCTCCAAAGCAACTAAGTGCTGAAACTACAAGTTTGAGAGCTTAATCCAGTTCATTTTCCACCAATATAATGAAAGTTGACGTTTGTCAAAAAAAATCGGCCAGAATTTTGCTTATTTTGGTGATCAAAGCTTCATAAACGATATCAGGCGTGTTTTTTGAGCTTCGATCTCAGCAAAGCAAAGTAAAGTAGGATTTTCAGCACGCAATTACAACAACTACGCGCTACTTTGAGATCAAAGCTAAAAAAACACGCCTATCGTTTAGACGATCGTTGATATACGGAATCT
Source organism: Cheilosia impressa (assembly GCA_948293265.1). Lineage (NCBI taxonomy): Eukaryota > Metazoa > Arthropoda > Insecta > Diptera > Syrphidae > Cheilosia > Cheilosia impressa. The sequence goes on along the minus strand of OX411884.1, from coordinate 50,663,153 downwards.
GCCCCCAGGTTGATGTCCGTTGTTGTGATGGTTAGATGGCGCTGGAAACCGCTTGTATCGCTCCTGCGGAATACTGAACCGATACTTGCAGCAAACGTGCGGTAAACACGAGACTAAACACCATTGATCAATGAAGTGCCTTATGCAGTACCAAACACGGCGCGCCTTGTTTATCGTACTTGTACTCGGTGTTTGAACCTCGTTTAATGTGGTTTTCGATTGGGCTTCTTCAGATTTCAGATTTCGTGTGTCTAATCGAACATAAAAACGTCACTTGCTCGTTTTTGTGTTGATATTTGTGCGATTGCAACAATGTGCAGCCTTCGACGGGTTAAATTTTGTATTAAAACATTATAAATTTGCGCCCAGATTGATTTCCAAACATTTGTACATAAATAATTAACAAAAATAGATCCGACCGATTCTTTGCGGTCCACAAAAACGTAAACAAACTCCACTAGTTGTCAAACTCAAATGTACTTGCATTGGTTTATCTCATCAGAGAAAAATTCCCAGATCTGAAAAAGATTGTTTCTGATGCTATTCGCACGACTTTACGGGCACGGCTTAGGTCGACGGCTGCGGTTAAACGCGCCAAATAGGGGTAATGTGGCTCGCTTCGCTCGCTTAAAGGCATCTAAACTCCAGTATTTCATTTGCGGGCACGAGCCTGTACGTTTTAGGGCCCAACTTATTTCTTAAAATACTATTTTTAATTATTACTTTACGTCAAATACGTAGCCGTTGACCTAAGCCGTGTTCCTAACGTCGTGCGAATAGCCACTTTGTATTTTTTTTTTGTATCCAATCGAATACCACATAAGACAAACGTTTTGAAATTCGAACATTGTTTGTCAGCAGCACCACACATAAATCCTAGAACAAACAGCAAATATTGCAGACTGTAAAAAAAAACACTTCATCCTCACTTGTTGTTTCTGCAGTACGAGTTCCGAGTGCAGCGCTTTCGCGCCAAAAACAACATACACTTCTCAACCGCCGTCTACTGGATGAAAATAAAACTCCCCCTCCCCCCTCAGCACATTGAAATACAACAGACAACAGATATGCACTACACTTTTTTCTAACATCCAGTTTATCTTTATTACGTGTGATGTGATTGATTTTTGTTTTCTTTTTAGTTCACAAAATGAATAACATGTTTTTCTTTTCTTTTTCACAACATACCTATGTCACTTTGATCACTTCATGCACTACATACATGTATATATATATATAAAACAGGCAAATGCTCATAACAGTACATGTCTTATTGTTTTTAGTTTTTTTTTTTTTCATAATTTTTAGTGAGTGCTCATTGATAGCGCATCTATTCATATATCTCTGAAGCGAGATTCTACTACATACTTCCACTAAACATAACCACATTTCATTTTTTTGTTAAAAGACATTTAAAATAATATAATAATTTGTTTTCAATTTCTAATTCTGGTTGTGCATGGCATTTTGCTAATAAATATCTGCTCTGATCGTTCTCTTTTTGTACATCAAAAATTTGAGTTTGTTGTTATTGTTGGGAGTTGGTGCTCGCTGGCTGGTTTACCAGTTGGATTTGATGAAATTGATGAGTCCATTGGTGGAGCCATCGTGAGAGGACACCTGACTGGCGTCGGCCAATTCGGGTTCGATTGCCTTGGCCAATTGTTTGCCCAGTTCAACGCCCCACTGATCGAATGAGTTGATGTCCCAAATGATGCCCTGTGTGAAGATCTTCTGCTCGTACATCGCTGTGGAGGATATAACGTTTGTTAGTACAAATCGAAGCAGACTGGCTGTCGCTGCTTACCAATCAAAGCGCCCAGAGTGAAGGGAGTGACTTTCTTAACAACAATGGAATTGGTGGGACGATTGCCGACAAAAGTCTTGTGGGGCAGTAGTTTTTGCAGCTTCTCGCCGGACAGACCGGCCTTTTCGAGTTCGGCCTTGGCCTGCGCCTCGGGTTTGCCGGTCATCAGAGCCTCTGTCTGGGCCAAGAAATTGGCCAACAAGATTTTATGATGAACTCCGCCGGCAATGGGGTTTTGGGTGACTGCCGGGGCAATGAAGTCGCATGGAATTAGACGAGTGCCCTGATGGATCAGCTGGTAGAAGGCGTGTTGACCGTTGGTGCCGGGCTCGCCCCACACAATCGGTCCAGTATTGTAGTTGACTACTTGCGAGCTCTTGGTCACAAATTTGCCGTTGCTCTCCATGTCACCCTGCTGGAAGTAGGCAGCGAACCGGTGTAGATACTGATCGTATGGCAGCAGAGCATGTGTCTCGGCATTGTAGAAATTGGAGTACCAAACTCCGAGCAGCGCCAGGATGACAGGTGCCTGAAAATAGAGAGAAAATCATCCGCTGCTCTGCGGGAATGTAAGGCACTGTTACACTTACGTTAGCCTCGAGGGGGGCTTTCTTGAAATGTTCGTCCATGAAGTAGGCGCCTTCCAAGAGATTTTCAAAGTTTTCAAAGCCAATCGACAGGCAAATTGAGAGTCCAATGGCCGACCACAGGGAGTAACGTCCTCCGACCCAGTCCCAGAAACCAAACATGTTCTTGCTGTCGATACCGAAGGCAGTCACCTTCTCCTTGTTTGTCGACAGAGCTACAAAGTGTTTGGCCACAGCTGCAGGCTAAAACGGCAACAAACAAAAATTATTACTTGCACTTCTCTCACAATCGACGGGTAACTTACATCCTTGGCGTGCTCCAGCAGCCAGGATTTTGCCGAGGTAGCATTGGTGATGGTCTCCTGAGTTGTGAACGTCTTCGAGGCGATAATAAACAATGTCGTCTCATAGCTGACCTTCTTAAGAACCTCCGCCATGTGTGTGCCATCGATATTCGACACAAAATGTGACCGCAATCCCTTGCAATAGGGCTTAAGAGCTTCGGTCACCATCAAAGGTCCCAGGTCAGAGCCACCAATACCAATGTTGACCACATCGATGATTTGTTTGCCAGTGCATCCGCGCCACACCCCCGAAATCACCTGATTGGTGAACTCTTTCATGTGTTGCAATTCGGCGCGCACATCTGGCATTACGTCCTTGCCATCGACCAAGACGGGATCGCTGGAACGATTGCGCAGCGCTGTATGCAGGACAGCACGATCCTCGGTGATATTGATGTGCACACCGGAGAACATGGCCGCTCGCGCCTCCTCCAGTTTGCGTGCCTTGGCCAAGTTCAACAACAATGCCCAAACCTCTGGGGTGATGCGGTTCTTCGAGTAATCCAACAGAATGTCGCCATCGTTGGGTGTTTTTAGGCGAAGGCTGCAAATGAATATCACACACACAGTCACATTAGTTCATCTAATAGGCGGGATTAAATGGAATAATACGGCGGTGTTATCGCGATAAGCGCACTTCGCTTATTTGCTCAATGCGGCCTTACGAATGCAATTTTCGCTTTGAAAATATTGCACAACTTTCAAGTGGCCGTGCAAGGTTAATTGAATGTTGGGAGCCTTCGCAAATTTTAAGCTGTTTCAACATTTCGCTCTAGGGTGCGTTTTACTACGCGATTACGTATTTAAATGGCGTCGGAGTGTGTGCTGTGTGTTGCTAAGAACAGTTTATGGACTGTCAGGCAGCTGTGTTTTTTCAGAGCTTAATTATCACACATTAGTTACGGATGGATGGTTACTGTGGCTGACTAAAAACACACTTCGAATGCACCTCTCGTCGATCACGTAGTAGGCCGCCTGCTTGCGCACTTTGGAACCCAACGGAAAGTATGCCTACATCACTTGCAGAGTGTAAGTCGCATCGAATGTGGACTTATGTAGGAAATTTGAGTAGGAAACGTTGCAAATTTTAGAAGGCCTCCCTTTGCAAAACGCAACATTCACAAAAAGTTACAGCAGAAAATCAATTTTCTTTGCACAGAAATCATTCACCTAATCGTACGCGATAGTGCGGGTGCGACACACGCTTATCAGTAACTGATAGTCATCAGTCATCACACTCATCAGCGTGTTATCATTATCGACCGTTTTCAATCTAGTTCCCGTTTAGGAGTACACCCTCTTTCAATCAGAATCACGCTTTACAGTGGAACAATTTTCTGTTCTCCATTTATTATTTAGATTCGATAAGTAACGCACCAAAACGCATGACAAACAAATGAAAAACAAGGCTCACACGCAAGCAATTGATAAGGTCGAAATCAATTACACCTCATGACGTCATCCCAGCCATTTAAGTGGATACCTACAATACTAGTGGAACAAGTGCAAGCGAACAGACATTCGCCGCCGTTCCTTGGGAGATATATGAGCATTAAATTCGTGAGCAATAAATTCGTGCGTAATGAACAATGACCTTCGATGGCATTGAAACGCCGGCGAAAACATTTCATCAACAATATACAAATGATGAACCTTGATCTTGATCATCTGTTTGTCAAGGGAAAACTTCTCTACGCAGCTTTTCAAGTCTTTTAGCACGCCGTGGGATTTACTAGTATGATTTCGATTTGTTGGCACTGAAACAATTAATTTGCCAAACAATACAATTTGAAATTGGCTTAGGGGATGCGAATTGTGAAACTCAAGGCTGGGCCACTGACCCAGTTCGTTCACACAGCACTCTGTGTTAACCGTTGACAAGGCTATCCTTTCGCTTTCATTTAAATAAGCTTCTAAAAGTGCGCCACACTGTTAAAAGAAAATCAAAAATGATTTATTTATGCAATTTATATAATCCCGTGTGGAGGGGGGGTCTTCTTTTTTTTTATCCTCTTGTTGTAGGTATGTATCTACTGTTCGTTCAATTTGTGTATATACCGGAAATTTATACAACTCGTCGAGAGATACTAGGCTGAAGAAAGGACCTTCGTGGCTATTTTTAAAATGATTCCTCTCTGAAGGGAGAGCGTTTTCGATTTCTTTCTTTTTTTTTTCTGTTGTACTAATGTGTACCGAAAAACATGTATATAATTTTCTGCATACCTGAATTTATCGAAACGGCCAGCATCTTTTTCGAAGAGATCCTTAATATTTAATTTATTGCCGTTTTCATTGTAGTATTGTTGAAGTTTTTGATAAGCGGGTTCGGTGGTTAACAGTGGTAGACCGGACATTTTTCTTCTGTTACACTGGATTTGGACGCGTTTTGAAAATGTTTGCGAAATGCACTGACTACACGTTTATGGACACGAATGCGGTTTGTATGGCTACTGATTGGAATTTGTGGAGCGGTTTGGCCAATAATAAATTAATTTTTCTGTATGGAACTCGAATCAGCCGAGAGCACTGGGTTTTGTCGTTAGTGGTCAATGTCAAATGAAGAACTTGTCGGCAATGTGAATTGATAAAGTTTTTCCACAAACCAGGGATTATTTGGGGGGAAATTTTTGACAGATTGTGGGTTCTGTTGGATTTTGGAAATCAACTAAACACTGTTCGTAATAAAAATTTATATTTTGTAAATAATAAAAACGATTTGGTTCATACTGACGCATATTCTTATGGTAGGTAATATATTAATGATTAGCGAATCATTATGTAAATGGAAATAGTTTTTCGTAATAGATTTTGTTTGGAGGTATTTAATAATAGGGGCAACAAACTGTCAAAGTTACTAGCTGCGATTACCTTTAATTCGTATTATTTTTGAGGAGCTAGGTACTGTGTTGTTCTAATTTGTATTCATTTTTTGTATTTCTAGTCAGAACATTGTAAAATCCGATCCAAAAAGAAGAAAGCGTTAATATTACATAAATATGTCTAATATAGATTTCAATTCATTCCTTGTGTCATCAATCTTCCTTCTTGTTTAATTATAAACAATTTCGAATTGTAATACGATCAATTATATAATAAAAAAAAAAAAAAAACAATTTATATAGTTGGAGTTTCACTTCCAACTTCTATTCGTAGTGTACCAGCCCCAAATAAATTTTTTTCTTACCATAAATGGGGACATCTACCCGCGACAGTGAATATGTACAAAAACAAACTCTATTGTCGTCAATTAATAATTCCATCTACTGAATTGTTAATCAAGTAAATTGATTATAATATAATTTGCAAATTTCCTTAAATAGTTTTAAAAATGAATTTATATCCCACTGATATTCATAAGCGTCGCTGCCATCGGTGTGTAGTATCTTTACTACTGTACTCCTCCAAGATGGCGTTTAATTCAGCTTGTGTGTAATTAAGAAGTCAAACTCTTGCATTTTCAACTTTTCAGCGTTATTCCTGTGCTCCTAAATAATAAATTTCAATTAAATTATTTCCCAAATACCGACATAAAGAACGATTCAATGAAAGTGCTATTTAAAACAATTAATAATGAAAAATAAACACGAAGCCAGCGAATGCATAATAAAAATGACATTTGAAAGATAAGTGACACTTTGCCACTAGAAAGGTAAATATTTGTCAATTTAATATCATATTTATTGATGAATTTTCACCCAAAATAATGCATTTTCCATAACAATTAAATGCAAACCCCAAGATATAACAAAACAATTGGATATTTGGCTGAAATTCGCACGCTTTTAACACGTAACCTTCTGAGTGCGTATTTCGGTAGCACCTTTGTCAGTGGAAATTCTTGTCTTGCTCCCATCTTGAGAGTGCTGTGTGCGTTGATACATTTTGTAATTTGATTCAATTATAAACTAAAATTGAATAATAGTGACAAAATGGGTGTTTTATGAAAAGGCAATCTTAAATGAAATAAATTCAAATTTACATATTTCAAAGGAGTTGCATTTCGTGTGGCATCGAAAATGCCTAAAGTGAACAGTAGCAGAGTAAGAACAGCTCAACAGGTGGTCCACACGCCTCGATGGCATTTTATCTGAACAAAAACGGCAAATAATCAAATTGTAAACTTGTTAAATTGGTGTGCAAAAGTAAATCCATCGTTGCAAGTTGGCAAAAGAGTGCGGAAACCAGCCTTTGTGAAATTTTTCGCGCTGAGTGAACTTGTCGCTAGGAGCTCCTGGTCTTAGCCTGAGTCACATCCATACTTTATTCGCATTTTTATTGAGGAGTGGGTTCGTGTTAATCATGACGCTAATAATAATTTTGTTTTTATTTTTCTAAAGTTGTAACTTTTTATATGATGAGGTTCATTAAAATTCGAGTGAGTTTGTGTCTTCCAGTTTGTTGCTGAATGTTTTTTTTAAACGGCAGGGTGACTATCGGGCTTCTTAGAGTGCATATTTGTATGTGGGTTGGGAGAAATACAATTCTGGTCATCAGTTACTACGCAGGGAACTAAAAATACCGAAAAGTCACTGTCACTGTTCATTCTATTCACTTGGTGTCTTGAAATTACTGACACAACTATTACGGTTGGCAATTGTTTGGAAGCCCTAGTGGCGCTTTGTTAAAAAGGGAAGACACCCACCAAAAATAGCAACAAATAAAGCTAAAGATGGGAAGTTACTCAACGGTTTCCCTTATTGGAAAGTAAGTCCTGTAAGACAAACCACAGCAATGTATGCGCCAAATTTTACAAGTTCAGAGAATTTCTCTCAATACGTTCACAACTAGAGAGTGTTCCTGCTCTCCTTTAATGCCAACTCCACGCCTAGTTCCTCACTCAATCCGTGAATTTATTTGTGCCGCCAACGGCAGGGTTTTTGTGGTAAACCGTAGGAGACTGACTTGCTAATAGGGATCTTTGCAAGACCTGTTAACGTTCACGGAAGGCTCCGGCTCGGCATTCGCCATCACTTTTGATAACCTGCGCCCATAATTGGGTTACAAAGCACACCAGCTTTCCAGTAGAACGTTTATGGATCGATGGCCTTTGATTTATTTGATTCAATATACCTTGGACTGTAGTTTTCCAACTATTTCAGTTGTCGGCCATTCGCGGAAAGCCCTGTGACGAGTTCATGTAACTTTTCAGACGGTCGTCGTTGTCCTGATGCAACGTATATCCATTAATTTGCCCTCCCTGTCATCCTTTAGTGTACCCTTACTTAAATATTTCGATATTTCCGTTGCAGAAAGTAGCACGCGTTCCTTCCTGAAGAAGAAAAACATCATAACACAAACGCACTTTTAATGGTTTTACGAAAAGAGCGTCCACCCAGTGCGGGATCATCCAAATCGACGACAACAATGTCCAATGAGCAGCCAGTGACAAAACGTCAACGAATAGAGAATCGCAGCAGCAGCAACAGCAACAACAACAACAATGGCGACGCAATTCCCCAATCATCGTCGTCGGTGGCATCGGCAACACCTTCACTATCAGCACCTCCGTCTCCAATAACAACCAAACCGAACGTGCCCCGCGATTTGGAATTGGGTACACCGCCAGACATACTTGCCACTTCGTCTGAACTTCCCATTTCGTCATCACCCTCGTCCAACTGCAGTAGTAGCAGTTCGTCGACATCTCTGGCCAGCGACGATTTACATCACCACCATCACCATCATCATCACCATCGTCTGCATTCGCACCATCATCATCATCACAGTGGCAGTACGTCGAGCCTAACCAGTTGCAGTAGCAGCTCACTGGCATCAACCGCCACGAATGGAATTGATGAAGTGGACAAGGCGACACCGCATTCGAATCACGACCCGAACATAATGCCAGATTTGGTGCCACGAACTAATGCAACACCGGTAATAGCGAACATCGCGACGGCAATCACAAATGAAATGGGCGAGTTCGAGGAATACCTAACCAAACAGTGTCTGTGCGGCATTAGTGAGCGAACGCTGCGACGGCCGTTTCAAAGTCACTACCACCAGGACTCGAATGGGATCAAGCGAGTTGCGACGCTGCACGAATGGCCAACAAACAAATTGCTACAGTTCCTATCAAACCTGCAGCTGCTCTTCGATGTTTATCTGAAGCAGAACAGCAAGGGATTCATTTGCAGTCGAATAATGGACGTGTGCGACGCTCTGATACGCAACGATCACAATCTCATCGATGAGATAATCGTCCTAGCCAATTTCAACAACAAGTATGTGCAATTCTTGTCGGGCCGAGTCCTGGCCAGTTTTTTAGTTATCGCTAAGCACAATATGGACGACGATTGGCTGAAGAAGCTGGTGGACAACTTGTTCCAGTTCGAGCGGCTGGACTTTACGGCAATTCAGAAGATTCACTTCAGCCTGGAGATAATCAAGCGGATCGTGGAGTGGAAGGATGTGGATCTGCACCCTCTGGAGGACGAGATTGATGCGCGGAATGCTGGCATTTCCTTGGAACAGCCGGGTGCTGGTGGTGCCGTCGGACCATCGACGTCAGCGCAAGTGTATCCCTCACTGGAGAGCAATTACTTTGCGGTGCAGTTTAGGGACTCGGAAGACATTTTGGAAAGCGGCATTAGTGACAGGCAGCTCTCACCGGAGGGAAGACACCTGAGCCATTTGCAGACGGAGGATGGCTGCCACATTGTGGCGCTGACCGACTCTGAGAGCTTTGATACGACCCACCTCAAGTGCATTACGATAAAAATTCTCGAAAACAAGTGGCCAGCCCTAGTGAAGAATATGAGCAATCTGATATCGAACCACATCGATCTGGAGAACTCGGAGAACTGCGTGTTGACGTTTCTTCACCTCTGGGAGAATATCATCAGCGTAAAGGCGAACCTCTCGATAGTCGAGACACTGCCGTTCTACGCGCAGCTGGACAAGTTTGAGCTGCTTCTCAATCAGAACCTGTCGTGTACAATATACAAGCAGATGTTGAGCCTCTTCAACGAGGCCATGTGCTATGGCAGCACTCTGGCCCTGCAAGACCTTCTGCCGGAGGAAACCTGCCTGCTGGCTCACCAGATCGTGCGGCATGTAAAGGATTTTCGAATTTTGGAATCATTGCCGCGACGCCAGCCGGAGAACACGGTGAGCTTACTTGGCTTTAAAGGTCGTTCAATATCCTTTGAAGCGGGAACAATGGAGAGATTTGCTTCCACGCCGAGTAATCACGACGAAGACGCCATCGAAATGGATAAGACAATACTCCAGAAGATGGTTCTGCTTGTCCTCAAGTCAATTGCCGTTACGGTCAAAGAGATACGCAGCGACTCGTCCGACAGCTCCATAGACAGCACCGATTACGATGCCTTCCAGGATATGGTACTGATCGAAAGATCCATCAGAGATGTCCTACGCAAGCTGGAGTCGTTCATAAAGAACACCCTGGAGTTCCACCCCGAATGCCACTTCAGCAAAATACTCATTCACCTGTTTGACGATCAGGACGATCATCTAATCGAAGCGATGGTATGCACCCTAGACGTCACAGCTGGCATCTCGTTTCGCAACAACGCCTTCCCCGAACTAGTAGCAATGCTGAATCCCGTCTACACTTTCCTAGAATTCCTCAAGATGATTTCAAACAGCTCGGACCTGCTCCTCGATCTGCTCGTCAGCAATGAGACATGCTTTCTCCTCTACCTACTGAGGTTTCTCAAATACATACGGCTGAACTGGTCAATGTTTGTGACAAGTTGCCACGACTTCGGCATGGGCGTAAACGCTCTCGACGAAGCCATGAGTGTCCTGATCCGCCTCAGATTGCAAATAAGTCGGCTGGTATCAAGATCCCTCTACCCCTATGATATTTCGCCAGTGCTGCGATTGTTGGACAGCTGCGAGAGTCTGTACGAGGGAAACGAATTGAGTTAGGCGGCCGTCGCCCACCCATTCAACAATTAATCACAATTTAAAGCACAAATAAACCATAAGACTTGAAACAAATAAAAAAGAGGACATACCCAATCAATCATTCTAAAAGATCACATCATCAGAAACTCGTTGCCTTTTTTCATAGACTAACTTTATTATTATTTAAATATAAACAAATACCTGTAAGAAGTCTAGTTTTTAAGATTGTTTTAAATCTTGCCTTAAATGTATTTTTATTTTTCGTTTTCTTATATTTTGTTCAACGACTTGGCCCTTTTGCAAACTGCCTTTGCGAGTGTTGAGTTTCATTTTTCAATTGCACGCAGATGCAACAAAAAATAAGAATAGTGTCTATATTATGTATTTTGTCTATTGCCTAAGTCTAGAGTTAGAAATTCGATTGACTAAACTGTGTACATATGGATTAATTTAAATAAAACAATTTTTTTTAAAAACCAACAACCACAGGGGGTTTTTGTCATGGTGATCTGTCCAGCACCAGCAAAGTATGAACAAACAGAAGAAACAATGGAAATACCAGGAGACTTAGTAAACCTTTCAGCAAAAGTGGAGTAAAGTAAAAACTTGCGTACAACAACCGCATTATTCTTAGGGTCGCACTTGGGTATTCCTCTCAAGCAAGCTTACTTGCAAACAAATTCATTTCTAAACACGGGAGGAAAGTAAAACTGAAAAAAAGGAAGACGACAGATGGGCGGGTGTCATCTGCAACATCAATTGCACGGGGAAAAGGAAGACGTGCCGTAACACGTTACGTGGCAACTAAGAAGTAGCTTTGGAAGCATACGCACCCACATAATATCACATAATCCAAATAAAACTAGCCAGACACAGCCTGAAGAACCAGCACAGAACAGAACAGACGGGAAAACCTAATTTTAAACTCGTCACATGCCCAATCCACTTTTTGGCTCGTTTTATTTTTGTATTGAACCACCCGTGTCCTATGCAATTGGGGGTGCTTCTGTTGCCTTCAGTTGCGCGATGTTATGCTCTACACTAGTGTGGCACATCGAGTTCTTTCCATACTGGCAAGACCCTTTGAATAAGAATCAAAGATTGCCAGCAGAAGCAACACGATTTTCTATCTTTTTGATATAGGAAGAGGAGTCGCTGTGTAGCTCTTGTTGTTCTTCTTTAAATCGCCTTCTAAATTATTCATTCCGGCAACGCACATGGGGCCAAGTCCATCTTTCTTTAAGCTACGTTCATGGATATTGAATATGTATTGGCACTGGATGTTTACAATATACCAGCATCCCAACGGCAGTTTAACCAATCAACGCAGAAGGGTTTAAACCGATAGAAACAGCAACTCTCGCTGTGCCACTGCATTTCAGTGTTTATCGCTCCTATCGACGTTTCACTTTTGTCACCGAATTACATCTTTTCAATTGATAACGACATTTTAATTGCTAATCAGAGCAATTCTTGTGGTACCAAACAACTTTCTAAAGCCTAGAGCCAACATCGATAGCTGCTCACCACCTTTTCCAATTCGAAAAAGCAAACAAATGGCATACAAAACAATTACCAAGTATTTATTTTAAGTTCTTTTATATAATAAAGATCCGTTTCTTTTGTTTTTATTTTAAAATATGTAGTACTATTTAGGCCACATACAAATTGTGGAATGAAATGTTTTAATATATTTTTTTTTCATTTCTTGAGGAAAATTGAAAAAAAAAAAAATCTGAAGAATTTACTTAAAACAAAAATGAACGATTAGAAAAAACTGTCGACGTCATCTACGTAGATTTAAGAGCGATTGTACTTTCCCCAGATGTGAAGCATGAACACAGAGGCGATGAACAGCAGCGACATAACAAGCACTGGAACTGGACCACTGAAATGAGTAGCATTGTCAATACATGTCAAAGAAGCATGAGTTATGTATTTAACTTACACTTTGATGCCGGGAGAATCATCGGTATAGAAACGCCACATGCCACCGGAGCCAGCTCCACCTGTAGTGCGACTCCTTGCGGCAGTGGTTGTGGTTTTTCTTTGCTTAAGGTTGCTTCCACCGGCGGCACTGGACCTCGGGGCAGACAATTTGCTTGGGGAGCGGCTTCCACTTCCCACGGAAGTCGAACTAGCTGGAGCAGGCTAAAGTGAAAGGTAACAAGTAGAAATGAAAAAGTCGGTCAACCAATTTGATGCACATTAAAGCAGAACTTCTATTGGAAAAATATTAAATTATAACTGTGGCAGCGGTAGATTACCATTTTATGTAGCTATTTTAATTGAAAACACTTTTGCAATGATTTATTTTCCCAATGAAAATTCTCTGCTAGTCCACACCACACAAGTCCACTTTGTAAAGTTAAATGACAGTTCGTCCACGTAGACGAGTCAGAAAATGAAGTTTGTGTGTCGTTGTCGGTGAAAAATCCCCACGTAGACGAACGTCACCACCATTTGGGATCAAATTTAGTGCAAATGAATTTCCATAGGGGGTGCTTTTGATTGAAGGTAAGGCTGTATTATGAGTTGGGGAAAAGCTCAAGATATATTTTTAGAAATTCAACTGGTTGTTCTTTTTTATTTTCAACTTTTTGAGCCTGACAAATAATAAAACAGTTGCCAGTTTTCTTTCTTTAAATATGACGCCCATGGTTCTTTTTTATATCGTATTTTCGCATGGGTAAACCATGCCCTGTTGTAAATGTGAGTCGGAAGAAAAAATTTCTTATTTCAAATTGGTTCAATGCAATTGGCCGCATTCAAGAATCTAGTTATCTTAAGTAGACTAGATTGGTCTAAATGAGGTGTAACCTGATTCAAAAGCTAGATTGGTCGGAAATCACACTTTTTCTGCGTCAGGTACATATGACAACTGTCAACTTAGTACTCAGTCACGAATTTCTTGACTATATTCGCCGGCTACCGCTCCATAAACGTCAACTGAAACAGGTGCTCATTTGACCGATTTACCCAAAAAAAAAACCGAGATACATCTAGTCAGACAGCTGTCAGACTTACTGAACTAGATACTTGAACGTCCCCATTTTCGCAATAATATATAAACTTGAACTTTGACCGCTTGAAAATGTTGCAATACATTTTTTGTTCTCTAGCCTTATTATAGGTACTCCCTGAATTACAAAAATATGTTTATTGGGTAGTTCTTTTCTTGCTTTTTGTACTTGACGTAAATAAACCCAGCGGCACTTTAAAGCAAATTCCAAGACGCGACTGGTTCGATATCTATTGATATCTATTCCCAAAAGAAATGTCAGATCTGCATTCGTATTTTTTGGATCAACAAATATCATATTTCTGACAGTGGTCAAGAATTGTTGAAGTATTCGATATACAAAATGGAGACCGCTCACTTAACAAGTTTTGTCACTTGTTCATTCAGTTGAAAAATCGATAACATTTGTTATACCTAACAAATAAATGAAAAGATTTATTATTGTAACTAGTTTATAGATAACCTGCTCATTTAGTTACTGTTGAGAATTTTTGTTAATTATGTCTAATTATAAAGCTCACAGGCACCTTTGTCTCTGAATGACAAGTTGTAAAGTTCATGTAAAAGTTAGGTTAATAGCGAAACTAGATAGAGTTTTTACTTTACACCCCTTTCCCGTCAAGCAAATGGGCGTGTATGCGTTTATTTATAGTTATGACTAAATACCAGACATTGTTAGGAAAACGCAAACCGACCTTTCAAAGTCCATTTAAACGTTTGAAATTAGGATCTGCAGCACCACGGAACACTTATGTCGTTTTCCATTATCTGATTCTTCCAAAAGCGAATGCAATTTGAACAGCTGATATTGCTGTCAAATAGGGCACTAATCCATTCACGAAAGCAGATCAATTTCGTTGCATGTTCCATGAGCCGCGTTAAATCTGAGATGTGAAAAAGATTTTTGGTGGTCCCAATGGAAAACAACATTTAAAACAAAACTTTGCTTTGCCCGTTCCAAATTTAAAACTTCTACAGAAGAATGATAAGTGACGCGTACTTCCCCAACAAAACTGCCCCACTTAATTATAATTGGGATTCACAATTCCCATAAGTTCGCAAATTCATTCTTCCGCGTGTGCATTGGCGATTCTTCCACCAATTTCCGCGACGACAACCATTGCACAGAGTTAATGCAGCAACTGGGACAAAATCTTCTTCCGGGAAACTACCAAGTGAATGCAATGCGAATTGCCGATTTGGTCCTTTGATAAAAACCGAAATAAGAATGACCTTCTCCATACTATTTTAAATGCTTTATTTGAAATCTAAAATAATTTTGAATATTAGCCTTTGTATTAGCAATGCAATTAATATTTTTGTCTATAATAATAATGATAATCATAATTTATTTATTTATATTCATAATAATAATATAGTAATAAATGTCAAAATAGAGTCTATACATGAAAATAAACATCCTCTCAATATTGCACAGTATTTTCATTCTCCGACCAGTTGACACACTCCTACACCAACAATGTGAGAAGCAGCCATTTAACTGCTCGCCACATTGGAGCCAAGATGGCGTGTCTAACCTTCCGGGAATATGCCAAAAACACCATTACAATTGACAATGTTCTAGACTAAATTTAAACGATAATTTAAAAAGATAATTTTCATCTTCAAATATATATCTGTTTATCCTTGTACTCATAGTTTTGTATAAGTTATATATATTATATAAGTATATTTGTATTTTTTGTTTGCTATTATTCGCTTTAGGATCCTATAATTCAGTATTTTTGTTTTTTTTTTGTTAAAATGTTACAAAGTTTATATGTCTGGAGGTAAAGGAGGGTGGGGTGGAGGAGTTGGATAAAGTGTAGACATGTCAGGCGATCATCAAATTCCGAACCTTAAGCATTCTATATGAGCAGCAGTTGAGTTCTCTAAAGTGTCCTTACTGGTGAGATGGCTAGCAAAAAATTTTTGTATAGTTTCTCTACTGTCCAAAAATACAATACAAATTGTTCACGAAATACTGTGTGAAATAGTTTCTACTTTATAATATTTTCTGATGGACTCTGGGCGAATAGTATTTATTTTGTTACCTCTACTGAGTATGGAAATCTTCTAAACGGTGGGCAGCACTCATAGCGTGCCCAGAACGAAGAGTACAAATAAACCCAATAAAAAATTAAGTAAAAAAAAATATAAACAAAAAATATCGTGTTTAGTTGGTTCAAATCAGTTTTGCAAAATAAGGTAGTATTTTTATTTGTTTAAGTTTTAGCTTGTTCATAATCTTAGTGTGCTACTTTACTAAACGAAAGATAAATTTGACAAAAGCATTTAAAATGTTCTTCATGTTATTTGCAAATGAGTGTGTGGTGACGTTAACGTCCTCTACATCTAAATGGTGATGTGTGGTTTTCATTGTTAATTAGTTGTCCGCTGACATAGAACTGATGTCATCGTTGATAGCTAGAACTTGCTTGATGAAATCCTGGTCGGTAACTACCTCAGCCAAGGATATGCACAGGTCAAGAAGATCAGATTTTAACATATTTAACTGCGGTGCTAATTTGCCGAGATGAGAGTGAACATGTTCGGGGATCTGCAAAGTAGAAAGGGAATCGTTAGCATGGGCTTGACAATAATTGTGCTTTCCTTAGATCTGCTCATTGGACAAAAACATTATGGGAAGTAGTAGACTAAGCGGTCTCACGTCTTTCCATAACCTCTGACAGTCTGTAGGAATTATCTGTTTTCCTTTTGTATACACACCTTGGTTGGATTTTTGAAAACGTTAAACATGAATTTGACCTTAATCCGCTGATCATTCGGTCCGTCGTAGAACATTGTGAACTGCGCCTCGTTACAGTTGGGCATTAGGGGCAAATATATGCCTGCCAGCACCCTGCCCTTGGCATCCCGTGCTAAGAGCGACCTGAAGTTGTACACCAAGTTTCTGCGCACTGTCACGTCGATGGCCGTCAAATAGGGATGCTCCACATAGACCAGTGATGACTTGTAGGTCTGCTGATCGCTACGAGTTTCTCGCTCCATCCACTCTACGTACTTGTTGTTGTGCATGCTGAAATTATAGCAATAGTCCCGCTGGCAATGCTGCTCGGTGGACTGTGTAAACCAACCTGAAAGGAATATCACATTTTCATTTAACGATACACATGGAATAAGGACAAAAACCCAACCAACCTGTATGAGGGTACATCTGATCTTCCATCACAGTGACAGCGCGGGCGACATGATAACCCGGATCTAAGATCATAATACCACGACGACCGCCAATACAGATACGCATCGCAGCCATCGAATGTTCTTTCTCGACGTTCGCATCCGGCGAGTTCAAGCCGCATTCTTCGCTCGACTCGATATAGTCGCGCAGCGCTACAACGTGCTCCTCGCACGACACAATGTACATATATCTAGCAAGAATGGGAAATATTTCCGTGATTCTGGTCATGATTTCCATTGCCAGACTGACGCACATGTGATGGCGGCGATTTATCGGAACATCGTAGAACTGGAAGAATGATTTCAAGTCCGAACGGCGGGTTTTCTTGAACGCCCTGAAGAAATCGATAAATAAGTGCACAGTGTCGTAGTGTGTCTGTTCCAGCATGTGATGGAGTTTTGCTTCGATCAGTGCATTAAGGTCTTCGTATTGCCAAACGTTGTCAAAATTAAGAGTCCCCTTGGTGTCCGATGCCCAGTCGGGCAGCGGCAATGGATGACCCAACGGCCAAATGCCATTGGTTTGATTGAATGCAGTTAAATTATAGCTATCTTCAGCAGCCCACCATTTTTCTTGTTCTTGGTGTTTCTGATGTTGGTTGTGCTGCTGTTCTTCCAAGAGTTTAAGTATGCTCCTGCATCTGTCTGCATCGGCGAACGATGACGCTGCAATCGATGTCACATTGTCAATGATTTTATTGCCACTGTATGACGTTTGCCCGGATGCTGCACCCGAAATATCATGCTTAGAGATATTTTCAACATCTGCCTCGTCGTTGTTTGCATTTGTATCATTTTCATCGTCATCATCATCATCATCGTCCTCGTCGTCGTCATTATCATCATAATCGTTGTCCACGATTTGATCATTTTGGACAACAGCCCTGATATGATCGCGTGAAAGATTACATGTTGTCTCCAGATCGGCGGTAATCGATTCATTAGTAGTTGTAGTCAATCCAACCGATCCGACGACCGATCCAATAAGTTGACATTCCAAGCTGGTTTCGGCGAGTCAACTTGGCCATTCGGCGCCCCAACGACCAACCGTTGGCACATAGCCACTTTCGCAGTCATTTAGAGAAGCGTCTAAATTAATTTTGGTTGTTCTTAATGAAGAAATAACTGGAGGAGGTGCGGTGGCAGCGGTCGCACCAAATGTTTGGTATGCAGTACCGTTGCTCAAATTAAGACCAATCCGGCCCTGCACCTTCTTGAACAGGTCCGGCTCGTCTCCACTTGTCGATGACTTTTTGGAACGCTCTGTGAAAGTAAAAAAAAAACAAATGATAAAAGTTCATATACAAAATCTAAAGAGAGGTCAAAATATTTTTGCTACTGCTAATCGCAACATGGGCTATGTTGCATGAAATTTAATCTTTCTTAGCTAAAAAGAAATGTCATTGGTCGCTCTTCTAATTGCGAAAATTAAAGGGGCGCATACGGTGTACCATTGGGCGCCTGTTACAAATGTAAAGTTGATACCTCCATAATCATATTTTAAAATGCTTACAAAATATGGATAGGTGAGAGCTTTGCAAATGCTGATGGTTGCGTGATCTTACGTATTTTCCCCGTTTGCTACATTTCTTAAACAAGTTCCACTAAACTAATTTAGTAAATTAAAGCGAAGAAAGTTCAGTAGCCGTCAAATGTTGTTGTCTGTCAAATCTAAGCAGTAAATTTACGCAAAACTATTTTCACATAGCTTTACAAATGTATTCCCGCACCAACTTTCTTTTAATTGTACTAGAATTTTTATAAGATTGACATAGCGGCCTTCCGAAGAAAATGCTGAACAATAACAACCCTGTCCTCAAATGTGTTTCATATACAAATAAAAACGCACTCAAGACTGAATGTGCTGAGTTTAGGCAGCATGATCAGGTGTTTGCTATCTGTTCAGTGCTTTGCTTTGAAAGCAAAAAGAATAATGCGTACTGTCACTTGAATAAACTACTACAATATAAGCGAAACAAATGAAATTGAGTAGATTTCCGATATGAACGCAACCCTAAATGATATCGCTAAGAAAATATTCCCAAATTTCACATTTACGTCAAAAAAAAAAAAACAATCGGAAACAAGACGACATTCCGTAACTTATCAGACGATTATCGTCGAAACGATAGACCTCCAAAACTAGCAACTAAGTGCTAAAACTACAAGTGTGAGAGCTTAATCCAGTTCGTTTTCCAAAAATATAATGGAAGCTGACGTTTGTCAAAAAAAATCGAGCAGAATATGACTTATTTTGGTGATCAAATTTTCAAAAACGATATCGTTTAGACGAACGTTGATATACGGAATAATTCATATGAAATATTCAACTGAAATGAATCATTTGCTCAAGAGGGTGTCATTAATCAATTGATTTCCAAAGATGTGCCTCTGTATACCCGAACACATATTACAAATTTGACTTAAAACATACACCATCTCAAGTTGACAATCTCACCCGAGGTCATTATGGGCGATGTTTACAATTGATGTCAGCCTCACTCAACTGATAAAAGTCCTACGTGCCAAAACCTTAATATTCATGGTCAGTAGTATTAAATTTTTGCAATAAATGATGGCATGTATTCAGAACGTGTCACATGTTTTTCCTCTGCTCAACTTATCAATTGATTTTAATCAGTAACAAAAGCAGTCTCAACTTCAAAATGTTTTTTGATTACTCACTCACTGTTGGCTAAAAACAAATTGTAGCGCTAATGAGAAATTCCAGCGAAATTTTCTCAACAAAAACATCCGCAGCATTCATCATTATCCAGAGAACTGGATTTGGATAGGTAGATGTCTGATATGAACGTATGACGTAAACAACAAAACAGATGTGCAGAAATACTAATAGAGTGACGCACAAGATGTTTCGCACATATCCTACCCATGTGTCATAGTTACAGGCGCATCTAAATATATATATAATTGCGAGTACTGAGGGTCGACGTACCACCATATTGTTACAAATATATCTACAAGGATATATTTTATATAGGAAAGTAGGGAAATAGGTGATTTTCAATCAGTTTTGATGTTCGAAACTACTACAATCAACAGGTAGAAGATGTAAAGTGAAAACAATATCAGGCGTGTTTTTTTGAGCTTCGATCTCAGCAAAGCAAAGTAAAGTAGGATTTTCAGCACGCAATTCCAACAACTACGCTCTACTTGACACTTCGGGACTCGCAGTAGTTGTTGTAATATGTGTGCTGAAAATCCTACTTTACTCAAGAAGCTTAAAAAAACACGCCTATCATAAAAAGGGATTGTTAATTTAAAACTAGACACTTTTTATGGGTTTTTTTTTTAACCCACGTGATCCATGGTTTACAACAACAGTTTGATCTTGTACTATTGTTGTAAACGACGAAAATCAATGATCTATATGGATCTAGATGATCTCATTCATAAGTTTGACCTCGCAAGCGAACTCTCGCTCTTGATTTGCAGAACAGAATATATCTACATACTTTTTGTATATTCGAAGTTGGACTTGGGGCAGAGTTTAGTATTGCGAGCTTGCACAACTTTGGGCACTAAAATATGTTATACAATCTTCTGCAGATAAGCCAAAGGTTTCGCAGATATGTTGACAAGTGTTAAGTTTTTTTCTATGACAAATAAAAAGTCGAAAAAAAACTATTTCAATCTGAGCTCGGAAACTCCTTTCAGTAAAAATTTAAAAATATATCCAAATTTACTATACTGCCATTAGTGATCAAATGGTCCGCAAAATGTTCCGCCGAGCGCCAGTCAGGAGGAAACGCTTTCTCAATAATTATCCTATAGTTTACGGGGTAGGTACTAATGCATTAAGTGCCCAGTTTTTCTCAAAATAAACTTGTTAAATGATTTTCTTCTAAACGAAACCGGATGTCATAAATTCCGTAGATGCTGCCATTCTCATCAAAACAATAAGTCGACCCACGGACGTGTTTGCAAAGA
The DNA here is from genome assembly GCA_948293265.1 of Cheilosia impressa. NCBI lineage: Eukaryota > Metazoa > Arthropoda > Insecta > Diptera > Syrphidae > Cheilosia > Cheilosia impressa. The sequence continues at coordinate 50,642,366 of OX411884.1, read as the reverse complement.
AACAGATTTTGCATTTTCAAATTATTTTGCATTGGATTTGTAGTAGGGTATAGCACCCTCAATCGAAAACGCGTTGCAGCCTTTTCGTGTAGTTTTAAATTTGTAACTCTGTCCCACATTTGTAGAAATAGTCATTGAACTCTTCACACTGCAGTGTAGACTTGACCGTATCTAGCGAATACTATTAAATACGTAATCTTAGTTGCTTTAGACTTCCTCTGATAAATAGGTACTGCTTTGCCACCGCTACTTGATTCTGCTCAAGTGAAATGTGGCACGTTTTCTAATCACAGTGTACTTTGTTCTCACGTACAACAACTATGCGATCAGACCGAAATCAAGAGAAAAAACAAATTAATGCTACGCCATTCGAGCTTATCTCTATTTGTAATTGAAAGCAAACAACTACAACACAGCCCATAGAAACAAGGTTATACGCATTGCACATAAAAAATTCAACAAATACAATTTCACTTACCCATACAACGGCCAAAGCCCCAATATCCAAAATGTCGTTCTCCTCTGATGCACTCGAATGTTTTCTTATGTTCTTTAGTGTTTATGACTTTCTCAATTCAGATTGGTATATTTGAAAGGTTCTTTTTTCTTTTCTCAATTTCGTTATTCACTTTGCTCTTGTCGAAGAGCAAATCTTAAGACCCAGGAACTTAATTCGTCACACGCGAACGATTTAATGCGGCGAATTCAAAATGTCCTCCTTAGCGAATTGTTTTCTACTTTTCCTTGTTTACACTGTTGTTCTAACGCTGGCTTCTGGTCTATGAAAAAGATCCTTTCGGATCGAAAGATATAGAACGACTGAACTGATCTCTTGTAGAAACGGTCAAACGATGTCAGGTATATATACACAAAAACTAGATTTGCAACGTGAAATCGACAATACCACTGCACGGTAACACGAACGACACAGATACTCGCGAGTGCTATTGTATGCGTTGGCGCTTTGTTGTTTTGATCAATGAAAAAAAAAACAAAATGTATATATTTACGTATTCAGTTGTAGGTATAGACACGATACACAAATTATGTTTTTTTTTTCTCAATTAATTCAGCCAGAAACAGCTGATTGCGACGCGATCGCAAGTTCAACGATTGTGACTTTATGTTTATGTTGGACTGCACTTTTTGTTTTGTGTTGGGTAGTTGTATTATTATTTTGTTTTTCTCGTTAAAACATCATCCGCGAACCAAACGATAACATAAATAAAATCAATCACAATGCGATTTCGCTTTTTGGAAACAAAAAGGCCTCCAGCACTATCGGTCCGACCCACTTCCGGTTGTGATCTGAAAATACATATTTTTGAAATAAAACTCATGTTCGCATTAAGGGTGGTGGTTAATGAATGATAATCTAATAAGCAGTTGGCTCTTGGTGTTTACAATAATGTTTTACGTTCTGGAACTGCGTTCTAGGTCGAAGTTATGCGAAGAAGTTGCGCAATCACTTTCACAATCAGAAGGTATTGATAGTAGGGTTATGTGTGCATACTTATAAGGGATATATATGATCAAAGAAAGAATCTGCTAGGATAAGTTATTTTTTTTTTTTTAAAGCACCGACTTTTTTCAAGTTGATAAAGATACTAAATTGTACCGGAAAATCCGTCCCCATATATAGTCGAAAAGTCCGTAGCACAATTCAAGATCCATTCAACAGATTTGAATACGAATAGTATAGATAAATCAAATACGTATATCCGGTGACTAGGCATATCTCGCATACATAACAAACATTTGTTTTGCGTGCTCATGGCCCAGTACCGTGACGGTGCCATTCATATTAAGGTCATGAAGTAGGCTCCACGGCTAGCTAACCATGCCAAGACGGGAAATTGACTGACTGGCTCATCTTGAAAGGCATTTTGGCTCATGGTTATCCTGTAGAAATGTGAATAGAGAAAGCGAAAGCTGTTGTTTGTAACACAAAGCTGCATGTTGTAAGCTAGGAAGATATGCAACTGCAGCGTTTTTAAGACAAATGGGAGGTTTTACCAACAGGTTGAAATAACTGCTTTAAATTTACGGTCGTCAGTAAAAAATTGAATTAAACTCAATTATAATCCGGTAAACCAGTTGATTCGCATTTCGTTAACTGCGAGTTCCGCGGAAGAAAGTGTAATCCGACGGCGTGTTCGTCTTTCTAAAGAGGTTCATAAAATGACATCCCTGACGTTGTTGCCTAGATATACCTTCTTCACATATCAGACCATAAAACCGAGTTTTGACGAAATATTAAAAAAAACACTTTCCAAGCGTTTATGCCGAGGTTTTGTTGCACGTTTCAAACAGCTGCTCTTAAACTTTGCTGAAACAAATTTCGCTCGTAATTTAACGTCCCTGCCAAAATTTGTCAGTTGCGCAAAGAACGCTCGCTACTCGATTTAAGTCGAAAACTATCTATCAAAAGATGAAGTTCCTTGATTCAGTGCTGACAAGCTTCAAGTCATCGACTGTGCCCAGTAATTTATTCTTTTTGCATACCGTGTTAAGAACGATATTAAAAAAAAACCGCTTAAAGTCATCTTTTTGCATGCGGCGCATTGTGAAGTGCGGTGTCAAGCAAATGCTTCTACAGAAGTTTTCAAAAGTCTGGGCGCAGATTCCGTATATCTTATCAACTATCGTCTAAACGATATTGTTTTTGCAACTTTGATCACCAAAATAAGCCATAATCTGTTCGATTTTTTTTGACAAACGTCAGCTTTCATTATATTTTTGGAAAACGAACTGGATTGAGCTCTCACACTTGTAATTTTAGCACTTAGCTGCTAGTTTTGGAGGTCTATCGTTTCGACGATAATCGTCTCATGGAATGAGTGCCGTGTATACATGGATGGAATTGGTAACTTTGACAGAACTAGGTACATCTAATGTTCTGGACTTTGGCCTACCTCGGATCCACCGAAACATTAAAAATGTCTTCACAATTTGAAGCCGAATCCAAACGGCTAAACTGAGGAGCTTTCTAAGCAGATTAATGTCGTCTTCGATTGGTTTCACTCGGGTATCCACTTACTTTGTAATCCAATGGAACAAGAAGTGTAATGCCAAAAAATAATCTACGGCTGATTAGTATAAAAAACATAAATTACACTTGTTTGAGTACTTCTTGAGTGGATTTTTCTGTATTCTGATTTTCTTCTCAGAATCACCAGAAGAGTTTTTTTTTGTGCCAATGGAACGTTTTCAAAATTGATTTTGCCGATTCCGGACTCTGCCGGACGCTTTTTTTTGCCCAATGGAAAACGACATAATATTCTCGAACTTTTGTCAGACATTCGTGTTTTGAAACGTGATCTTTCAAACTCAAGCTATTTGCACACTTGTTCCGCCGATTCACTGCGATATAAATCACACTTTACACAAATAAATTATGTGCTGCGATAATTGTTTTATGCATGCAGTTTAAAATAAATTGGAGACGTTCAAGTATCTAGTTTAGTAAGTTTGACAGCTCTCCGACTAGATGTACCTATCTCGCTTTTGATTGGGGAAAATCGGTCAAATGAGCAGCTGTTTCAGTTGACGTTTATGTACCCCGCCGACGAATCTAGTCAAGAAATTCGTGACTGAGCACTAGGTTGACAGTTCTCATATTGGCTGACGCAGAAAAAGTGACGTTCCCGACGAATCTAGTTTTTGCGTTCAGGTTACATCTCATCCAGACCAATCTAGTCGACTTAAGATGACTAGATTCTTGAATGCGGCCTTGTAAAACTCCATATATGTATTCTACGTGCAATGCCCATACCTACAGAAAATTCAACACATACCCTTACATTATTACCAAAAAATGATTGTCGTTTCATAGGAATCATTCTGCGCAATTTTAAGTAATCAAAAATAACACTCCTTACACCTAGAAGCTCTTTTTTTTAATTTCTATGCATGCATTATGTAAGCCCAATTGCAAAGCAAACTATAATCACGTAAACAATCATTTCATAGATAAACAAATAAACCCTTTATTTGCACAAGACTGTTTTGCGTCGCAATTTTCTACCCTGACCGACACTCTCGCCTATAAGGCCTAATAAATGGATTTAATTTGCTCTAAATAAAAACAAATATGCAGAGGCAGGCAAAAGTGTGATAATTGCGAAACTGACAATTAGCAGAGCTGCTCTCTTTGTTAGGGGTATATTTTTTCCACTGCGCAGCACTTAGGTATCTGTTTTAATTATTTTAAAGTTTATATGCCGATTAAGTGTGTGACAGTAGCACCCTCAGTATTAACTTTGAACAATGACCAGCACATGTGACTTGACAACAAAGGTCGTGTTGGCGGATCCTTTTATCAAATGACACATTTAGATCGATCTTTGCGTCACCGCCAGTCGGAAGGGAAGTATACGATAACTACTGTGATTCACATCAAATACGCAATCTATATTGTATAAGTGGAAATCTTGTTATTCTGTCAAATAGACTTCGAATTTGATATGCTTCGAAATTGAGCCCCTACTCGGATATTACCCGCTACTTCGAGTAATAAAATTCTGGTTAAGTGTTCAATTAGAATTTGATGAATTGACAAATTAGTATCCAATACGCATGTATACGTATTAAAATAAAGAAACGGACAAGGACGTCATTCCCTTGGTTTCATCATTCCGTTAAATTGAGTCATTTTTGTTTTGACATGTGTTTTTCGTAAGCACACATGAATAGGGGGAGCGGTCCCCATATGCCTAGTTGTCTGGCAAATAGTTTCTTTTTGTGAAGGCCAAAAATAGCTCAACAACAAACATATGACGAGTAGTAATTTAAAGAAAAAAAAAAAAGGAAAGTGAGAAAATTTGAGTCCCAAACAAAGGCGTATAGTAAAATGTCAGAAGGTGAAGGTCAGAAGTCCTTTTTTTCTGCACAGACATGGACAGTGTCGTACACACGATTTATTTTCACAGTTGGAGAGGTACGTAGTCATCATACTCTCAGGGGATGTTCCTTCCTTTTTTTTGGGTTTCACATATCTACATGTGTTGTTCGGACACGTTAAAGGAGCAGGAGCTTCAATCTCTCCGAGTCCGAGGACATAGCTTGTTGCCCCCAAAAAAGAACACTCGGTGTGAGATTCACAAATTGCTTCTCACTCTAGGAATTTTCGACTTTCTGTAGTCAATGGAAGGCTTCCATTGTCATCGATTCGCTTTATATTAATTTATCACGCATCCATAACATATTCCTCATTCAATGACAGTGCGTGGTTCTTTTAGCCAACGCGCATTTAAATCCACTTACGTGTATTGCGTACTATTTTATTAACCTAATTGTGCTCCTATTTATATCAATCAACATGATGTCATCGACCGACTATGGTAACACATTATTTCCAAAATGAAACAAACGCCCGAAAGAGTTGGTAGGGTACCTACTTTCATTGTCTAGACATGTCCTTTCAATCATTTTCAAAGGTCAATGCTTTCGCAAAAAAAAAAACGAATTATCCTGCTGCTTGTTCATTAATTTCGGTTGGGTTGCCTTATTGACACACACCAACATTATTCACACAGTGGAAATCCTATTCGTTGAAGCAATCAATTAATGGGAAGAAAAATGCCCGCGCACTTGGGAGTTCTCTTTTATCAGCTGTCAATTTATCCTTATTCTGGTTGTTGACGTGAATAAATTAAGTGGGTGGATGGGGGTAGCGTGTGGCTTCAATTTATTGATTTTCATATGGACATAGGCGCACACGTGTCGAACGACAGTATTGCAACAGCTTATAGTGGAAGGATGTTTCGAGTTTTAAAAGTCTAGGTCAAGCGCCACTTTCTTGCTGTTAATGTAAAATCACACCCGTCACGGGGTGGTCGCTTTGCAATTATAAATGCGAATGCAAAACAAATGGTGGCTTTTTCGACTGAATTCAGCCGCTTTTCGACAACTTTTCCCGGCATTTCACAAATGGCGAGCTCCAACTTCGCTCAAATCGCTGTTAGCTAGGAAACAAGGCCTATTGGAATACTCATCCGCAAAGAGAAAAGTGCGATAGCATCAAATTAGCTAAAGACAATGCGCGAGACTAATAATCATTTTTAGAGTCTAAATTTTACGAACCACAACAACGATATTTTCCCACTTAAAATTGCCTATTGTGACCTATAAAATATTTAGTGTGCAGGTTAAAATTGATTATTAGTAAGATCCAATGTGTGATTAGATTGGAATTGCTCGTCGTGACAATATTAGACCCTGATAAAACTTTACGTTAGTAAAATTAAGTCGGTGTTAATTGTTTATAGTTCAATTTAGTAAATATGCCCCGAAAAATCTCTCTCTTTTGACACATCTTTTGTTAAGATTGGTTGAGTGTGAGAAACTGAGAACCACAAAAGGGAGAGGGTATTATTTTCGTTTCTCACACTATTGTGTCGTGACCCTTAATAAGTCTCCGCTGTAAGTGCATAAATGACAATTACCTTCGGGAAAAGAATTCAATATTTGCTTTGGCATTTGTTTGCAATTGATTAAATAAAACTAGTTCAAACAATCCAAATCCAATACTAAACGGGCTTAAGAAGAAGATGACATTGGTATGAAAAAGAATAACATGACACACAGCCTTGGCAAAGAAACTTGCAAAAATCATAATGGCTGACTTTTTGCATTTTAATGAACAACTTTTTCAGTTCCGGTTAAATGCAAATGCGTGCTAATCTATGATGACAGGAGTTCTTTCATTAAAATGCCATTTTAGTTTTGTTTAATATTCAATATTTATCGGCTTCACATCGAGCATCGAGGCTTTCTATAATCAGATTCATAAAGAAACATGAATATGAAAAACCCGACAAAAACAAAGCCGCTAACGTTGTTTTTATTTAAATGGAAAACAATTGATTTTTATATTTTTAAATATAACTTGCAATTGAAAAGTGACAGCCCAAATTTGCAAATGCCAAAACCAAATGAGCAACAATCAGCCGTCAATTTGGTAACGGAACCAAGAAAATGTTGCTCTGTATAATTATACTAGTTAACGCACATAACCCAATTGAAGAGAAAAAAAAGTATAGTTAACTAAAACCGCTAACGTCAAGTTCTATGACCTCTACAAGTGCAACGTGAGTTAGGATTGCAAGTGCAACGTGAGTTAGGATTGCAAAAATGCAGTTCAAACAGTATTTTGCATGGTGATTGTGTAAATTTCTCTATAAAAGTGTTACGTAAAATCATCCGTCTGAAATGAACTTAAGTGGAAATCACCATGAGCCAACGTGATAGCAAAACTCTATACAATTATTTTATTACCATGGCACTATCTAATCAATCTAATTATTAATTTATTTTCTATGAAGCGATTTCACCCTGCCTGAGTGTCTAATCGAGGTAAACAACAGTAAAAACAACGAAGAGGTAAATTCAACAAGAACGTGTTTGCCCGTGTGCAACGGCCACTGCAACGCTTCTATTTTTAGGTGAATAATCATACATACAGGTATACATAATTCCGTCGTTTCAAATCAAAATTGCAAAAGCAAAATAGAAAATACTGTCTCTCTGGCATTTGGCTTGTGGCAATATTTCTAGACACAATATTGCCCAAAAAAAAAATTAATAGATGCGCCCTGGGTAACTGGGTAGGTTAAATCGGACATTGACGTCGGAATAGACGGTTTTTGCAACATCACAATGCTCGATGTTTTTGGCCCAGGCGAAGTACATATTTGTGTTTATCGAACTAACACTGGGAAACAGTAGCTACACTGTTAGGCAGCTGCGTCTATTGGCGTTTTTACGATTAAGTCGAGTAGATTGGTCTGGATAAGATGTAACCTAAACGCAAAAACTAGATTGGTCGGGAAAGTCACTTTTCCTGCGTCAGGTACATATGCGAACTGTCAACTTAGTACTCAGTCACGAATTTTTTGACTAGATTCGTCGGCTACCCCTCCATAAACGTCAACTGAAACAGCTAATCATATGGCCAACCAAAACCGAGATACAACTAGTCAGACAGCTGTCAGACTTACTAAACTAGATATTTGAATGTCCCCAGTTAATTTTTGACTTAACATGATATATTAGGTTTGTTTGACGTGGCTAGCACTAGTGCCCACTAGTGCGCACTGAGAAGTGTCAGCTAATTTTCACGCCTGTCAAAAACCCTGCACAACCCTGAAAATTCGACTTCTATATCGAACGCAAAATGTTGCCCTGAAGTATGTCAGCTGTTGATTTTGACAAATATTTATCTTTTGGTGACACTTTTTCATGTTTAAATGAGTGATCTTAATCCTGAATTTATGTTTTCCATGATGCAAATAGTTGATAAAAGTGTTCGCAATATAGATGACGAGTTTGAAAATGAATGACAGCAAGCGAAATGACAGCAAAACTCAGCACTGAATTCTTGCCCCCACAAATTAACTGGGGTCAGTTCAGGACACAACTAAGGTGCCCTAGAAGCCATATCAAACACAGGTTTTCAGTACCAGGGCGAGCTCAGTGCTATATCGAACGCACTAGGGTCCACGTCAAACAAATCTATTATGTCAGTGTGCTCTCTAAAACAAAAGCAGTTGAGAGAGGCAGTCGATTTTTTTTAAAAAAAAAAGGTTGTCAATATCGTTAGAAATGTCAAAATAAATCTACTGGAAGTACTTAAGTGGTTACTTGGTATGAATGACGTTTGGATGCGAATCTTACAGTTAATATTTAAATTTTATTCATAAATCATTATATTTCTAAGCATTGTTCTTATTTGCAATTTGGGTCTTGTGTTTGAGATTTCCTTTATGAACAGACTCTGGGAGCAACATTAATTGTCCAAATTTTGCTGAACCCATAAGACAGACTGTTCTAGTTTAGTAAGTCTGACAGATGTCCGACTTGATGTGTCTCTGTTTTGATTGGCTTAGATCGGTCATCAGCTTACTAAGTTGACGTTTATGGGAAGAAATTGATAAGTGTAACCCCACGGTAACTCTGTACAATGAAAGAAACGCTGTTCAATTGAACTTCAACATCATAGTAGTCATATCTCATATCGTAGTCAGCTGAATAGACATGAGACTTAATTCAAATACAAATTAACGTTAATAATAAAAACTGATATATAAAATACAAAAGCCAATTTTGGGTTTATTTCTTTAAATTCTACATAGGTAAGAACTGCGAAGTTGACAGTTCACATATGTGGCTGACGTAAAAAGTTACCTTATTGAAAAACATAGTTTTTGCCTTCAGGTTACATATAGTCCAGACGAATGTAGTGACAATGTCGGAAAACGGGTTACTGTCCTTCTTGGGTTTGAACCGCCATTCTATAAATTGAATTGGAAAGAATGGTAGCTCAAACGCAAGGAGAACAGTCATTTAAAGGATGGTAGTTCAAACGCAAGAAAAACAGCAACCCCTATCAAAACTAGAACGTCTTTAACTCTACATGCAAGCATTCTATATATACCCATGCGAAACAGTGCCATTAGAGCCAGGTGCAAACTAGGTAATCTCTTTAAAACTTAACACTGTTGACAATTTCTTAATGTACTTATGACGTCAAACGTTGCGCTTAGAACAAAGAAAACTCATTTGCATTGCATTAGAAGCCTTACAACAGAACCCACTCAAAGGTTTATACGTAAGTGCATTCAGGTCTGCATAGGTACCTACCTACGTCACTCTCGAATGATGTGTTCTTTTCTGTTCTACGTTCTTGAAGTTAAAGGTCACAAGAACTAAGAGGATTTGCTCAAAATACGTCAAATAACAACTTCCTATTAAATGCAACCAAATACGATTCGCCCCATTGCATAAGTGCCTTTTATTTCACAAGACACACGAAGGACACGCCTTCCCCACGAATTGGCACGTGTTGAATTCTGTAAAACTTTCCAAACAGCAGTCACAATCATAAAAAAACTACAACCCCTTCGTAGAATTTACTACAACTCTTCGGATAAATTGAGTTAAATGGGGATGAGATCATGCTCAATTGTAACCATGCGTTGCTACGTCAATTCTCACCATGACCGAAACAACAAGCTGTCACGCTATAAAAAAAAAGAACCAAAATGCCACAAAGGGTCTGTGGCTTAATATCGATTTTTTTGAGTTTCCCTTACAACAAAGAAACAAAGGGTGAAAATTACACGTTAAGTTGAAATACATACCTGAACCGCAATTAGTTCTTTTTACTCCAATTATACGATCCGTTATAATAAAATAAAATCAATATAAATTTAATAGCACACATATTTGGTATTAAGTTCATCGCAGAGAAGTCTAAAATTTCAGAAGTACCACTGAACCTGGCTATAGGTTAGAACATGTTAAGCCCGATGGGTTTTTTTTTCGAAGAACAAATGTTTATTTCTGCGAGCGAAGTAACTTATTTTCTATAGAAAACTAAATCCACGTATACGAATTAAAACAGAAATTCCCGATGAAATAAAACACAAAGAACAATTAGAAAAATCAGTCCTGCTTATGTCAGTTATATTGGAAACTATTGTTTTTGCTTTTTTTTTTTTTGGGTTTGCAAAAAACACGTCCGCCAAAGAGTGGCGTACGGTGGTTAAAAGAAGACTGCAGTTTCCAGAATGAAAATGTAATAAGTTGGCTAAAATGGAATTTAGCCAAAGGCGTGGTGGATTCTTTTGTAAGGACAAAGGTGTTTTTTGGGCACATGCGCTCTCCGGCTATGGGTGAGTATGGTGACAGTTGGGTTTGGATAGTAAACGTGGTCAAGATGTCGTACATAGCGAGGGATGAATGACTCTAAGAAAGCGTGTACATATGGAGGCGCTTTCAACACAGGCAATCGTGCGTGTGTGTAGTATCTGCATATGTAGAATTTGGACAATTATGGGAGCTTGCATGGATCCTGTCATTAGTAAATGAGTAGAAAATTCGATGGTGTGATCTTCGGTTTAGTTTATGTCCAAGGAGTTTTACTAAAAAATTAATAATATGATCTTTGCTTGTGCGACTACCTTAAAGTTATAGCTCTCATTATGACGTTCCGTTTGATTTGTCGATATTAGGCCTATTTTTTTAGCTTCGATCTCAGCAAAGCAAAGTAAAGTAGGATTTTCAGCACGCAATTACAACAATTACGCTCTACTTGACATTTCTAGACTGACAGTTGTTGCTGTAATTGCGTGCTGAAAATCCTACTTTACTTGGCTTTGCTGAGATCGAAGCTAAAAAAAACGGACCTACTGTTGTTTTCGTCCAAGTATGAGACATAATACTGCATTTGCACCATCACGCACGCGCATTTTTGCACGAGACGTGACAGAGAAATCCGTTTTTCCCCGGTCAATGCTAGTAAAGGAGCAAGAATGAGATCACAAATCAGACGCCGAAAGTGTCATGGATGTGCTGCCCATAATTATAGGTACGTAATTCTGTAATCACTTCAAAATATTTCTATTTCTGATTTAAAACATGTGAAATGAAAGCGATTTTAAGTTTTAGTAAATTTAACCAAAAATGCATCAACCAGTTGTACGAAATTTATAAACAACTAGCTGTACCCACCCGGCTTCGCCCGTGCAAAATGTGGTTTCAGAATAGTTGATGGAAAAACAATTTAATTTACTGTCTTCTAGGGGACACAATTTTTTATTTCTTTTGATAATCGCTGGAAGGAAAAATCAAAAAATCATCGAAAGACATTGTAGAGGTATAAAGTGAGGAAGCCTTCTTCAATAGTGAGGGACTTGAACCCGATCTAAAAAAAACTCCCGAAAACTGAGTCTGAGTGGACAATGAAAATGAAAGAAAATATTTTTATAATGCTTAACTCACGATTCTTTGTATAGCGGTTTTGTTTCTATCGGCTAAGATATGTAGTGATATTTCCTGCATTAACTACCCTGGAGCACGATTCATATAACTGCCCGTGCGTGAAGGAATTCTTTCTTAAATCAAAACCCGCTTTTCTTAAAGTTTGACCCTGGGTTAAACTCACTTAAACCCGGGTGTAACGTTTAACCCGGATTAAAGGTAGTGAATAATATGGCCGTTATTGATTGTCGTTGAAGACAAACATTAATAGGAAATTGAATCCGTTTAAACTGAAATGAATAACTGCTGGGAATTATTTGTAGGCATTGTTGTTAAAAACACCGTTTCTCCTTTCCCACACCCAGTTAAAATGAACGCCTCAATAAAGTTTTTCTGTAACTAGATCACTCTCAATCTGGTTCCACTGCAAAGCTCTGGGGGCATTCAAATTGCGATAATGGGATGTCCAACTTTTAATTCAATTTTATGAGCAGGAAGGCCATTTACTGTAATGCTATTTACAAACTCGAGCGGTTAATATGCTGCCTCATCTTGATCGCTCTTTAAGCTTTTTTTTTTGAAAGACAAAATACCCGCGAAATGGGTAATTACCCACGATCTGTTATCACTGATACCTATAAATATTTGACATTTCTTTCAAAAATACTTTTTTTTTTGTAAGCAAAACAGAGTTAAACAAACCTTTCCTACATATACATATTTGACATTTCATTTATGGGTTATTTTTTTTTTTAACAATCCAAACAGCACACTGCCTCTGTCTGTCTCCCTCTCCCTTACAGAATTAAAATAAGGTTAAAACAGATGTCAATATATTGCGTGGCTAGTATGTTTGATTTGAGAATGAAGTGCATATCAACTCACGCAGGTGAAAATCGTAGAAATGTTTCAAATTTTGCCTATTTCTTTAAAAACGTATATAGTTTTCGAGTTAATGGATATCCTAAGTTGTACCCGCAGATGTCCTCTATAAGATGGTGTTTACTATATTTAAATGCTCCCAGTATTTTCGAACGGAAAGCGTTGCAAAGAAAAAAGCGAAACGAAACGAAAAAATGAATTACTCTTGTCCAATTTTTTCTCGAATTTATAGAAATATAGATTTGAAACAAAGTGGAGATTGTAGGCCTAGGTATCCTCTATAGGCCTGTGAAAAATTTACCAGGATATATTCAGTAGTTTCTAAGATTTTTGCATTTAAAGATATGCAGTCAAATTCAATCGAAGTCCAACAGAACTACACCAATTTTATTTATGTGATTGTCCGCTCATCATTTCCGGAAGGCATTTTGTTTTATAGGAAAGCGAAATTTCGTGAGCCGTCGCTGTAAAAATATCAACATGCATAGCTTTCCTATAATTCCTACCACGTAAAATAGATGGGCGACGAACAAACGTGTCACGTTTTTTTGTGTTATTTGAATACCCGCCAATGACAGCTGTCAATGTCATCAGTGTGCTCTATTTTCATCGAATGAAAGTAAAATATTGCGTATACGCCCCATAATTCAGGCACGTTTTCATATTGACAATGGAAATATTTTCCATTCAAAAATAGTTAGTGTGATCTAAAATAACTTTTCTGGATCATAAAAACTCATGGTATAATCAGATCTATTCCACTATTCCAAAGAGCTTGTAAATTTTATCGAATCATGCCAACACGTTTTCGTAAAATTCATTTTATTTCTATGATAAAACAAAAAAACATAAATAAATATACGACTTTTTAAAAACTCAATTCAAAACTCCTCTGAAATTGTCCATGCTCTCCAGCCATAATTTTCTGCGTCTCCGTTTTAGTTTTTGCTTTTGTACATCACTACGTTCCTCTTCTTTTTCAGTAGCAACAACTTTCGGTTTCTTTTTGCCTTGCAGTTCAAGTAAATTGCTTTTTTCCATACCAAGTTTCGGTAGCTTGGAATTGTCCAAAATTGACTTGCACACCTTGATCTGTTCTTCCCATATTTTCAACTTTTTCTTTCCTTCTTCTAGAATGTCGACCTTTGGCTTTTCTTTGGTAACATTCGCATCCTTGCTGGGAATAACCATATCGTTCAATGTGTACTTGTTTGTTGTTGGTGCCGGTTTTGAGGTGTTTTTCGTTTCGTAACGATCGGAGAGCATATCTTCTAGATCACCAATGTCTTGTAAAATGTCAACAGCACTATCTCGGATGGAGGCGATTAGAAGGTCAATTTTACTAGTTGCGTCTCCTTTATCTGAACCCAGTTTAGATTGATCGGTTAGTTCCGGACCCAGCTGATTGTATTCACTGTCTGTGATCAACAATTCATTCGTTTCATCGTAATTTTCGGTATCGTAAACAATGTCCTCGTTCACAATTGGAGATATCAAAAGAAAAACAAACAAAATAGTACAAAATATATCCATTTTCAAATTAAATATTGAATTGAAAATTGACAATAGACACAATTCGAGCGATTCGATTTGAAATTTGTACCTGGCTTGTGGCGATTGGTTGATGTACGCATATAAGGTAATTGGTTCTATATTCGAATCGACGTGTCACGTTTTATAGCGCCACTCTTTACAATATGTTATTAGAAGGTCAAATTAAAAGAAAAACTTTTTTCGACTAGCTATGCTACTACCTCTAGAAAACATATTTCTTTCCATAGAAAGGGTTGGATAAGAGGACAGGAATTGTTTCAAGAAAGCCAAATGAAGTAAGTACGCTGGCCCATCCTTACCTATGATACAACAGTGCGGTGGAAGGCCATTGAGAAGAAATACCATCTTGCAAGCCCAACCAAAGTACAAAGGGCAGCATGCATCGGGATGACGGGCTCCTTACGGACCACTCCCACCGCAGCTTTGGAGGTGATGCTAAACCTCACCCCTCTGGACATCTGCTGCAGCAGTAAGGCGGTTAAAACCGCAATCAGCTTGAGGGAATTAGGACTGTGGTCATCCAAACCATATGGTCACGCCTCCATTGAAAGTCAATGGGAAGCGGCGAAGGAGAAGGTGACTACAGACTACATACCCACCACCCTCGTTTTTGAAAGGAGATTCGCTACTAGAATTCCCAACAGAAGCGAATGGGAGAACAAATCAGTTACAGACGCAGAGGAGATAGCCCTCTATACCGACGGCTCCAAGATGGATATCGGTACAGGCGCGGGCATCTTCAGCGAAACACTGGGCCTGCAAGAATCATTCCGAATTAGCGGTAATTGCAGTGTCTTTCAAGCAGAAATAGCTGCTATTACCCAAGCGGCGAAATACCTTAAGAGAAGAAACATTGTCAATAAACAAATCACCATTTACTCCGACAGCCAAGCGGCCATAAAAGCCATAAGGTCGGTCGTGGTGAAGTCAAGGGACGAAATATCACAAGACAACACGGTGACCCTATGCTGGGTACCAGGACATAGGGATATTCCAGGAAACGAACAGGCGGATGAGCTTGCAAGAAACGGGTCGAACTTACATACGTCTGTGGTCCTAAAATCAGTACGAACTCCGCTATGCACGCTTGCAAGGAAGATTGACATTGTATCCTGGAGTAGGACTAACCTACGCTGGACCAATCTCAATACCTGCAGGCACACAAAAGAATTATGGCCAGAGGTAAGCCAAAAGAGATCCAAATATATGATCGGACTCAGCCGCAAGGATATTCGCATACTTCAGGGAAGTCATTACTGGACACTGTGCGATAGGCGTACATGCGGAAAGGCTAGGAATACTGCATAATGATTTTTGCAGAAGCTGCAGGGACGTTGAAGAAATAGAATCTGTTCGCCACCTGCTTTGCGAATGCCCAGCCCTTAAGGACAGCAGACAAAGGATCCTCAAGAGTTACTTCTTCGACGACTTAGAGCATCTGAAGAATATCGACCTTAAAGAACTCCTGAGATTCATACTTAAATCTGGGAGGTTCTAGTAGATGGATAGACTTCATATCATCAGGTACTCGTAGGACGAACCAGAGGATATAGTACAAAAGAGCTTAAGAACCCATGAGATTCTACTAAATCTATGTTGCTCTGATTCGATAAGCGGTCTATCTCTTGTTTTAACAGGTATGGATGGTCCCCAGTAACTGGACACAATGGACCCAACTGATGGTCTGTGTGAAGCTGTGGCGGAAGCCACAAGAGCACCCTTTCACCTATCTACCTAAGTACGCTCATTGCATTCCTACATTAATTGTAGACGGAGTCTTTTGACTTCCAAATACAGATACAGGCATAAGAAAGGGGGTAAACTTCGAGTCTGTTTGTTCAAACTGAATTCCAACTAGAAACTCATAAATTCGTAAATTGCTGTGAAAAAGAGAATCCATACATCTATAAGTTTTAAAATGGTCTCAATACAACCCACCCCGGTATGTTGTCAAAAAACCGATGTCTGAATAAAACATGCCGTCAATGGAATTAAGGGTGAATTTGGAAATCCGAACTCTCTGCACCCTATGAAAAGCTAGCACAAGAGCTTTTCCCTTATTGTGAACGAGACACAGCTTCCCACTTCCCAATAGTTTCTCATCTCATCTCATATCTAATGTCAGTTCTCCTACGTGCTTCAAATTAAACACTTCCGGAATTTGCCTCTCAGTTTGTTTGACTTTATTTGATGTGGACTTTAGCTCAAATCAAAACGAATGTATTAATTCCAAAATAAAACCAACCCTTGAAGAGTTTCGCGCTTAATTTTATGTACTGGTAAAATAAATCTTAATACAAAATGGGAGTTGAACTCTGAACGAACGGCACAAAGTGCCAACAAAACGTCTGGTAAATAAAAGTGCTGCGGAAGGAAATACGGAAAAAAGCTTCAAGAAGCTATAAGACAGTTATACTTTACTTGGATTGAGGGAAAAAAATGTTAAATAAATAATAAATAATTTTAGCGTACTGACTTAAAGGGACAGCAAAATTATTTATATCCTTTATTTGTTCTTTGGGGGCGCTCCCACAACGACAACCACCCGTCCGCGCCAGGTTTTCGCGGCATTGTTTTGGCCGCCGATTCACCAGGAAAACCACCTTAGTCGCGAAAAATTCCTGGTCTGACACTTTACCTTAATCAAGAGTTTTTCTTTTTATTTTTGTTGGGCGCTCCGTTTTCGTCCACTTTGGTTAATGGTTAAGATAAGATTCCAACCCCTAAACCGACAGAAATAACAAAATTTAAAGATTGGTCCAACTCTTCAACCAAACATACATCTCAACAAGTACAAACAACAAATCAATCTCACTTCCCCCGAGTCAGTCTGAAGTTTTTTAATGCTAATTTTGCTTCTTTGTCAATTTTTGGAAATTTTTTCTGCGGCCAATTTGCGCTTTTCCTGGTGAAGTGGCGACCTTAGGTCTAAAAAACACGCAAGATATAAAATTTAGCAGTGAAAATTGGAAAATAATTGTTGATTTTTACTATACAACTGAAAGTATGCAATTTGGGTATGTAACAAACCAATGTTTGCATACATTTTAGAGTACTATTATTAACAATGATTCCATTTTCATTGCATATATTGTGGAAGCCGCCATCATGAAAACTTCTTTCCACAGAGCTTAACATAAAGATGGCCATCTCGTTTACAAACTTCTGTTCATCCCTGTCGTTCTAATAAAAAGTAATATGTGGCGAAAGGTGGAGTACACCATCGGTACTGCTCCATCCAAAATGGAGCTCGTGAAAATAAACAGTGATAGCAATTAAAATATTGAACAAGCAATAGCAGTGCAAAAGTATATCTATCGCTTCGTAAAAGTTCATCTTGCTGGTTGCTGGCTGGCGGTGGGCTTTGAGTTTGACCACACAAAATATACATCACTGCAATTCGCCGTGTCCAACTGGTTCGACTTGAATGAATGCGGAATTTTTGTTTCCTCCTGTGTTTTTCTCTCGCATTTTACTTGTGCAACGCGATTTTCTCCCGCAATTTTAAAACATCCAAACGGAATTCAAAAATAGATTTGGAATAAAGCATTTTTTTAACATTTTTGCGAGAAAGTGCGAATCAAAAATACTGACAACAAAAACGAAAATAGTACTTTGTGTGTGCACTTTTTTTTTTTTTTGAATCTGATGTTTCGTGGCGGACGTGGAGTGCGAAGATAGAAAACAATTTTATTGACAATTGACATAAACAAAATCAAGGTGAGTTAGTAATTCTTCTTTTATTTTCCTTTTGTGTCTATGTCTATTACAATTTTGAATTTCTCCTTCCATAATGCAATTTCGACACTAATTTAATTTTATCGCAATCGTCGCATGTGGGAACTTGACTGAAATTGGCTGGCATTTGTCGTAACCGTAAGCAGCAGCAGGCAGCTTGCACAGCCCGATTGCGTTGGAATTTTGCTTCACACATTTTACATTTCGTTTGTCTGGTGTTTTAGGGGTCGGGCTCGGGCTCGGGGGTCTCCAATGTCAGTCTCAGTAAAGTTTACTGTTCATTTTTGTTTCGATTAATCTAAAAAAAAAAAATTGTTATGCAAAATGTAGGTTATTTACGTACATATATTATAATCTTTCAGGAACCAGGTAGGTACCTAGTTTATAACGATGTGGCGAATTTTTAATTTGCTCGAGAAAGGCAGATAATCTGTTCACCTATACGCTATACTATGCATACCCACGTAAATAATAGAAGCAAAATTCAAGGTGTTGCGGTGCAGGTGCAGTCCCCGTATACCGACATTTTTCCGACCTAGGCCAAGGAGAACTAAATGTTACTGAGCTAATTAGTAGGTGTAAAATGTGGGTTTTAAGTAACCTTTAAGTCTGTTTTCGCCCAAGTGTTTGCTGTCCTTAATTTTTTATTTAAAACCCTCATTTAAAACACGATTACATAGAACCGACTCAGTATTGAAAGATAAGATATTTGGGTAAGGTACATAGTAACTGTTTAAAAATAAACCGACTGAGCAAATACTAGAATTCGACAGCAGCTTAACTGCCAGCTGAATATAGAAAAGCGGGCCGGAAAAGACTCAAGAAACACTTGTAGCGCTAAGGCACCGATCTGTGGTACATTTTTATTGGTAACGAGTCCAAGATCTTTTATAGAACTCCTAAGAAACGCGGTCTACCACTATGCCAGACCCATTCACAGACCTTCCAGATGCTAAAGGAAACGGATCTGGATTTGCCATGTCGTTCCATTACGTGGTTTCATAAGCTTAAGGGTAGGTACCTATCTAGTAGAACAACGCGACGGCTATGAAATTCCTTCTGTCTCTCGCTTATTTATCAATGGCCTCCTAAATATTCGAGCATTTCGAAATGGCATGGTAGGCATCGACATTTACTTGTTGGATTGTCTGCAACCTGAATAAAGTCGCTCCAAATGGCAAAGTCTTCAGTCTGTTTCCTTGGCCCCATTCTTCTATTAATATATCGGGCATTAAAGCAGCATAACTTTGGCGGTCGAATGGCGAACCTATATCCAGCGTAATCCTGCCGTCTGCTAACTATAAAGAAGAAGAAGACGAGTCCGTCATTCACCTCATCTGCAGCTACCCTGCCCTATCCAACCTAAGGATGGCGCACTTAGGAAGCTATTTCCTCAATGATCTCGGCGATCTATGCTACATCAGCGCTGTCAGCATTCTTGGCTTTATCAACGGAAGTAAATGGTTCACAACGAGTAACTAGTAAAGGAACCCCTAAACGCCAGTGGTACGCGCAATGGGCCGATTAACGGCCTAAGTGTTTCTCTCACCGAGAGCCACTTTTACATCACATAACATAACGATAAAGCTAATCAAATAGGGCTTTATATTTGGCTGAGGCATTGTTGTCTTGACAGTAGTTGTCTTTACTCGTTGTTTGATTCCAGGAACGTGCCAATTTGAAACACTTTAAAAGTAAGTGTTTTCCCAGTTCTGTTTGAATAATCAATAATACACAGCTACACCAAAGCAAGCAATATAGTAGTTCCAGCTGATAGATATAGATGGCCTCCTGAAGCAGCTCGCATAGCACAAATAATCTGATTTACTCCAGTTAAACATCATAGTGCTGACGGCTGACATTATGACGCCAAACTTTAGAAAATTTCAATCAAACTCGAGTGTCACAACGATAAAAGTTTAAAGTAATTCCATTACAAATTAAAATACTACCTTGGCAGCTGATAGCACTGCTCCAAACTATTGTAATCGGTCATTCTGATCACAATGTTTACATATTTTTTTTGCTGGTAATTTTGTTGTTGTATTTTATTACACAATCATGATGTTGTATCGTCTAATTATAGACTGCACGTGTCGTATGCTGCTCATGGGAAAAAGAAACTTGATGAATTGGATAGAAATGTGCACGAAAGACAAAGTGAATGTGCTCTCTCGGCATCGCAAATAATATGGGTCGTTCATGCACAAAGAAAGAGAATGAATTTGGAAAGTTGTTCGCTGCTTCTATGTTTGGTACCTAGATTTGTTATTTTTTCGAAATGTTACCTTCTTCGATTTGCATCAAGCTGAACGAACGTCTTAACAGTTGAAGCGGTTCAATGTCCGATTGGCGTTTTCTTTCTATTATTGCAATCTCTTCGGCCTAGTTAGCGTACAATGCGCCTTCTTCTCGTGACCATACCAAAAGAAATACCTATGAGCAGCAAAGGAAAAAAAAAAACGACCCACATACGTCCATTTACGATATTAGCATAGAGAGCTATAAAATAATTTGGAAATTATGGCAACTTGCGCAAATGGTTTCGATTTCTTTTTATAGAGTCTGTCGTGCAAAGAAACAAAGACTAATCCATTGCGCTTTGAAGACAGCAAAGAGCTTACCCAATCAGCCCCGCCCGTCCCCATTCTCAGAGTCCCCCCAAAATAGAGAAGAAAAAGTAATACATTCGCGCTCAGAGAATCTTATCGGTTTGATGGTGCGTCGCCACCCGGTGGCGGATGGCGGTGGGGAAGCGACGGTGCACAATAATTGCTTTTATAATTTCAACGACCGTACTCTCCGTTTATGACCCAGAAATTCCACATTTCAATAGTCATCGGCCTGTGTTTGTTCGTACGGTCGCTCGATCGTTTCCATGGTATTTCGTTTCGTCTCTGTCTGGTTGATTTAAATGAATTCTTATCAGAACAAGACTGATTGGGTAAGAAGTTGGCTACTGCTGCCGTGATCTATTATAGTTATTGTCTCTGTTTTATGTATCGCTAAGGAGTAATCGGAGCAATTGCTGGGAATATTATATCAATCTCCCTTGATGCTTGTAAAACGGGGGGAATTTTTCTGGGTGATTCACCTGCATTGAAATCGTTTCTCTTTGCATTTCTTATTATACTGTTTTCGCAGTTTTTTGTTGTTAAGGTGTAGCTGTGAAGAGATAACAATTTTAATAATAGGAATGGCGAATTTTTGGTCAGCTTGCAGATAGGTTCTGTGTAAAACACATGCATAAAGAGTTTGTGGTGTTGCAAATTTGGCACAAATGACTATCTACAGTTAAATAAAATTGGATAACTATCGTCCAAGAGCCTCTTGCCGGTGGTGGTAGCTTCCTTCTCCTGGGCAGCAGCAGTATCTCTTTGTCCGGTCAATTTAGTTGACAAATCCGTTAATGAGCTGCAAGATTCTGTTGAAGAATTCCTATCACATAACTTACGATGATTTTGGTAACTTCTTTGATGAAATTCACTCTCAAAACTTCCGCATTCGTTGACAAATTCCTATTGACCTCAGCTACCAAAATGTGAGGTTATGTCTTCTTGCTGTTGACAGCAGTGTTCATTATTGTTGAAGAATTCCTGTCACATAACCTACGATGATTTTGGTTACTTCTTTGATGAAATTCACTCTCAAAACTTCCGCATTCGTTGAAAAATTCCTATTGACCTCAGCTATCAAAATGTGAGGTTATGTCTTCTTGCTGTTGACAGCAGTGTTCATTATTGTTGAAGAATTCCTATCACATAACCTACGATGATTTTGGTTACTTCTTTGATGAAATTCACTCTCAAAACTTCCGCATTCGCTGAAAAATTCCTATTGACCTGAGCTACCAAAATGTAAGGTTATGTCTTCCTGCGAACGACGGCAGCGTTCATTAGAGCATTTTGATGCTGCCATAGTGCTGTGTTCTTCATTTAAATCGCCCGCACTAATAAGTTTGGCAAGTCAAGTCCGAATGGAAAAGACCTATCCCCGGTGGCGATATCAAAAAAGCACAATTGCTCTGTTTGGGCAGATTCAGCTACGATGGAACAAGTTACAAGTTCAGTTGTAAACCCTCTTTATAGACAGTCCTTATTACAAACAGCCAAAAATTTCGTTTGAACATTTTGTGCGCCGTTTCAAGGGAGTTGATTTGGACAAACGCATTGACCACCTGTCTAAATAAATTTTTTTCTAATACGCTGCTAGCGAATATAATATTATACCTCAGAACGAAGCAGAAAAAAAGCTCCCCATAGAAAGTACTCGTTAGTACGTAACGGATGTGACATCAAAGATCAAAAGAAAACATTTAAAAAAAACCTCTCCTGCATTTATCGCGTTCTCTTGGCACTTTTAACTTTTCTATTTCATTTCCACCACACATACTCGTACAGCTTATCAAATTCATAGAACAGCATTCTCTGCCGTCGTCATTATCCGTTAGAAAGCTTATCTTCACCCTAATGAGTCATAATTTAAATATTTGTATTTATGTTGTGTTATCTGCGGCAGCGGTAATGATTAGTTTCAGCTGTTTTTGTGGTTAGATGTGTAATATGTAAGCCACTTACGGCTACCCAGCCTTGACCCCAATGCTGCAGGTCTCTTTGTCGATTGATGGAATATTGGTGCCTTAGCTGAGTTCTCGTAGTTTACATTGTTTTATTTGTGCCGAAAATAAGCACAATCGACGTAAATGGTTGCGAGAAACTTAGCGATAGGTCAGTTTGCGTTGTGTACACTTTTTCAGAATGCAAACGTTGATGTTATATTGGGGTAGGATGAAGGCCTGGTCGTCGAGGGGGCTTCGACACAATGAAAGGAGAGAAGAAAGGAAATGTGAAGAGATTGTAATGACTAAATTTAGTTCAGATTTCAATTGCATGTAAGGTGGACGTCACTAAAGGGCCAAGGGTAGCTGAAGTGTGGCTAAATTTGAATTTTACTTTCAAATAGATTGACAGGTCAACGGCTGGGTCGTTTGCTGTCAATATAAAGTTGCTTATTTGCGAAATTTATTGCGAAACTATACCAGCTCTGCCCGTGTACAAATATGCTTTTAGGTTAGGTGGACATAATTTATCGGAAATTAGGTTCAAAGTCGGTTGATATCTGAAAAAAGGTACTGCCCGGCATCTGAATAGTAAGTGTACAAGTGTTTTACGTACCTGTTACCGATGTCTGCCCTGCTGTCATTCATCAGGCCCCAAAATTGTCCATGCTCCTAATTATTCATAATTTCTAAAAATGGTATATTTTCTTCTTTTCCAGATCAAATTTCACAGTGCACCGCCAGAGGAGAAGTGATCAATTCTATTTTCTACATTGAAACGATAAAAGCGACAGCCCGATAATTTTCCACAACTATCGAAGGTTCGGAACGCAATGTCAATGTCGAAATCGGCCGACACAGCACAACAAATCAAATATATAAGTTCGGTTTTTCGTGCATTGATCACATCGCGCAAACAACCATGTACACTACGCGAAATTCTACGAGAGTATCCCGAAGTGGAGAGTAAACCGATCAACTATACGAAACTTGGATTCAAATCTGTTGAAGAACTTCTGCGTGAAAGTGGTGATTTTGTGCTCACAAAACTTGGAGGGGAAGTAAGTTTGTTTTTTATTTTTACCCACAATCTATAAATAAACCGCTGCGTTCTCTATTCCAGACATGCATCGCTGCCAAGTACAGCAAGAATTCGTCGCATATTGCGTTGATGGTGCGCGGCCAAAAGAGCAGCAGTAAATCGAGCAAGATAAACAAGAAGGCACAAGTACGACAGCCGCAACGCCCTGCCGATCGTAGCTGGAATAAGAGCTCATATTCGTCAAATGTGTATCAGAAGTTGCCGACACAGTTGAATAGATTTGTCGCATCACAGAATTATATGAACGGTGACAACAACAACAATACGAATCACATGAACAATAGAAACGCACAACAGCAAAAGCAAACGAACTCGTACAACACTCGTCCGCAGTATCAGCAGCAGCATTCTGGTGGTGGCCAGATGGATCTTCGTGATAAGTTGAACATGAAAAAGGACGGCAAAATGATGACCAATGGTGGTAAGCAGCATCAGCAACAGCACCAGCCGCAGTTGCAGCAACAGTCGGATCTAAGAGAAAAGCTGAACGCGAAGCAGAATCATCAGCAGCAGCAGCAGCAGCAACAACAGCAGCAGCACCATCAGTACCAGCAGCAGCAGAATAAAAATAAACTTGGGCCACGTGCAATACTCGGACAGAACAACAGTGCCAATGGTGTTCCTCAGCAGTCAAATGCGTGTGAACATTTGCAGAACAGTAACGCAATTTCGATAGCGTCCTCTTTGATCCTGGCACAAAGGCAGCAGCAGGCAATACAACAGCACTTACAACAAGCTTCGCGGCATCACTTGCAGTCGCAGCAGGCAGCCCAACAACAAAACCAGCGAATGATTCAGCAGAACAGTCAAAAGAAGCAACAACAGTCACATATGCAGCAAAGGCCGCATCAGCAAATGCCTGGTTCTCAGAGTTCTGCTAATATAAACAAACAGCATCATCCTCATCAGCAGCAGCAGCAGCAGCAGATGGCGGCCGGAACAGGGGGAGGAAAGAATTCCGTTCAAGACAGACTGAAAATAAAGATAAGCAACAATATTTATAAAGGAAATAACAATAACTTCATTGCGGGCAGTGGCGGCGGCAGTACCGGAGTAACACCCGAGACTTCCCCATCGTTATCGTCTGCTGGTTCAGATCAGAATTCGCCGAGTCCATTTGGCGATCGGAGACATGTGATAAAGAATGAAACTCAAGAGACTCAAGTAAGTAAATCTGAAAGTCGTCCGTCGTCGGTAAGATAATTTCATTTAAGCATAATTTAGGAACAAGAAGCTTTCAGACAGTAACACTGTTAACTATTTCTAAAAAGCATTTCGTGTTTCGTTTCAGCAAATAATTCCGCCAAAAGTTTTCCAATTCAATCCGAAACTGGACCCTGTTACATCACTTTCGCAGTACTGTGTGGTGCGGCGGTGTCTGCAGCCCGAATACAGCTTCTTCCGATCGAAATTCACAAAGCTGTTCCAGTGTCGTGTCCTAGTGAACGGCAGTATTTACTCAACCTACCCGAATGAGTATCCGAGCGAACAGAACGCCAAGTACTCGTGCGCCGGAATGGCCATAGAAGAGATTAAAGTTCAAGAGTGTCGCCGTCATTTGCCAATCTGTCCCGACTCTGACAACGAGTTGACAATGAAAATATACCAGGAACTCAAGTCTCATCCGCATGGAATCTTTGCTAAAAATCTACCCGAATGGTTTGAGAGTGCGTTTGAACAGCTGCTGCCGGACCATTGGTGGCCCCTGATTGAGGGATCAAAACAGTTTATCAAGGAGACAACAGCCGGCGATAGTGTGATCATTTTCTCAAATAATGACTTTGAAAACTGTGACAATTTGGACGTTGAGCCGGAGAGTTTCAGTTTGGAGTCGATTACACTGCCCTGGGCAAACAAGTACTGGAATCTGTACATAACGCACTGTGTGTCGACGGTGGAGATTTGGGCGAGACTCTTTGGCAAGGAATACAGCGATCAGTTGGACAATCTGATGAACGACATCGATGTGTACATGATGACGGAGAAGGTTCGCCCTGTGTCGGTGGCATGTAAGCAGATTTACTTGGTTTGCATCGCCGAGTGTTGGCATCGAGTGCGATTGGAAGAGGTGGACAAACTTAATGCCATCGGGTTGTGCTTCTTCATTGATTTTGGTGATGAGGATTGGGTGCCCGTTAGTCAGTTGTACATATGTGAGAAGAAGTTTCTGAAACTGGCACCGCAAGCCGTTTCGTTTAGTTTGTTCGGGCTGGAGGACTTTGCTGGCAATCCAAACGCCAAGAGGCATTTGGACACGATGCTGGCCAGCAAAAGTGTGGTGGGAGAGATTCTCACCAAAGAGGATGTCTATCAGCAGGGCAATGGCGAGGGGAATGCCTTCCGGATACAGGTGGTGCTGTATGACACCTCGTCGCAGGATGATGTCAATCTGAACCCGTTGGTTTTGCATCAAATCTGCGATGATACTCCGCCTCCAGAGATCAAACGCACTGGGCTGACAACTGCCCTAATAACACATATAACCGATGAGGGAGATGTCTTCCTGCAGGTGCGGAACTCGGAGTTGCAATACGTT
The DNA here is from genome assembly GCA_948293265.1 of Cheilosia impressa. NCBI lineage: Eukaryota > Metazoa > Arthropoda > Insecta > Diptera > Syrphidae > Cheilosia > Cheilosia impressa. Next base: position 50,616,233 of record OX411884.1, on the reverse strand, counting down.
CAGGTTGGTAATGGGAGTTTTGCAATGAACTCTGTTTTTATGTTGTGTTTTTTTTCTAGAAACTTATTCAACAACTTATTGAGTCGAAGTTCAAGGAAGACCAGCACAAAGTGACGCAAGCCGATATTCAGCGTTCTAGTTTGTTCTTGATATGTGATAAGACGACAAACCAGTGGTACCGCGGAACTCTCGCTAATGCCAACTACAAGGCAGACGACGAGGAGTTTGACATATTTTACATCGACCATGGCATGACGAAAAGGACGAATATTTCGAATATGTTCCAGTTGGAGTCGTTGAGCACGGCGCTTAGCAAATTCCCGCGACAGGGAATCAAAGCCAAACTGGACAATATTCCCGAGATAACACCAGGAATTGTAGCGAGAATGCGTGGACTTTTGCCAGCCGGCTCGAGAGCGCTGGTAAGTTGATTTTGCTCACCCCCTTGTGTGTCAGTTTAACTCTCTTTACTAGGTGAAAATTGGGACGCCAAGTGTTGTGCCACTGATTGTTGTCTACAAGCGTTTCGAAGGCAGCGAGGCGCTCTGCAATGTCAACGAAGTGATCCGTGTCGAACAAGAATTGGAGAGGTAAACCATCGCAAGGTTGTTTGGATCTGTGTTAATTTTGCGCACCATTTCAGTTCTTCGTCTGATCTCCTGGATGAGAATGCATTAACTTCTCCAAACGAGAGTAAAATCGGCGGCAGCGTTGGCCTGCCATCGTCGGGAAACAATTCCTCCGTTGATTTGAACCAAACATTTCGCAATCTTACAGCAAAAACGAATTCTGTGCCAAATTCTCCGCAGAAGAGCGACTACATGCTCAAACTGAAGAGCTACGAACAAGTGCCAAACGAAGGGGAATTCTTCGATGTGCGCGTTACGATGTCGGCGAATCCTTGTAATTTTATGGTAAGCACTCGCACGAACGCGCGCGAATGTGATTGAACAATGTGTGGGTGATTGCAGGTTCAGCCGTATAAGGACTTTCCCGAGTTGCGCAAACTGATGAAGGACTTGCAGGAGTATTGTGAGAACAACGATGAGTTTATACCCACTGACATGGTGGACATCGGACAGGCATATGCGGGCAAAAACAAGGACGGATTCTATCACAGGTATGTAGAGTAGTACTAGAGACGTCAGTTCTCGTAAGCAATGACTTTGGCTCTGTGGGGGTCGATCTGCAGTCAATTTGCCCGATAAATAAATCGCAGCAAACACATATTCATCGCTTGTTCGGTTAAATATAATTTTTTTTAGAGTCATTGTTGTAAATATCTACCAAGAGCTGATACACGTGAGCTTCTGTGACTTTGGTGATGTGGATATTCTCCGAAGCGAGCAATTGAAAACACTGCCAGCCAAGTTCCGTCAACTTCCGAAGCAGGCCATCCAAGCGAAATTGCATGGTAAGTATGCGCAATTTCCCACCCAACATACATCTATATTACGCAATAATCGCTCCCTCCTTAGGCATTACAGCGCGTAATGTCGACTGGGCTCTCGAAGATTGTCTACGCTTCCGTGAGCTAACAGTCGGTCAAAAATTCGTTTCGGTTATCAAGAAGATAACCGACGGTGACAAAATCAGTCCGGACACTCGTATTCTCGAGCTGGATCTAATCGATGTACAGACCGATGAAGATATCTACATACGAGATATCCTACTGAAGGAAGAGCGTGCCATTGAAGCAAGCGGCGAATAAACGAAAACACTTTGATGCATAGAACAACTATACTATACTATTGATGTTTGAAAAATGATTACGGTGCTTGCGCGCTAACTCGCAACAGAAATCGTTTGTGTGTGTGTGTCTGTAGCGTTCGTTAGAGGGAGCTATTATATCGAATAGAACATCGTTGTGCTGCTGGCACTATGTTGAGCGTAGTCGTGTAGCATAATAACAACAAATCGCAGTTGCATTTCGTTTTCACGGTCTTGAAAAAAAAAACCTTTTATTTGCTCGGCCTCAAATTATTACCTATACCTTTTATTTTATCTTTTTTCAATGGATTCAGTTTATTTATTTATTACATTACTAGCTATTACTGTTTGTTGTGTGAAACAAACAAAAAAAAACTGTTTTTCTATTATTTAGGTTTAGTACATTTTGTATGAGCTTTTAGATTGATATTGAATAAGGCTTCACTTTCATTACAGCGAAATGAATATTAAAACAATTTTTTTTATCGATTAAATGAAGAACAAAAAGAAAATCACATTCCGCTTAGCAATGTCCTCAGACTAGAGGGCGCTACTTTTGATTATTTATTTGTAAACAAATCTCTTTTGGTTCTTGAAACAAAATTTCAACAAACAAGTGACGAAAATGATATTATCAACTAAATTCAAATCTCAAAATTTAGTGTTCGACTCATAGGAAAAACAAAACAAAACAAAAACTGCTACAAAGCAATATCTCTATGCTTGAACTGCATAATATTAGTGTATTTTATTGTTAAAATTAACAAGCAAAAGTGTATTTAAAATGAAAGCAAGAAACAAACGATTGTTGACTCTTTTAGCTACTCGTGTATTTATGAAATAAAAATAATACAACTGTATTTATTTGCATAAACTTTGGTTTTTCTTTACTTCATTTCGAAGGCGAATTTTCTATGGCATATGTGTGAAGGATCACAAGTTCCAGGCAGTTTTTGCGGATGGTAAATCGATTGCTGTTGGCAGAAACGAACAGTTAAAAAGTAATTATCATCAGGCTATTGTTCATGTTACGTTAATTAAGTTGGAGGGCCTTTTTCTTCAAACAACAAAAATACTAATTTCTCATTAGAAAATCCGATTCTAGCAACAGTCTGGGAAATGGGACGGGAACTGGGAACATTATCGGCCTTACTAACAACCAAATTTAGACTCGACTTTAGGGCAAAAGTCGAAATTAATATAAACTGTGTACCAATAATCAAGTTATCTTAGACTTTAAGCTAATCGAGACTGTAACTTTTGATCCGGAGAAAGTCGAGTCTAACCCATTATTAAAGTTTAAAAGTCAGTCTAAAGAAACATGAATTGGCCGTTTCGAATTAAATTAGGTAAGTTGAATTGGTAAGTTATTTGCAAAGCTTATATTTATCTCAAAATATAAGCTTTTTTTGTGTGGTGCAGCAAATCGGATATTTCATTAATAGTTTTCTTCAATAAAGTATGAGAACCATTTTAATGTTATGAATATTTGTAGGTCCGTTTGTGCAAGGCACTGTTAAATAATATACCTACAGCAAATAAAGAAAGGCAGCAGCTTAAATTGGACGCAGGCAATGTTCATTTATTACAAAAAATAAAATACTAAACGGGTCTCTTTTTTTGTATACAGTCTTTTACGAGAAAACGCAGCCTCATTAACCATGTAAATATCAGAATTAGAAGATACGTACCAATTCAAAATATGTATAACCAACTGCCAATTTCAAAAAAAAAATATTTGAAAGCTCAGAAAAAATTATAACGCATTTGAGTTATACTGTTATAATTTTGCTATAAAGTCAGATGTAGTTAAAGTTCCGATTACTTTGATTAGCCCTGTTTTTTTGAGCTTCGAACTCAGCAAAGCAAAGTAAAGTAGAGTTTTCAGCACACTAATTACAACAACTACTGCGAGTCTCGAAGTGTCAAGTAGAGCGTAGTTGTTGTAATTGCGTGCTGAAAATCCTACTTTACTTTGCTTTGCTGAGATCGAAGCTCAAAAAAACAGGGCTATTGTTGGTACCTACGAATTAAAAGTCGAAACTATAGTTAGTTTCAAAATTAGTTACACTCGAGTTTACTGTTTGGTTGTTGGTAAGCCCCTATTTCACGCAGAAATGAAGCAAATGTCATTTCACTAGGAGTTCATCCAAATATCAGACATCTAGTCAGTAGGCTGCATTTTTAGTATTTTCCTTTTCATAAATAAAGTCATGCAAAATTATTTATGTGCACCTGTTTTTTTTTTGTTGCAACCAGTACTGTCGTCTTTCCTCTATCAAGTAGCTGTCAATTTGGAAACTGCCACAGATTATTTCATTCCTAACGAATAGAAATCAATTTTCATGACATAACAGAGTAGGTTACAATTTTTGTAAAAATTAATTAACAAATGAAAGAATCGAGTATCGCTGCTAAAAAAATATCTGAGAGCCGCTGATAGAATGCAGTTTGAGTGTTTCTGGCGCACAATAAGTCACATCCAACTTCAGGCTATTTTCGCATATCGGAATCAAAGTTTGGAGCGACTGGAAACCAAATCAGTCGTCATTTTTATATTCGCCTGAAAGCAAAAGAAAAACTGAGATATTTTACCTCTTGTGAAGGAAAAGTCTTTTTTAATTGAAAAAGATAACAATTTTTTTGTTGCTATTCTGAAAATAAATACTTGATAAAATAAAGTCCAAAAAATAATAAACTTTATCCTAGAAAAACCCCTGTGTGCTGAGTAACAACAATTTTCTTTTTCTTAACCCCACTTCATTTTAATATTTTTTTTTTTGTGTGCAGTGTTTTACAATTCGGAGATTAATTCTTCCAAAAAACTAGACAAAAGTGCTGCGGTAAAAATAATCGCCAACGATATGCACACATTTAGTGAGACAGGAGCCGGAGTTCCAGCCTTTTTGGCAAAACTCTGGCGACTGGTCGAGGATCCCGAAACTAATAATCTAATTTGTTGGAATAAGGTAAGAGGTAGTGGTGGTGGTACACCACCATGACACCACATTTTCAATGAAAGACAATCTAGTAAATAAATACATAAATTTCTTCCCATATAATCGAATTATTATTTTTTATTGGGTACACCGATAAATTGGAAAAACCAAAGTGCGTTACTGTTTCTATGGGCTTTCACATCAGGTATCTAGTGTAAACAAATTTCTATCATCTGCTGCGGAGAACAGCCAAAATGAAATGCAATGAACCATAATCATCCGTTGGATATTGAAGGGAAATTTATACATTAATTTATTTGCTACTTGAATTTCAATTTGAATTGTTTTCCTAAGGGAAAGTTGCATTAGATGTACGTCGTAGGTCGGTATTTGTAGGTACGCTGTTGTTGGATGTTTTATTCAGTCGGTCACAATTGTAGATAATAATCATATCATGCGGCGGCATGCGAGAAGAGAATCAACTCAAAGAGGTTCAGTGAAGCTTTCGATGCTAATTTACATAAAAGTGCAATGCCATTCAATGAACTGTGTTCACTATCGGTTTGCTGTCCATATCTGCATTGGAAATAAAGCTGTAGATAGTTGAAAAGAGATATTTTTCTGTGGATCCGAAGGCCTTTTTATTATACGGGCTTTATTTATTTATTTTGTCGAGAGCAGGCGCACAACAAAATCTAATTTATCGTTCAAGTGAAATGCGTTTTTATGCTGTTGCATTATGTGATAGATCTACTGCGGTGCCCTTAGTGCGCACTTTGCTGCTTTTAAGCGTGTTCGTTGCGAATTTGGAGTGACCTGGGTCTGACCTGTGGCATGGGCTGTCTTGTTTTCACTCTCGTGATACATCAGCCGTTGTACCTGTAATAAAAATTTACCTGCAGAAATGAAAATGAAACGAAATGAAACTTGGAAGTAGGCACTTATCTTCTGTTGCATAACATTTAACAAAAATTAATAGTTGATGAGAACATAATGTCTTTTATTTGGTGCAGCATTAAACTAACTAACTAAAAATGACAGGACTCGGCACAGCTTGTCTTTAAAGACGTTGTTCGCTCTGCCTTACCAGTGTATCAATCGCGGAACTACAAAGAATGGCTTGCCCGGTTTTGGTAGCAAAACTTGCGCGACCCTGGTAAGCTCGTCAAATCCATACTGTTGGGTTGAGTAGCATAGTTCTGCCATCCACTACAGAGAAAATGAGTCAGGGTTTGCACTTCTCGTGGGCTTGTAACACAGAGACAGAGAGTGAGAGAAGTTCAAAAGCGTGGGTAGGTACCAACTGGTCGAGTGCTACATCTCTTACCGTCTTAGAATGCGGCTGTTAGTTAAATTGTGTGTCCTATTTGTGTTATAGGAGTGTCACTTCTTCCTTAATGTTACGCAGTTAACACTCCGCGGACGTCGCTGAACCAGTTCACTGTTACGAGCAAAGGAGCGAAATAGTCTTCCATTCAATTGTCCAAATATCCACCTAAAGAAGAGTAGACTTTGTTACTCATCGCTTTCCCATATTTAAAATTTAAATTAAAAGCCCAGTGTGTATGGAACCGGTTTCTTGGTGCCATTAACACATTTTATCACATATTCCAGGGCTTTTAATAGACCACTACTCTCGTGCAATACAGTCACACCGACACATCTGGCGTTGAAGCTCTACTGGCTGCGAAATGTTTGTTTACACTTTTTCAAGGGCCAGTTCTATTTCGATAAACTAAGATGTTGACATTAATATTGTAGCAACCATCGACAAGTAGCAACACTCACTACAAAGTTCTGTGCAACAGGTTATGGGTAAATTTCACGCAGTCATTGGCAAATAATTTGTATGCCTCGGAACTTGTTACATTACTTTTTGCTGCCTTATCTCGCAGTCTTCCATAACCAAAATAAATGTGTAACAATGTCCTAACCGAGGTTTTGCTGATAGTTAACCACACGTTACTGATAAACTAGGCGCTTGTGTACTGCAGCTAAATAGTGACCTTGTTGCGAACAAGAAATCACACTTATCTAAGAAGTTTTTCGTTCTGCATGTGGGTATTCGTATTTACCACAACTTAATTGATATCTCTGCTTAACTTCTGTAGTTGGCATCATGCTTATAATATAACCTGTTTCGTAATTAACTGTTAAGATCATGACACGGAGAAATCTGTGTTTTGGCTTCGGCAACAGAATGACGAATGTGTTATATTTCGCAGTGAACTTTCGGTTTGATAATTTAAAAGGTCATCTGCAAGGTAAATGCATGAATTGCGCGACAGAATAAATAAAACTGGGTACCTGATTACTGGGAATTTTTGTCACTTTCCTTTGTTTTTAATTGATTCTTTTAAATGGAAATGAAACAAACGCGTTTTAGTCTGTCGATCTTGTGGAAGGCGCATTCGTCTTGAATGCCTTTTGGTTTTCTCTTTGCCTGGAATTAAAAAGACGAACGACAACTTGTGTAGTATTTGAAGCAACTTTTTAACTTGTCGTTGCAGGATGGCCAAAGTTTCATTATTCAAAATCAAGCTCAGTTTGCGCGTGAATTGCTGCCGCTCAATTACAAACACAACAACATGGCAAGCTTTATTCGGCAACTGAACATGTGTAAGCTGCGATTCGCCCTTGTACCACTTTCGGCATCGATATTTTTATGTATTTCTTCTCCTCAGATGGATTCCATAAGATCACGTCCATTGATAATGGCGGACTGAAGTTCGATCGCGACGAAATGGAGTTCTCGCACCCTTGTTTCAAACGCAATTGTTCATACCTGTTGGAGCACATCAAACGGAAGATCGCCAACACTAAAACCATTGACGAGAAAGCCAACATCAAGCCGGAAGCAGTGAGTAAAGTCTTGAGCGATGTGAAGGTGATGCGTGGACGTCAAGACTCGCTGGACTCAAGATTCTCTGTAATGAAACAGGAGAATGAGGCGTTGTGGCGCGAAATTGCGTCTCTTCGTCAGAAGCATGCTAAACAGCAACAAATCGTCAATAAGGTGGGACATACTTGCCATTCGGAAGGTATTTCTAATGATATATATATTTTTTTAATTGTTAGCTCATTCAATTCTTAATCACGATTGTGCAACCATCGAGGAACATGACAAGTGTCAAGCGTCACATGCAGCTGATGATCAACAACACACCGGAGCAGGCAAAGCTGAGAAAGGCCAGTGAATCTGAGTCGGAGAGTGGTCCAGTAATCCATGAACTGGGGGAAGATCTATTAGACGAGACCGAAGCGGATTTAGGGTTTGTAACCGATGCAGTCCGACAATTGTTTTTAAAGAAAACTTTCATTACATGCAGTGAGCCATCAAGTCCCTATGGAAATATGCCGTCCGTAGACTCAAATCGTCCCGATAGCCCGCAGGCAATAGTTGAGCGGCCAAAATCAAATGCTAGCATTGCTAGTCACTCGTTCGAGTACTCGAATCAGAGCGCAGATGATGCTGTGCAGCCAATGGGGAATGCAACACCATCGGCAGTTATAAACACCCTCAACGCGGATGGATCTCAAATTGTATACCATGTAACTGAAGTTCCTGATAGTGTGCCCGCAACTCCGGAGTCGTTCAGCGAAGAGACTCATCTCGTTACACCCACAGTAAGGGAGATACAACGCAAACAGTTGGCAAATACAAGGAACAAGCGCAAGAGTGGTGCATCCTCGACTGTGACCACATCGTCGACATCGTCAAGTCCTGCTGCTAAAATGCTACGCACCGCAGATGGTACAAAGCAATTGCGTATAAAAACAGAAAAACCCGATATCGATCCAATGATGTTCTTGAACGAAAACTACCCACTAACTGATGCAGCTAACGCCGAACTAGTAGCAGCGACTGGTGCGGGTAGCTGTGCAACCGATATAGATGTGTCTACCGCCATCGATCCGAGGTTAATATCTCAGCAGAGCGACGACAACCAGCCACAGATTGCCAGCGACAACAACAACGACACAGAAATGTACAACGCAGACGATTTTATTGCATCCGACATGCCAACCGACCTATTTGAGGTGAGTTTTGCTATTTTTTTCAGCTGCTAATGTGTACAAATATCAATTCCTCTGTCCTTCCAGAACTCGACAATAATGAACGATTCTGTGCTAGGGAACGGCACCAACACCAAATATGATTTCCGGCCAAGACCATCCTCATCTGGTCGACAACAAATGCAGCTGCAGTCGTTGTACGGCAACAGCAGTCCTTCCTCAGTGTCCAACAACTTAAACTTACAGGTGGCCAAAGTGAACAATGGTGCAGGCGAAGATATGCGGTTGAGTGCTCTATTAGTAGCAGAGATAAATCTTTGTTGCTTCTTTTCCTTCAGTTCTCATCAACTGAACTTTTGTTTGTGTTTCTTGTCGTTTTAGAGACGAGGTAAATCAACACCTAGATGGAGTGCAAGACGACTTGGATACGCTTAAAGATCTACTACGCGGCGATGGGTACTCGCTCGATGCGAACACGTTGTTGGGTGTAAGTGATTCTAGTTATTACGGCAATATCCTTGATTATTTGTGTTATGTTACCACTTCCACTCTAACGGCCGACTCGCAATAAGATTAAGTTGGAATGTCCACAAGAAGACCGTGTTTCGTTTTCTTTTTACTTTATTCCGCTGGCAAAGAAAAAAAATAACTTCTTTGCTGAATCATTTAACTGTATAATACGCAAATAAAACTTGTTGATGATTCCGGAATCTAATACGCATACAACTCTATTCAATCCCACAGAACGGATCATCAGCTGCGGGTCGAATTTATTTACCTCCTCAACTGGAAGCTGATATTTTTAATAAGGTCAGAGACATACACAAATAACTAGATGATGGTTCAATTCGAAAAGGAAGAAAATTGCTCTCACTTGTGACACTTAAATTGGTTTTTATTTTTTTCTTTAATTTCTTTTCCATTCCCAACATTGAATGGGAGAGTGGTTTTTGTTCTCAAATTTGTAACTTCATTCATATGTGTGATTCGACAATATTCTCGACTTTGGAACAAGTGTTGCAGTTGAGACCTTTGCATTGGATTTTGTTTGCTTCCTATATTTACATTTGCATTCTTTTGATTTTTGGGTTGAACATTCTGGTCATTTGTTTGATTTGTACTGGCGACAAAGAACCTCATGAGTGGGCGCAATATAAGCTCACTAATTCATTCTTACAAACGAAGGTTTGTTTGTTTGAAGGCAAAGCAGTTGTTGAGAGTTCGAAATAAAACACTGTTAACGTTGGAAAACATTAAAAACGTTTCACCCATTACTTATTACACTTTTGATGAGGATATTGGGAAAATGTGGTCCTCAAGGGTCCACGTGCTGATGTCAGAAGTTTGTGTGCTCTATCTCAAGATAAAATATTGCCCTGTATGTTGACCACACTGTGGAGACGTTTGTTGTGAACAAATCGCGTTAAGTAACCGCACAGAGAAAAATGCCAACACAGGTAGGTTGAGGTCCCGCATCACAAGCCGCTTGCAAGATGTTTCTTTTAAAAGGGTCAATTGAGAACCGCGCTTTATGGGATATAGCACCCATCCTATATTTTCGTAGAAAGTCGTCATGTTTCCGAGCAGAGCGTCTGGAAGAATGAGGGATGGATAGCGAACTGTTGCAACTCAACCAGGGGTTGCTACGATTCTCTGCGGTTCTCTTCCTATCGCAGGCACATTTCAAAACTTGACAGTGATTTAGCAAAAATTTTGTCATTGGACAAAAAGTGTACAAGTGACATTGAACATGTAAAGGTCCTCCAAAATCAGTAGACAAAAACTCGACACGTCTGATCGATTTCAAAAAGGAAACTGGCGGAAACTGTGTTCTGTGAATCATATAAATCGAATTGATCACATGTGTTTGCCCGTGGCTTGTCGGAGCATGGGCCACTGAAGTCTTAACTGATTTAATGCTTCCACTCCACAAAGTTTGCATGTGGACAGGCCACAAATCAAAAAATCGAAATCAAACATTTCGGAGCACATTCCACTGCAGTGTTAAATTATTTAATTCATTCCACTTTAATGATGTTTTAAATCATTGTGTCATAGCCCTTACTAAAATTATCTCCAAAGAACCGTTATTTGTTGAAATGTCATCACAAACTACTTTTTTTTTTTATTTTCCATTAACCTCACTTTTTCGATGCACTCGCGCTTTAGTTAAAGAATCCAATGTGAAGGAAGAGAATAGCCAACATTTTGTTAAAGCAATTGTCCATCTGATGTGCATTTTGTTCGGCATTTCTTAACAAATTGAGCAGTACTTTATAATCATTTCCGAATCCAATAATTTTTATTTGTGTGTTTCAGCTTTTCAGTGATTCGGACATACTGGGACCATATACCATGTCAATGACGCCGGAAAATTCCCTAGATAGAAAAGGTAAGCAATACTTTATTATTATGTTGCATCTATAAGCGGTGTGATTTATTGTTTTAGTAACAAAAGAATTTGCTAAGTCGAAGAACAACTTGTAGGAGACATCTTGTGTTATTGCTTTTGAATGAGAAACGATTCAAACAAAACTGGACTGTTGAAATTTATCGCAGAAACCTGGTGACAGAATTTCGTTGAACTATTTTTGCATCTTGAAGAGGTTATGGCCTATCATGCAATGAAACTGTCTCCTATTTGACTGTGTGTTTGTTTGCAATTGTGAGATCTCATTATTTAAACACAGTGAACAGTGCAGATTCTTTGTAATCTGTTTTCAGGTTTTCTATGTGTAACGTAGTGACTCTCAACAGAGCAAAATCCGTTGCGCTCGTTTCTATATGAACCAAAACTCAACATTCAGTCATCAGTGTTCTTCTCTAGTGGATTGTTTTGGGATACTACACGGAATGACTTCAAAATACATCCTTTTCCTTCGTGTACCCTTTTAAAAGCACATTTGTCATGGCAGGTTGCACATCTAGTTGCCAAAAATCATCTGCTTGCCATTTCCCTCAATGATGCAGGTAGGCAGTGTCACTTGCGGTCACTTTGTTCTGACTACATGCTGCCTTGAACATTGCTCTTCTATTTCGGATGTTTGTGAACTCCAGTGCTATATACAATCCCCCGTTTTTTACGTTCTAAGCTTGACATAATTCTTTGCATATCCTTTCAACTTTTACCGTGAAATAGTGACAAAATAAAACCATCCATTTACAACTTCACTTGTTAGCAGGTTCTGAGTTAATGGCCTATCAGCAACCAATTTATGATCTAAGTGATATAATGGACATAAATGACAAAAACAATGGTAAGTTCTTGGTACGTTTTCCAAAAGTTATGTCTACTTGCATATTCCAACATTACAGATAACAATGCTGAAGATGAAAGAGTGTCCGCATCCAATTCAACTCTAAACACCCCTTACCACGAATGAGCACAGACGATCGGAATGGTACTGACATCTGTTTATTTGTTAATCGCGTTGCTAAGCCCCCGGTGCATACTGGTTAATTTTATTGAAATGTCATCCAACACCTTATCTCACAAACATGGATAGATAAGTCAATTTGTTTTTATTACAATTCGTTTGTATAAAATGAATATTTTCTTTTTAATTAATAATGGACTGAGTCTGAAAATGCACTTTGATATAGAACTAAACAAATATAATAATTATAACAATAATAATTAATACTAATTTATATGTACGGAATAATACCAGTACATACATTTATCTAAATGTTAAGTTTTGTTTTGTCCTTTACGCGGAGATATATTCAAGTATCTGTCGATGGACGCCGTTGAAAGGGAATATATTATTAATCAATTTCTTATGGAATATTATACACCTACAGATATATACGAAAAATCTTTATAGTAAATATAAATAAAACAGTGTGTATGCACAGATTGTTCAAATAACACAATAAAACAGACTTTTCCTTTCATTTGTATACATCCCGAGATTTATAACACATCGGATGCAACCACCTCAGCCACTACAGGACATAGCGGTCGATTGATTCATCCTGAGAAGGGCATAAACCTCTGGCGGATGGGGAAGTAAATCAACTATGTAACTTGTTTCGTTGCCTAAAAATCCTTCAAACCCAGTTTTCTCTTGTATTTGTATTAGCAATTTGTTATTTGAACATTCCGTGTATACAAAACGAAGCATATTTAAATTGTTAACAGTTTTCTTTTATGGTTTTGCTGTTTTTTCATAACACACTTTGTCCCACTTAATTCTAATGTAAATGAACAAATTTTGTAAATTGGTATAGGATTTAAATAAAAGCTGTGATTGGCATTGAACTAAAATTTATACTTTGACGGTACTTGGTTGGTTGCATATTTTTCCCCTATATAATTAAGAGTTAACTTCGGACACAAACCAAGTGAAAATAATATTTTCGCAAGTACTTTCATACACAACACAGAAACAGACTTGTATCCAACTGTCACTCCGCATAAAAGCAGTCAGATTCGGGTGACAAAGCGAGTTTAGGTTGAGGAAGAAGTAGGCAAATTGGATATTCGGCCGCAAACGATTGTTAACAACATTATAGTCAAACTAGGATCGTGTTTTTAAATAACCGTTTTTAAAGTTAGTCTCGACAAATGCGTACCTATCATTTTTGGGGTTATATTGACCACTAGATGATTACCCACACGACTACTGGAGCTCTTGCGGAAGGAAAACTAACTCTAGTTTTGTTTACATTTCTTTTTATATAAATAATACATTTTGAGCCTTATTTATTAGAAAGAAATCACTACCATTGAAGTAGCAGTCAGTCGGGTTGCTTTTATAGGTACCTATGTCTGTTGGGAACTTTATAAATGTGCGGACATCGATCGTAAATGTCCGCTGGCTTTATTAGGTCATGCACTACATCTAGTACTTACTTCTCACCATTGATTTTCAGCAAGAACCACACAAGGTCATTTGAAAAAAATTGGGTTTCTTAATTTTTCAAAACCAAATTATTTTGCCTGTCCGACCATTAGTTCGTTTGAGTGGAATTGTTCCTTCCTCCGGTCGTCCTTTACACATTCAAAGCCAGTCCGCACTTTGATTCTCAAGGTTAATGCCATCATGTATTGATTTTCACGTCTTCCATAATAACAAACACTCAAACTCTGCAATTTAGTGGCACATCTTTATTAATTTCTGTGGTTTCGTTCTCAATATAAATAATTTTAAAATAAATTAACAAACAGATACCCCGGAGGACAATCATTTATCCGTTCGGGTTGACAAAAGCATTTGACTCCCAATTAAGGGCAAGAGACTTCTAAAATAAAAACAACTATAGTTGGTCACAAATTAAGTAGTTTCGTTCGTCATTGATGGTGTCGTACGGTTTGGCTTAGTCTTCATCATCATCATCGTCATCGGCGACCACGAATAGCTCATTCTCTTCTAGGAAATTCGCTACACTTTTGCTAATAGCTGCCCCAACAAACAGTCCAGGTAGTACAGCACAAATGACTCCGACAATTCCTAGTGGCATTGTTTCTGGTTTTGGTTTTAAAGCTCCACTTCGATAATGTGTGGCCATTCGCCTGGCTATTTGTCGATTTTTACTTTCTATAACAGTCTCGCCGAGAACCTTGCGGATCGCAGTTAATTGTGCTAGTTTTGAGATTATCATTTTCGTTCGAATTATTTTATTAAATTAGACTAGAATTTTGGTATTTGTGCCGATTGCTTTGAGCGATTCCAATTAGTTTAGGTTCTGCTTCTAAATCGAGGAGCAATGAAAAAAAATTATTTGACATGACTGTTCTTTTGACATTTGCGAATGTTGACATTTTTACGTCGGGGGTGTTGTTCGGTTTGGAATTTGTTTCGTCTAACCTCATAGAGATGGCACAATTGATTTATCAAAAGGCTGTGTACTTTTGTAAGTGAAATCTCCAATAGGTGGTGCTGCTTAAAATACAGAAGAAACGTCGGTTTTTTTTTGTTTTGGTAATCTAATTCTCTTTATAATAAAGTAAAAGTTTCAAGTTATCAACAGGTTGCACTGCAGTTACGTAGAATTTCTATATCTGTTTATTAAAGTGAGGTTAAGTTTTTGATTTCTTAAATAGCATATTGGGAACAATTTGTAGCCGTCCAAATTTATTTACACATTTTCTATTCGCTAGTCGAATTTTGTAATTCATTTTTCAAAATGTACACCCGCCCAAGTTTATTGCAATTTAATAGTTAACAAAAATAGACCTGCCCTATTAAAAGTTTTATTAGCTTAAGTTAACAATTTCCTGAAATAATACTTGCATGACATCATAAGAGATTCTGAAAGAAATCATGTTTTGGGTCAATGCAAGATTTACAACCAGTTCCGACACTTTTGACACAAACGATGCCGAGCGAGTGAGTCCTATACACATGCGGTATGCTGGTGGCTGACCGGATGCTTCTCGTGAACTTTCCGTTTCTCCTGAGAAGTCGTTTTTCGTTGCGTCTTTCTAAGCCTTCAGCTCGCAAGCTGCTGTTGTTGTGACGAAACTAACCGCATGACATCGGTATACGCTGTCGGCGTCATACGCATCTAGAAGGTTGCGATTCGAGTTAATTTTAACTGCTCTGGAGGTTCGTACACATCTAGAATACTGAAGGCGTGCCTTGCGTCGATCGCAATGTGATCAATTAAGTTGACAGTTTGTTAGTTTGGGACAAATGTTAAAACCTCGTGTTTGCTAAATTTAAACTTCGCCCCGCAGCAAAGTCTATTAGCCTGAGGTCGTAACGTGGCGTGGTATTGTGTAGGTTGATGTTTTACTTGCCTATTTTGGCGCTATCGCCTGATTAGGATTTACCATCGTATTTCACTCATCATTGCTGGTATGTCTCGTAGCTCGTAGAAACTGTCGTCTTTATTTCTGTGGGGCATAAGAATCGTTGCAAATTTAGCCTTGAACTGGATTCTCGTTAGACCTTAACTAAAGTGCAGAAAGCAGTCGACCTTTTAGCTAAGTCTGCCGCGTGTGACAAATCTACATCAAAATACATAAGCGATGTCACAGTTGTTCAGCGGCTTCTCGTCTGGCCCATTTCATCGCACGTTCTGTATAGTTGTCTAGGGCTCCCGGGTATTGCCTTTCCGCACGCAGTTTGTTCGATCTTCAGACCGCTGCCCACACTGAATCCGTCCCATGTCCTCTTCTTGAACTTGTTTCAAACACAACTTTTAAATTACTACCATTTATTAGATTGTTTTTTGTTTTCTACATGTTTCTCTCTTTAAGCAAAATACAAAGTGTATAGAATAGCATTTTGTACTATGTATATAATATGTATGTAAATTTCAAATAAATATTTCTTCTACGTTCTTTGCTCGAATATGTTTACTTTTTGTTTTGTTTGTTGTTTTTGTTAAACAAGTTCTTCTCTCAAAAGATTTAACTCTAAAATTTCAGTATTTTCCTTCTTTACTTTAACTAAAATGGAACGTGTTGTGTTTGTTGTTAACAAATAAATAGAAATACGTTTTCTCTTAAATACATGTTTAGTTTATAGATTTTTGTTTTCAACTTTCTATTTCTAAATCTCCGTACGGGATATATGCATCTATAATATTTATTGAACATTTATCAATGACTTAAGCTCATTGTCGCTTGTTTTGTTTACTAAAGTACTAGATAAAGTTAAGTGAGTCGAAAAGAATAGGTTCAGCGATAGATGACAAATGAGAGGAAAACGAAAAACCCATGACGGATGCAGATTAACAAGGACGTGTACAATCTTTTACGTATATATCAGCGACAAATAAGAGTAACTTGTTGGACAGTGTACAAACACAGATAACACATATAAATATAAATTACAGACATTTTGTTATAATAATAGTTAAATGAAAAGACTGCCTTGATTTGCGTTTTTGTGTTTTCTTTATAAGTGTATACATAATTGACCTTGTTCTCAAAATGGTACATTTCTAATGTTTCATTACGTGTCTCGTTTTCGTTCAGGGCACTCTTTCTGTTCTTTTTCATTTCTTTACGAAAGAAGGCAATTGCTGGCCTTAAAAAAATGTCATTTAAATATACAAATAGTAGAATAAAATGTTTTATGTTTGACGTATATATATTAAACTTAGGATACTACATGTAAGAATTTATTTTTAAAACGTATTGCAGTCCTGCCTGGCAAAACTATCTTACTGGTCAGTGGTAAGGTGTCAGTATGTGTGTGTGTGTTTTTTGTTTTCTGTGGAATCAAGTACGTGCTGCTGGCTTTTACTAATGTTTGGTCGTCGAAAAATGTACAGGAGGGCTATTTTTGTTAAATTTTTACGGTCCATCGATGCCCTGGGGATCACCGTACACCTCGTCCTCTTCGTCTACGTCCTCGTCCTCCTCTTCGGTCACGCTTAATTCGTTTTTATTGAGATCAACATCTTGCTGGGGTCATAAGTCTGGAAAGCGGCGATTGTCCTCCACATAGTGCTTGGGAATTTCGAAGAGTTCTTGCGCTATGTAATCGCAAAACTCGAATTTCTGAAATGTAATCTTAGCGGAAACTGTGGTTAGGACGGGTATTTCAATTTTCACAGGAAAACCATTGGGCAGCTTAAGCGTAACGAACTCTCGCAACTTACTAAAGTGCTTGAACGGTGCTATAACCTCGAGAACATTTAAAAGCATCTCCACGCTAAGAGGGAAATCTTTACTCATAGCCACTGTCGCACGCAGGCACTTGCTGGACTGTTTGAACACAATGTCGCGACCTAGTTTCGGATACTTGCCAACGTCAGCGGAGATGTACTCATTCCAGGTAACGGTGGTCTCTGGCGGTGGCAGTAGTGAATTTCGTCGACCAAACTCCCCGTTTGCATCGATACTGGCCCGACGTCCCTTGGTAATGGATTCGACGAGTGCTTTGTTTTTCTGCAGATCATCCGTGGAGAGGTGTTCTCGGCGCTTTCGTGACTTAAGTACAAGACCATTAATGCAATACAAATCACAATTGTACTGGCCACCGACGACTTCTTTGCGGTCCTCACGGAATATCCAGCCTGATTGTGCTCGCGAAAATTGAATAGCTTTGGTGGACATTTGGGCGGCAAGGATGTCACTCGACATCAAAACATCAACCTCCTCTTCGATATCGTTCTCCTCGTATCGTACGCGTTGATAACACTGGAATTCGTTATCTAGCACAGTGAGTGACTCATGGGGGCTCTTATCGCCGCGAAATAAAAACGATATATCGCCGCGCTCCCATCGCATGTCGGTGAAGTCAACCAATGTTGTATCTAATCGTATCGATGAGCCAGATTTGTGAATTTTGCATATATCCGATGGCAGAATACGTGACACAAGCGGTACCCACGAATGGAAGTCCCATTTGAGCTCCATATAAAAATCTTTCATTTGTCGCAAGGCTTTGATTAGATTCGATCGGCGCGATTCCATTTGCTGTCGGGATTGTTGTTTCAACTTACGCAGAAGGGAAGAGATTGTCTGACGATCGCCATAGCTGATGGCCTCCGCAAGAGGCGACCATCCTTCGAGGTTCTTGATTTTGACAGGTGCTCCATGGGCGAGCAGAAGGTGGGTGCATTCTTTTCGACCGAGCATCACGGCGAGGTGGAGAGCGGTGTTTCCATGTTTATCCTTTTGCGATACATCGTTGGACTGTTGTAGGTGTTGCGAGAGACGTTTTAAATCGTTTTGAAAAACACTATTGTGCAAAGGAAATTCCTTCGCGAGGCTGTCAATTTTTTCTTCAGCCATTTGTTTTTGAAATGATAACACACACGCACACACACAAAACTCGCAAGGTTTCGATATGAGGCGGGGTGCACAAATTTCTTTGCCTGAAAATCGAAATTTCGAAATCCTCTACTTTTTTTGATTTGTGTAGAGTGGTGTAGACTCGAAACAAAATGGCTTCTAGTGCTGCCAAGCCAAAATCGAAATATAGTCAGGATTATTTTCAAGTGTGTTAGAATAAAAAATACTTATGTAATTTTGGGGGTTGAAGCTGAGACTTATCGTCAGCAGTCGAACAGAAGGGCGCAGACTACCTTTCGGTAGTAGGACAAGACGGGGAAAACGAATTCAATGTCCACACTCTTATTTTTCATAAAAAATGTAGCACCAGGATTGAAATAAATATACGATCGTCATATTCATACAGTATACTTTTCTTAGGTGCAGTTTCAAGGCAAATCCTTCGTAATTGATGAGCAGTATACGATTTCTTCGATTTCAACAAAGAAAAAACAATCATCCAATTTTCATATCCCCTTACACTGCGTCACCACAAGTTTGAATTATGTCAGACCTTTTGTCCGTCATTTATTTGCACGTCTTTAGTTGGGAAAATTGTGTTATGACATTTTCTTTCACAATATGTCATCAACGAAAAAAACAAATGAAGATGGCTCCCGCTTTAAAAGACTTGGAAAATTTAGAAAACCAGATGTTAGCCGACAACTAGAGCAAGCAGAGATTGTTGGTGAATCCATTTCTTTAGAAGCGAGAGCTACGCGATTTACAAGCACGATTATTAGATTTAAAGTATCACTTTCCGAAAGCCGAAAATCTGACACTCATTCCTATAGGGTAGTTCGCGACAACGTCAGTGTCAAATGAGAAGAAGAAAAATCCAAGTGACAGCTAAAAAACTTGTAGGAAAACAAAATAGATTTTGTATAGATGTAGTCTAATTATGTTAAAAAATTACTTAAAAGTGCATAAAAAAGTGCAAAAAACATTTTATCTTGTTTTTGCATTGTTGAATTAAAAAATTATGTTTATCAAACGTATTTGGTAACAACTGAGAAGTTAAAGTAATGGCAATTGTGCGCTTTTCAACAATATTTGAACAAAACACTACTCTGGCCATTACAAACCAGCTTTATTATCCTACAAGTTTTTTTTGACGTTTGAGCGAAGAAGATAGCCCATCTGTCAAAGGATGGGCTTCGCGAAACACTCTGTTGTCTTAACAAAATGTGTAATGGAATTCACTGGCGGAAAATACCACGTAGCTTGGCATCATTGCTTCCTACAGTACGGTAAAAATAGATCTCCCTTTCAAATCTCCAATTTTGCAACCAGCTGTCTTGTGTCAAAAATTTATGAAGAAAAGAGTGGTGATTAAAAAGGTAAATATAAAAATTTTGACGTAGGTCTCATAAATTTTCTTGGCAACCGGTCAATTTTTCCTCTAACATGTTCGTGCCTTAATAATATACAAATTTTCCAAAGTGCATTTTTAAAGGTTAAATAATTTTCTATTAGTTTAAGTGTAAATTTTTCCTTCCGAAATGGTAAGAATATGAAAATAAAACTTTTGTTCAAATCGTTTCATGCTCCAAAGTTCGAACTTCGAAATCCCCCCATGGTATCTGCATAAATAGATATGATGGAGTGAAAAACACTACCCACCTGTCTCTTTTATTCGGTAACAGTGACCTACAAAACTTTAGACCTACTTGGCAAAGTGCTCAGAGCAGACGTACTTGCACCCGCAGTAGTTTGCATTATTCTAAAATTAGACTGTATAAATCCTACAAGTTGCTCACGCTTATTCGTTCATTATGACCGTCCACATAATGTGTCTTACCGCTGATGGAGGATTGCCAATATTTACCCGAAAAAAGGGTAATTGTGAGAATTTGCCCTTTTCGACGGTGGCCTCCCTGAACGGTGTACACATGTTCTTTAAATCGATGGGCGTCTGCATGAATTCAACAATTACTGATGATGGGACACTGCTCTGGAAAGACTATGAAGATGCAGTCACGCTGATTCTTTATGGCAAAAACATGTCGGAGACGAAACTGGAGCTGCTCTCCGATTTGGCTTTCAACTCGCTTAAGTTATTTGTGACCACCGACGACGTGAAGAACTCCAGCAAGATCGTCGATCGCCTTAAGCGGGAAGCAAAGCAGTATATTCCGATCGTCGATGGCTTACTGGACGCCGCCCAATCCGATGTGCTCGGCTATAACGATTGCATCCTATCCGCAGAGAATGCCCACCTCCTAAATAAGTTAAATGAATTCAGTGCTCAATGCAACTCGCTCTTTTGCTGTATAGTGGTTGACCAAAAGCTCGCTGTTGGCACGGAGGGTTGGTGGGACTTGGACATGATCGATCGCACACTGCTGATCACAATGCTAAATTCGTCGGAACAAACCCAAAGAGACGTGCCGGTGTACTTGCCTAAGAAGAGTTTGAATACCGCCTATCGCTTTGTGTCGGTGCCCATCGCAGGCAGTGGCACTTTGTGCGTGATTTGCGGTTCAGATCCGTCCTATCAAGACATCAGCAGTATTGCTCAGAATGTCTTTAAGAACGAAAGTGAGGTTATGAAGAACGTAGAACGTTGCATCTCGAGGAACTTCCCCGAAGCTGTTGACATCAATGAGTGCATCTTGAAAATTGTTTTGCTAAACAGAATAACAAGGAAGTATGTGTTTGCGCGAAACCTTCAGCACTCGTCGAATGAAAAGTATTCCATCGGCCAAAATGGCCTGGACATCTTGCGGACTTACATCGATCAAGTGCTAGAGCCTACTAAGAGGACAGTCGTTTGTGAGGGTGAACCGATTGCAGTTCGGTCCACTGACCAGCACTGGTGCGCCGAGTATCACAAGTGCTATTCTCACTGCGACGACAATGGGAACATTTTTCTCGCACTATTTACACCTTCGGTGCCCACTTACGCCATGAAGCTGATAACTCAAAAAACTTTCGCTGCTTTAATGCAGGAGAAGAATATCTGTTGGTAGACGACATTAGCGTAGACCTCTGTTAAAATAAAGATTTGCTTGTTTGAATTGACACCGCCGACAACTTTTCATTGCTTTTTCTTCTGCACTCGCACTTAGACGTTCATTTTCTTATATTACAGAAGCACAAACCCCTAGTCAAGTCCCCAACGGGAGAGGAGAATGCACCATCTGACAAGGCAAACAGCGAAGAGCCGCCGACGCCTGGTAAGTACCGATACACAGGTCGTGTAAAAGAACTCCTGCAAGCATACAATGCGGCAGTCAGCATCCTCTACCCTAACTCGCCGTGGTACGCCTTTCCCGGTCACCTAACCCACGCATTAGTAGCCCGCTATGAAAAGAATTATAAAGGAAAATTCCAGCTGGTTCCGATCCCCAATATCCTCTACGAACTTTTGATAAAGAATGAATTTATCAAGTCCGAGCACGTGATCTTCGCATCGGAGGATATATTCCTGCAGTATGCCGAGAACCGTGAGGTGAACTTTGTGAATCTACTGGTCGCTGGGCGGGTAAAAACGACCACCACTGGCAACGAGATAGTTCAGAGAATGCTCCAACAAGCCCCGCAAACTATTGTCACACAAATCGTGCCCATCGAGAACTGCCAGGACAACTGCCTGTTTGTTCAGGAGAACTTCTACTCCAACCTAATGGACCGCTTCCGTTTCAACAAGGCGTTCTGGGTGAATTTGGAGCCGTTTTCTGACTCGCAGCATATTCCCAGCATAGCTACAAAGGTCCACATCTACATGCTGAACAATCCCTACGAGTTGCCGCCGGAGATTGTGGATTTGATTTTGGGAAACTACTTCAACACACCCAGGATTCTGCATCGCGGTCACACCTATCGCGTGGAGGTGAACGCCAAGTTGATGGGAACAGCTGCTTACGCACAGTACTACCAGATATTCGCCTACCTCAAACAGGTGCACTTTCGGTGCGTTCACTTGGAGATGAAGGACAGCGAGTTCGAAATGCAGGCGGTTGTGGCAAAGAATTTCACGAATCTTATGCAGATTCCGCACACGCATCACTATTTGCCACGGCAGATATTGGATAATGTGGCGATTGTGGAAAACTATCCGAGTGGATTACGGAATGCCTACTCCCTGCTGCGTTCGTCTATTGACGCATTCCTGCCGAAGAAGTCCGCGTGCCTCTCTTCGAAGCACATCTACCCCCTGTTCCTGCTGCAGGGCGAACGTGGCAGTGGCAAGACAAAGTTGGTCAACGCTGTCGCCATGGACTTGGGGATGCACTTGTTTGGAGTGGATTGTGCGGAGGTGGTGTCGCTGGTTCCGACACATACGGAACTAAAATTGAAAGGCCTCTTCGCCAAGAGTATGCAGTGTGAGCCGCTGTTGATTTGCTTCCACAATTTTGAGGTAAGTTGTCATTTGTTGCTTGTCTCAATGTGGTAATTTGTGACTGTAATTCCAGATCTTCGGCATTGACAACGAGGGCAACGAGGACCTGCGGTTGCTGTCGTCGTTTCAGGCCCAAATCCAGGACCTCTTCGGCAAGGACCGCGACCATCCGATAATCATTGTCGCCCTCACCAACGAGAAGCACCTCAAGCCAATGATCCAGCGATTGTTCCTCGAAATAGTGCACATTGAAATTCCCGACAAAGACGAACGCTTCGAAATTCTGAAATGGCTACACATTCGCGAGACTTTCAATCATGAAATCTTCAATCGCGGCAGCGTCGATCGCATCCCCTTATTCTCGATGGAGGCGAGGGAACGCTTTCTCCGCGACTGCTTCAACTGGACCGAAACGAAGCCAATCCTAATGGAAGTGGCGGAGAAATCGCAGGGATTCGTGTTGGGTGATCTGCACCTGCTTCATGATAATGCTATCCGTGACTTGCGAAGGGAACGCAGGCGGTCGTCGCTAAGCATGAATCACTTTGCGAAGAACCTCACGGAAATGCAGTCGTCGTTTGCCAATAGCTTGGGGGCGCCAAAAGTGCCCAAGGTATACTGGTCTGACATTGGCGGCCTGGCCAAGATCAAGGACGAAATTCAGAGCAGCATTGGACTCCCACTCAAGCATGTGCATTTGATGGGGAAGAACCTCCGACGATCGGGAATTATGCTCTACGGACCACCGGGAACGGGAAAGACACTTGTTGCCAAGGCCGTTGCGACGGAGTGCAACTTGAGCTTCTTATCTGTGCAAGGGCCCGAACTGCTAAACATGTATGTCGGCCAGAGTGAGCACAATGTGCGTGAGGTGTTCTCTCGAGCGCGTTCAGCCGCTCCCTGTGTGCTTTTCTTGGACGAATTGGATTCGTTGGCGCCAAACCGAGGTGTGGCCGGTGATTCTGGAGGCGTGATGGATCGTGTTGTAAGTCAACTGTTAGCCGAAATGGATGGTATGGGCGATCCCACTAAACCGATATTCATACTGGCTGCCACCAACCGTCCGGATCTCATTGACCCGGCGCTGTTGCGGCCAGGCCGATTT
This sequence comes from Cheilosia impressa, assembly GCA_948293265.1. Taxonomy (NCBI): domain Eukaryota; kingdom Metazoa; phylum Arthropoda; class Insecta; order Diptera; family Syrphidae; genus Cheilosia; species Cheilosia impressa. The sequence continues at coordinate 50,592,378 of OX411884.1, read as the reverse complement.
GATAAGCTGTTCTATGTCGGTCCATGCACTACTCCTGAGGACAAGGCCTCCGTACTGAAGGCACAAACAAAGAAATTCAATCTGTCGCAGGGGTTGTGCTTGGAGAGCATCGCAGACATTTTAAAGGACGACATGTCGGGTGCGGATTTGTATTCGATATGTTCGAATGCTTGGCTGTCCGCAGTGAGGCGAACAATAGATGCGCATCGCAAAGGCAAGTCTTAACTCAGCATAACGACTCTTAATGGGACTTGGTTAACTTTTTGGTATTTGCAGGTGACCTCGATGGTGATTTACTGCCGGACAAGGTAGTTGTGCATATGGAGGACTTTGAAAAGTCCTACGAGAAGTTCATACCATCGATTGCCAGGACGGACATGGAGTACTTTAACAGGTTGCGGACAGCATACAGCGCGTGAATTGTTTTATTTTTTATGTAGAAATAAAGACCGACATTTCTATTTTGTGTACATAACCTATGAATGCGTTTTTTTTTCTGATAAATAGCCGATTTGACAAGTGACAGAAGAGTATTCTACAAAAGAAATTAACTACAAATGAAATGGAAAAATATTCCGTACCAAAATGCACTCCCACTTGGTTTAGTACGTTTGTGCTACAAATAAAAAAAAATGTGTCATCTGCGCAACCTAAACAAAAAATCCAAGAAAACGAGTGAAAATTCTGAAAAAATACCAGGCGCAGAGCAATGGAGGAGTACTGAATAGAATAAGAACAATACCAACCAGAGTGGCTAGCCTAAGAGTATGCAATAAGAATATCGATTCATGTCCATGCTTATTCTGTTCAACATCCCAACCAGTGTGATGACCAGCCCAAGAGTATGCAATGAAACTATCATTGTAATTTCGATGATTCTGTTCATTGTTCAACACCCCAACTGATAATTCTGGTGGCCTGGTATTTTTTTTTTCATAATTTTCACACTTTCTTGGATTTTTATGATGCATTATTTTTGTTTGTAATTTGTAAGCATATTTTTCAACGCTTCGAGTTGATTTAACATTCCTTTCTCTGAAGCTTACCATGCAACAGTTCAGACGGCCAATTAAGTCCAAGCAACATTCTAGTACATTTATGTGAAATGACGTACCCCTTTAAATTGACAGCTCCAAAATAAAAGAAAAAAAATACAAATTTTCGAATTTTCGCGGCAACTGTAGTTTTCAAGTAAACAAAACAGTTTAAAGAAACAGTTGTCAGATATATAAAACAAAAAAAAAAAAAAAAAATGTCGACAGCACAAAACGAAAAACTCTACTTAGATGGCGAAAATTATGGACAGCGAAATTTACAACACAAACAAATAAACTCGGAACGGAAGCACACCGTTCGCAAACACGCCTTGGGAGAAATTAAAAATGTTATCCACAATCAGGGGTCGGTTACACCTTTCAGGGGACTACAGGCTGGTTCGTCCAAGTCCTTCTGCTCGGACCTGCTCAAGAAACAAACGGAACAGCTAAAAACTCAGGTGGATAATCGGCAAAAGGTGGAGCAGTCGCAAAAAATCCAACCGATTGCGGTAACTAAAAGTGACGAACTGGAGAAAATCAACTTGCCATCACCAAGAACGTGCAATGAGGAGTGCTACAAAAGTAGGTTCAAATGAATTACGTTCCCGTGTTGTTTATGAAGGCTCTTCTGTCGTTTAGGTTTGGACGAAATCTGGTCGGAGATGAATGTTCTTGAAGCAGATATTTTGAAACGCATCATCAACAGTGACGGCGACACAGACATCGATTACATGCACGACAGCAGCTTGATGCCAATTGATTTCGAAGACGAACTAGATCCCCCGTTCGACTTGCAGGACCCCTACGAGTTGGAAGAGAAGAAGTTGCTCCAAAACTTGTTGGCAAGCGAATACGAGTGTGCAGATTTTCCATCAGCTGTCAATTGGATCGATGATTTGTAGAACTCCCTTGTTTAACAAATAAACGTAGAACTAGACTTACCTTACCTGATGAATGTGTCAGCGGTTTTTACAGTAGATTTCAACGCATTTACAAAAAGGACAAACAAATCAATTTGTATTTATTAAAATAGAAGAAAATAAATAAAAATATCCGCTTGCAAGACTGGTTTTCTAGTTCATTAGCTTAGGTTCCTACACCCTTAAGTTTAAATCTTTGCAAGAGCAAACCAAACGAGGTGATTTTTGAATAGGGGTTTAAATGACGTAATACGATGCGTGTTTAATTTATTTAGTTGACGAATGTTCGCGAGCGTGTGAATTTAATAATGAATAAAAGAAAAAAAAAAACTACAGCCAAGTCACCAGTTTAAGCTCCATTCACGTTCTGCAGGTACTCCTTATAGCGAGTCTCCTGTTGTTGTTGGAGCTTTTGCAGTTTTTTCGTTTGCCCTTTGCTGAGCTCTTTGCCGTCCTTGTCGTGCGTTGGGAGACCCTGTATTTAAAAGAAACAAAAAAACATTTGTTAAGCTCATTGAACATCTAACCTAATATCTGTAGCAATTTACATTTGGATCGAAGGCGGAATACTTGTCGGCTTCTGTCAAGAACATCTTCTTGGGATCGATTCTCTTCTGTGCTTCTTTAGCGGCATTGGCAGCAGCCGCTGCCTGCTTCTTCTTCTCCTTCTCGGCCGCCCTTTCAGCCTCGACGGCCTTCTTTGCTTCCCGCTCTCTTTGTAGCTGCGCCTTGTCCACTAGTTTCACGGCGAATGCACCGCATTCGCGATCCTCCAGGCGTACACCCAAATTGGGTAGAATATCGTCACGCAACTCATCGCACAACTTCAGAATATCACTGGCCTTGTGGGCCTTGGCCTGGTCGCGCACTTGATTCCGGAATTCGGCCAGGGCCGTCACATGCGGCAATAGAGTTGCTTCCAAGTCCGCTCCGTCGCCGGACGCTGAACCGCCTACTGGGAAACCGATTCCACCACGCGGACCAACTATCACGCCGAAAATATGCAGCAGGTCGGTGATGTAGGTTGCAATCTTGCGCAGAAGTAGAGAGTTCGCCTTACTGCATCTGCTATCACGAATGTATATATTGGACGCTGAAACTAGGTCGCGAACGGCGTCGAGTGCAGTCCGCGTGTCGACATTATCTAAAAGAAAGAAAAAACAAATCAATCACCTACCCACAACCACCGAGCAACCGCTTCTAACTCACCACATAACGCATCATGCACCTGCGCTTGCACGGTGTTGAACTTTAGCTGCAAGGCAGACTCCGTCGGTCGCCATGCGCCGAAATGGTGTCGTGGCTTATCGGTGAGTATATGTCGCGTCAAGTCTTTTACGTTGAGGAAGAATTCCTGCGAACGACAACAAGTGTTACAACAACAACAGTACAAACCAACTCCTCCGACTTACATTCAACAATTTCTCAAACTGCACTGCCATCTCCATTGTGTTCTCCGAGTAGTCCAGTGTGTCTTTCCACGCATGCAATAGGAAGGCCAACCGCAGCTGGCCAGCAGTGTGTTTTTCCAACGCTTGTTGTATGGTTATAAAGTTTTTCAATGACTTGGACATCTTGCAGCCGGCTATGGTCAGATGTCCTGTATGAAGGAAATACTTTACCCACTCGGGATGATCGAAGGCGGCCTCTGACTGGGCCAGCTCGTTGTCATGATGGGGAAATTTCAAGTCTACACCTCCCGTGTGAATATCCAAAGTCTGACCGAATATGTCCGACGCCATCGCCGAGCATTCGATGTGCCAACCGGGCCGACCGTGACCCCAAGGGCTGTCCCAGTATGGCTCACCAGCTTTGCTCGCCTTCCACAGAGCAAAGTCATTGGGCGACCGCTTCTCCGACAGTCGGTCTTCAGCCAGCGACAGGTCACCCTCTCCTTCGTGCAGGATTTTCGTATCGCCATACGCCTCGGGCACCAATTTCGCGTAATGGTGATTGTCTCTCTTATCGAAGCCGTTCACATCGAAGTATACCGATCCGTTGGCTGCATACGCCAAGCCATTTGCGATGATCTTCTGTATGAACTCGATAATTTGCGGCACATATTCGCTGACTCTGGTCAAAACGTCCGGTGGCAGGATCTGGAAATCAAAAATTACCGTTCAGTCGACATTTTTGTATTAAGTTGCTACAGCTATCCACTGTTAGATTTATTTTGAACAACAAAGATTACAAACAAAAACAAACTGCTGCACCTCGGCGTTTGTTGAAATGAGATGCTCGCTATCAGTAGATTGCAGTTCCTTGACCTATCGTACCTTCAATAACACGGCAAACTGCGATTGCAAGCTAGCAACAGTACAAAGTGTTAAAAAGTAAGGGCAATGACTTCGACTCGCTAAAACAACAGACACGCCTATGTGCAGGTGTCAAAGACCTCATTCTCGGTGTTCAACAAAAATGCCTGCGATAAACACTGGCGACAGGCTGCCTCCCAGATGTAGTTAAAGCAGGTGCATACTTTCTGCAGTTGCCATGCAAAAGGCTGCCGATCTGTGTGCGTCTTTCACTGCGAATCGAGTGAGAAATGGCGCAGAACAGTTGAAGAGAAGTCGCGGCCTCAATTGGGGAAGAACTGTTGCACGGGCATTACTAGCATGGCGTGGAAACACTTCGAATGTGCCACCAGGACAACTTACTATTATTAGGCCAAAAACGATGCATGATGCCGCATACCTAGCGCAGAAATGGCGCGAGTTCTTAGTACACGAGTCGATTTCCTCAAATTTACAAGTGGTTGCCACAAAGGGGGCAATGTTGGAAGGCTCTACCAGAGGCAAAGCGATCTTTATAGGAAAACAAGGCCCGAATAGAATGAAAAGTCCTTAAGTCAAGCTGAACCAACATTCTTGTACGAAAGGTGAGTGGGGACACTTCAACTAAACGTTATGCAGTTGCGTTTGTCCGAGGAAAAGACAAGTTTGACTGGAAAATAATTGCACAAGACAAGTAATTGCGCAAGTACTCTTGCAAAGTTTGCAGAAAGGTTTGAGAACCGAAAGGCTGAATCGATTAATATCTTTGTAGGCAGTCAAACAGCAACCATGGGACGAGATAACGAAATTTATCACAACCCGCACTGTCGACCAATTTTAATTAATTACGTGACGTCTTTTCGATTGCTGTGTTTGGGATTTCCGGGTTCAGTGAGTGATGAAAGCTTGATGGACTGTTGGTGGGTAGATTGCAATTCCAGTTAATTTGTCTGATGCGTCACTGAATTTGAAAACTAATCTTGAAGAAACCTACATAAGTCCGGAGGCATTGTGAAAACTTAAAAAAGGCCTACGGATGACTTTCGACCCTGCCGGCTATATGATTTGATGATGGTCGTCGTCGCAAGGTCGTTGCGTTCACATGCGTACGATTGGTTGTGCTAAATATCAGCGCAACTGCCGGTGCAAATCACATCTAAGCTTGATACTGGTTATCGCCAGCCACGCAGCAGTGTGACGTATAGTTGGGATGGGACTTTATCTCTGAATGACGCTTCTTGGCAGTCCCTTGGTACGTTTGAGTTGTCAACAGAAGAGCGGTCGCTCGCGCTTGTCCGATTCAACAATATTCGCGTAATTATTCGTAAAACTCGTTGTCAAGTGACCAACTCAGGGAGAAAATAAACACGCAAACCCGTTCGGTCATGCATTAAACTCGAAATTACAAATACGAATTTCATCATACAGTCTGCATCGGTATGCACCCACAATCTACTTACATTCAACGACAGCATATCGTTGTGGAACTCGTCCTCCCAATATCTGGGCAATGCTTCGAATATGGAATTTTCAGTCACTTGGTCGCCCTCTCGCTTGTCTATCCAGTCGGCGATGGGGTCTTTGGCTTCATTCAAGTAATTCATTTTTGCTTCTTCGACCTTGGTCGCGTCACCAGACGCAACCGCCTGTTCGAGCACTTCGACGGCAGCGTTCATTTTGGCCAGCGTCTTTCCCAACATCACGCCCTTGTCGGGATCAGTGTTCTTTTCGCATGTATCCTTGAAGTCCTTCAGTACTTGCCACTGGTCTTCCAATAGGCGGGGCAAGGCGCCAGCATTATTTTTATACCTTTCGTACAAGTAATTTTGCCTCGCTCGCTTGATGATTTTATCATCAATATCAGTTATATTCATTACGTATTGCACGTTATAGCCAAAGTAATCAGAGAGTACACGTCGCAATATATCGAAAGATATATATGACCTATACACAGTGTGAGGAAATAAGATGATGATATCAAGTGCACAAATTAGTCAGCCAAATATTACTACCTGGCATGGCCCATGTGTGATGCATCGTATACCGTGGGTCCGCAACTGTACCAACGAACGTTATTCCCATCTAGGGGAGTGAATTCTTCTTTTTGCCTCGTCAAACTGTTGTAGAGTTTAAGTTTTGCACGGCCTTGATTGGTAGGCTGCTGCCAGACGGGTTGGGATCGTTTCGACATGGTCACTTTCACAATTTTATCACTTGCTTGAGTATTTTATTATTCTCGACGTGAGAATTAAATCGCTTTCAACACGTCGGTATGTTAAAAATACCTCCTTTGTCGGTTTTCAAAAAAAACTTATGTGATTCACAGGTAAATCCACGTTTATAACATGGCAGCTCTATGGAGAAACGTCAAAACAAATGGATTGCGAATAACGTGACGAGACTCGCTGTAGGTTCATGGGTACTTTGGGCTCCAGTGGATGTGCAACTGTCGACGACCCCAGCACGCTGTCAGATTGTAAACGTCACAATCAATGCCCCACCAATGGAAATAGTTGAATTTTTGTTTGTTTTCACCGACCGATTTGTTAAACGGACGTAAAAACAATTAACTTAAGCGGTTTGAGTGCGAATTCCTTTAATTATGGCCAGCAGCTATGAAGTGCCGAGTTGGTTAGTTCTACTTTTTTGCGAAAAGCTTCTGTTTGTTAGGTTGTTTTCTTGTGCGATTTATAGGGCAGGAAAACCACCAACCGGATTGCATTTGGACGTACTGAAGGAGGACAAGTTGGTTCAGAAACTAATGGTCGATGAGAAGAAATGCTATCTGTTTGGGCGCAACGCCCAAATGAATGATTTTTGTATTGACCATGCATCGTGCTCCAGGGTACACGCCGCATTTGTGTATCACAAGCACTTGAGCATTGCCTACCTGGTGGACTTGGGCTCAAGTAAGTACATAAATGATTGATTATTTACATCTGCATTGTCGCATGAACGAGGCTTTGTTTATTGATAGTGCGACGCCACGGTGAGCGACTTAGAACAGTAGGGCTGGTCGGAGTTGCTTGAATGCCTAGTCGCCTTACCTTGCTTTTAGTAATTGCTTGTTAAAATTCTTTCCCAGCTCACGGCACCTATATAGGGAACATGCGGCTGGAACCAAACAAACCGACACAGCTACAAATTAACATGACCTTTCATTTTGGTGCCTCTACACGTCAGTATATCCTTCGAGAACGGCCGTCCGCTGGTCACAGGTCGAGCATCATAGAAGATCTCCCAATGAGCGAGTCCAGCGACGGAGCTCTGCTTGGCCTACCCGAGAGTCAAACGGAGTTGGACGTAAGACGAACACAGACATGCGTTAAGTACCTCAAACATCTGCTTTCTTTCAGAACCTCACCGAGTACAATACAGCGCACAATCGTCGAATTTCCATGCTTGGCATTACTGATGACAGCCTTCGCAAGGTAGTACCGTCACACAGCCACAACCCAACATCTGATATAGATTCTTTGCAACCATTTCAGAGCTCAAACAAATCACAAAGAAAACGTCGCAGCGTCACTTTTAACGAAGAGGAGATCGTTATCAACCCCGAGGATGTCGATCCGAATGTGGGACGTTTTCGCAATCTCATTCAGACCACAGTTGTACCCAGCAAACGTATGCGTTACGAACCAAATCAAATTGGAATACCCACGAGTCCGGTAAATCATACGAACGCCAATGATATGAAACACTTGCATCCAACAACGGTGGCGCCGCAGCTCTATCAAGACCTTCCCGAGGCTCACGATCAGAGCTCTGGTCGACTGAATGTTGGCAATGACTTTGATATTACGCCTATTGCAATGGGAACTAAACTGGGATTACTGCTGCCAAATCCTGCACCAGATGTGACACCTGCCATAGTCGATACGAAAATTGGCAAAAGCAAAATGCCCTTCGGCAAAGGAAATGGTTTGTATACTTTCCACTGCTGGGCTTTGTGTTTGAATTTGTTAAAATTTCAGCACAACGCTTCGAAGACCATTCAGTGCTGGAGAATAGCAATGAACCGCAGAAAAAGAAATACGCCAAAGAAGCATGGCCGGGTCGGAAGCCGATGCTTGGACAGCTCTAGTGTTTGCTCTAGACTTGGGTTCGCTTTTGTTTGAATTTATTTATCCACTCTTCTGCAGACAAGTGAAGTGGGAAGCAGTTTGGTGGAAAGTCGTTCACTCAACAAGCAGTAGCTTGGGCCGGAGTAAGGTGAAATAGTCTAGTTAACATTTAAATGTAACCATGAATCTAACGAGATTGAAATAATAGTTAAAATGCTGAAAATAAGCCACCGTCTACTTGTGTTTTAATTTCCGAGAGGCAAGAAAACATTTTGAGGTTAGAAAGCTTCGTGATGCTAAAACAACTTAGATACAAAAGTAGCTCATTTTAATAACAGGAAGCATTCACAATGAACCACAGTTCTGTACAAAAAGAATTGCCTTCATTTATAAAAATAATTTTATTCGACACTTAACAAGAAAGGACACTATCTTCTCCTTTTTTACTTAATCTGCACCTTCCAGAAGCAAAGCTTGCGATCACATGCAGCACCAACATAGGGCAAGCGATGGTGCCAGGACATGCCGCCAAACAACTTGAGTGAAGACTCAATTAGCGGAACTGTCGATTTGACAGTGTAAACCTTTAGAGTGATATCGGGACGTCCAATGCTAGCGTAGAGAACTTCACTGTTTGGCGAAAATTGCACCACACGACCGCCATCCTCGTGAATTTGTTTAACATCAGTCGGTCCACTGGAATTCGTTTGCAGAAATTGATTCAAACATATACCACCAGATAGATTTTGCCTTTTAGATCTTACCATGTCCTTCTCAGATCCCAAGTAATAACATCACCGCCAGCCAACGCTGTTACAAACAGCCTATTGTGCAAAGACCAATCGGCGCTCATCAGAGGAAACTTGGGCGATTCCAGGGACATGATTGCCTGTTGCGATCGAACATTGTACAAATGAATGATACCCTTCTTTTCGGCGACGAGCACCTTGCCGGGCTCATCGGGATGCCACCGCACAGCCATACCCGCTGATGATAGGCAGAATGTTGTAATTGTTTCGAAATTATGCTGCGAACTCCAAATTTTGCACGAATGATCGTCACTGACGGAGGCGAGAAACTCCTCGTCATGCTCCCATGCGACATCGTTTACATAGTTTGTATGACCTGGGGAAGAATTCGTTATGAATGGATATCTATGAAAGCATGAAAGCCTATATGGGTACACACCTTTGAGTACTTGCACAGTATCGTTGGCGTTGCTATCTAGATCAGTTCGAAATATTCGGACAATGAAATCAGATCCAGCCGTACACAACGTGATCATTTTGGGCATTAGTGCCAGTGAAGTTTTGGGTGCGAAAGCAATTTTGTGGCTGCGGGCGTCATTGTACAGCTCTTTCAGGCGTTCCCATCCGAATGTTTCAGTCTCTGATTCTTCCTGTTGATTGGGATAGTTTTAAAAGGGGAAGTCTGCCGATGATAAACAACTTACTGGAAACCGAAGTAAACCAAGAACAATTGTGTTCGAGACAGTAACGCAAAATAAATTGCATGCAAAGTCATTGCCACATATTTCAAAGGCGTCAATTTGATTAGTAAAGTTTACAATGTGTGAGGGATCCGTTTTGTTACCCATTGCAATTAGATAAAATTATTACTTTGGGCGGATAGTTTTGTTGAAAACTGTTTACCGGCAGGCAGAGAGTACTGATAAATTGACCGCCAAATTGTGCAAAATGAGGTACTGCCAACATGTAAGGGTTTAAAAGGTAACCTCACCAACCTTTAATATTATAAATGAGACATAGTGCGTTTGAAGAGGGATTTATGAATCTGGATATGCACAAAACAAATCCGACCTACCAAAAACATACGAAAAACCACTTTTTGTAAGTAATTTTGCCATAATTAAACTAAATCCCTCATCTCTGCGGGTAGCATTCACAGCCTTTGAACCATTTGAACACAGCTTCAGCTTGAGCAAAATGCATTCAACACACCCCATTGTTACAAAACTACAAACACCTCCCAATCGAGATGTTTATATGCCGTTCTCTTTCGCACACTGGCATCCCTTTCCAGTTGTCAAAAAAAGCGACGTGTGCTGCTGAATATTTTTGCAGAAACATTTTTACCATTTTAAAACATTTAAAAAGGAAATAATCATGAATGCTGTCCCGGTTTTCATAGATCTATCGCTAGATGAGCAGGTAAACCCGAAACTCTTACCTTTTCCTACCTAAACAAGTTGTAGTTCATTTTGATGAATCAAAACTGCATTTGCAGGTTATGTTTGGTTTGGAAACATTATTTGTATATCGCCAACTAATTTTGAATTTTGTGCATTTCATAGGTCCAAGAGTTGAGGAAATACTTTAAAAAACTCGGAGCTGAAATTTCTTCCGAAAAATCATCCAAAGGCATCGAAGATGATTTGCACAAAATCATTGGTGTCTCTGATGTTTGCTTCAAAGATGGTGAACCAGCACAAATCGATGGCATTCTCAACAGCATTGTGTCGATTATGATCACTGTAGGTTTTTGATATACACACAAAATGCAAGACAAATTTTATCTATTTAATTGTGAATAGATTTCCTTGGATAGGGGCGAGAACATCGTCTTGGCGTATTGTGAAAAGATGACCAAAGCGCCGGATGTACCCTTGGCCAAAGTGTGTCTGCAATCGTAAGTGAATTACAAAGGTTTTCTTTATTTGATTCTGTAACGTTTTGTTCTTAAGGCTTTGGCGATTGTTCAACAACCTGGATACGAGCTCTCCACTACGCTATCATGTCTACTACCACTTGGTGCAGGTAGCCAAGCAATGCGATCAAGTTCTAGAGGTATTCACTGGCGTGGAACAACTCAAAAGCCAGTTCGTCAACTGTCCGCCATCAAGCGAACAAATGCAAAAACTGTACCGTCTGCTTCATGATGTTCTCAAAGACACCAATATCGAACTGTCCGCAAAGGTAATGATTGAACTGTTGGGCACATATACCGCCGACAATGCTTGTGTCGCTCGTGAGGATGCCATGAAATGTATTGTAACTGCCTTGGCCGATCCCAACACGTTCTTGTTGGATCCGTTGCTGTCACTGAAACCAGTGCGCTTCCTCGAGGGCGATCTGATTCATGACCTGCTGTCGATTTTCGTTTCCGACAAATTGCCTTCCTACATTCAGTTCTATGAGAATCATAAAGAATTCGTGACATCACAGGGCCTCAACCATGAGCAGAACATGAAGAAGATGCGTCTGCTCACCTTCATGCAGCTGGCTGAGAGCAACCCCGAGATGACATTCGAACAACTGACCAAGGAGTTGCAAATCCCCGAAGATCAAGTCGAGCCATTCATAATTGAGGTACTGAAAACGAAACTGGTGCGCGCTCGTCTGGATCAGGCAAATCGCAAAGTGCACATTTCCAGCACAATGCACCGCACGTTCGGCTTCTCACAGTGGGAACAGTTGCGCGACTTGTTGCAAGCGTGGAAGGAGAATCTAAACTCTGTCAAAGATGGTCTGCAAAATGTCTCAGCTGCGCAGCTCGAATTGGCAAAAACACAGAAACTTATCCATTAAGAAGACTTCCCGCTCCAGAGGAATCGATATAACAAATAAACTTTGTCGTTGGAGATAGTTTTGTACTAGCCTAGATTTTTTTTTATCATAAAACTGTTTCAAGATGAGCGTTCGATTTTAAACATTAAACCAATGACAACAAGGCTCGCAAAGTGTTTTTTTTTTATATTTTGGGAGCCAAAGAGAGGAACAAAGATGCGAGTGACGGAGTCGTCTGTCAATTGAAAATGTCAGTAAAAACGTCAGCCTTCAGTAGCATGGTTCTGTCCTCTATTGGGTCTGCTTTTGTGGCCACCTGTCTCCAATCAAATTAGAACTCGGCACGGCTTTGTAAAACAAATATAATAATTCTGCGTATAGTATATACTCAAATTAGTGCTACACAACAATCTATTGTTACATTTTCTAGTATCTTACTCGTGTATTACTCAATGGGTAGGTATAGTAGGTATTTTAGAAATTATTCAATCATTCAGTTGTTTCCAAAAAGAAAGGCACAATTAATTTTGAGCGATCGTAACGATAAAGAAAAAGAAAACCATAAACTAAATGTGAGAGTGAACTATTCGGCCCAATCGTCGGCTTCCTCGTCGGATGAAGAGTGCTGTACCTTTGGTGGCGGAGGCGGAATCAGTGCTGAGAGCAGACCGATGACATTGCCACTGCTGGAAGGGGCTTGCTCGCCAGCCTTTGTGCCGGAGATTCCCTTTCGTCGCATCAGTAGCTTGTTGTGTAGGTCGGCCATCAAGTCGCCACCGGTGCTGGCTTTCGGCTGATCGGGGACTATGTTCAGCTTCTCATTTGACGGCTGCCTGGCGACATCCGCGGCCGCACGTAAGCGTCCTCCGCGAGCGCCACCTGCCTTCCGGATGGCATCCATCAAATTTGAACGATCATCAGTTGCTGCTGCAAGTGGCTGAGTTTGTTTTTTCGGAGCAGGCGCCTCCACTTCGACTGGTGGAGGTGATGATGATGGAGGTGGTGGTGGTGGCGGAGGAGGTGGCGGCGGCGGCCCTGCGACATTTGCCTTGATAGCTGTGCTCGGTGCAGGAGCTGGCGGATTGGCCGGTTGTGGCGTAGTTGCCACTGTAGAAAGTGACTGTTGTTTAGCAGAAACCACAATTGCTGGCATTGTCTCTTCTATTTCGGGCAGATCCTCAACGTTGTCAATATACAGCGACGGAGCAATCTGATGGGGGTCGGCATGACGGAACTGAATGTCATCTACTATGCCAGGCAAATCGGGTAAATCCACCGGCAAATCAATCACCGGCGCTTCGTTCAATTTCGGAGTGTAGAACAAACCCTGCTGTAGTCGCTTATCGGTGCCCTTTTGCCGATTGCTTAGTGAAAGCGGCGCGGGTTCTATAAGCAGACCGCGATTTCCAGAACTTTCTGGCTTTTTAACCACCTTGCTGCGATCACGCTGACTCCGCTTCATATCATCACCTTGCCTGTGACCACTGTAAACGTTCTCCGACGAACTGAACAGCAAAACCGAATTCACCGACTTGACGTTCGCGGGAATTTCGCCCAGTCCCCGTTGATTTGCCAATCGAGAGGCTGTCGATTTGTTTTTCGCACTGCGAAAATGAAAGAATACCAATTTTTCTTGAATATTATTAGGCATTGGATCTACACGGCTCGCTATTTCATGGTCCTGTAGAGTATTTGTTGTTGTGTCGCTGTCTTTGAAGGTCAGCTCGATGTCCCTGAAAACATGCGACGATGGGAACTTGGCCGGGGAAAAGATATTAATCGCCTTATTGGTGCCGGATAAATTTTGAATTTTTAATGATGCCGAACTTATGCGCGAACTTAGTTCGTTAATTTTTGTGTTGTTTTTCGAGATTCGTTTGTCGATTCGATCGAAAATATTTGTTATTGTCGATTGTAAACAATCTAAAGCGTTGGCTGCTTGAATGATTGTTTCTTCGTGGCGCAAGTCGGGCGGTATTACTGGGACCGTGTACATGGTTTTATTAGTTGGCTGAATGGGTGAAGAGAGTTGTACGTTTAAACATAAATCACTTTGTTAAATATTAATTAACGCCTCACCCAGTTTCACTTTTTATTGCTGCAATTCGTTGAGGATTTTGGTGACTTTGAGGGTTTTGACAGTGTCGACTGCTGACAGTTGGGAAAATTACTGATAAGCATGGAAGGTCGTGGAAGAGATTGCAACTTCCATTGTTGAGGGTGTGTTTACAAGGTTTGTGAATCAAATGCCTGAGAAATTTACTCTGTTAAAACCCACATGACACTTCATATTTTCCTCATTTTTTTAATGCTGAAAAGTCAGCGGTGTGTAAAAGAGACCAAAAGTGTTTTACGAAAGGAGTAATAACGAATTTATTTTCAAATAATATTGAAATGTCAAAAAAGCTGTCATCATCATCTGGAAACTGCAAATCACCAAAAATAATCCATTTGTATCTACAACAGAGGAAACTTTTTCAAGTCAATATCCATGGTTGATTTTCCAAAAAGGAATGCGATTTGAAAAGTTGATATTGCTGTCAAATAACGCACCAATCCATTTACAAAACCAGATCAATTTCGTTGCATGTTCCAAGTTCCATGAGCCGCGTTAAATCAGAGATCTGAAAAAGATTTTTGGAGGTCCTAATGGAAAACGACAAAGAATAGCAGAACTAGAAGTATGTAGGTAGTGGATGTCATTCGATTTAGCGACTATAATACAGTCCGCTCGACCACTGGAGTGATTTACACTAGGTTTGTTTGACGTGGCAATAGTGCGCACTGAGATGTGTCAGCTAATTCCCACGCCTGTCAAAAACCCTGTACAATCCTGAAAATTCGGCTTCTATATCGAACACAAAATGTTGCCCTGAAGTCTATCAGCTGTTGATATTGACAAATATTTATCTTTTGGTGACACTTTTTCATGTTTAAATGGGTGAACTTAATCCTGAATTTATGTTTTCATGATGCAAATAGTTGATAAAAGTGTTCGCAATATAGATGACGAGTTTGAAAATGAATGACAGCAAGCGAAATGACAGCAAAACTCAGCACTGAATTCTTGCCCCCACAAATTAACTGGGGTCAGTACAGGGCACAACTAGGGTGCCCTAGAACCCATGTCAAATAGAGGTTTTCAGTAGGTACCAGGGCGAGTTCAGTGCTATATCGAACGCATTCGGGTTAACCCAGTGCCCACTAGGGCCCACGTCAAACGAACCTACTATCTATACCAACTAGTGAGCGACTGACGGCTCAGTTTCGTTCAATCATTTGCATTCACTTTTCAAAAGCGATCTCACTAAAGCAAACTCAACAATGACACGACATAAAGCTACCATTTCAATTACATTGTGATTCATTTCAGATAAAATCCCTGCATTGAAACTGCATACATGGATTACCTACTCATACGATTCACCGGAAATGAAAGCCTCCTTACAGTAAAGTAAAACGAAATCATAATGTAGTGACAAGCATTGTGCACATTTTAAGATCAGACCGAGTATGCCAATCGGAAAAAATGTAACGTTCACCTTTCCTTTCATTTTTGATCGAGTCCCAGCTGTATGAATGGATAAAAAGCTAATTTTCTAGTTGAAATACATGAATAGTCCTTTGCTTGTGAATGCCATTGAAAATGTCACAGGAGTACAATGTAAGCACCTGCCTCACCTTTCATTGAAAGTTCTTTCAAGGTATACGAGTACATATGGAAATTGGCACGTCGATTGATTTGATTGGGATTTTCTTTGAGGACTCGGAAGCCTGGCAACTAAAGCCGAAAAAATCCGTATTTATATCGATTTCCTGCACTGGGCTTTTCGCACATTTTCAACGACAAATTACTGGAGTCCATGTTGTCACGTTAGGACGAATGATTAATAACCTATTTTAAGAGATTTCTATACGCTGTTATAGAATTTGTAACAGTAACCTGATTCTCTGGCTTTTATGAGGACATAAATGATTAGATGGGTATAAACTTTACGACTCGGTCATGTCGCAGTTTGACTGAGAGACAAATAAAAACTGCAACGATTCTTTTATTGCCCATATCCACAGTTATCGGGCTGAAACTACACTCCATATAGCTATTTCGTGAATAAGTGGTTGTGCCCGAGTTGAGCCATAAAATCGCTTACTATCATGTGGCTCACATAAATTCCTACAGCGAAATCCCTCCAGCAGCGCTTTCTTAAGCGATTACAATTGAGGCACATGATTGAGGGTGTGTAATGTGCAATAACTATTCCAACAAGGATTATGCGTTTTGCTAGAGAACATATGTTGCCCGGCCCCATCCATCATTGGAATCCACTTGAAACGTGCACCACCGTCAGTAACTACATCTTAGAACGCGCACACAATACGAGAATATGAACAGGGATAGAAATAGGGATAGGGATAGGGATAGGGATCGAGTATAGACATCCGTCGGATGCAATGGAAGTGAGAGTAATATTTTTGATACACTCAGACTCACTTGCTGCAAATAATTGGAAATGTTTTGCTTTTAGTAATGGTGGGCGGGAGTTTCCCCTAAAATAGCCGAGCGCATTTTACTCCGTCGATATTAAAAACCCAGGATAAATATTATGGCAGACAAGTAAAACACCTGGCAAAGGTGAGGGATTTTCATGCGCCTTTTTTTCATTGATGATTTATGTTCATCGCACAGGCAAGAGCTCAAGAACAACATACTTTCCTGTCGTGTCGTTCAGTTTGTGAAAGTGGGTTGTGTAAAGGACTCGCAAACGCACATGATAGAGAGATCTTTGCAAACGAAATTTTGCGAATTTTTTCCAATAAATTGAATTCACCCTCGATTTGATGCGCATGGAATGATGCCGAGTGGTGCTTTGAGCGTTTTCTTTTTCTAGGAAACAACAATACTAGGTTGTGGTAGGTCTTAGGGTTATCCTGGTGATACTCTTTATTGGAGAGGTGATACCACTCTTATTATTTATTGGCTTTGTCTAAGTATGTTAAGGGGGACAAACCCCTATGTCGGCAAGCACGGAAAGGTTGAGCAATTCTAGAGCGCGACCTAGCAATCAACGCAATGAAAGGTAAGTACCTACAACACCTAGCTGAGTACGGAGTTTTGCTATGATGATGGAGAAAGGATACCTTACCGATTGGCAAGAGGTGTCATATGACAGAAACCATCTTTTAAAAGTAGTAGAATCAGCAGCTCATTGCCAACCACTATCACAATTGACGAGAGAACAAAACATCATATCTTGCAAAGTGACATGTGACAAGCGCAACTGCATTCCACATCAAATGCGCTGGCTATTAAAAGCACACCCCTTTAATGAGATTACAAGCAAACCGACTCAAAAATCCCAACAAAAGCATCAACGCCCCATTCGGTTAAATTGCTTTTTAGGAATTTCTCCCCCATAACCAAAGTCTGCAAACGAATAAATCCCCCTCCCGCCTGAACAGCAACATATTTTCCATATTTCCCATGAAAGTTGTTAGAAATGTGATTTATCTACAGCTGAGGTTGGCAATCGATTTCCATGTAGAATCGGTTTTAATAATAACTTTACGGTAATTCATGTCCTATAACACATGTATACCCTTGTATCCAAATTAATGTCGGCCGGCTTTCAACAAACAAATTTTCGTTGCCACAACTATTTGGCAAATATTTGTCAAACTGCAGTTGCATCCGGAATAATTGCCAAATCAAAATTTATGGATCAGTAGTTTTTTTTTAGCCTAACAATTTATTGCAAACCTATCAAATGGATTTCTATACCGAATTGGTCTACCGTCAACCCTAACTATCGTAAATTGAAAACAGCGACTATTTAATTGTTTGTCGTGTGACACGCAATTAATTTCAGTTGGTATTTGCTGACATGTAAACAGGGCTTTGCCTATTAAACGCACTTTGAAAAGGGAGTTGATTGTTGCGAAATATTTACTAATTTGTGGGCCTAAATGGAGTAAAAGTGCATTTTCATATTAACGGTGTGGTGGTTCAGTTCAGTCATCCATCCATCCATCAGGAAGGGAATGGGGACGTTCAAGTATCTAGTTTAGTAAGTCTGACAGCTCTCTCGCTAATGGCGTTTTCGATTGAAGAAAAGAAGTGCCCTTTCTATGAAAAGATCAAATCTAGAAGTGCTCTTTCTATGTTTTCTATGCTTCATTCAAAAAAAAAGTGCACTTCCAGGTCAATTCTTAACACGAAAGAAGCGTCCGGAATATTTTGAGAGAATTGCCCTGAACTCACCAACACACACTAGCAAAATGTCAGATTTAAATGTTTGTTGTGTTATTAGAAACAAATTTTTCGCTTGTGATCCGAAAATATACAATTGCGACTGCAAAATGTAAACTTAATATTATAATATATTGATTTGGTCTATTAAAACATTCATATTTACTGTAGAAAACAAAAAAAAGCAAGTAGCAACAGAAAATCTAATCACACATATATGGTGTCTACAGTCTACCAATGTTGCAAAAGTGCTCCAACGAATTTTATTGAAAAGAGCAATTCTGAACTTCGGGGCACTTCTCTCGGATTTTCAATGAAAAACGCCATAAGTGTATCTCGGTTTTGATTGGGGAAATCGGTCAAATGAGCAGCTGTTTCGGTTGACGTTTATGGGGGACAGCCGACGAATCTAGTCAAAAAATTAAAAAATTCGTGACTGAGTACTAAGTTGACAGTTCTCATATGTACCTGACGCAGAAAAAGTGACGTTCCCGACGAATCTAGTTTTTGCGTTCAGGTTACATCTCATCCAGACCAATCTAGTCGACTTAAGATAACTAGATTCTTGAATGCGGCCAATGCGTAAAATAAGTAACTAGGTTCAACGAGTCAGCAAGAATTTTATGAACAGGACAAGTACAAATGTGGTATTCGATTGGACTTCTTTAGTTTTGCTCTCAGATTTCGTGTGGCTAATCGAACATAAAAGCGTCACTTGCACTTTTTTGTTGTTGATATATTCGTGCAATTGGAGTACCTACGTGTAGCCTTCAACACTTTTCTCAACGTCTTACATTCATTGGTCTAATTTTATATTAATACATTCTAAATTTGCGCCCAGATTGATTTCAAAACATTGCGTTTGCGTTTGAAAAACTTCACAAAAACATAAACGATTTATACTAGTTGTCAAACACAAACGCACTTGTATTGGTAGATCTAAAGCAACTCTGAGAAGTGAATCCAGAGAAGAAATCGCGCCCTTCTACTTAGCATTATTATTCTTTTTAACTTTTATAGACGTTTATTTTCCGCCTGCCCGCCATCTTTTTTTCTTGTCGTGCACTGAACGCACTGAAAGTTCTGTGTTTAATTCTGTTTTGAATTATGCTGCATTCACCATCACACATTCCTTACACGGAAGATTAAAGGGATGCTAAATACTAAATAGCCGTCTGACCGAAAGGAACAGCATTACCTAACACGCAAAACAACGTGACACGTTTTTTGGTCTGCCATCTTGTTTACGTTGATATGAAAATGGCTTCCGGAAGTGATGAACGGACAATTATTTACTTATTTCTTATAACTGATCATTGTTGGTTTAAATTATTGACACGAATTACGCATATTTTAAATCAGAAATATAAATGTTTTCAAGAGTTTGCAGAAATGCTGATCGCCGGAACTTGTGTTAATTTTCTTTTACATATTTATTGACAGACACTTTAGGTGTCTGATTGAATGCGGACAAACGGATTTCTTGTGATGGTGTAAATGCGGTATAAGCCATGTCACTCCAACTTGGAATTGCATGTGATATCTGATCTTGTAAATAGATGCGTGTGTGCTTGTGTTAAAGGGCAATGCTTGTATTGAAATAAAAATTTACATGTCCTACCGAGGAGCAATTATCGTTAATAAAAACCGATTGAAATATTAAAAATTCTACAAAAGCTATTAAGCGGTGGCGCAAATTTTTTATTTACACTAGAATTTTAATTTGCATTTTCATTTGTATCAACTTCCTATAAATACTCGCATTTTCTTCTTTTGCGTATGTTTTGGGGAAGCGCCGGCGATTTTTCCATCGGAATTCGCCGCGACGTCAACCATATCACATGATACATCTATCACCTGGGATTCCGGATGAACATGAACAGGCTGGCGAACTGAATATTCCTCCGCGAAACACGAAGCGAACTAAATGCGAATCGCCTGGTTTGCTGCTTGTAATTACTAAAGGTACGATTATACGCCGTGGCAATTTTCATGACAAATTTTGACATGTCTACGTCATTATGACGTAAACAATTGGCGCCGTCGGCATGTCAAAATTCGCCACGTAAAACGGCTAGTGTAATCGTAGATTTACGTCTTTTTTGCATTTTATTGTACGGAAAGATGAAAGAAAAAGGATGACACGAGGAAATCCATATTTGTGTTTGACAGCCAGTACTTAAGCAACCCAAAGTCACTGAAGAAACGAAGCGTGCATTTATGCCAGTATCTCCCATTTCCCTTTGAATATTACAATTCTGCCTTTACGCTCATACATCATTACAAAAGCTAAACAAATGTTCCGCTTCTTCATGTGTAATATCAGATTTCCACATACGGAAACCCAAAGTCGCGCGGTATTTTCATTTCCCTCCATAACTAGCATACTTTGTTCCCAATTTGCTCCTCTTTGAGGCTTGTTTTCGTGCACAATTTGTACCTAAAACAACGCCTCTGCGATACAGCATAGGAAACATGATCTACAATAATTACATGCCTCGCATGTTCTAAGCGCATTTCACAGCCCTCGCCTCCGTCACTAAAATAGGTCACAACAAAAACGCATTACAGTTGGACACTTCCTGCGCCCAGACCACTGAACCCTTGTCTATTATAAAACCCCGGGTGTTATATGCCAGACATTCGATTTAAAATGTGTCAACAAGAGGCAGTGTGCAGCACTTCGACTGGAAATAGCGCGTTGCCAATTTCATTGATGAGCTTCCCCCCATCATCGTTCCCGTCTGCAATAACTCCTAAGGATAATTTTTTTTGTTCCTTAAATTTCTTCGCTTGAGGGAAACAGAAATGGATAATTTTTCTTTTTCATTTTAATGAATGCGATAGAGAGAATATGTACACAGAGGTGGAGACCTCCGGATTTGGATCGAGTCCAAAACTTGAAGTTGGAAAACATTTCTGCAGTTTGGCAACGAATTTCGTTGATTTAAAGACAAAAACACTTTGTGAGCGCAATCGATAGTCAATTTACTGTCGTATTCATGGTTAAAGCGATATCCATTTATGTTGTTCTGCCTGGCAGGGGCGGCGGCGGGAGAGAGTGTAAACAACCCCCGCAAAGTACAAACAGATATCTCGAGGAATAATGATTTCAATTGTTTGGAAAAAAGATATCCAAATCGATTGAAGTCGCAAACAAAGGCGGACAAGTGGAAGTAGTCAAGATCGTCTGGGGCTGAAGAGAAAGTTTGCCAAATGTATTCGAAGCAATATAGCATGAATTGCTCCTACTTATCCGTTTCCTGTTACTTGATAGGATAATCTGAATCAATTTGTGTAGCCTTCGATACATTTCAAGTAGTTGACGAATGAATTGATGGATTTATAGAATTTAACTGGTTTCGTCGGATTCCTTGGTTGGTTTGTCAGTGTTTGCGATGAGAACTTTTTAAGGGAATATTTCGATTTTATATACATCACAGATGTTCATAGCAATAGTCTGTTAATTTGGGGGCACTATCCTCAGGGAAAAGGAACTAAAAAGCTGTTTAGCGAAAGGGAGAGTCAATGCACAGTTTTGTAAGGCGTCATATGAACTCTTGAACCAATTTCAGTTTAAAAGTGACAACCCCAGACTGTAAGAAGTACATGCTTCCGATTGTGTATTATCCGAAATTACGTCATGCCAAAGAAGAAGAGCGAACGCTGCTGATGTTGTGTTTCTAGAAAAGAATTTTAGGCCTATGGGGATCGAAGAGGGACATTCTGACGCCAATTTTAATAAACGTTGTTTGCTTTACATTATTTTACCCGAGATGGCATCGACGAAAGGTTCAAATATGGTAAACCGGTCGAAATGACAACTAGATCTGCAGTGCAATTTTTGACAGATCAAGTGATTGACAGCTGTCTCCGATAGATGATTAGCCTTAGAGTGAACGCTGCATTGGCAAAGCAATTGGGTTCAAAACTCCTAACTCGAAGGACAAAATGTATGCTTTGCAGAACCCTTATCCTGCCAGTTCTGTTTTATGGCGCCGAGTGCTGGACGATAAGCAGGAAGGGAGAGCTGATACTGGGCTCCTTAGAAAGAAAAATTCTTCGGCGGATTTTTGGTCCTGTGTGCGAGGAGGGCGAATGGAGGAGAAGATACAACCGCGAACTGGATGTAGTCCAAAAGGCCAAAATACGTCGACTACATTGGCTCGGCCACATCGAGCGAATGGACAATAATGCTCCAGCTAAGAGGATCTTCGAATCCCAGCCGCCAGGTTCGAGACGACAAGGAAGACCGAACCTCCGTTTCAAAGACCAAGCCAGAGCGCTTGGTCTGGAAAACTGGAAGCAGCGTGCCCGGGATCGCAGAAGATGGAAGGCTACAGTGTCTCAGGCAGAGACTCTTCACGGGTCGGGAGCCCGTTAAGTAAGTAAGTGAACGCTGCATTTGATCAGAGTTCAAATACTGCATTTAGAATTCTTTTGAGAACAGAACACTGAAGAGATGACTTGTATTAGCACATCTTGCAGTGTACAAAACTAGAAAATTAGAAGGAACCCTTCTACTTAGAAGCACTATTAAGTTAGGTTAGTTTAGAGAAAAACAAGAGGCTTCCTGAAAGAGCGCGCGGTGCAGTTTTATTCGGCCCAAACACAAGCAATCGTGAGTGGTAGGCATCTCGAGCTAAATAATCAAACTTTTGTTTCCGAATGTACCTGCTTCCTCTATCTGTCAAAAATAGGGTGCCCATTTAATGGGTCGGCACATTTTCTCAAGCTAAATTGTGACAGCTCGTTGTGTACTTGTTGTTCTGTTGCGCAAAAGTATCCAAGGATGAGCTTTTTTAATTATTAGGACGAGAAGTGCCTTGAATAAGAAATAGTTGAAATAAAAGAGAATTCAATTTTTGAAGGAAGTTCTTTCAAAGAACAGCTGTTTTCTGTGACACCTATCCACGGCGTACTCTATGCCAAAATTAAGCTAGGACTTTAGCTGACGTTTGGCGAGAAAAGTTGGAGAGCAGATCAAATTTAGTTTAGCTCGGGCAGCGTACTCCGCTTACTACGAAGAAAACGAAGAAAAATTCAATTCAAACAGTCCTTCGGTGGTTTTAGCTCAGTTCGTCAGAGAGCTGTCAAGGTCAACGAAGCACGGTGCTGAAGCCACAGAAGGAGCTGCTAAAAATAGTAAGCATCTATTTTTAATGAAATTACATTAGTTTAACCAAAGTTATGTCATATAATTTATAGAGAATGAACTCGTCTTATAATTTTTCAAAATCAAGAGCGTTTTTAATAAATGCAGCTAGGGCTGCCGGCGTTACAACAAAACTGCCAAAGAAAAAGGCGAAATAAAATGAGTCTGTCTTTGCGCATCCTGTTTGTTTGCAAGAGATTTCAGACAGCTTTTGAAAGAGTAGCTGCCCTCTCGGCACAACATTTTGATTTTCCTTTCGAAGGTGTGAAATAGGTAACGCGGGAGAAAAATTAGAGTCAAAAATTAGAGACACGACTACGAGCTGGCTTGGTGACGTCAAGAGCGAGCGAATTGCTTATTTTTCGGGAGTAATCCTACAGACGGAAGTACCAAACTGAAAAAAATAATTAGTTTGGGCAAAAGGTTCGTGTATGATCCTTGTTTATTTTTTTTTTGTTATTTTTCGGACAAATGGAAAGTTGAGTCCCTCTCTGATTAAAGAGTATAAGTAAAAGGCGCCACAGGACTCGGTCCCAGGCAGTGAAACATTATACTTGACAAGATTATACAGCTTCCGACTCGAGGATCAACTTCAATCGTCTGCTTTGCTGGCTGCGCAAACGCGATGGAAGAACTTTTACGATATCCACTGGTTCAGAGTGAAGAAGACTATAGACTATTGTCAGAAACGTTGTAGTATGTCTACTCGGTTATCTAAGGACTGTGAGGCTTCACCACAAAGCTAATTTTTCGAACAGTAGAGTAAAGCCTGAACTACATCAAAACAAAAGTGAAGTCCGATTTTTATTCATCTTTTGTACTTTTCTTCTTTTTTGTTTCTGATGTAGTTCAGGCTTAAGTAACATACGAGTACTTATTGAACACATCCCGTTCAGCCGATCAGTAGAGCCAAAGTTTCACCTGTTTTTGGGAATTTTAATTTCAATTTCTCTGGCTTTTCAAACTTCCATCTAAGTTAAGACATTCCTCTTATAACTCCTTGATTATTTTGCGAAGAAAACGGCTCTTTAATTTAAAAGGAGTAAAGCAAAGCTGTTGTTCTTCGGAATGATTTTCCGCTACAATCGTCATAAGGAAGAACACAAAATGTTGTTGGTGGATTAACAATAGTTGACAACTTTGCCCTCATATTTAATTCAACTGCATTATCCGTCGGAATATGTGCTTGCAGTGCTTTTCTTTTTTTTATTACATTTGTCTTGTAAAATGGGAAAAAAAGTTAACCCCTGCTACGGAAAGAAGTTTATTTCAACTTTTCGAAAAGTAAACTCAAAGACCATGAAGCGGAAATGAAGAAGGAATCCACATAACTATGTAATATGTGTAAAAGTTTAAATAGGGAAAATATTACGTATACGACAGAGTAACAGCGAAACTGGTAGTTGATTGCATTTTAAATTGCAGAACATCTTGAAGACGACACAGCTGGGGTGCTTCATATGAACCTTGATCAGGCCGATTTCATTTTTCTGCCGAGCGATCGATTTGATCGGCAGCTCGATTTGGTTTTGATAGAGTGCAAAAAATTCAAACCAAACAATTCTATTATTGGCCGCAGTGTTTGGTTATCGATGTGAGAAAAACCTAGGGAAACGAAGTAGACTAGGTCAAACTCTTAGGTACCAAAGTGGAGGGGCTAAGCTGGGTTTACATCGGGGTTTCAACTTTGAAAAAAGACAAGAATTTTTATCCCATCCGTTTGTTTTTATGCAAATGGACGCAATGGTTTTGTGGGGGACTTAGCAAGACTACTGCAAGTTCTAGGTTTAGCCCCCAGAAGATCAAAAATTAAATCTCTTGAAGCTTTTTCCACTGCGCTACATCTGACAGACATCCGAGTGCATACTTGTCCAAAGAAAGCAGCTTCTAGATCCAGCAGGATTTGAAAGGAAACGTTTTTGAAGAAAGGACTGACTGACTCTTTAGGGTGATAAAGAAACAAAGGGTACGCTCTTGCATTCTTCCCAAAAGTTAAGACTCACAAAAAGTAGTTTGGCGCTAGTCGTACGAAGTTATCGAATCGCCGTCGTTCATAACAACTGATGAGGTTTATTTATGTCACAACTTCCGTCAATAAATGGCTTCAAGAGAACTGCTTCGCATACACATATAGAGACTTTTATGGGTTTAAAATCAGTCACTTCAAGGAAGTTCCCCTTGAGTTTAATTTATCAGAATAACTGGAAGCACCTCCCCCAAAAAGAAAGACTGATGTTGAATTTGATTGTGCACCCTCCCACCGACAACAATCTCAAGACTGCGTCGTGAACAACTTGAGGTTACGATTATTACTTAACCCAACATCCACTGAATAAGGAAGTGCCGACCCATTCACTGTCGAATGTTTTCGTGTTCGAGCATGTGAGTGCATCCACTCATTACATTCATGTCAAACTTGTCCAACCGCTTATCCTGTACTTAAGCTAAAACGTACATATTGTTAGGATTGTTTTCTCCGTCCCCACATGGATACAAACAACAACAACGACAGCATAAAAGCTCAATGAAGAATAATTGAAGAACTCTCCTCGCAACAAGGGTGAGCACTGAGCACTGCTACCGGTTGCTGTGTGTTTGTGTGTTTGCTCACCGACAACAGAATCTACAATCTCAGTCAGGAAAGAAAAGTAAGCCAAACGCAAGAGTGAAATACAATAAAAACCATTAAACCAGAAAATGTTCTCCCACAGACCAGTTGCTTGAATAGTCCTCCTAAGTGAATTCATTGCAAAGTATCACACATCCCATACGGGTTGTGCTGTCATTGTGGAACCATAGACACACATACGAGTAAACATCCTGCTCGCAATGATGTAAACCGATTATAAGAGTGCAAACATGTGAACGGATTTGGTCATTAATTACATAAAGTCACAGTCCCAGATAGAGGAAGGAACTACCTTCGGTTTGGGGATTGTGCGAGTTGGAATCTCAGCCACGGAAAGATTCCCATCTTCTGCTATCAACGTGACTAATCGGTTCGTGAAATATTCAACCCGGCGGCGCCGCCCAAATAAAAGGTGCCTCTAGTTCGGGACTAGAAGCCAACAACAACCTCGTTCCCGTTGAATACACAAAAATAATTGTTTACAACTACATCATAAATTACGTCAATAATTTACAACCCAGTCCTTTGCCTGCGATGATGTTTCATACCCGACTTCGATTCAATTTGCAGAAAAACCGTACATACCTTCGATTTGATTCCAGCTCGGAGACCAGACCAATCTAAGGCAAACTTTTGCCAAAGATAAGCTTATTTATGTTGTCCCATAATTCATGAGTGAACCTCCTCCTTAAAAGTCAGAGAATATAAATATTGAAAGTCCACCCGACCGTTGCAGTTGTACCGCTCTGCTTAAAAGTCGAACCTAAACCCACCGATGGGGCGGACCAAGATTTATATATCCTGGTAAACACATAAATTGGGTCACAACCGATGTCCCCCTAAGAGTTGTTTGTGCGAGCACATAATTAATGCCTTCCAGACCTATATTTTGATGCATTGCCATTCAAATTCGAATATTCTGCTGAATACACTCAGCCGTAATGAGGCGGCGAAATTCGGCAAAAGCCACGTTCCACTGCAAGCTATTCGGTCGTGTTTCGAAAGAAGTAGAACTCTTGGAGTTGAAGTTTCCCGCACCGGAAAAGTCTTACAAGGTCGGCCGTAGTTTTGTTACAATCGATGAGTTTAAGTCGTTAGGTCGCTGGAACTTACTCTTGGAAAAGTTTTGGGCAGAACTTTTAATGGATGAAGTGATTGGTGGTAAGTTGGGGAAAAGTTTCTGAAGAAAGGACGAATTTGGCTATTGATTTGGGAAGTGCGACTGACTCTTCTTGGAGTGCGGACTGTATTTGTGAAGAAGCAACAAAGGGTTGGTTCACTTTGGAGCGGGGCGCATGGAGTTTGGTTAGAAGGGGAGCGAAAGGCGGGGAAAGTGGACACGCATTCAGTCAATTCAAGGAGAGCTGGAATCATAACTGAAGACTTGTGAAAAAAAAAGTGGGAAACCAACGAAAAACTTTAACAAACCACGTTAGTGGACAGCCACTCGAACTGGATAAGTAGAGTTTGTGTTAAGGAAGACAATTTCGAGGTCAGTGTTGCTTATAAAGTGGGAGATTGACAGCATCGACACTCCCGAACTGTTTGAAGACTCACACACGATTTACTGCAAAGTGGAAGACGTGCATGGCTTAACGGCGAGTGCTCGGAAAGAGACTGCTTGTATAAGGTCGAAATATGGCGATTTGGGTGACTGAACAATGGGGCTACGTTAAAAAGCTAAGGTTAGTATCCGTTGAAGACCAAAATCGACAGTACCTTATACGGCAATGCCACTGATAAATGCCTAAATTGACAGTCTTGAGCAAACCAATTAGAAAAACTCGCAGTGGACTTCCACAAGTTTCTTTGCAGAGGCGACTGCAATTTAACAAGAGCGGTCTAAAGAGAATTAAAGACTGCTCTAGAGTTTTTGTGGACTGAAATTGAAGACATGGATTGATTGATCTTAGGTCTTAGCAGAATGGCGCAGCATGTCAAACGTCCCAGCAAACAATCGGTCTTTTACGCGCTATAATCTGTATTTGTGCTACCATTTTCTTTGGCGATGTCAATTGACCGCCTTGGAGCTGGAATTTGACGGGGTTGGCCTCTTTTTTGTAGAATGTCCTTCAATATGAATGTTATAGAGACAATCCAGAAATAATTCAAGACCATCGTTTGAGCAATTCGAAAGATAGAGCCAGCAATAGTCAATAAGGTCTTTGGAACTTGGGTTGATGGAATATGTTACTTCAAAGATAGCTGGGGCAGCCATTTGCGAATTTTTTATAAAGCCAATCTGACACTTCAATTGTAGAAGCAGAATCTCCAAAATTCGGAATATAAGACAGAGATGTCAAACAGAAACTGCGGTTCTTACTTACTTAGATGGCGCTACAGTCCGGGGTGGACCTGGGCCTCAACCAATACGCCTCTCCAGTTAGCGCGATATTTGGTTAACTGCCTCCAGTTGCGCACTCCAAGTTGGTTGAGGTCCCCTTCCACTTGCGTGCGCCACCTAAGGCGAAGTCTTCCTTTACTGCGTTGTCCCTCCGGGTTGGAATCGAAGACTCTTCTGACCGGAGCGTTGGAGTCCATTCGCTCTACATGTCCCAGCCATCTTAGACGACTGATACGTACTTTTCTGACTAGGTCGATGTCGCTGTACAGCTCGTAGAGTTCGCTGTTAAATCTCCTCCTCCAGAGCCCGTCAACGCAAACGGGACCGAAAGTCACACGAAGAATTTTGCGTTCGAAACGACCGAGGAGCTCTTCATCCGACTTTGATAGGGTCCATGCTTCTGCACCATAAAGCAGGACTGGGATGATGAAGGTCTTATATAGAGTCTCCTTAGCATTTCTCGACAAGGCCTTACTAATCAATTGCCGTTTTAGACCAAAGTAACAGCGGTTGGCAAGTGTGATTCTTCGCTTGATTTCTGAGGTGATGTCATTTTCAGAGTTAATAGCGGAGCCGAGGTAGACAAAGTCCCGAACTACCTCAAAGTTTACAGCTGTCTATCGTGACGTTCTGTCCGATTCGTCGATGTTGTGTGTCCCTTCTTGTTGGCAACATATATTTTGTTTTGCCCTCATTCACCACTAAACCTATTTTTGCCGCTTCTGTGGTGATACTTGCAAACGCACCAGTGACAGCTTGCTGTGTTCTGCCAATGATGTCGATGTCGTCGGCGTAAGCAAGTAGTCGCACAGACTTCTGGAAAATTGTGCCTCTGGTGTTGGCTTGTGAGTTTTGCACAATCTTGTCAAGAATTATATTGAAAAAGTCACATGACAGCGCGTCACCTTGTCTAAATCCTTTTTTGACACCAAAGGTCTCGGTGAGATTGTTTCCGACCTTTATGGAGCAGCGAGCGTTCTCCATCGTCATTCTGCATAATCTGACAAGTTTGGCAGGGCTGTCTAAACTAGACATGGCTCGGTATAGCTCGTCTCTATAAATGCTGTCGTATGCGGCCTTAAAATCGATAAACAGGTGGTGGGTATCGACTTGGACCTCTTGGGTTTTCTCCTGGATCTGCCGTTGGTCGGTTGTGGACTTACCAGGTCTAAAACCGCACTGATAGGGTCCAATCAGTTCGTTTACATATGGTTTTAGACGATCACACAGTACGGCAGAAAGGATCTTATACGCGATGTTAAGGAGACTGATGCCTCTATAGTTGGCGCAGTTTAGAGGGTCTCCTTTCTTGTGGATCGGGCAAACAATGCTGAGGTTCCATTCAACAGGCATACTTTCCTCTAACTAAATCTTGGAGATGAGTCGGTGTATGCACTCTACCAAATCATCTTCCGCTGCCTTGAAAAGCTCGGCAGGTAAGCCGTCTGGTCCGGCAGCCTTGTTGGGCTTCAGCTTGGATATTGCTATCCTCTCTTCATTTTGGTCAGGTGGAGGGAAGTATTGGCTTACATCGCCCAGGTCGAATGGTTCCTTTTGCCTGACAGCGGAATTTATGTGCGGTTCGACATCTCTTTAAAATGGGGCAGAGCGAAGTCGGGACTCTAAATCGGTAAAAAGTGTAATTATTCTAATATTTTATCGGACTCTCAACATCGCTTAGGATATTAAAAAAAATTTAAATCAAGACCGACATGCTGTGGCAGCCATTTCTGAGCTTTTAGAGCAATAAAAAAAGAGCAAAATTCAAAAATACAAAAAGTCACAATTTTCGTTTAGGAGTTTTTTCAAATGGATATTTCTGAACACACCCCCCACGAAGTGCTTCAAATCCGGAACAGTTTTCACTGCACAAGACTACAATTTAAAGTAACCAACACTAACCACTACAACGACAGTAAAACATCAGACCGTAGTCAACCGCAAACCTTCACGAAACCGCCCTTGGTCCAAGATTTAAGGCTAATTAAACGCTTTGCTCCAGTTAACTGGCAACAAAAATAATTTCCACCGCGATATGCAAGTTATTTTCCCGCACATGACCTCAGTGCGAATTTCATTCTGGCCATTAGAAAAGTCAAAGTCGCCGATTGGCATGTCAAATCCAATTACACGACATCCGAAGGCCTCAGCCTACATTGCGTTTCAAACTGAAGTCCACCCACCGCTGTCGGAATACAATCCCCAACTAAATATAATAAATTGCATCTCTCCTTGTGTCCACCTGTTTTAGGTGATAATTTTAATGGAAGTTTCACACCTCATAACCACCAAAAACAAAAAAGAAATGGAACCTCCATGTTAGCGGAACACTCTTCCTAATTTCGAAACTATCGCCAAAGTGCACTATCGAAGATGGCAATTAATATCCTTCTACCTGACACGAGCAAACAACCGATTTTTGTCCTTTTTTCTTTGACTTTGGCTCGATACTGTCTTTTTTTTTTCGTTCTCTCCATCTAACTTCCGTGTAATTTATAACTGGCCTTTAGAGGAAGTCTATCGCTATCCACCGCCAGGCTACATCGTTCCGAACGAAGACGACGAGACGATACCAATTCATTTAGCAAAATTTCCAAAAAAAATAAAAAAAGGAAGAAACGGAGCAAAACTACCGCGAAGCACAAAGTGCCAGCGCAACGAAAGGTATTAAAGCAGACCCAGTGTTTTAGTGCTGGTCCGGTGTGGGTTCGTTGCATTTTTTTCTCGTTCTTCGATTTTGTGAGCGGGTTGCAGAGTCTGGTAGCTCGCCCGCGAACCAAGGGGAGGGGTTCTCTGTGTGCGGTACATAATTCCATTAGTGTCAAGCCGCTTCTGTGTACATACACATGGTCTGGTTGTGCTTGGCTCTGTAAGTGCTTTACAGTGTGCAGAGATAGAAAATCGGGCTTGCCCATACCCCGACTGGGCACGATAGTGAAACGTCTAGTAGGTGGTTGTAGGAGAAGCTGTGTAGCTTCCGCAATCTGATATTTTGCAAAGTTAAATCGACTTAATTCGCTGATGACATATTTTTCTTTTTTAACAGTGTAAGTGGAGCCCAATAAGCGAGAGAGAGAGAGAGAGAGAGAGTGATGAATGCCATCACAAAATTGGTATCACCGCAAATGTTGGACGAAATTAAAGTTTCTAACTGTACAAAGGGAGATGGAAGAGAGGGAAATGCGGGCTCTGCTTTATTTTCATCGTGATTTTGTACTAAATGTGTCATTTGTATCCGATGAAAGGGAGTGTTCTTCGGTAGGGTTTATAAGCCAATTGAGTTGGAGAAGCATTGGACCTGACAGTGATTCTCGGCTTGAGGCTGTGAATGTTTTTAGTGTCGGTGATTGGTAGAATTAATAAGATAAAAGTAAGGGAAATGCAAATGAAGATGTACGCATATTTAATTGGCCAACTTCCAGCGAAAAGTCAGTCGTTCTCATCTACTTTGAAATATGGCGGTTTTTAGCGCAATTTTAGCAAAAGAGAGTGAATTCGAAGAGTAATATGAAGAAGAGATGTCCCTAACAATGAGTTATGAGAGAGAAATATATTTAAGACAAATCTTCTATTTTTAAGTGAAAGTGGGTTAGCGAGAGAGTCACCTTCCTTGTCTGTTTAGAAGCACGGCCGCTTTGTATTGTGTTTTTACTCAGAAGACTCTTATTTCTGAGAGAAGTTTGAAGAAATGAGGTCCCTTAAGATGACTAGTAAGATTGAAATATATTTAAGACAAAGCTTCCATTTTTAAGATTTTTGGGAAAGTTGGTTAGCGAGAGAGTCACCTTTCTTGTCTGTTTTGAAGCACGGCCGCTTTGTATTGTGTTTTTACTCAGAAGACTCTTATTTCTGAGAGAAGTTTGAAGAAATGAGGTCCCTTAAGATGACTAGTAAGATTGAAATATATTTAAGACAAAGCTTATATTTTTAAGATTTTTGGGAAAGTGGGTTAGCGGGAGAGTCACCTTTCTTGTCTGTTTAGAAGCACGGCCGCTTTGTTATGGGTTTTGCAAAGAAAACTCTTATTTCTGAGAGAAGTTTGAAGAAAAGAGCTCCCTTAAGATGACTAGTAAGATTGAAATATATTTAAGACAAAGCTTATATTTTTAAGATTTTTGGGAAAGCGGGTTAGCGGGAGAGTCACCTTCCTTGTCTGTTTTGAAGCACGACCGCTTTGTATTATCTTTTTACCCAGAAGACTCTTATTTCTGAGAGAAGTTTGCAGAAAAGAGGTCCCTTAAGATGACTAGTAAGATTGAAATATATTTAAGACAAAGCTTCTATTTTTAAGATTTTTGGGAAAGTTGGTTAGCGAGAGAGTCACCTTTCTTGTCTGTTTTGAAGCACGGCCGCTTTGTATTGTGTTTTTACTCAGAAGACTCTTATTTCTGAGAGAAGTTTGAAGAAATGAGGTCCCTTAAGATGACTAGTAAGATTGAAATATATTTAAGACAAAGCTTATATTTTTAAGATTTTTGGGAAAGTGGGTTAGCGGGAGAGTCACCTTTCTTGTCTGTTTAGAAGCACGGCCGCTTTGTTATGGGTTTTGCAAAGAAAACTCTTATTTCTGAGAGAAGTTTGAAGAAAAGAGCTCCCTTAAGATGACTAGTAAGATTGAAATATATTTAAGACAAAGCTTATATTTTTAAGATTTTTGGGAAAGCGGGTTAGCGGGAGAGTCACCTTCCTTGTCTGTTTTGAAGCACGACCGCTTTGTATTATCTTTTTACCCAGAAGACTCTTATTTCTGAGAGAAGTTTGCAGAAAAGAGGTCCCTTAAGATGACTAGTACAATAGAAACAAATTTAAGACAAGGTTTAAATTTTTAAAGATTTTTGGAAAATTGGATCTGCTGTAAGTGTGTTCGCCTAAATATTCTTAACCTATATCGAAGCAAGGCCTCGTTTTTAGTTAAGAGACGGAAAGATCTAGGAAAGTTTAAACTAAATAAATCTACAAAGCTACGAAGAGCTACCCATTTTTATTTGCCTCATCATATTTCGGTCTTCAAAGAATTCTATGATATATTTCTTGTCCAACAATCCGCACTTGTGTACTCCTTCCAGCAACTCAATTGTGAAAGCCTAAAAACGAAAGCCGTAATCCTTATCCAAATCAAGGACGATACAAACGAATTATGTCCTCCATATGTGTGTCCACTCGACACACAAAGACACTCCATACACACGGCCTTCAGCACGCAATTTGCTGACTAATCGAAAGCAATTAATGCAGAGCTCCAAGGATTGATGCACTATCCTGTCGATAGAAAAGAAACTCTCGAGAGCAATTCGGCCTTTGTTCGCTTCAAGTGCAATCTGAGTTCGAGAGCATGACAATTGCCGATAAACATCGTGCACGATGCGAGCCAAAGGAAAACAATTGTGTCGACACAGAAACAGTGCTGGGCATTTTATCAATTGTTTTTTTCCTTGTTTTATCTGCACAAAGGACTTGAAGGACGAAATATGCTCACCAGATTGACATACTCCTTCTGACGAAGGTCAGTAACAAAACACGCCTGAAAATTGAATTTTGTCTTGCGAATAAATCCGCACAGACAGTGCAAGCACACACAAAGGAGATGTATTCGCAAAACCATAAATCTATCCTACACACATACCTACAGAGGTGAGCATGCCAGTATGGAAAACTTTCAACATGTTTGTATTTGTCTTTGTCATACGGCAGTATATCATTTTCTTTGGCGAATCTCTTTGGATTGTGATTTTTATTTTGATGAAATTTTAACAGCCGACGTTATGCAGTCGTCTCGGGGTAAATCTGTTGCCATTCATCATCTGGAGAACGGGTTTACAGTGCGCGGATTGAAGGAGCACGCCGTCGAGTCCTTTTGCTGTGCTGTAATGCTTTTCCTAGCTACAAAGTGGAAATGAAGTTAATAATCACAAGTGTAATGTTGGAGTTTCCTTTGATGTGTTTTGCCCAGGTCCTT
Organism: Cheilosia impressa; assembly: GCA_948293265.1. Classification (NCBI taxonomy): domain Eukaryota; kingdom Metazoa; phylum Arthropoda; class Insecta; order Diptera; family Syrphidae; genus Cheilosia; species Cheilosia impressa. Next base: position 50,558,223 of record OX411884.1, on the reverse strand, counting down.
GCACAAACATATAAAACAAACGCGAAGGAGTGCAAAAGGATGATGTATGGTTTGGGAGCCTTTCAGTTATTATAGAGACAAATTAAATGACATAAATGCGAAGCAGGGACGCAGAGGGCTCGAAGTGATTTATTAGTGCCTTTTGATGGGGTACTGCAAGGAAATGGAATTTTTTAGGTGAATTCCGGGGACGACAGGTCGTGTAGGAGACGGTTTATTATATTTCAGATTTTGTGAGGTTTTAAATTAAAAACCATCAGAATGTGATCTTGCAGGGATAAGGATGTTTTATTCAGCGCATAAATCTACTTGTCAGTTACATAGTAAAAAGAATCCAGGTCCTTGCAACGCGAATTTATGAGTGGAGCTCAATAGGTAGTGTCCAGGACAACTGAGTTTGAAATCAGAAAACCAACTGCGAAAAGAAATAAAAATTTCCTCAAACAGATGAACAAATCGCACAACACATTTGGTTTATCTGACTTGAAGGTGTCAAACAGTCGTATACCGGTGCAGCGAACTGTGGCCATGGTTGCCAGAATTTAGTTTGATTTAAGCGCCCAAACTTAAAAAAAAAATTAGCTCAAAATGGTTGCCCAGAAAGATGCTAAAGAATCGTTAAAAAATTTCCCAATTAAGTACTTTTTTTTGGGATTTTTCTTATTACCTTCTGCAACTGGCCTTTGTGGCTTCTGTCAAATCAAAAGGCCTGTAAAATAAATTAAGTGCCTTTAATTTGAATGGGGACGTTCAGGTATCTAGTTTAGTAAGTCTGACAGCTCACTGACTAGATGTATATCGGTTTTGATTGGGGGAAAACGGTCAAATGAGCAGCTGTTTCGGTTGACGTTTATGGAGGGGCAGCCGACGAATCTAGTCAAGAAATTCGTGACTGAGTACTAAGTTGACAGTTCTCATATGACGTTCCCGACGAATCCAGTTTTTGCGTTCAGGTTACATCCCATCCAGACCAATCTAGTCGACTTAAGATAACTAGATTCTTGAATGCGACCAATGACTGTACGATGTCACTTGACTGCAAGAGTGCTGCCAAGTTTTAAAAGTGCAGGTTTGTTAAAAAATATTTTTTTTTCTAGTAGTCTTGGGAAGAAATAAAACAAACAACCCCAAAATTATGTTGGGTGCTCATTGAAGAAATTTCTATCGTTTTTTAAGAAAAAAGATAGTCCAAGACACGACAAGGCGCCCAACCTGGCAACACTGATTGTGACAGTCAAGTCAAGTCGGAAACTAATCGGCTAACTAGTGAACACCTTTGATATTAAACAGTCAACCGATAGTGCTCAGCATATTGATGCCTATCATTAAGCATGAATGGGTAACATCAAACGCCATTAATGAACACGAGAAGTCGGCAGTGGATGTGTTCAACGACGCAGTTGACAGCTAGTCGTGTTGAAATCGAACCACTGTGAAGCTCAAATCAACCAAAGCGGAATTGATCCCAAAAAGCATCCTGAATGGGACACTAACCGATACACAGCAGATAGTTATTACGGCAGTTGTGAGCGAAAAGAAAACTAGATGAGGTAGCATTTTCAAACCGAAGCAAAACGTACCCAAACGCGTTACTCCTTATTGAAGGATTTCCTTAGGAAATATGCAGAGGGACACGGTTTGAAAAATCTGTACCTAACAATTAGTCAAGGAAAGAGTATACCAATCCTTTCAAAGACTGACCACAATCAAGATACAAAAAGTTCATTCCGCCGGCTTTAACTTTCCTCTTCCGTGGCTTATTAAATGCAACCCTCCACCTCCGTCTCTGTAGGGCGCTGCAATCTTTCCTATGCAAGTGACATTCTCCTTTCCAATAACCCCATGTCAGGTAAACATATAAATACAGTTACAAGACTTGAATCACCGCACCATAGACCCAATGAAAGGCGCTTACAAATCGTGTTAACTTTTCGTTTTACCTTTTTGCAATTGCAATTCGACTATAACTAACCTACCCCAACCTATCCCGCATGGATGTGTGTTCGTTTTCTCTCTTTGCCAACATTATCATCGGCTTTTTTCTTTTAAAGTAATTACCATGAGTTTAAATGGGACACGGTGACGATGGCGACACGGTTGAAAATCGTTACGTATTTTCCACAATTTTTCTCCTATTCATTTCAGTTCCGATGTCATCGCGTTAACGTTGCACCAGAGCGATACGTACGTGCCTTCGTGTTTTCCGTCCTCTATTAGAGATTCTACTGCGAGAAGTCGATTTGTGTGTGTGTGTGTGTTTTTTTTTTTATCTGAACTCGTCTTATTCAAGAAAAAAACCTCACCTATCCACATCAGACAAGGATTAATAAGGATACCCCACGATAGAAAATTGTGTGCGCAATTGATTTTAATTTCGAACCCAATTCGCATGGTGCCTTGCGTTCTTAAAGACTGTACCTCGAGTGAATTTAAAAAGGAATATCCCAAGCACTCTCCCAAATGGATATGAATATCAAGGTTCCACTGTTTGAATAATTATAAGTCCACACGCTGTTACAGCGCATCTCACGCGACCTAGTTCTTAAAAAAAAAAACACACGAATTATAGAAATTCCTTCGTTAAATTGGTTTGTTCTAGTTATGTTTCTTATCTGTGTATAAGGCCGCGTATGGCTTCAATGGCTTCTATGCTCGTACTCGTACGCGTACCATGTGAAAGTAAAAGTGCTCGACGAGAATTTGCTTGCTGAAAGTGCATTGAGGGATCTAAGTGTTCATATCGGTGGTGCGGCGCGAGGTTGTGGTGGTGGCTATAAAGCTTTTCAATGCTAATTTCAAGGATATATCGAATGTAATCTCTTCCACCCTCTAACCAGCTTATACGAATTAAAGTTTACACTTATCAAGATGAAAGAGGGGATTTTGTCAGTACCAAAGAGGATAGTGGTGTTGGTGACTGCACACGTGTGCAGATGGCGTTAAATTGTTCAAGAGGATGTGCATCTTTCAAGTGGGTGTTGTTTGCTGATAGAGGGTGGCGTGCGAGACTCGTTTAAAAATACAGGGTGTAGGGGGTGAAATTATAGGCATTCGGGTGGATGAAAGTGGGATATGATTGGAGTGTTTTTTTCCCAACTATTTGATGAAGCGATGAGATTGGTTGAACGTGTGCATAAAAAGGTTCATTTGAGTTATCTTATAGGAATCTAAAATCAAAGTTATCGGTGACAGGCTGGAAATATTTTTTTACACAACACCGCCTGTCAGAGAGTTTTTCGAGTGTGTAGAAAAATTCACAGTTCTGCTGAATGAAACTCAGTAAATCGTAAATCAACTTTACCTGGACTAGACTTCCATGAACTTAAAAAAATAAATTGTTCGTTAACGTCACTTTCACTCCATTTTCCATAAAGCCCAGTAGGAATGTCAATTGAATCAGTTGATAAATTTTTGACTAGATTTGACTGGACTAGACTTTCCCCGAACGCAAAAGAACATTTTCTTTGTAAACGTCACTTTCACTTCATCAGTAGGAATGACAACTGGCTGTTCCCGTTGAATAATTTCTGACAATATTTGTCGACTACACCTTTAGAAACGTCAACTGAAAATTACTGTTAACGTGATCAATATTAGATAATAAACAAGTAAAAGTGTTATCATCGGCCTGGCCGATATTTTGATACCCTCCACTGCATACAAGTCATGCAAAATACCAGAACTACTTGACCGACATAGCCCATTTGTAATACCAACCTAACGACGATAAAAGAAGTCCTTTCACAAAACTTCATTCACCTAGGTTAATTCTTTTGGACGATATCGTGTTTTCAACGGAAAGAGGGACACATGGGTCTAATATTGGTTTTGTATGGGAGGTACCAGAACTACTTGACCGACATAGCCCATTTTGAATACCAACCTGACGCCGATAAAAAGAAGGCCTTTCACCAAATTTCATTCACCTACGTCAATTACTTTGGGCATTATCGTGCTTTCAACAGACAGAGAGGAACATGGGTCCAATATTGGTTTTGCATGGGAGGTACCAGAACTACTTGACCGACATAGCCCATTTTCAATACCAACCTGACGCCGATAAAAAGAAGTCCTTTCACCAAATTTCATTCACCTACGTCAATTACTTTGGGCGCTATCGTGCTTTCAACAGACAGACAGACAGACAGACAGACAGACAGACTGACAGACAGACAGACAGACAGACAGACAGACAGACAGACAGACAGACGGACATGGCTAAATCGATTCAGAATGTGATGCTGATTCAGAATATATATACTTTATGAGGTCTCCGGTGACTCCTTCTTGGCGTTACAAATGTATTGGCAAAGTGAATATACCTTCCTCTGGAGGGTATAAAAATAGACAACTGCCAGTAGCCAACTTCACTCAGTTACAAAACAACATTAGTTTACAGCGGATAAGTGAAGAAACACATGCCGATGCTTCTTTAAAATTTCCATTCTAGGGCAAACACAAAATCCAGCGAGATATTTCACGGGCAGTCCATTTTTCTTATTTTTATAATTGATTCGCTGAAGCGCTAAACTTTGATAAAAAATTGAACGGTGTAGAACACTGTCGGTCAATATTGGAAATGGAATCGCCTAAGCATGACGTGATTAAAAGAAAACTAAACGTCTCTGATCGAATATCTGACAGTTTGTTGCTCAAAATATATATTCTAGTAATCAAAAGTAGCAACGCATTTATGGACAAGGTAGCAGTGGTTTTAAAACTGTTGAGAATATGTGAACACACCCGATGGGAAACGATTGTTGGTTTAAGCCTAGTATGCAGCTCGCGCTTAAATTAAGCCCCCTTACAGAAAATGTTTCCAAAGATAAAATTAAGCAAAGCGGTTAAGCCAAGTAGTACCCAGTTCAAGCTAAATTTGTTAGCCACTGTACGAAAAATCTCTACAGAATTTAAGTAAGCGTATTAATGCAAAATACTTTTTTCCACAGCTAAATTTTGACAGATCAGAGAAAATATCGGTATTCGCAACAAAATGTCCAACGAAAGCAAGTCAATCAGTTTTAAAAACTCAGTTTTCCTCTTTGCCGGAACTTACACTGTCAAAATTAAGCGAACATTAAGCGAAGTGTTGGAGAGAAACATTTGAGAGGCGCTTAAGTTTAGCTTTGCTGGAACAGAATACTAGGCTTTAAGGTGAACGTAATACTAAGCAGAGCAAAGTTGGATTTTGAGCAGGCAATTACAACAACTACGCTCTACTTGACACTTCGAGACTCACAGTAGTTGTTGCAATCGCGTACTCCAAATAAAACTGTACTTTGCTTTGCTGAGATCGAAGCTCAAAAAACACGCCTATTGACAGATCAAAGGTATCCATTCAAGAACTTGACTGTTTCTAGTTTCCGCCATGATAAACAAAAAAAAAAGAAAGAAGTGTTTTGATATGTAAGGTTGCTGACAGTTTTTGAATCAATAAATGTCATCATTGTGACGTTAGCAATGTGGCTGCTTATTTTTTACATAAATATTGTGACGTTTCTATTTAAAGTAAGACAAAGCACCTATTAGAGAGTTTTCATGATTTAAAATGTCGTTCATCACTTTTACAATTTTGTCTTCGCCACCACTGTTTATCATAGACAATTGTTCAACTTCGTCGTGTGCGTGTCATTTAGATCTTTCGTCGCCCCACAACTGATTGGTTTGAGATATTTGCGAAAATTCATACCAAATAGAGGACAATTAGGATTGCTAGTAACCATTTAAAATAAATGCCCAGTAAAACTGAGCAACCTATCGAAAAGATTTAATGGTGTAACTAACAACAACAAGTGTTTATCGGTAGAAGTATTTTCGCCCTTTTCACGAGAAAGTACCAAACTTTCAACAATGGACCTGGGTGGCGTTTGCGTTGATTTATTTCATCTTGATAAGCGACTTATCTTTCGAAAAGGATTTTGGGATATTTTTGGTATTTAGACAACAGCTTGGAATAACAGATGAGTGGTGGGAATGATTTGAGTTGAAAAGAGTTAAACTAATGTAATAGATTGAATGGGGAATCATTTGGGGGAAAAATAAAACATTTTTCCATTTCTGGGTATTTCTAGGTGGTAGTCATGAGAGAGAGAGACCATCTGTCAGAGTGAAATTGACACTTTTACAAAATGCGCCACCTAGTACCTATTACTATTTTCAATTCTAGAAAGTGTAACGAATGAGAGAACAAACATAAAAGAGACCTACAAAAAAATCCAACAATAATGAAAGTTAAACAAACGTGGAGATAATGTACCGTGTTACTGGAGTGGCCTTCATTGATTGACTTGTAAAAAACTGTAATTACAATCCACAAGTGACCTCATATAATATAAAAGCGAAAATCACACAAAAGCTCATATAAATACGTTTTGAAGAATGCTTAGTATAAGAACGTAGAATTCATAAAAATAATAACAAATATCGATTAATTTAGACGGTAAGTTTTTGATTAAATGGAGTTTTATAAATAAATTCATTACATACAATCGATTAAAAACGTGTAAACAACAAATGTGTAAATGACTTTTGAACGCGCCCATGTGAAAACCACTAAAGCTTTCGATCGTCTATACAATTATGAGAGTTATGTTTGGTTTTTCAAACCAAGTGCTTTGAAAGCCACGATGGGTTAGTCTTTAAAGCGGAGTTTCCATTCTAGTTACCATTAAAAGATGGCGGACTAAAATGAGTACCTTCCTTACGCTTTCACATTTTAAGAAATGATGGCATCGTCCATTTGACGATTATTTGATTTTATTTTCGATCATCTTTCTCTCTCTTCTCACGGGAAAAATGTGTGGGACTTTCGACACTGTCGGAAAAATCTCGGTGGTCAATGTCTTAAAAGCCAAGAACGAAACTACTCGTTACTCGCTACTTTGCAGATTCTCTCTTTTGCTGTCATTTTTGATAATAATGTGGAAAAACTTTGAGCGATTTCAAAGGTTGTGTTCAATAAAAACCAAATACTCGAATGGGACTTCCAAGGTGCAACTTCTATGACTTCTAACCTTTCCTTACGAAATCCAGGCAATCAAGTCTTCAAATACATATTTTTTAACTGCAACCCAATGAAGTTCCTTCCCGAACCTTCATTCGAATGCAAAAGCAAAAGACTAAGCATAATCGCAGATCTTCTTTCAAGCCATTAACAGCTTCAAACCGACAGCTAATTCCGACAAAGACCGGCACCACACACAAATCTAAATTTCAAATAAACCACCGCCAGGATATCGCAGCATGCGAGTTCATTGAAGTGACGTGTGTGCATATTTCTACGCGAAACATCATCATCATCAAGTCCGCATACATAATGCAAGAGCCTAAAGTGAAATATCGTTTAGCATATTTCATACTCAAAGTGATACTCCCTTTTATACCTACTCGTATATATGGCTTTTTGTCAGAGAATCCTTTTTCTATTCCCATCCACAGCTAACGATAGACATAACTAGCCATGGATTTTAACATTTCCGCTACCACGAGCTTCACCTACAGCATCCCTGGCATGGATATAGGGCCGGGACCGTTTCTCTTCACCTATGTTAGTGATTTTTTATCGTTTATCACGCCGGAAGATTTACCACTCGGTGAGTACGTACACACATCTATGCGTGGAGTGTCCTTTTGGTCATTCCAACCATTTATTTAGTTTTATCTTCAAAGGACATTCTAACCTTTGAGCCGTTGGGTGTGTGCGTTTTTTTTTCTGAACGTCACTTGTTTTTTTTTTTTGTTCACAGAATTAGTCAGAGATGCTCTCTACTCGAATCTCACCCTAATTGAGTTTACGACCAACGTAAGTAGTGTGACTGCGACATTGAGTGGTTGAATTAAACTTTGTCACTTACTTTGCAGGCGATAAAAATCGAGTCCGGATTTATAGCACTTATGAGCATATTTGCGGTGATTTCGTTTATACCTTTTGGAGCGACTGTCGCCTGGTGTTGTGGGCGAAACGCCTCTGCCGAGGAACTCAGCAATCGTGTGGATCCACTGATGGCACTGGATGAGTCGACGGAGAACTCACTGATTTGCAGGCGGAGGGCTTCCATAATGACAATGCTGATATTTTTTATTATTTTAACGTAAGTGCGAGTTGGTGTGGGTGTGTGATTTATGTGAGAACGACCCATCTGTGAGACTGTGTGGATGTGGTGAAAGTGTCGCTTGAAGTAGGTACGCAACTCATTAGTGAAGAAATAGGTGCAAAGATATGAGTTAAGGTCCATTAATCGACCTTCCAAAAGGATCCACAACTAATATAATAACAAAGGTGGTTCCAATGCAAAGTAAGTAGCCATAGGCAAACTCCGTTGAAAGGGACTGAAAGCGGCGGAACGACTATCAAAGTTTCAATTGGTCTAACGACCGATAAAAACGTGATTCCCAGGAATGGAAAGCGGTCCAAGTAAGAGTGCGGCGAAAGGCCTTACAACTAAGCGTGGGTTTTGGTTTTGGCACATCGACGAACGTGTGTCCACCAAAAGTGGTCCATACCCAACGAAAAGTGTTGTTTTGAAAGTCCGTGAGACTCAGCGTTGGGGGTTCTACAACAATGAATGTTGTTCCAAAAAGTGGAAAGCGGACCAACGACTATAGCGTGCGTTCTGTGTATGGCCCAACAATTAAAGTTCGAAAAAACCCGTCTAAAACGAGTCCAAAAAATACGTCATATATCTAGTTCAAAAATGTTTACTAGCCAAAAAAGATTCAAAGATGTGCTCAAAAATGAGACCGAACATACGCTCAAAAAACGGGTTCACAAACTCGTAATAAAAGGTTTGAAAGAGGGTCAAAAATTCGCCCAAAAATGCACCCGAAAATAAGTTAAAAAAGGTTGAAAAAGCCTATTCGAAAAAAGTCCGAATTCTGGTCTTTTTTTTTTTTTGGTTGAAAAATGAGTCCGAACATACGCTCAAAAAGGGGTACAAAAACCTGTAAAAAAAGGATTGAAAGAGGGTCAAAAATTCGCCCAAAAATTCACCCGAAAATTAGGTAAAAAGGGTCGAAAAGCCCATTGAAAAAAAGTCCGAATTCTGGTCTTTTTTTGGTTAAAAAATGAGTCGAGAGACCGTTCAAAAACTCATCACAAAATGAGTCAAAAAAGAGATAAAAATTAGTCCAAAATGCGTCAAAAAATGTGTCCGAATTCTCGTCCAAAAAATCGTCATAAATATGCCCAAAAATGAGTCCAAAAACGGGCCTAAAAACTCTTTAAAAAAGTCCGAAAATCCAGTTGAAAAACGCATCTGAAATCGAATCTTTTTTGGCTGAAGAAAAAAGCAGAAAGTTGTCAAAAAACTCTTCAAAAATGAGTCAAAAAGTGCGTCCAAAACTCGTCCAAAAATCCACAAATGTCCTTGCTAACAACGCCCATAATAGAACGACTTGCAGGACTCTGTCAATTTCAATAAATCACCTGAATAGCATCCTTTCACCACATCAACTCGGTCGTTGATTTAATTACTTCCCACTCAATTTACTCCTGTGTGTAGGATGTTGGCCCATTAAACGTTGTTGCCCCCAAAAACGTAATCCGTCGGCCTTCTCCTTTCAGATTAAGTGATTTTTGCATTTTCTACGCCAATAGTCGATTAGCCACAACAGTCGAGATGACACCCGAAATGGTGAAATCTACCGTACATGACATGGAGATCTTCCTGAAGGATACCCACTTGCAAATTAAACACAAACTGGATAATGGCCTGCACATAGGTATCGAAAAGGTTATTAAGGACTTGGAAGGTTCGGCTTTTATGGCACATTCTCTACATATCTTTTGTACTATCCCCCCATCCCTTACTCTCATCCCATTGTGTTGCTGATTTAGATGTCGATGTCCTGCTGGGGGAGCCCATTCGCATGGAAGTATCTGCCAGCACTGGCATCGAACTGGCTTACGACTCTTTACATGGAATAAGCATTGGTGAGTTGCGATTCGTATTCGTGCTGGTGTGATGCTGATGCGATGTCTTCTTTCAGCCAATACCGAGCTCATAAATCGTGTCCTTCTGCTGCAAGAGACTGTCGGTCGTGCGTTGAAAATCGCCCAAGAAGCCTCCGCCCGAATGGAGGAACTCCAGATACAGCTGTCCGTGCTGCAGCGACAGTGCACGTTTCGCGACCGCCCCCTCTGCGATACACTCAGGATACGAAGCTTCGAGGAGAACGGAATTATTGATGCACTCAAAACGGTAACTCATTAGTAATCGTACTCCCAAAACATCAATTACTGTACTCGCCTCTGTCACTCTGTCACTCTGTCACATACACCACACCATACAACCCGAATTACAAATTCAATTTGTCTCTATGTCGATGGTTTGGTTTCTGTTCATTTCACGCGGGCTGTCATCATCATCATCGTCTCTCGATGTAGCTGCAAGAGGACCAGACCATTTTTCGGATGCGCTACTTAGGTGAACTGGAGTTCGGTTCGACGGTGAAGAATCTATCATCGGAAGTGGCGGTATCAAGGTCGATATTTTCAAATTTCCCCCTCCAAGTGAAGCATGACACAGTGTACCAGCGCAACGGTAAGGATAAGTCAAAACCGCACCAGAGCGCCCACAAAAACCATTACCAGTATCGCTTGCAGTTCCCTTTCCTGCTTGTTGGATGAAAATTAATAATGTCGGGTGTGTGCGTGTGTGTGTGTGTGTGTGCCATTTTATAGATACTCTCGAGCAATTGGAACGCATCAAGGACAAAACGACAGCTAATGCCCACATGTTGACGTCGACGATAGTGGCGATGCTGGACCGCCTCAGCGGGACCTGGGAAATGTTGGAGCCGCAGTATGAAGTGGTGCACGAGTGGTCGAACCAGTACTGGACCATCGGGTGGTTTTCGGCCATGATCATTATATTTGTGCTCATTTTCATGCTAATGGCGTTCTGCTGCCTCTTGTGCAATTCAAACACGAAGGCGACCGTCCTCATGTTCGTGTGTGTAATTATAATATGTGTCGGCAGTTTGGCGATAATGATCTTTGGCATCGCTACCCTGGCGATTGGCGGCAATGGCGAGGTGTTTCTCTGTCGACCGCTGTTCGATGACCTGGGGTATGAGGCACTGGGGAAGCTCTTCGACAAGCCTGGCTATGTGTACGCCAAGGAGCCGCAGACTGGCATCATTGGAGAACTGTTGCGGCCGGTCGGCGAAAATCGATCGATCGTTAATGTCAGTTTGGCTAATGCCATAAGGTGAGTGGGGGATTTTTTTTTTGTTGATTATATTTTAAGGGGGTTGGCCTGGGGGCAAGAAAGGATGTTAATGAAGTGCTGCTGTGGAATTTCAACCGTAAAAATTCAAGCCACAAGTGCTGCGTTGTGAAAATGTGTTCGCATGCCCCAAATACTAGTTTGTGGGTAGGAGTCCTTCTTTTACGGGATACAACTCTGCAGGACTACAGTTACTTGGTAGGCAAGGTCTTCCTCTTTTGCTGTAAACTGGCGGTGTATTTATTTGGAACTCAAGTCAGATGCGTATCTGCATTTCCTTGTAGAATAGTTCGACGGATTGATCAGTGGTAACAGATCGTGGGTACATTTTCTTTTCCCTTCTAGGAGGAGAGTTCCGGTATTCTTATCACTCAAATTAAATTGGCATTTATTCCGAAGCCCAATTTTAAATAGAAATTGGAAAGCATTTCCATTGGTTTTAGTTTTATTTTAAACAAAGGAATAAATGAACCCAGCGTGTAACTCTTTCAATCTAAAAATCAAGACGTTTCCAATTTAATTAGGCGAATGAATCAGACATGAAACGTTTAGGACCTGAAGATGAAACAACCAAAGACTTTTTTTTTACAATTTTTTGTTTAAAAAATATCGCTTTTCACTATTTTAGGACAGTTTTTAGTGAGTGGAAATAGCGAAGTTGAAATGTTTAAGAAAAATTGAAAATGCGTAAAAATGGGAAATTTTAGCTCTTAGCGAGGAAATTTTTCGATGAAAAGTCTAATAGCACTGGGATTTGAGTTAGAAAAAATAGAAAATTTTAGCACTTTACCGAAACAAAGTGTAGATAGCCAACTGGGATGAATAATAAAAGGAAAAAATGAAAAGTAAGTAGAGAAAATATTCTGTTTAAATTAAATTTTTAGGTGTAGATTCCAGGATGTGGGAAATTTCAGCCCCCTGGGAGGAATTTACTAAAACAAAGTGCAACAGTTCTGGAATTTAAATGAAGAATTGAATTAAATTGATGAATTGAATTGGAAAATGGGAAATTTCAGCCCTCAGCTAGGAAATTTGCAAAAACAGAGTGCAAGAGCACTGGAATGAATAAAAAAAGGTAAAAATAGAAAGAGTAGAGAGCGAATATTCTGTTTAAATGATAAATTGCCGGCGAAGATTAAATTTGTAGTACAAAATGATCGCTGCGTCTTGTTTTTTGATAAAGTTTCGACACCGTCAACTGTGTCCACACCCTAACTTTGCCATTAGAAATTTTTATAACTCCTACACATTTCCTTAAATAGAAAATCACGTCAAAGTACCAAAAGCAGCAGACCGCTCTCTTTCAAATGGCTAATTTAAAATAGTATCTCGAAAACAGTGTTGCCATGGCATGGGTAGATTTATTTCCTTGTACATGTTTATGAAATTCCCATTAATTTCCTAACAGACTATACAAATAAAAGGACATTCAAGTCCAAATACGAGAACAGCCAACGGTATGAAAATTAAGCCACAAGTGTTAGCCTCGCTATGTGCAGTGGCTTTTTTTAATTTTTGAAAATCACCATCATACCGTACATCTCTTGTTCTCGAATCCTCTACGTCCTCACACAGGCAGCCACCTTTTCCGAGCTTTAGCAATCAGTGGATTCTTGTTTTCTTCGACATTTGTTAGCGGGAGCTAATTCTAGCTATCAATGGACCCGGGAGGCATTTATTAATTGAAAAATCGATGACAAAAACAGACGTCTTTGTTCTAAAGCAAAATTCACTTGTGGGAACTTACGATCAAAGAACATTATACCGAAGGCTGTTCCCCGAATTGTGTACTATTCCAAAAAAAAGTGCCTCAATGAACACTTCACATCAAACTACCAGAAAATGACTGTAAGCATTTCTGTCTCCTAAATTGTTCCCATCGAATTAATACCTTAGTCAGACAATCCCAAGAACCCATCGGTAACCACTATTACATGCCAAAACGGGATCACTCGAAGGACATCGTCTAGACCCAATTCCATGTCATTCCATTTACTACTCCTAAACGGCACATTTGTTAATTATTCAACTGAAGGACCTGCCAGTAGGTACCCTCCAGTCGCACTTCACACTTGTAATAAGCCCCGCACACAAGACTGCACAATTGCCACACCCGCACCCAGTCTAAAAACAGTTTCATGTACACAGTGTGCGCCGGCAAACTTCCACCCCAAATGAGCGAACGTCAGCAGTTTGCCGAGAAGAAAACCATTCATCTGATGAGAGCAAACTAATTACAAAACGAACAATCCCTGTATACATATTTAGTTTCGTGTTTATTGTGTGGTGGAACTTGCTCTTTTTCTCCACGACGGACAGGGGCTGCGAACAGAATCAAGCTTCGTACAATGTCTTTCAATTGGACGAGTTCGTGAATACAACTCAAATGGCAGACTTACGTCAATTCCCCAAGGTGAATGCGGCCATCGGTTCTATAAGGGTATCAGAAAGGACCCTACTGTCGCTGACACAGACCATCCAGAGCATATTGGAGAACATGCTGCAGACGTCCGCCTTTAATCTGACCTCTTACCGCAGCAGCGTAAGTGCGCCCACACCCGAAAAGGACTTGGCCACGTTCATTGATCAAATGCAAAGGGTAGCACTACAGGTTGGCAGAATATCCCTTATATAGATTTGCATCGAATAATAATTCCGGTTGTTAAATGTTCTCTTCACGCACCAGATTCAGGATGTTGCAACGTCATCCCGAATGACCACTCTTGGCAGCCGATCGAAACGTTTACAAGCATCCATTCTACAGCCACTGGAACAATTACAAAATGAGATTCTCTACCATCTGACTGCGCTGGAACTGCAAAGAGATCCATGGGCCAAACAGGCCAATCAGACGCTCAATCATTTACACAACATCCAGGGATATCTTGAGAAGACAGCCGAGGAGATTTGCCGCAATCAGACGAGAATTTACACAAAAAGGTTCGTTTCGCATCCTTTCCCTCACTGTCTTCCGTAATTAACCGACTTGGGTGGGGTTTGTGTTTCTTTTTGTGTATTTACAGACTAAAAGGATACCTAACGAGCAGCAAAGCGACAATGTCCTCACAGTTGGGCGATTCGACGGCACAGTGTCGCCCCCTATTCGATATATTCGATGCGAATCGAATTTTTCTCTGTCGTAATGCGGTTGATTACTTGAACGCCCTGTGGTTCTTTACGTTTGTGTGTCTGTTGCTGTGGTCGATCGGGGTGCCAATTGGATTAAATTTGATTTCGTTGCATAAGAAGCTGAAGGAGTTCACCCGTGTGCGGAACACCAGCAGTCACTTGTATGGGTATACTAGTAACGTACCGAAGTAATTCATTTAAAATTTTGTGTCCTTTCATTCTGCTTGGGGTTGGGAATTTTTTTTTCCCACCCCGAAATCAAGGGGTGTACGAGCTGCAGGTAGAAATTGAGTAAACATTGTCACTGGTGTTTAGAAATATTCAAATTTGGTTTGTAGAAAATGCCAATAGACGGGTCCGTACTCTAACTAATTTGGAACAAGTGTCCTTCATGAATTCCTCTTGACCTCCTTTCTTTTACGATCTACCTGAGTCTTTCTGTGATTAAATAAATTAAGGTATGAAATTCTCTTTACCCAAATCTACCAAGAAACATGGTTAGAAGAGAAAACACATTCATGACGCTGTCTTGTATTCACGATCCCGCCACTAGTGCTGTGCATTTTTCTCCTACGTCACAATCATCATTGCGAACATTGAAATCACTACCTCACTATTTAAGTTTCAAGCTTTGGCAATCTGCCAAATTTAACAAGGCGTCGTACAAACGTCTTAATCTCGTATTTCTTTGATCCATACATAGGATGGGTAAGGGTTATGAGGAACCGTGATAAAACACGCCCAACAGACTTTGAGGTTTCAAAGTACAAACTTCTGTTGGGCAGGGAAACAATTGTACCTAAGCCAAGATGCTCTGCAACCTTTGGCTTTTTTTATGGACGTTCCAAAAGAGGTGTTTGCAAGACAGACCTAGATTTGTAAATAAATCAACGAAGACAACACTTGCAGTCGAAGCTTAAAATGGTCATTAGTAAGGGCTCCGGCACCCCTTGATTTCGGAAACGCCTCTTCTCCAACTAAACAACTTCTGTATCTTTGCTAGCCAATTTGTAAGTGCACCTATCTTAAACGTAAGGGTAAGTGCAAGTAGTATCACTGTGAACATGTAGCCCATGAAATAGGCTCGTTGCTCTTTGTGTTCAAACCTTAAGAGAATTTGTTTTATCTAATCCAACATTTCGCCCTCAATAGAACAACTAGACAAGGCTCTGAAAGGTCAACGGAACAGAGCAACTGGAGATCTTCTGATTCGAGGTAGGTCCATCCTTCCAAACAAATAACGACTTTTTCTATTCGAATTTGAAAATAAAAATCAATTGTTTAGTGCGGCCCGACGTACTCCGCCAAGAACGGCGCCACCGCCACCACCGTCTCAGCCACAAATGAGCGGGTCAGTTCAAGACGATAATTGAGGTTATTAATTTTTATTACACATTTTCCACCCCTTGTATACTCCACAGACGGGATAGTGTTCGCAGTGTCCGATGGGAGGCGCAAGAAGAGATGGTGTTCGAAGATGTCGACTCACCCAATCCCATGTACATGATGCGGGACAACTTGGTTTAGATTAAAGTTTTACGTTTGCTTTTTTTATTTTCTGATGAGTTTGTGCTTTTCAAGTTTGTTAATAGCGTCCCGTTAGCAAGTAGAGTAAGCAGAAATATAGTTTTAAAATGGAGTGGAGTATTTTTTTTCTGTCCTCTTTTGTTTATTTGAAAGTAAGACAAAAAGTGTACTAGAATGTAATTTCTTATATAAGATTTAATAAAGTAAGGTTTTAATAAAATTATAAATAAATTATATAAATTAGGTTCTACTCTTACTTATAGAGAGTGTGGCAGTTGCATTTTTGTAGAAGCTTCTTTTTAAACTAGGGTTCGAGGGTTCTTGACAGGTAAACTCTGCAAAATCAACAACTTTCTTAGATCAAGATTTAAGTCAGAATTTTTTAAATCTAGATTTAATAAAAAATCAGGAGCTTGTTGGAGCTACTTTTTGAATTAACAAAGTAAATCCATTCAGGGGTTTTGACAGGTAAACTCTGCAAAATCAACAACTTTATTAAATCAAGATTTAAGTCAGAATTTTTTAAATCTAGATTTAATAAAAAAATCAGGAGCTTGTAGGAGCTACTTTTTGAATTAACAAAGTAAATCCATTCAGGGGTTCTTGACAGGTAAACTCTGCAAAATCAACAACTTTCTTAGATCAAGATTTAAATCAGAATTTTTTAAATCTAGATTTAATAAAACAAATCAGGAGCTTGTAGGAGCTACTTTTTGAATTAACAAAGTAAATCCATTCAGGGGTTCTTGACAGGTAAACTCTGCAAAATCAACAACTTTCTTAGATCAAGGTTTAAATAAGAATTTTTTAAATCTAGATTTAATAAAAAAATCAGGAGCTTGTAGGAGCTACTTTTTGAATTAACAAAGTAAATCCATTCAGGGGTTCTTGACAGGTAAACTCTGCTAAATCAACAACTTTCCTAGATCAAGATTTAAGTCAGAATTTTTTAAATCTAGATTTAATAAAAAAATCAGGAGCTTGTAGGAGCTACTTTTTGAATTAACAAAGTAAATCCATTCAGGGGTTCTTGACAGGTAAACTCTGCAAAATCAACAACTTTCTTAGATCACGATTTAAATCAGAATTTTTTAAATCTAGATTTAATAAAACAAATCAGGAGCTTGTAGGAGCTACTTTTTGAATTAACAAAGTAAATCCATTCAGGGGTTCTTGACAGGTAAACTCTGCAAAATCAACAACTTTCTTAGATCAAGGTTTAAATAAGAATTTTTTAAATCTAGATTTAATAAAAAAATCAGGAGCTTGTAGGAGCTACTTTTTGAATTAACAAAGTAAATCCATTCAGGGGTTCTTGACAGGTAAACTCTGCTAAATCAACAACTTTCCTAGATCAAGATTTAAGTCAGAATTTTTTAAATCTAGATTTAATAAAAAAATCAGGAGCTTGTAGGAGCTACTTTTTGAATTAACAAAGTAAATCCATTCAGGGGTCCTTGACAGGTAAACTCTGCAAAATCAACAACTTTCTTAGATCAAGATTTAAATCAGAATTTTTTAAATCTAGATTTAATAAAAAATCAGGAGTTTGTAGGAGCTACTTTTTGAATTAACAAAGTAAATCCATTCAGGGGTTCTTGACAGGTAAACTCTGCTAAATCAACAACTTTCTTAGATCAAGATTTAAATCAGAATTTTTTAAATCTAGATTTAATAAAAAAATCAGGAGTTTGTAGGAGCTACTTTTTGAATTAACAAAGTAAATCCATTCAGGGGTTCTTGACAGGTAAACTCTGCTAAATCAACAACTTTCCTAGATCAAGATTTAGATCAGAATTTTTTAAATCTAGATTTGATAAAAAATAAAGATCTTCTTGAGTTTTAACGAGTGTGGGGGTAGTCTTTTTTTAAAAGCTCCTTTTTGAATTAACAAAGTAAATCCGTTCAGTGGATTTTGACAGATAACCTCTGCAAAATCAACAGCGCCACCTATCGAATTTAATTCAAACCATCCTCTTAACACTGCTGGGACAAAGTTGAACAAACTTGCGAATATTTAGCAAAATTAGACGAGTTAAGTAGCGCAGCGGCTCAGTGATTGGTATGCTGAACTACTAAGCGCGGGGTCTCCGGTTCGATCCACACAAAATCACATTTTTAGGTTTTTTCCTCCCGTCGACGTCTAGCACACTTCTCAAGGTAAAAGTGTCCTGGAAAAGCTTCTCAAATCAGCCATAGGTCCTTTCACTCACCCCACAACAACTCACACGAACGATTTTTTAAATCCCTAGGCCCTAGGGGCGCAACTACATTTTTTGTTTTATTTATTTAATTGGTAAACAGACGAGGTTAGGTTAGGTTGCTCTTTGCTTAGATCGACAAGTTTGGGTCAGTCTTCTAAGCACAAAACGACAATATTTTCAGGTGTTTCACACGCAAACGCTCCTTAAGGATCCCTTAAACAAAATAAGTAGAGTAGGCCCATTACCCTTTCGGCTGCACCCGCACTGAGTAAAGAAACCGAAACGATTATTGCCAGGACACTCCGCCACCTCTAGCACGTGTGTTCCAAGGCCCACCGTATTCCAAACTGTTATACAAAAGACTTCTCCTTCGCCGCCGTCCTGCGTGCACACACCTTCCACACCTACCTCCAGAAGGCATATATATCGTTATGCAGGTCAGTGATTCTCGATAATAGGCTAACTATTCCCATTTGTGAAGGCCTTCAAGTTATCACGACAATCGCATCCAGAATCCTCACAACAAGAAACGTGACTTCAATTCACGGAAGCAACGCCATTCTGATTTCCGACCTCGATTCGAAAGATGTTGAACAGGGAAAAACTTGTCCCGCTCCTTTTGTTTTATTAACGACCCGGAATGGATGTTCCTGTCGCCCAGTAACCAACGACTGCAGGGAATTCCACTGGTGGCACTTTAACAATGTTAATATAAATTTTTCACATCCTACCAGACACTGGTGTGGAAAGTGTGTGCTTTGCCTGGGCTCATCTGTGTTAAAGATAAACTCCTCATCATGCAGCACCCCTCGCCCTCACCCACTCACAGTGAACGTTATGTAAATTTTTGAATACGAATCTGGGGGAAGGACTACTTTCGGCGAACTAATAGAAAATCGCCTTCGAGCGGCAGCAGCCAGCCTATATGCTAAACGTCGAGGTCATCGGACGAGGGTTGAATTGATTTCAATAACCGTTAAGCGTTGTTATTGAGGTATTACTCGGGCTTTAGTGGCTCCAACGGGAAGCAATTAATTTAAATACTTTTGATTTATATAGCACACCGAAGCCACACTCTGCCTTGCCAATTTTATTTGTGTCGGCTGTGCAAGGATTATGCCATAAAAAGGACACAAATCTGCGCGTGGTTTATTGGGTGTGGGCGGAGTAAGAGTTGGAGTGGTGGCGTCGAGGTGTTATCCCTTCGATAGCGGATGATATCGTAAATTTTAAATTGTCAATGTTATCAAGTTATTCCGCACTCAGACAAGACCAGTCATAATACAAGGGATGAAGGGCCGAAGTGAGTGGGTGGAGATGGTTTGGTTTATTTGTGTATGGGCGTTCATGGTGCGGTTGCTGCGGAAAGACAAACTTTGTTATGCGAAACCCCGGGGCTAACAATGGGGGAGTTTTGTTGGTTTAGTTAAATCGCGACCGGTTTGTTATTGTTGGTTTTAAATATCATGCGGTTAAAAATTTTATTTGCGGGATTAAAGGTGTTGGCTGAAAGATTAAATTTATTGCTGTTTAAACTTTTACAGTCGGTTGGGAGGGCAATTTTCGGGGATTTTCGAACGCATAAAGCAATTCGATGACTGGCTGTAAGTTGTGTCTTTTTGTTGAAAGGAGTGGAATGGATCCGGAGTTGGCCGTCTGGTAAGGGGGGATACCGCGAAGGGGGCTTGTGAAGGGAACTTTTTGCCTGACTAGTTTTTTGAAGTGCGAAGAAAAGTCCTGAGAAAAAAACGTCGCAAAATTAAAGCTCAAATAAAAAAATGCACTTGTTGCTTCGTAATCACCATATTTGCAATTATTTGAATTATTTTTAGGGTTTTTTTTTGAGGCTTTTGTGGCGACGTTGTTTTGAGTTTTTGAAGGCATTTATCAAGCGTTTTTCTTGGCGATTTCGATCCGTTTCGGGATAGTATTTTTATGGCTTGTTGGGGACTGTTTTTGAGATGTTTCGTAGAGATTTGTTTTCTTTTTGGAGCGGTTTTGAGGGGATTTTGTCGATGTTTTCGAAGTGATTTTGGGGCAGTTTTTTATATATCATTTTCCGATTTTTTTGTGAGACTTTTGGATCAGTTTTTGAAGCGTTTCTGGAAATAAAGGGTTTTTCAACAGGGACGCTACAAAAGTAGAGCGACAGGGACAGCAAACGACACCGAATTTTTTGCCGCTCTTTTGACATTTCTCTTCAGTAAGGTTTGCCATTTCATGATGGAAAGATATACGAGCCAACAACGAGTCGAAATTATTAAAATTTACTACCGAAATTCGGAGTCAGTGGCCTCAACGTTAAGAGCGCTACGTCCAATTTATCATCTTCAGCGATGAGGCTCATTTCTGGCTGAATGGCTTCGTCAATAAACAAAATATGCGGTATTGGTCAGGCAGCAATCCACATGTACTCCATGAGTCATCATTGCATCCCGAAAAAATTACGGTTTGGTGTGGTTTATGGGCCGGCGGCGCACAGTGTGTTATTTCACACATGTAGCGGAATTTTATGCAAAATGCAATGTCGCCCAAATGATAATGTTTTGGTATGATATGAAAGGTAGAACATCAGACAATAACATGCTAAAAACAAAAGAAAATTTAAAACGGTATATACCGTTCTCTAACATCACAAACAGAAGCTTAACTTGAGCAAAATTATTTTTTTATAGTTAGTTGCATTTTTCGCGTCCAATTGACCATTCCGTGTTCATTGAATAAAGCAGTTAGCCCACGAATTATAATTTTTTATTATTTTTTGGTATATTCTAAATTTCCGAGGTAAGTAAGAATTGTTTGTGAACTTAAAAAAGTGAAGTAATCTTCGTTTTGCCTTACGCCTGGATTTTTTTTTGTGTTTTGTGACTTTGTGAAGCGTTTTAAAAATGTATCCCTCGTGTAATAGTGCTTAAAATGTTCTCCTATGTGTTATTTGTCAGAATCCATTTACAGTTTTTGCTCTTGAGTGCTCACCCCATACAATTTTTTTTTTGTTTTGCATAGGCCTATAATACAAATAGCTGGAAATACCAATGATGGTAACACAGCTCGAAAGTTTTTTAGAAACGCTGAAATAAGCGCGGAAATAACGGGTATTAATATTGATCTAATAAAACGTTTCCGAGTTTTACTAGAAGCAATATCTAGTGAACATGAAATTGATGCCGACAAGTTTGGAACTTATGCCAATGAAACAAAGAACTTATATCTTCGACATTATGCCTGGTACCATATGCCTGCAAGCATACATAAGCTTCTCGTGCATTCAAAGGACATAATTCAAGCTTGCATATTGCCTCTTGGGCAGTTATCCGAAGAGGCACAAGATGCCAGTAATAAAGAGTATAGAAGATTCCGGGAGCACTACAGCCGAAAGTCTTCAAGAATAAATTCTAATAGAGATGTGCTTAATCGATTTTTACTTTCATCGGATCCCTATCTTTCGAGCCGGAGTACAATGCTGCATAGAAAGAGAAATCCACTCCCACTGGAGAGTATTTCCCTGTTAAAGCCTCCCGAAGAACTTTTAGTTATAGGCAGTTCAGATGAAAGTGAATTTGAATCTGATTAATTCGCGAATAGGAATAAAAATAATTGTTTTGTAATTTGTTTCATTCGAGAAAGTTCCTTAAAAACTTATTGTTTATGTTTCTTTAGTTTTTCCAAAGCATTTTATATATAAATCTTTGAAAGGGGTAAAGTTAAGTTAAAATAAAATAAAAAAAAGGACGTGAAGATCTGAGCCAAATTATTCTGTAAGACTTTGAAATGGATTCAAGTATCATATTATAGGTAAGTTAAAATTGTTAAATAAATAATTAAGTAAAACTCCGAAAAACCTTACAGAAATACGTAATTGAATAGATAAATATAAAAAACATTTTTTTCCAATCGCGAAACAAATAAAGTTCCGCTAGATTTGTGAAATAACACACTGTGCGGCGGCGACTTCTTCCGTGATGATCAAGACCGGCACGTTACTGTGAATGGGAATCGCTACCGTTCAATGATAACCGAATATTTTTGGCCCCAATTGGATGATATGCAGTTGGAGGACATGTGGTTCCAACAGGACGGCGCCACAAGCCACACAGCGAATGTCACAATCAATTTATTGGAAACCAAGTTTGGAGAACGTGTTATCTCACGAAATGGTCCAGTCGCTTGGCCGCCTCGGTCGTGCGATTTGACGCCGTTAGACTATTTCCTGTAAGGCTACGTCAAGTCTATGATCTATGCCAACAAGCCAGCGACGATTGATGAACTTCGTACGCATATCGAACGTGAAATTGCAGCAGTATCGGCCGATTTATGCTTGAAAACCGTCGAAAATTGGGTTCAGCGTCTGGACTTCTACAAGCGTGCTCGTGGTGGCCATGAAAAAGAAATCGAGTTCCATACATAATGGCATCGAACGTACTTTCACAGGAATAAAGAATTTCATTGATATCCAAAACCGTTTTTGTTTTATTTAAAAAAAACTTTTGTAACGCTCTTATTGAAAAACCCTTTATTAATGTCGTGATTGCGGGGAAGTTCTAGGGCAGTTTTTTTACAGCATTTTCAGGTTTTTGAGCAGATTTTTCAGTGATTTTTCAATACGCTTTTTCGACAGTTTTCAAAGCATTTTTTGCGTTCTTTTTCGAAAAATATTCTTACCGATTTTGTAGACGTTTTCTGAGGCATTTTGCGTCGTATTGTTTTGGTGTTTTTCGGGCGATTTATGCGGCGTTTTTCAAACCGCTTTTTGGGCGTCTTGGGGTACTTTTTACGGATTTCTGGGATCCAATTCATGAAGTGTCATTAGCGGCGTTTTTTGAGGGATTTTTCAAACGTTGCTAAGATTTTTGTTGCGATTTTTCAAAGTGCTTTGGGAGCATTTCTCGAGCGTTTTTTTCAGACGTTTTGGCAAATTTCTTTAGCCGTTTTTTTCGGGGGGTGTTTTTCGTTGCTCTTTTTGGGGAAACATGTCAAACATTTGACCAGTTTCCGTGTCGATTTTGTGAAGTGTCTTGGAAGCATTTTGTGGCATTTTGGAGATGATTTTTTAAGTGTTTTTTAAAGCGTTTTCAGTTGCATTTACGGAGTATTTCTCGAAGGTTTTTTCGGGCGTTTCTGCTCATTTTTTTTACGTGTTTGGGGTGAGTTTTGTTGTTCTTTTTGAAGAATTTTTCGAATTATTTTTAAGCGTTCATGATCAGTTTCTGTGTCGATTTTGTGAAGTGTCCTGGAAGCATTTTGTGGCATTGTGGAGATGATTTTGTGGGTGTTTTTTGAAGCGTTTTCAGTGGCATTTTCGGAGCCTTTTTGTTGACATTTTCGATTCAATTCTTGAATTGCCTTTTGTGGTATTTTTTGATCTGGCGTTTAGAGCTTTTTTGAGAAGTTTTTGTAGCGATTTATGAGGCGTTTACTTAAAGATTTGCTTGGACACTTTTGACAACATTTTTAGGAAGAATTTTATTGGTGTTTATGGAGTATTTTTAGTAGTCTTTCGGAGTGTTTATTGAAGGGAACTCTTTGTCTTCAACTGTGATTTTTGATTATTTTTGTAGAACAATCTTGCGTTAAGTTTCCAGGCTATCTCAAGGCTCAGTGATTTACGTAGTAACACTGCTTCTGTTTTAACAGTTTCAATTATGTAGAAGCTATGAACATGTTGAAACTCCCTTATTTTCCATTTAACACATTTCCAGGACTGCATTAAACATAAGCTCCCTTCGCAGAACAAAACAAATTCCTTTTCACTGTAAAACTCCCCCCGTTGTCATAAAATTCGCAAATTAAACGAAAATTGACTTCATACCTGACCCCAAATCGAAACTGCCACACAACACTCGACACATCCACCGCAAAAGTAATAAAAAAATGTAATCCCATCTCATGCATCCACCCAGCCAGTGTCTGCATATTTCAGGGAAGCAATTTTTTTTTGTTATTTCCACCCTCAATCGCGGTGGAAAGAAATGAAAACTCTCACAAAACCTGGCAACCTTTTCCCAAATACATCCACTTACTACGGCACAACCGCCTTGACCTCGAATCACCTACAAGCCCCGCACAGGATGTGGCAGAGCACACCAAAGTTCCACCAAATGGAATGTGCCCGCACCAACCCACTGAAATGAGGGATTAGTAACGGCAACGGTAAACTTGTGTATGATTCCAATATCCAACGGAATAGCCCCGGATGTTTATTATGTGTAAAGTTGGCGAAATGGCCGACAAGAAAATTGTCAACGGCTAATAACAATGTTTACTACAGTTGAAGTTTATCCTTGTGCATGTGTGCCGCATTTGATGGTCTCGTCTACATTTTTGATAACTTTATCATCCTTCCTTCGGGCAGCCTCACCAATAACGTCTGTCTTGACAGAGAGAGAGTCCTTCAGCGGTGATCCATTTAAGTGAATTTAAAATACCCCCCCAACCAACAATAAGAGTGAATCCGTACTCTCTCTCTCTCTCTCACTATGTAACAGAGGACAGATAATAGCCATTTGAGAGGTCGGTCTCAGGAAGTTTATGTGCCCAACTCGGATAAGTACTTTTGAGTTCCGGTCCTAACCACAGCCACCGGCCAAGAGATACTTGCATCTGTAATAAAACTGTGCACATTAATTGCAGTTTGGAATTGAAATGTCTTCCCATGAAAACGGGGGGCGCATTTTGTTGGACTTGTTAATGTTACTCGGTGGCCAATGGGTACAAAAATGCCCGCCATTGTTATTAAAAGTTGCGAAGGCGAAATGAATTTCCAAGAAGGTGTGCAGGACAACTTTCTCACGCGATGCTTTTGTTCGTGTTTCTTTTTATTGTTGTCGGGGTAATTGTATCGGGAAAATTGGTGTGAAAACTTTTATTAGATGTCAAATTGAAGAAAGGGACACCTTATTGGCCGGAGTTTGGCCCGAGTTTGAAAGGAGTTCAGACGGAGTTTTGCTCAAGTTTGGACGGAGTTTGAACTTCCGTGCGGGGCAAGAAGTTACGCGCCTCCTGAGGTGAATTTTATTTCATTTTTTTAACTGGAGTGCTAACTGATTTTGAAATAGTTTTCGGCATGTTCAGCGCTCGACATGGCTTTCGATTGACAGGCTTTCCCTTGGCAAATTTAATTCACTCGGCCTCGGTTGGAAATTAGAACTGAGCAGTCACAGGGACAACCATTTGAAGCTTGCCGATTCTAAATTGGTCTCTTATAACAAATATCCGCTTCAGGATTACCGTGCAATTCCATCTAAGAAACGAACCGAACCCCCTGCCAAGACGATTAAGATCCTGAAGAAAAATAAACAGCAATTGCCGCCAGGAAGCGTCTCATTTCTGCTGCAAATAAATGGCTATAAAATATTTGTCTGTTAAATTTCCTTGTAATCGTATTAAAATCAAATTAAAAATTAAATTAGCAATTTGACAGGGACAATTTTGCATTTTCCTATGACATCCTGGTAATAGCAGCACACACCACGTAGATCTACAATATAACGACGATGATGCTGCTGCTGATGACGATGATTACACGACTTTGGAGAAATGAATGGAAGCCGGTGTGGCGGTACACTCCTTGAAGGAAATTTCAAAGTGACCGACTTTTCTGCCGAAAGGAAGTTCAATTTCCTGGTTCCGTTCTTACACATAGTCTACATTCAGCCGATGCGATGGCGGCTGATGCTGCTGCTGCTACCGACTTACATTCCAGCCATGCAATCATCAAGGATTCTCTTATTGAAAATAACGTTAAACGAAATTGCTTGAGTTTTTCTCTTCCACTGCTCGCATCCTTCGCGTTCTCCGCTGAATACGTACAACTACTGTCCTTTTACTTGCCGAAGAAATTTTCCACTTCGTATGCACGAGGATTCTTCCGAGTTCCGACACCTCAACAGCGCAGTGGATAGACATATACTCGTAATTGTGGTTAGAGTGCGTGCCTGTCAATGGGTTCTTATTGTCCACTTGTAAGGTGGACAGGAAGACCGTTGATGATGATGATTTATTTGGTTTTTTCATTTGAAGATGAGACCACCTGGTTATTACCCACCGGATATTACTTGCACTTTCTGTGTGCCGTTGCATGAAATGAGTTTTCCACATGGAATTAGACACCCGCCTGTCGGTGGAATATCACTGCAGATTTATGGGGTGCGAGGGAACGCAAATTTGCAACCCCTCCATCGAGACACTCCAGAAATAAAGGCGCATTTCCGCTTCTTCACAATGTCAGTCGTCCTCGAAATGGAAAATACGAAAACTATTGTCGAAAGGAAGAAGCAGACAAGAGTGGGGGTTTCTCTACAACAGGATGAATAAATTATCGTGTCTTTTTGGAACAGTTGAAAGGATTGACTTTTGGATACATTTCAACGAGTTAAAGGAATCATGCAAATGGGCAACAAAAGCTAAGCAGATCATTAAAAACACTTGCACACAATCGAGGAGCATCGCCTCCCTTCAAAGGAGCGCACGAAAAATCCAATAAAAAATAAGAGAAATTGATAGTTTTTGTTCGTCTTCAACAAAGGAATACGTTCGCTTTGATATTAAGTCAAGCAAATGATTTAATAGAGTTGAGCAAATTCCTTGCATCCTTTTCGGAGCATTTCAGTGGGTGTGGGAGCTCCGTTTGAAAAGTGTTTTGTGTCGTCTCTTTTGATCGAGTTATGTTCAAAAAATGGAGAGTGGTGTTTAAAGTTAAAATTCATAAAGTGATTTTGACAGCGAATCCGTAGTAGTCCTGGACGAGTGGAATGTGGCGGCGACTGCGGCCTTGATAATCAGGGGGAGGCGGTTATCAAATTTTGAGCTCAACAAGACTAGTTCCATATAACAAAAGGTAGGCAATTCAGTGCTAGGTTTTAGGAAGTTGGCGCTACAAGTTTTTTTTGAAACTCTCTACACCAGCGAAAGGAGGTCCGCACCTCTAGAAGGAGTGATTTACTTTCACTGGTGGATTACTCTTATACCATATGGAACGGAAGCGACGTCTATTTGGGTGCGGGCAGATAAATTCAGCTTTATACACGTGAGTGAACGGCTTTTGACAATTTCCCTTCTTACAAGACTGAAATCGTTTTTCAAAAGCCTGAAATGCGGTCAACTTACTTTCTTAACGGGCTCCCGACCCGTGAAGAGTCTCTGTCTGAGACACTGTAGCCTTCCATCCTCTGCGATCCCGGGCACGCTGCTTCCAGTTATCCAGACCAATCGCTCCGGCATCCGCGATGGCTTGGTCTTTGAAAAGCAGGTTCGGTCTTCCTTGTGAAATGCGCTCAAACTCCCATAAAAAAAGACAGTATTGACCTAAATCTGACATTAAAACTTTCCTGGGTCATTTCAACATCAAAATACACAGCGAAGACTTTGTCGGTAGGAGAATCGCAGCTGCCACTAGGTTTCTTCGCATCGATGGTGTTTTGGATAATTTCGTGCTTTCAACAAAGTTTCAGACTGATTGCAGCGAAAAAACCTTCGCCGATCCCTTTTGCATAAATCAAGGAAGCTGCATCTAAAATGCCACAACTACCCAAAACCAGTCTGATGGCTTGATGAAGACTCACGAAATGCCACAACTACCCAAAACCAATCTGATGGCTTGATGAAGACTCACAAAATGCCACAACTACCCAAAACCAGTCTGATGGGTTGATGAGGACTCACAAAATGCCACAACTACCCAAAACCAGTCTGATGGGTTGATGAAGACTCACAAAATGCCACAACTACCCAAATCCTGTCCGATGGCTTGATGAAGACTCACAAAATGCCACAACTACCCAAAACCAGTCTGATGGCTTGATGAAGACTCACGAAATGCCACAACTACCCAAAACCAATCTGATGGCTTGATGAAGACTCACAAAATGCCACAACTACCCAAATCCTGTCTGATGGCTTGATGAGGACTCACAAAATGCCACAACTACCCAAAACCTGTCTGATGGCTTGATGAAGAATCACAAAATGCCACAAATACCCAAAACCTGTCTGATGGCTTGATGAAGACTCACAAAATGCCACAAATACGCAAAACCAGTCTGATGGCTTGATGAAGACTCACGAAATGCCACAACTACCCAAATCCTGTCTGATGGCTTGATGAGGACTCACAAAATGCCACAACTACCCAAAACCTGTCTGATGGCTTGATGAAGAATCACAAAATGCCACAAATACCCAAAACCTGTCTGATGGCTTGATGAAGAATCACAAAATGCCACAAATACCCAAAACCTGTCTGATGGCTTGATGAAGACTCACAAAATGCCACAAATACGCAAAACCAGTCTGATGGCTTGATGAAGACTCACGAAATGCCACAACTACCCAAAACCAGTCTGATGGCTTGATGAAGACTCACAAAATGCCACAACTACCCAAATCCTGTCTGATGGTTTGATGAAGACTCACAAAATGCCACAACTACCCAAAACCAGTCTGATGGCTTGACGAAGACTCACAAAATGCCACAACTACCCAAAACCAGTCTGATGGCTTGATGAAGACTCACAAAATGCCACAACTACCCAAAACCTGTCTGATGGCTTGATGAAGAATCACAAAATGCCACAAATACCCAAAACCTGTCTGATGGCTTGATGAAGACTCACAAAATGCCACAAATACGCAAAAACCAGTCTGATGGCTTGATGAAGACTCACGAAATGCCACAACTACCCAAAACCAGTCTGATGGCTTGATGAAGACCCACAAAATGCCACAACTACCCAAAACCTGTCTGATGGCTTGATGAAGACTCACAAAATGCCACAACTACCCAAAACCTGTCTGATGGCTTGATGAAGACTCACAAAATGCCACAACTACCCAAAATCTGTCTGATGGCTTGATGAAGACTCACAAAATGCCACAACTACCCAAAACCTGTCTGATGGCTTGATGAAGACTCACAAAGCTGCACAACATAAAATGACGGTCAGCACAACTATCGACTAAGCGAGTAAATTTCAAAATTGAAGGGAGAACGCAAATTTCACCCTGAACCATGAAGGAAAAGACTTCCGATAAAAATGAAGGGCGGATGGAAATTTCCTAAATCAAGTCTAACAAGAGATGGCCTACTTGCTCAGCGCTCTTAGGTGTGCACAGCGGAAAGCAATCACATTGTCTTTACTGTGTGAATGTTCGAAAGCAGTTAACAACAAACTCCTGGAAAAAGAAATGAGTTGGTCCCTAATATTGCGATTTTGGGACCGGTGAGCTACCAACCAATCAAATATTCGCAGTGAGAAAGGACGTGGAGAAAGTCAAAGAAGGCTCGACTCTTTCAAAGATTCTGATGGAGGTTTCGTCGCCAATTACAAATTGAAAAGAAGCCTTCAAGAAGTCTTCTTGTTTGCCAATACAAACAGCACACTCAACCCTTGTCTCATGTGGAAGTCATAAGTCCGAAAGACAGATAGGGTACAGATTTGGGGCTTTTTTACGTTAAAACTTCTCACTCGAAACAAATGGATTTCTCAGACATAAGTTTGATGGAGCAAAAATCGATCTACTCATTTAGAAGATAAGCAAACTAAGCCAAGCAAACTAAAAGCTTTTGAAAAAATGCCACTGTCCATACATCTTCACTGTTTCGTTAAATTAAGCCCAGTACGCAGCTGTTCCGGAACGAAAAATCTTATACAAAAATGACTCAACGAAATCATGAGCGAAGAATTTCCCTCTCCTTTTCGTGTTGCAGTACGCAGCTGCTGCAAAATGATGGCGGAAATGTGGGTAATTGTAGTAGATTGCTTGGTACAATTCTCCCGCACTATCTTTTCGAACACATTTACTTTCCGGGGCATTATTTTGAAAATTTTACATGGTGCAGCTGTGTGGTTCTGCGGTGGCGGCGGCGGTAGCAATGGATTTGACTACTCTGCCCGGGGTGGAGGTGGCATTGCGGCTGATATTCCTGCTGTAGTTGATAACGACAGTCGAGGTGGTGCTGTTGAGACCGTCATCGACGCCAACAGACGTGATATCAATGATGGAGACGAAAAAGCTGTCGCCAATCTAAAGAGTCATCTGGGAGCGGGGCAGGAGCATGGCAAATTGGGTACTGTGATTGAGGCGGCCAAAAGGAGTAGTGGAATCAGAAACAACTTTCGACTTTTTAATGAAAACGTTATATATACTAAGTGCATGGAAGACCATCAGTCGGAATATGCTGCGAGCTGTTTGAAGTCCTATTAGGGCGCCAATCTAAAGTTGCAGGTCAAAGTATCTGCGACGGTATAATATGGTGCAAGTCTAGAAAGAAACATTTAAATTGTAGGTGAACATCAAAAAGTAGAGGAGTAGAAAGCATGGTAGAGTTGGCTTCTACCTTATCTAACACTCTACGATTCATGGAAGCTTTCAGGAAGACCGCCAGAGGCTCGGCACTGCAGATGGACTATTTCTTGTCAATTTTGAAGCGAGATCACGTAACCATACGGAAGGTATGTGCCCAAGTACAGCTCGTAGCATGGTCTAGAAGTGCAACAAAATAAAGGAAAGTTCCTCAAGGCCACTCACCTATGATAGTCGGTAAAAAAAAGAAGCTCCGAAGGTAAATGGGAACTGTGAGCTGTGTATTTATATTTTAAGTCGTCAGAAAAACAGTGTAATGGCTTAAAATGATTATTAGCCAGGCCCAATGACATCCATCAGCTAATAGTACAGATAACCAAACCGAGAACCACAAGGCGAACGAAAACCTTAGAGCCAAAAAAAGACAGACTCAAATATGAATTCTTTAGGGTTACTTATTTTGATAAAATTGTTTTTAAAGGCGACAATATTAAATTAAAATAAAAACCACACAACATGTACTCTCAATTTCTGGTAAAAATTGAACCGAGTTTTTATATTAAATTAAATATTTCGAAATGGATTTCTATAAAAGAGTGAAAATCAATTGAAATGGACAAGTGGAAAATAAAATTTGTTTGCGGCCAACTCAATTCAAACAAGAACCAATAAAATTCGGATTTAATGTTCGATTTGGCAGCAAAAATCTGAAATTTTAGATCAGAATTTAAATCGATAACGAAATTAGTTATACGAAATGAGTACGTTCGCAATAGAAGTATGCACTTAAAAAATTCCTAGGAGCCTTTAAATCGACAAACCTTAGAGGAATAGGAAAAATCTCAAATGACAATTTGAAGAAGCCAGTGGAAAGTTAGAGTTGCCAAATCAGATCAGTGCTGGTAACACTGCTACTTGTGTATCAGCTGATGGAACTCTTCACACATTATTTTCCGCAGCACCCGAAAATTTCGTTGCGGAATAGCTGCGTATTGGGCTTTAACGCCAAAAACTTTCCTGTCAGCGGCAGTGGTCCCAGACTGCGAAGACTGTTTTCCACTTTTTTTATCTGCAAAGGAAATAATTTTCCCCTAAACTCGAAAAAGTTCCTCTTTTTTTCCCCCAAGTGATATTTGCTTTTATTTTTATAAGAAATGTGAATTTGAAATGCATTCAGATACACAAAAACTCTTACGCAGACGTTCGATGGGTAAACATTTCATTCTGAGTGAACTTTGAAATTTATTTGTAATGGAAATGCGGTTAAATTTTACTAGATTTTTCCCCCTTTTCATTCTTTTTCATTGAAAAAGCACCAAAATTGGCCAAAATTGGCGCTTTTCCCCTCAATCTGGGACCACTGTTCAGCGGAGACTGGAGATTGAGACCATAGTCAAACCAGTTATCCAGTGTTGTTAGCACTCTCTCTCTTTATTTTTCCCACTAAGCGTAGCCATTTTTCCCTTTTCCCCGTAATCAAATTCCCTCCATACTTTTTTTTTAAATAACTTAATTTTTAAAAGTAAAATCTTAATAACATAAAAAGAAAATTATTCTAAATTTATTTTTATTCTAACAAAAGCAGTTTGTTAAAGTTTTTGGTAGTAGAAAATTTCGACTTTCATGAGCTCTTTTTCATGGACTTTCAGTGTCTTTTGATAATCATAATGAAATGTAGTTCGAATGTTTTATTTTTTTTTTGTCAGATTTCTGAAATTCCCAAGATTTTGCAACTTTTTTCGCTTTTTTCCCACGGAAGGCTTTCCGGACATCGAAATTCCCGCCAAAAAAAATTTATCCCACTATATAACAACTCCACCAGTCACCCATGTTAATTATGCGCACAACGAGCATGTACAAATTAAAGTGAGCATCTCTTTGAATGGAGAAAGCCCGCTTCGGTACTCTTTCATGAAGTTATTCGAAATTAAATGGAAAACAAAATATTCCAAAGACCGTTTTCATCATTTAAAAAACTTTAAATCACTAAAGTTCCGCTTGCGTCCCAAAGAAGTCTCCCCTCCCTTAGTAACAACAAGTAAAAGAGTTATCATCGGCCTGGCCGATGCTTTGATACCCTCCACTGCATGCAAGTCATGCAAAATTGGTTTTGTGAGGGAGGTACCAGAACTACTTCACCGACATAGCCCATTTTCAATACCAACCTGACGCCGATAAAAGAAGTCCTTTCACCAAATTTCGTTCACCTACAGACAGACAGATAGACAGACAGACAGACAGACAGACAGGCTCTCGGCCTAGCTTCTCACAACCATCCGTCTTGTGTGAGTTTTTTATTTTTAAGACGATTGGAAGGGATCTACAATTTTATGCCGATTCCAAATGGCTAACTGAGAAGCTCTTTCATGACAGTTATACTCTCAGATTTTTGTCAAACCTTCGCGTGAGGTGGCGCAGTGGAAAAGCCTTAAGTTTAAATTTTGTGGCCCTTACCAATAAACATTTTTAGTTTCGACTTCAAATTTAAGTAGTTCAAAGTGGTTATATAGGGTGGGCCAAAAGAGCCATCCGATGGTGTTTGGCTCTCATAATTAGGACCCTAATCAAAAAACAGAATCGAAGTTTTTCATTTAGAAAATAAATGAGAGCCAAACAACATCGGATGACTTCTTTGGCCCAACTTGTATTTCCATGCCAATTTGGCAACTATGACCCTTGGTTAAGTCGAGACTAAAATTTGTTGTAAAAATGATAAATTCAGAAGTAAAACTCTGAATTCTGAATCTGAATCCGACTATCTAAGCTGCTTAGTTCCTTGGAAAGGCAAAAGTCAGATAGCTACAGCTAAAAAACTAAGACCTGGTGACCTTTTCCAAAGTTACAAATTAAAATTTGAATACAAGG
This sequence comes from Cheilosia impressa, assembly GCA_948293265.1. Lineage (NCBI taxonomy): Eukaryota > Metazoa > Arthropoda > Insecta > Diptera > Syrphidae > Cheilosia > Cheilosia impressa. The sequence goes on along the minus strand of OX411884.1, from coordinate 50,524,970 downwards.
AGTCTAAAAGTTAAAAAGTATAGTAAATTATCAAAATATAAATATTCTAGAGCTAGGAAGGAAATGGAACAGTCATTGTTCAGGACCACGGTTTTTTCTGTATTTTTTACTCCAAGACACCCCATTCCTGCCCTAGGTTAACTTGAAATCTAACATCAACACCACGTAATTGAAAACATCCCCAAGACCCCAGCACAAATAAAGTTAATTTCATCCCTAATTGCCTTCTAGGTCAAAGCCAAGTCTCACTCGCACACAGCAACCGCAGAGCCCTCTTGAAAGCAGTAAATTTTTATTGAAAACGCCTTAAGCAGCAGTAATAAAATTTAACGCTAACCCGCAACTACGGTAATTAAGATACTCCTGTGGCCCAGTATACTTGCCAAGGAATTTCCGACTGCCTTTTGCTATTGAAATTCTGGCGTGCAGTACCCACAACATTATCCCATTGTTTTGCTAGCATAATTATGCAAATATTTACTTTCCTTATCCGTCGGCAGATGAAGATACTTTCCCGAGAGCCGTTCCACCGAAATTTAAAATTCTCCATATAGGTGTACTATTAAAAATGAAACTTTCCTGCACCCGATTCATATGCAAATGATTATCGTCTCGTTTTGGCAGAAAAGTTCTCTGCACACTCACACACTCTCGTACTAGCAATTAATTAAATCATTGCATGCTACAAGGATACAGGAAAGTTCACGTGCATGAATGCAAGCATTTAAAAGTTGTGTGTTGGGACGCGTTCGGCAGCGGTCCCCCCTTGTGCATACAGAGTAGGACTTGTGAATAAATTAAGTTGGCGATTTTCACATCTTTCTCGGCGGAGTGGGCGGCACAGAGGCAATCTATCATAGCCGCAAGCAATTTGATCAAAAGTTTCCCGCACCACCACTAGAGGTGTTTACGCGCACACCTACGACAGGGGCTCTGCATCTATAAATTTGCGATGAGGACGAACAAGACGCAGGCGGCGACGTGAGTTGAGTGTGAATTATGCTTAATCAAGTCGCAGCATGGTAGTGTGAAATTGATGAGCTCTGTCTATCTTGACGGTGGGATAAGAGATAATCCCACGGATTAGGGTCCTAATTCGATTAACCTCAACTTGAGCGTATTTGTTATAGTGCGGTTACGCAGGTGTCTGATGCGTCATCAAGTTTGATGGCATTTTGGTTAGGCGCGCGCAAGGGGGGAAAGATGCGGTTTTGTCAGAAGTGACCACCAGTGACAAGCACTCGGAGTGCGGCCGGGTGTATTAATTGAGTGGAGGAGTATGCAAGAGTGCTTAGGGGATTCGGGTGGACAATGCTGTGGAGTGGTTTGGAATCGAGTTGCTTACAGAAGCAAAAGTTATTGCTTTGTTTGAAAAGAATTAGTGTCCCTCCACATGATAAATATAAATACCTCTGGGGTATGAGAGCCCGAAGATTACTTTCCTGGAAGCACCTAAAAAAGAAGCTTGGATTGTAGATTGAAAGGACTGACGTTGAGCTTCGAAAGAGGCCATCTAAATTGAAGTTGTCTTGCAAATTGATAACCTATTCGTCATTAAGCAAAATCAGACACTTCCAACTTGTCAATAGGTTCTCATGCGAGTGCTGTCTGACAATTGCAACTTTCACTTAACCTGGCTTCACTAAGAGCGATCCGCGATCCGGCGTCTGCAACTGAACGACTTACTTAATGAAGTGCTAAAACAGTCCTATGCAGCCTGCCCAGTTTGCGAGGTCCTCCACTAACCAACTTTAGGTGTGACGTACCTCATTAGAACGATTTTTAATTTATGGGGAGCACCAAAGTTTAACGCCGCCTTTTGCTGTATTTTACTGTTTTACTGGTCTTTGAACCGAAAAGTTGATCGCAATTAGACTTTAAAGTAGGTCGCCTTCTTGGAGCAATAATTCGATAATTTTGTGCTTGGGTCGATGTCAATAAACAGGCCATGGAATTCGCGTCTCCAGTAATTTGGAGGAGTATTTTATAAAAAAAACCCTGACAAAAATTAATGCTTATGAGAAGCTGGGACCTAGATTCCCTTATGGACCTTTTGCGACAAATATTTTTTTTTTATTTATTTTAGTAGGGAGGAGGAAGGTTTTCTCAGACTTGTTGCATTCTTCATTTTGACATTTAAAGAATTTTGACAGTAAACTCTTAAAAAAGTAACAGAGCCGATGACATTTAACGTCGAATAAAAACAACGATACCAGACAGTAAACTCTTAAAAAAGTAACAGAGCCGATGACATTTAACTTCGAAGAGAAACTGTGATGCCAAAAAATAAACTCTTAAAAATGTAACAGAGCCGATGACATTTAACTTCGAATAGAAACAACAACGCCGGACAGTAAATTCTTAAAAAAGTAACAGAGCTGATGACATTTAACTTCGAAGAGAAACTGTGATGCCAAAAAATAAACTCTTAAAAAAGTAACAGAGCCGATGACATTGAACTTCGAATAGAAACAACAACGCCGGACAGTAAACTCTTAAAAAAGTAACAGAGCCGATGACATTTAACTTCGAAGAGAAACTGTGATGCCAAAAAATAAACTCTTAAAAAAGTAACAGAGCCGATGACATTTAACGTCGAATAGAAACAACAACGCCGGGCAGTAAACTCTTAAAAAAGTAACAGAGTTGATACACAAAAGTACAAACTTTGACATTTAAACGTAGATTGAAATTTATTATCTTTAACAGCTTTTGATGCTGTGGTATTCTTGGTTGTAACAAGATTTTTTGGCGACGACTTAACTTTGTCCACACAGCAAGTCTCCAGACCTGTGGCTACCTAATTATCGATAGAATTTTCTTCTTCTTAACTTGATTGGGCTTTACCCACAATGAGATTGCTACTGAAAAGTGGCCCCATCTCCGCTGAATTTTTTTTTAAATAAGTTTTACTTAATTGGACAGTATAACATGCCGATAACGTGTTGTTTGAAGGAGCAGTGCATATAGTCAACCGTGTGATTTTTTATCTACTTTTTCCAGAGAGACAAACTTTGGATAGATACGACTTCTTCCTATAAACGACTTTCATAAGTATATGCGTCCTAAAAATACCCTTAATAAATACTAAAGAGGTTTACTTCTTCTATAGGTTTGAGAGCAGGTAGCACTTCTGTAAGACTGCTGACAATGATCCAGAATAGGAGATAAAGGCAGAGCGTGCGATCGAAGGCGCAGGGCCATAAGTCAACTAGCCACAAGGTGGCCCCAGAGTCCACACCGACACCGACTGCGCAAACACTGCACCATTTGACCACCAAACTTGAAGAGTATGGGACCACACGAGACGTTATCAAGAGTGGCGGGCCCCGTCGCCCCGTTGTGCCGATAATATCGCCGCTGTTGACGAGGATGTCGAGCTGTCGCAGGAAACATCGACCAGACGCCGTGCCTCGCAATTAGCCATCAGCCGGTCGTCCCTAAGGTGAATTTTGGTCAAAGACTTGCGCATGTTCCCGTACAAAGTCCAGTCCGTGTAACCTACGCCCAAGCCATTCTCAATCTCGAGGACGAAGTGGACGATTTTTCGACCAAAATCATAATGGGCGATGAGGCTCATTTCCACCTCAGTGGGTACGTGAACAAGCAAAACTATCGCTTCTGGGGCACCGAAAATCCACCAGTAATGCACGAGGAGCCATTACACCCGCTCAAAGTTACTGCATGGTGCGCTGTTCAAGCTGAAGGAGTCATCGGGCCATTTGCTTTCGAGAACGCCGCTGGTCAAACGACAACAGTGGACGGTACGCGCTATAGGGCCATGTTAACCGAGTATTTTCTGCCGCAATTGGGCGATTTAGGACTGGAGGACATGCGGTTCCAACAGGACGGAGCTACGGCACACAATGCGCGAGCCACAACCGAGAGTTCCCTTATCGCCTCATCTCTCGTTTTGCCGATTTGCACTGGCCCGCAAGATCGCCCGATTTAACCGTTCCAGACTTTTTTTTGTGGGTTTTTTTTTAAGTCCCGTGTTTACGTGAACAAGCCCGAGACTCTAAAAAACCCTCAAGCACAACAATCGACACGAGTGCGAGAATCTGTCGCCCGATAATAGACACATTTATTTCTTAAAAAAATTATAAAGTTATTTTGAAAAATTCGCCAACAAAATCCCTTACTTCAATTCGTTGCTGTTTTTGTGTCCACCCAAGGCTGGGTGTCTAATTACTCTCCACAGTCGGGGAATTGCATTTCTTTCGCATGACAAAAGTGGAACACTTCGTTCTAAAGTTAAGTGGCAAGTGCATCAGTTTTTTTGTTTGCTTGTATGCTGAGAGTCTCGGTTTTTTTTTTCCAAACAGAGTACCCACAGCTCCACTATTGGAATTGTTCGCGCTTTGAATTTCAAGAGCAGTTCGCGTCTTTTTTGCAAACCATCAAAATAAAATGACCACCGGGCTGATTCCATTGGATACCCACTTCGCAATATAGTTTTTCATTTAAAACCAACGAAATTGCTCTCAAGTGGATGACCAAAAATGTCTGCCTGAGAGCTGGTGAAAATCTGTAATCGGTTTTCGGTTCCCCTTTGCCCATCTATCTGGCCACCACAAATGCACTAAGTGACGCTTTTAAATGCAAATCCTCTGGCAACGGCATACGTGCACAAGTGATTGAATTCACTATCGCTAACGTAAGTGTGTGACAGGTAATTTAACCAAAACTACAAGGACTACGATACCGATGTGGAGCTGTGAGCCTGAGCATCGCCCATGTGCACAGCACCCATCTATGCAAACAATATGTGCAGTGCAAACAATTTATATCCTCGTGTACGGCAATTGCTCTATCAATTATCTTAAAATGTCATGTTATCATTATGAAACGTTCAGGATGTTTTGACTAATTATGGATATTAGTGTGTGCTGTTTAATTAATTGCAGCGCAGTGGTGTTTGCTCACACGGATTTTGCGCTTCGAATCCAGCATAGTCCCCGAAGGAGTTGCAGTGGATTAAATAAAAGAAAGGAGGAGGGAAAAAGCCAATCGCTTTCGAAAACTATCGTTGGGATTTTTTTTTAAATTTGAAATGCCGCATATCTGACTCCCTCTGCACGGGGCAATTTTCAGAGCTCGTCAAAAATGAAGAGGACATCTTTCCGGAAGAGCGAACCGAACTGTGGATTGTCGCCTTCAGACCGTGCTCAAAGTCTAGTGCTTTTTTAATAGAAGTACAAAAACGAAAGCGTAACCCTGAATAATTACATCAGTGTCTGCACAGACCCAGGACTCTTGCATAAAGGATGCACAAAGGTTCCCCAGAATATCACTATATCAAAAGAAGTGTTGATGTAATTATGATAAAAAAAAAATTCAAAGAAAAAAACTAGGGTAACAAAAAGGAGCAGAACCACTTCCGCCATGAAATGGCATATAAAACATCTCTCCATGGTTCACACATCCACTTTCCACAAGACCAGCTCAACAGCTCAAACTACGAGTAACAAAAACAAGGAAAAAAAAAATTCCCCCACCAACTATTAGCAACAACAACGTAACGAACGACCTAGATAATGATATCTCGTTCTCACTCACTCAAAAATAAATAAATTCTCGTAATTTGCCCGCTCCACTCCAGTATTAAATTTTCAATTTGTTGTAAAACTTTCTCAACCGTATAGTTTTGTATTTCATAAATTTCATCCCGGAAACGGGAGAACCCCGAAAGATATGGATACCCTCGCGCAACAAACCCGAGGAGTATGTAAAAAGATAACAAAAAAAAACATTAAGCCCCAAAATCACAAACCGAATATGAAAAGGACGAAGGAAAGCAAAAAAAAGAATAGTAAAATGCAACGGATTACTATGAAACGCAGAATGTATACTATATACGGTATATCCTTTGTTTTTGTGTGTGGATCCCGATTTGAACTCGTAATGCTACCCGACCCGAGCAGAGGAAGGACAGCAAGCGGCGGCAGTTTATGTGTGCGTCTAATGTAGTGTGGTGTGGTGGAAATTACTCTTGCCGTTTGCGTGATTTCTCGCGTGGACCATGACTGCACCAGAAACTGGATGCACCGAGTCTTTGTGGCGTTTTCTTTTTGCAACTTAATTTCTATATAGTTCTACGTCTATGATAGGGTAAAGGAGCATTTTTCTTAAACCAACTTATAATGCTTCAACAGCGCCCTGAGATCCTTGCAGATACAGTCCTCTGGAAATATTTCTCCACGAAGCGAGTTCCAAAAGTTAACTCGACGTCTGGAGGGAGCTCTGCGGGACATGGCGACAAGGAGGCTATATATCAGTGAAAGCTTCAATAGCGCTTCCGATGGGAAAATATAGATCGCAGCTGGTTCAAAAAGGACCCTCGGTTGACTGATTGATAAGGTAAAAGTGGAAGTCTGCCAAGGCTAGGGAGTTCTGTGACTCAATCCGTCAGAAACGTCCATAAACCGTCCGTGCGCCCCCAAAAAAAAGTTGGAAGGATCAAAGTTCTTTAACAAAAAGCGCTCAGACCGAATCACCGCATTTTGCCCCTTCAATAATTCAATACTCAACCTGACCACCAGCTAACAATTTAGTCTTTTTGCGCTCGCACCTTGAAATATAGCGACTCTTTCATAAGCCGCGTTCTGCAGACCTATTTAACTAGTATCAGGTGGTCCTCGTATCCCACTGTGGTTTGTGAACATTTCCGAGTTGGGCACCACACCAAAAGCTCTAAGGAGGTGTTGCGATGCTCAAGAGTTAGGTTTTGCACCCATTGCGATGCCCTAAAAGGGGGATAGCCGTTGGTGTCAGCCTTGAATCCTGGCCCGGAAGTAACTCTCGTTAGAAGGTAGTATACGTTTTGAAACCGCCCGCGAAGCTCTCTAAACAAGACGTCACAGAGGAAAGTAGGATTTTTCGAATAAGAGCTAAACTAGTGGATCCTGCTACTCACTCGCTTAAACAACTTGACTGCGGCCAATTTTACTTACTTATGTTTGGCATAAGGCCCGCCATGCTAACAAGGCTAAACAAAAGGAACCTCTGCTTAGCCAGAATGGTTTTGGCATTGCGGCCATGAAAAAAGCTAAGCACTCACCTAAGGTTAACCCCGGACCGTCATGATTAAGATACGAACAAATAAAAGCATAACAGCTGTAGCATTTTAGCAAGCCATAGTTTGGTGGAATAGCTGTGATGGATGGACGCAAAAACTGATCCCCATTATCGAGTTATTTGAAAGGAGAGTTTATACGAAGATTGAAACTGCCATCTCGCATAGTTTCTGTCAGCCATCGGCTATATCCACAGTTTCTGATGAAGAAGAAGACCCAAGTTCCATTGAAACTGAGGGAAAGTCGAAAAAGCCTCAACCTAAACCAATAAGTGAAATTCACTGTCCACAACATGTGAAGGACATTAGACCATCTGTCACTACAACAACGCTTCCTCTGGATATCGCGTGGCTTTCTCAAACTGAATTAAATGCTTATTGCAACTAAATTAAGTAACCAGGCTTTACAAGTTCAAAGGACGACTGGTTGGGAAATTGTTTTAAATGAGTTGACAAGACCCCGGCGGCTAAAATGATCCAAAGAGGCAGAGAGAGGTTCGCATATTAAAATGGACACTGGACAGGAGACAGTGCATCGAGGTGAGCGAAAGAAGAGTGCAGGAGTTTGGTGTAGTAATTAGTACTGCAAATAGTACTGCATGACAGGTAGTACGGGATTTTGTCATCCATCAACGTTACACATCCTTGGGCGGCACCAATAATATAGGGTGCTGTATTCAGGCTCAGAGTCTAAAAAAAATTTAGACAGCTTACCAGAACTGTTGCCAGACTTGGAAAAGTCATATTCAATCTAAGCTAGCTCCAAATAAAGCTTCGACTCTCTGTTTTAGAGCTGAAATTCAACCGTTGTTAGACTACTGATTGAGGGGTTTAATGGTTTTATGGGTTCAACCACAGGAGACAATTAAATGAGCACCTTACGTCAACGGCCCTTACTTTCACTTATTCGCTACGGCGACTATATTTCAGAATTCCAAATAATGAACAATAGAAACAGGCAAACATTTCCACCCAATTTTTTATTTAACAAAAAACTAAAAAAAAGCTTAAATGGAACACATTTTTTTGTACTAGATTACTTGTCAGTTGGTTCATCCAGTTCTGGTACTTTAGTGCTTCCATTTTGTTCATTGAATTTTGGTTTTCTCAATGTTTATGTTGTTGCTTTTAAAAATTTAAATGGTTGGAACAATTAATGAACAACTTCAAAATATACAGTACACAAAATAATTCATAATGAACAAAACAGTTCATTATAACAATGAACGGATGGTCACCGTACTAATGCCGGCCTTAACGTTCACAACATTCCCCATAAAAAACTTTTAGATCTAGCGTTTGAGTGCGAAACGAAATTACAGGTGACGTTTGTTTATGCCAAAAATGAACACAACCCTAGTATAGGGTGGTGCACCACCCCGACCACACAAGGATATCATGTTCTCTGTATGTTTTTGCAATTTCCTGGAACCTCGCTCTTACAGTGATAATAAAAACGCGGTTGCAATGACATGAGTAAAAAGAGGGGGCAAAGTGGAAAAGTGGACAGACACCACAATGGTATTGGAATAGCTTTTTGAAATGTTTTAATTTCTTTGAGGGAAAACATAAGTTTTGGAATCAAATAAAAATTTCTCCAGCAGCGGAAATTGTGTGCGAAAAAGACAATTTCCATCGAGGACCCGCTGGCGACTATGCGGTCATTCAATTAGCTGCGTTTAAAGCTAGATCTGGTGCGGGTGTGTTATATAATGAGCCAGCTGTAAATATTTATGAGCCCAATTGGATTTAGTGTCGCATGTTGACACTTAAGTGCTCAATTGGTTCATCCTCTGCAGAAATAAATGGGAAAGCGAGTTCTTGGCATCGATTTGATGAAGTTGTGCTGGTGTATGTCGTTTGTGCATTGTGCAATTGAACTTGAACTTTGAATTCAAATAAGTTTGATGATTTTGATGAAATGGAAACTATGCGCCGTCTAATAACAAATTTTAGTCTCGACTGTAAATTTTCGGAAGCTCACAATTGCAAAATTTGTGTAGAAAAGGTAGCCATTTTGAATAACTCACATTTAAAGTAGAAACGAAAATTATGCATCGGGCTCAATATGGTGCTCCATTAAGTCCTGAGTGATGTATCAGAAACCCATAAGGATTCGGTGAGTAGTTTTAATGTGATGCCGTTCAAAAACCGCGTAAAAATTGCCAAACAAGAAAATTACATGTAGAGTAGAAACCTTTGTTCCCTTGACAATCTCGTCTTTCAATTGAAAACTCTTAAGCCCGTATGACACTACATTGTTTGTGCATTTTTTTCTGCTTTTAAAATTAAACTAGAGCTGTACGAAAAATTAGAACGCAAATACCCGATAGGAGTGAGTGCGTACACACCGCTTCATTAATGTAGATACTTCAACAAAAAATTCATTAAAAATGTATTTAAATGACATTTTTCAGCTGCTGACAGTTGTTTTTTGACATTTCAAGATTATTTGAAAATAAATTCGTTTTTGCGGTTGCTTTGCAAATAATTGCTACCCCTTTCGTAATACACTTTTAGTCTCTTTTACTCACCGCTGACTTTTCAACATTTTAAACATGAGAAACAAATGTAGTGTCACACGGGCTTTAAATTTAGTTTGAAAGCTGTTTTGTATTTTCAAAGTTCAAAAATTCAAAAAAGTGGTACAAAAAGTTGTTAAAATATCGTAAAAACTCCAAGAATTTGCTAATTTAAGCCTAGTATGCTGTTCTAGGAAAGCTGAAATTAAGCGCCTCTCCAATGTTTCTCTCCACCGGTTAATGTTCGCTTAATTTTGACAGTGTAAGTTCCGTCCAAAAAAAAAACTGTCTTGGTAAAGCTGATTGACTTGCTTTCGTTGGACATTTTGTTCATTTTCTCTGATCTGTCAAAATTTAGCTGTGGAAAAATGTATTTTGCATTAATACGCTTACTTAAATTCTGTAAAGATTTGTCGTACAGTGGCTAACAAATTTAGCTTGAACTGCGTAACTCTTTGCTTGACCGCTTTGCTTAATTTTATCTTTGGAGACATTTTTGTATTGGGGCTTAATTTAAGCGCGAGCAGCATACTAGGCTTTTGACAAAATATTTATTTTTTCGATGTGGCAGAGAGAAAACCCGCAGGTTATACTTGCCATTGCCAGTGGCGTGGGAGATTCTTTTTTATACTGTCGATATTTTGGTGACCTTTATGCACTTGATTAGAGAAACAAAGAAGTCCAGTCGCGGTGACCAAACTATTCAGTAACACAGTCACTTATTTCTCTACTATTTCAAAACAAAAATCCTTCTAAAAATAACTACGAAGTCTGAAGTCTCTGTTCCTTTGTATATTTGTTATATCGTGACTTATCCGCAGATAAAAAAAAATACTCAATGGCTTCCATTGCGTAGAAGTAACTTTAAATTTACGAAAGCTCACAATTGCGAAATTTGTACTGTAAACTATTACCCCCTTATTAATAAACGCTGCGTAAAAGTTATCAACTCGTTATTCAGAAGTTACGTCAAATTTGTGTATGCCATCTGATGTCTACTAGCTAACTAACTTGTGCACATTTTTTTGTTTACTAATACTTGGGTTAAAATTTAGAGTCAAGTCTAAAAATGTTTATTAATAAGTGAATTTATTTTTTATACAAATGTTGCTATTGTGAGCTTCCTTTATTTTGAAGTTGAGACTAAAATTTGTTATTAGTACGGCGCATTGAATTTTATTCATAAAAAAAAACAAAACTGTGACTGCAAAGTCACATCGCAGTTGAAATTCGGTTCCTTCCTTCCGTTTGTATGTTTTCGTATGCATTCTTCACAAATCAGACGCCTAAAGTGTCATGGATGTGCTGCCCATAATTATAGGTACGTAAAACGGAAATAAACCCAATTTCCGGAGAATATAATTTCTGTAATCACTTGAAAATATTTCTATTTCTGATTTAAAACATCTGAAATGAGAGCGATTTTAAGTTTCAGTAAATGTAACCAAAAATGCATCAATCAGTTGTACGAAATTTATAAATAATTGTCCGCTCATCACTTCCGGAAGGCATTTTGTTTTATAGGAAAGCAAAATTTCGTGAGCCGTCGCTATAAAAATATCAACACGCATAGCTTTCCCATAATTCCTACCACGTAAACTAGATGGGCGACGAAAAAACGTGCCACGTTTTTTTGCGTGTTAGCTAATGCCGTCCCTTTCAATCACACGGCTATTTAGTATTTAGCATCCCTTTAATTTTCCGTGATAGGAATGTGTGACTGTGTAAATGCGGCATTACACTGAATTCCATTTCATGGCAAAAAGAAGCCGATTAGTAACAAAATAGTCACCCGTGTCATGTGGGAATACCCTACCATATTTTAGTCGCCGAAACGTCAACTGAAGTAGTGACAAAGCAGTCCTGTGTGTATATTTCCAAACAAAAGTCCTTCCAGTCAACTGTTTCCAAAAACTATCCTTTTTTCAGACGGTTTGCCACTGATTTAACTACCTAATAACCATCACTCACCAACCGCCTAATTTGCATTCCTTCCCTCCAATTTGATGAATTGATTTCCCTTCAAAATCGCGCTCCCTCCACCATCCCGAATGTTGAATCATCATCTTCTCAGACTCCGCCGTCTATTAGTTCAATCAAAGGCCACAACTCCTGCTGAATGCAATTAATCCCATCGCCTCAAACATTTGCCGAAGATGACTGGCGCCGCAGTACACATACCCATATCGACACACTTCCGGTTTCCTCTACTTGTGCAAACAAATTTTATGTCTACACTAAACGGCTCTTGTCGGTGGCGGCGTGTCAACATTGAATGTCAGTCCAGCACTGCCCCCGCCGCCCATCCAGTGGGGTTTGGGTCTAATGAAGCAAAAGTGTTGTACAAACATATTAGACACATGAATTGATTTCGAAACTCATTTGTAGTCTCATCGTGCAAACTATCCTCCGCCATCAGCCATTATAATCCAACTGACAAGCGGTTCACAATGTCGTTGACGCCGTCATCATTCCTGCTTCAGATGTGCCTGGGAAATGTATATCCAGCCCATAGCCAATACAGGAAGAATAGCATCCTTGTCACTCGTGTATGATTGATTTCAGTGGCACGTCACAGTGTCTAGTGCTGCTCATATGTCTTGACAGAGCATTTAAGATTTCACACCTCATCCCGGCTGATGGCAAGAACTTGCAGTTGTCTTGCTCCTTAAGGGATCTAATAAATCAGCGCAATAACACAATGAACAACCACATGCTGGGGCTCCGATATACTCGCACTCACTTATTCATATATCGCACGCCCTCCATACATGTGTGTTCATCCTTGGTAGGAAGGTGCACCCATTGGCACACAGGAAACACATCATATATAGGTAGCAGCCTCATTTCCTGGATAAACATTGAAAGGAGTGCAAAGAGCTGCAAAAAAAACCCCATCAATCTTGCAAAGGTTTCTGGCACATAGACGTGCTATGTTTGGCAGGATGCTCGAAGAAAAGCAAAAAGCGACCGAAATAAGAATCCTTGTGGGATAGAAGTTTTGCTTGTTGAAGCTGTAAAACTTCGATGACATGGGAACCCAAACACACGCAAGATTCATAAACTATTCAACAGGATATCTCTTTTATCGTAATCCCTTCCAATACTATTCATACCAATGAATGCAAATGTTTTGCGCAAATGGAGAGGATACTATTTTTCAGTGTACCGTGCAAATTGTACGAATGGATTATTAATATTTGTGGCGAGTCCGGAGTGGTGCCCATAACGATCGGCAGCGGGTCTGCACTAAGGACTCTCAGATGTACTCGTGTTTTTTCAGTGCCTCGACAAATAAATTAACGCGCGGCTGCTGGCAGGCCTGGGCATACTAATGCCGATTTGTGGGCTGCCCATTACTGAAGATAAATTGGGATTTTCAAAACGGACAAGGACAACAGTGGCAGCTGTTTACAAAAGCCGCAGCCAATCATAGTCAGTGTCTAATTTGTGTGCAACCGATGGGAGTGTGAAGTGCCGAAGCCGTTGCATGATTCTCTGGGTTTTTGGTGTCAAATTTCCGTGATTGCATCGAATTACATCATCGTCTGCATGAAGTGTATCGATAGATGGAGGCTTCGATTCTGTTTTGTGCGAGGTTATAAACGGGTTTTAATATTGAAGTGTATTACAAATCAATGTTGGGAATATAAATTGAAGGAATGCGCTTAATTAACAACCTCTGTATATGTACATTATGTAATTCCTTTGGGGTCAAATTCGATGACATTATAACTCGATAACTCGATAATTTTTTTTTGTTCGTATTGCTGTGTTTTAGGTTTAAGCCCAGGATCCTGCTTGCGCTACATTTCTCCAACACAAAAATGTCTATACAAATATTTTGCAGTTTAGCAAAGCACTATTCTGTTCGCACGCTAAATTCTTAACTTCATATAGATGGGCCGATGACAAGTCTCCACTCAATTAGCTCGCGAATATCGAAGATAAATTTTGACGTAAAAAAACCGAGAAAGAAGTTTGTTTTGCACTGTACGAAAAATCTCTACAGAATTTAATAAAGCGTATTAATGCAAAATACATTTTTCCACAGCTAAATTTTGACAGATCAGAGAAAATATCGGTATTCGCAACAAAATGTCCAACTAAAGCAAAGCAACAGTGGTAATTCAACACAGTTCTTTCTTTTTACCGAACTTACACTAGGCGTGTTTTTTTTAGCTTCGATCTCAGCAAAGCAAAGTAAAGTTGGATTTTCAGCACACATTTTACAACAAGTAATGCGAGTCTCGAAGTGTCAAGTAGAGCGTATAGTTGTTGTAATTGCGTGCTGAAAATCCTACTTTACTTTGCTTTGCTGAGATCGAAGCTCAAAAAAACAGGGCTGCTGATGTACTTTGATTTTTGAAATCAAATTTTTTTCAAACTTCGAAACGTCAAATTAATGACAAGCGAAACTCAGAAATTTCTAAAAATTTATAAAGAGAACATTCGTCACTTCCACCCTTGATTTGTACGCGACAACAAACATCTCAAAACAATTTGCCTGTCAAATACGTCAAAGTGAAAAATGGCCAATTCGAATGAAGTCATTTATCCCGAAATAGAACCGAGCGTCATAAGCAAGCAGATGATTGAAAAGGCCTACTCGGAAAGCGGCTACAAAGGGGAGGCTTTAAGACTCCATCAACTCGAACCAATTTGCTATGAGAAGATAACCGTCCTAAGATTGGAGTTTTTAAGTGAGTTTTGTAGAGTTTATCTGAATTGTTTCCTCTCAGTTTTATGAAGTCAATCTTGAACCACTTGCTGTGGCAAACTTGTCAAACTAAGTACGTGGATCTGAATGTCGGAATTTCCTTCGATCTGTAACAAAACACTTTAAGTCCTTGTGTTTGAATGTACATCTGCTGGCAATGCGTCGCTGTGACACAAAGTTTGATACAAGTCCAATACTGATCTCATCAGTTTTGAGCTGTCTTAAAATTGGTAAAGGAGCCCTTAGAGCCTTTCTCAGTTTGCAGTGAAATCTGCCGGGGACAGTTCAAGAAATAAATATAGCCCATGGGTGTTATTTCTTTTTTTTGTTGGGCTTTAATTCCGTGGGGCTTATTTCATTGCACCGCCAATTTATTACCCAATCACATGCCCTTTTCAAGGAGCACACTTTTCCAAAGACGTCTCCGCGTCTTGTTTGGCTAAAATCTGCTAAATATAAAAACTCCTTTCAGACATTCTCCGAATGGACCACCTCTGGCTGATGCCCAATCTCACCAAGTTGGGCCTCAGTGGCAACAAGATAGAAGTCATCGAAAACATCGAAATGTTGACATCCCTAACCGAGCTCAATCTGTCTTTCAACTGCATTGAGAAGATCGAAAATTTGGACACTCTGAAGAACCTTCAGATCCTTAGTCTTTTTGGCAACATGATAACTGTCATCGAGGGACTGGATGCCCTGGAAAATTTGGTCATCTTCAGTGTCGGGAACAATCGGATCGATTCCCTAAAGGGAGTATGTCCAAATGCAATTCTAACAAAGCAATTTTTTGTCGAAATGAGTCCCTTTTTGACAGATAGAAAGACTTCGATTTTTGAAAAAACTAAACGTATTGAACATGGCGGGCAACCCGGTTTCTAATGCACTAGCACACCCGCTGTCATCTTATGTCGCTGCAGTGCTGCCAAACGTCAGGTACTACGAGTACGTTTACATCGAAGACGACGTCAGAAAGACGGCTGGGAAGCTTTTCACGTAAGTCACGGTGGACGCTAAGGGGGATTTGTGTCATGTGTGACTTTTTTCCAGTCGCGAACTGCGTGAGATAGAAACCGGCGAAGAAGAGGAAATCGAGCAGCGCCATCAGCGAGCTTGCGAACTCGAGGGGGAACAGAGACTGTCGAGCAGCTTTGTCGAATACCTAAACGAGCACCAGCTCTATCAGTCACTGTGGGCGGGCGACGACGACGGCGGTGTTCTCATCCAAATCGGCGGTCAATCCATTGAAGATCTGCTCGAAGAGTACCGGAGCGATTTTTACACAGTTACCCAGAAAATCTACCAGCTCGGCTTGAAGAAGTTCGAAGAGCGACAGACGGAAACCGGACTTTTTTCAAAAGCCGTGGAAGATGCCGAACTGGCGGCACAGCAGTCTGGGCATCGAACAATAGAAGACTTTCTCCATGTGAAAGACGAAGTGTTCAAAGAAGCCACCGTCTGTCTGAAACAAATCGAATCGCGTTCCATTCAGGGCGAGGATGACGACTCGCCAGAGGCCGTGGCTGCCATTGAACAGTTCGAAGATCTTTCATTGGACTTCTTCGAAAAATGCAGCAATGTGTGGCAGCTCCTGATGGGCGATGAGCTCCACCTGCACGAGAGCATATTGGTGAGGTGTGGACTTTTGACAACCATCCCGATGTAGTCGCAATTTGTCCTTTAGGAAACAACGTCTTTCTTCGAGCGAAGCATCCAGGAAATGATGTCGAAGTTCATCGAAAAGACTCGGACGTACTTCGCGCAGCTTCGAGATCTGGCTGTTCGATTTTCGGAAAACCTGTTGTATCTGGTGCAGCAGTATATTGAAGAAAAAACCTCCCTAAGAGACTTTGCCAATGTTCCCGAGGGACTGCGAGTCTGTCTGGAGGACAAGGATGCTGTAATGGACCTGATAGCCGGCATGAAGGACCACCACATACAGAAGATCGATGAACGCGAGGATCGCTTGGTAACGCGCAGTAGACAGTTCATAGCGGACTTGATTGGAGGATTGCAAAGGTGGGTGGACACATCAGACCTAAGGACACTTGTGGATTGATTTGTGTTTCAGGGACGAATTGGAACGAAATCGTTCGAAAATTTTCGAAGTCAACTCTTATATTGAACACATGACGAGCAGTTTTGAATCGTTGCAGGGCGAGATTCGCGAGCAGCTGCTGAATGAGAACATTTAGCGGAGCTGTGCTTTGTAAAATTCGAAAATAAATGTTTACGGATGGAATTTTGTGGGAGAATTTTTCAAAAATGCGTTGTTGACACTGCAGTGCTGTTGAACTCATTATTGGGGACAAAAATACGTCCGAAAAATAGTTGCGATTGATCGTTACATCACCAATTCGATTGTGGTTGCGAAATATTTTTTGAAGCACATGTCCTGCTGAACTGTGAAGCGTTTTCAAATTGATTGCGAGTTGATTTGAGGCGCGAAGCCTTCGGAGTAATTACGAGTGCGAACATTGTTTTAACGGAAATTTAAGTGCGTCTGCGAAGTGACTTACTAGAGTCCTGTTCTGGGGATGATTGGAGATTTTTTTTGGGGCACTTTTGTACCGATTGCGAGTTGCGAACGATGCGTTTCAGTGATGTGTTCGAAGGCGGTTGCGATGGTTCTTCTCAGATCTTTCAACTTGCGATGCAATTGTGTGTTAACTGCGAGTATGTTTGGGCTATTAAAAAGGCGTTTTCAAGACTATAGGGAAGCGTGTGTCTGTTTCTGAAATATGCGAGTCTGGTTTGAGTGATTTCGGGGCGAACCTTTTTTCAGACTGTGCAAGGGACTGACTTGGATGACTTCGAAGCACTCTTATGACGATAAACAGTCTCAAAACAGTTGCAAAGTTGATGGCACCAATATATTTGTTGTCATATTTCCACCCGCCCACGGTCAGTCTAGTCCTCTCACAGTTGCGGAATGCAATCTGATATACTATATTCGTGCACGGTCGTACGCCCCCGTGATTTAGTCAGATGTGCCACCCACAGAGGTGTCAATTACACAGGATATATCAATTCGCCCCAAATGGGATATCCCCTTCAAGCAAATTATCGCTTCCAATCATTTGTCGTACTCCCACCGACTGCAGAGAACCACTGCATGGATAGAGGCGTAGGTGCACCCACGGCCAAGTTACACGTAACCAAACACGATATCCTTTGCCAAATTTGAAAGCTTCAATATGTGTTACATAATTGTATTTATTGCACATGCGGCTGCACCTGAACAAGACCGCAATCCACCAAATCCAATCTGCTGAATCGAATCCAACTCGCTGTCTTCCGGCAAGATCCTTCGGATATGGTGTGCGCCCCACCATAAAACATTCGCATGTAATTTTCAAGGAATTTCCCGCTCCAAATTTTTGCCATCCGCCCGGTGTTGAGGAGGAGGCGTAAAATGATTGCCTTGTTCTACAGGATTTCTGAATGGTATAGTCCACCACCGCACCGACATGGTGCGCCAGATTGGTCCACTGCTGCTGCCGAGTGGAAGTAGGTGGGTACAACATTACGTGAGAATTCCAAAATCTATTGAGTGAATAAATTTTTACGGTTTGTTGCGTGGGTAACGGACTACAGGCAGTGTGTGCAAGAAGCCGTGAACAAGGAGTTTTGGGGTTGGCTGGACGTGTTTTTCGCTTGTAGTTATTAGCCGCGACTTTGGGTGTTGGTTTCATGGTTAAGTGGAGATGTGAGTGGTTTAGGCTTCAGACTTGATTGGGCCAGTGAGTGGGTTCACTGAACTCACAACGAAATTGTAAAGTCTATACCTACCGACTCGATAATTAAATGCTCCCATCTTCAGAATGCACAACACTGCAATCGTCAAGGAGTTAACTACCCAGCATTGTTTCGGTGCCCTCTTGTTCACATAAAACTCAGCAAAAAAAAGTACCATACCGCAGGAGCACGTCTCTCCTTCGACCCATTTTCTAATGGAAATATTATTCCTGTCGGCAGAAGCCGAAAAAGCTCTTAAATAAACCCTAATGCTCGTGTCGTCGCAGTTGTCGTGGCAGTGTTTCCCCGTCCTCCAACCCAACCGAACCGCCCGGCTTTTCGTCGGGTGTAAGTTGCTGGCGCGCAGCGTAACTGTAAAACGTCTATAGTCGTTCGAAAAAGCCAATAAATTGTCTATCTACATACCCGAACAAGGATTCCATTTGGGGGACGGCGAAAGCGGCAAAAGAAAAAACAAAACTTAAGAACAGAGTAGTAGAAACCGAAAAAAGAAACTACGAAGAAGCGAAACACGAATATCTAAAGGATAAACTCGCCGGAGTGAAATGATCCTTTTCTCTTTCAAGACCCGATGGTACAAGGTACAACGTACAAGTGTGCAACGGCTGTCCTTCGAGCTATTTTAAGAGATTTTCGGTTTTGTTTGCTTTTTTTTTTTTAATTCATCCTTTTGTCTGTAATTCCAGTGGAGAATTACATCGAGTCCTTGTGAAAAGCATATTGTTTAGGCGGATGAACAGGATACGGTGTTGTAGGGTGGAGTTTTCGGACAGTGGGCAGTGGCCGGAGGACACATAATATGCACTATTGGATGTGTCGACATGTATACAAAGGAAGAAGAAGAAAATGCAAATGGGATCAAGGAGATTTGTGGAGGTGAACGTAAAAAAGAAATCTTCTGCCAGAAGGATATAATTTGTTTCACTTTATGCTACTGTAGTTTTGTCGTCTCGAATGCTATGCAAATATTTTTGAGCTCAGTAACAATTTGTTGCTCAAAGGACATGGAGATTTGAGTTAGATTGTAGGTTCGGTGGCAATAAGGATAAGTGAAAGGCGTGCGTGCCTTTGAAGGCGATAATCTGGTTGAAACATGGGATAGTTTGGTGAATTTTGCTGCTGAACTAACGTGGAGTTGGGTAATTTATTTGTGTAGGAGATTGGATAGAGGAAAGTATTCGAGACGGTTTGGGGGAAACTATTTCCAATGCACATTAGGTTGGACCCCTAAAAATTCACTGCCGGAATTTGTTTCGACAGTCTAGACTTCCTTAAACGTCTGACACAATTTTTCTAAAGTATAACCGCCTTGAGAAAGCTCCTGCATTGCACCCATCAAATACTGCATAAAGTCTTAGGACCCTTACATTAGTCCCTGAAATTGGACGGGCACAAACACATGTCTATGAATTGGTAAATTTATTTTTTTCTTACATTCCAGAGTCCACATCAAAAAGCTACGCAAAGATCGTTTGTTAGTGTTCGGGGGTTGTGGGAAATTGTTCTCTTTGAGGGAAATTTAGGTTCAAAAAACAAAGGAAAACCTTTTTGATTACTGCGAGATACCCTTACAGATTTTAAGTCGTTAATAAAAAAGTAACGAAACTCACTTTAAAGAAACGAAAGGAGCAGTTCACTGCCTTAAAAGTATAGGCGTCTCTTGTTCTTTTTTAATGCAAAGAAGACCTCGAAATGGTGCGAATTGGAGGTATATCTATCCATACAAATACGATGTAGCTACTCCAAAATATGTATGTTTGCTTTTTAGTGTCAATTTGTTTATTTTTCGAAAGGAAATTTCTGCAAAACCTACCTCCCAAGCACTGTCAAGGGACTTTTACGATAAGTTGAAGGGATTTTTATCCGCAGTGCCTCCGCAGCACTGTCAATAAAGTAGAAAATGAGAAAAGACATGGTTTATGGAAATAAAAGGGAATTTTTCGACTAACAGATGGGATTTATCCAAAAAATGCCTCCCTAGCACTGTCGGACTTTTAAAATTATGCTGATTCCTCGTCAAAAATTTATTGCACCCGCTTTTAATTTATTTAATTACTTAGATCAAGCAGCCTCATAATTGGCAGCCTCATAATCCATTTGCAAAAAAATCTCAGCCAGTCAGTTGATGGTCCTTTTGACATTACCATGCACTTCATATATACCTACCCGCGGATCAAATGAATAATTTTGTAGCGCACCAACCACCCAAAATGAAGGCAATACTACGACTTGATTTTGAAATTAAAATCCTCCCTTGACACACCTCCCGGAACCCACTATAAGGGAGAGCAAGAAGTCACCCGCCCCCCCCCCACAACCGACTGTTTTTTTGTGAGATAATTTTATTTTACTTTCGCAGGAATGCCTAGTGCCAACCCTGACCTTTGAACATCACTCAGTTAGATTTCCAACTGCACAAGAACTGACCTTTGAAAAAATCTCCTGCAGGAAATACCTCGAAGAAAATTCTTAAAATCGTTGGTCCCTCTCGGACCAACAACCACGTGTTGAATTTCTCAGTAGTAGGACGAGTACCCAAAACTGTCATACAAGACAAGAGCATGCGCGTGTTTCATTCCACCATCTCCCAGGGATGTTCTTGAAACAATTTCATTCATAGACCAACAACCAGTCCCAACCAAACGGCTTACAGATCAAAATTCAGTTGTCGGTCTTCTCGTGACGGATACGTTTGCCACCGGACGAACAAGGAATATTTAAGAAAAAAAGAAAATCCCTTCTCCTTTTCATAGAGCTAATTGAGTCCCTGTGTGTAAACTACACGTGCTTTTGCCTTGTGCTGAGTGAACACATAAATCAAGTTACTCCAGTGTTTTAATGCTGAACGAAAAAGTTTCTAAAGCCTCCCCCCAGCGTATATGTGAAGTCATCCCTAGTCTCGGTTGTCCCCTTTTCGTCCACTCCTAAGTGGGAAGTTTGTGTGCAAAGAGGAAAATAGATAAAAACCCATTCAATACTTAATGACTGCAATAATTCTTCTGGAATCACATAATGTAATATAAGAACGAGTATCCAACAAGGATAACACAAATGTGGGTCAGTTTGTCATTGAAAATTTATAAATACAGTATAAAAAAAAAGCAAAATTGAAAGATAAACTTTTTAGATAAAATGAACTACACAATTGAATTGTAATGAATTGATATAGATATCCCACAAAGAAGAGCAGCGTCCTCTTCAGGCGGCTGGTGCTCTAAATGGAAGCTAAACGAGGGATATTAAGAAAGAAAGGACTTGATTTCGCAATGGAAACAAATAAAATGGGTCACGATCATGAGGAGTGGTTAAATTATTATTTTTGAAAGGGTTTTCGCTGTTTTTCGCCGCATCAAACTTTTTGGTTAGGGTCGGCACGAAGGGAGATATTCTGGAGATGTACCTTTATGGTGGAAGGAACGTTTTTTATTTTTATTTCGTGTAAAACGCCAGTGGAGGTTTATTTTCTAGAACTAAGGATAAAATGTTGGTATAGCGATGGAGAGAGAATCGCTGTGAATGGAATGCACAATGAAGTTTGGCCTGAGTCTTGGGGGGAATGCCTTTTGAGGTTGAATTTTCTTTTAAACGCTTGTGGTTGCAGGGGTGCTTGGTTGGGTTTTCAGAGAGAGGGAGACTGTTTTTTTTATAGAGAAAAATTAAGATGGGAATGCAGTTTAAAAATGTCCTATACCGATTGGGGGCTAGGTGCCACTCACCCACTCACTCGTTATTGTATTTTTTTAATGTTTTTTTGCGAACGACGGTAGGCGACTTTGTCCCTCGCATTGTCCCTCTGGCGTAGAGCTTGAAATTCCGGTCCTTCAGCATCGATCGGTGCACATATGCTCTATATGTCCCAGCCATCTAAGTCAATTTTTTTGAGGAGGAATAATTTATTACAAATTTGTAATGGGAGGCGATTTATGTCTCAAAGCAGTCAAACCATATTCAGAGCTTAGAGAGTTATCCCAGACAGAGTGGCAAATCACCAATTATGGCGGTTTTTTTTTTGAAAAAAGGGAAAAAGCCAGGGACAAGCTTTAAAAGGGGAAGAAAAACCTTTTATCAACTTAAATTGTTTAAAAGTAAATTTTAACGTATTTTTATTAGGAACAAAAATTCAAAGAATGAAATGTTCATACTAAACATGAAAGAAAACAGCCCATCAAACGCCTAAGTAAGAATTCGTGTGTATTTGAGTTCATTTAATCGTTTTGACTTGCGAAAACTAATGGTTTTGCTTTAAAAAAAAGGGAAAACCGTCTTCAAAGTCTGGGAACACTACAGTCATATCCATATCAAAATATACCCAATATTTTTGTTCTGATAACGAAGTTTCTATTGCTCGACATAATGCCAAAACTCAGTTTCTGCACAAAACTTACCTTTAAATATTTATCCTTCTGTGGAAAATATCCCCCATACAGTGTTGATAGATCTTTTATAGGAAATTTCCCTCTTTGAATGCTGAACTATGTATAATGAAAAAATAATTTTTAAAACCATTTCAATGACTGAAAACATCAATAAAAATAAAGTCTACCAAAAGTTTTGTGCGCCATTTTTAAGTGCAGAAACTTTTGTAAAACTCACTAAATAAACCCTAGTATAGAAACACTCTGCGCGGACGCGAACTCGGGAAGACGCCCTTCCTGGTCAGATGCAAAAAGTGATATGAACCCAATTTGCCAGCCACTTCCACCGAGCTGCCTTCGCAACCTACTCTATGCTACCTAATAGAGCAGGAGGGTTTTCCCTACTCTCTCTCATATGACCGATCTTTTTCGTCGTTTAACACTTTGTAACTCAGATTGACCACAAAAAGTCACACGAACGTGGTTAAAATGATTCATCTTGTAACACTGCTTCTATGGGCTCAATTCCCTGTTTTAAAGGCAAGTCGTTAATTTTTTTGTAGACTGATTAAAAAAAAATATTTCTTTCCTTACCTAACGCCACCTACTTTCGTTCCGAGTAGACCCAATTTCTCGATAGTTGATTAATATTCTTCCAGTGAACAAAATCGAGTAGTATTTTGAAACAACAGACAGATTTTTCTCAATTGACTTTTGAACACTTTCCGCAATACAAATAATCATTTTTGTTTATTTATTATTTATTTTATGGCGAAATATTTTGTACAAAATTATCCACTGTGACCTAAAAAATGTTTAGTAAGACCCTTTGGCTTCAATTCGATTTGGCCTTAAGAAATATATACCTACGTATTTGCTAATTTATTTTTGGAATTTTCCGGATAAAAAGAACATCTTCAGTACAGTTACGTTCCATTCAGAAATTCATATTATTTATCTCTTTTAGCTCATTTTAAGACAGAAAACTCCCTTGAAAAAAGTATAGTTCTACTCCATTCGGAAGTTCCTGCTTATTTTTCACTTTTAACTCATTTTATAAAAGAAAATTCCCTCAAAAAATGTATAGTTCCATTCCATCCAGAAAATCCTATTTATTTTGCACTTTTACTTTCAATACGGAAAATTCCCTCGAAAGAAGGAAAAACTCCCACGACCTGGCACCACTGCACTCATATCGATATTGAAATTCTTTTCCCGCGGAAACTGACAGTTGATTTCGAAATTACTTTCGAACGTCTCGACAGTTAACTGTTGGTCAACATTTGGCAGACTTTTGTCAATATTTTCTGAAAAGTGTGTTGATTTTTGAAATCGTTATAGATCCTCATGGCGGTTACCTTCAAAGTAGTGTACAAAGTTTGGAATTGGATGGCCAAGCAAATGAGGTTCGAATCCAAAAAATTCACAAATACCACCCCTGAGATTTAGGATTCAACTCAAGAAGAAGAGACAAAAATAAATAAGCAAAACATAAGTATTCTGATAATCTATGTATTTGTATTTGGTTTTTTAAATTTTTACCTCATTTGCTCAATTCCAAAACAAGAAACTCAAAACAAACAGAAAATCACCACCGCATCGTCATTACTATATAAACAAAATAGCACAGCGAAGGAGTAATTGTTGCAGTTGGGCTATTGTTAACTAATTAAAGTACTGCGGAGTCAATAAGCATTATAGCTATCAACGAATAACCAATAGGCTCGTCGTTTTAAGTCACACTTTCACCAACCAAATGGGTGCGTTCACAAATACTTAACAGCTGCCGTCCATGAGTGCTTTGCAATTTTCCACTTGTCATTTCGGCACAGCAATTTTTTTAAAACATCTGACTCGTTTAGGAAAGAGATGCTTTCCGCTTTTCGACACCCACTTGTTCCCCGAAAGAAGTCTTTCTTCTTATTCCACAGAGAGGCGGACTTCATGCATAATGTGCTTCGCCGTTTCGTCGTCTAAAAGTCATAGTTGGGAATCTAGAGAGTCGGCTAAATTTATTTCACTCTTAAGCAGTGATGGGACTTGAGAATAGCGAAACGGTGGTAGATAGCATTAAAAAAAGGTGGTAGAAAAGTGGTAGAAAATAAAATTTTCCACTTGCACTAGAATAATGGAAGCATTAGAGGAAGCCAAGAATTTACGAATTTTCACTTTCAATAGTTCTTTATATTCTTAAAAAATTAAAATCAAAATAAAAAGGAACTACAGAAAAAACGCCATAGATTAAACTCATCATTAACTACAAAATGTCAAAATATAGCAAAACCCTCTCTCGCAAATATAGTCAAATAATAAAATTTTAGCGCAGTAAATGGTGTACTGGACGGGAAGCTTTTGCTAATGCAATTCTCAGAAAAAAATACTTATAGCTGAGTGTGTATGGGTAAAACTAATGTGGTTTTCCATTGGGCAAAAAAATCAATCTTTTTTTCGATTCGGATCACTTTTTGAAGATCTCGATAATTTTTTCAGATTTACACATACTGCCACAAATACCCACAGCTGTTTTACGTCATTTTAAGAAGTTTGCTTTCAAAACAAATGCGCAAAGTTTCGTCAAAACCAAAATAAAGAAATACATAAAAGGCAATATAATGTTGGAGGAATTATTATCTTCATTGCCTTCCTCATCATCTGGAAACTACGAATCACCGAAACTACTCCATTTGTATCTAAGGGTGATTTTTTAGCTGGTTTGGTTTTGGCAACACTGGTTTTGACAGCTGACGTGTGTTTAGTACCTTGTGTCACTGTCAAACAGCTTCAGTTTGGTTTGCAATTTAACCATGGATCGTCTTACAAATGAACAACGCTTGCAAATTATTGAATTTTACTATCAAAATTCGTGCTCGGTTCGAAATGTTCATCGCGCGCTGCTTCCATTTTATGATCGGCATTCTCGACCTTCTGAGCAGTGACCAAATTTCGCACCAAATTTACTTTGTTACTTACGTACTGTGCGTAGTGAAGAAAATATTGCGGCCGTATCAGCTAGTGTGACAGAAGACCGCGAAATGTCGATTCGGCGCCGTTCCCAGCAGTTAGGCCTTTGTTACAGCACTACGTGGAAAATTTTGCGGAAGGATTTGGGCGTAAAGCCTTTTAAGATACAGCTGGTGCAAGAACTAAAGCCAGCCGACCTACCACAACGCCGAATTTTTGGTGAATGGGCTCTTGGAAAGCTGGCCGAAGATCCGCTTTTTTATCGAAAAATTGTGTTCAGCGATGAGGCTCATTTTTGGTTGAATGGGTACGTAAATAAGCAAAATTGCCGCATTTGGAGTGAAGATCAGCCAGAAGCATTGCAACAGCTACCAATGCATCCCGAAAAAGCCACTGTTTGGTGCGGTTTATGGGCCGGCGGCATTATTGCGCCATATTTCTTCAAAGATGATGCGAATCGCAGCGTTACTGTCAATGGTGAACGCTACCGAGCGATGATAACAAACTTTTTTTTGCCCGAAATGGAAGTTCTTGACTTGCATGATATGTGGTTTCAACAAGACGGTGCCACATGCCACACAGCACGCGAAACAATGGCGCAATTGCGAGGCGAGTTTGGTGAACAGTTAATTTCACGTTTCGGGCCGGTCAATTGGCCGCCTAGATCGTGCGATTTGACACCATTAGATTATTTTTTGTGGGGGTATGCCAAGGCTAATGTGTATAGGGACAAGCTCGCTTCGATTGACGCACTGGAAGCCAACATCCATGCATTCATTCGTGAGATACCGGCCGATATGTGTGAAAGAGTATGCCAAAATTGGATTCAGCGGATGGGCTACCTGAGACGCAGCCGCGGTCAACATTTGCATGAAATTATCTTTAAACATTAAATTGCAAGGTTCAAACTATCGATTCAAATAAATATTTCATTTCACCCTTTACAACAGAGGAAACATTTTTCAAGTTGTTGTCCATAACTGATTTTTCCAAAAACGAATGCAATTTGAACAGCTGATTTTGTTGTCAAATAAAGCACTAATCCATTCACAAAAGCAGATCAATTTCGTTGCATGTTCCATGAGCCTCGTTAAATCTGACATAAACCGAACCGAGTAGGTATATGAACAATTTTCAATGTAATGCAATGATGGCAAAGAAATATTATTAGCGAGTAGCGATGAGTAAAAGGTGGTAGATTTCGAGTTCAGGTTGGTGGAATTTCCAAAAGTGTAAAAAGTGGTAGAAATACCACTTAAGTGGTAGAAGTCCCATCACTGCTCTTAAGACATATTGGCATTGTTTTTGAAAGACTGAATTCAACTGGCCTTCTTTAGACCTCGGATATTTTTTTCAATTTAAGACGCATCTTGTGTCTTGTAAATCCATTTATAAAAGATTTTGGGATGCAGTAGGAGGGTTTCTGTTCGGTAGTCAAATTACCAACCAATGACAACAATTTAATAAATACCTCACCTTTTCACTAATTTCTTTAAAATTAAAATATTCCACTTAACACTGAACAATAATAATATTTCTTATTCATTTTACTAACTCTGCGTTGCCGAAATTTTCCATAAAGAACCACTCAATGTCACCCACAAAATATTCAGCATGAAGGTTAAAAATGATTATAAGTAAGTCCCAGTGTCTGCCAAAGTCCACTTGTCAAGTCAGTTTCGTTGTGACACTTTATTACTGAAAATCGTAGCACGTGAGGACTCCTTTCTAAACTAGATATCTTCCACATTATTCCGCACACTTTACCATCAACTCAACTCCTTCCTATGTCCTTTACACATTCGGTTCGAAATAAATAAAAATATCCCTAGGTGACTGCATAAAATTCCCTCGACGTTTTCCATTTCAATTAAACTTCGAACAAATTCGAAAAAAAAAAATCATCTCCTCTGAAATATGTCTATTGAAAGAGGAAACCCACAAACATCTCGATACAAAATGTCAATGACAGTTTGGAGTAAGCCGTCAATATTGACATTCGCAAGTTACATATTCACAAGAACAGAAAATTCAAAAAATAAATACCCAACCATACATACGCTCCGGGGAATATAAAATAAAATGACACAACATCCTTTAAAATGTACTTGTCTCTATGTATGTCTGCAGGTTTGTTTCCTTTTTTTTTTGACAAATAAAATTATGTGCCATTCAGCACTCGCCTTTATCCAATAACACTGAGACGCCATGTCCCAGAGAGACACAATTTACCATTTTATTTATGCAAAAGAACAGATTAATGGGTTAAAGAGGCCGGAAGGATCAAGCTAAATACACAAGAGTGTCTCGCTCCTCTCTGTATACCTATGTGTGTTCTGTTCTCGTTTTATTGTATACATATGGCCATTTAAATGCGTAGACAGTAGACCGCATCTCCATCATAGTATTCTTAGTGAGTGCTGCAAAGTGAGAAGCAGAACACGGACGGAATGGGGAAAAATGGAAAAATAAACTTTATCAATTAAGGGCAACCGGTTAGCCTCACGAGCAGAGAGAATTATCTAGGATAACCAAACACAGCTACAGAGGGAATGTGATACATTGTGTAAGATGAACGATAAGTGACATAAAAGATATATACCTATCGTTAGGGTAGACATTCGGGATTAGGGGGAATATGATATGCAAGAAATATTTCGTTCAGGGAATATTCAAGTGATTGTCATTAGATGGAGATTCTAGGGTGTAGTTTGGATGGAAAGTGGTTTCTGTTTGTGGTCCGCAAATGTGGTTCTTTTTTTTACTTTAAGGGATATCTAGGATTAAATCTAAGGCGGGACGTTCACTGGAGTGATCTGGACAGCCGCGGAAGAAGGAGTTTATTTCTACATTAAAGTGGAGGAGACTTCTTTTCGCCTTAATTATAAAACTTAAATAAACGAATGGCTGAGAGGAGCTAGGCAATTGGACAGAGGGGGTCCCCTGGTTGGCCAAATGAGTTTTCCCAAAAGACCACATTTGAAACCGTTTCGGGCGATTAATTCTGACTAGTCTCGCTTGTGGCGAAAAATCGGGGGGTCTAATGCATGTTATTGAGTGAATATTATAGGTATAGATTTAAATTTTTTGGTTTAAAAAAATCGGATTAAATGGGCGGGTGTAAAATAAGCTTAAACCTGATTTGCAGCTGGTGTGAATAATATGGCCGTAGGAGGTCTTGCAGTTCTGATAAATTTAAATTTTAAGTTTTAAACTCATTTCGACTCAAGTGTTTTTCTCAGATGCTTGTTTCCTTGCTTACTTACTGAAGGTGGTGCCACAGTCCGAGGTGGGCCTGCACCTCAACCAACAAGGGCCTTCAGCCAGCACTATCTCTAGCTCGCTATCTGCCGTTTCGCACGCTGAGTTGGTTAAGGTCCCCTTCCACTAATGCGCCGTCAAATGCGATTCAAAGATGCTCTTTTTATTTATGATAAAATCAGCCCTCTGTCAAAAAACATTAAATTCGTATATATCTGCTGAAGGAGTAAGCCGATTGCGGTGAAGTAAAATAAACAGTTTAGCTCATTTAGGGCCGTTTGCTGATACGACTCATAGGGAACTAAGTTCCACATAAACTCTTATGTGACAGTTTATGACCTGAAAAAAGTAGCCCATAAGTATTTAAGTAGAACTTAGGTTAGGTTAGGTTAGGTTAGGTTGGGAGGGCAGTTTTGCATCAGATGCAAATTTTCACCCGGAAGCCGTGCAGGCCCATTGTGAATACCCTGTTCATATATGTAAGGACATGTGGCTAACAAAACCACTTCGATCTGTTGAGGAATAGTTTTATGTCTGATAGAGGTACCCCAGTCAAGTCGTCGTCGTCCAAACTTTCGAAGAACCTTGCTCCCATACAGGATGAGCGGAGTTCTTGTAAAGCTGGGCAGTGGCATAGAATATGTTCCACGGACTCAATTTCCTCTTCTTCTCTGCAGCTTCTGCAGAAGTCATTTGCAAGAATTCCCAGCCTTTTAGCCATGTTTCCTATGGTGCAGTGTCCGGTTAGAACCCCGACGAGCATCCGGATTTGGCTTCTGTTAAAAGAGACTAGGAGCTTTGATCTTTTGGTGTCAACCACAGGCCACAGACTGCGGGTTATGACGCAACCGATGGTGTTGCTCCATTGTTCCTTAGCCAGTTGCGTGGTGACGCTGTCAATAAAAGTCTTAGCAGTGTTAAAAGGCGGTAGCACCTCTCCGTCCGCAAGTTGAGGGTTCAAACCAGAGCCGTATCTGGCCAATTCATCCGCTTTTTCGTTCCCTTCCACCCCAACGTGTCCATGAACCCAGCAGAGTAGAACTGAGTGATGGCGTATAGCCCTAAGTGCCAAAAGGCAATCTGTAACACATTTCGCATTTACAAGGTTGGAGCCGATTGCTTTGAGTGCTGCTTGACTGTCCACACAGATGGTTATTTCCATTGCTGGTAGTCCCATCGATAGGATAGTCTGTGCTGCTTTCTTAACCGCATAGATCTCAGCTTGGAAGACGCTACAGTGATCAGTCAGTCGAAACGACTGGTTAATAGCAAGTCTTTCTGAGAATACGCCGGCTCCTGTACCATTTTCTGTTTTTGAACCATCCGTGTAGACGGATATACCTCTAATGATGGTACTGGGTGAGTTCCAGTCCTGTCTTTTGGGTATAGTGATTCTGAAATTTTTCTCAAAGTCATATCTGGGTTTCTCGTAATCTGTAAGTGACATGAGTCCCTTTCGATCAAAGATTTCAAGTATGCTTGAGTGTCCGCAGTAAGTAGAACTTAAATCGTTAAGAGTCGTATGAGCAAACGGCCCTTAAGCTTTTTGTTATGGTTCAGAAATTCATGTGAATCTTGTGAGTAGTTTTTAAACTATGCCTGACAATTTTTTTGGTACAGCAACACTGGTGATAAACAATTTTTCAAAACCACAATTTCTGTATGAAAACCTTCGTCTGTCCCCCTTGAAAAAGCAAATTTTAACATACGTCAGGCAGCCTTCACTCAATTACTTACTTCGGCTGTCATCCCACTTAGTGGACAAATTAGCGCATCCGCCACCCTGCTCGCTTCCTTTTTTGTGCCACTTGTCAATTCTTAAGAGATCACCAGCACAACGTTTATTATCCCACCCACCAAGTACTCTTAAGTTAGAAAGCTCTGTTTACATTTTGCACGCATTCCCCTAAAAGGCAAACGAATTATCAACTTTACTCGGTTCAGCTCGTCCTCCCCAGAATGTTGCACAAACAAAAAATAAACAAACACCCTCGTCAAATGAAATGGCTATCCCTGCGTCAAGAGACTGGATTAATTTTCTTCCACGAGTTTATTACTCCCGGGTACCTACACCTACCGAACTCATGCAGACATATTCATTAGCTGTGAAAAATAATACGTATACGCCCCCGAGTACCGGCAAAGTTTTATTAATTTATATTAATTTGCCATTTTAATCATTTCCACTTCCAACTCAGTCAAGTTTATTAACAAAAAAAAAACTCCTCAGGTTTCACAGTTTCAAGGAGTACACACAGGACTATCGCGTGTCTCCCCTGCACACCATGTAAATCCATTAATACGGGAAATGAGTTACAACTCATATATTCACACATACTTCACCGAGTCTGACGTAGGAAAAAAAAAAATGCAGATCCTGTGAATCCAATTGCGAAAATGGTGTCCTTATCAATTTTTTGTACTTTATAACTTTTTTTTTTTGTTTGCAAATGGTCTCAAAGTGTAAACTTTTACACCATTCACAGTTGCAACTACTCTTCATCACATCAGCACCCGCCAACAGCATCATCAGCAACAACAACAAGTAGGAAAAGGACAATTTTCTGGTACATCTCATTCACATTCAGCAGTTGTAGCCGCACCATCGAAATCACTTAAGCCAAGGACGGCAACGACAACAACAACAACAACAACGACTGCAACGGTAGGAGCTGGTTGGACGGATCAGTGCCGCCGGGTCCTGCGAGCGCTTGTATCTATGGATTATGAAATGGATTAAACGCAATCAGCGGTTTCATTGTGTAAGTAATAGATTAGTAGGGAAAATGTGATTTTCAGCTTCCGTGCGAAAGCACTTAAGTATATTCCGGACAAAGCGATGCAAACAAAAAAGCTCTCTGCAGCGCCAACTTGTTCGCTTGTAATTTAGTGGTTATAAGTATTTAATGCCATCAGTCGGGGGAATATTTTCAAAAGTTTCATAACAATGGTTGGGGGGGGGGAGTGTTTTTTTTGAATAAACTAGCAATAAAGCAAAAGTTTAAGCGGGACAAATTATGGCGCCCAATGGTGGGTGGTTGAAGTTTGATTGCGTAAGCTGTAAGAGAGGCGGCGGCGGCTTCTTTTTAGAATGCTTGTCAAAAAAAGTTGGAGATAAATATGTTCGCGTGGCCAATCTCATTGCGGAGGTATGCAGAATACTTTTGCTAGGACAAACTTACGAAGAGGGAGTTGGGATGATTCCTTAATTTGATTGAAAAATCACACAACAATCAAGATCAATTGAAAATTACACCAACCAACCTCAAGGGTGTCCTTATCAATTGACTTAAATGGTAGGGGGCGTATTTAATTGAGAAAGTCAAGCAGCAATCTTTTTTCCATTGCGAAACTTGGACACCACATGCAGTGCAAGGATTTTAGAAAGATGACGCGCAAATATAGTGACGACGCCCATTTGGCCGATATCATCAACTCGACCAATAAAATTCTAAAGGTTCAAATAAACATAATCAAAATACTGAATCGAAGTTTTTCATTTAGAAAAAAAATGAGAGCCAAACAGCATCGGATGACTTCTTTTGGTCCACCTTGTATTTTCTCTGACATCCGTCGGTTTCTCTTTAGCCCCACAGAGGCGGGAGGATTGGGCGTAGGATAGCACTATAAGATGACGTTGTCGCCGATTTTTACTGGTAAGACTCTCGCGCCCCTCTTGGGCAGCTCAGAAATCAGTCTTTTCCCTTTGCAATATTCGACTAGTATGTTTCGAATAGGCTCAAAAATTACTCAACCAATTTCGCTGGAAATTAAACAGTTTGTTTCTATAAGTGCCGGCAGTATTTCAAAGTTTCATTGAAATCCGGTAGATGGCGCTGTGATTTCTACAGCATTTATTGATGTTTAGCACTGTCGGAGAACCTGTCACCGATTCGTAATGTCAAGGCTTAGGTAAGTGATTATTTTTGAGCACTTGCCAGTCATGAATAACAAAACGAATACATTACTTTTGAAATCCCTTGACATCCTTCTCCCTCTCTATCTTCAGGTTTGACTAGCTGTGGTCTCAAAACGGCGCTAAATGCATTATTTGTGTTATTCCCTTACCAGGCAATACTGAATACAGCCACTTAAACCAACCACAGTACTTACTGGTTTATGTGACACTGTTTTTAGGAAAAAAAGTATTGAGCAGACATTTAGAAAAAAGTGGCGAGACGAGCATCAAAACTGCAATCGATCAGAGGGTGTCCAATGGAGTGGCTTTAAAAGGGTTTTTTGAAAGTACACCTTGTAAGGACTTATTAAGAATAGTACTGAATTTGTTTCTAAAGCCAAAAGTATACTTTAAAGAGTCACATTTAAAAATACTTGGCGGAGTATTTTTATATAGAAAATTGCGTCACTTAGCCATTGACTTTTATTTGACGTCACAATAAGCGGTTTCAAATAATCCAATGGCAACAGACAAGGCTGAAGTACATTCTGGAGGATGGGATTTGATTTTAAAATGAGTGGCGTTGTCTTACATGGAAAATTACGCCACTTAGCCATTGGCTTTTCTTGAAAGAACAATATGCGTCTTAAATATTCGAATGGCAATATGAAAACTCAAAAGAAACCGCTTGTGGAACTGGTTAGAAGAATTAGACTTCAACATCCCTGTTTTGTGCGGCTCACTTCAAAAATCCTATTTAACAGTTCCATACTTGGTCAATAAGTCAAAAACATTTTTGTTCGTGTATCCCTATCCCCGTAAACTGTTTCTTTTGGAAAAATCCAGAAGGAAAGAATTTTATCAACGCCTCTATCAATAATTTGATTCGCATGTCGTCCATGGGCTGTTGCAAGTTTGTGCGCCTTGCTATTTCTTCTCTTTCATTCACATTTTGAGGAAAGTCTCAACTGAATGATATCAAGTCCAGCAAAGTACCCCCGCTGTTCTGTCATAAAATTCCCAATTTTCCAAATGTCCGCATAAACACTGCCAAGACATCTGATTCATTCGGGTGGAGGGCTGATTGCAGGCCTGCAGAAATGAATGGAAATAATCTGTCATTTTAATTATAGCCGCCTATGAAAATTTAAGGTCAGGAACTACGTACGTAAACATTTCTTTTTTTAGTATCCAACTGAAGCTTTAGGAATTTTTTCCATTTCCCTTGGTGTGTTTAATATGTCAGAGGATGTCATGTACAACGATCCTTATCAGATAATTCGAGGAGTATTAAATTCTTTTACGACACGATTTGCAGTATTGTCGTCATTCATATAGTGATTTGCGTATTCAGCTGATTTTACAATCGGTTTATTATGTAGCTACTAACGAGCTACTTGTAAGGAGTCGACCTAGGTCATTCCGAATGGGGTTGGCTTTAATCAGTGGGCTATCAAAAGGCTGCCATAAAATATGGGATTTCCAGTTAGACTTTTATAGGGCAGAGTCTTTAAGACTTGCTGTGAGTTGAATAAAATGCAAACAAGTCAATCCCAGGCGATAAATAACACAAGCAATCACTCTTGTGCTTTAGCAACATCTACTATTTATGCAAATGGCGGTACAGACAAATCACCCATCGAATCCAATTAGTGAAACAGCAAGACCAAGAAAGAATGGATAGTCCTTTGTTTGATATGGTTCAGGGACGGGTATTGGTTTTGTGCATATTTTTCGAACTGCGCATTTTATTCCAGGGTTGTAATAAATTTCATTTGGCGTGCAAACATAATAAACTGTATTCACTATCATTGAATGGAGCGCATAACTTAACATTGGGAGCTGCTGTTGATTTGATTTGCTTGTTTGTTGAATAAGTTATTTTGGATGATCCCAGATCGGTTTTAAGACGCATGGCGTTTTCTTATATAGAAAATTGCGCCACTTCGGTTCACGTATTCACGTATTTTTGACGTCACTAAAAGCGGTTTCATAGAATCTAATGGCAATAGACAAAGCTGAAGTACATTTTGGAGGAAAGGATCTGGCGTTGTCTCACATGGAAAATTGCGCCACTTAGGCATTGATATACCTCTGACGTTTCATATATTTGAATGACAACATCCTCATAAATGGAAGGCTGTTTATTTAACAGTTAAACATTTTTAAAACTATTAAAAGCAAAGGACAACCTTAAGCTGTTTCCCAACAAAAAGTAGAGGTGTATAACCAATGGAAAATTATTTAAGCAATCAACCGTGACATCTAGGGAGCAAATAGGAAAAGACTGAAGTTTTAGTTGACTTTCAGTTGAACTTCCGCTGAACGTAGTTCATTAGAGGCAAGTGAGTTTGATGCGTAGATCGAAGTGACTGAAGCAACGCAAATTGCTAGAAAATATAGTTGTTGAGAGACGGGTCACCGCTAGAGGCTAAGGTAAATGAAAAGATTACCTGTGTCTGTGATGACTGCATTGTTCAATACCAAAGCTGACCAAGAAATGGGTTTAAACATTATGAGAATGCATGGGACCTAGATGAGTGCCCTGAGGAACACCAGAAATACACAAGAAATTGGAGTCGGCTTGTGAAGAAATGGGTTTGAATGAGTATGAGATCAAGATGGGTGCCTTGAGGTACACCAGAAGTGGCCAAGAAACTATAGTCAGTCTGTCGAGAAATAGATTCGAAAAATGCTAATAAGGGGACCAAGATGAGTGCCTTGAGCAACACCAGAGGTGACCATGAAACTGGAGACAACTTGTGAAGAAATTGGTTTCATTACTGATGAGAAAGAGGACCAAGACGAGCGCCTTGAGTAACACCAGGGATTCATAAGACATTGGAGTCGGCTTTTGAAGAAATGGGTTTTCAAAAATGTTGAGAAGGGGACCCAGATGAGTGCCTTGAGGAACACCAGAGATACACAAGACATTGGAGTCAGTTTGTGAAGAAATGGGTTTGAATGAGAAGGGGACCAAGAATAGTGCCTTGAGCAACACCAGAGGTGACCAAGAAACTGGAGTCCATTTGTAAAGAAATGGGTTTGTAATATGATGAGAAGGGGACCAAGAATAGTGCCTTGAGGAACACCAGAGGTTGGCAATAAACTGGAGGTAGTTTGCAAAGAAATGGGTTTGAAAACTGATGAGAAGGGGATCAGATGAGTGCCTTGAGGAACACGAGAGGTTCCCAAGAAACTGGAGGCCATTTGTAAAGAAATGGGTTTGTAATATGATGAGAAGGGGACCAAGATGAGTGCTCTGAGGAACACCAGAAATACACAAGAAATTGGAGTCGGCTTGTGAAGAAATGGGTTTGAAAACTGATGAGAAGGGGATCAGATGAGTGCCTTGAGGAACACGAGAGGTTCCCAAGAAACTGGAGGCCATTTGTAAAGAAATGGGTTTTGAAAAATGTTGAGAAGGGGACCAAGATGAGTGCCTTGAGCAACACCAGATGCGTGTGAAAACAGTCTTTGAGGTAGGACAAAACCCTGACTTCAAAACGAATCGCCATAAAATATTCTCTTCAAGCAACAATTATTTAACTTGAATAACTTGTTGTAACAAATATTTTCCAACCATTTAGACTTTATTTCGGAAAGTCCTGTAACAACTCTCGATAAAACGAATATTTTCGCCATAAAAAAAAAATAGGAAGCCTCCTCAAATATTACAGCAGTCATAAACCTGATACTACATAGATGATCCCGGAGGTAATAAACTTTTTAACGACGCTTTTCGCACATCATCATTCAAAATTGTATACAGTCCTGTCTCAACTGATTGCACCGTCATTTTACTGTTTGCAATTAAGAAATGAACAAGCAGTGTAAGAATAAATACCTGAAACCTCTGTTGAGTAAGAGTTTGAAGTGAGGGAAGGACTGCAGGGTGCCACTTTGATTTGTTTCTAACGACATGTGGTAGATTTCCCTCTATTTCCGCTTATCTGAAAAATCATATAAATGTTTATTTTCCCTACCCACTTCTGTAAAAAGATGAAATTTCCGCGGCCATCCTTTCATAATTATTAATGGAAACCACTCGACCCACGCCAAATGCTACAACAGTTTTAAAAACAACTCTTACACTCTACAGTTTAAGCAGATCTTTTTTTCCAACCGTTACATTTAAAGTCAATTAATTTTTCATGCTACGCCAATGCATTTTCGTCCTTGTTTTCTTTTCCCCTGCAAAGTTTTCTATTCCTCAATTGTTGAAGATTAAACCTTAGCGGAGTGAAAAGGATACTTTTTCTGTTGTCCCGTTGTCTGAATTTAAAATCTTCCCGTGCTTCGGTGGTTGATCCTTTCTTCTTTTAGTTGAGGACACAAAACCCATTAAGTAAATAAAAATGTTCCGATTAGTCGTCCATAGATGAATAGCCAAGTTCATGTCCTCGTTATTGTTGGGCTAATTTGTGTGCAAGCATCTACCACCTGAGGGGACTTACTTTGGTTATTATTAATGGAGATAGAGCTTCCTGTGCGGACCGAAATCGATGGCAAAATGGAGGTAAATGGAAGAAAAATCACAAGTTGGCAGTTGGTGCCGCCTGGATAAAGGAGACTAATGAGTGTACATAATTTGTTTGAATAAAATAGAGGTAGGGGATACAATGGAATGGAAGAGGCATTGTTGTTCAGTTTGGCATGGCGGTCATATGTCGAAGAGGGAATATTCCTTTGAAGAGGACAATTTCTTTTGAAGAAAGTTGGGCGGAGGGTGGAGAAAGCTTCTCAATTCGGTGGTTCCGATTGGGCTTCGAATTGAAGGTCCCTTAAATGAAAAACCCTCAAAAAGAAGAGCCCTACCCTATATCGTCTTGTTTTTCATTTATTTATTGGCCTTTGGAGAGCACTTTCAGCCCAACTTCACCCTCTCGTTAGTTCCTCATTATCCACGTTCCAAGCGTGCTTTTCAAATAGCCCCTTCCTCGCCTATTCAACAGTCACAATAGCAAAACTCCCACTAATTAGACCTCCGCAACTATTGCGGATTAAGACGGCGCGTCATCCATCTGCCAGTCATCCAAAGTAATGCCGTGCGTTGTTACAAAACATCTGCCCACCTTAGCCAAGCATACTGCTGGTGCTGGATTAAATTTGTCATCCCCCACCACAAGATATAATGACGTTCGCAAGAACAAAACAAAAAAACACACATACACATCAGTCAAGTCCTAATCCATCCTTGAATGACACAACTGTGAGGCTGTCCTTATTATCCACTGCCAGATGTTGTTTACATGTGTGAGGTGTGTGCGTGTGCGTATCATTATCCGCATGCCGAATTTTTCCGCAAATTAAACTCGAATCGAGATACTTCTGTTATTCATCACCACAACCACAGGCGGTGTTTATTAGAAATTATATTCATTTCGATTGTTCCAGCGGCAGTTGCGGCGACTTTAGCAAGTCAAATGCATTATGCCGGAGTGTAAAAACATATTTCGACAAAAACACCTTGGAAAAGCCGACTTAATTACAATTAGTGCGCTCGTGGGAATTAAATGCAAGCCACCGCAAAATCTATACCTCTTGCGGTCGTACACAGTCGGAATGGAACGGAACCCCCACAAACAATGGCCGTTGCGAGTGGGTAGAGAGATTTGGTGAGTTTAATTGAAATTACTCGGCCGCGACACAGGGTCGTAGGCACCACGGTGTTGTTGCTGGTGGGAGCAAGCAGGATCCTCTGTCCCGGTTCCGGGTAGCATAACAAATGTCAACTCTTGCCGGAAAATTGCACTAATTCATTCGGCAACTTGTAATGGTAGGTGAATTATTTTAATTTGTGTCAGTCCCTGTGCGGCTAAACATCCATAAGTTACGTTGTGCTGTGGCATCCTGTCAGCCAGTGTATGGGATCGAGGTGCGACGGTTGAGTTGGGTGGCAGAACTTTAGTAAATTAACTAAAAAGCCCCAGCAGGACATTTTGTTTGTGCGAAAAGTTTTCGCTCCTGTGAGACGACCCAGAGATGTGTGTCTGTATTGGGGATGGAATTCCATTCACCGTTGGGGGCGAAGTTACTTTGTTATACCTGACGTCTGGCTGCTATCGTCCTGTGAATCTTTTGCGTAAAAAGGTTCTGTCTTTGGGGACGGTGTGTGTCTTCCCTTAGTGTTTGTCGGGTTTCTTCGAATGAATTCGTTATGCAATGAAGAATCGCTTCTTCATTAGCTACATACACAGAGCGAGACAAAGTCCTTTCGAAATGTGGCACACAATTGCGTGTTGCGAGAGAGAACGGAATCCTAATTAAATTACGACCACCCGGCGGGCGTGTATGTAGGGACTTGCATGTGGGTGTGTGTGTGTGCGATTGGATTGTTCTTGATTGCATTGCTGGATATTACTCATTTACGGGATAAAATTGATAACATTTTGCTTGTCCTTCGGTGAAGCTGTTACAGGTAGAAGTTTGCTTGACTATAATCCCCAACAGATGCAGAGCGGCGGAGGTTGAATTGCTATTAACATCACCATCACCAGAGAGAGTCGTCTTGTTGGTATTGCTTGCTGCAGCAAGGACTTTGTGTCTTTGATTTAATTATTATTATTCGCATTATTTATGTCTGGCTATATAAGGATTTTCGGAACCATGAAGAGGGAGTGCATAGGTAGGTGGCAAATGAGAAAGTTGCAGCTCGTAGGGCGATGCGGGGGGATGCAGCCAGTATGTTGTAATGGCTTGTTCGACTGGAGTTCAGGCGGGTTCTGTACATGAATGAGTTGGAAAGTAGCAGAGGTATCTCTTTTATAGTGATTTTCAGTTCATGCTCGTGTTGAATAAAGGCCCAAGGCAACTTAACTTGTGCCAATATGTCAAGTCTTAACGCAATTCCTGACGGGAGACGTTTTACAAGAAAATTTGACAAAATATACAACATGTTTGGTAATTCTTCGTGGAACAGGAGTAAGACTTGTCGGGCATATGCGCCTGTGCTCATTCGACTTACAGTGGATGCTAGTTTATTTCGCTGCGGGAGGTTATGAAAATCCACGGTTTTATTGGATCAGCAAAATTAAGATATCTATTAAGTTTCATCAGCTTTTTCTTAAACTTAACGAAAGGAATTTTTACTCGAACGGAATCGGGTGTTTCTTACAAAAATCTAGAGTAGGACTTAATCCAGTTGCCTGAATTTCCTTAGGAAGCCATTTTCGCATTCGCTTGCACAGCGCATCATTTCCTTCATTCCGTTCCAACAGAGAAGACGACGCACATTGCTTTCGATGTGCTCCTAGAAAGTTTTTGCTTAAATTTATTGGTCTGCAGTAAGGAAATTTAAGTTGACCAACCATGCTAGGTTTTCGTAACTTTTTTGCTCAGCTTTTGCATGCCCTAGAAAGATGACTGATGGGTTAAAATATTTAGGAAAGTGTTGGCTTCCTTCAGTATTCTTTCATTTTTTGGTTATATTGATATAGAATTATTTTAGTATACAAAGTTATAACAAGTGATGTCGGAAGAAGAAACAATATGGTCAAAATCGCCTTCAGAAAACTGTCTATGGAGCGGCAAAAACTTGTGACTGAGAGGTTAACGAAGTATGTTACGAAGTATGTTTATACAAATATTTTTTTTTCCGAGGGTAGGCGAAAATCTTTCAAAGACACTATGAGAATGGCAAGCGCGTGCTTTTGACAGGTAACTTTCCACTGAAAGATCCTGCATGTTCCGCAATTAAGCCGCGGTTAATCTTTATCTTGGCAAGTCGAGAGGTTTCGTTTTTTGTAGTCGGCGGAATAAATTACTCTTATTCAAAATTTGTCGGACTGTATTGTTGATATTACCGATTAGACGGTTTCTATGCTTTCGCGAGAAGCATATAACAACCCCAAAGTTTTATACCGTAGGTCCACACCGGCTTTAGCACTTGCTTCTATAAAAGCAGTTCGTTCTCGGTACTAAGCTGGGAATGTTTTCCGAGTAACCAGTACATTTGTCTATATTTGATATCGAGTTCTTTACGTTTGAATTTCACGTGCGAGTTCCATTTCAGCTTTGCGTCGAGTGTCATTGCCAGGTATTTGGCCTCGTTTGCAAAGGGTATTCAAGCCAAGTTTAGAAAAATTGGCAAGTCATTAGTTTTCTTATATGTAAAATTCACAATAATTATTCCCGAGATATGATTCTAGAATATCATATAAACATATATCAGGAAAGGACACAGAGCTTTGAAGTAATCTGAAAAAAGAGACTTAAAAACGATACCATATTTGGTTGGGCTGTTTCTAATCATGAATTTGTATGGTTGCCACGCCTCCCTTGGTTCAAAACTCTCTGAATAGCCCTTAAAAAATCATCCTCCAAATACTTAAAGATATCAATGGATGTTAGATTGGTTACAGGTTTTCGAAAGGTACAAATGACTTGTTGCAATTATCCAATTTTTATACACCTGCTTGGTAGAAGAAAATTCAGATAACGTTCGGCGTTGATCGCTAAAAGAACTCGCGGGCAAACTTAGCGTTTGACGGGAATATTTTTTACGGGTTTTGGCTAAAATTCAGCATGGTTCGAAATACTTTTTGCAATATTCTGCTTTCAAAATGCTGTTTTCAAAATTCTCCTTTTCAAAATACAGCCTTACAAAGTTCTGCAAGCAATAAAAAAAGGTTTGGACAATGTTAAAAAGAGCAAGCTTCTGAAAAACCTTTATTTTCGTTAAGCAGAGATGGAGAGAACATTTCCCTTTTTTAATTTGTATATTACTTCAGTTTGTTTTATTATGGATACCCTCCACAGGAAGGTAAAGGGTTTTCCAATAAGAGGTGTTATTTTGCTATTCAAAGAAAAATGTCATTTTTTGAGATAAATGATCGGATGTTTATTTCATAAGAAAGAGGAAGGTATGCCGTTAATAATGAAAAACACATCAGCCAAATGGCCACCACGAGCACGCATACAGGACCATATCCTTTTCATGAAATTTTCCATAACCAAATCGCAAAGTGGCTGCCATCTGTCCACGATAGCCTCACGAATTTTATCTTTGAGGTCTTGAATCGACGCTGGGCTGTTGGCGTAGACCTTATCTTTCACGTGGCCCCAAAGGAAGAAGTCGCAAGGTGTTGAATCACAAGATCTCGGTGGCCAATTGTGATCACCTCTTCGACAGATAACACGGTCCGGAAACTTTTCCCGTAAAAGATCAATGGTTTCGTTGCTTGTGTGGCACGTAGCGCCGTCTTGTTGAAAGTAAACGTTGTGCAGATCAATACCATCCAACTCCGACCATAAAAATACGGTATAATGACGTTTGTGGAATGCCCAATTCCAAAGAACGACAAACCTGGGTTTTCTTCAACACTTTGGGCTACAGCAGCAATATTCTCAGTTGTTCTTGAGCGAGGTGCACGGGTTTTATTCTTCACTTCACTAACTTGTCCCAACAGCTCGAATTTTTAAACGTTTAAAAAAGATGAGTGAACTCCTGAACTCATTTCGCAGTTCAGTGAGAGAGATCTGTAATTCAATGCGTGTGATCAAAGGCCCAGTTTAGACTCAATCGACTGCATCTTCAAAGGAGTTATTCCAAACAATTTCATGCACAAAAAGTTGAAAACAAAAAAAGGACTTCCATCAATAATCCACTTAGCTGAGCAGTCCAAAGAGCCGAAAATATTGTCCTTCGCAGATGATTCTCAGCCCCTAAAGTGCTCCCAATACTCAGAGTAAAGTTCCGCATAATAAAACTCCTCTCTGACAGTAAAAGCCCGCAGTCTCATTTCATTACTTATTCACAAACTATATTCATTCTCTTTGTGAAATAGATAATCCAGTTTCCACACAAGGGTATCACATCTGTATATGTGTAATCCTTGTATTTATTATCATGCAAAAGCTAATGAAATCCCATAGCAAACCGAAAGACGAGTTCCTTCTGCACAAAGGTCAGCAAATAAGCAATAGAAAATTCCCTCTATTGTGATGAGTAAGCACCTTAATAACTGCTTTCCTTCGCCATTGTCGTCCGTCCGTCGGTCGGCCCGCCCTCTAATAATCTCCTGCTCGCCCTTTCAATATCTATACCTACAAAAATACAGCCGAAAGATAGTTTGATTGCCATAGGGCGACAATTTATACACAAAAAGGAAAAACGAACAAAACCACCCGAAAGGGACAACAGACTGCAACAATTCAAGGGAGAGCAACTGCACGTATACTGGGAAAATCAAGCGCAACAATAAGATATCGTTAAACCACTCACGGAGCCTTACTTAAAGCAACAGTCACTGCTTCTGAATATTGATATTTCGGTTTTTTTCTTTCCCAAGTTGTTGTCACCTTCACAGAATGAAGACGACTATCCTCCAAACAAGTACACAGGGCCAACAAAGCCCTGTGAATTCCCATCTTCGAATCATCTAAAAGGAACACAATGACGAGGACGATGATGATGTGCCGTGTTTGGCAGAAGCAACTATCCTACGATGATGATATTTACAGCAAGAAGACGCAGGACTCAACTCCCCAGCAAGAAGACGCAGATATACCTTTACTTTCTTTTTGCGAATTCCCATTCACTGACTGAAGGATATGCACCGAGTAAATGATATAAAGAAGAAAGTTCATCTATATAAAACCACCCAAGAAAAATATCTCGAGGGCGCGTCACTGCCATCAGCCACTGCAGTCGGATGTGCAAACACGCTTTGTACTTCCCACGAATACGTATCTATATACAAAAAATT
The DNA here is from genome assembly GCA_948293265.1 of Cheilosia impressa. Taxonomy (NCBI): domain Eukaryota; kingdom Metazoa; phylum Arthropoda; class Insecta; order Diptera; family Syrphidae; genus Cheilosia; species Cheilosia impressa. Next base: position 50,481,710 of record OX411884.1, on the reverse strand, counting down.
CACCGAGGTCAGGACATTCAAGCTATGGAGTTGAAAGGGGAAATAGTTTTGAATGCATAACCAAAGTTATCAGAAGAAAAAAAAAATAAACGACTCACAGCACTTACAGCAGGATTTAATATTCATCGTGCATCGAAGTTTCCATCCGTATGGCTCACTGATCCTTAGGATATTTAACGTTTACAATATGAAATGAATTCTTCCCAGCTTTTCGTTCCCTTTGGTGGACTTTTGCTTCGTTGTAATGATAAATACTTACCAACTGGTGGTTCTCGTCCTGGGCAAAAGGTCAAACTCAATTTCCTTTCGGCTGTTTACTGCTACAAAGTTTTTGTGCTCATTGTGTGAGGCTGTAATTATTCGAAAACTGCCTCCGGCTGGTAAATATTATTCCTATGGCTGCAAACAATTCCATCGACAGTAACCCGGATATTCGTGTAGTTTGTCTTTGTGGTCAGACACAGGGTGTAACTGTGCAAATATTTAAGTTAATCCGGAAATGAGATGCCCAGCCACGCGCCATTGAATGGGAGAGTAAATTTGTTTGGGTGCTGCTGACGGAGAGTACTTAGAGGGAAAAATGACAGCCAGATGAGGGGTGTATACTGGGAAAGACGAATTTATGTCCGATTAACATCTTCATAGCAGTTGCTGTTTCAGAGCTTGTAGTGTATAGCTGATGCCAGAGTTTTATTTGCAAAAAAACAAGTAAAAGTGTGGCCGATGCTTTGATACCCTCCATGGCATACAAGTCATGCAAAATACCAGAACTACTTGACCGACATAGCCCATTTTGAATACCAACCTAACGACGATAAAAGAAGTCCTTTCACAAAACTTCATTCACCTAGGTTGATTCCTTTGGACGCTATCGTGTTTTCAACGGAAAGAGGGACACATGGGTCTAATATTGGTTTCGTATGGGAGGTACCAGAACAACTTGACCGACAGAGCCCATTTTCAATACCAACCTGACGCCGATAAAAATAAGTCCTTTCACCAAATTTCATTCAGCTACGTTAATTACTTTGGGCGCTATCGTGCTTTCAACAGACAGACAGACAGACAGACAGACAGACGGACATGGCTAAATCGATTCAGAATGTGATCCTGATTCAGAATTTATATACTTTATAAGGTCTCCTGTGACTCCTTCTTGGCGTTACAAATGTATTGGCAAAGTGAATATACCTTTTTCTGGAGGGTATAAAAACGATTCAATAAACGGGAGAGTGAAAAATACCTATCGTCGTAAATGGTTTTAAATGGGCTGTGGAGTTGGAGCGAAGGGTTTTTTAAGATAGCTAAACTTACCTTTCCAAATGCTTCAGCCTAACCAACTTAATTTGGCTCTTTTACATTTTCAAAATTAGCCCTGGCGTTTGGTAGGCTAATCATGAATGGACCGACATTCTGGCACAAATGGGCATCGGTTTTTATACCCTCCAGAGGAAGGTATATTCACTTTGCCAATACATTTGTAACGCCAAGAAGGAGTCACCGGAGACCTCATAAAAATGGGCTATGTCGGTCAAGTAGTTCTGGTATTTTGCATGACTTGTATGCAGTGGAGGGTATCAAAGCATCGGCCAGGCCGATGATAACACATTTACTTGTTTTAGTTTTGAGTTTTACAATAGGACTTGGTTTTTAGAGTACAAAGCATCTACTTCGACAGCTATGCTCGGCAGTCCCCCGTACCTATATACACTGTCGAAGCTGGCATTTTCCTCTTTTTAATCAATTGTCGCAAAAAGCGCTGTCTCTACAGCGAACCCAACCTCAAATGCAAACAATACATTGATGCAATGATTCCGCGAAGAAAGGATCTACAAAAATTAAGTCATCTGGGAATCCATTTTTGGAGATCCCATTCTATGTTGGAATTTAATTCATTGGCTTTGTATGGATGTTCATCTTACTCGTATTTTGTTGCATTCATTTCCAATCATCGCCAATCATTTGCATTCATTTCCAATGACTGTCAATCATTTCCAGGCATTGCTTTCGCTTGTTACTTTTTAACCATTTTGGAATCATCTGCTGTCATTTTTAATCATTCACATTCAGCCATGATCGTCGCCAATCGGCACAAAACAAAAACAAAGATTTGACGTCCTGAAAAATAGGTCAAATGTGGAAAGATTTTCCAAATTCGAATTAGAAACTCATTTTTAATAATAAATGTAGTTAAAAATGTTTTTTTTAGCAAAAAATTTTAGATTCCCCTTTCCCAGGGATTAAGCAAGTTCTGGATTGACAATACCGCAATAAAGGATAAAGCTAAGAAACTGAAAGGGACGGCATTACCTAACACGCAATAAAACGTGGCACGTACGTTTTTTAATCGGCCATTTTGTTTACGTGGTAGGAATTATGGGGAAGCTATGCATGTTGATATTTTTATAGCGATGGCTTACGAAACTTCGCTTTCCTATAAAACAAAATGGCTTCCGGAAGTGATGAACGGACAATTATATATTTATTTCGTCAGTGGCGTAGCGTGGGTTGGGGCCGCCCGGGGCAGACATAATTTATGCCGCCCCTCGTAATTCTCTTACACATTGAAAAAAAAACATCTCTGATCTTTTTTCGAATATTGATTTTATCTTTAGTATGTATTTATTTTTAACCAAGATCGTTAGAGAGGTTTTCGTAAAATTTTGCAGACAAAACAGTACCACATCATGCAACTTTTAGTTTGAAAAATACTATTGATTAACTATTTAGCTGAAAACTGAGTGTAAGTTATTGTTATGGATGAATTCTTACATACTTGGGTTTTCGAGATACTAACAGTTTCGAAAAATCTGCGTTTTCGGTGATTCGAATTGAAATTTAGGGACACGATAATTTTGAAAACATCAATTCTACTCTAAGTATGTATATTTGAATGAAATCCGGGCAGGTTTAGGCTATAGGCCTCGGGACATACAGACAGAGGAACAGAATTTTGCGACCTCCTTTTTTGAGTTCCTCTATCATCGTAATGTGAGAATTGATTGACATCTCTAGTTTGAAATACGAATACAATATCTTTCTCGTACTACGTATACGTACTTACTTTTACTTTACTTTGCCTGAGACACTGCAGCCTTCCATCCTCTGCGACTACGTATATGTACGCGTTATTAATTTTTTAATTATTCACAGAAAACTTCTTTAAAATTTTGTTTTCCTACTTTTCATCAGAGCAAAATTATTATTCTTTCCAGTCTCTATGATTTCCTGCACTATAGCCATGATACGCAGATTAGATCCCCTTAGAGTGCCTTAAGTAATTGTATAAGCTTCTATTTTTAAAAACTTCTCTCACACTCACAAATTCTACCAAGAAAAGAAAAAGAGAGTATTTCCGAATGCAGATGTTGTGTACTGTGTTGTAAATTGTGTGTGCTGTGCAGGGTTGTCATTTCTGACAGTGTAGTTGCATACTAGGGAGCAGCAGGATTTTTTTGTTGAGCAACACAAGGAATGTTAACTTTGAAAATAAATTCGTTAGACTGGAAAAAGAATCCGCTGTGTAAAATTTTTATACATCAAAATTATAAACGCCCCAAATTGCCGCCCTAGGAAAGTGCCGTCCGGGGCCTGTGCCCCCTGCCCCCCACCTCGCTACGCCACTGTAGTTCGTATAACTGATTGATGAATTGTTACTCGCGATTTGAACCAAAATGTGGGCAAAACTGAACACGAGGCTTGGCATCTTTCAAAAAACAAATCGAAGTCGAAATTGTTTGTCGAAATTACTAGTCTGCTTATTTATTTATCTCAATTTATGTCAAGTTCCGGTGGGTGGCTCGTTAGCGCTAAGCTCCATTAGGCATGCAGTTTCAGGCAGTACGATTAGGGCCGAACTTTGTAAAAAAGAAAATTGTTTTATGCAGACAAATTTAACAACTAAAAAAGCATAAAGCGGGAAAAAGAAATAGGAAATAACTCTTATACTGACCCAAGACATTTTTCGCCTCCAAGAAAGGTTCGAATTTCTTTTTGACGTTCGGGATTTATTTATGGTCCTTAAGAAGGTTTTTTTTTTTGTAATTTGTACCAGTCGAATAAAAACCAGATGCAAATTAAATTCACCTATAGTTTTATAGGTGATTGTGGTCATAATTTTTTTAACAGGAGATCTACTTACAGAATTCCCACAGAAAAAAAAATGTGGCAAGTCGATTCTAAAGAACTAAATCTCCTCGTGACCCAGGATGCCTCTCCCTAATCAATATTTGGAGCTATAACTTTTTTTTTACACGCAATGCCACCCTGGTTTTTATATTTCCACAAATATAGAGCACGTACTTAAATTCGACACATTTTGCATCCCATAACACATAATGTCCTCGTGAGCTACTTTCAAAAGGAAACCTTAGATGAGCACGAGTATACTCCGCGAACGCAAGTTTATTTTAATTGGTACGCGGGTGTGATTTGCTCGTCTCGGTGCTCACAGATAATGCTTAAATGAAATGAAGGGATACTTAACCCGGTATCATAGCAACTCCTTTAATTTTATGAGCGCGGCTTGGAGTGTGTGCAATGCAAATGAAAGGATATATGCATACAAATGGATATGTACTACTTCGCTCTAGATAGTTCATGTTTCCACCTTCAAATACTTTAAATGTGAATTTAAATAGTTACCCGAAACTTTTGCACTCATAAATAATTAAACACCCGTTTCGGCGCAATGAAGGACATTATTAAAACAACGCCTGGTAGACAAATTTGCATGCCAAATTACACTGTGTATGTGCGACTCTATATGACCAGTGGTCGTGACAATCCGAGGATATATTCCCTGCTATTGTTTCTTTTTGTGAAATTAAATAAAACGATAGCATCAAAGGATAACAACAAATAATAAGATACCATCTGCCACTTGGATGTGGTTAAATTTTAACTTTTCCACACACACACACACACTCTCCGTTGCCTTTTGGTGAAATTGTTTTTGGCAGGGATTCATATACTTGAGTACACTTTGCTGGTGTTTATTCCAAATAATGCGCACATATCTGGCTGAAATATTCATTTGTTTATAATGGTGGTGGTGGTGCTGCTTGGACTTTGTCTCGCATTCAGCTCCAGCTTTGCCATTGTTTCTGTTCCAGTCAGTGTAATCAAATTCATTGGGAATAGAATTTTCTGGCATCAGAAAGAGGCATCCATACAACAGGACTCTGGCTATTGTTTTAACGATATTAAAAGAGCGAGCGGGAGAGATGGAAGGCATACGCTTTATGGATGGATAGTTTTTGTTTATTAAATTTCCGTGCACAAGATGTGAATATTCTCGGGCATAATTTTGCTGAATTTAAAAGGACTTCCTTAATTAGGACCGGCCGGCGGCGGGGGTGTGTACGAGTACGAGTACGAGTTCTCGTATTCGTAAAATGGGTAACAATTGTAATTTGGAGGAAATTTCAGAACTTGATGTCATAATTGTTGGCTGTAGCTCATCTGATAGGGGACCCTATTTTTGGAATTAAATTAAAACTGGGAGTTCTTCCTCATCAGTCATCACAATTGGCTGGCGTCCGTCGGTAAGTGGCAAACCAAGTTGACCAGTCTTCGGACAGGGATCCAAAAGTTCCGATTTATTTTTGCCCGAAAAGGACTGTGTTTGTAGTTGATAGGACATTCAGTTACTTTGTTAGAGAAACCTTGACCATTGGTTTGGTATAGATAGGCAAATATAAAGACAGCCATCGAGGGGGCTCTATCACTGAGGCTTCTCAAAGGAGCCTATTGTGCCTTAAAAAAGATAGATGTAGCGATCTACAGTGCGGGCTGGACTTGGACTTTCTTCACTGTCTCAAGTTGGTTAAAATCCCATTCCACTTAATAATACAAGGTCTTCCTCAACTGTTTTGTCCAACTGGCTTAAAGTTAAAGACTCTTCGGGCTGTAGCATTAGTGTCCCATTGCTCAATTTTAGACGACTGATACGGATTTTTTTGACCTGCTCAATGTTCGCTGTTAAACCTTCTTCTCATGACGTGAAAAGTTTTGAGCTCCAAAACGCCTAACGACATCTTACTTCACCTGTGGTAACGGCGATGCCTTTGCGCCATACATCAGGATGATGAGGGTCTTACATAGAGTCTTCTGAGTGTTTCCTAACATAAAGGCCCTACTACTCAACTTCATTTTTAGGCCAAAGAAAAACACAAGTCAGTCACAAACTTAACAAATTTTCGCCGCTTCTGTATCAAAATTTTTCCACTGAGAGCCCGCTGAGTTCTGTCAATGTCATTGCAAGAAATTGAACAAAACTTGTGACAAACTGTCCGCGTGGCGTTGGCTTGTGAGTTTCTCACAACTTTCCCAAGTGTGACGTTGAAAAATTCAAATGAGAAAGTTCTTTTCGACATCAAACTTTAGGCTTCTTTTCATCGTCTTGGCTATTCATTGTCCAGAGTCAATAATTAAATCTGACAGGCCACCGATTGTTGAATAAATAATCAATTGCGTGACGGTGACGGTTCCAAAAGGTTCCTCATCGTGTTCGGGTCTTATTATCTTGACATTTTCAGTTTGTTGGGTGAAACATTTATTGAACACATCCACTTTCACAATCCACATTGACACATCTACAGTCCACAACAAGATGGCTGTCTCTTTACATTCTTTCTTTTTTTCCCTTCTCCGCCTTTTTCTTTTCTGGACTCTGTCACTTATTCAACTGTCTTTATAATAAAGTTCCTCTCTTTACAATCAAATTGAATCATTTCTTTTTCGTGCGCTGCTCATCACTGTTGACATTTTAACAAAACATCGGAAAATTGTTCCTTGAGGAGCAACTCTCCAAATCGTCTTTTGGTTTATCTGTTTTTGCCGTATAAAGCTCACAAGACGCTCCCCTCCTTATGTCCCGCTGTGCAGCATGCTTTGTGCTCCGTTTGCCTGCCGCAAACTTCATCTTCATCAAAAAAGGCTTTAGGTGTGCGATGGGATGAATCGTGAATCGAGCACATTAGTTGCCATTTTTAAGGTGCCCGGTCTTTTGTGACGATCCCACAACCGATCTTAGCCTAACCTCAACGAACTTTTTCTTGACGTCGTTGCAACTGTTCATCAACGTTTCATGCTGGATACATAGGACTCTTGGATCGACAAAGGTTCTGGAGGTTTCTTAACCTCCATGCCTACATGCACAAAAGGACATGCTCACAATAATGACGACAGAGAAGAATCAAAATGCTGTATAAAACCAGGCTAATGGCACACGCCCCAATGAGCGCCAGCGCGTTCACTACAATTTAATTTGAATTTATTGTTATCTTTAATTTTTTTCCATTCGCTATAAGGGGGGAAAAAAAAACAAAACTTGTAAGAAATGTCAAAGCATATGCAAATTAAGATTGTGTGTCAAAGTTATCGTTGAGTGCAATTTCCTGCTGACGACAAATCCCCAACCAACCCCAGCGCACATTCAAATGCATGTGTGCGACGTGTCTCGATGTCGGTTGGGACCACACGCAGTTAAACACATGGGGTGTGGCACCCGACCATAAAATTTGAAAAGCATGTTTACGTCCATGCAAGGAATTTTTTCCCATTCAATTTTTATTGCATTCTCATCTCGTACAATCAAAGTGCAAGTAGAAGAAAGTTTTGAATATATATTATATAAATGATGGCGGCGGTAATATCGACGCGGCTTTATCGAGGGAGCATTCTGTACGAAAAGGTTATGCGATGACATCCTTGCATGTGGGAGCAGTAGCCAGTAGGTATGCGATTGGATTTTATTCCAAACTTGTTTTTCATTTGCTCCAATATCCATAACCATTAGTTATTTCCGGATGACGGGAGTAATCCGTTGACAAACAGTCAGCGGGATATTACAATAAGTAAGTGTATTTGAATATTTTTGAAACGGTGAATGCTTTTAGCCTTTGGAATTTCACTAAAAATCGACAGTCAATATTCGAGGTACACAAGGCTCGCCACTTTGACATGTTTCGAGCTGATGTCAGTGGGGATTTTTTTTTACGATTAGTCATTGTGCAGAAAATATTACTCTAAAGGTCGAGAGAAACCTCTCTCCGAGAAATTGATTTCGAAACACCTATCAAGGTAACTGTGCAAAACTTCGCCAGCCAGCGCCCAGGTGGACAACTTTTCAAAGGTCTGTACAGTTGCTTTAAGGAATAACGACTTCAGTCAGTTCTTGCAACTTTTCAGGAGAGCGATTTAAATGTTTGGCCTCCGATTACAAATCAAGTTCAAAATAGGCTTGCGTCATTTTTCTTTTGTGTGTAGTTCATAAACGGTAAGGGATAAAAATTTGACAGATAGAATCGCTTATTGCGCATCAGATTGTGTAAAAATCTCAATTTCGACATAAGTCGACTTATGATGTTATTCCTTGTTGCCACAGACTTGCATTCGCGGTTGACATTAAGTACATTCAAGTATCTAGTTCAGTAAGTCTGAAGTCTGACAGCTGTCTGGTTCAGTAACTATGAGGTCTGACAGCTTTTCAAAGGCCTGTACAATTGCTTGCACTCACGTTTGACATTAAGTACATTCAAGTATCTAGTTCAGTGACTCTGAGTTCTGACAGCTGGCTAGTTCAGTAACTAAGAGGTCTGACAGCTCTTCAAAGGCCTGTACAATTGCTTGCACTCACATTAGACATTAAGTACATTCAAGTATCTAGTTTAGTAAGTCTGAAGTATGACCGCTGTCTAGTTCAGTAAGTCTGAGGTCTGACAGCTGTCTGACTGGATGTGTCTCAGTTTGAATTTCTTAGGTCTGTCAGATGAACAGCTTTTTCAGTAGACGTATATGGAGGGGTAACCGACGAATCTAGTCAAGAAATTCGTGACTGAGTACTCAGTTGACAGTTCGTATAAGTGGTTGACGTAGAAAAAGTGACATTATCGACCAGCTTTTGCTTTCAGATTCCGTCTAGACTGGACCAATCTTATCGGCCTAAGATGACTAGATTTTTGAATGTGCCCATTGACATAATTCGCAGAGCTGTCACTGACGCACTTGAAAGTATTGGGACAAAAGCAGCAAAAGTGTGAAGTTGTGAAAGAGGGAAAATTTTATTTTAAGCTGTCAATGGGAATTGACGTTTAGTACGAAAGATAAATGGCCGCATTCAAGAATCTAGTCATCTTAAGTCGACTTGATTGGTCTGGATGAGATGCAACCTGAACGCAAAAACTAGATTGGTCGGGAACGTCACGTTTTCTACATCAGCCACATATGAGAACTGTCAACTTATTACTCAGTCACGAATTTCTCGACTAGATTCGTCAGCTATCCCTCCATAAACGTCAACTGAAACAGCTGCTCTCTCGACCGATTTCGACCAATCAGAACCGAAATTCACTTAGTGAGAGAGCTGTCAGATTTACTAAACTTGTCAATTTTAGTGCTTTGTCCACTCAGATCTGAATACGAAATTAAATGGGAAATCTGTCGAAGCGTTACACTTCTTAATAAAAGGTAGCTTCTTGGCCTGAAAATCTAATTGAGAGTTAGGGCCACATGAAGAAACACTCAGAAGGCTCTAAGTCCTCATCATTTCAGTTCCGTTCTCCTTCATACTGATGCAGATATATCGACGTTTCCAAAGCCTCATGTAATACTTTTCGAATGAAATGAACATGAGTGAACTTCGGTATTTATTTACCTTTTAAAATGTCAGTCTTTCAAAAGCCAATTTCTTACAGCAGTTTTTTTTTTTTAAATCTGTACAGAGACATTGGTTTGAAAAGTCTGCACAAGGCGTCTCACATGTGACTTAGAGAGCGGATGGTAATCATGGATCGACAAAAGAAAGCCCTTGATTTTTTGTTGAAGCGAACGCTTCATTCTTAGCTCTGACTGGTTCAACGGGTAGTTTATGAGGACACTGATCCTGTGGTATCACAATGGGCCTACTTTGGCCTAAGTGGGGCTGCACTTGAGGCGGCCTGCCACCCTAACCTAACCTAACCTATGTTGAAGCGAACTTTAAACAAGCAAGATTGACTCTTAACTATAGCTTGCAAGGCGGGCTTTTAACCTCTTTTAGCAAATACAAATAGCTCTGTTGAGAAAGTCAATTTTATAGCTTCTCATGAGCAGCACCAATTGTTTACGGGTATAGAGGCTCGTTTGGCCCTTAAATTGTCGTAGTTTTCTGAAAATTTTAATGCCTGTCGATGAATGTACGTATCAGGAGCACTCAAGTCTTTCGTCAAAGATTTTGAATGAAGGGGTGGTTACAATACTCATTCCGTAACTTTTCAGACGATCATCGTCGAAACGATAGACCCCCAAAACTAGCCAAGTACTAAAATCACAAGTTTGAGAGCTTAATCCAGTTTATTTTCCACAACAATATTGAAAGCTGACGTTTGTCAAAAAAATTCGAGACTATAACAACTCTCACTGTAGGTAAAGTAGTTTTGGCAGCTCTTTTGGCTTAGTTGACGAATGCGATTTCCTCCCATGCATAAAAGAGTCCGCAGAATAGATATAAGTCGCAGAGTTCAAAGTGAAACACGCACACAACGAGTCCCCATCACCAGCTTAACAAACAACGCAAATTCCTAAAACGCAAAACAGACTTTCCACTGTCAGTTTTGAAAGGACTCCCAACTTTAGGGGTTCGCAAAATTGCCCCACCCAATATAAATACCAGATCCATTCAGAAGTCTTTTCAATTATCGTTTTAAATTCATTGCGCCACGCAGCACAGTTATCCGGCCAGAGCATTAAATAATAATCCGCTCTCCGCAACTGGGGTCAAGGTATGTGCTCATCAATATTCCCTTTATAATCATCCTGTGCTGCATTCGTATTCCCTCACAAGTCGAACTCAATCCGAAGCAATTCGAATGCCATAAAGGACTCATTGTTTCTCCCGAGTATCGATGTCGTCCTGGCTGGCCTTTTATTTCGAAGGGTACTCGTATTCGTATTCGATTGGCAAATGCCGTAGCCGTTGTGTGTAACGGGGGAATTTCAATGCGAAATTTAAGCAAATTAAACGCAGACATACCTACACATTTAATTTGATTTTTAATGCACCAACTCAGTGGACTGTAACTGCAGCGGCAACTGCAACTGCAACTGCAACTGAAGCCCTCCTGCATGTGTCCATGAGCTGCACAATGGCAGATGAAGAGTGTCGCAGGTTTTGTAATGGGTGCGGGTCCTTTTTATCGCATTACGCGTGTGGCAAACGATGTTACACATACCGCCGATTCATCTGCATTAACGGGATATTTATCTTCAAGGATATTGGAGGCTACCAATTTTTGTTCATTTAATGAAATTCCCCATTGACGAGGTGAAATTTCCATATTCAAAAGGCCGATATCTCCTGCATTCAAAACGAATTTTACCTGACGAAGGACATGCACATATTCATCCTTCCTTCCACTCTATATACATACAACAGAAATTAGATTTCAAAGTTCACTAAACGTTCTCTTACCGAAAGGAACTTTTTTCTGTGAATTTCCCTCCCAGTCATTTCCTTTGAAATTCCTCAACTTGCCTGGCGTTTCACAGGAAGCACAACATGCATTGTTTGTGCGGCTTCAATGCTCCAGCTACACCGGATGTGGACCCAATTCAACAGATGCATAGCTATACCGTATTTCGAACTGGAGCAGCATGCATTTGGTCTTATGCCTGACAGCAGGGATGTACGGCATTATGAAATATGCACTCGTTGTTTGACAAAGTATTATGTCCCAACTGTTTTCAAACTCATGTCTTGTCTGTTTTGAGTAGAGATATATAGGTGCACGCAACAGGTGTTGGTCTTTTTTATTCATCTCTGCAAAATTGCACGCCGGAGAAAAAACCAACAAACACAAGCATTAAGGACAAATCAATCCACAGGCAATCAGGCTGCTTTGATTTTGAAATGTAATCGTATTAAGAGGCTACTGGGAGCGTGACGGGTATTAATGCACTTGTTGTCATGCCTGCAGGTGGGTTTGGGAGTTTTGAGCTTGTCGGATGTAGAAGTTGTCCGGTTGTATGGGTGATTGGAGAGTTTTACTCGGCAAAGATTACCAGACGCTTGCAGGAGGTGGGCGTCAGTGGGAAAAATCCTTCGGTGTGGATTTTGTATTTCCATGGTCAGTTAAGGGGCCCATCCACTATCAGGCTATCTGATACTCAGCGTTAGTTTGAAAAACTCATCATAACCAACGTTTGTTAAACTTTTAGGCATCCGCACGCAGATTTGATAGTGGATGGAGGTTATTTGAACACAGATATCCTCCAGTAAAAAATTCTGTTGGCAAAAACATTGTGCGTCGAAAATTGGTGGAGGGACTTTTCTGATTTTTTATAGGGTCATGTCAGAGTTGTGAAATATTTTTAAATTAGAAATCACACCTTGAACCTTAAACGACAGTGGATTTGCCTCTTTAACTTTGTTGACGCACTATATGACGCAAGTTAGAAATTGAGCAGTAATAGAAAGAAAAATTTGATTTATAGGACCCTAGGACAAGCTTCTTACAAGCCTGATTTAATTTTGTTCGCTCAGTTGTCAAAAAACTAACTACAACACTACGCTTCGATCAGTCACACCCACTACGCTGATATCGTGGGGCGTATCTTCTATTATTTGCTGAAGCAGTTTAGACTTTGTCCAACACTTAGGTTTTTAAAACCAGCTATCGAAGAGTTCGTACCCTCTCAGCAAAAATTATTAAACCCAACAATTTAAATCAACTTTTAGTGGCAATAGGGGAACCGGTCAGTAGAGACTAGAAAATTGTAACCTCGTGGAAAGATTGTTTGAAAAAATTTGGCAAGGGCTTTCCTATTGAAAGATTGGCGTACTAACCCTAGTAGGACTTTCGACTCTGATCGAAACGCTGCACGGACTTTCTTAGAGTAAACTGTGCTCAGACCGAAAAGATTTCAATTTTGATACAATTTCGGTCGAGCGTAGAATATTTTTGTTAGTAAGCTTATTTACTAGCTATACCAACATTTTTTGTCTTGTTCTTCTTAGGTGGAGTTAAATTGGTCATCCACTAACAAGGGCGGTCCCGCTGCCTTTGGTTGCGCACTCGAAGTTAGTTTAGGTCGCCTTTCACTGCGCTGTCCCTCTGGCTTTCAGTCGAAAACTGTACTGGTCAGAGCATTTGTAACCATAAGCTCTATATCCAGCCATCTTAGACGACTTACTCGCAATTTTTTTTAACAAGGTCTACATCGCCTAAAGTTCGTAGTTGGAAAATCCCCGTCTAATTTAGGGCCTCCTTCTAATCCGTCGTGTCACCCTGGATTGGATTCAAAGCCTTCTTGGTGGCGGATTACTTCTCCGGCTTACATTTTGCAGCCCTTCTTAGACCATCGATCTGGAACGGAAACTCAAACCCAATCAACAAAGGATGAACCCAGTTTAGCCGAAGGCTTCTGGAAGCTCAAAGACGTTTTGTGGAAAATACGATCAAATTGTTGTTGAAGCAATGGTTAGTCTGTTGTACCACTGAGCGAGGGGTCTCAGGTTCAATTCCCGGTAAAACTGAAATTACAACTTTAGGGGTCTTACTCACCTCTCGCGAACATTAGACAAACATCCGAGATCAAAGCTTTTTAATTTAGTCTGTTCGACATGAAATTGTAGGTCCCTTCTTTTCAGCACAGAAATAAAGGGCTAGAAACAAGGCCCAGCGGCATTTTGGGCCAACATTTTTTTTTAAATTAGTGCTTTACCCAGAGACACTTGAAAAAGAAACGAAGTTTAGAATGTACAAAATTTTACGTTCTGAATGGCAGCTCTGTATATTTAAATCGGGGTGCTACAAGGCGGAATACTGTCACCTCTACTTTTTCTGCTGATTTGTAGAACGGCATGAATCGCATTAGATTGTCACTGGAAAACAATGGTCAGGCATAGCAATCGGCCTGAAAACACTCATAGAGATAGGATTGTTCATAAATTAGGCCTTAAAAAATGGCGACTGATGTCCACACACACCTCAAACTATGCAATGAAACTCACTCCCATGGAATTATTGCTACCAACTCTTCACAGCATACTCAAGGGAGATACTTCGCAGACGACCTACGAGAAACCTCTATTCACAAAAGACCCACTGTAGCGTCAGGACAATTCCGAAATTTAAAACACAAAAGGATGCTCCCCAATTCCTTAAAAATATCATCCCAAGTATGAATTCCCAATGTCCTCGCCTCGTTATCGCAACTGACCTCATTCAAGTTTGAAATATCAAAATAAAGTGTCCCACCCCCAAACATATCCTTGAATAAAGACAAATCGAAATCGATGTAACACACAAGACGCAAAAAATTAAATACAAACCCAAGACACAAAATCGGATTTGTAAGCGGTGTTAGGTGGGAGGAGAATTTCCTTCAGATCTCCTTGAAAGTCATGGCATTTTTCCCAATAAGCAATCGCCCCGACAGACACAAGGTCCTCGCACAAAAACAATGAATAAATCACAATCGGATGGGGAAGGGAAAGGCAAAAAATTCCCCAAAGCGAAGCCAACCGCACTGTGAAATTGTGTAGAAACAATTCGATTGACTGTGTGTATGTGCAGTCTCGTGTCAGTAATGAGCCCATTCACACTCCTGATTACGTTGGATTGCAGTCAACCTTATGAGCTCTCTTAAAAAACAAAAAAAAAACCTACCACACGAGGAAGGGAAATAATAATCATCATCATCATCGATTGATGACATGGAAATCCCTTTGAATGATTTCAATACAGCGATACAGCATGACTCGTGTGTGCGAGTGTGTAATCAGTGTAACATTGAGTCATTCGGATTTCAATTTGTGCATTGATCATGTGGCAAGTGCTCGTGTGTGGCAGCACGATAAATGGGGGAAAATTCCGAGGTAATGGCTTAATTGGAACAGTCTTTGAGGGTTATTACATGGAATACGATATGCAGTTGAGTGGTGCACGGTTTAAATGGCCCTTTGATAATTGCGTTAAATAAGCAGCCTCTACGGGTCACTTTCTGATGAACCGACGTTTTCAAAAACAGATTTATTATTTAAACGGCACATTTCAGTTTCGGGTGAAGATCTTTCCATTTACAAGTGGTTTTGGGTAATTTTAGGGGACGAATCTAGCCTTCTTTGGGACTGTCTTTAGAAAGGGTTTTCCAATGAGCGGTGTTATTGTGAATGACCCGCTATTTCGGTAGCTGTCACTTTTGAAGCTTTTATTCTTTGACATTTGACAAGTAGAAACTACGCCATTACTAAAAATGGAACGATACACGCTTCAACAACGCATTGAAATTATTAAAATTCACTACAAAAATGGTGAAAATCTTGCAGTCACAGTTCGCAAAACTAAAGCATTTTTTGGTCGTCGTGAAGCACCTTGTCGGACCGCAATACAGAAATTGGTGGCAAGATTCGAGCTGTTGGGACAAGTTAGTGATGTGAAGAATTAAACCCGTGCACGTCGCTCAAGAACAACTGAGAATATTGCTGCTGTAGCCCAAAGCGTTGAAGAAAAGCCAGGTTTGTCCATTCCTCGCCGTTCTTTGGAATTGGGCATTCCACAAACGTCATTAAACCGTATTTTGGATGGTATTGATCTGGACAGCGTTTACTTTCAACAAGACGGCGCTACGTGCCATTGATCTTTTACGGGAAGAGTTTCCGGACCGATGGTTATCTCTCGAAGAGGTGATCACAATTGGCCACCGAGATCTTGTGATTTAAGACCTTGCGACTTCTTCCTTTGGAGCCACGTGAAAGATAAGGTATACGCCAACAGCCCAGCGTCGATTCAAGACCTCAAAGATAAAATTCGTGAGGCTATCGAGGACAGAGGGCAGCCACTTTGCGATTTGGTTATGGAAAATTTCATGAAAAGGATATGGTCCTGTATGCGTGCTCGTGGTGGCCATTTGGCTGATGTTGTTTTTCATTATTAACGGCAAACCTTCCTCTTTATTATGAAATAAACATCCGATCATTCATCTGAAAAAATTGAATTTTTCTTTGAATACCAAAATAACACCTCTTATTGGAAAATCCTTTATATAAATGGCGTATGGACCAAATGGAGTCTGAAAAGTCTCAAAAAGAAGCAAGAACGAAATAAATTTCATCAAATTTTGAACTTGATCTGCACATGCTTCAAAGTCCAAATTCTTTAAAAAGGATACGGTGATGGCGACCATATTTTAAATTTAATTCAAATTCTTTATTCAAAAGTAACTGAAGTGAGTGTAGCAAAGTCGATGTGTTTCATTCAAACCGCAATGATTGACCTGTCGTCGGCCAACTTTCCGCTTTTTCACTGAAGTGCTTTAGGGTACTCGAAGAACAAAGCGGAAGGTTTGCCCACACGTGAGCTCCTCACATACAATTGAGAAACATGGAAACTCAAGATTGATGCCATAAACATCCAGTGATTGTGCTTGCGAATTATTGATTGTCATAGCGAAAGCGAGACGCACGGGTAATGGCAATTCGTTCTGAATAAACGGAATCCGCAGAAAGAGAATGTTTGCGTTCGAATTTCCCCTCAAAATCGTCGCTTGCATGACACTTGATTTGCATTTCGTTACAAAGTTTTGGCGCATTTAGGTTGCGCAACAACATTATAACTGAGCCGTCATTCAATTTCAAATTGTGTAGCAGTGAGCCAGGAAAATCCAAAGAATTCAAAAATTAAAAATTTCAAATATTTTTTTTTTGTATTGGAAGTGACACTACCAGTTTTTCTGATCAGTCTATTTTTTCACAGTGTGGTTCTCCATGCATACTTCTTTCCCAAATCTCGTCCCCTTTGAATTTTGGGTTCATGACAAAAAGTAGTAGTCTTTCCTTACGAATTCGCATCCACCAAGCTCGAAATCATTAAAATCGAGCACGGATCGCTCCAGACACACACCCGGTTTTGCCCGTGCCTTTCGTGTGAAGTCCCGCCCATAGTGCTTTATTTGGACAATTTCCATTAAAAATTTGAATTACCTATACAACTTTAGAAAAAGCGTTTGGATTTTTTTCGAATGGGATGCGTCACAACCGTTTTCGTATACCGCTTATTTTTTGCAAGGTTCCACCTATCGGATCCAAAAGTATCCTATATTTCAATCTGGAACCAACCATACACATCCACAAAATTTCATTGAAATCCTTTGAGTAGTTCCAGAGATCGACAACAGCGCCACCTATCGGGTCTAAGACTATTCTATCATCCTAACTGGAACCAAATATGTCCAATCCCTAAAAATTCCATTAAAATTAGTTGAGTGGTTTCGGAGATTGACAACAGCGCCACATTTCGGATGGCCACCAAAACTATCCTGAAATTTTCAGAAACAAAACTCACAACAAATTGTACTGAAATTCCTTTTTTCACGCACACACAACACACGCATACGTTTTCCGATTTTAACCAAACTTCACAAAAATAATATATAGACCAATACCAAAGATTTGAGAAAGTTTAGTTGAAATCGGTAAATGCGTTAAGGCGTGAATCGGCGACAAACGAACACAATTTTAAGGCTCAATTTTTGGAATATAGATAGATTGAATTGAACTGAAAAACGAAATGTGCGCCTACGGCATCACCTGTTAAGAATTTTCCTACTTTTCTCTTTTCCTTAACCTTCGAGTAGCAATTACGAACAAGCCCGCAGAAGGAAGTATCCGATTTGGTCCAGTCGTTTTCAAGTTTTAAGCAAGCGAACACACCACGACCCATTTTTATTTTGACCGCCGAATAGCTAAATATTCTTAAAAATATTTGGATGAAAAAAAAAAATGTGTAATTGCCTAAGGAAGACAAGTAATAAAAAGGACATTTTTGCTCTATAGTAATTTGTTATCAACCACTCTTCACGAACAGTTGGTAGTCCACCGAAAATAAAACATTTCTCAATTTTAAATTGAGTACAATGTGCCAAAAAATACTTTTAAATACAAAATGGACGAAAAGAAACCACGAGGCGATCACCAATAGACAAAGGCGTGAAAATATGTTCGACTTTTGCAGTACGATTTTGACGGCAACTAACTAAGAATTCTGAAACCGATTTCGGTCAAACAAATGTGTAAAATCCTTCTAAAGACAGTTGAGCAACGTGACATTCTTACTCCTTAGCAATTTGTTATCCAACACTGTCTTAAAGAAGTCAAATGACAACCAAACCAAATTGGACATTATATAGAAATTAAATTCAGTTGGAGCATGATTTGACTTTGAAAATTCTTTCCAAAATCCTTTTCGCGACATAACCTGCTTAAATTTATTCGGCATTCCTCTTTCCAACTGCGACTTTAATCACTACGGCAAACGTCTCAGTTCTCAACACAAAATACTTCGTATCGGGCGCCAGTTAAAATCGTGTAAACAACCTTCCCACCAGTATTTACACTCATTTTCCCAAAATTCCTTTGACTCGACTTTCTTCCAAGAAATCAATTAAAACATCCTGCATACAGATATTTCCTTTCATCTGGTTCATGCTCGACAGCACGGAATTCTGCATATAACCATACGGCGCACTCCAGTTGCTGAAGCTCGCTCCTCCTTTCATATATAGGAAAATAAAAATAAATTCCACACAAAATTAATTTAATCGTTAATCTAGCATCGGATAGGAAAGGACTCATCCCGATGGGATCTATGCCAACAAAGCTAAACCCCCGTGGAACACTTAATCGCCTTGTCATCCTCCACAGCGCTTCCGTTCATTTTCTCTCATTAGATATACTTTGCCCCATTAAAGTGTTAGTGTGGTTGATTAAAACGCTGAATCGCTGATACACTACATCCGAATCCGATTATACGAGGGGTGGCAGTAGCACACAATCCAATCGTTCCTCATAATCGGGCGTGTGGCAGAGCGATAGTCAATGAATGTTCGGTTTGTAGATTGAGTTATCCAAGTTAAGTGGTTCACCCCAGAAGCCACTGTCGGTATAAATCTATCTCTGTACCTACTCCGTTCCCCAGTCCCTATTAATGAACGACAAATTATGCTTGTCAAAGTTTCCAATCAAGTTTTCGTGCACTCTAATTGGTGGTGACATTTTGATTGGTTATACGATGATGGGGCGGGGAATTGAAAAAATAAACTTTTCCATCTCGTCGCTTGAATAATTTCATTTCACAAATAAATTTCATTGTTAATTATATTCTTTTGTTTGTAAGTGAATTAGTGACTAACATAATAAAATAACCGAATTGAGGCGGCCAACACAAAATTATTACATAATTAATCGCATTCCATAATTTGAAGGACATTTTTGCGCGGCTGTTCATCTAAAATGCAAATTTCCATGTAGTGGAAAAAAATCTCCGATTAACACAACACATATGTCTGCAATTGAACAATTTAAATCAATTAAAAAAAAATATCCATGCTGCGGATAGAGATAAACAGATGTTTATTGAATTATTTTCTGTGCGGGTATTTTTTTTAATTGTAAATTAAATAAATTTATGAAGAGGGCTTTATCGAACCTGCAGGGATGCTCAAAAAGAAATAAACCGACAGTTTTAATAAGTTCTCTTGTATGCGATTGTGATCGTGATTAAGCCGCCCGCATCGGGCAGGTCGAGCTATTGGGAAATTAAGTCGAAAACAATTATTTTATTAAACTCTGCCATGTTGAAGCCTTGCGGCCTTGGAACAGATTTGTTTGTGAATTATTTGCAATGATCTGGTGAAAGAGGAGAGGGCGTAGGGCAGTTGGGAACACGGATGGTGCTAGTTTCAATGTGGACATGCGGGTATAACTTTTGCAGCTTTACAAAAGTTACACCCGCAAGTTTTGTGCGTTTATAGTGACAGCATGTTAAAGCTGCGCATGTAATATTATCAGCCTGGGGGTGTCTTTAGTTAATAATTGGCAAGCCGTAGATGAATTGAAATGCGCTACAGATTGTAACTGATGTGACTGATTTGGCCCAAATTGAACTATGTAGAGGTATACAAAATACAGCAAATGTGGTTGCAGATGGAAATACGTGCCACACAGCAGACGCCATGATGGACATTCTGCATGAACGATATGAGGATAGGGTTGTCTCTCGCAGAAGTGACGTGAATTCGCCATCGTGCGATTAAACCGCGCTAGACATTTAATTTTGGCATTTTATGAAGTCGCGCCAATGAGTCGTTATCGACCAATGCTTTAAAAGCCAAAATATATAACCCTTGCAATCGCTGTAATTCAGTCTCTCCTCTCTTATACCTCTCTAATCCGAGCCTCAGTAAGAAGTCTCGGTGAACATTTGAAAGATGTTAAGATTGCATACACGGGCCTTTCAAATAAAAAAGACTTTTGTCAATATTTCGCACACAGCTTGTTTTAGTCCTTTTCAACATCGGCCCGCCTTTAACGAAAATCACTTTACCTGTAGTCTTATCGCGAATTTGTAAAAGAGAAACTAGTTTTTTGACCAGAAGGGACGATTTGTCGTGGGCTACTTCTTCCAGGCTGAATGGCGACCATTTTAATTAGAGTCTAGAATTTAAATGATATATTTATGAAGCTGTTCAAATAGCTTATAATTGATTTCGAATAAAACACAAAGGAGCATATTCATAGTTATACTATAAACCTGGGTCTAACTAAACTCGAGTTTAAAGTTAACCCACAGGTAAAACACAACTGCTATTCATAAAGAATTTGGCAGCTCTGTTTAATTAGATCCAACATCCAAGTCTAACGTGTATTCTACTACAAATCTATTACATAAATGCTTTCAGACAGCGAAAATGATTTCAAAAATAAGAAAGCTGCATGGATAGATATGCAAATAAATGTGAAAGCTGCTGGATATAGCAGGAAAATCCCGAAACTAAAAGACCAGTGGCATCGGATGAAGAACTCAGCACGGAAAAGTGTAAGCCAAATGAGAGTAAAGGAACCTACGCAAGACGAATTAATTAAAAGAGATATGATGACTGAGGACTTCATAAAAGATGACATATTAATAGATAGCAATACTGGCAAAGATAACGACACAATAGTGTATAGGTAACTTCTAGTTGGTGGTACCATAGCAATATCCTCCAAAATATCAAAATCTTCCTCAATGTTGTAATCGACCGACATTTTTCCTTTATTTTTTTTAATTTATTATTCACGCGCTACGTTATATTATTTATTGTAAATCAAACCAAAGTTCACTTGGCTTTGACGTTTAATGGAGTTAAAAACAACTTAAACATACGTTCTGTCGTGTTTAATGTTAGACTCGAGTTTTTCGTTGAGACATTTGTTTAAATTGTCTATGAATAACATAAACTCCGGCTTAGTTTAGTTATAACATAATAATGGCTTATCAAAGATCTATGAATATGCCCCAAATTATTTAGGAAATTATTTTCATTTCTTTTTATTATGATAATATTGGAATGGTTCATTTATGTGTGGAACTAAATATTGGCCAAATGGCCGCCGCGACCTCGGCGGCACACCTCCATCCGATGGTCCAAATTTTCGATGACGCTGAGGCATAATTGAGGTTCTATGACGTTAATGTGCCGACTTATCTTATCCTTTAGCTCTTGAATTGTTGCTGGCTTATCGACGTACACCTTTTCTTTCAAATAACCCCAAAGAAAGAAGTCCAACGGTGTCAAATTACATGATCTTGGCGGCCAATTGACATCGCCACCACGTGAGATAACACGGCCATTGAATTTGTCGCGCAAAAGAGCCAAATCACGAAGTGCACGATATGCATTTTGATTTGAATGACCGTTTTCATAATAAGCCTGAATAACTTTAACGCGTTGCTCGATTGTGTATCTTTCCATGGTTCAAATTGAGTTAGTCTGAAATTGAGAAATGTCAAATGAAATGCAGAAAAAAACTTGACGTTTAGGTGTGGTTCACATTCAACATCCGCCCTTAAAATTTAACCACCCTTTAGTAAAGAAAAGCAGATTATTTTCTTTTTGGTTCAGGAGTAGTCTATGAATCTTTGGTTTGGTCTCATGCTAAGACTTGGAGGGGAGCCTTGAGAACTTGACTCTTCTTTCATCTTCGCAAATAGTGGAGCATTGTTTATATATTTTAGAAATCCCTCGCCAAAAAAAATTATAAAAGGGAATAGAAATAAAATAAAAATTAATTTAGCAAAAAAAAGAGGGAAACACATTTATGTACAAGGTGGCGCAAAAATAATCTTCCGATGTTTTTTGGCTGTAATTTAAAAAAAAAAAATTAAAAACTTTGATTCTTCTTGTGGATTATTTTAATTTGGTCTTTTAATTTTTTTACATCAAGTCGAGAATATGATGTCATGTAAATGGCCGCCGCCACAGTTGATTGTCATTTGAGCCCTTTTTATGGCATTTTCCATCACTTTGGCCAAAACTTCCGGCGATAGGTCCTCACATTCTTGACGGATATTGTCTTTAAGAGCTGCAACAGTCTGAGGCTTGTTGACATAAGCCCGCGACTTCAAAAAGCCCCACAAAAACAAGTCTGGAACGGTCAAATCAGGCGATCATCACTCATGATTATTTTTGATGAAAAATCATCTTCCTCTTGGTGGTGATTAAGGATGGCTTGAGCGTCTGTTAGACGCGATTGGCGGTCAGCAGCTAACAGCTGATGCACCGTCTGGACTTTGTACGGAAACATCTTCAAATCTTGTACCAAAATTCGCTGTAAAGACCGTCGACTGATACCCATTTGCGTGGCACGTCGTCTGGTCGATGTCGACGGCGCTTCCATGACATCTTCGGCTACAGCAGCAATATTCTCTGCAGAACGGCTACTCCGGGGTCTGCCATGCCTGGCAGCATCTCGTGTTGTGCCAGTCTCTTCGAGGCGAGCGGCTAAACGTCGCAGTGTTTCACCAGTAGACGTTGGACGGCTAGGAAATCTGCGACGAAATTCACGTTGTGCCAAAGTCACCGACCGATTATTGCTCAAATAAATAGTCAGCAATATTCCGCGTTCTGGAGCAGTGTAGCGTAACATTGTTTATTAACGTGTATTTCGCATGTGTTTACTACACAAATGTCAAAACAGAACTGACATTAGGGGCCAATCGCAAAATTTATAGCATTTTCTGATAGGAGGATTACTTTTGCGCCACCTTGTATAACAAAAACAAACAATTGCTTTAATTTAAAACAATTTCTTTTTTTAGTTTTCCAAACTTTTTCGATTAAAATCGTTCATAAACAGAAAAACCTTGCACTTTGATCATTTATGGAGGTCTTCAGACTTGAGGCTCGAAAAAGGAGATATTTGGCAACATCACTCTGTATGCTCCCTTTTTTGTAGAAAGAATCAACGTTACATGTCACTGCTCCAAAGTTAAAAATGTAACCATTCATCCGAAAGAGAATACTTTACCATTACACCACGGTCATTAAGCATGAGATACAAATTCTCCGAGTGTCTACTAAAAGGCAGGAAATTGATAAACAAGAAATGTTTACCCAAATCCAGAAGGCCCATTATAAAGGGTTTTTCAACAGGGACGCTACAAAAGTAGAGCCACAGGGACAGCAAACGACACCGAATTTCTTGCCACTCTTTTGACATTTCTCTTCAGTAAGGTTTGCCATTTCATTTTCATGATGGAAAAATATACGAGCCAACAACGAGTCGAAATTATTAAAATTTACTACCGAAATTCGGAGTCAGTGGCCTCAACGTTAAGAGCGCTACGTCCAATTTATGGTCATCATAATCGTCCTAGCAGATCAACAATTGAGCGTCTAGTGGAAAAATTTGAATCCACAGGCACAGTACAAAATGTTCCCGTGCCAGTGAGACAAAGAAGTGCCCGTAGTGCCGAGGATATTGCTGCCGCTGAGGCTTCAGTTGAAGAAAGCCCAAATGTGTCTCTCACACGTCGTTCTCAAGCGTGGGGCATCTCTGTGACGTCGTTGTGGCGAATTTAGCGAACAGATCTTGGCCTACATCCTTACAAGATTAAATTGACGCAATAACTGAAGCCGCTTGACCACCAGAAGCGTCGTATGTTCGTGAATTGGGCTGAGCAACAACTTGAAAATGATTCGGATTTTCATCGAAAAATCATCTTCAGCGATGAGGATCATTTCTGGCTGAATGGCTTCCTAAATAAACAAAATATGCGGTATTGGTCAGGCAGCAATCCACACGTACTCCATGAGTCATCATTGCTGTGGTTTATGGGCCATACACAATGGCATCGAACGTACTTTCACAGGAGTAAAGAATTTCATTGATATCCAAAACCGTTTTTGTTTTATTTAAAAAAACTTTTGTAGCGCTCTTATTGAAAAACCCCTTACTATAAAAACATTACAACACTTTTCAATATTTAATTATAATGATTTAAATATTACAATAATCCTTCAGGCATGCGAAGGACGCGACGTGTCAATACAACTTGCCTACTCACTCGTTCGTACTCTGTCTGCACAATTAATTGTAGAACTCAAACCAATTTGTATTAATAAGTGCTAATTGTGATTCTACAACGAAAGCATTTCCATTTTCGCGGAATGCCAATTATTCATTAGTAACTTTTTTTATGACTCACATAATTATGTATTTACATAAATATTTCATGTGTGTGTATACAGAGAGAAGAGGAATTTGCCGAATTAATTAATCGACCAACCAAATGACCCAAAAAGGAAACATGGACATTTTTGATTCTGTGCGATGCACGCACCGTCCTCTGTGTAACATAATTGCAGAGGCTGAAATTAATGATGACTCCGTCGATTTAAATGTTTTATTTTTAAGGACTTTTGTTGGTAATGTTATTGAAATTACTTACCACTCGATCGACTTCGAGAGCAGACGTCGCATGTCACAGTAATGACTTACAAAGTGGTTGCATTTAAATTTATTTGAGTGTTACATATGCCGCGGGGTGTGTAATAAAAAATATATTTCCATTGGTAGCATTTTTTACCGCAGCTGCTAAAGCGAGCAATTGTTTCCAATGTGAAAATGTCCTTCTACGTATTACTTTAAGTTTTCAATGCAAAATTAACTAAGGTACTACAAAAAAAAATTCGCGTACTTTCGCTAGCCAATCACTAAAATTCTGGGTCGGCATTCTGTAAGGCGAAACTTTCAAAGTTTTTCGTGTGCACAACGAAGTTTGCTTGTGT
Source organism: Cheilosia impressa (assembly GCA_948293265.1). Lineage (NCBI taxonomy): Eukaryota > Metazoa > Arthropoda > Insecta > Diptera > Syrphidae > Cheilosia > Cheilosia impressa. The sequence continues at coordinate 50,456,618 of OX411884.1, read as the reverse complement.
AAGATAGGGAAAATCATTCGTGCGTACGAAAACGTTTGAACGTTTTGCCTTACAGAATCTTACATCTGTCAAACTCAAAAAATTTATCGAAACTCTCTCAAAGAGCTGAAAATATATAACTCAAGGTTTGTGGATGTATTTCGATCTACTTTGGGCTACTCACATTTTTGACGTCGAATATAATATTTTAGAATTTCGAATAATGATCAATAGGGACCAAAATTTCAAAACAATTTTCAATTTTTATACTCGTATATTTTTGAATTTTTTTCTTCATAAGAAAAGGATACAATTTTAAGTACTAGATTAACCTGTTCACCAATCACTTAATTCACTGCATACTCTACACTTCTTTATCTTAACAACCGATTACTATTTCCAACTTTAACCAATCACTGTTTAAAAATCAACTGTCCCTCCCTGTTCTCAAATCTGCCATTTATATCCGCTTCGCCATCTACCGGGAAGTTTCTAGATTATTCCGGTTCGTCCCGAACAAACTCGGTGGTTCTAGAATGAGCTCACTTAACTCTTCACTTATTTGACAGATTCAAATCTACAATTGGAAGTGGAACTTGTTTGGTGAATAATGGGCTGTTTACACTTCACCACTTTAGGCTCCACGCTACAATATTACATGACAAATAAATAAATAACTTACCTACATATTTGAAACAAATGAAACGTTCTGGAAGAACATTCGACCACCGACAAATTTGCTTTACTTTCACAAATTTAATTTTTGTGATGGATTTTTTTTAATTTGCTTCTTGTCAAATTTGTGCATTTGACATATTTTTCAGTACTTGCCGGTTGAAATTCTCTAAACGGTTTCGAGCCGAGAGAGGAAGTGTTCGTTAATCGTTACTCGTTATTTTTTCTAATTTTCTCATTTCTGTCATTTTAAAAGACACTTTGTGTGATTGCGATCTATTTATATTGATTGCATTTTTTTAACCGCGTACGCAAATGAACCTTATCATTGAATGATTTCCTTATATGTAACTTAAAAAATTGTGGTGGTGTCAAAACAGTTTTCTAAGAGGATAAACTGCTCCGAGGGGAAAACATCAAAATTAAGAAAACTATAAATTTTAGACAAAAAATAAATATTAAAACAATAAATCAATTGCTGATATTTTTCGACCCGATTTTTAGTCTTGTGGATGAAGCAGAAACTAGACTACAGCTGCGATTACACTTGCCACTTTAATTTTGAACTATGACGTGAACACATGTCCTAAATTTGTCACTACGTGTGATAACCTAACAGCATGTCAAAATTTACCGCGACAAAAGGACACGGTGTCATCGTAGCTCAATAGCTTAAAATATTGAAGGAAGTGCAGTATTCTGTTTTTTTTTTAATATTAAAATCGAGCTATTTGAGTTAAGAACTGCGAAAAAATTAAATTTTGGTTTAACTCAGTACCAAAAAGTAGGCGTGGCAAATAACGACATAGCCTATAACCCTCTTGTAGTCTTCAGAAAGATTTGCAAGGAAGTTTCTTCGAAATTTGTTCATTAGTTTTCACGTCAACCCGTAACACACAGAAATCCGTCAGAAATTTTAGTATATTTTGTGTACCTATAGATTTAAATTTTAAATTGAACAATAATTTTTTAAGAAATAAATAAATAAATTCAAAAACTTCCCGAAACTTATGGGAAACAAAATTCTAGTTGAGACTCGTAAGCTTTCATCAACTTCAAGGCCCATTTTCATAGCATTCGTCGCTAAGAGCTCTGTATATCTACTGCTGAGTTTGCATCCCTGCTGAGTTTTTCATACTGCGATCGCAGTAAAAAGATACACCCCCTGAAGTTTGTCAGACATGGCAAGAGTGTAAAATACCTTGCGATGTGATTTAGTACATGAAACACTATCCAATGACGTGTTGGGCCCAAGGTCTAAAGTACCCTTAAATGTCAGTACTGCTTTGTGGCGTCGATTGGTGCCCGATAAGTAGGAGGGCTTTTCGAACCTGTTCAAGGGATACAGCTGTATAAAGATTTGGATGCATCCAAAAATACTTCGACTATAAAGGATTAGCAACATAAAGCAAATTGCAAAAATGTTCCATCAGAAGTGGTCTTCGAATCCAATACCCTTTATTCAAAACGACAAAAAAAGGCCGAACCCACGTTTGAAAGACCAAGCCAAAATTAATACTAGAGGGATGGGTCTCTATAGCTGAGATTAAGGTGCCCAAAGGAATGGGTCTCTACAGCTGAAATCAAGGTGCCCCTTATCGCAGGTACTGCTAAACTGGTCAAAAGCTCGCATTAAGTCGGTAGTCTAGTCTCATGTGGTAGCCAGCTGACCATCCGAGTCTAGTTGCTGTTCAGGCAGATTCGATTATTGATGAAAGGGCTGCCGCTGTTTCATAAAGGTTCCATCCACATCCATCTATCTCACCCTAGTTTTAAAAAATTCTTACTAAGCTCAGTTCCAAATGTGTTGAAGAAGCTTACATCGGGTAAGATGCGTATTAGGAAATTGCTCACATAAGGTCCCTGGCGATCGTACTGACGAGCACAACTTACTTAATCTATCCCCCGAACGTCCTCATTCTGCATGGCTCGTTTTAGACCAGTTTAGCAGACCGACAAGGCCATACACTATACCCAGCAGCTACCACAGCTAAAATTACAACACTGGTCATCGCCAGTTTATTTTGTGACGACCCTTTGATTTAAAATGCTGAAAATACGGGGTAATCTGTTCCCAAACCCTCTTAGCGCTTCCCACAACTGTTTTTTTTTCAAATTCCACTTGATTCTCTTCCATTACTGCTGATTGCTTTCCGGCGACCAATTAATGCGGTTACAACACAGTTCCAATCCCTACGACGTCTGTAACTGCGCACTCTGTTTACAGTGTGTATACAAATCAAGCCGACAGGATGAAGCACACAATTAAATGCCTTGGTTTCAATTAATTGCTTATCACGATGATTGCAGTTTAAAAGATACACCGAGGACGATGGAAGTGTTTGGTTAGCAGTGATTCGCTCTCAACGACGTAACAGGGGGTTGTGTCGATTGTAGGACCTTAGACTATGCTTTACCAATTTTTTGAGATTCACTTTCACAGTAAGACCAAGAAGTAAATGCCATCGAAATGGGAGTCCCTCCACCTTAGATGACAACAAACCCCAACGAAAATCATAAAAACCATTAAAAATGCGCCAGTCCAAGGGGCAAGAATCGGCCCGCCATTAAGTTCAACTGCTTAATTAGAGACCGACAATTTACAACCTACGTTCGATAGTTTTTCTCCTCGTCCTGTTCTTTGTTTCTTCTCGTTTTTTGTTTGTTCCTTTGTAATTGCAGAATCTTTCCGTAAATACTTGTGAATTATATTGGTATACAAACCGGACAAGGACACGAAGGACAGTGCCCGTGTGTACGTTTCAATTGGAATGGCGGACAAATACAGCATTATGTACTTTGAAAAGGGTTCCAGATTCATTTCGGTTTATTGATCTCGCAATAACTTGCAAGTCCCTCTCTCGATACGGGTTGGGTGTCTCATTTTATAGCAGCTATTTGTCAGGATGCTGGACAATTTGTGAACTCTGATTGAAACCGTGCAATTCTGTTGAATAGACCGAGTTAATTGAGGTTGGCTAATGCCGGGTGAGACAGATGACAGAGACTGTTTGAAATTACATCGTAATTAGGGGTGGTCACTGTGTGCGATGGGAAGTAAGTAGAAATAAATTGAAGTGTGATAGATAGGGGACACTGTGCGAGACTGACTTCTGACTGCACTAAAAGCTTTTGAGCTGTGGGAAATACTCGTATTATGTCGACTAGGTAAGATTCAATGTGAACTTTGACAAATGATGACATTGCAACTCACTGATGGACAAGTCATCCATGCGACCATTTGGGACTCATACAGCTCGCTCGAGAGACACCTGAACTAAGAGTGTATCCTCAAAAGATTTGAGTTGTGAACCGCGGACAATTTTTGAGGAACCAATGCAAACAATTTGTCAAAATTTAATTGTCAATTTTAAAGGAACAAGGTGGCAGACACTTTGTCAAAATTTAATCGAGAGTAGAGGTCTCAATTTGTCCAAATTTAGTTGTAAGTCCCGGTCAATTTTGAAGGAAGAATGTGGGTCCCTAATTTACAGTGAGATGTCCAAAGTGGTTTTTCTAAATTTGAAAGGCTTTGCCCAGAGATTCTTAGCCCACCTTGTATGAACTATCTCTCTGACGATACAACCGAACTAAAGGCCAAAGCTTTAATGGGACAACTCATCTATGAACAGCCGATCTGTTACTTATACAGGGAAGGCAAGCACTGGAGAGGGCAACCAACTGGACATGCCAGCATCCTCCTACAGTTATGCCCCTTACCCTCTACTGCTAACTATCGGCCCACGAAAATCGATTTCAAAAAGGGCTTCAAATACGAAATACCGGACAGATCCCGTTGGGACTCACGAAATGTCCTACACGAAGGAGCACTGTCAATTTTTACGGACGGTTCTAAGACACTGGAGGGAGTCGGAGCAGGAGTATTCTCTGAAGAACTGAGCCTGAGCCTCTCCTTCTCTCTACCGATACACTGTAGTGTCTTCCAAGCCGAAATCTAAGCTATTCGTCAAGCCATGGCGTGGCTGTCGATTAATGCAATATCACACAAGGATATTGTAATACATATTGACAGTCAAGCCGCCATCAGATCCTTAGTATCCAGCGAAACAAGATCAAAAGCGGTGGAAGATTGCCGCGTATCTCTTAACGAGATAGCTGGACAGTACGACCTCACCCTTTGCTGGGTTCCGGGACACTGTGATATCCCAGGGAACTGTGCAGCTGACGAACTTGCGAGATTAGGCTCCTCCGGCGTTGATAGTGTTAATCTGCATAACGTGCAGGTACCGCTCTCATACGTTAAACAAATTATCAAGGCGGACGCAACAAGAAAAGCAAATCATAGGTGGAAACATCTAGGATATTGTGACGTTGCCAGGCTTACTTGGCCGACACTGGATACAAAAAGATCCAAAGAGCTTCTGCGTCTCAACAGACGCAGTATCTCACTAGTCGCTAATATCATCACCGGTCATTGTGTTCTGGGCAGACACGCTCAAAGACTTGGGCTGCCACATAATGACTTTTGTAGAAGCTGTAGGGATGAAGAAGAGGTCGAGTCCGTCACTTACCTCATCTGCAGCTGCCCTGCCCTTTCCAGCCTAAGGATGGCGCATTTAGGAAGCTACTTCCTCAATGATCTCAGCGATCTATGCTACCTCAGCGCTGCCAGCATTCTTGGCTTTATCAACGGAAGTAAATGGTTCACAACGAGTAACTAGTAAAGGAACCCCTAAACGCCAGTGGTACGCACAATGGGCCGATTAACGGCCTAAGTGTTTCTCTCACCGAGAGCCACTTTAACATAACATAACATATACTTATACAGCACGCGCAGGTTTTATGGCCTTCGCAGTTAACCATTCTTAGTACGATAGAAAGAGATCAGTAACTTCCTACAGATTTTATACTTTGCTAGTCTAAAACATGAAAAAAAGACCCGACAAAGCTGATCTGATTCGAATATCTGTCGAAATGTGTATATACAGTGGAAGTCCAGTATAACGAATGATATAATATCGAGCGTGTTTTTTATAACAATCGATCGATATTTTTACTTTTTTTTTTTCTTAAAAGAAGTTATTGAAAAATGCGGGTATAGTTAATGGTCCTGCCTTCCAGGGTTGTCCAATCTATATACGTAAAAGAGGAGTGTGATTGAGTTGACAGACATCGTACAGGCCAAACCGCTAATTGTAGGTTCATGAAACTTTCATGATATGTTCCACTAGCTGTGTAGACGCTCACTAAGAAGGGATTTTTCGATATGACCCTCCCTGCGCTTTTTAGAGAGGTTTTTTCTGTTACCCACGATACGTTAATCGTATAAACTTGAAATTTGGTAAATTAATAGAAAATAAAAAATCATCGAACACCTATTTCGCCATTTTTTCAAAATTCGAGTTATAAAGGTTGAAAAAGAGGATGTAAACTTTTTTATTTAACCTTACTTCGCTCAACCTGCTGTTACATTTATAAGGCTTGGCCAATCCAAAAATGCTTGATTTCTCGATTGTCAGCTCTGCTTGGGGGTGAGTGGGTTGTGTATATCGTACCCATGGAAAGCATAACAGATGGATACACATATACAATACATACCCACAGCTACAGTGCGTTCGGTTATTCTTTTCAATCGTTCTTAACATTGTTACGACTTGCCGTTCCATATTCCATTCCGTATCGGTTTTTGACTTTGGGTTGTGTGCGACGGGCATGCGAGTGAGTATGACTGAAATTAATAATAATCGCAGCTATTATATTGTCCGGGGTTGCTCAAGGGGAAAAAGTATTCGTGCAGCGCATTCCTCTGATACCTAATGACCTCCCCTTTAACTTTAAGAGATTACAATTTCCCCTTTAAGTGTGCCTCGCCATGACGATCAATAAGTCTCAGGGCCAATCTTAGAAAAACGCTGGTATAGATTTAAGGGAAGATCGCTTTACACAATGTCAGTTTTACGTAGCTTGCTCTCGTGTAAGTTCACCTTCAAGTCTGGTAATGTTACTGCCGCCCAATAAAAAAAACAATAAACATTGTCTATAAAGAAATCCTTTAAAAATAAACACTATTTAAGTAACAATTTTTCTAAAAATGTACATTTTAATAGAGTCCCACGCGGACGAAGTCGAGGGTAACTGCCAGTTTATATAAATATAAGTTCGTCACCATTGGGTACATAGAGATTCGAATGCAAATCTGAAAAGGTTTCGTTATATCGCGAGTTCGCTATATCGGATATTCGTTATAATCCACATCCGCTGTTTATGAGTTTTTGGAAAACCGCTCCAAATGGTAGACCAGTCTAAATCAAGCTCACCTACAGTGTGGATCCCTCAAACGTCAGGGGACTCATGTTTTGGCCTTTTTAGTTGCAGCTATTCCGCACTTCATCCTCAAGCGCTCAATAGTTTTATACTCTTTTCGGAACACCTCGTAAAGGCCGGGTAATCTGATGTCAACGATCGTGGTCTTGTCGAAGTTGTCAAATCAGCCCGAGGCGGGTTTACCTTTGTAACAAGCTCGAGAAAGTGAAAATAAGTTGTCCAATTATCTTGGAATGAAACTAATAAGGCACACCCAGACAGCCTTCTAAGCAGACTTTGACACAGACATCATTCACATCAAACTTATCTATGAAGTAGCACATCTCATCCATCAACTTTTATTTTGTTTTGAATTATGTCTTCTACAGATCACTCCAAAGCTATTGGTGGACAAATCGTCTGATGGATGAGTCGGGCTGTAGTTCAGTTGTCTTAAGATAGATGAGCCATAAAAAGGCAGTAAAAATCACGACTTTTTGGACAAAAGCTATACCAGACAGTTAGTCTTAGATAGGTACACTAGGATTGTCGATTTTGTAGTAGAATCCAACGATCGGCATAATCTTCAAAACTTCCCATCTACAAGGTGGACCAAAAGAAGTCATCCGATGTTGTTTGGCTCTCATTTTTTTTCTAAATGAAAAACTTCGATTCTATTTTTTGATTATGTTTATTTGAACCTTTAGAATTTTATTGGTCAAGTCGAGAAGATGATATCGGCCAAATGGGCGCCATCACAATTGATTGCCATACGGGCTCAAAATGAGAGCCAAACAACATCGGATGACTTCTTTTGGTCCACCTTGTATTTAGCCACGTTTTGGATAAAATCATCACCTTCCCATCTTATTTTTTCCACTGCGCCGCCTCTCGCGAACGTCTTACAAACATCCGAGAGTATAACTGATAGGCCAACTAGCTGTTTTGATTTGGCAGAAAATTGTAGATCCGTTTCATTTGTCCCAAAAATAAAAAAAATAAATTAAAACCTCACACCAAACGAATGGATGTGAGGAGCTAGACTTTGGTTCCCTGCGGACAACTATATTGTTTTCCCCATCTCCAGATACCGGTTTTATAGGTTACAGACAATAGCACAGAACGGCTCCAGCTGAAGTTGACTTAGGGCAGATTTTTCTTACTGAAATCTTTGTGCAGACCTTTCGAACAATCAGTTCTGATCTTAGCTTTGCTTTGTAGACGAACAAGACGCGTAGTTACGTAAAATTGTTTGTCAATGGCCGATTTTAAGAATTAGCGCCCAACATTGCATAGCTCTTCGGCTTAAATGTTAGACGACGTGTCACAGATCATATACTAGGCAGCACAAAAAATATATGCACAGTCGAAAAGTCACTTCTTAAAGTTTGACAGTAGATCTAATAGTTCGACAGTGGGTCTAGAAGTTCTACAGTAGGTATTTTCGGAAAGATAAACTGTCAGTGTCAAGGTGGTAGCTGAGATCTCAAGGTTCGTCACCTACCTTTGACGTTTGTTGTTTCACTTAATAGGAATCTGGTGAGTCAAATGATGACTTCGGTTTTGAAGCTCACTATTGTGACTTAAGAGAGGTTTATCTGTAAATATTTAGATTGAAATGGATGATAGGATGATACAAATTCTTCAAAACAACTGTATAAGTACAAGGTGGCGCAAAATAAATCACCCTATCGAAAGATGTTATAATTTTTGCAAATGGCGTCGTACGTCTATTATATTTGACATTTGTGAAGTAAACAGCTGTATAAAGCAGACAAACACTGAGCAATATACTCCGCAAGAACGTGGAATAAATTATGGATATTGCGAAGGAAGCGTTTCCTGGTCCCGTTTCGACCATCCTAGACTTTTCTTTGGGGCTACTTGAAGTCGCGGATTTATATCAACAAGCCTTAGACATTCGCAGCTCTTAAAGAGAATATTCGACAGGAACGCGAACAGTTATCACCGGAAAAGTTGCGGAAAGTCATGGAAAATACGAAAATGTTAACAAATGTGTATCAAGACGTGCGGCAGCCACGTGACGGATATCATCTTTCTTACTAAACAAAAGCAAGGGGCCGAGCGATTCATATGAAAGGGGCGTTCTTAAGTCCTGCAGACATAGGAAACATGGAACTAAGAAGGGTACTGAGGTAAATAGAGAGCCTAAACAGGTCCCTGGGTTAAACAACAGAGGCCAACACAATAGATCTCTTCTGGTCGCAGTGTACAGGGCCTATTACTTGCAATACAATACAATACTTAACAAAAAAAAATGGTGACGGTCCAAAAAAAGATTTCCATCACTCAAAATGATTTTTTTTAGTGTTCAAAAATATGAATGAACTTTTATTGGTGAGCAACCACCTTATGCCTTCAATTTAACATGAGCTTCTGTTAACTGTTTTTATAAGCTTGATGTCGTTTCCAACTTGACCAAAATCGGTTTGCATTCATGTAAATATTTTCCCGCAGGGTTCATAGGCCCACATCGAGTTCTATTTGACACTCGTCCGATCTAAAAAGGGTTACAATATCAGTAGGGCTAAAAGTGGTCCCCGTAAGACTACACTGCCTTTGATCGGCACTCACCACCCAATTTATTGCTATACCATCAACCGGAGAAATAAATTTAATGAGCCACTAATCAAAGCCTTCACCTTGAACACAGTATCCACTTCAAGTGATAACTTGAAGCCAACAATTCAAGTGAGCACAGACGGGTTTTTCTTTCTGTTTTTATATTCACTTCACTTTCAGCCATTCAGCTGCCGTCATGCAGTCGTTAACTACTACTCTACTCGTTGAAGCATCCGATTTGCTTTACCTAGCACCTTGCAGCATAAAATAAAGATAAAGGATCTATCTCACAATTCCATCACCCACAGCAAGAAGTTCGTTCGAGAAAAAAACTGCGAAATAAGCACAAAACTCGCAAAAGCCATTCGGAGAAACCAAACCAATTCGTGCAGAGAATAATTTTCAAGTGTATATCCCTAAAGCCCCGAGTGTAGTGGTGAATGCTAGGATCACGGTCGAAATGCAAGCGAACTTAAATTATATATCCACTTTCGGGAGAAACAGAAGAAATCTCCGTGTTTGACTTGTGGAACGGGGGGCCGAGAGGGGCACCCCAACTTTGGTTCGTCGGTACACAAGTGCTAAACTATTTGAATATAAAAGAAATTCAAAAACAAAATGCGGCACACGGATTCCAAGCCAAAATAGGTAGCACATATACACACCTAGTCCTAGTCCACGACGGGGAAGGCGACTTGTCGTGTGGGAGTGAATGTATCGCCACGGAAGATCAACATCCAACACTCTGACCTGAATATTCTGTTTTCTCTGTGTGCACAGGCAACATTGTGCTACAAAATTCGACGGAACTCTTAAAGGACCAATTAATTTCTATCACCATCGTTTTTGACTTCCGCGCTCTCGCTCGATATGCGGGTGTGTTGTGTATATCCTTCGGATATAAACTAGCAGATGTACGACACTAAATTGGGTTAAGAGACGGGTATCTACAGTTAGGAACAGATGAAAGCGTTCTGCTGTATGGTGTACCTGCGGCAAGGACACTTAACAAGACGTTAAAGCGATGTCATAAAATCTGTAACAGAGCGCGGAATATGTTCACATTTACATACAAGGCCAATCAATGGGGAATGGAAAATATGTACTAGTACGAGTACTCGTCTGTCCTGAAGCGATTGTGTATTGTTTCGAAAATTGAAACGGAGTTACTTCGCATACTGAACAACGGGTTAGTTGGAGTTTGATTTTAAAGGTTCAAATTGATTGAATGCAATGGAAATTAAAAGCTGCATTGAGGTACATATGTCAGACTTTTTATGAAATAGAACCTTTTTTATAAAATTTTGCGAAGTCGCCAACAATCTGCGAGTAGCCTTGTCCTGTCAAGTTTTAAGTAAAATATTCAACTGCTCTACGTACCGATGTTCTTGGTCCCAACAAAACAGCGTTTCAGACCTTTCGAACAATCAGTTCTGGTCCTTGGCTTAAACGTAAGTCAAAGGCAGATTTTATGGAGTAAAGGCCAACGTTGCATGGGTTTTCGGCGTCATTGCTAAACAACGTGTCACAAGGCAGAACAAATAAAGCCCAAAACTCGCTTTTGAAAGATCCTCCAGTAGTGACGCCCGAGATCCCTAAATTCATCAACCTCCTCCACCCTCACCGTTTGCTTGAAAATACGGCTTCTTTACTTTGGAAAAGAAATAACTTTCATACGGACTCCCAATTCCCATGCGTGGTTTTATTCTGTTTCGGAAAATTTTCCGAAGGTTAACCTAAAAAAAAAATTGTCACAGGAAAAGGGGGATGGTATCTAAGTCGACCTTTCTGTCGACATGTGGGTGGATATAGTATTTGGATGCCGGTCAAAATTAAGTTTGAATTCAATTCGGATTATTGCAGAATAAATTGCAGAGCTAACCGCCAAGGTCTTGTTAGGATAGGTAAGCATTGAAAACTGAGCTGAATGTAATTCCGGCTGCAAATCGAATCAGTAACAATTACTGTCCTAACGACTCCACAGAAGTTTTGTCAACATTTTCCGGTTTAAACGTATTCATAACTAAAACTTCTTTTAGTTTTAACTTGTTCTGTTGCTCATATAGGATACTTGAACTGTATAAGAGCTCAAACCGTAATTTTTGTAACATAAATTTTCATAAAAAAGCTGGGACTCAAGGTCTAGCTTCTTTCTAGTGTAGTTTTAATTTTTTGGGGAAATGGGCCTTTGAAGAAAATAGACCTTCAATCAATAAGAGTCATAAGAGGACTGACTTAGCTTTATTAACAAAATGTCACTGCAACCTAAAAATCAGAAGTAATTAAGACAGTAGCATTGCAATGGGGACGTCCAAGTTCAGTTTAGTAAATCTGACAGCTGCCTGACTAAATGTATAACAGTTTTGATTGGCTTTGATCCGTCATATGAACATCTGTTTCAGTTGACGTTTATAAATGGGGTAGCCGATGAATCTAGTCAAAAAATCCTTAAAGAGTCTGATTGTTTTTAGACATTTTTAGAATTTTTACAAGTCGGTGTCGAAATTTGGAGTTTTCTTGGGTCAAAAATGCTTCCAACGACACATAGAAGAGATAAATTCGACTTACAGATCTATAGGCCCTATCCATGAAGAGTCTGATCGTTTTTAGAATTTTTAGAAGTCGGTGTCAAAATTTGGAGTTCTCTTGGTTCAAAAATGCTTCCAACGACACATAGAAGAGATAAATTCGTCTTACAGATCTATAGGCCTTATCCATAAAGAGTTGGATAATTTTTAGACATATTTAGAATTTTTAGAGGTCGACGTCGAAATTTGGAGTTTTCTTGGGTCAAAAATGCTTCCAACGACACATAGAAGAGATAAATTCGTCTTACAGATCTATAGGCCCTATCCATAAAGAGTTGGATCATTTTTAGACATATTTCGAATTTTTTGAAGTCGGTGTCAAAATTTGGAGTTTTCTTGGGTCAAAAATGCTTCCAACGACACATAGAAGAGATAAATTCGACTTACAGATCTATAGGCCCTATCCCTGAAGAGTCGGATCGTTTTTAGAATTTTTAGAAGTCGGTGTCAAAATTTGGAGTTCTCTTGGGTCAAAAGTGCTTCCAAGGACACTTAGAAGAGATAAATTCGTCTTACAGATCTATAGGCCCTATCCATGAAGAGTCGGATCGTTTTTAGAATTTTTAGAAGTCGGTGTCAAAATTTGGAGTTTTCTTGGGTCAAAAATGCTTCCAACGACACATAGAAGAGATAAATTCGTCTTACAGATCTATAGGCCCTATCCATAAAGAGTCTGATGGTTTTTAGACATATTTAGAATTTTTTGAAGTCGGTGTCGAAATTTGGAGTTTTCTTGGGTCAAAAGTGCTTCCAAGGACACTTAGAAGAGATAAATTCGTCTTACAGATCTATAGGCCCTATCCATGAAGAGTCTGATGGTTTTTAGACATATTTAGAATTTTTTGAAGTCGGTGTCGAAATTTGTAGTTTTCTTTGGTCAAAAATGCTATCGTGCTTCTTATAAATCTGAGAATGATTGTCGTTTCTAAGACTGCAAGTATTACGAGCTTGCTTTGGTCAAAGAATGTCTTACTAAAGTTTCAGATTCCGTATATGAACGATCGTCTAATCATATCGTTTATAAAACTTATCGTTTTTAAAACTTTGATCACCAAAATAAGTCATATTCGGCTCGAATTTTTCTGACAAACGTCAGCTTTCATTATATTTTTGGAAAATGAACTGGATTAAGCTCTAAAACTTGTAATTTTAGCACTTCGTTGCTGGTTTTGGAGGTCTATCGTTTTGACGATATTCGTCTGAAAAGTTACGGAATGAGTGTCCTGATTTTGTTCTGCCACAATGTCGGGAAAGGAAGGCTGTTGTCTATTTCGGACAGCTTCTGGCGCAGACGTATGCGACCGCGCTCTGTTAATGCATATAGGTACCTCTCCCATCTAAGTATGAATTTAGACAGAAGACAGGTATAGCTCTGTAGGGTGTAAACTTAATTGCTTTGCAGTTTGGAAGACTCTGGTGTTCCATCTTCAAGTCAGTGGCTTATGTCAAAATTGAACATTTTCTCACGCCCACTCCCAAGGAACAGAGCTAAAAGAAAAGCTGATTAAAACGCCTTTAGACAGAGGCAAAGTCCAGTATAGGTATTGAAAAATGAGGAAATATGCGAGAAGCGTGCGATTGAACCGAAAGAAGATATATGTCGATCAGAAAAAGCTCTACCGAAAGGTAGGAAGCACGTGTCAGACCTTTAGAGCCCAAACCAAAGCCTTTGTAAACTCAATTCCAGCAACACTGCGCCTTTCACAAACGTTTGACAAACATTCAAGGGTATAATTGTTGTGGAAAAAAAATTCAAGGTTCCTAATCTGCGTTCTAAAATAAAGCCCACCCAAAAAACTTTGTAAGCAGAAGCTGGGCCTTGGTTTATTTATTTTTAGGATCACTTAAATTTTGGTTATTTCATTACAAAAAGTTTTATTAAAGCGATCAGAATCTAGGAAGGCTTTACGTAAATGACTTCTTTAACAAGTTTCTTCTTCTTCTTTCATAAGCAGCTGAATGCAACTCGTATACCTTTTGTATAGAGTTAGGGTTGGTCTTAACATAAGTGATCGCAAATAGTTGTCAAATGGAAAAGTTTGAGACTCAGGGGGTTTTACGAGTTTGCAGAAGCTACATTTTGCATATACAAAGCTTTCACTTGGGAGCCGCCATCAATTTCGAGACGATGCCAGAAGTTTGTAGAAGCAAGGCGCGGAGACTAAGAAAGGAAGTCCCGCAAGTAATTTATTGCGTCGCTTTCCTTTAAACAAACTTTTGGATAACAGAGTCACTTAGATGTAGTTGATGTCAGTTCTTCTTCTTTCTGTCATAATTTGAACCTCTGCTCCGATATCCAGACACCTTCTCTTTAAGAAACAGAGGGCAATGGGTCGTTAAGAGTTCTTGACATCCTATGGGAAAATGAATGGATTATGTTCTTTTTTTCTCAACAATAACTTTTCTGCTTGCAATAAATATCCTTCGTTCTAAATATTTTCTTTCCTAAATTTATAACCGCTCCAATCGAATGTAAATGCGGAAAGGAAGCTTCTTTTCTCTCGGATTAGAGTTTTTATTTCCATAAAATAGAATAAAATCCTCTACAACTAGAGTTCATAAACAAATTTCAACACAAGTCTTCTCTGTGGTTTCGAATAGAGTTGCACTACCTCCCCAACTGCATCCCGAATCGATCTGTCTAACTCTTGCAGAGCCAGAAGTTTATAAGACATCTTCTTAAGATGAACTCACACATACTTCTCCCTCGTCATCCATATCCAGCGGACTGCAGCATTCCTAGTTCCCATTCACACATCCAAATCCAAACTTGTAAACTTGTCAGCGCCGCTGCTAAAATATTTCGTCCAACTTTCGACGAGACATCCCTTTTCAACTTCTCTCTCGTTGTTGTTTTAATTCCAAAGTTCCAATCACGAACTTTCCGATTTAAGTCAACGTTCAATCAAAACAACATCAGATCAGTCCCACACCCACCACAAGTATCCACCAGCAAACTTTATATGAGTTTCGATAAGCCAGCCATAGCAAATAGGATCTAGTTCATAAATCCCATTCACATACATCATCGCATCCGGCTGTGTATGAAATTTCCCCCGAAAATCATCTGCCTCACAACTTTTCAAATATAAAGTGCACCAACGAAAAAAAAAGTTACACACCATACTGTACGTAGTGTAGTAAAAAAAATGGTAGTGCGCAAGAAGGGCAGAAGCAGCAGCAGTGGGGAACAAATAAATAGACAGAAAAGAGAATACCCAATTCAATTCCACAACAATGCTGTCCCGAAATTGGTGCCATCACCAGCCGCCCCCAAATCATTTTGTAGCAACTCCCTAACCTAGATAACACATTTCATCTTATATGCCAAACAAACTTTGTTGTTGAACGTGGAAGCACTCAGTGTCAGTAGTGTACCGGACCGGACTGTCCCGCCCCAGCTCGATCTCTCTGTATATCAGCAGAGCACACGCTCTTAGACACAGTGAACGAGATTAGTGGCAGGTTTTTTTTTTACTTTTGCAATTTGCTTGTGCACCCCAGTGATGTAGACAAACAGACGGCAGATTTGGCCACCCACAGGAGGAAAATTGAAAATTCCAATTCAAAAATCATATCTACAGGAAAACATGTCAAGTTTTTCCAAAGTTATTTGTTCGGTTGTGCCACTGTTCCGGCGGCCGGCATTCTTCATCTGTCAGCGATTTGAGTTTGAGCTGCGACACCACACGCTTTTGGCCAGCCGAGGAGCACACAGTTCCAACGGTTACGGTGTCGTCGTTGTCGCCAGCAGCAGGCCAGTAGCTATATAAGTCCGACAAGAAACATCAGCTGCACAATGCAATTAACTTATTCTCAATGGTTTTTGCGATCCGTTTCGTTAGGATTGTGTGTGTGTGGAGTTTTTTCTTCTTTTTATTTGTGTGGCCTCCTCCGGGCTACTCGCCTCGATATGGACTTTGTCCACGTTGAGTAATTACAGTTTGCAGGAGTGAAAGGAAATTATTTCTCAGTCCTCGCAGCGGACAGTGGTGGGGGGAGCTTAGAGGCGACAGTCGATAATGAAAATTTAATTTCAAATAATTTAGGTGCGATGGATTGGGTTCAGAAAGGACGACGGATGACGGTGGATTGGTTTGTCTGCTCAAAATAAATTCGTAATGAATGAGAACGCTGAATGAGGGAGGGATACAGTGGGAACTGTAAATAGTGGGACGGTCGCAGTGAGATTATCCGGCAGAGTTTCGAGGTTTGGGAGGGGTGCATCTGGTGCTGCACTTTTAATTTAAGATTTGGTTGAATTCAAGATTTTGCTGAATTTAGGATTTTGCTGAATTGAAGATTTTGCTGTATTTAGGAAATGGCTGAATTTTAGATAAAGCTCAATTTTAGATTTGACAGAGCTTTAGATTTAGCGGAATTTAAGGTTTTGCTGAATTCCGAATTTGGCTGAATTTAATACTAAGGTTGTATTTTAGATTTGCCTAAATTTAGGATTTAGCTGAATTTAAGATTTTGCAGAATTGAAGATCTGGCTGAATTTTATACTTAGATTGATGGCTTTCCCATCTTGTACTAAATGCGGTCGTAGTTCTGTGTGCTCAGAGATTCTGAAAAAAAAATCGGTACGTCTGACAAAACCACAAAAGATTTCTTGCAATATTGGTCAAAGAAGACGTAGTTCATATGTCATGCAAGCTTGTCCCTTGAGCGTCAGCTGATAGCTTTGTAAGGCCATTCATTTTTGCCCTATATATATTTGACTGAAACTCAAAAAAATATTGGCGCTTGGTACCTACTTTTTTATACCCTCCAGAGGAAGGTATATTCACTTTGCCAATACATTTGTAACGCCAAGAAGGAGTCACCGGAGACCTCATAAAGTATATATATTCTGGATCAGGATCACATTCTGAATCGATTTAGCCATATCCGTCTGTCTGTCTGTCTGTCTGTCTGTTAAAAGCACGATAGCGCCCAAATTAACTGACGTAGGTGAATGCAATTCGGTGAGAGCACTTATTTTTATCAGCGTCAGGTTGATATTGAAAACGGGGAATGTCGGTCAAGTAGTTCTGGTACCTCCCATACAAAACCAATATTGGACCCATGTGTCTCTCTGTCTGTTGAAAACACGATAGCGTCCAAAGGAATCAACCTAGGTGAATGAAGTTTTGTGAAAGGACTTCTTTTATCGTCGTTAGGTTGGTATTAAAAATGGGCTATGTGGGTCAAGTAGTTCTGGTATTTTGCATGACTTGTATGCAGTGGAGGGTATCAAAGTATCGGCCAGGCCGATGATAACACTTTTACTTGTTTTAATTTTAAGTAATGCATGTCGTTTTTTTTTTTAATTTGTTTGAAACCTCAGCCTCTGTTGAAACTGTAGGTCACTTTTTAAATAAATGCGACTAAGACCATCAACTGCTTAGTAGATGAATATGTGACAGCCACTGATCGAGTATTTGGGATGCCCTTCGGAGCAGTGAAAACGTTCTTTTCTAGTTATTTTTTTGGTGAGACTGTGAATAGTTTTTATGAGCGTTTCTGTCAATATTTTCGGCCGATAATTGTCCAGTCTTTAAGGCGTGTTTTTACCGCGTCTTGTTATGTTTCCTGTGTCCCCTTTTGTTGGGTTCGTTACTTGGAGTCCCATTTTTGAAAGGGTTTTTTGACGGACTTTTGGGACGATGATTTGGGGGCTTTTGAACATGTTTTCTAATCGCTTTTGTAAGATGGATTTCACGTTCAATTAAGGAGGTCTCTCGGCGAAAAAAAAATCACAAAAAGGACCGATTGGAGTTCAAAAATAAGGCCCAAGATAACCCTAAATACAAACTTATACCGAGTTAAGTTGTACTGCCTATACTCCTCAAATAGTGATAACGAACTGTATAGAATATTCCGTCATTTATCCAACACCGCTGGATACGGATTCGTCATCCAATGCCCGCAAGATGTATTTTCTATGAAATTCCAACAGAACGAATGAAAAAGTTTGTATGAAAAGCAGAATGCTCTCCCTCACGAAGCTTGTTGCTCTTTTTTACGAAATGCTAACAGAACTAATGAAGTAGAAAAACAAGTTCTCCCCTTTATAAACTACCTCACGGAGCTTTTGATTCTTTTTAACGACTGGAAGTGACCCCCAATTTTGTGGCAGCTTCAGAAGCCTGAATCGCAAAGTTTTCCCAGGCCGGTTATACTCTGGAACTTTTTTAATTTTCAAGGATATAACCATTTTTTTCCATTTCTATTTCTTGGGGGCTCGACCTGAAACCAACGACGATAGAAATCTCTGTTCAATTCGTCCCACTCATCTTCCATTTCAATACACCACACTCTCCCCCTGCGTCGACAATTGCAGTGATTTTCTCTTCTGCCCAACCAGTAATTAAATAATTAAAAAGGACAGCAACCAAAAATAGCTCCATTCAATTAGCAAAACAATTCAGCAACTATTCGACAACTACCCAATAAATTAATGAAGTGGAAATGCCAACACATCCGCCGATCACCATCATTAACCATAAGAGCTATAACAAATTTAAACAATAAGCATAAATCAATTATCATCATCATGCCGATATTTCAAAAATGTATCAAATCCTTTGGCATGTAATTCACCGCAATTGGAAGTGGTTAGTGGTTAGTGGTAGGTCATCAAAATTTCTGCAAGCCATATGCGGACATAAAAAAAAAGAAGCCCAATCCAACTAATTTGCACAAACACATTCCAATACCTGCCCCCACCAAATGCACATTGCACACACGTAATAATCAAATCGTTGCGGCATTAAATGGCAGAATTTTCCCAAATCACATTTAGCGAATCATTAAATTGTAATTTAAGTACCAACGCCGAATGGCGCGACAAATTAAATGAAATATCGGATTAAGTCAAAGTCCCATTATAACGCGGCAATAGGATGTATGGAAGGGCCTGCCACCACCATTCGTCGGGTGTAATTGCGTTCACAGTTGAAAATAGGCTAACCGCCCATTAGTGCGATCTTTATCGCTGCGATTAGATCCAATAAACTGAAAACCATTCGAGCTCGTCGATATCGGTGTGGGTGGGGTGGAAGAAGGGTTTTTGTTTTTGAATATACCTATACCTATACCGACTGTGATGAAGTTAGTAGCGGTGCAGAGATTTCCGTTTTGGTTTAATTGCGGGAAATCGCAAAGGAATTTACTTAATTGTCAGCAGATGTGCACAGGAACCAGGAAGCAATCGAAGCTGTTTTGAAAATGGGAACAGGAACAATTAGCGGGAGTGTTGATTAATATATCGACAATGAGAGGGTTTAAAGCGGTGGCTATTATTACGGATTTATTGGGCTAGTTCATGTGGTTGAAGAGGGGATTTGACAGAGGACCGGTTTTTTTTCAGGACTTGAATAGGTGGTCAAAAGCAATCAAAATTTGTGCCGAGAGAGCTTTCTATATAAGGGAGTGTATTTAAAGTGGAGGAAGGGTGTCATTTTGCGTATGCCTCACTGTCATTCGCCACGAAACAAGGACCGCTCTATTGTGAGCTGGAGCACGCATTTTAAGCCCAGTTTCCCAACATCTTCTGTCAGCTATGGAACCTCTCAAGATTTTTGAGTTTCATGCGATTGAATGGGTAAAATGAAACCATATTTCAAACGCAGTCCAATCAGGTGTATGGAGATCAAAGAAGTTTAAAAGAAAGTTAACACAGCTCCTCACTTACAAAGACCGGCCAAGATGCCTACTAATGGTTTTGCTAAAGACTTCGATATGACAGTAGCCAAACCCGGGTTTTAAGCGCTTTTACTGCAAAATTCTCTTTTTCGGACCTACGAAAAATGTAAAACGTTCCTAAAAAGAGGCTTCCATCGCCGATAAGGAAATTTTTCTGATATTTTTCTGCGGCTTAGCATACAGCGCGGAGCTGTCAATAAGTCAGTGACACATCCTCATCTGAGATTGGCTGCATGTTATGCCTGATTGTCTTGTCAGTTAAACTGCGCTCGCTTTCTATTTGCGTGTAAGATGAAAAATTAGAGGAGGCACTGTCATCATCGAGATGTTTTAGAATTTGTTCATGAACTGTCATTTTTGACCATAAAAATGTCATGAGTCATGACAGAAGAGTCTACACCCCAGTGACATACAGATACAACTTACGAACTCTAAAACGTCCCGGGGAGAAGAACTGCAAAATGTGCACAAACTCGCTCGTTTTAACTGAAACTAATTATTGGCTGTCAAAAAAACTTCAAAATTTTACTGAATTCATTAAATGTCATTTTCACATATGAAGTCTATCGCAGCACATTTTGTTTAGCTTTCAAGTGCTACCTTCAAACAACTGTAAGTGGGTTTGCAAAAATGAATGCGAAGAAGAAATTGAAGGGAAATGGAGAATTAACGCTGATCTACCGTAACTGTCACCGTAAGTAACAAGTGTGGGTATAAAACGGCAGCACGAAATCAAATCAGTCGCTGAGAATCTTTAAATTTGATCAGTTTGAGGTAAAAAGTCCTTCACATATTTTGGAGCTCAAAAATCTTGAAAAAAAGAGGAATTATCTTGAAATCTGGCATCACTGGCTAAGTCGCTGAGTCGCAGTCTTTTGGAAGTGGTAAAGAGAATTCAACAAGGAATTTAACGCACGGCTCTGAGTTTGACATATAATGGTGCAGTGTGAAATATTTCTGACTAAATACGACTTAAAGCTGAAAGGAAGCTTCGCAAATAATTTATAAACGACGAAGGGGTCATCACTTCAATCGAGAGTTTCCTGAAGCGCTTCAAGCTTGCTGCTGCTCAGTTAGAAATTAATGTTTGCTGACTGCTGAACTGAGTCTAGTACTGATGTGGGCTGGGCTTTAGGAAGAAGAGTTTATGTTTGACGGGAATCGCTTCGAAAGTGTCAATGCGGCCACATTAAAGAGTCTTTAGCTAGTATTAAAGACCGGCGTTGCAACTGTGTTGAAGCATCTTAAATAGGGAAAATGATTTAGAACTGTTGATTTTAAATATGTAATTTGTCTTTTACCGTATGAAACAAGGAGAAAATGCTTTCTTAGCGAAGGGACATCGATTCATTAAGCACATTCGATTAAGGAAACTCAGAAAACTATAGAGCTACGATAGCTAGGATATTTGATGTTTATACACATTAACTGCTGACTTTGTGGCTGCAAAAACCAAAAGTAAGCTATGAGCACTTCTGTAACACGGCCACAGTACATCAACAGAACTACGGAAACCAAAAAGAGAATATTTTTGAACATCTAAGTATCCAAGGAATCGTACCCATTTACAGAGCTTGTAGAACCTCTTTAAAGTACAAAAATCGAAGGTGTCACAACCTCTAACAAAATTTGTAGCACCAACATATACCGTAGGTATTGTCAGAACCTCATTAGAGGTAAGCTGACATAGCATCCAGTAAAAGGAGCTAACATTTGTGGATACTACAGCCTCTTAGAAGCCTTTTAAGACTTTTTTAATCAGCCTGTAAAATAACTTCAGAGATCTAAGAAGCTCACAGCTGCCATAGTCTCTGAAAACGCGGTAAATACCTGCACACACCTCCTAAAACCTCAAAGCTTCTTCAGCTATCTACGGAGGCCCACATTAATCTATGACAAGCACTGCCTAAAAAAATTTGGAAAGTAGCTTGGTGTCTTAAAACTTTGCTGATTAAAGTTTGAATAAGTTTTAAACAAGAAGGCCCGAAAACAACAAATTATTCACTCAGATCGCTTGTGACTCCTTAACCTCAACTGTCATCCAACCCAGCTCATAAATGTATGCAATGATAAAACGCAGTGAACGACTGCGCACCCGTTTGCATTTCCGTCCCCGCAAGTTAAATGTGTGGAACTACTCCACCAGAGATTCCAACAACGCGCACCCGACCGAATTAACGACCCGCCTGAACGCCACCATTTCTGGGAAGCCAATACCAATGGGGACGTTCGGATACCTAGTTTAGTAAGCCTGACAGCCGACTGACTAGATGTATTTTAGTTTTTATTGGGCCAGAGCAATCACATGAATAGTTCTTGCTTTTGACGTTTATGGATGGGTAGTCGACAAATGAAGTTCAGAAAATTCTGCTTGCATACTCATTACTCAGTTGACATTTCGAAGTGTCAAAATTGAAAATAAACCACGAGAATTAAAACAATAATTCAAGTTGTTGTCAACGCGTTCGTAAACGTTTTAAATAAACTAGTTATTCAAATGTTCCCAATATAAACAAAGATGGAGGATGGTTTAGTACACAACACAGCGCTGTCATATCCACGTGTCAGTTGTTATGCGGTAATAATTCAGTTTGAATTTATCTTCCCAGTAATTCTTAAATAAAAACGAACCAAAAGAAGTCGTTTTCTCTTCATTTTTCATGATCAAACCTAGTACGAACCGGACCCAAGTCACTGCTCTACTACTCTACAAGATTAATCCTTAAAAAGAGCTCGCTTATCCCACCAACGGTCAGTAGCTTTCGCAATAAAATCCAATACGTTGCGAGTCGCCTTTCATTATCATCACAAGGCATCGCACGCAATCTCTTCAAATGATACCCTCGGTAGCAAACCACCTTTTGCGAGCTTGACAGAAGGGAAAACCAAAATTATATATAAATCACAAACTCGTCCGTAACCAAATTAAAGAGCTTCCTCGTCTTCGTTCTAAAATTAAATCGTAATGAAGACGAGTTTTCTTTTCTGTCCTTGTTCCGGCGCGAAAAGAGAAAACCCCTTGTCGTCACTGTACTGTATGTAGCTACCTTTCAACTTGCGGCCTAAAAGCTGTAACGCAAAGTGTAATGTAGCCGCAGCAAAGACATCAAATTAAAATGCAAATTACATAATGACAGTACCCGTGCCTATTAATTTTGTATTAAAGGGTTGTAGCCAGTTCAGTGGGAATAATTTCGGCGCATATCATTTTTGAAACGACGATGTCGTTACCTTAGGGTAGTCGTCGTCATCGAGACAACACCGCATTTTTTTTGCGCAGGTTATTCCTATAATCACAAACACGGACGCACATCAGAATTAGCTCGGTCAATTATGGAGAAAAAAATTCTAGATATACATATTCCAATCACGAAGAAATCGCATCCTTGCTTGGGGAATATTTCGCCGTGTCCTGTTGGAGATGGGGTGGTTGCTTGGTTGGTAAGCTGTGCGTTGATAGAGAATTTTCTGTCGTTGCCTGGGTGACATTTGTTCGTTGACCTTTTAAAGGGCCATCATATTTATGGCGCAACTTTGCGGGGACAGTGGTAAAGTTCTTAAGGAACGATAAAGTTGCCGCTTCCGAGGAGACAGCAGGAAGGCATCAAGTTAAATGCGACGTTATTTATGATCCGTTGTGGGCAAACGAAAATTGAAATTAGAGGTATTAGTAGCATAGGCGACACTGTCTATGAAGGGGCGGTCTGGTTAGGAACTTTCGAAACTATTTAGCTCGCCAATTAGGGGGTTTTCATTTTGAAGGAAGTGAGCTCTGATTGAGTGTTTGCCGAAGGTGGACTTTGTACTTTTCCAAACTTCTGTCAATGTCCTTAAATAAGTTTGCATTTAATTTGCTTTTTTCAGACTTGCAATGGACCTCAAAACCGGTACGCTTTTAGTGCCGCCAACCGTAAAAAACTCCAGCTGTTCACATCCACGCTACACGGGCCATAGTTTCATCATCCATATTGGAATAGCCGAGACAATCGAAGCTTTACTTATACTAGTTTTGACATTAGGCGTAATCGGAGCGAATGCACTTGTGATATTTGTCATAAATAATCGTCGCTATTCGCCGTATATCCATCAGCAGGTGAGTTTGGTTTTAGTTTTTAAAACTTTTGGGGGTTTTTTTAACTTTTGTTTCATTCTATTGAGACCTAGAGGGCGAGTGCGTTTGTCGATTCGACATCTTTTACTCTTCCACCTTTAGACGGTGAGATGGTCCAGGCTAAGTCCTCTTGAAATAGCTTTTTCAATGGTGGTACCTCCAGCCTTTTATCATCCTTTTTTCGACGACCTTAGCGACGATTCGGGTAAAGGGATATTAGACATAATCCTTTTCGCAAATTCACAGGTTGGATATAGGGTACGAATCATCACAAACTGGGTCACACGAGTCGTGGTAACAAAAAAGCACATCATAGTGCTACTTGGGTTCGAAGCTGAACCACCACTTCTATCTAACCTACCTATAGTCTTCTTTAATAGGGCTTTGGGTAGAATTCCAGATTCTTAATTGCAATTTTAGGAAGCCGACCGTCGCAGGCTTTAAAACACCAGAAATTTAAATAGAGAAGGGAAATTCTAAGAAAGATTTCAGATTGCGGCAAAGGAATTTCGAAGTCGAAAAGTCCAAGCGATAAGAATGGTCGAGTCTTTGGGTGGAATCAGTTCGCTGGTCTTCTTTCTGATTTACTCAAGACCATCTAATGGTGGTTTTACAATATCCGGAGCGAAGAGCTTTAAGTATCATTTTCTCAAAAATCCATTAACCACTTCCTCGCCTTCGGTAGCGAACCTTGTGTCTGCCAGATGTGACCCCGAAAGGGTGTTTGCATTTTGACAGTGCAAGAAAAGACTTATCATCAAAACCGGTCATTTGGAGCTTCAGAGCAAAGCTATATGCGGGCTTGTTAGCATCGGCTGGTATGGGTTCCATGTCGAAAGAGTATACAGCCTGCTGAGCTCACTTTATAAAGCCTAAGACTAAAAAAGGTCTTCTGAGTCAGATATAAACATTAAAAAAAACATTCGAACATTTCCGTGCTCTTGTCAAGCTTTCTGCCATATCCAGATGGTAGGTTTGAGGTCTAAAAATGGTGGAATGCGGTTGACTTAATGATTGTCCCGCTTTCTGCGGCTCGAGAAGGGCAGTCTTTTGTGCTGACTGACACTGAGCTACGTATTTTTAAAAAACCAAGTAAAAGCAGGGTTGGCATTCTGTGAGGTGAAGGTTAGGTTAGGTTGAAGTGGCTATCGGCTAGCCGACTAATATAAGGTCCCTTGTGATACCAAATGAATATAATAGTTATTCTTCCTATTCGGTGAACCAGTCGGAGCTTCTAACGAATCGTAGGAGATTATACAAATGTCCGTGCTCCGTGCTTCTTAGAATTCTTCTAAAGGGAGCCGGACAAGTACAGAGAAGATGGAGAATAGGTTCTTCCTCCTCCTCGTCAAAACAGCTTCTGCAGAAATCGTTAGATAATACGCCCAGTTTTTGTGCATGACTGCCCATGAGACAGTGTCCTGTGATGACACCTATTGTAGCACTGATATGCCTCCTATCGAGGGACATCAGATGCGTAGAACGTTTTAGATCCAGCTTGGGCCAGATCTGTTTTGTCGCTAGACATATCGAGCCGGCTGTCCACCAAATATTTCTTCTTTCGAAAGCTGAATGCTTTATTGCGATTTTAGATTGGGAAACCTAAGGAATCCTTAACTGGAACCATAGGTAGTGTAGCTCCGTGTTTGGCGAGCTCATCAGCCTTACAGTTACCTGTGATGTCCCTTTGCCCCGGCACCCAACAGGGGTGAATATTGACCCGCTCCGCCAACTCTCTAAGAGACGAACAACAGTCTTGGGCTGTTATAGGACTAGTGGAGACTCATTCCAGGCACTTAATAGTAGCTTGACTATCCGAGAAGATACGGATATCACGTCAGCCAAGATAAGACTTCTTTTATTGCCATTATATTTCCGCCTGAAAAACGCTACAGTATATGATCAGGAAGACGGAAGGAGAGACTAAGATTTAGTCTGTCGGAGAAGACACCGCCACCAACACCGTCCACAGTTTTCGAATCATCTGTGAAAAAACGGATCTGTGAGGTGAACCCTTTAAACGTTTTCTTGTGCACGAAAGACTTACTTCTGCAACTTAGAGAAACGTCCGCAAGGAAACATTTCAACGCTATCGCCTTCCAGAATCTGACCCCAGGACTGGTAGAAGGATCCCTGCAACACCAAAAAAATAGCCTGTCCATTATTCCATCGGATTTATGGATAGCCAGTGAGAGTACTCAAAATATACGCAGCTAGTCCTAAGCCCTGTATCATCCAATACCCCATCCCTCTTGAAAATACAATTTAATTGCTACTCGTATGATAAATGTTGAAACTATATCCCTTTTGATTACAGCCCCGATACCTGCTAACATCTCTGGCGCTAAACGATCTCACAATTGGCCTGCTCATCACGCCATTTGGACTGTTGCCAGCATTGTTTCACTGTTGGCCGTATGGTGAGATTTTCTGCCAAATTCAGGTGAGTTAATACCTTATCCAAGTGTGCGCGCTCATAAAGCCCCGTATCCTTTATCATAAAATGGATTACGCCAGTGCCACAGTAACGCCCAACATCCTGTCTCTCACCCCCTCCCCCACACAGCACTTCACCGCTAGATAAAAGAAAATCCAGCATTCAAGGAAATCGCTCTAAGGTACTCATACTCGTACTTGTACTTGTATTCGTCCTCGTCCTTCGCTATAAAGAGTCCCCGGCACATAGTCTCTTCTATATTGCTGAAAAACGGAAGCCCTCTATAATCCACTTGTTCTCCCTTCCACTACTTATGTGTGTGTGTGTGGAACTCTCCCAGTCCATGTCCCGCCTCCAACCCCCCTAATAAAAGGCGATTCCATGCTATTTCATTTTTTAATAGGCGCACAAACAAAAAACAAAAAAAAATTCCATTCCACAGGCATTACTACGCGGAGCCCTCTCCCAGCAGAGTGCCGTCATCCTGGTATGCATGGCTGTCGATAGATACATGTGTGCGCTGCATCCGAGACGATACTATCAGCATTCCAGTAAAAAGGTAAACAAATTATAGAAACTGTTTCACATCTCTCAATGTGTTTGCATAATGCCTTATAACGAGTCCTGTTCCTGTGTGTTTATGAGCCGCTCAATCGTGTTCGTGCTGAATTTTAATACGAACGTACTTTTTAATCAACAGGGGGTGGTGTACCGTGTACCCCTTCCCAACTGACAGTGTGTAAATTTTGTGAATGGGTATATTTTCGGGTCGGGTAACTCGCATTTACTGCACGGACACGATAATGAAATTCAAATTATATACGACTACGAATTGAGTTAATGTATACACGTCGGGGGGTGCTATACTCCAGCCCCGGGGAGGGTGGGGTTTTTAATTAAAATCATAAATTTTCCAAAATCCCAGACATGTGTAACTGAACGAGTATGAATGGCTAAATATGACGATGGCTACTATAAATATGCGTAACCGGTAGATTCCGTAATATTCAAATGACTGGAGGGAAGGGTTTCACTGCAGAGAAAGCGCTTTTTCAAATGTAATGGGGTGAAATTGTATATTCTTGTGGCGCTCGACCGGTTAATGATGTACTTTGTGGTGTGGCCAGAAATCCGAGCTTCAACTGACCAGGAATGTGCTTCACAAGGGGCCACTTAGTCTGTGCTAGACTATGCTCTGATAGGTGGTCAGGGGTGTGATTTTTTGGACTAACTTTGAGTAAGGGAACGGTTTACAATTCAGAGTCAAAGACTGCAAAACAAGTCGTCATTTTCTTAGGGTAAAAATCGAATTTTCCAACGGTATAGGTATTTTTGAAAAATAGTTAGCTCAATCATAAAAATATTTAGACTTCTGAGCATAGTTAAGCTAGGTTAGGGCGAACTTTGAGCATAGTTGCAGCTCCAGTGCGATAAGATGAATCCTCTGGCGTAGTTTCTTATAACCCTTTGGAAATGATGGTGTCTTCTTGACTTTCATTTAACTGTTTTCACAAACCGAGACGTGATACTGATGGACTCAATTCAGATGCCGTTCTGTAAAAGCTCTAGTTCGAAGTGGAGTGCACATGCTATCATGGTAGACACCGAAGGTTAAAAGCGGAGCTTCCGAAATAGCTGATGAAAAGAAGGGGAAACTGCATTCCCTCATTACACTTTTAAATGCCTTCGTAGGCTACTTACTTCTGTGAATGTCTAAAGCTTTTTTAGTCAATAACCTCTCTTTGTAAAAGAAGACAAAGAAGACCGACTGCTAGCAGCAATAACACATGAAGGAAAGGCTGCTAGATTTTGCCTTCATCTATCAAGAGGATCCAGTTATCAACGACGGAGGTAAACCTTCGACCACGAGCTGGATTGCAAAGAGGGCAATTACAAACGTCAGAACTGCAGCCATAGTACCGCGCAACAGAACTTGCATCTACCTGCAGTTTTTAAGTTGTTCAGCATGTAGGTACTCCTGAAAGTCTGCTTGCACTTAAAAAAAAAAGGAATCGATTGGTTGTCGCACAACTTTACCATCCAAAGGAAGGCTTGCAGTGTCAAAATATTCAAACTCAGTAAATGGCCTTATACCGAAGACCTGGAGGTCGTGTCGCCACTTCCGTTGATTTTACATGTGAAACAAAAAAAAAAAATTTCGTCACGTAATGTCATCGTTCAAGAAAGACGCGATTCGACCTCTGATGAACCATCTAAACTGCTTATGAATCGATCCATGGGTGTACGGCTTAAGCTTTCAGATGATCCATAATTTTTGACGTCGAAAATGGTTTGAGACAAGGCTAACAGAATTCCTGCAGTTTTTTAGCGAAATTTTACTTAATGATAGGTTAGGCTGGGTTAGGATGGCCACAGTAAGTGCCATGAAAATGAAATGAAAGTGAAACTTAGGCCAGAGAAGGCCCATTGTGATGCCAGAGGGTCGTTTCGATTAAAATCTATCCACTGAACCAACAGAAGCTAAAAATATTTGTTGGAAGCAACTGAATCTTGTATTAGCGAATTCGGCGAGATTGTCAATGAAGTCTTCTCCGATTTTAAAACTTCCGTGAGATCCCTGCTATAGCTGTCACTGTCAGTAGCGCGTTTGGAAGTACTGAATCGAAGGCTTCGAAGGTGGGTCTGGTTATTTAGGGTTAAAAAAAATGTATGATCTGTCAATATCGGTAGGATGGAGAAAATGTTCAAGGTGCACCAGACATCATTTTGAGCAGCTAGAGTCTATGATTACCTGGGTCGGCATTTTATAGGATGAAACGTTCAAACATTTTCCTGTGCATGAACGACATACTTTTGGAACTTAGAGCAAAACATCCTTGGCAGAAAAACGTTTCATTTCGCCTTACAGAATCCTACTCCCTGGACTCTGCTATAGCCATGCAAAATGAAGACAAAATTCTGTCCATCGCTGTCGGGCTACGAAAAAGTAGTGAAACTGTCGAAGAATGGAGGAGTTTTTCCTTCCGGTCCTGCTGTTTTGAGCTTCGTAAAAAATAAGATTAAAACCTCTTAAGAGCAGACTTCTTTGAGCGCTGTTTGGCTTTTATATCGATGATCTGTGGAAAATATTTACCGACGAACTTTGCATTTAGCTAGTCAGAAAGCAACGGGGTAGACTATGGGTATCAGCTCACCAGCTGGACGAGTCTTTTTTGTTCATTCCTGAAGCTGAAACAGACTCCAGAGGTCGACACTTACCGTATCCGTGAACGAGCAATACATACGAGTGCATCACTGAATTGTTTGAATTTTACGTGCTAAACAATAACAAATTCAGATACGTAGTCGATCACGGATGCGGTAATTCGGCCCAAAGTTAGAAGGACTAATCAATTGGATAGCGAGACCAAAGAGGGACCGAGCTGACTTTGGGAGCTTCCTGGTTAAAGCCGCCATCCACTGTGGACTTTCAGCTCCACCTCAAGGAAAGACCAAAAATCAATATAACACCGAATGAGCCGTCAAAAACAATATAATCCAGTCATCCAGCAGCGAGTGCCTACCTCTGATTTCGAAGATCGATTAAGACTACGAGCGAGCTTGGCCTCCCCACGATCCACAACTAACTCATGAAAATCGGCCCCTAAGTCGTTATCCGAGAGATAGACCTCTCATCTGTTCGGGGGTAGTTTCCAGAAGACTTTTGTCCTATTTCCCAGATACCATCACGGATTCCTTTGTAAAATCTGTGGCGACTGAAGTGCCCTGGTGATAAAAGAAACTGTCTCCATCGTACAGTTGTTATCAGGCCAACTCCCGGACAGTCGAAAGTTTTCCCCAAAAAAAAAAACTCCCCCCCAATACAAATTCTCCAAATGAAGTGGATGTGCAATCAGGACCAACAATATCAAACGAGTACTCGTATTGTTATAAGAATTCGACACCCTGGCATATCCTCGTAGCTATGCCGGTCCCTACCTTCCTGTGCACCTGATTTCAATCTACCGAATTTCAGTTTCTTATTTCTATCTTTCTCTTTCTTTCAATTTGAACGAACTTCCGCCGTTTGCTCAAGTTTAAATGGAATGGGAAAAAAAACCGACTAAATCTGCTGATGATATATACGAGTATATTTGCACAAAGGAGGCGGACAGCTTGAGCTCCTCCGACGGATACCCACCGCACAGTTGGGATTATCATTATGGCCATTTTTATGTGCCATAGTCTTATCTCGCTGTGTTATGGGTGGTGGCGAGCGTTGATAAGGGAGGAGTAAATAAATTTGTGTGTTTCTATTGTTGACGAGAACACCCCTAGACATGGACCGTGTCTGTATGGCGCTCGTTCCTAATTGCGATGTCAGGGAATGTCGTAAAAAGGTGGCGACCGACAACGCCGTCGACGCAACATTCAGTCGTACAACTCGGGCAGATATTTGTGCAATTAAAATGAATTTTAATATTAATGACGGAATACGGTCTTAATTATGCGAGTGCGAGGATGGAGTTCGCCTTTTGTCAGCACAGTCACAGTCAGAGAAGGACTTGTCTTATTAATCACTTGGCAATAATGATTGTGATGAATTTTGGCAGCTCTGGGGATTTTTTTTTTGTGGGGATATTTTTGAATTAATTAGATGGGTGCGTTGAATGGAAATGTTTTCTTAATTCGTTAGGGTTATGTATGGCGGCATATTGCCACGAACTGGAGCCGAGGTTGGAGGCGATAACTTGTTGCGTATTCAGTTTGTTAATTTTTGGTGAACTTGAGCTAAAATTTCACAGTTTGGTCGAATTCGGCATAAAATTGTTAGACCCTCCAAAAATATGGTTTTCATAGTTTACATCTGCGGATGGCCCATCAGAATTAGAATTTAGACCGAAAGAAGTTCCTGAAGTGCGTAACTTATTCCAAAAACTTTATGTGGCCCCAAAAAATCTTCAAAACTATATAAGAAATTGTTCATAGGTTTCCTATGTCCCTCTTAGGAAGAACTCAACGAGTAAGACTATGCGGACATTTTAGCTTCAATTAAATGGTGGCATACCATAGGGTTCGGTTTTTGGGCCAACACTGTTTTTTTTTTTTTTTTACTTAAGTAGATATGTACATTCTAGCTTCAAAGAGAAGTTTAAAAACACTCTACTAGCTTTAGCAGATGATGCAGCACTTACCTACTTATGTCAGGAATTCTGTATACGATAAGCTTGGAAGACGACCCACAAGCCAGTGGTCTCCGAGGCATAAAGTCACAGTAAAACAAAAATAAGTACAAAGCTCTTGTCTGAATTTATGACAAAGCAACTCTTTCAAATTTATGGCGACGACGCTAACTGCAGTGATAGACGGATTAACATGAAAATTGTTGAACCTTTTCATATTTGGGAATACGAATTGACAAAGAGATTCAGCTGGATAGGGGATAGATACGGGCGAACTGAAACGGTTAGGTATACGAAACGCGGATTTTTCTGAAACCAATTTTATCTGCAAAGGTTTTTGGAACATTTTTGAACAGACCAGTCCAATCAAAACTTCACAAAGGTATAGCCAGCTAGGGAGCTGTGTAGGACAGTTTTAAGACTCTAATTGTATAATTGATTCATTTCAAAATGGTCCTCATTCGTCTTCCAGTTTTGCCGCTCATAAAATGTTTGTGTCAAAGTGACAGCGATGGGCTGTCATCAAAGAGCGAAAAAAAAACGCTTCAATCGCATATGTGCTTGAGCGGTATAAATTGGTATAAAATTTTGTTTACTACAGTAATTTCGACTAGAAAAGTTCCAACATAAGCTGCTGCTGTCAAGTAACTTCGTAGTGATTCTCAGAAATGTCAAGTCGGATGTAATTTTAGTAAAAAATGATAAAAAAGCGCTTATTGGAATATACTACAACACAATACAAGCTCTTAGAACTAAAAAGGTTTTTGAAAAAGGATTTTGTTCGAAACATACTAAAAATCGTTTTTAAAATCCAGGCTTAATTTTTTCGAACTCACGATGGCGAAATTTTCCATACAAAATTGCATATTGTGATCTACAAAATATTAAGTGTGCAGGTTATAAATAATTATTAATAAGGCCTTCTGAATGTTTGTTCTTTAACTAGGGCCTCAGTTATAGCCACGTGTAAAATGCAACCAATAAAGTTGGAACAGTATGAAAATGAGATTTTTTGTCATAACAAAAAACCTGTCAGAAATGTTTTACGAAAACAATTGCAACAAATCAACCATCTAGTGGTGGAAAGTGGAGTGGAGGAAAAAAATTCCTGACAGATGGAACAGTAAAGAATCGAAATATTTCAGTGGAATGGATTGTTTTTTTTTTTGTGGAATTAACTGGGAATTCGATCGGAAAAAAATTCATAAATTATTTTTCTACAAAATTTAAAGATCTTTTGCTTGTTTGTTTTTTGTAAAATAACTTTATAAATCATAAGAAACATTTTAAGACCAAGATTCAGTTCAACCATTAAAGTTAAGGTTTCAGGTTCCGTTTTACGCATGGCTAGGGCTTAAAAGAGAGATTCCCAATCTTTTAATCAAATTTTGCAAATGCCACTGAAAGAATTCCATCGGAAATGGTAGACTGCCTTGAGTTTTATATTTGTACCTCTTTCTCTTTCACAAAGGGTGTCCCATAATTCACGCGAAAATTTAACTTTGATAGAAAATACTGATTTTTAATTAGAAAGCTTAAATTTTTTATTAATTCATAGGGTATACAGATTGGGGTTATGTATGGAATAGCACATCGAATAAATGGCCGCCACGGCTTTGCTGGCAAGTACGTAATCTTTTATTGGAATTTTGTATGACTGTTTTGCATAAATGTGGCTCAATTTTATGAACACACCTCCCAGTTTAACCTTTTAAGACGTTGGTGGTCGTGGTCTTGTTTGCATAGACCTTTGACTTCAAAATAACCCAAAGAAGAAAGTTCGGTGGCATTAAATCGCAAGATGACCAATTCTGATCGCAAAAATGGCCGATTACACGATTAGGAAATGACTCATGCAGTGATTGAGTAGTTTCTCTGGCTATATGACATGTGGCACCGTCTTGTTCAAACCACACTTTGGTCACACCCATGTCTTGTAATTTAGGCACTTAAAAGGGGGTTATGATAATGAACGCCATTTGTTGCCGAATTGATGTTCTTGGACTGTCAGCAATACTCCCGCGAACTGCTTCGACGTTTTTTGTAGAACGACTTGTGAAAGGACACCCAGAGTGATTAAGATGAGTAATTGATCTAGTCTCCCTGAATTTTTCAATTATTCTCTTCACAGTTAATGGTTTTAAATCACTGACAGACATATTTTGTACGAAAATTGCGGACTATAGCTAACAAACCTTCATTATTTTTAAAATATCACTCAACAATGAAAATGCATTGCTCTTTCGTCCCCATTTTTTCTAACTCCGAACTGTCAGCTGTCACATTTTTATCTTCTTCGTTTTTGTTGGCATCACTGTTCTATGTAAAAATTTTAAATTTTGCGTGAATTATGGGACACCCTTTATTATTAACCAGAGGACTCCCGCGTTTTATACGCCAAGAATAATTTATTTATAAAACAAAAGCAGCCTAAAGCCGGCACATATTTATTTTATATATTTTAAAAAAGGAAATCTGCACCGATTTACGTGCAATAGTTCGTAAGATTTTGGCAGACATACAATTTTAACAGTCAGTTTCATCTACCTATATACAGATTTAAAGCTAGGAAAATACTGCACCCAAAACTCTCCCTCATTGTAGGGAAATTCAAATATTCGTAGGTACATTAAATTTCGACTCATTTAGTAAAGGCACGCTTACTTTTCCCTAATGACAACATCACGTAAATGGATGTGTAATGTAAAGGTAAAGTTTGGTAACTTCTGATTCGAAAAGTTTTCTCACCGCGCCGCCTGTGGATAAGTAAATCGAATCGAGTTGCTACAAAACAATTTATGGGGAAGTTTACCCACAGAGACTCCCCCAAAATTTGGTTAATGTTTCATAAAAATGAGTTTTTAAATAACGCCGTACGATAAAAAGAAACGTGTAATCTGTAAATAACGACGTTTTTTTCATAATACATTCGACCAGTGACTTGGTAAGAACTTCGAATCCTCTGAGACCTCTGAGACTTTTATGCTGCGACTAATAATTTGGTGGACAGACGAGGCCATTTCTCAGCCTTCGTCTTAATAACAGCGAAGCTAGTTTATTTTGTACCATCGCAGTTTTGATTTTGCAAATAAATTTGAAATTATACCTTTCGTGTAAAATACCCACAACCTTTTTTATTTTCCTCCCAGGAGGGAATTGAAGGCTTCAAGTTCGAAGTCAGAATCGGAAAAAAATTCTATTCATACCGTTACCGATATAAAGCAAATGCTACATGGTTTAACTTTGATGTAATCTTTTACTCATATAAATTATTTCCACTTGTAAATATATCCACCTCCAAAAGACTCACTTTTCGAACTTGTCACAGTTTACCAGTTATAGCCTGGTATGCTGTTCCAGGAAAGCTAAAATTAAGCGCCTCTCCAATGTTTCTCTCCACCACTTCGCTTGATGTTCGCTTAATTTTGACAGTGTAAGTTCCGTCAAAAATGAGAGCTGTGTTGGTAAAGCTAATTGACTTACTTTCGTTGGAAATTTTTTTGCAATACCGATATGTTCTCTGATCTGTCAAAATTTAGCTGTGGAAAAATGTATTTTGCTTACTTAAAATCTGTAGAGATTTTTTTTTACAGTGGCTAACAAATTTAACTTGAACTGCGTACTGCTTGGCTTAACCGCTTTGCTTGATTTTATCTTTGGAGACATTTTTGTTTGGGGCTTAATATAAGCGCGATTAGCATACTAGGCTTTAAACTCTGACAGCTCCAAAGCTTTGAAAGTACGAAGTTTGTTTTGGACCATCAAGCTTATTATGCTGCTCGAGCTAAATTTTCTCTCAAATACCAAATTCTCTCCAAAGTTTAGCTGAGCTTAATTTAAGCGAACCCATTTAGCTGAGTGGTACGCAGCTCGAGCTAAATAATCAAACTTTTGTTTCAGAATGTACTTCCTGTGTCTGTCAAAATTTAGCTCGCCCATTTAATGGCCGCATTCAAGAATCTAAGTCTACTAGATTGATCTGGATGAGATGTAACCTGAATGCAAAAACTATATTGGTCGGGAACGTCACTTTTTCTGCGTCAGCTACATAATGAGAACTGTTAACTTAGTACTCAGTCCCGAATTTCTTGACTAGATTCGTCGGCTACCCCTCCATAAATGTCAACTGAAACAGCTGCTCATATGACCGATTTCCCCCAATCAAAACCGAGATACACTTAGTGAGAGAGCTGTCAGACTTACTAAACTAGATATTTGAACGTCCCCAATGGGTCAGCACATTTTCTCAAGCTTAATTGTGACAGATCGTTGTGTACTTGTTGTTCTGTTGCGGAAACGTATGCAAGGATGAGCTTTCCTAATTACGAGAAGTACCTCGCATCAGAAATAGTTGAAATAAGTGAGTATTCAATTTTTGAAGGAAGTTCTTTCAAAGAACAGCTGTTTTCTGTGACACTTATCCACGGCGTACTTTATGTCAAAATTTAGCTACGACTTTAGCTGATGTTTGGAGAGAAAAGTTGGAGACCAGATAAAATTTAGTTTAGCTCGAGCAGAGTACAACACTTCAGCAAAATAACAAATAATAGGCACGAGTGATGCCACTTTTATTTTTTATTCATTAGCCTATCCCCTCTGCCTCGTATTTAATTCCGCCCACATTTCGAGAAGTGCTCTGTTCAGACAATGAATATCAAAGTTTGAACGTTAGTCTCATGATAGTCGAGGAAAAGAGTTGTGAATTTTTTTTAATGTCAAGTTTCGAATTGATACTCGAACTCTTCTTGCAAAAACAGTTTTGTTTACACTTTTTATATCGTTAAAATATTCAAATTAACAATGGTGCCCTCAATATTTTTTGACATTAGTCCCATCAAAAGCAATCGCTTTCAAAACAGTTAATAGATTTATGAAGCCACTTGGGAAAATCTCTTTTAATAGAACCACCATATTGGAAAAGCGTGGAGAATACAAAAACTTATATATCCCTTTCAGACCCAAATACAAAAAAAAAATTCGACTAGGGTAAAACTTTGCTATTTTTTTTTGTTTTTTTAATATTTTAACGGAAAAAAATAAAAAAAGTCTTATATGTACAGTTCTCCTAGGAAGGACATCCCACATTTGTTTAAATTGTTTCAAAAGATTTTAAATGAAAAAAAAAATAAAAAAAAAAAAAAATTTTTTTTAAACACATCTCACAAACGAGTACTGTGGGTCTGAAAGGGATATATAAAACAATATCCACGTTCGAGTCAAACTCCTGACTAGTTCAACTCTTTCTCCTATTTCAGAGACTTGAGTACTGCCAGATAGAATCTCTCTCCGTCCCTAATCCCTTCATGTGTGCCACCCTGTGGATTTGTTCGATTTAACGGTCGCCCTTGCAATAAAAATATATCGATTCACTTATTCGAATCCATTCTCGTAAGTGTTTCGAATATGAAGTCGTTTCCAAAAATTATAATATCACAAGCACAAGTCGACTCTGTCTCCAACTCTCATAAGTCATGATATTATATCAAATGTCAAAGACATCTTCCAAAGGACCAACAACGAATCACATTCGCCATCTACATACCTTAGCATAAATTTGACATTCACTTTACGAGCAACTGGCACAGCAATTTCCACAAGTACAACAACCACAAACATGACGCAAAAATCAAAGCCAAAGAAAATCCTTTCCAAATGTATCCTTGCGGCTCATATTTATGCGGATAAAAAAAAAATAACAACTTCATGTACCGTAAATATACATATATTTTAGACACAACGAAGCTGAAGAAAGCCACAATGTGTAATTAAATCGGGACGTGATCTGCTTGCGCTCATGATTGAAGAAATCAGATTTAAGGGGGGTTGGTTTGGGACTACGACTATAGAACGTGCCTCAAGACCGCTGACGGCTTTGGTCGTCGTCGCGCTGCCAAATATGCTTCGTAGACAACACGACGAAGACATACGGTTTGGGAGACGCAATGAAATGAGACATAGACTTACTCTGCCAGAACACAGACGCTGGTGATTGACAAGCGTGCGTGAAAAATAAATAAAGATAATTGAGTGGAATGCGGAGGCATATTTATTCTTTAGTCCTTGCTGTTGCTTTAATATAACGACAGCACAGCCGTGGGAAAGACTAGCTGGGCCACGTTTACTTTAAACGAAATTATGTATTTGATTAACATAATCGACGAGGGGTTGTTTAGAAATCTTCTTTGTGAGCAGATGAGAATGGGATTTCGCTCGTCACTCGTGTGTGAACTTAATGGCGTGCCTGCTAAACGTCTAATGGAATCCAGCTCTTGGATCGAATTTTGTCACTGAGCGGTGAATGTTTGGCGTGTGTGAGTCTTATTGATCTGGATGGAATTTAATATACTTACTGACAGCAGAAAGGAACTCTACCTATACTTTGTGGATTGAAAAGCCACCCCAATGTGTATTCCGCTTTAAATGTCAGTTGGTGCAGCGATTTTGGAAGGTGCAATGGGTTTGTTCAGCTTAAAGTGTGCAGGGGTGGACCGCAAATGTTCCTTGGGAAATATGAATTTGGAATCAGGGATAAATGTTATCCTGCTAAGATTGGGCAGCCTGAATACACTAGAAGTCGGTGGACAGCTAAAGCGTATGTACATGTGTTTTTTCGGTAACGCCGCTGGTCAAACGACAAAAGTGGACGGTGCGCGCTATAGGTCCATGTTAACCGAGTTTTTTCTGCCGCAATTGGACGAATTAGGACTGGAGGACATGTGGTTCCAACAGGACGGAGCTACGGCACACACTGCGCGAGCCACAACCGATATTCTGAAGACGGCGTTGCCGGGTCGCCTATCTCTCGATTTGGCGCAAGATCGCCCGAGTTAACCGTTCCAGACTTTTTTTTTGTGGGGTTTTTTGAAGTCCGGTGTTTACGTGAACAAGCCCGAGACCCTAGAAACCCTCAAGGACAACATTCGACACGAGTGCGAGAATCTGTCGCCCGAAGTTCTCGCCGAAGTGATGAAAAATGCCATAAAACGAGCCCGTATGGCAATCAATTGTGACGGCGCCCATTTGGCCGATATCATCTTCTCGACTTGACCAAAAAAATTCAAAAGGTTCAAACAAACATAACCAAAAAGCAGAATCGAAGTTTTGCATTTAGAAAAAAAATGAGAGCCAAACAACATCGGGTGACTTCTTTTGGCCAGCCTTGCATTTGAAATGATTTTATTTTCTAAAGAGTTTTCCAATAAGAGGTGTTATTTTGGTATTCAAAGAAAATCCCATTTTTTTGAGATAAATGATCGGATGTTTGTTTCATAATAAAGAGGAAGGCATGCCGTTAATAATGAAAAACAACATCAGCCAAATGGCCACCACGAGCACGCATACAGGACCATATCCTTTTAATGATATTTTCCATAACCAAATCGCAAAGTGGCTGTCCTATGTCCTCGATAGCCTCACGAATTTTATCTTTGAGGTCTTGAATCGACCGACGGTGGGCTGTTGGCGTAGACCTTATTTTTCACGTGGCTCCAAAGGAAGAAGTCGCAAGGTCTTAAATCACAGGATCTCGGTGGCAAATTGTGATCACCTCTTCGAGAGATAACCATCGGTCCGGAAACTCTTCCCGTAAAAGATCAATGATTTCGTTGCTTGTATGGCACGTAGCGCCGTCTTTTTGAAAGTTAACGTTGCCCAGATCAATACCATCCAACTCCTACCATAAAAATGCGGTCCGACAAGGTGCTTCACGACGACCAAAAAATGCTTTAGTTTTGCGAACTGTGACTTCAAGATTTTCACCATTTTTGTAGTGAATTTGAATAATTTCAATGAGTTGTTGAAGCGTGCATCGTTCCATTTTTAAGAATGGCGTAGTTTTTACTTGTCAAATGTCAAAGAATAAAAGCTTCAAAAGTGACAGCTACCGAAATAGCGGGTCATTCACAATAACACCTCTCATTGAAAATTTATTAGACAATACACGTCAGATACACAAAAATTCTTACGTTGACGTTTGACATTTCATTCTCAGTAAAGTTTGAAATTTATTTTTTTTTATTAATTTTTTATTAATTTATGGAAATGCGCTTAAATTTTACTTTTGAAGCAATTTAAGCTTCAAAGTGGCTTTTGATTTGTTTCTCACCTTTTTTAAGCTTTCCCCTCGATTTCCCCTTTTTCATTGAAAAAGCGCCAAAACTGGCCAAAATGGGCGCTTCTCCTCTCAATCTGGGACCACTGCCACTGGGTGGAATAGGTATAACCTCCCCCAATGTATTTTGATTGATCTGCAATTGTGAAACCATTCAATCAGAGAAACAACATCGTCACGTCGACAGCCAGTGGCACCCGTGGCACCCCAAACAAATTCACAATTCACCTGTATTTTGTCGACAAACTTTTCTATTGATTGATTTCCCATTTCTCTCATACCCAGGGCTGTGTGGCAATTCTGAGCCTAACATGGATCATTAGTCTAACGGTTTTTGGTTTCCTTGTCCTGCCAAAAGGTAAGCTCATTTGTTACATTAAATCACTCGTATATAGACAATAACTCAGTATCGCCATCTATACAGGGTACTACTTCAACAACACCGGACTAATGGCATGCGAACCCTTCTACAGCAAGCCGTCATATAGAATTTTATCAACGTGTGCACTTTACTTTCCCACCACAATGGTCCTGATGTACTGCTACGGTTCCAGTTTTCATATGAGCCGTTTTAGGCTCAACGATCCCACGCTACCGACCATGGCCAGTCACCCGCATCATCCATTGACGGCGTCGACAACCCTGCCCAACACTCCCATCATGACTCTAAGCATGGCGATGAGCATGGGCCTGGGCGGTCCGTCTAATACCATAACGAAAAAGGTATACGTAATAAATTTGCTTTCGGCTTGGTTGGATGCACTCAACGAGTCCTGAGTCCTCTCGTAATAATTTCAACATTTAGCTGGTTGTTTTTTATTTTTCTATCTCTCGATCAAGATTTGTTTTCTTCTTTTTTTTTGGCAGATTGTTCCCATACAGGAGCGCCAATCGAACAATGGGTCAACGTCCAGATCAATGGCCGCCATATCGCTGGGCTTCATTGTGATGGTAACACCCTGGACAATACAGGAAATTGTGACTGCGTGTACCGGGTCCAAGGTACACTTGCACTTTGCACATGCAAAATGGGAATTTTAATTATTTTCCGTTTGGCTTCTTTGCAGCTTCCGCCGTTTTTAGATTTTATTGTTACATGGACTGCGCTTAGTAATAGTTTTTGGAATCCGTTTTTATATTGGCTGCTGAATTCGCAGTTTCGTCGACTCAGCCGACATTTACTGCCGAATCGGGTGAGTGGAAAATAATAAATTTACGACTGCAATTAATGGCAGAGTGGACATAAATAAATTGATAAAAATGATTGCTCACAGACAATGGGTTATGGTTTTAATGGTGGCCATATATTTTGACTGGCAATATGAGCGACTGGATTTGAAGGGAATGGGTGCGTCGAGTCTTTGTTGGAAGGTTGAATAGGTTCGCTTATACATCAGAGGAATCATCATTTTCTATATTTTCAATGTCCCGTCTGTCCTTTTACAAGGGCCTACCAAACTATCGACCTTTCGCCGCCCACCACCATCAGGAATCAGTTTGGGGACAGATATCGTACTTGAACCGTCTTACACTGTCTAGAAGACGCCTAAGTAGTTTATGGCACGTATTCCAAAGCACGCCTTCAAATTCAGAGTGTGAAGGTGAAATAATGGAATACCTAAGCTCCACACAAGGTGCGCAAAAAAGAAACTATCAGTCTTTTGTGCAGCGGACCTCTTGTCGAAGAAGGCTGTTTAAGCTTCATATTTAACCAAGAAAGGGGTGTTTTTAAGTTTAGATTAAAAAGGACATACCAAACAGCGGCCATCTTTCAAGAACTCAGAACAAAATGATCCCTAATGCTTTTCTCACAACGTCGCCTATCATAAACGTTTTGACAAGCACCTGGGAATAAAATTGTCCTGAGAAGGACACAGATCTGTACACATAGCTGATAGCTATATTGTAAACTTTTTGTCTGACACTGAATACCAAGGGCTTTTTCAGAAAAAGTTACGACGTATTAAGGAGCAGCATTTAGTTTTTATCTGTTCCCAATTGTCCCACAGGTTCAGAAGATACGAACTTAAAAAGATCTGAGAGAGGGCGGACTTCATTTTTTTGGCCGTCCACTGAATAAACAAAAAAAATTGTGCGATGTAACCTCAGCAATTCTAAATGTCAGCTCGTATGTACCTTCCCTTTAAAAAAAGCTCATACGTACCTTCCTTTAAAAAAAAGTTTGGCCATGGACTTGTGTTTCTTTCTTTTTGTTCATTTGAGGCTTAAAAAAAAGCGGACTCATTTCATTTCACGAAGTTGCGGCACAAAATTGTGGGTTAGAAATAGAAGCTAGGCCTTGAGGGCCCTTACAGACAAACGACTTTTGGTCCTCTTTGTTTTTATCCAGAGTCTCAAAACTTAGATTTAGATTTGTGGGACTTTATACCTTCTTTGTGGAAGGTTGACCAGCTTCTTTGAAGAGATGGCTATCAGGATCCCTCTGCTGTTACATATAGGCAGCTTCCAAAGGCGTATATATCATTGGCGAAAAGATCTGTCAACAATTGGATGGATTTTTATCGCATAGAAATTCATTCCGTTGCGTTGACTAGACCTCTGGTTCTAAACGACCCTGCGGCCTCAACTTTCTACTTATTTTGATAGAAATTGATTGCGTTGCGTTGCTGTGCGTTATGGTCCGTTGGAACTGAAAGATTTTTTTATCATTTAGAAATTTATTCCGTTGCTTTGCGTTACCTTGCCTTTGCTTCAGGCTCCAAACGGACATGCTGCGAAAACTTTTTTATTCTGTATTTTAATCAAAAAAGATTGCGTTGCATTTTGTTGCGTTGCTGTACGCCAAGTAGGCCTATGAGCCAATACGAAACTTTTCCACTGACTGCAAATTTTTTCTTTGTACAAAAATGTACGGCGTTGCATTGCATTTCACTGCGTTGCGTTGAGTAGGACTACAGTTCTATATACAGATCTATTGCGCCAACCAATTTTCTATTTTTTTATGGAAATTAATTTCGTTGCGTTGCTGCGCGTCACTTGCGCTGAACCAGGGTTCTCTTTTCACCAGATAAAATATAACTCAAGGCTGAGAGTACTTTTGTTAATACTTTGGCATTGTTCCTACTTGATGCTGACGATGGGCCCGCTAAAAGGTCATCAGAAAAGCGTCCGGCAAAAGTTTGGTCGGTCTGGCGATCAACATCGTCCGTCGGATGTTTACTTTACGCTTTAGTGCGGTCTGTATGAAATGGAAATAAGGCCGATCTTCAAAGTTGAGCCTTCTCAACGTATTCCAACAAGACCAAAGCTGAAAAAGGAGCAATAGAAACACCGCACATACGAGTAGATCCACTTTAAATTATTATTAAGCGTAATTTTAATGACTCCAATCCAAATTCGATGCGAAATCAGATTCATTTCCATCACAAACAACTTATGCAACTCAATTATGCTCATGACCTCTTTGCCAACAAATACCTACCAATAAACCCTAAACATTAATAGATCTTCGAGAAAATCTCTCGGCATACCTCCACGGAGCGAGAAGGCATGAGGCCACTTGGAACATTCTCCTTAAAGGATTTTCCTTCCCAGAACTCGGAGGACAATGCGCAATCCAACCCAAGTTCACGAGTAATCAAAATAATTCGTCTGAGCAAATTCTGCTTTTGACCCAACATCAACACAAAAGACTCGGAGTCCTTCACGAGAATACCCGCCCATCTCGTCCGGTCGTTCATATTAAATACACAAAACACAACCAAGTCTTGTTCAAGCCCAAAGAAAAAACGACATCCCATCCAACGCACCTTCTCCCATCATCCCTGAAGCCTTAGTCTTGAGCAATTGAATTTCACCCCGCCGTTTGATCGTTAAATGTGTTAAAAGGATTTCGCCCCCTCGTCGAATTGACTGGGAATCCCTCTTACATCCTTGTGTGTACAGGAATATATCCTCAGCAGAGATAAATCCTAAACGCATTAACAGATTCCATTTTGCTTGTCTCCTTGCAGTGGTGCCCCGCCGAAGATACGCCCGACCGCAAATCCCCCTGCTGTCACATGAACTCCGAATGTGACATAACAACGCTACCGATGCCTCCGGAGCCGCCCACATCTCGGCCACCGCACAGTGGCGGTATTGGCGGCAGTGGGGGTCGCATCACTCCCCACCTGCACTCGATGTCACTGCGCAGCCATCAGCATCGTCATCACCATCCGCAGCACGGTGGCATGCAGAGGCCCGATATCGAGGGACTATCCGAAAAGTACTGGGGCGAGATACTCGAACGCACCGTCAGCTCGGGCAGCTTACACGCCATGCAGAAGTCCTTTTCATCGCCACATCAACCTCATCACGTAACGACATCGTTCAGCAAGAACAGTGATTTGAATCTGACGATCTGCGAGAACGCCGAAGATGGCAACGGCAATGGCAACAGCAACGGCAGCATTCTGGCCAAGTTCTCCAATTCCGAGCCGAAACTGTGCGAACACATCTACCACGATGCGCACTGTGCCAAAAACAAGGCGACTACAACAGCCATGACGGCGGCGGCAACAGTGTCAACGATTACGAATAGCAGTGGCAGTTGTCAAAACACGCATCATCCGACGGGCAGAAGCATACCCGATATATAGTACGCGGAGGATGTCATTTTGGCCAAGAGTCAAATGAGGCACGGAGCCGAGTATGTGAAATGAAATGAATATGGGCTTTTGCGATGCCACACCAGTCACCAGTCTCCGCCATCGTTCGCTGTTGCATTGGCATTAAGATGTGTATATACGCGCGCGAATAAGAAGGACAAATAGATTGGTTGTCACTGTCGCTGTTGTTGTTGTTGTTGTTTATGTTGTGTTTGTAATTCTGTATGTGTATGGTGAACGATTTATGACTTTTGAGTTTGTGTACAAAAATAAATTAGAATTTATTATGATAATGGTGTAGGTTTGCCTTGGGCATTTATATTTTATATATAGAGACTAAAACAAAAATTCATGTTAACACTAAGCGTTAAGGACTCGTTTTTACTCTTTAGTCACTTTGTGTGCATTAAAGGCGAGAAGGAGTAGATTTTTTTAAGTAAAAACAATGCAGTACCACTTTGAAGGGGCACTGATAGATTGGTGCCTGCAGAAATTGTTTATTTTTTTT
Source organism: Cheilosia impressa (assembly GCA_948293265.1). Classification (NCBI taxonomy): domain Eukaryota; kingdom Metazoa; phylum Arthropoda; class Insecta; order Diptera; family Syrphidae; genus Cheilosia; species Cheilosia impressa. Next base: position 50,411,938 of record OX411884.1, on the reverse strand, counting down.
TATGACAGTTCTTACTTAGAGATTGATCAATGCAGTGATGTAACATGCGGTTGAACTGAAGAGTTATTTCGCGCTACAACATTCCCTGGTGTAGAAATTCAAATGCCCTCTTCGAACAGAACAAGACCGTGCATTTGATCGATATGAACAAAGTATTTCGGTCCGCAAAAATTGATTTAACCAACGTTTGACAGATCAAACCATTAAAGAAGTGTCAAAAGTGACTGGACTAACAAACTAGGGTGTGTGACATCTTGTATTCCACAAACCAAAGCCCTAACACAGCGCGCAGTGGCTCACTAGTTAGTTAGGTTAGGTCAATAAATTTTCATTAAATAAAGTTGACGTAAATTTTTGGCCTTGAAGGTAGTTTCGAAAAAAAATTCGAAAAAGATTTTTTTTTTAAATATTTGAAGAGTGTACGATATTTATCAAGTTTGTTTTAAATTTTATTAGTTTAAACCCAATTTTCGAGTTCGAGTTGAGTATGTTGGGCTAAATGTCATCGAGTTGTCTTTCTTTGCTGACAGCGAAAACGTCAAAGATGTTAGAGAAATCTCTCGACCAAAGTTTGAGTTGAAAATAATGTGAAGCGAAAAACAAAAGTTTTTAAATTATTTTGACCTCAAATTCCGTGAAATGAATTTAAAAATGTTCGAAAAATATTCGGTTTGGGATTTCCGAAATTAAGAAGGACCCAAATTCGTTCTTGCAAGCCATAGAAAAACGTCAAATAGCAAAAAAATTATTACAATCAATATTCTAATGCACGAACAACACTTTTCGAATATTCGAAATCAAACAGTTTCGGCCAGAAAATACATACCAGTCATACTTTATACTGTGCTTACCTATGATGTTAATACTGATATTTGCATCTTTACGTAATGTTCGAAAAATGAGACAACCAATATACGAATTCCAAATACCTAAAGAGATGCAAAAACCGTGTGAGGCTAATTAAGGTATAGAACTTTGTGTCACCTCGAGTTCATTGCAATAAAATCACCATGTTCGAAAAATCGAAATCGAAATATTTGGACCAGTTTTTGTGTTTTTTTTAGCTTTTTGGTGAAAAAATGTGTCCAATTTATCAAAAAAGGAGATGGAAAAAAATTAACTTCTAAAATTAATTTATTTTTGATATACATGATTCTTTTGAAAAATTCGAAAACATTCGAAAAGCTGTAGCACGGGTAATTCGAAAACGTCTCAAAAATCCGCCTTTTTAAGTTCGAAAAAGAGATATTCTGACTTCGGTCTAATGCAGCAAAAAACTTTGGCAAGGCGAAGATATGTGAACTCAAATTTTCTATGCCTTCATTGAAAAATTCGGGGCTCAACTATGCAGCCAAAAGTAGGTGCACCACTCTTTCTAAGAAATTCTTATTAAAAAATCCAATAACTCTGAGAACTAATTGCATTGACATATAAAAAAAAGCCACACAAACTTCAACTGAGGTAAAATCCAAATAGGGTATTCAAAACACGAAACTAGCTTCCAATTTTCTTAATTAGCCTGTGCCAAAGGAAACTGATTAAATTCGAAGCGACACAGCTTCTCAAATAATCTTATCATTGCCTCCGATGGTTTACCTTTATTTTCCGTACCTCCTTCTTATATAATAAAATCAACAAAATATCCTCCTGCCATTCCTGTGAATTTCATTAATTTATTAAGACCATTCCAGCAATCGAACCACAACAGAGAAGGAGCACAAACTAAACTACCCACTCCGACTCCAACCGTGTCCCAGTTGATGATGAATGTTGGCCCGCAACTTATTATTGTCATGGCAATTCGTATTTACCCATTTCGGAGTGTGGTTCATCCTGCAATCTCGAAATAAAATCTACAATAGTTGAGCGCAAAATTGTAGACCGAAACACATTTGAGGCACCCACTTGCCAATGGTAAGTGTCTGCCAAGGCGAATGTTGGTCTTAATGAGTTTGGAATTATTATTTTCACCGCCTTTTTATAAAATAACTCCTCCATTGTAAAGGAGACCTCCGTGGAGGTGCGCAAATTTAATTAATTTGAATATTTCTTTTTTACATCGGAATGAAAAGTTACAATAAAAGTTTCCTTCGTTTTTATAACTCCCTGGAAAGGATGAAGAATCAGACATTTATCCGCACAGAAGAATGAAGTTGGGCGAGAGTTGTGAACATTTTGTGTGAAACTATGCTGATGGTATGTGCTCCTGCTGGGAACAGGGATTGAGCTTATGGTTTCGGGGACTTGTTCAATATTTGTGTTTGCAACTTTCTGGGATGAAGTGTGAAGCTATGATGTGTTACATTCTTTGTTTAAACTATTTTTCATTTTTTTTTGTCCAAACAAAGATTAGTGGAACAAAACTTGCAATAGCATTAGAAAGAATAGCTGTTAAGGTACTTAAGGGGAAAACGCAAAGAGTTTTATATTTAAATGTAAACTTTAGAATAATTGAACAAGTAAAACAATTTTAGGTATAAAATGGATGTAGGTATACTTGCAGATTTGCTTAGGTGGCACCAGTATTGTACAGAAAATTAAATAAGAAATGAATTAAGAAAACTAAGTCACAAAATGTTGTATAAAAACAATTGGATATAAGTTATAATAATAAAAAAATAATAATAAGCCAAAGATGTAGTGGAAATTGGTTTTATTTTTCTCAGGCTTTTTGAGCTTTTTCAACAATCCACGATTTAAAAAAGGGGAACTCTTCTAACTTGAAAAATCAGGAGCTAAAGAGCTTCAGGACGGACAGTCGAAAAACATCAAAGAAAGATCGCAACACTGATTAAAGGAAACCCTGGAAGGGCCAACGTCGAGGCTGTAAGAAGGAAGAATCGATTTAAAAATGAAATCAACTCGTAAGTGTCTTTGCAAACTGAATGCATTTACTACTTCATCCATATTTGAATCAAATACACACCTCTGAGCCTTTAAAAGAAATGTGCAAGCGTTAAGCTCCACCTCGTTAACAGCTTCACTTCGCTGTTCTTTCAAAATAACAAATTTGAGCGTTTTTAATGTCATGCCAAAGGTCAGGATCTCCCACGAAGCTGGTATGGATTTTTGGTTAGAACGTTGCGCTTAAGGGTGGCTATAGAATCTGGCAAAATCAACAGTCATTTAATGGGGCCTGCACGGCTTCCGGGTGAAAATTTGCATCTGATGTAAAACTGTCCCTCCCAACCTAACCTAACCTTAAAGTCATTTAAATTTCCTCTTTTTTTAAACCCTGAAGAAAGCCCTTATCCCTCTCCTGGTTAGATACTTACTAGCCAATCAATTTCTGTTCAAAAACTACCACCTCCCTATGTCGAAAAAGTGTGCTGATCTTAAAACAGCGTATAAGCTTAAGGTTCTAAACACCTTTTGAAATTTGTTTGGAAAAAGCGTCGAAGAGTCCCGAAATACTTTCACATTTTGAAGGTGTAAACGTAGGCTAAAGTTTCGATATTTTAGAACATAAAGAGACAGAAGAAAAATTGTTCCGATTTGACCGAAAAAATAGGAGCTCCCGACCTTTAAGAAAACGTTTTGAAAATCTGTCCTTTTTTTGCTGAAAATTCGTTTAAATTCTTAAGTGCATGGTGATAGACCGCAAGCTATTTACCCCTCAGAAGGCAATGTCCTGCTTATAGCGTTTTATTGCTAAGATCGATCCCTTTGTGCCTAAAACACGCCCACTTTTTGGAGGCGTTTTTTTAAGCGAAAATTTCAAATTGATGCTCATTTTCTTAGAGAAAAGGTATGAGTCCAAAATTAACGAGGGCATGGGTTAATTCTTCTTCTGGGAATAGGAATATGTCTATTTCATCACAAAGACCACCCAGCAGATTGTTGTTTTTATGGTTCACACTTATCCTACCTTTTAAAACTGACAAAAAAAATCACGCAGTGCTGGCGCCATCTACATAAAGTTGGTTCACCGAAAATGAACCCAGAAGGAACACAACTTTCCGTTCAAAAATCAATGCCAAATATAAGACAGCTAACAACAACGCCGTGGCTTAGTGGTTAGTGTGCTGGATTACTAAGCGAAGGGTCCCAAGTTCGACCGAGGGAAAACACACAAATTACGTCGTAAGATTTATTTTACACTGCGCCACCTCTTGCGAACGTCTGGAAACCATCCAAGAATATAACTTCCGTGAAATAGCTTCTCAATTAGCCGTTTTGACGCGGCATAAGACTGTAGATCCCTTCCCTTCGTCCTTTAAAAACTCACAGAGAACGTAAGAAGCTAAAGGCCTATAGGCGCCAACTATTTATTTATTTGCTAACGACCTTTTTCAAAGGTTAAAGAAATCAACCCAATTGGATACCAAGACAAAAGACTGAATTGGGCCTCTCGCATAAACAAACCAAACTCCAGAAGCAATAATAAATAAATTCATAAATACTTTAACAGATTACTTTATGTCCTTCATTTTGGAATAAAGTTTCACACAAAATGTGTCTTTGCGGATCTAAATCTGCACAGCAGCTTCTACAGAAAAATATGGTCAGGCAAGAAAGTTGGGCATAGTGTTGAAAACTCGAATAAATATTTAAAAAAAAATACTCACCCTATATCAGCACACTTATTTTGGAATACTCCTCGGCGCTCATGGGTCATATTGTCAGAGTAAGTGCTCACCTTTCTGCTTCATACTCCAAATAGACAGCTTTTACCATTCCTTTTCTAAGTCTTTCTGCCCAGGACGCATGAAATTTGTGTCAATTTTGTTATGTCTCTGATAATATGCTGCAACTGGAAGTAGGTAGGAGTGGCGGTTTGAAAAAAAGGTAACTAGCTCTATTGGTAATGTAGCTTTGTTACAGAAACCCATTCGGCTTTCTAGCTAAAGTCTGTCGAGGAGAGCCTAAATCCAAAGTATGGAATTCAAAAAGGTTATTTGTTTCTATAAGTGCTATTCATCAGAACTTTCTTAAGGGGGTCGTAGAAGGGTTTTCTTAGAGCTCACTGTTTAGCCTTGGATAGCGTCTGACAATCGCATGAATAAGGCAAAGTTTATTGCCAGTCGCACAGTCCCTCCTCCAATGGCCTGTGAAGATCCCTACTATTTCGGCGATTTTTGGCTTATTTTTTTAAAAGGCCTGTTGCTTTTACCGTGCATATATGCGTCTTAATACGATTCACTTTGTCAGACTCCTTTATATGAATGTGGACTTCACTACGAGTTTTTGGGATATTTTTGCTGAATGTGCACTGATTCCTCAAGTGAATAGTGGAGGGCTGTACCTTGACTGGCCAACCTAATTCCATACACGTTGCTATGTTTGGAAACAAAAAAAAAACCTATGCTTGAACTTATCAAGCGTGGACAGCTCATTGTGGGATTCTACCGATGGTTTTGAGGTTACTCTAACTCAGGCCGTAGCCTTTATGGTAAAGCTTGCTGGTCATAATTGTCGTCAATCTTTTGCCAAGGACTTTAAGTAGGTCCTCCTATAACACACAGGTGGTAACCAAAAGCCTATAGAATTTCAAGACTTTATAAGGACTGAGCAAATGCACTAACACCTAATACTCTGTCAATTTCTTAACTCAACTCAAGCACCTAAAGTTTTGTGACCATCTGTCTTCAAAAGGGTCTTCAGTTTGCAACCTCCTCAAACTTAAGACCTCTGACGAATAAATTTCCTCTCCAGTGTCAAGAAATTCAGAAGAGCAATCACCTTACCTGTGTGATGATAATTGAGCTTGTATGCTGATCAACAGGGTCTCCGTTGAACGCCGAAAAATTGCACAAACTTTTGAAAAATCAACTGTGCCATCTCTGGGAAGTTAGAAGCAACAAGTTCCAAGTCGAACAACAGTCCAAATGCAAAATTGCAAAAGAACAGTAATTTTAAATTATTTTTTATTGAAGGCTCCGCGATTTAGAACCTAATTGCAATCGGCAGAAATAAACAAATTCTAGTCCAATCTATTTAAATAATTCGAACGAAAATGATAAACTCAAAACTAGTACAATTCCCTGCGATCAGCAATGTCAAATGCACAACTTTTGAGGGTGTAACTGTCCTCATGCGACATAACGTTACAGGTCCGCCTTATTTAGCAAAAATATGAGAAAACGGGTTGAGAAGAAAGATGCTCCTCTGGTGCCCTCTTTTATTGTTTAAATATAATGCTCAAGCAAGTCTACTCTGTTAGTCCTTGCAACAACCAACTAAGAGCTTTCATCTTCACGGTCTCTATACGGGAAACCAAAATGGACTTACAACTGAAGCCTTCCTAAGACAGCCCAACCCCTTGAGCTAACCCAATGTAACATCAACAACCTGCCTCCCAACTTATTTTCCCTTCCCGCCCAGATTAGTTTCTCTAATTTGCATGTATCCACACAAATGCATCGACGGTTATTATTAACAAAATAAAAGCGCATCATTGTCACATCCATCAAAGTGTATAAACATTCGCACACATCACGCCCGAGTATCTGTCGCGGGTTGGTTGTAATAAATTGAATGCCAATATCGGGAAAATTGTTATGTGCGGCACAATTCGCGCGTGAAGCATAAAAACAATTACACAACGACAACCGGCACATGGACATTTTGGCTGAATGAAGGAGACTCGCGGCCAGCATCCCCTCCTCGTTACAATTCAACGAGCAAAACAGAAATATTATGACATAATATTATCGGAAGGGCTTTCGCTGGCAGTTTGATTTAAATTTAAAAATATTGCCCAATGCCCACATGTCAGTGGAAAATGGGAATAACAGCACAAAAAAAAGAAACCAACTCATATACGGTCTATATGTGAGTAAAATATTCGGCAGGCCATGTCCTTCGTCATGGAACGTTGTTCGTTCCTGTTACACGTCAAAATGGTATATACCTTTGTATGGATTTATTTATTTTGCTGAGAAGCTTGCATCTGACTGCCCTTTGGCATATTACTCAAAATAATTTGCGGATATGCGCGAAAATAAAAAGAAGAATTAAGTCAGCCGTGTGTGTTAAGTGAGAAGTGGACCATGTCGGCAGAGAGATAGAGGGAGATGAAAATCCGGCACTTTCTGTCCAAAATCTGGCGCACCTCTGAGGAACATCCGAGGGTACAATCCTCGTGTGAATTCAATTCAGTTGCCTTTTGCAGGAGCTGTACAGTTCTACAGTTCTGCAAGTCTTGCTACTGTCTGTCTGGAAAGGCTGGTAATGGACTTAGTATTGGATTTGTAACGCTATGCAACAGCAATGTGTTACACATTTGTGGAAAGTTTGTCTTACTACTGCAACTTGTGTTAGATACAAAGTGGGCCAAAAGAAGTCATCCGATGTTTGGCTTTAATTTTTTTTTCTAAATGAAAAACTTCGATTCTGTTTTTTGATTATGTTTATTTGAACTTTTAATTTTACTGGTCAAGTCGAGAAGATGATATCGGCCAAATGGGCGCCGTCACAACTGATTGCCATACGGGCTCGTTTTAGCAATGGAATGTATGACAAACAGTGGACGGTGCGCGCAATAGGGACATACCAGTTTGATTTTTTCGAAAACGGCTCTAACGATTTTAACCAAATTTGATATTAAGAAGGTGAGGTTAACATGACTGCATACTCAGTTTTCCGCAAAAAATCGAATAACGGTACTTTGAACATATCTCGAAAACGGTCCATACGATTGTAACCAAAAATTTATTCTAAGGTAATATTGTCACCAACTTAATGGGAAACTCAGTTTTTCTCTGTATTATCGTAAAATGTATTTTTGAAAGAAGAAGTAATTTTTGAAAAATTTAGTTTTCTTTAGTTCACTTGAAAACGGCAATTACCATTTTGACCAAAATGCAAACTTATTGTAAAATTTCTGTTTTCAAAATTATTGCATCCTTAATTTTCAATTCGAATCACCGAAAACGCTATTTTCCATTTCCATTTTCGATTTCGATAAAACCTTCAAAACCAAGTAATGCTTACATCCCGAACAATAACTTGTACTCGGTTTTTAGGTAAATTGTTAAGCAGTAGTATTTGTCAAACTAAACTTTGCAATGTTTGGTACTGTTTTGTCTGGCAAATTTTACAAAAACCGCTCTAACGATTTTCATAAAAATACATATTAAAGATAAAATAAGTATCCGAAAAAAGATCCCGTACTTAGTTTTTGTCAAAAAAAATCGAAAAAATCAGTTTTTTTAATTATTTATATTTTCCCATCCATTTGCACATGTCTATGGTATATTTTTGTTATAAACTACCCACTTCCGATAAAAATGCAGTCCAAGCTATTCAAAACTTCATTTTAGCAAGTATTATCCTTTTATCGCAACCTTGTTGAACATGCATCTTCAAATAATTGCAACCACTTCCTTACACAATCAGAAACTCCCACTACAATTGCACCCCCACACACGTCCATCGGCATATTCGGTTAATAGCTGCTAATGGAAACTCAAAAACAAATTTCTGAAAACTTATATATATGTCTATGTAAAGAAATCGGTCCAACACCCTACTTCCAATCATAGACAAGTTAAAACATCTTTACTAATATATTTCAGTCAAAAATAAAAATATGCATGAGTAGACCAGAAAACAGAAACCACTGCCACACTTTGCCTTGTAAAGTGTAAGAACTTATAAAATAGTACTGTAGACGGTTCTAACTATTTACCCATAACAACTGTGAAACAAAGTGAATTTTATCCCTTTTCCTATATTCTATGCACCGTTTCTTCGATCTAGCTTCAGTTCTCAGATTTTTACCTATCTAGTTAATAAAAAAAGAAAATAACCAACCAAACTTTTGATGAACAAGAAAGTTTCGTTCGACCCAGTCGTGCACTTTATTTATTTTTCAATCCCCTTCTCTTATATTTCTTTAATTTTATGTAAGTTTTTATTATTCCAAAAAAAAAAAAAACATGTACTGTAAAAGACTGGTGGCAAGCCACAAACTGAGCATCGAACCTCAAAGCGATGCCCAAAATACAAAGACTAGCGTGTATAGGCACAAACAGTGCAATAAGGACAACACCTACGGCTGGAATGGAGGCAATCCTCAACCTGATACCGTTAGACCTTTATATGCAAGAATCTGCAGACAAAAGTGCCCTTAGGATGAGCCAATCCAAAAGCCAGCCATATATACAGATGGAACTAAGATGGACCACAGTCCACACAGGTGCTGGAATTTTCTCTGAAGAATTGAATATACATCACTCGATCAGATTACCTGACCATGGTAGTGTGTTTCAAGCGGAGGTTCTGGCTATCGACGAAGCTGCCCATATGGAGTCAATGTTGGAAATACGAAGTGATGATATTACCATATTCATTGACAGCCAAGCGGCTATAAAAGCAGTGTCTGCTATTGAAATAAAATCGAAACTAGTTCGCCGCTGCCGTGAAGAGCTTAAGGTTCTCTGCTCGCAGCACACCACGCGCTTATGCTGGGTTCCTGGACACAGGGATAAAACCGGCAATGAGGGAGCTGACGAACTGGCTAGAAATGGATCCGCTATGGATCAAGATCGTGCGATCAAATTTATCAAGCCACCACTCTGTAATCTCAGAGAGAGGGTGGAAAATAAGATCCGCATGAAAGCCAACAACAGGTGGAAAGAATTAACTACCTGCGAAATATCACGGAAGCTATGGCCGGAATACAATCCAAGTCGGACTAGCAAACTCATACAGAACGTCGATGTATAAACTGGTAGTGGCCCTAACGGGTCACAACTTCCTAAGAAACCACACAATGAAACTGAAACTCAAGAATGACGACATATGTAGGGGTTGCGGAGACGAGGAGGTACACGAGGGTACACCTCACTTCCTCTGTCATTGCCCAAGTCTTTGTCATTTGAGAAATTGAACACTTGGTGGATACTACTTCCATGGCATACATGAACTTGGATGTCTCTTTATCTGATCTTTGCAGGTTCATAAACATATCAGAATGGCTGGACAAGGTCGAGTAAATGTGAGGGAGTGAACTTCATTGCCAACAACATCGGCTAACCCTCAACAAGGGCATCACAATGGGTCCACATGGACCTAAGTGGGGTGCTGCAGGGCTTGCTCTGCCGCATCCACCCATAAACCTAACATAACCTAAAATCTATATTCTTTCTTGAATTTTTCTTTAAACTAAATTGAATTAAATTGAATTGAATGGTTCATTGAAAGGCCATTTGCACACAGTGACCCGTAGAAAATTTTACGCTCTGGTTACATTTTTTGTCAGTATTGACTCAAAATGTCTCTTCGCCTTTACCACTTCTGTTGCGGTCTAACTCTTGGCCCCCGGCTTTTATGATTGTTTTTTCTAACCCTTTCGGTGCTCAAAAGTATCCATTTTTAACGGCCACATGCAAGAGTTGGACCTACCTCTCAAATTCACTACTGCTCCTTCCACCCCTGAATAAATAAAAAGTCGAGATAAAACCAACTTTTTCCCCTTCTCTAAAGAGACCTCACTGACATCCAGAGGGTCTTCTGTACCTCTCCAACTATGTTCAATGTACACATTTTAATACTCTGTGCACAGTCTATAGAAACCTGACCGTCCTTTTATACAAAATCACCTCAAAGGCTCCGCTTTCAATTAGCACCATCCCATTCTGTAGCTTCCTCTGATTCTATTACGCAAAGTTCCATACATAATATATTATATCGACTTTTATATTCCAATTTACAGCTAAACTGTGCCCTCTTCAATTAAAGTTTCCTTTTGCCATTGACAATCCTTTCTAAATGACAAACTGTGCACAAAAATCCAGAAGTGCACTCTCTGCTGCCTCATACAAATTGCACAACAATCCTTTATTCACGACTTTCTAGCGTGCGAGTGGAAATTTATTTAAAATTCAAATAAACAGAATAACGTCCATCAAATCGTCATGCCACATGACAACTAACCCTCCCCACACAGTCACACACACATCAAACACACTTCCATCAAATGGCAATTTGGTCAAAGCCATAGTTTATGGGGACCTCTGCATCTATTCAGTCCTGACAGGCTTCTATTTCAATATGAACCTGACCTGAAGGCAATAATGGCCTAGCAAAAAGCAAAAACAACATACCCTCCAACTGGTTCCCTCCGGAAAACGGGAAAAATGATTGAAGCTATATATGCATGACCATAATGTTGAATCGATTGGAAAATATAACAGCGGCCGCACATGTTTATTGGTAGCCGAAAGGTCCTGTACTGAATAAAAAAGGACATAGGAAAAATATGTAGAGAACCGAAATTGTAAGCTGAAGCGAGTGTAGTAATTGAGGAGGGATGTGGTAGTTGGTGCAGTCTGCTGCCATTAGAAATTAGGGTGCGATGGGTTTAAATTTTTTTTTGACTCTATTTGATGGGGTAGGTTTTTACTGACCTTGAATCGGTTATGTGTCATTAGGAGGCGGAATGTCCAAATACTGGACCAGATGTGGTGTTCATAAGTCCAACCACGAAACCAAAACTTGTCCCGTCCTAAAGTGAAAGTAGCAAAAACTGAATATACGCCTTGTGGATCAGATAAACTAGTTCTCGGCCTTTTGCAGACTTCAACCAATTTTGCCTAGGGATTGGAGCTTACAACCGTGGAAGGCTCAGGCGCTCAAAGTGATAACACCCTTTTATTCACTGACTGGGCTTCGCAGGGTTTGGAAGAGGACCCGAAAAATCATCTTAGGCAGGTTTTGGTATAAATTTTTATGTTAACAAGCTGACAACCTATTGCATCGAGCTTGATTAACTTAAATGCGGACGAAAAGTGACCCGAAAATGGTGATTTGATTCGAACATCTCTCGAAATGATAAGTTTAATGCGTGGAAAACAAAAACTAAGTCCGCTTCATAAGGAAATATTAAGCTTTTGAGCTGCAGATGCAGCCTGCAGTTTTAAAAATATGTGAACCTTCAAAGGGCGGTATTCAAAAGCCAAGTATGGGTTTCTGTTTCAGAAGCTCCAAAGAACTTTTCCCAAAAAAATACACAGCTTGAAGAAGACGTTCAGCCAATTTCATACCAGTAGTGTGGCAGGGTCTGTTCTGGAGCAACTACTCCGAATGTGGTGTATTTGACGAGAATTTCAAAAACTAAAGTATAACTAGAGAACTGGGTTAGGTTGGGCTATTTTGAGGGCACCTAAGTATATGTAGTCCAGGTCCTTGCTAGTTACCTTATTTGAAAGACCGAAAAGAGTATTCGTGCGAAAAGTCATTCAAAACCCTCAGTGCACTTCCTACAGGCTGATGAGTAGCATCAGGTGCCCGAAGCAAAGTATAGGAGACATCTTTTTGCTGTCAGTTTAAGACCGATTTGCACAGTAAAAATATCGTCAAGTGTCATGAAAGTCTTCCAAGTGGAGAGTCAAATTCGTATACCACCTAGAAACAGAAAGGTTCGCCTATGCGGTTCAAGGACACGATCGGAACTTACGATTTCAAAGAGCGTCACCGAACCTTCCCTGCGTCGAAAGTAAAACAGCGTGAAAGTCTTTCAAAACCATCACCAAATGGACACAGTTCCGCTCTGCATTGGCTTTATAAAACAGTCCACCCTCTTACTTACTTACTTAGGTGGCGCTACAGTCCGGGGTGGACCTGGGCCTCAACCAATACGCCTCTCCAGTTAGCGCGATCTTTGGCTAACTGCCTCCAGTTGCGCACTCCAAGTTGGTTGAGGTCCCCTTCCACTTGCGCGCGCCACCTAAGGCGAGGTCTTCCTCTACTGCGTTGTCCCTCCGGGTTGGAATCGAAGACTCGCATTGGTATCCATTCGCTCTACATGTCCCAGCCATCTTAGACGACTGATACGTACTTTTCTGACTAGGTCGATGTCGCTGTACAGCTCGTAGGGTTCGCTGTTAAATCTTCTCCTCCAGAGCCCGTCAACGCAAACGGAACCAAATGTCACACGAAGAATTTTGCGTTCGAAACGACCAAGGAGCTCTTCATCCGACTTTGATAGGGTCCATGCTTCTGCACCATAAAGCAGGACTGGGATGATGAGGATCTTATATAGAGTCTCCTTAGTATTTCTCGACAAGCCCTTACTAGTCAATTGCCTTCTTAGACGAAAGTAACAGCGGTTGGCAAGTGTGATTCTTCGCTTGATTCCTGAGGTGATGTCATTTTCAGAGTTAATAGCGGAGCCGAGGTAGACAAAGTCCCGAACTACCTCAAAGTTAAAGCTGTCTATCGTGACGTTCTGTCCGATTCGTCGATGTTGTGTGTCCCTTCTTGTTGACAGCATATATTTTATAGTCCACCCACGGTGAACCAAAATCCTTTAATTTCTTTCTAATTCCAAGTGGCATATTTCGAGATCTTATTCCTGTAGACAAACATTTTTGGAGTAACACCACAAGTCCGTATCCCACGTTTTCCTTATCACCACAAGAGCAAATTTTTCGGACATATTTCCATCAAAATGGCTCCACCTGATAACACATTGAAACAAACTATGCCCGCAAAAGGAGACGAAAGCGGTTCCCCCGAGAATGGTAAAACTCGCCAACTTTTATTTGCCCAAAACTACAGCTGACACATCGTAAAAGGACCTGCCATATACATTACACCCATGTTCACCTATCCAGAGGAGAACTTGTATGCAACTTTTGTTTTATTTTATTTGGATTTATGCTTCGATCGTCGTTATCACCGCCAAATACACCGGCACGTCTTGGGAATAGTTAAGCCAATTTATGTTCGCAAAGTGGCCCGTAGGACAAGCACTTTCCCTGTCCGTGGCTATAACCAACTTAAAAGTTTTCCCATTCTTCGTTGTTATCCCTTTTCATTTGGGTTGTACATTACCCCCCCGACACAGCAACAGCGATAAAACAATCAAGTCTTATACACAAATCCTTGGACACAGATCGCGTCTTTCTCAACCTTCCTGATGGGTTACTAATAGGGTTGGACAATAGCCTAAACTCTATTACCGGCAATTTACTTTAATAATTATTATTCAGTTGCCGTAAAAAAAAAGTAAAAGTCCGCAGAGCTGGGGGATATTTTTTCGTTTTCTTTTTTGCAGAGGGTTGGGGCCGAATTCAAGGGTAAGTCAGTCGCCTGGAATTACATTAGAAAGTTGTATGAGCTTGTGAGATTGATATTTATGAGATCCCCTTGCGTATACACTTGGTATAGAGGAAAGCCCACAGGTGAGTTGTGACCCCGGTTAAAATTTGAAAGTCCCTTTTCGGGTTTGCAAAGTTTTAATGGATGCAGGGAGTTTTTTTTCGCATGATGTGAGCTGTTTCCATCATCCGACTTATGTAGTGAAAGATTCACAACCATCGATTGTATGCAAACTTGTTGTCAATATTTTTTATTTGTTTTCATTGGACTTATTGAACTCAAGTTGGAATAGATTTTATTCCTTGTTGGTTTTAATAAGTTTCAAATAAATTATACATGTCGGTTAGAAAGTTGTATACGTTCGAGTTAGAGGGATAGAAAGCACGTTGAAGGGTAGTGTTAGTTCAATGGATTTGATTGAGGGTACTGAAACCGGGGTCGGTTTTGTCGATTTCGTCGAAATGGCGCTTGTTCTTGGTGGTCTTGTCGGAGTCGCTTTCGTTCAAGTAGCTCTCGAAGTAGCTGAGGCATCTTTCGGGGGAGTAGTAGGAGCATTGGAGGAGACGGTCCTTGGTGATGTAACTCCTGCCAATCATGTACTTGTTCAAGAGGATGAAGTTGCAGAAGAGGCACTGGACGATGTTGCGTTCGGTGAGGGCGAGGATTCTGAAAAGAGGCTGAGTTAGTTGGGGCGCTTTCGATATGAGCGAAATGGTATCTTACCTGAGGTAGTTCTTCTCTGCACTGGGGTAGCTCGACGGGGCTGTAAGGATGGGAAGAAATTTGTTTATTAAATGTCACTGTGATGGTATTTTTTTTATACACTCATTAAGGAGGCAGGTACCTTTAACCAATTTTTAAAAAGCTCCGTAGAACACAGAAAGGATCTAGCTGGGAGCTAATAAAGCTTTAGCCCTATAAAATCAACGACTGTGTTAACAACTTTCAAAGCTTTAACTCTATAAAATCAACGACTGTGTTAACAACTTCCAAAGGGTTATCTCTTGAAGCTTACACAGGCCTCGGAAATTCGCTACCGACATTCTCATATAAAACCAAGAAGATGTCGCATAGGATAGGCTCAAATTCGGTATTCATTTTGAACAGGCTAATTGGCACGGAAGACACAATATATGGTACTAAAATGATAACAGAAAGGTTAAGGTACAAACTGACAAGGCACGCAGAAAATATCGTCAGTGAGAACAATTTCATTAAAAAAAATTTGATTGTTGCACATTTTCTCCGCCATGGTAAAAGTCTCACTAAAAGCGGATGGTTCTTATATTTGCTAATCAGTCGGTTTATTTTCAATGAACTTATTAAATCGGTTGATGTACCTACTAGACACGATGCAGTTCGAATAAAACCTTTGTTCCTAGTAGTCGAATCTATTTGAGCGGGTCGCTGCTAGGCATGAATGGCCTACGCAGTAAGTTCCTCTGTATGACAGTTTGTGCAAGACCGTGTGACGTAAATTTGACGGTTGACTTTTAAAGCACATATCGCCCCTTGTTGGGTGAACCAATACGTATGCAGGCAAAATTTTAGAAGGTCACAGTCTGGGACTAGCTTCTCACAACCATCCGTTTGCCTTAGTCTTAATTTTTGGAGCGATCCTACGAATGGAAGAAAATTAAATTTTATGCCAAATCCTTTTTTTTAATATAGCAACAATATGGCGCTCCTCAACCATCGACTTATAAGGTTTTTTCCATTCGAACAATTTCGTCAAATATGGTCAAATGTCACATACATCGATCAGAAGAGAACAAAATCAAAGAGTGAAAATTACTTCGCCTTTATAAAAATGGCAGATACATTTCAGTTGAAGAAATGTCGTTGTGACATTTCTTTTAACTGACAGACGCCAATAAAATGTATGCAACAGGTTAAAAAAGAATAATAGGTACTTACATTTGATTTCTTTTAAGGGAAATAGTAATGCAAAAATTTTTCTTTCTGACATTTGAACTTTTTAGCAAGCTGTAGCTCAATGCGTTCCAGTACTTTCTGCTTATTTAATACTGCGGCGAAACAAATCTCTTGAAGTGAAAGAAATCTGACATTTGGTTTGATTTAAGAAATATGACAGGACAGGCTATAATTTGTACCAACGCATTTGGAAAATTTTTGACAGCTGCTAACAGCAAAACCAGCAAAAAAAACGAAATTTTATCGACGAAATGTCAGAAATGAAATAAGTTTACAACTGGGTCGAATGAAACTTCCTCGTTCATATCAAGATTATGGTTCGCAGTCACTTGCTGCGGCGACACATCTCGGTAGAGATTAGTGAAATAGTGCTACCATATTGCCAAGGCGCCATTTTTAAATGTAATGTATATTTTTGCCCTTCAAAAATTGTACATCTGCCACTATCTTTTCTTTAAAGGAGGGAATGCAGGGCTGTTCGAAAAGATCTGGTGCAAGAATATTTTGTTTCAACACTTTAGCAAACTGTCAGACAATGTACAAAAATCAATTAAGACTGGACTGCCACCAGATTGCGTCGTCATTCGGGCAAAATTTAAGTCGCGAAAAAGAACTATCGATAGAATTGATTTACTTCACACTTGTCGACTTAGATTCCATATTGCGTACAGCACCTTGAACTGTCACTTTAACACACTAAAATAGCGAAAGGGTAAATAACACATGTGTCGCTCATACCTTTCTAACAGATGTCCAATATTGTTCGACTATTTGAGTCAACAGACTGACGTTTAAAATTGTTTGACTTAAACTCGCGAGTAAATCCATTCGTTTGCTAATTTTCCTAAAAACAAGCTCGTCTTTAAATAAACGAAAGCGCGCGGTTGCTAAATTTTTATGGAAAATATATCCATTTCTATTGTGAACGCCTTTAATTTTAAGTCGACACTAAAGGTGGACCCACAAAGTTGTAAAATCATCACAAATTGTATATCGAACTATTGAAAATATTTCACCTGCTCGACTCCTTAACCTCTTTCCATTTCACTTACACCTTTCCGATAGTAAATTTTAACCTCAAATCGGTTATGGGTCACAATGAGTACTTTTTAAATTGAAATCTTGCGAATTTGTTTAAACACTAAAAATGATTAGTAGCACCGCGTACAGAAAATGAATCCATCCCGGAGCCATATGCTTAAACATTGTAGGGACAAAATGCGCAACTTACCCCTCTGAACGTCAAAGTAACTGTCATCATCCACTAAGCTGCCCTGCTTCTGTAAGAGAATAATTGGATTATCAGCGTTGAATCGAAACATGCGACCACCAAACTGTTGCTTCACAGGATATACACTGTGTCCTTACCTGCAAGCAGCACACCACCTTAAGGAACACACAAACCAATATACAATATGCTAGTTTCATGGTTTAACTTTTTTTTTATTTTTCACTTAATCTCAAGCTTAAACAATGTTATACAGTCGCGATGGAATCCGCACAACGTGTACAATCAACGACTGAACGTAGTAGAGTGAATGAACAAAAGACGCTTAAACTATTTATATAGGAGAGGAAGGAATCAAAAGGCTAGCAGAATATGGATACCCTGGGCATCGGGATAAAAGAGAAAAATGTAGGGTAACTTCAAGTTAAATGTTGCATACAGTAATTAGGTTTGCGTATATCTCATCTTGTGGTTGCCTTCGTGGCGGACATCAACATACACACATATCGGGCATCAGTTGTAATGGTTTTTCTTGAATTGAATTTGTTCGTATATGTAGGCGAGAGGGATATGCCATTGAAATCTGGACATGACAGTGGTGTTAGTGTGATATTGTGATTTACAAATCATACGGCATCATAATCGTAAGGATTATGTAAATGCGAAATGCCGAACGGCTGTGGTCAACCGGGGCTGGATAAGTATGACTTTGTGCGTAGAAAGGGTGCATTTGCATAAGATGTCGATTTGGTTTGGTTTTATAGGGAGTCTTAAACAACGGATGGGAAAACTAATGAGTTTCGAGATGAAAATCGGTTTTAGAAAGAGTCTTTCAATTATTTAGGGACAGCAGACGCTAGGGCCATCTTTTGAACAAGGTTCATACGAAGTCAAGTGGCAGCGACGGGAGGTCATCTTTCTCTAGAGATATAGATAGACCTTCTGGGCTTCGCAGAAGTGGACTGTGTATGTAGAACTGTATAAGACCGGTTGAAAGCGATACAGATCCCCACAAAAATGCCGCAGAGGAATGAAATTCGTGTCCGTATGGTATGACCAAGCCTGGTTAAGGCCCAACTGCAGCGCCGCCCATGTAAAAAAGTATCTATAAGCTTGCTCAGAATCATGAAGGGCTATATACGTTTAAGAGGTTTAGGTCGACTGAATTCGCAGTAACCCGAATTAGAAGATTGAACCACCATATGGACATATTCATCAAGCAGCTTCCCCAAAACTAAAATCTGCCGACATAAAACTAAACTCTTAACTGCATCTTTGCTAGCAGGAGTGACCCATAGTTAAGGGCGCTGAAGTCAGTGATCGAAATGCCTTAGTTGGTAAGGGAATATATCTCAGGAAATCTGCAGGTAAGCTTGCATTAAAATTAAACAAAAAACAATTGTCGACACAAGTGCATTTGAGTCCCTAGGTCTCGATTCTCACAACCATCCGTTTGTGTCAGTTACAGTTCTTTATAATATTTTTGAGATTAATGAAAGGGTCATAAAAACCTAAAATAATACCGTCCAAATGTCTTCAAAACAACTATAGTAAGCCACTCCTATTTAACCGGTACGCGTTGTAAAACATAAAAAAAACTCCGCTTCTTTTTATGTGTCATCGCTGTGTGTCAGCACTCTGACCGAAGGAATATATGACTCCTTCTGTCAGAGAGCGCTAAGATTGCTAAAAATGTTTCTACATTTGGATTTCAAGACGCAGTAAGCCCTAAATTAAATTTTGATAGACTTAAATAATCTCGGAAGGTAGTTTCCCAGGACAACTGTGTAACATCTGTTGGGCTCCCAAGGACCATTTTCGATGATTCGTCTCGATGTCTATATAGTGTTTTATTGGGCTTTTCTTACGCAACCCTCTGCTATGCTTCTGGAGAGGACTATATAACCGTGAAACAGTTTCTAAGCCTTGCATGTCGTAGCTATTTCAAGTTCCGATCACTGGGCGCTGATATGGTGATTGGTACACCCAAAATTCCTCTGCTCCGATACGCCCTCTCACTTAAACAAGTTGATTTTTATTTATTTGTTTATTTGTTTGTCAACAAAGTACTTGGCCTTTCTTAGACATATTACAAAAAAGTGAACTAAAAATTGAGGAACAAATTATGTAAAAAAAAAGAAAATACAGAAAAAAAAAAAAGAAAAAGAAAATGCAAGTACAAAACTAATTCAAATTTGAGTAATACAATTACAACTGGAAATAATTGAACAAGATGGATTTTATTAATGGTATTGTCATATTAAAGTCAATTAAAGACGCACACTCATTATACAGTAACATTAAACCATTTAAAGAGCATGATCTACCGTAATTAGTACGAGAATCTAGGAACATAAAAGAATCTGTTATTACGCAAATTAAGTGATGGAACATTAAGACCCAAAAGACTTAAAATATCAGAACAGTCAATCTCCCCAATAAGTATTCTGTGGAGAAAAATAACTCTTGACACCTTTCTCCTAACCTCAAGGGACTCAAGTCCAATAAGTTGTTATCGGGCTAAATAAGGGGGTAAGTTATTAAAATCGGACCAAGGAAGACATCTGAGGGCAAACCTAAGAAATCTCTTTTGAATTGCTTCGATTCTAACAGCATGAGTATTGTAGTATGGACACCAAACAATGGACGCATATTCCAACAGTGATCGAACAAACGACAAATATAAAATTTTTAGCGCATAGGGGTCAGAGAACGCCCTAGCATAACGTTTAAGCATTCCCCATGCTCTATTGGCTTTATTTGAGATATATTCATAGTGGTAAATGTAGGATAGTTTACTATCTAACATAACCCCTAAATCTTTTATCAAAGAAACACGCGGAATAGCATTACTGTCGAAGGAATAAGTATGAGTGAAAGGTGAGGTACGACGGGAAAATGTAATAACCGAACATTTACTAACATTAAGGGACAAGTAGTTTTTAGTGCACCACAAAACGAAATTTTGGAGATGTGCATTTAATCTATGAAAACTATTCGGATCATTGCATGAAGAGTATATTTTAAAATCATCGGCAAACATCAGGATTTTGCAATGTGGAACAAATTTGACAACATCATTAACAAATAAAATAAATAGGAGTGGGCCTATGTGACTTCCTTGAGGGACACCGGATGTTACCCTGATTTCTTTGGATAAGTGTCCACGGAACTTAACAAATTGGTATCTGTTTCCTAAATAGGATGATAGCCATTTAAGAAACAATGTAGGAAACCCTAAATGTTCAAGTTTGTAAAGAAGAAGCCTGTGGTCAACTCGGTCAAACGCTTTACTGAAATCAGTGTAAATGGCATCGACCTGATTACCCTTAGATATCTCACTAATAACAAAATTTGTAAAAAGGAGAAGATTGGTAACAGTGGATCTGTTTTTTACAAAACCATGTTGGTTATTGCAAATTAAATTTTTACAAAAAAAATTCAACTTATCAGTCACCACCTCATCAAACAGCTTAGGGATGGACGATTGTTTACAGATTCCTCTATAGTTTTCAATATTATTTTTCCTACCAGATTTAAATATTGGTACAATAAAAGAATTTTTCCATAGGGAAGGAAAGATACCCGTCTTTAGCAATACATTGAATATGTGTTTTCCTCCTCACTTACGCCACCAAATATTGCACACAAGTCATAACATAAATGACAGTTGCATTTAAATATAAAAAATACTAGAAAATGCTTTAAACAGCATACGCAATAATTGTAGACATCTGCAAAGAAAACTTAGCAATTTCCCATCAATACATCACATCAGTGTTATGTTCACTTGTCAACGTCAAGAAGAATGAACTCTACTCTGTTTTAGTACATCTTTTATTTACACTACCTGTTGCAACTGTCATAAGCTTTTTAGAGCCTAAAAATGTTTCTGTAACAAGCTTCGTCGACTGAAAATATTCCCGGTTGTTGTACATGTACAGCACTAAGTTCGAGCTTTTGCCGGTTGTCAAAAAATCCGATGATGCGGTAGCAGACTTAGTGGAGAGACTGGAGACTTTTATTTAGCGAATTATAGCACCAATCAAAAGACAACCTGATATTGGTCGATTGTTTCGTTTAATATTTTGACAGTTTGAAAGTCTGTGCTTTTTAAATAGGACGTTGATGGCGTTTTTCATTGAAGATCCGAGAGAAGTGCCCCGAAGTTCAGAATTGCTCTTTTCAATAAAATTCGTGTGAGCACTTTTGCAACAGTGGTAGACTGTAGACACCATATATGTGTGATTAGATTTTCTGTTGTTACTTGTTTTTTTGTTTTCTAGAGTAAATAATGAATGTTTTAATAGACCAAATCAATATATTATAATATTAAGTTTACATTTTGCACTCGTAATTGTATATTTTCGGATCACAAGCGAACAATTTGTTTCTAATAAAACAACAAACATTTCAATCTGACATTTTGCTAGTGTGTGTTGGTGAATTCAGGGCAATTCTCTCAAAATATTTCGGACGCTTCTTTCGTGTTAAGAATTGACCTGGAAGTGCACTTTTTTTTTGAATGAAACATAGAAAACATAGAAAGAGCACTTCTAGATTTGATACTTTTCATAGAAAGGGTACTTCTTTTCTTCAATCGAAAACGCCATGAGAGAGTTATAATGGATTAAATGTAATTATTCATTAAGATTGAAAGGTTACTCGGTGTTTTCTCAGTCTGTCGATGCTATTGATGGGCATTCTGGTGTGGTTATGCCATATTCTAAGAGCAACAGTGGACATTTAGACTGTCCCTGACAGGAAAGTAAAATTTTAAACGAGTTTTCACCTCAATTGTTGCAACCTTATTCATGGAATCCGACACATTCGTCTCTTCGACGTTTTCAACTGACAGATAAATAAAACAGCCGTCAGAAAGTGAAACATAAGCAAATAATGTTTTGAATGAGATAAATATTAGTATTTTCTGGATTATTTATACATTTTTGTCCATGAAGTCCGTTTAAATACATTAGTGTGAGAAGTGTTCAAGTTAAAGGTAAAAGTAACGGCCGATGACAGACACATCACAAAAACTGCTGTGCTTATTCTGCTAGTTGTTCGTTTCGTTAAATGATGTAACTCTGACGTATTTATCCAAAAGGTTGGGACATTGGCCGCATTCAAGAATCTAGTTATCTTAAGTCGACTAGATTGGTCTGGATGAGATGCAACCTGAACGCAAAAACTAGATTGCTCGGGAACGTCACTTTTCCTGCGTCAGCTACATATGAGAACTGTCAACTTAGTACTCAACTCAGTTACGAATCTCTTGACTAGATTCGTCGGCTACCCCTTCATAAACGTCAACTGAAACAGCTGCTCATTTGACCAATTTCCCAAAATCAAAACCGAGATACACTTATAGTGAGAGAGCTGTCAGACTTACTAAACTAGATTCTTGAACGTCCCCATTTACTTCACTTTAGTGTAATAACCTAATAACCACTCTTACCTCTCTACATATCTTCGGTTTCGCCTCGATTGTCGTAGATCTATGCCCTAGCGCTTCCCCACTCTTCTCAAGTTGCAGTGACTTCTTCTCACATGCCCTGGCACTATTTATTCCGCGGTCGTCCCGACATTTTTTGCATTTTATGTTTATCTATAAGCAAAAGTGTCACCTTTTCGAAATGTGTGCCAAATCGACTGTCGCTTTCGTTGTCGAATGGTAGATGTCTAGTTCTAATGGCTCTAAATCCGCTCTCTCAATGAATTGTGCCCTCTAATTGATCAATGACATATGATTCTCTATCCACATCGTGCTGTCATTTAATAGGGGTCTAGAGCTCTGTGGAAAAGTAAGTAACGCCATCTGTTATCTGCTTAGCCATTCGGTGTAATATTTACATGGACATTCTCTCAATAAGCGTTTTTCTATTTTAGTTCAGAGCACAACCTAAACTGTTATACAGAAAGTTCGTGTTTATTTTTTAACTCAGATACATCAGAGCTCAGAATTTGTGTTTCTTTTTTTCGATCAGAGCGCGATCAGAGCGCGCTCTATGAGCTCATAATAAATTGACAGAGCAGACTGAGTGAATAGCTGATTACACACTTGTAGCCATGCTGATCAAGCGTCATCTCGATGTCAACAACTCATCTGATGTGGACGCCGAAAAAACTGCGTTAAAAACGCGATTGACAGTTGTTGATTGCCTGACAGTTGACTTTGTGGCAGGGAGGATGCTAAATCATGTCCAATGACCAGGCGGAGGCAATTTGTGCTACAGAAATCGTTCAATATTGTTATTGCGAATAGCCGTGTTTCTTTTTATGTCGTTGCCTAACTTCGCATTCGATTCATGTCCTCCGAAAAAATCTTCCTATCGAGATATCCATTTTGATACAATTTTCGAAGAAATTCCGCAATGACATATAGCGCACCTGCATTGTACCGCGTTATGTCACTTTCTTTTGACACTTACTTTTGTAAGGCGCATTTTTTAAACAAATAGGCGGAATATTTTAATAATAATAAATAATATGCTTCATTTATTTTGCTCCGAAATGGACACTTCTTTTGCACTCTCAATTCCGAACAGATTTAACTTTCGATTCGGATTTTTTCCAAATGGATACCTCCATAGTGATGAATCTGTCATATGCGGACAGTGATGCCAATTCCAGCACAATTATGCCTTTTAGGCATAATTCCAATGATTGAGGAATAATTTTTAGAAAATCTGTACATTCTGTAAGCAAATTTTAAATTATTTGCAAAATATCCATAACTTTTTCGAAAAGGCCTAATTTTTGTCGGCTTTAGGCAAAACTTCCATCCGGATTCGCATCACTATGTACGGCGCTTAATTTGTTGTACAAGCTGTCCAATTCTTTCTAATATTTGAACAGTTTCATCGTTTTTACACCCCAATCTCTAGTCAGTCTCTACTATATGCAGACGGGACAATGCTGACGAGTGACAAAGACGCCACGCATTCATGAAAAAAGAAAAAGTATGGCGCATACATGGGTATTGTATTATATTATAATAGTTTTATTTAATTTATTTCTCACTTATTAATTTAACAGTGAATAGGTAGGTATACACAATTGTTTTTACTTTTAGCTTAGTAAAATGCTTACCGTTTACAAAATACAATAAAAAAAGGGTCAATCTTAAACTAGTAAAATTACATCTCAATAATTAGTTTATAATATAAATTATGTATAAAAACTCATCTGCATCATATACACGAATACGAATATATAAATACAAAGAAATTTAGCTTAACGTCTACACAACCCTTTATAAAATATATTTAATCATTCTACCTTCTGTGTAAAATATTGGAGTATTTTTTCAAGGCACTAGCAACGAGAAAGGACCCTTAGCTCGATTCGGGGGCAGTTAATTAGGATATAGGATAAAATAAAATAAAATAAAAAAATCATTAATTTAGTTAAAATAACTAACTATAGTTGTTAGCGAGTAGATTCGCGTCAAACACTCTGCCATAGACGTTGTGCAGTCCTTGCAAAATGTCATCTATGAGGAGAGATGTATTTTTCTGTTTTGTTAATATCCTAAAGTACACAGTTTTGACAGCATGCTTTTGCAACTAGATAAATGGAACTACTAGAAATCAGGATCATAGTCCCTTTGATATCTCGATCTCGGATGGTTGTACGTGTACATTTGGTGTACGTCGGCGAATGCATCGGGAGGATATTGCTCACCCTTGCCGTGGGGTGTGTAATTATGCGAATCGTAGTAGTTGTAGTCGCCGTGCCGAGTCGAACGCCAGCTATCGTAGATATTTGACGCACTACTCCCATGCACGGAGTTTGTGAAGCGCTGTGAATAGATTAAAGTTGGTTTAGGGGAGGAGCTGGTTTCAGTTGCAAGCTTGCTTACCTTTGGTTTAATTGGCTGTTTGGTGTCGTTCCAAGCGTCGTCGATATTGTAGAAGTCGTCCACTTCAAAGTTATCAGCTCCGCCCATGTGGTTCACTTTGAGGTCGTTCATCATGTCGGCTGTCAGTGGGATCGGGGTCTTTTTCGCTCGCTTCTGACGGTTGAGTAACTGCGACGAAAGTGGGGAATTATGTTTGATAAATGCGTTTACTTCTCAGTGCAGTGGCCAACAAATACTCACCACAGTTACGCCAAATATCACCACGAAACACAACGAACCGACTCCAATCACGATCAGTACAATGGCCCAATGTGGTATCAAAGCGTTGTCCTCGGCAAACTCAACCGTGGGTGAGAAGGATTTTGGTATAACTAGAGAGGAAACCAGTGATTACCCACACCTTAGAGAAACTTTACCACCTTGGGTATACTTACCAATGAAATCAGTTGAGGCTGGATCTACTACGAACCTGCCCATCAAATAAGTTTCTTTGACTAGTTTCTCACCCCTGCCCTCCTTGAAGTGCTCATCGTCGTCGCTGTCTGTTTCGTTTTCGACTTCCGCATGCAGCGGCACCACTGGCAACGGTGGTTGTGTCAAGGCTTGATGGAAAAGCTTTTTAATTTCCAACGTATTGACATCCTGAGTGATGTTGCCCAGCTCGACAAAGTAGTCCACCAAGACGCTACCCTTGCTGAAGCTGTCAATGCGAACTTTCTTATACCAATGGTTCAGGTGGGGCGCATTGCTGTAGACTTCGTTTAGCTGCGGGATGGTAGTTAATGGAAAGAAACATTTTTTTTAGAAATTACGGGCCTTAGTAGGTTTTAAAAACCGGCTGGTTATAGCTATAAAAACAGTCACCTTCTGACTTGCAACTTATTTGAGGCTTACAAGTCTTACTTAGGAAAAAAGTCCGAAAAAGAAGGCCATTGACAGGGCTTTTTCTCTTCTTAATAGAGCCTGTTTCATTGTCTTATAAGACCTATGAAGAAAGCTTTCTAAAGACCGATGTCGAGCTTTCGTTATGAACTGCCCTTTCGTTTGTAAAACACTCAGATATACCACCTCCCTCTGTCTAGAGCCATTTGCTTGTTCCAGTCTTCGGTAAAGTTGAAGCTTGTATTAAAAACCTACTAAAAGGCTTATGAATTTACTGAGTTTTGTGCTTCTAAGTAGACCCCTTATATAGAAGCTTGGTTGTAGAGAACTACTGATGAAAATGGTTCCAAAAAAACTTGAAAATTGCATCTCGAAGTTCGGTCTTCCATGCTAGCCTAAAGCTCTTCCTCCTCTTGGAACCTTGAGAGTCCTATCAAACTAGAAATTCCAAAGCTCTACTCTACACTAAGTATAGATCTCCCCTGATTATACCTCGCTTGTGATAGTTTTTCTGTAAAGAAAGGCGTATTCCAAGCTCAACCGAGTCCGCGTAAGCTTTTTAACAGATTTAGCCCTAACCTTGGGTAGAAAATAAACAACTGTTTGTATTAGAGATGAAAGCTGTTGGCTTGTTAATATAGGACTCTCTGGGACACCGACTTTAATTTTCATAAGAGTCTTCTGTCCTATCTTAAGCCCTGAAAATACCTTCAGAAGAAGCCCCAAAAGGTTTGTGTAATTTGGCCGAATTACAGAGCTCTATAAAATGTCCCGACAACCCCAAGCCCGGGAATTCTAACAAATTACTAACCTGCGCTTCCACCTCCCTGGCTAGATTCTTCCACTCTGCCGTATTGTGGTCCAACAGCTCGGGCTTCCATGTGACACCGTCGATAATCTTTATCGTCCCGGCTAGATCGCAATCGGCTCGGCAGTGACCCGGCTTGGTCGGTCTTGGTGGCTCTGGAGTTGTTGTTGTCGTCGTCGTCGATGTGGTCGTGGTGGTAGAGGTTAGCGGCAGCAACTCGGAAATATCAATCGTAGCTGTTCGCGCTTGCTCGAGAAGTTTCTCTATCGAAATGGGCGTGGTCGAAGGCGTTGGCCAGCCGGTAAACTCTGTCGTGGCCCGCTGAGGTGGTCCCTTCTTTATGACGACCGATGGTGATGTAACACCTGCTCCGCCTACCTCAGCGGAATTGGCATGCGGTGTGGTTAGTCTGTGACCCGGTCGCTTGTTGATACCCTTCGGGAAGACCAATTTGAAGCCCGAGGCGGCTGTCGTTGTGGGGGCAGGGCTTTGGGTGGTGGTGGTCACCACTGGCTCTTTGAAGCCTGGTGGCAGCAGGTCAGAGACCTCTTTGAATTCGATCTTCTTCAAGATGCTCTCTTTGGGGTCCTCCTTAGCGGCGGGCTTGAAGTCCTTTGGCAGGAGTTTCGATATGTCAATAGCTTCTACCTTGGGTACCGCGTCCAACTTGAAGCCCGGCGGGAGAAATTTGCTGAGATCATCGGCCACGGCTACCTTGATGGGGGCTTTCTCCTCAGCTGGAGGTTTATAGCCCGGCGGCAGGAATTTGCTCAAGTCGTCTTGCACCTTGGTGGCAGGTTTGCTGGTTGTAGTAGTTGTTGCGGGCAGCTTGAAGCCCGGTGGCAGGAACTTCGATATATCGTCAACGAATGTAACCGGAGCCTTGGGAGTTGTAGCCTTGTCATTGTAATCGGAAGGTAGGAGCTTATCCAATTTGTCCTCGAACTTGATCTTGCTGAGGATGTCCTCAAGCTTCACGGGGGGCTCGGTAGTGGAATGGGACGGCCGATAGCCCTTTGGCAGAAGACCAGCTAGGGCGACGTCTTGAGCGGCATTGGGGGAGTTCTTGTACGACCGACCAATGGTGGAGTTTCTTAGTGGTTTTCGGTGGTCCTCCGAAGAGCTGGGCGGCTCTTGAGTGGTTGTCGGTTTTGGCAGCTTTTTGTTCTTGTACGAAGGACGGGGCTTGAAGCCTGCTGGCAGCAGACCGGTCAGGTCGTCCTGCGGTATGTCTTCGATGTTGATCTTCGGCTTGGGCGTCTTTGGCATGAACTTTCTAATGTTCGGAACGAACCTTGAGGGAGTGGTGGACGAGGTCGCCTGGGTGGTCGTCGTTTCTTCAGGCGGAGCCTCAGTTGTGCTGGAGGTGGTCGAGTTGGATAGCATGCCCTCCACAGGCAGTTCGTTGCTTGACATAGTCTCGTTGCTTTCGTTGGTGGTCTGCTGTGGCTTCTTACGCGTGTTTTTGCCGTGGATCTTGCGCTCTAGCTCCGATAGAGTTTGCTTGGTTTCCTCCTGTTCGATAGCCGGGAACGGCAAGAACCTCGCCCCGTTGATGCTGCGACTTGTTTGAATGGACGCGATGACAACGTAGCTCTCGGTGGTGTTGTTGACACTCTGCTCCTCGGCGGACTCCTCGTCGCTCTCTTTCTGTGGCAGATCCTCAATTGTCTCCTTGGCCGGAGTCAGCTTGTTTTCGGTGTAGATTTGCTCCTCCCTGGACGTCGTGGTGCTGGGAGTCGGCTCATGTGGCAGAGCTGTTGAGCCATTGATGACGCTCTTCGTAGTCACAACTGACACTACTTCTCTGCCGATCACCTCGTTAGAAGGAGGTTTCTCTGTGTTCTCGTCCACGTACTCCCCTGATCCATCTGCAGAGCCATAGCCATCCTCGTACTCCTCGTCCTCGTCGTATTCGACGCTAGATTCGTGCGACAACGCCGTTGTAACTTCAATAGGAGACGGCGACTCAGTCGTCAGTTCGACCGGTGGATCTGAAGCTTTGGGTGTCTCCTCGGGCTCAGCCTCTGTTTGCTTGGTATCGGTCTCCGGTTCCACCTCCGTCACTACTTCTGTGGAGTTGGACGCGTCAGCTTCAATAGGCGGAGGAATGGTAGTAATCGCGTCCACATATTCGTATTCGTAGTCTGTGGGGTTATAAGTGGTTCCATGGACTGACTCTTCGTAGTTGTTGTGTTCTTCCTCGCCCTCGGGCCCTCCTTCGTCCTCATCCTCGTACGAACCGGGGAGGTAGAAATTCGACGTGAGAATCACTGTGTGGTCATCCTGATCCTTGTCGCCAGTAGTCATAGTGGGCGGCAATGCCCCCGATGTCGATAGTGGCGGTTCAATGGAAGACGACGCTGGCAACGACGCCCCAGCCTCGTGCAGACTCAACTTTTCAAAGATCTCACCCTTCGGCCGCGAACTGACATGGTTCTGCTCACGAATCTCCTCGCCCACAGTGTCTACCTCATCCGACACATCGATATCCTCCTCATCATCCTGCGCGTCATTAGACTCACTCTTATCGCTGCCATTGTGATTCACCGTCACTCGTCCACCAAAAGGTCGATTGATCTCACGACTTATGAACACCGGTCGCCGAGGCTGAAACAGCGTCCTATTCGGCGTCGCGGCAGGTAATCTCGCCTTAGCTGCCAGTGGCGGAGCAGTGCTCGATTGACGGAACTCTGTCGACGTTGACGGCGGCGACCTTGCCCCGCCGAACCGATTGTATCGTGCCGATTTCGCAATTGTAGACGACGTCGTCGATGTAGTTGTCGACGTCTTGGCCGAACTCGGCTGGAATCGAGTGCGTGTATTGCGGAATGGTAGCTGCTGTTGCACCGCAGCGGGTAACTCATCATCGATCTTGGTCTGTTGCTGTCGATTGAATGTGTTGCTGTTGCTGTTGCTGGCAAAAGGACGGTTTCTGGTGAATGGACTGCTGCTGCCACCACTGCTGGTAAATGGACGACCTCCGCCGTTGATGCGATTCGATTGGAAGCTTGATGTCACAGCTGCCGGACTGATGGGCGCACTCTGAAAGAGAAAAAAAAACACATGCGGACTGATTAATCTGCGTGGTGGCTGAAGTGATTTGTTTATGGCAATTACAGTGTGCACGCGGACACGAGGTTATATGGAAAGACACTTCAATTAATGAGGACGCACGGAATTGTTTATGCTAATTGAATGGATGTCAGTGGGGGTGATAAGTATAGGTAGTTGCTGCTGCTGGTCAATAAGACGAGATGGACCTTGCATGAGAATTTATGGCGATCGGTTTGTGGACGGCTGCCTCAAATGAGATTCTATTCAAAATTATAGGAAAGCAGGCTTTATCGTACTGGGCGCCATGCCTATTACACTAACTTCCATCAGCGTCACATACTCGTACGTCCCCCGAGCACTTCCAAATAATTTTGATGTAATCTTAGCACGACATCCTTTCTTTCGACACAGCTACCTGTGGGCAAAATTACTCCATGCAAATACTCCATTCAAGTGTAAAACCGCGCAAACTCATTTCATTACTTGGCCGCCGCGCCATGACGCCCAGCTGTTAGTCATCGTCATCGCTGTACCCAGATGTGTCCAGTACTACACACGGTGCATTCAAAATCAATTTGACATGCAATAACTGAGGCGGCTTCGCGGGTCGGTTTCGTTCAAGACACGCGATCATTGTGCAGTAAAAAATCAGTCGGATGTGTGGTGCTTTGTTTGTGTACATTAATGTAGAGGTAGAGGTACCCATGTAATGCTTCCTGGAGATAAGGCATACCATCAGTGGTACGAAAAAGCCAAACAGACAAATTGAATACAACGCGATGAATCAATAAAAGACAAGCTGAAGTGCTTACGCGTGTACCCATAAAGTTTGGCTCAAGATGTGTTACAAACGGATCAATTAAGTACTAACAGACGTTCGGATTTCTAGTTTAGTAAGTCTGACAGCTGACAGATTTGATTTGTTTCGGTTTTCATTGGCCCAGATTGGTCACGTGAATAGTTGTTTTAATTGACGTTTACGGAGGGGTAGCTGACCAATAATCTAGCCAAGAAAATCCAGCCTGCTCAGATGACATTTCGAAGTATCACAATTCAAAACACCCCGCGAGAACTTTAACAATTTAAGTTGACTAGTCAAAGCGTTCGTATACCAAGTCCAGACAAATCTCGTTGACATTTCACATGAACTCGGTATCCGAACGAATGGGACGTTTAAGTTTTGTAATTCTGACAGCTGACTTGAAGTATCATAGTCTTGATTAGCTTAGATGAGTCATATGAACAGCTTTTTCTGTTGACGGTTATGAAGGAATAGCCGACAAATCTAGTCAAGAAAATCATGCCGGCATACTTGGTGTCAGTGTCAAAACTCCAAATAAACTGCGGGAATTATAACAATAATTCAATTTCATAGCGTTCGTATACCTACTCCAAACAATTCTCTTTGACGTTTTACATGAACTCGGTAGGTATCTGAACGAATGGGATTTTGAAAAATTCTGTAATTCTGACAGCTGACAGCTGACTTGATGTATCACAGTTTTGATTAGCTTAGATCAGTCATATAGTAGGGATAGCCGATGAATAAAGTCAAGAAATTCGTGACTGAGTACTAAGTTGACAGTTCGTAGTTGACAGTAATGTAGGAAAAGTGACGTTTCCGACTCATCTAGTTTTGCGCCCAGTTTACATCTAGTTCAGTTTACATATAGTCCAGACTAGCTCAATGATTACTGTGATTGAAATGTTTGACCCCCTTATTAATAAACGCTGCGTAAAAGTTATCAACTCGTTATTACGAAGCTACGTCAAATTTTTGTATGCTATCTGATGTCTACTAGCTAACTAACTTGTGCACATTTGTTTATTAATACGGGGGTAATAGTTTAATAAATAAATAAAAAAGAAACAAACGTCCCCAATAAAAGCACACAGCGGACTTTTTTGGTTAAACATCCCTGGCAGATATGAATAGCAATGACAATACTAACCTGTTCACCAAATTGCGCCAAAAACTGTGTCTGCTGATGCGGCACATTCGTTCGAGTTTGATGCGTATTCAGTGGGACAAAACCCGATCCACTACTGCTGCTGGGTCGTAGCGCTTTCGGTCTGGAAAAGCCTTGTGATCCGGTTGGTGCACCGAACGGTCGTGGCGAAATGTCATAGTAGTCTGGATTTTTGGTCGTTTGTTGAAGCTGCAACGAAAAGGGGAAATTAATTATTCAAATATTATGCGCACACATATCCATCAATTTTTTTTTTATTAGCACGCCATTTATGTCATATATGCCTTCAACTGGGTCCGGACTGAGTGGTTTTATATTTCTGAACAAGTGCACTTAATGTCAACAAAGTGTGTCAAGTCGATAACATAGTTGAGACTGAAAA
This sequence comes from Cheilosia impressa, assembly GCA_948293265.1. Taxonomy (NCBI): domain Eukaryota; kingdom Metazoa; phylum Arthropoda; class Insecta; order Diptera; family Syrphidae; genus Cheilosia; species Cheilosia impressa. The sequence continues at coordinate 50,379,763 of OX411884.1, read as the reverse complement.
TTAATTAAAACAAAAGCGAGTAGCTGGTGGCGGTGGGTATTTGCATAGACTCAGTGACGCAAATTAAATTGCTGGTATGGGCAGTAGAAAAAGTGCTGCCAAAGTTGTGATAGTTGTGTTGCTTGTTCGATAATTTCACTGAAAATTTATGGCGACTTATATGTTTGACAAATGGTCAGGTCTAAATTGAAATAAATTATTTTAGCTACTTTTTTAGTATATAACTAGAAACTCTTCAGATGAAGAAGCCGAAAAGAAAACAAAGTCCAAGGGAAAGTGTCGCTTTCATAAATTCATCTTCATCTCCATCTCCATCTCCATCATCCAACTCATCTATCTTTTCATCTGTCGCCTTTTACCATGGCTCTTAAAAAAAAAACGATAAAAATTTAAACCGCAATTAATTAACAATAATTGACGATGCTTTGATAGATGGGACAGGAGTGACTTTGCAGACATTTCGCCAGTTAAATTACCCGGTAGATTGCAAAACCTTTTCATAAACTTTTGTATACCTTTTTTGCTGTACAATTTGCACTGCAAGTGGTCTTTGTTAGGTCTTCGCTGAAGGGAATGCTTAAACACACATGGGCATGGGGGTGTTGGCTGCAAATAAATCAGTCGAACCAGTGTCCATCCTGGCTCCACCCAACAACCACATTTCCTCAACAACAACAAAAGAGAACTAGGCACCTCTTCAGTCTGCTTCTGAAGCACTGTGCCGGAACTCAATGTCACTGCCCTGTGCTCCACACGGCATTCCATCTCATTCCCACGAAAATTACCTAATTTTTCAAAACAGAAACAAAGACCACGTCAAGTGATACACATCTGGTGTCTCCATCACCCGGGCCATAGCCTTCCTCAACTAAAAAACATTCGACCCAATTTTTTTTTTTTTAATTTGATGGGAAAGCGATTGTCATCTCGCGGCCGGCATAGAACAGGTGAACTATAAATTTAAATTTTCGCTTGCATTCAATCCATCATGCGAGTCTTGAAAATGGAAACACGACAACACCGAAATTGCCCAACAACAGCAGACAGCACTGCACTATAATGGTAACTTAAGCTCACAAAAAGTTGGAATTAGTGCAAAAAGCAGCCTGTTCCGCCACAAATCCCACACACTACACACACACAATGGCGGGGGATAGTGATTACCGCATTTTACTGTCTTGCCATTAGCATCTTTTAGATTTGTATCTCAGCGATACGAGTACGCTTGCAATGTGAGTTTAGTTGAGTTGGAACGCCTCTCGCACTGGGAAGAGAGCAACATCAACAGTTTGTTTGAAGATGGTATCTGGTCCACATTAGAGCGAAGGAGGCCTTTTAATTGAACCACCGAATGCACTCGCACTTGGTTTCTTTTTGGATTTGGTTTTGGATTCTGGTGTGTATCGCATATCTTATAGGCGACCAAACTTGTTGCTTGGGTGGATATCTGTGGTAGTTGCACAAATCCAATTGGACCGCAAAAAAAACAACACAAATCGAACTAATTGCGAATAGAGATATTTGTGGAGCTACTTCGTATGGAAATGGTGGCGTGCGCGTATTGAAATCAATATTTCAAGCGACTGCTAATGGAATTTCACAGCGCATATACAGTAGGTGCGAGAAGTTTGTGTGCGAAGGGGGTTGCCTATTGCTGATTGATTTTAACCCGCAACGACCCATAGGTGGTAACTGGGTACTTTTTGAACTTTAATGTCACTGAGCTATTCTAATAGACATTTTTAACCCCTGATCCAAATATTTTGTAGGTCACAATGAGTGGTTTTATATGGGAAATTTCGGCACGAGTTCGTAAAATCTAGTACTATCGCGCACTTTGTTTAATTGACAAGAGAATATCGGCTGTCAAAATAGGCAGTTACAACTTACATCAGAAAAATCTGGTTACAACTTACATCAGAAAAATCTGGTTTCTGAAATGATTTGGAACGTCCGATGGTAATGCATTCTTTTAAAAGAAATTGCGCTGGGATTTTTTACTAAAGTGACAGGTGCCATTCGTGTAAAGGATTTTCTTTAATTCTTAAAGCTTTACCATGAGTTTTTGTAGCGCTTTTGACCATCCTACAGAGTAACTAAAAGTATAAAGGCCAGCAGACTTCGTTGTAAATGAAGATCAGAGGTCGAATCGCGTCGTTCACGGAATTATGTCGATTTGGCATGTGAAAGAAAAACAAATTCCGTCACATTACGCTTGTTCGCGGACGACGCGATTCGACCTCAGGTATAGTTGTTCGTCGAACAATAAAACGTGACCAACAAGAACTATTGTCAACGCCTGGAAAGTACTTTTACCATCAAGTGATCCTCCACAAACAAGTTCAGGAGGCCCAGCGAACGCAAACTTAGCAAAAATGAGACATTCGACAGCACTTTCATTCGAACTAACACGCCAAAGCACTCAGTGTTGCCAGATTGGGTGCTTAGTCGTATTTTGGGTTTTTTTCTTAAAAATCGATAGAAATCTCTTCCATGAGCGCCCAACCCAATTTTGTTTAAATTTTGTTTATAACGGGTTTTCCAATGAGAGGTGTTATTTTGAATGACCCGCTATTTCGGTAGCTGTCACTTTTGAAGCTTTTATTCTTTGACATTTGACAAGTAGAAACTACGCCATTACTAAAAATGGAACGATACACGCTTCAACAACACATTGAAATTATTAAAATTCACTACAAAAATGGTGAAAATCTTGCAGTCACAGTTCGCAAAACTAAAGCATTTTTTGGTCGTTGTGAAGCGCCTTGTCGGACAGCAATACGGAAATTGGTGGAAAAATTCGAGCTGTTGGGACAAGTTAGTGATGTGAAGAATAAAACCCCTGCACGTCGCTGAAGAACAACTGAGAATATTGCTGCTGTACCCCAAAGTGTTGAAGAAAACCCAGGTTTGTCCATTCCTCGTCGTTCTTTCGAGTTGGGCATTCCACAAACGTCATTACACCGTATTTTGCTTATTATGAAATAAAAATCCGGTCATTTATCTCAAAAAATTACATTTTTCTTTGAATACCAAAATAGCACCTCTTATTCGAAAACCCTTTATTATTCCTTCTTAAAACTATAAACAGAAATATTTTTGAAAACCTTTAAAACTTGGCAGCACTCTTGGAGTCAAGAGTCAAATCAAGCAGTCGGTCAACTTGCAGGCACACTAATTTATTTCAATTTAAATCAACATACAAGCCACGAAAGCTAATTGTGGCCTTATATATAATATTTCGTTCGCCAGCGAATTCTTCTAAGAATCCAAGGCGATAGATGTTGCGTGTGAAAAAGTTGATGCCGCGTTAAATTTCGATGGCGATTTCTTAAAATCCACTCCAAAGAACAAAATGGGAACATTTAAACAAAGTTTATAGGCGAAGTTTGAAGTGGTAATCAAATTTACAGGGATGGCTCTGGTGGTGAAGAGGAGAAAGCGAAGTAGCTTTGAAGCTTTTTATTTTTGTTTATTGTAAAATATTCAGCAAGAAAGAGCTTGCTGTATTAAAAACATTTGTTTCTTGGTCACATTTATGTTAGAATAATGTCCATTAAATGATAAAATGACAGTCAATCAACCGCAACCACTCCCCGGATTAACTTTAATTTCAGCAGAATTTTCGAATATATTGTCTAACAGATCGAATGATATTGGAATTAACGAAATCCACCCAAAATTCGTTAATATTCTGACTCCCTTTCAGAGGTAAGTATGTTTATTCTTACGAATATTAAATTCTTTTGCATTTTTAAACAAAAACACATTCCAAACACTATTTCTCGATACTTATGGGAGTTTATGTCGAAGATTTAGATTATTAATGCGGGATTTAATGCGAAATATATGGCACAGGCAAAGCCGGGCGAGTTCAGCTAGTAAACAAATAGAATCAGGCTTCTTAAAAAAGAATTAAGTAAAAAGACCGCACACTTGTTGCACCGACTGTACCACACTGCACGGCCAAAGTATGTGCGAAAATGTGAAAGGTGCACTTATTCCGTTAGCATGTTTTTGTTTTTCTTGTTGTCTATAACGCTCTGCTGCGTTTCGGTCTAATTAACAAATTGCGCACTTTTGGAGGTGAGTGCACCTGGCTTTTGCACCGAAAAGGTGCCAATCGAGTGCCACACTTCCACTCAAGTGTTACTTTGACAAAGTGCCTGTGGGTTGCGCTATAAGTTTGCGTTACGGCTGGTTGTGATGTAATGTGGGAGGGGTGGGCATTTGACATTTCGTTGTAAACAAAAAATATCTCTTCGAGAGATTTTTGGAGACATTACTTGCTGTCAGCCAGCACTCAGCAGTCCTCTGTGGACTGTCCTCGATGGCCTTTGGAAAAGCAAATTTAAAATGGGTTATTAAATAAATAGTTCAGCTCATAAAAACAAAGCCAATTCGTCCAAAAATTTATATAGAGAAACGTCCCTGAAACAGTAAATTCAGCTACTTGATGCCTTTCCCACAAAGCAGTCGGCCAATTTGTGCCTCCAAATGTAAGTCGATCTCACGACTCCGCTTTTAGGAACTCTTTTGAAGTTCAACATAAACACTTGTTTGCCCATATTTTTAATATGCATAACGTTTCCCCCTATTAAGACGTCTGTTTGGATTAGTTATGCTCAGCCATGGCTGCTTCCCTATACCTACTGCTGACATTGAAGTCAACAACTTCTCAATTGTACCTCTCACACTCTGCAATTATAAAGAGATATCTGCTGCTCGGTGGAATCAAGCAATCAAATCAAATAGATTTTCTGCTGAAAACAAGGAAAACTCACAATTAGTCCGACAAGTGTATGGGATCATGAGAAATTCGCTGCGCAGCATTGTTTAGCTCGAGGGCTTTCGCTTTACACAAACACCACTTTTGCATGGCGGATTATTTGCTTGCATTAATCTTGAATAGCCAAGGCTAAGTAGCCTTTGTATGGAATGCGTTAGCTATTTCAAGACACGAAATTTACTACCATCAGCATAATGAAGTGGAGCGAAAACGGTTTGTCTATCTTAGAGCCGAAAAGAACCGACTTGTCGCCGACAGCAAGGTTACAAACAGTGATGCCAACCCGAATCGAAGTTTTTATGACTAAACCCGAAAAAACTTATGCAAAAATTATTGTGAAAAAGATGAAAATTGCATATTTTACAAGAAGAACGAACCTATCACCTACAGGGTGATGCAATTTTTTTAACAAAATGTTCGTTAACCGATTTTTACTCCCTGTAATCCAAGACAGAGAATTTTGTTCTCACTTTTTCGTATATAATTTTGTTTGACGTCGAGGAAGTCAACTTGAGAATTAGAAAATAAACATGACACAGAGTTGTGAATGAAAATGAGTGATGCGACTTTGATTGAAAAGAAAATATATAAAATAAATTTATATTGATTGGGGACGTTCAAGTATCTAGTTTAGTAAGTCTGACAGCTGTCTGACTAGCGGTATCTCGGTTTTGATTGGGGGAAATCGGTCAAATGAGCAGCTGTTTCAGTTGACGTTTATGGAGGGGTAGCCGACGAAACTAGTCAAGAAATTCTAGACTAAGTACGTTCCCGACCAATCTAGTTTTTGCGTTCAGGTTACATCTCATCCAGACCAATCCAGTCGACTAAAGACAACTACATTCTTGAATGCGGCCATTGTTAAAATATCTCACAAAAATGTATGAATTTCCCAAAATTATTCCTCAACTCCTCATTGAAATTATGCCTAAAAGACATAATTACGCCCTAGTTGGCATCACTGACAAACTACAAGCGGACCCGCATCACCTTCGTTCGAATTTTTGTACTTAAATCGACTCGTACTTAGAAACAGATCAGAAGACGGATGACCTTTCAGGCCCAAGTTACAAGTTTTCATGGGGGCCCTCCAATTATCGTCGACACCCCAAGACAATCGTAATCGTAAAGAAAAAACCAAACGAGGTGACAGAAAGATAATAACACTGAATTAGGCTAGACACGATTGTGCGTTGCGGCAAAATGGCTTCCAGTTGAGTGAAACTGACGACCACTTTCGGGTCTGGTCTTTCATTTCGGTGTCACGGGCACCATGAACAGGTTAATGGGGCCTAGGTCAAATGCGTTTCTGTTCGTAGGCATCTTCTCACACAAATTATCACGTCTAGTGAAATTATCATACAACCGAGGAAGAATGACAGTTTTCCCATGAGGGAAAGTCCCATAGATATGACCGAGGTTAATCGGTGTTTATGCCTTTGGTGTGAACATAATTATGGCTGTATTGAGATTTAGTCGGAAAAAGTTTGAAAAGGGTCAAGCTGAGATCTGTGTTCCCTATGCTGCTCATGTGTCATTGAGATCTCGATCTAAGCCGATTGCAGCTGTTTGATAAATCTTTTCTCCAACCTTAGACAATTAGCGCTTGAACTCGCACTGAATGTGGAAAGCTAGTTGCTTTACCTCTCATCATTAAATCGATTACAACATTTCAATTGTTAACATGAATCTGTATAGAGTATCTGCGTGGTACACTTTAAGTGTATGTTCGCCTGACACGCGCGTCGAAGGTGAGCACGCCTTTGCGCAGAGATTGTGTGTTGTCGAGTGATTCTTCATTCATTAACTTTGCTACCGATTTTCATGCACATAGGTTGGGTAAGAGTGCAACAATTAACGTACTATATACGCTCTGTGCGATGAATTTGAGTTGTGTGGGACTTATGTCAGATGGTTGGGAGCAAAGCAAACGACGGAAGATGTTGGAATGACGGTACAGTCTGCTGCGTTGTCGGCGCCCAGCCTACACATTAGCTGCTTATTATGTCACATGCTGAAATTGTTTGTTTTTAACCAAATAGACATAGACATGTGTTAATGATGGAAATACTTTGACAATACTACCATGAAAATGGCAGAATTCGAATGCTCGAATAATCAATCAGTCGACTAAAATTGTCTTGGCTAGGTTTTTCCTGAACGCAAAAACTAGATTGGTGGTTAACGTCACTTTTACTACATCAATACATCAGTTAAACAATTCAATTGTCAACTGAGTACTCAGTCGGGAAACTCTTGACTAGATTTGACGGCTATTTCTTCATAAACATCAACTGAAAAAAAAAGCTATTCATATACTCGTACATCACGTCTGTCAGCTGTCAGACTGCCTTTGAACGTCTTAAATTCTCACCATTTTTGTAAATAAACGCAAGTAAGCCTTCCCTTTCAATTAATTTACAAGCCAATAAAAATTCATATGCATCACGCCTGACAGCTGTCAGACTTTAGTTTTGAACGCCCCCAATACCCTATAATTTTTGTAAATATACATAAGAAGAACCTCTCCTTTCGAAATTCAATCCAATGGCAAACATTTAGCAAGCACTCGCGCCTCTTTCTTATCGCATGTTGGCAAAAAGTCAATGATGACACTCGTCACCTTTTAAACTGTCAAAAATATTGCGCGTGTTGTTGCCCATTTAAGTTTCGCTGTGAACACCATTTTTCTGTAAATGGAGAACTGCACGCACTTCGCTTTTGTTGTGCGTGACAGTATCATTTGAAGTGATGAATCACCTGTCATGAATGAAACCTTTGCAAACGTCAAATCCCAACTGCAATTCATTTCCAAATGGGAAGCAATAAACCCCCAAAAGCCGCCCAAAGGTCATTGAATTATATCCACTGCCAAACAGACATTGCTGCATATTCATCGTGAATTTCTGCAAAAGAAACCATCAGTTTGACTCAAAGCCCATCGATGCGAAACGAATAGCCCCCGGAAGAGGCCACAAGTCTAGCACCATTGCAGAGGTGCCTGAAAATGTTGACCTTTTCGACATGAATCTAATTTGTTGCTGCCATTGATCTGTGTGATGGATTGAACGATGGATTGATTTGCATTCGCCTGTGACTTGAATGGCACTCTGGGGACTACATGCGTCATAAAAGCATCGGACAACTTGACAGATGACTGTCGATGGAAGTCAGCGCGGCATCGTTTGATGGAGGCAAAGATGATGCACTGGTCTTATATGGACTGCATGCGAAATGGCATATCTCGATTTATGATTTTCCTTGCAATGATTAACTGTTTCCCTTCCTTAAGAAGATGCCTACAGACCAACTTTGGCGGTAAGAAAGTTAACGCTTCACCTGCGCGTCACGTACCCCGTCGATTAATTTATTCATAACTGATTTTTTCGACGTGATTCCCCTACAATTTCACTTCGATTGTGGACATTTTTTTGGTGAAAAAGAGAAAATCAAGCGCTCACCCATTTAAGGGCAACACGCACTTACCGGAAGATGTTGAGCGAACTGTGAAAATCCGGTAGTCAGCTGTGATGACTGCGGCGCTGATGGGCCGTCGTTGTTTAGAAAAATTAGTGGTTCCGAGTAGGGTGATGCCACATTGGTGAGGGAGTTCCGTGTACCAGTTAGGTAGGATGGGGAACGTCCATTCTGGAAGGATGGCACAAAGCGACCTTGACCGGGATTCGATGGCGTGTAGAAGTAATTTTGAGGATCTGCAAAAAAGAAAACACAAATTTTTTAGCATTTTACTTATTGAATTTTTGGATTTACTTAATTTTTAACTGCACTACATTTTTATTTGTACTAGATTAACCCTGAAAGCATAAATTTATTGGTCACTTTTACAACATCAGCCACACAAAACTCAGTCAAGAAATTCATGACTTTATGCCGGCTACGCTTTCATAAACGTCAAACGAGTCGCGTGACAAAACTTCATTAATAAAAACTGACATCAAGTCAGTCAACTGTTGTTTCTTCTTCTATGTCTCTCCAGTTCATTCAGATGATAGGTATACAAATTTAAAAAGACTTCTGACAGATTGCAAGTTGACTTGTTCACTGGAAGTTAAAGTAAAGAAATGAATAGCTTGTTTCGTTCGAAGAGAGCCGCTTCGAATCGATTTATTAGCGCTTGTATCATGAACGCAAACACGAGTGGGAAATACAAAGGAAAGGAATGCGCTGTTTCATGGGGGGAAATGGGGAATTTCCGGCTTGATTTATGTGACGCTTTTAAAAGAAAGTCTTTCTGCACTGGTAGGTATTTGGATTGACAGAAAAAAAAAAACTTGAAAGCCATAATTTTGACATCTACTACAGCACGAAGTTGTTGAAGCTTCTTAAACTATACCATGGTCAGCTGGGTGCTAAAATTTGCCCCACACTTTCAGAAATCTTTAAGGACCGTTGCACTGAATGCAGCTTCTTAAATTGTCACTTTTAGTGGATATTTTTAACCTGATACCATTCAAAAAAGCTCTAAAGGTACCATAAATTTGAAAGGAAATTTATCGCCGGTCAACTTTCAACAGAGGAATTTTTGCGAAGGTTGTTAGCTCGCATTCCTAGTTGAACTGGCGGCACTCCCGACTCACTACCCTCTGATTCAACTGTACTAAGAGTGACATTCCCCTTGACAACTCGCTTTTCCGCAGACAACAGACAATGAGATCAATGACTTTCCCTGGCGTTGACCATGCCCTTACGTCGCATGACAGTTGTGAGTTCAGACTCTTAGTTAATTACCACCTATGCACCGCTCGACTACAGCCGACTAAAAATGTACTAAACATCACCCCAACATATTTGAATATAAATCGTATCCCTCGTGTCATATTAACAACATATTCAGGATTTATTGTAAGTGCGGCAATAGTGCAATTTATCTGCTTACTCTGAACAGCGGCGTCAATTCTAAATTATTATTATTGCAGTTGGTTATTTTTTTGCATGAAAAATAATTCCCATAACGACTCAGTTCTAGGTGGTGGACAAAAGAACCAAGCACAAGTTTAATATATCTCCAGACATCGTTGCGGAGACGCTATAACTTGTGCCGCCTTAGCGCCTTCCCTTGTCATGCATGCATGCATGCTTATGCCATATTTAAAATTGCACTTTAAAGGTGCCATGGTCATAACCGCCTGGGTTGGCAATGCTGCAGCGGCAGCGTGCAGTTAACCGAATCATGTAAACAAATAATGGTAGTACTTTTGTCAGGGACCGGGCTACGCATTTTAATGTCGGGTGGATGTCTTTTGCTTTCGTATGCAAGTACACTTTGATTTGTGGTTACTACCAGTTAACTGGCTTAAATGTGATACGTGGCTAATTTATTGGACAGTAAACAAGTTGTGTCCTTTGCTGGGCGGATGCATTTGAGGCGGTGGTTTGTAAAAGAGTGTGAAACAAATGGGCGATTCTGAGTGAGGGTGCGGTGGGATAAACTACAAACCAAGCTTCGAAGGACTTGAACGGAGGCTACCAAGTCGATAAAGATATCACCAAGAGGCCATAAAAAAGCCACACTTAGTGTCAGTCACAGAAATATACTCGTAGTAGATAAATATATTGCCAAAGAGGTGACCCTAATGAAGATGTCGATAAGCTTGTCAGAAACGGATCAGAAGTGTAAGAACTTCGCATTTGCATTCGAAAGTCAGGCATTCTGCCGAACTTCACTTTATACTGAGAAGCTGTGACAGCTGTCATATGAGTATTCATTCATTAATTCATTTATTAAATGGTTTGTACATTAAGATATGATTTTTTTGAGTACCCTCTTACTTGCCTACCTATACGTAGCTACCTACTTGCAACTAACAAAAAGGCGTCTTATAGCCTCATCGATGTGAATTAAAAAGCCTCAATCAATGCACCAAACTTGTTGCCCTACAATTTTTGGACTTTCAGTCAGTTTTTGGCTACAAAAACATGATTCCCAGTGCTTCTAAAGCAGATAAGCCGGCCGCAAACTGACGACTCCGCGCTCTAGAAGGTGACCACTTATTAAGAATGGTGGCGACTTAAATTTGGGCACACATGCCAAATCGTCTTTAGCTTGTAATCAGTAAAAATTTATTTAAAGCCCCTGCTTTTGATTGCGCCTAAGGGCTATAAATTGGACCATCCAAATACGGTGTCACACGATTTCTAAAATAGAGATTGAAGAAATTGTGTTCCCTAAGTAACGAGAACTACTTATATTATACAGTCATAGGTAGGGTCCATGCTTCACTCTGCTAAAATCTCTATGACCTCTATGACTCTATAGAGAAGGTTTAATTTTGCCAATGACGCAAGCAACGTTACTTTGGAGGTAGACAATTGTTGCTGCGACAGACCAGAGATTGAACTTAACCTCCAAAAAATAAATCCAAAGACATCAAATCGCACGATTTTGGCGACTTAATGACGCTGCATATAAATTAAATTAAGTTCGCAAGGTCCGGTACCATTCCCAGTGGTTAGAATTTGGATTAACCTCTTAGAGCAAGTAGGTAAAAAGAAACATCTTCCATATGATGATCCTAAAACATTCACTTAACTTACTCAATAAAGACAAGCAACAAATTAAAACATTTAAAACAGAAGTTCCTTGAGGCCCCGTTCACATCGGAAAATCACAGAAATGTACGAATTGAAATGTGAATCACTTAGGGCCGGTCTGTTCACGCCTGGTCAAATCCTTGGTTAGGTTACCATCGATTAAGTTTAACCGATAGTTACAAATCAGTGATAACCAATGAGTGTTTGTTCATCGTTTTTACTTCGGTCACCAAACCATGGATTTGCGACAAATCGTTCCATTTTTCCAGTTCATTTGTCAGTTCAGTGATGAGGCGATTGTGTTTTTGTCTAAGTAATTTATTACTGAGTATATTTTTACTCTTGAGGACATAAATGTCAAAATCAAATGATACAGGAACTTAAAAAGAAAAACAGAGGAATAAAATCTTTTTGATGTGAGACAATATTCTAGTAATTGAGAACAAAACTGAATCAGTACAACAACAACACAATAAAAATTGTTAACCCATTATTGGGACTCATCTCAATTTCGTCTACGAACGTCGCAATAACTTTCTCATTCTCTCAATATTTGCTCAATTTAGGAGAACTGTCAGAGGACAAAAATGTTGAAAGTAATCTTAATTCATTCGGCTGTCTGTACCCTCACCTTCCATAGAATGGAGGGCAGTGTATTGTATACATCTGTCACTACTGTCAGTTGAAAACGTTAAGTTACCGAACAGATTTTATTGGTCAGGGTATTCGCTCCATCTTATCTTGCGTTATAAGTTTATTTATTTTATTATTTTTACTTTTTTTCGCACAAGATTGTTCGCAATATTCTACAAAAGGTTGTTCTATAAGATACGTCAAAACAAATACCTACGAAGTACTAACAAAATCTTGAATAAACGAAATTGAAGGAAGTCATCGGATAAATCTCGTTAACCGCGAAAAATCGGCTGGTTATCGATCTCTTGGGTTAACTAACCAAACCGTAGGTTCTCTAATTAATGTTTTGCCAAACAAACACATTTAATGGTTAACCGATGATTAAATATAACCAAGATTGAACAAACCGGGCCTTATAAAAGGTTTGCCAATAAGAGGTGTTATTTTGGTATTCAAAGAAAAATGTAATTTTTTGAGATAAATGATCGGATGTTTATTTCATAATAAAAAGGAAGGTATGCCGTTAATAATGATAGACAACATCAGCCAAATGGCCACCACGAGCACGCATACAGGAACATATCCTTTTCATGAAATTTTCCATAACCAAATCGCAAAGTGGCTGCCCTATGTCCTCGATAGCCTCACGAATTTTATCTTTGAGGTCTTGAATCGACGCTGGGCTGTTGGCGTGGACCTTAGCTTTCACGTGGCAACAAAGGAAGAAGTCGCAAGGTGTTAAATCACAAGATCTCGGTGGCCAATTGTGATCACCTATTCGAGAGATAACACGGTCAGGAAACTTTTTCCGTAACAGATCAATGGTTTCGTTGCTTGTGTGGCACGTAGCGCCGTCTTGTTGAAAGTAAACGTTGTCCAGATCAATACCATCTAACTCCGACCATAAAAAATCATGTAATGACGTTTGTGGAATGCCCAATTTCAAAGAACGACGAGGAATAGACAAACCTGGGTTTTCTTCAACACTTTGGGCTACAGCAGCAATATTCTCAGTTTTTCTTGAGCGACGTGCACGGGTTTTATTCTTCATATCACTAACTTGCCCCAACAGCTCGAATTTTTCCACCAATTTCTGTATTGCGGTCCGACAAGGTGCTTCACGACGACCAAAAAATTCTTTAGTTTCGCGAACTGTTACTGCAAGATTTTCACCATTTTTGTAGTGAATTTTAATAATCTCAATGCGTTGTTGAAGCGTGTATCGTTCCATTTTTAGTAATGGCGTAGTTTCTACTTGTCAAATGTCAAAAAATAAAAGCTTCAAAAGTGACAGCTACAGCTAAATAGCGGGTCATTCACAATAACACCTCTCATTGGAAAACCCTTTACTTGTAACCCTTGATCACAATAAATTTAGCAATCATTGAAATGGAGAAGCGAGGACTAAAAACACACGTTAGATTGATGGGCCGATCCTGACGAATTTCTGAAGGGGATTATCGTCTCTGACTACTAGGTAATTTGAATCCCCAAACAAACTCTTTTAAACCACTCATCTGCATTCCAATAAACCCAAAAGTCACTTTCAACTTTCGAGTTTGAAATGCTAACCAATTGTTTATTTAAAAGCGCACTGTCCTCCGTAGAATCCAGGCTGTACGTCGCCTCCATTCATATCTAAATTTCCCTTAACTCATTTCAATCGAAATGAAACTCGGAAGCGATTTTAACTATCTTAAGTAAACAGTTCCTCGAACAAATTCGCATTCATAATTAAACAGCGGAAAACTTTCTTCCAATATCGTTCCAGTTGAGCAGCGACGAATGCTTTTCACAATCAGAGCGATATCTAATGTACTATACACTATACACTATACACTATGTGTGTGTATAGTATTATTTAGTAGTATTTTTTCAGTCACACTAATTGGAACGAACTGTATTTAATGGCTGCTTTCACGCCATCAATTCAATTTCGTTTTCTATTAATTTGAGCGCGAGCAAATGTTTATTTTAAAACGGAAACATAAATTAAAATTCTAAAAATATTATTAAAAAAAAAAAAAAGTGTATTCACTCGCATATTGTACGGGACCTGAGAAAACCATTAAAATTGGGTAGCCACAGGTACGGCGTAGCGAGAGAACGATTCGTTCTACCTTCTTTGATTAGAGTTCTCAATCGGAATCGGATCAGAAAACTCCTGCCTAGTGTTAAGAAGGAAACATAAAAATCTCGTTTTCCCTCGCTGGGACTCGAACCTCGGCAGAGATGGTCACACAGTGAGCACGCACAGGCACTCAGCGCCGCGGCGATGTCGAAGCGAAGGTGGATTTTTACCTACTTGAATTTGGGGTGAATGTTCACTCGGATGAGTGTAGTGTGGTGAAATTGTGATGCCATGGTGACATCTGACATAAGGCGAAGACACACGACATTATTTTTACTGATCAGCTTGCTATCAACTTTTTGTCATTGAGGCAAATTTGAGTAGATCTTTATAGTGTGGGCATGGGCATTCTTTTTACGAGCGAGTTGCCATATAAAACATGTTTTAAAAATGAGTATGTGCATAATTTTGTTGTTGCAAACCACTTTGCGGGTTGAGATTAAACTTTGGCGTGTGTGAATTGTGTTGAAAAAGCAGAATAACAACAACAATGGCTTCCTCATGGATATTTGTTGACATTCGCCATAGATCAGATTATGAGATTGGTTGCTGTTCGAATGGGGATAGAATCTGACAGCCAATAAACAAGAAGGGTATGTTCAATGAGTTTTTATTTTTAAAATAGAGCGAGTGTGAGTACTCTGGAAATATGTAAGTACCTAATACCTTGGAATATAAAAATTATAGTATGTACTATTATTTGTTGCATTGAATGTCTAGGAATCGAGAATTAAGGGTGTCAGTCAACTTTGTGTGTAGATATCTGTCAATCATTGGATGAGAATGGCCGCACTCAAGAATCTTGTTATCTTAAGTCGACTAGATTGGTCTGGATGAGATGTAACCTGAACGCAAACACTAGATTGGTCGGAAACTTCACTTTTTCTGCGTCAGCTACATATGAGAACTGTCAACTTAGTACTTAGTCTAGAATTTCTTGACTAGATTCGTCGGCTACCCCTCCATAAATGTCAACTGAAACAGCTGCTCATTTGACCGATTTCCCCCAATCAAAACCGAAATACATCTAGTCAGAGAGCTGTCAGACTTACTAAACTAGATACTTAAACGTCCCCAATATGTAGAAAGAAAACAGATAAAACTGCTGACCTTATTCCGACATTTGGTTTCAATTTTGTTTTGGTTCTCTGGAGTATAACAAAACAAGAGACATAGTCCAAAGAGAAAAACGATGCGCGACGCTGTGTTGCGTTTAGATATTTTTTGACCGCAGTGTTCTGCATTATCTCTCACGTTTAGCATCAGATACTTCACAATATAAGAAATAACTACTTCACAATAAAACATCGTATATTTCGGTGTCGTCTAGCTGTCAAATTTTACAATGAAATATAAAATAAATGTCATCTTGATTTATAAGGGTTCGGAAGTTGTTTTGTTTGTTTTAGGAAGAGGTTGTCAATGAAAAGCAAATGACAAGTAGCAATAGTAAGATTTTGTGATTTATAGACATGGAGAACGACGCAATAATTGGTCAGTTGGAAGCAGAAATTGAATAAACTTAAAAAACAGCTGACTTGAATTTTTTTTAAACTTAAACGCTTCAACGGCACCAATTAGACACTTGCAGATAGGTGCTGGACATCAATAGGTTTAAGTTGTAGTTCTTTGTACATATTTTTGTAGGGAGCCTGTTCCTATTGGTTTTATTGCCAAAGGAGATTTGGGCTAGCGATGTCCAAGCGGTTGTCACTTTGTCAAGCGTACTCATAAGTTGTCTGTTGAAGGGCGCTTATATCTTCGATTTCAAAGACGAATTTCGTTTTAAGTTCCTATGAACATATCCATCTAGAAGGCCAGTGACTAGTCTTCTATGCGCCGACCCCAAGTACGGTCCTTCCTACAAATAAAAGACTGACCTAACTACCACAAAATTGACGAAAGAAAGCTTCCCAATGAATAAGACTCGATATATATTTCAATGGGCCTCTAATAACTTGCAGAGCTTATTTAGCTTGAGCAGGTGTTCCATTTCCCTCATTTCATTGAGCTCAAGCTGAACTCAATCTGGAAGGGCCGCCGAAAGATGACCAAGTCATCAGCGGAGATCAAGTCAATTATCTTTATCTTTATCTTTCAAACCGCTATGATATTAAAACAAACTCCGTGCCCTTAAATAAGGCTTGATTGAGGTTGAAATCAAATTTCATTACAGTCCATCAACGGCTCAACCTTGCGAAGTGCAACAAGTTCTCCCACTGCGACTCCTAACCTAATTCACACCTTGAAGAATCCATCTACTCAGCCCTACCTACACCCATAAAAAAATGTCACTAACTTATTCCAACCGCGATTGCCTTAATTCTTGAACATTGCGTAACGTACACCCACCTATACCGCCTTTCTGAGGCATTTTCGTATCCCACTGCATTCTCAATGGAACGCCACTTCAGTGTGCAGTGTCTCATGTCAGAATGCAACACCACCCAAATACTGACCAACATCTCAAATACCAATTTAGCGCGTTTAACATATACACCGTTGTACCGTATAAATTCACAAATACCTTCCGCACACACGTCGGCACGGCAACAACGGCAAGTCATGTCGCCTGCGCCTCGCCAATAATTGTGCTCCAGACCGGTATTTCTGAAGTAATTGTCCGCCTCTCTCTCTCAAAAAAAATGGTCATATATGCCACTGCCATTGTCCCATACTCATACCTCAACGTCAGCAAACAACAATAAGCGCGGGGGCTTAAACAAATACCAAAAGACAAAGGGGAACAAGTCAACAACAGAAACCGGAGACTTGACTTGTTCCCATGTCGAGCCTATTTGTACCGTCAGCATGAGTAATACGTGATTGAAATTCATAAACAATTTCCATTGTTGTTGTCGATTTTCAGAGCAATCAATGATTAACTCAATAGTAGCGGAGGTACACCGTACGCGTTGGTATAGGTACAGTTTTGGTATTAAACGGGCGATCAGTGAATTCGTGGTATTTGGTGGAAAGACGTCAGTGTGGCACATCGTGCAAAAAAGTCATGAGTCAACTCGAAGCATGTGACAGCTGACAAATGGCAACTGATCGAATTTGCGGTACAAATTTGTTTTGAATTTATTTGGCCATAATTTTATGGCCACGGATTAACTGATGCAGTTTGCACTTCAGCTACCTTTGCACTTGCTATGAACCTTACAATTAACCGCAGTCAATTATATTCTTACCAGATATAATATAAATATTGTGTACGGACCTACATGTATAATGGTTTAATTATTTAATGTCGATGCCCATGGCAGTAACTGAGACTGCTTCACCTTGCGAACGCCAAGCGACATCATGCGCAACCAGTCAATTACAAGATTTACTGGGGGATAAGAATTTGAGTGGACTGTCAGTTAATCAAGCTCATTTGTCAAAGAGCAGCATTTTTTCAAATTAAATAACATAAATGGCTATAAATCAGAAGCGGAATGCAGTTGTCTCATTTGCAGGTAACTCTCCTCTCAGGATTATATGTGCATTCCGCTCAAACGACTCTTTATTATTTAGGTCGGCATTTACAGGGGCATAAAAAAATGCACCTACTGAACGGACTCAAAAAGAAGTAGTTCTCGCTGATTTAGATCTGAAATGTGTTCCCAAAATTGCAGAAAAAAAGGCGCGTCCTGGACGACATGAACGCGAAAAACAAAGTTGATGGCTGAGCGTTAACATTGGGCACGTTCAAGTATCTAGTTTAGTAAGTCTGACAGCTGTCTGACAGGATGTACCTGGGTTTCGATTGGCTGAAATTGGTCATATGAGCAGCTGTTTCAGTTGACGTTTATGGATGGGAAGCGGACGAATCTAGTCAAGAAATTCGTTACTGAGTTGACAGTTCGCATATGTGGCTGACGTAGAAAAAGTGACGTTCCCAACCAATCTAGTTTTTGCGCTCAGGTTACATCTCATCCAGATCAATCTAGTCGATCTAAGATAACTTGATTCTTGAAAGTGCCCATTGCTTTTGCTACTGTCAAATAGAAACGTCATACTCGGTTATTTGTCAGTTAACTACTAAAAATCCGTTCACGCCATCAATCTCTTTGCCTTCACCTCCTGAACATTCCCAAAAACTTAATCAAATCCCTTCTTCACTATCTGTTCCCGATAACTATTTCTCCGCAATTTTTTAACAAATTGATAGCTAATAACAATTCCATTAGAAAACACTTTCCTCCGGCGTTGCATGTCTGATGTATAATGAGCTTTGCATGAACCCACTTGAAGCTTTGTTGGTATACCCTCTTTTGGCCTTTGCCTCATTCAGTTCCCACCGTCCGTCGTCGTCATGCATTGGCCAATCCCTCGGTGTTTGGCTTGTAGTTCAATTAAACGCCACCGCGTACAACTCATGAAATTGTTTAAAATTAAAAGAAATAGCAATCAAAATTAAACAGCAAGCCACCTTGCCCTAAGGGCATACCACATGCACGATCTCTATTTGCGTGGGGAATATATTTATTTATTTTTTTTGAAATTGTACTTTAATTGCGGCGAAATAAAAATTGAAGACCGAAGAAGTATAGCTATAGACACGCTATTTAAACTAAAGTACCTTTCGTGGGCCAATAACATTGTGCCGACGTCTTCTATCTCAATCTATGCCAACCGTGTCTGTTTAATGAAAACGGAAAATGACGTTTTAATTTCCCGATGGATTAGCGTAGATATACCGTGAAATATAATTTTCACTCACAGTTACTATACCGCACTTTGCCGTGTGGTGAATGGCCAACGTTAACGTGTTTTTGTGTTTCACACAGAGCAGAGCAGAAGATGCCTCCTGCTCGCCAAGTGGCGTGTAAAAGCAAAAAGTGTGCCTTTCAGTTAAACGATCACGTTTGGTATTACGGCCAAGAGTCGTCGGGACGGAATATTGTTTCTTCTTTTTGATGGCGTCTTCGTCGCTTCTTTTACGAGTACTCACGCTGGGTGATGCAGTGACCTTTGCGGGTAGGCTCTTACGTAATGGACCTTGATTTGTTGTCGGGGAGAAATATGTAATCAGGATGCCGATGGGAAAACCTATTTATGGAGAATTGCATAACTGTCTGGAATGACGGTGTGGTTAACCAGAGGAAGTTGTTGAGGCTACGGGAAAATGCTATGAATTCGTTGATCTGTTTTTTTTTACAGAGGACTCAGGAGCTTGATACGGTTAGGGTTTCGATAATCACCTGCTGGGACAGATTAGTTCTTCCTCTAGAAGTCCGTGAAAAGGTGCGTCGGTAACCCTTTTCGATACACAAACTGAAAAAACTTTTCCTACTCATTAATCAAGACAAAAAAAAAAAAACTAAGACAAATCGCGTCAGTCTTTGGAACGTTCCCACCCAACAACACTCTGGTTACACCTTTCCGCTACCATTTAGATCGCGTAATCAGAGTTGCCGTTGAGGAATTCTAAAAGAGTCACATTCAAAATTTACCACTACCAAATTTTTTGAAACTTTTTAAGTAAATATCGAAATTTTAAAATGTCAAAGCATTTTTACTGAAAGGAAGTGCTTTGCCATCAGAGTTTGACCAAATTCTGCCAAATTTTACTAGAATATTCGAATGCGTTACCGCGTACAGACCTAAATCGATTTTACGAACGCATCCACAGCAACAACGTGTCAACTTGAGCTATGAAGTCAGTGGACGCATTCAAGAATATAGTCGACTAGATTGGTCTGGATGAGATGCAACCTGAACGCAAAAACTAGATTGGTCGGGAATGTCACGTTTTCTACGTCAGCCACATATGAGAACTGTCAACTTAGTACTCAGTCACTAATTTCTTGACTAGATTCGTCCGCTTCCCATTCATAAACGTCAACTGAAACAGCTGCTCTCATGACCGATATCGACCAATCAAAACCGAGATACAATTAGTGAGAGAGCTGTCAGACTTACTAAACTAGATACTTGAACGTCCCAGTGTCATAGGAGTTGCTTCTTCGGCCACGAATTTTTTGCAAAACATGCCTTTAGTTGTAATAGTTTTCTGTAAAGGTGCTCATGGAGTGACAGCGTGGAAAAAGTAACTAGTGTGGCGTTAAGCATTGCTTCGAAGTTCTATGAGAAGTGTCAAATTGATTGAAATGAAATGAAATTTTATTTGGCTTTCCTAATAATGGCTTTTATTAAAACAGACCTAACTTCACTCGCCCAACGGTAACTCTGCCCAGAATACTCATTCGCTACACCTCTCAACGCGTACTCATGACCAAAGTTAGCCCGATGAACACCAAATCCATCAATCAAGTGAATATCCAGATCGGTTACACAAGCCAGCCTTATTATTTCGAGCAAAACGAACCCTGCTCAAGATCTGTCAACGAAGAGTTAACATACAAAACCATAAAACAATAAACAACACAAGCATGATCATCATCCGTTAGATACACATTTATGTGTGAAGGTCGTTCATTGACTTTTCAATGACATTTCCAACGAGTGCGTCTCCTTCAACTGTTTATTTTTCTTTCAGCAAATCGTTAATCAGATGCATGAAAATTGTTATTTCGTTTGACTGCCATTGTTTAGTACAATAGGTGTGCGTTTTGTTATTTTTATTGGTGTACAATTTCCACTTGAAAATGTGGTACACATCGCATCTAAAAACAATCGTCATAATTACAGGTGCTTCTGGTACTACGAGTACCTTGATTCCGTTTTACCTGCCAAAGTGAACTGTATTGCCCGCGAGATGCAACACTGAATCGTAATTACAGGGTTCCATTCCGTGCCGATTCCAAACCATTTTCCGTTCATTACTTTGCAGCGATTTCGACTTGAGCTTACACAATGCCACAAGTAGGGTCTTGCATTTAGCAAAACTTTCGTAATTTTAGGGTACACCTATTATGTGTGTTCGATTGAAGCCCATAATCAGTGGTGGGTCTAACACAAACTTTAGACCTTTGTTCGCATGGTGTTCCGTTTTCGATTTTCCCATTACACACCATGCAGAATGCAGACACCCTGCCTCACTTGGCAGTAGCTATATACATGTACAAGTTGATATTTAAATTCGTAAAATGTCAGAAGTTATCTCTTAACTGGTTGTGGCATTCTCTAGTCATACGTATATACAGACAGAGAGAGTCGATGTCATCGGCAGTACGTATAATTAAAAGGGAACTTATAATTAAACACCGGATCATAGCAAATCATTTTCCAGTCCGTCAAACGGATGACACTAGCGCCGAGAGGTGATTTAAACGTGCCAACAAAGAATTCCAATTAAGTCGGACGGCCTTGACCAATTGGAACACAAAATGGCAGCAGTCTTACATTGTTGTAGAGTTTATAATGAGCAAAGGTCGACTCGCTGGAGATATTGTTTTTGCTCAAATCACAGATGGAGCTGTTTGCATTGTACTTTCGCATGAATCTTGATCGCGCTATAAATCGATGAGTGAGCACCGAGTAGAACAGGCTGCATGCCTTTACGGTTTTGGGTGCAGCTCGCCTTTTTTTGTTTTGTTGTATACGGCATTTAGCTATCTGACAGCCGTTTGACATTTGAACTTTGATGCGATGCATAATGCTGCAATGGCTGGCCGTAAAGTCAGCTTGGTGCGCTAATGAAAAAGCGCAAGTGGAAAAGCTTCTGAAGAGATGTGTGCAACAAGTTTTTGTCGCTCAACTCTTTTGTATTGTCAGTCGGTTTCTCTCTTGACGAAGTTAGAAGCGATTAATTTTATTACGCGGTGTGTATAATTAACAGGGATGTGTCGTTACGTGTTTTTTCTTTTTAATTGCGAGATAGCTAATTGGCTGAGGACTGAGTGCAAGAGTCCGATCGGTACAAATATTTGTTTTGCTTCTTTGCAATCCGCCATGAGGCGGTTGGTCTGTCAATGTCATATTTCAATGAGTTAGCTTAAAGGTACTGTCAAGGAATTTGTTGCTGTATCTGAGAGAGATAAGGCGGCCAAGCAAATTCAAGAAGGATCACCTTATGCCGGGGTTTGGGTGTATAAGAGCTTAAAATTAGGAGACAAATACTTGCAAGCTTAAAATAAAGAGAAAATAGTAGTGAAACTCACTCAAAGGAATTCTTGTGAGAAGCTAGGGCCCCACATTTACTTGGAACGGAACTGTTGCTACAAATATTTTTTTTAAAACCTTCCTCAACGAAGTCGAAGAACTTTTTCGCTTTGTAGCTTTATAAAGGTCCTGTTACCTTTCTTAGGATGAGCAGCCTATAGCATAAAGGAGTCGTTTAGGCATATAAGAAGAATAAGTTGTACACAGCTCAGTAAGGCTTGTATTAAATGGACCAGTTGGACTCTGTATCTAAAACATATAAAAGGGTGTCCCCTAACTCACGCAAAATGTAATTTTAATTAAACTACGGATTTTTAAGTAGCAAGCTTCAATGTTTTAATGATTCATAGGGTATACAGATTGGGTTTATGTATGGAATAACACATCGGAAAAATGGCCGCCACGGCTTCTGCTGGCAAGTACGCACTCTTTTATGGAAATTTTCTATGACCGTTTTGCATAAATGTAACTGAATTTCGTTTATTTATCTCCAAATTTCCTCTTTCAAGGCGTTGGTGGTCGTGGGCTTCCATTGACTTCAAAAAACCCCAAGGAAAAAAATCCAATGGCGTTAAATCGCAAGATCTAAATGGCCAATCCTGATCTCAAAAACGCGGCCGATTACACCAAGGAAATGACTCATGCAGTAATTGCAACAGATGTTGGTCACATCCAATTCTTGTAATAAGGCACTTATCGCGTCACAATAACGAACGCCATTAATTGTTGCTGGCTGACCAGCCGCCTTTTCGAAGAAGAATGGTCCGATAATGCCTCCAGCACAAAATCCTCACCAAACAGTGACACGTTGTGGATGCATTTGTTTTCTGAACCCCAAATGTCACAATTTTGACGAACGAAGCCATCAAGATGAAAATGAGCGGCCATATTTTGTATATAAATATTTTTCCAGACTGTAGCTGACAGAAAATTAGTTTTTAAAATATTTCTCAACGATGAAAATGCGTTGTTCTTTCGTGTAGTGCTCCATTTTTACTAACATCGAACTGTCAGCTGTCATATTGTTATCTTTCTTTCCGTTGGCACCACTGTACCATTAAATGGCGCAAATTAGAAGGTGTAGCTTTGTCTTAAAAGCTCCCTGGAAACATTTTTGTATGCCCTCAGGGTCAGGGTATTTTAATCATTTTATTTGTTTAGCTGTCAAAAACTAGAACTTTTTTTAACCTCTATTTTATGTAATGTTTTGAGTTTGTGTTAAGAAGATGGATCATTCTTTCTAACGAACGCGACACCTAAATTAATTTTTTTATCCCAAAGAGCTTGCGTTGCCATTGATGAAAGTAAATACTACAACTTGCGACCTTGTACGAACTTCTCACTTCTGCGGCCGAAACGTGTGCATAATTTTTGAGTTAAAAAAGTAGATAAACCAACCCAAAGAGGCAACTGGAATATCTTGTTTCTTTTTTTTTTGTTCTTATGGTAATCGCCTTTTTTGCATTAACGTCACACCATCATTATTCCATTTTTTTTATTCGTCATTCTTTTGTCATCGCGTACATTTTGTCGCCAGCAGCATCTGTATTGCTGTAAGCAACCGAATGCCTACCAAACCATATAATGCCGGCACTTACCTTGAAAAGATACATTTACAAGATTAACGCAGAAAAAAAAACAAATGGACGTAGACACAGTAGACCGTCTTAAGAAAGAACTCTACGATGACAAATTGCCACTGCGTAGGCCAAATGGATAACTGCTGGAGATCATTTGTTTGGCTTTTGTCAAGTTTCCATATACAAATGTAGCTGTAGGTATGCGACTCAGATGAGGATCTCGTCATGATGTTCTTATTTTTAAATAGAGAAGAAGATTAAAGAATAATTTATCACAGTTGAGGTGTAGAATTTCCCAAAAAGAACAGATTAGTCAGAGAACAACGCTGTGTCACGATTGCGACAGTGTAAGTCTAATTCGTTGATGTCCTTGACGGTTTGTATCTCTTTTTCTGATCAGATAAGAACAGTTGCTACATTCTGGGCGAATTTATACGAGTACTACAATTGTTTTTATTCAGTTTTTATTCATTTGCTGGCAGACAGACGATGATGTCATTGGCTGCGGCAAGGCGAGCATATTCGGGAACAAAATTGCCGTGCAATGAACTTTGCCGATTTGAATGGCCTTAAAGAGGAGGCAGAGTCGCAAACTGTTTTATTTTTGCTTTTACAGGTTTCGATCTTAGTCGTAGTTGATGGGACTGACGGCATTTCCGGGTGCTTGTCTTAACCGGTCTCCGTTTCGTTCTTTGTTGGCTGCATCGAGTTAATATTGAACGAGTACGATGCACGAATTTGCCAGCAGAAGTTGAATGGGATTCTCTTCCGAATTGAGGTAAATGTTCGTTTATGGACTGAAAAATGGACAGACTTGATCTCAAGGTGATTACTTTTAGGACTGCATGTAGAGTTTTTCACTGAATAGGTAGGTATATTCCAAGGTCCTGGTTTTTTTAGCCTCTGGAATTAATGCTATCAAGTTTTTAAAGTAAAACTCTTATTCTCGTGTGATCCTGTTTGCGTAGAACTATTCGAAGGATCTTTTAATAAGCTTCTCACAACCATTCCTTTTGTTTGATTTTATTTTTTAGACCAACAGGATGGGGTAGGTCCCAGGAAGGCTGACTTTAGAAGCTTCCTGATGACAGTTGTGCTCTCGGATGTTTGTCAAGCTCTTCATAAGAAGTGGGACAGTAGAAAGTACCTGACGATTTATTTAGTTTTTCTCTAGGGATTCTATAGGACATTTGCCAACGTACCTACAAGACCAATCCTACTTACATCAAATAAGCTACTCCGTTTGTGCTGGCAAATTGGCGAAAAAAAATCGCGTACGGACCTAGGTTAGGTTAGGTTAGGTTGAGTGGGGTTGTGAGATCGTCACAAAAGACCAGGCACCAAGACGGGCCCATCGCCATCCCCAGCGTACGGACCTAACTCCATCAGAAATATTGCATTGGGAGAAGCTGTCAAAAGCTTATAAAAGGCTCCATCCATGAGCGGAGGATGTGCTAATAACCAGAAGCAAAATGTCGAACTAGGCAGTCTTGTTCTGTTTTCATACTTGTAGATTTTTAAAGTTGATAAACAGTAGGTAAGCTTCCATTTTGCTGGACTTGGCATTGTCTACTTTATCTTAAAATCAAGGGTCTTGCGCACGCAGCGAACCGATTGCCCATCATCCGAATAAATATTTCTAAAAGGTTAAGCTTTCTAAATTTTATTACTATCTATAGAGCCGCTGATGAATGGCAACTTTTAGCATGGCGGCTGTCATAACACTGCATGCCAATCGCTTGGGTTCTCCTCAAGTGACACTATTAGTCCCACAAACGCCCACTACCCTAATGTGCAGTCTACAAGTCAACTTTCAACAAAAATTCACAACGCGATTATTACACTCACCCATTTGGCGTAAGAACTGTCACTTTAATGACCGCCATTACAAAAGTGAAAGCCAACTTGTTGCCATACCAAGGCACCAACAAGTAAACAAGCCAAGTTTGAGGTTAACATCGACTTCCCCATAAACCACACTGCTTTGGCCTCAATACCATATACCACTCTAACTCTTGCTTGCCGACGCAACGAACCTGACCTTACGCGATAGCTGGTGATAAACAAAAACCGTTCCACAAACCTAAAATAACTTCCGTTCTACTACTAACTGCCCATCATCGGCGTCAGTTGTAGTCGGTGCGGCGATCGACCGAAAACAATCGCCGACCACCTTTGCCCGTTTGCGAACTAAACTCACGTGTGCACAATTGCTGTCTATTCGCGCAGCAAAACAATTCGAAGATGGCCTTCGGTTAGCCAGCTCGGACGAGTCTCGCTCCTCGCACTCACTGGTGGTGTATTGGTTCTGGACAGGTGGTCGCAACGAAACAAAAAATTCGGATATGGACTGGAGCCAAAAATAGAACGGTATGACCCCAAAATATTTCGTGGGTGAAATTATACAAAGCTGCTAATGGGGATCGTTTTTTTTAATTTTGCCCATTCATTCATGTTGATTGACAGTCCTCTTTGATTGACAGTCCCCTTTGAAACGAGCTGGCATCGCTTCCGGATCGACGTTTTAAAACACGCAGCCGAACGAAATCACAGCAACCTTCCCCTGGATAAGAGAAAGGCACCTACCACCTACCCATAGTCACATGTCAACGTACATATTGTCGCAGTATCCGTTGCCGTTCAGATTGGGTCGCTCTACACACCCTGATTTCATTAGAATTTCAATGTCACTCTTTGTCTCAACTTTACACCGCTGTGGTGCAAGAATTTTAATTGCTCCAATTAAAATGCGCTCATAAAAGGAGAGAAAGAAAAACGCTACAAGCTACAACTACTTTGGAAACAAAAACGGACATAAGCCAGAAACAGAATCCACCTACAAAGGCGTGTCGTGTGCTATTTGTTTCGCTGCTGTAGCTCGTGCTGCAAGTACCACTTCACCTGAACTGGTTGACCTTCGTACCGCCAGCAGTTTCATAACTCGATTAGCTACAGTCGATATTCCTTTCAATGGAATCAGAGTGGCACTGGTGTGGAGTGACGTGCGCTGTCTGTTATTAATGGCGGTTGCTTGGTAATTTATTTTTTCTCATAAATATTTTCAAATTTTAGATCGTACTAATCGATTGATCGCGCAGGGGAGAGTGAGAGTGTTCTGTATGGCATAGAACTTAAAGAGGAGGTCAGAGGCAGCACATTGGAAAAGTTAAATATTTTTGACACTTCGTGCTTTGTGAAAGGGAAACCGAACCGGACGCAGAGTTCAATCTATAAATAGCACGCGATAATAATAATCATTTTTAGTGTCCAGGCTAAATTTACTCACAATAACAAAATTTTTCATGCCAAATTGCATATTGTGACCTACAAAATATTTAGTGTGATGTTTAAAAATGATTATTAGTAAGGTTCCTTAAATTGGAAGTCGAAACTAAAAATGATTATTGGTTAAGGCCCATTCACCGTACATTAATTGATTTAAAGTGTCGGGGATAAATTTTACAAACTTCCAATACAACGACATTTATAGTGTAAAATGATCTATTGTGACCTAAAATGTTTTTAAAGGGAAGTTTCAAACAGGCAAATCAAGACTCCATGCGCGGTACTAAAAACAAATTCTAGTCTCGAATTTAAATTTACGTAAGCTCACAACTGCGGAATTTGTATTCAAAATATAATTACTGTGAACTACTAAAATTTAGAGTCGAAACTAAAAATACTTATTGGTAAATCCCAATGAATTAATAAACATTCTAAGTACCTACTCGGGTATACTTTTACAAATGCACAGTGGTGAAATTTTCTATATATAAAATTAACCATTGTGAACTACACAAAATGTTGAACATAAAGGCTAAAGGTGATTGGTCTGTGGTAATTATTAATAGTATTTTAATTAGCATTGCGCCTCACTAAAAATTATTTTGAACCTTCGCCTTAAAATTTTTGTTGGTCACAATAGATGATTTTACATACAATTCACAGTTCACATTTGAGTCCGGCAAATAAAATATACTGTAAGAATGAATTATAGAGCCTTACCAATAAACATTTACAGTTTCGTCTTTAAATTCAAAATAGATATACCTACATTGCATCCAAACAAAATGTCGCGATTGTGAGTTTCAGTAAATTTAAAGTCGAGTCAAAAAAAATGTTATTAGTTCGGCGCATGTCTAGTGTCTAATTTCACTTTGGTTGGTTAATATTATCCAACTGAAAAGAGGTTTCAGTATCGAACAAAATAGGAAATCTGATATTCAGAGCAGCGCCTTTGGGTGGACAGATCCCGAAAAGAGAGGGCCCTATACAAATATACATTTTTAGTTTCGACTCTAAATTTAACTAATTGAAAGTGGCTATATTTTCCATACAAATTTTGCAATTGTGAGCTTCCGTAAATTTAAATTCGACTACAAAATTTGTTATTAGACAGTTTTCCTCTACGTTCTAAAAATATTTCCCATTTTTCGACCCAAGTGAAATTTTTGGACATGTTCTTATTAAAAATTAAAAAATTAAGCCGTTTTTATTAACAAACTTAAAATAAGCATATAACACACAAATTTACATATCATACAAGATAACATCCTTTTCTGTAAGACATAATACCAAAACGAGTGAGTGCATTCAGATACACAAAAAATTATTCGTAGACGTTCGATGGGCTGTTTTCTTTCATGTTAAATATGACCAATTCGTTCTTTGAAATTTTATCGTAATGAGAATACGTTTTAATTTAATTGCTAAACAATTTACGATTCACAGAGTTTTTTTTAAGTTCATCCCTCGTTTTCCTATTTTTTATTCAAAATTTCCCTCAATCTGGGATCACTGCTTGTGACAGTTTAACATTTCATCTACTTGCTGACTTACAAACACTCTTTGATGAAGTTTCAACTGTTGCGGAAAACTCTTCTCAGTGCATTTGTTCAACTCAAATAATAATGACTAACAAAAATTTGTCGCAGCTAAAAGAATACAATTTTTGTTTAGGTACACCCTGTCTAGTTCTCATACATAACGAGGATCAATTGAATATTTATCAGTATTATTATCAAAATATTAAAGGACTTTGAGATTTTGAAAAATAGACCTCTTACAACCGACTTATGTGAGTCTGAATAAATTTCTGTGTTTCCACAAAATCATAGTTTAAAGGGTGTCCCCTTTTTTGTTTAAATTCCCAAAAATGTTTTTTTTTTCAGCATCACACTGAAGTCTATTCTTTTATAGAAAGAGCCAACATTTCTTTGATTTGTTTGTAGGAGGTTATCTCTGGAACTGCTAAAAATTCCAAAAATTCCTTCACTAAAAAGTCGCTTCAGAATATGCGACTGTTATTTGGAATGTTTTTTTTACTACAAATTAAAACCCTGCGGTGTAGTCTGTGTGAAAACGGCTACACCTTTTTCAAAGAAATCATTTTTTACTTTGACTCGACTTCATTCAACTTGTCATTGTGTTCATGAACCTAAATCGATATACAAAAAGATCTTGGAAAAGATTTTAGTCTTCAATACTTCTCTGAATTTTTGGAGCTACCATTCGCCTTTCTGCTCCAACCAGAGGGTAACAATAATTTCAAAACAGATCTGATTTGATGGAGTGCGAACAAATTAAAAAACTCTGCTTTGGGGGTGCACACAATAAATACCCTGCGATTCGTGCAGAGTATTTTATTAAAAAGCCTCTGGAAAAACTTTTTAAAAAATAGCTGACCTGGCAAACTTCGTACCGCCTTAAATTTATTAAATTATTCACATGTAACAACATTTTTTCTAACCACCCCTGATTCAAGACAAACGAAAAAACCCAAAATGTACTAAAATTCATGTGTTTTTTCAAGTACGCACAACATACACGTACGTGATTCCGATTTCAACCAAACTTCATAGAAACTATATATAGACCAATACTGAAGATCTGTGAAAGTTTGGTTAAAATCGGCAAATGCGTTAAGGCGTGAATCGGAGACAAACGAACACAAATTTAGGTCTGAATTTTTATATATATAAAGGGTGATTTTTTAAGAGGTTTAGAACTTTTTTAAAAAAAAAAACACAAAAAATTCGAAAAAATGAATGAAATATTTATTTGAATCGATAGTTTGAACAATTTGCAATTTAATGTTTAAAGATAATTTCATGCAAATGTTGACCGCGGCTGCGTCTCAGGTAGCCCATCCGCTGAGTCGAATTTTGGCATACTCTTTCACACATATCGGCCGGTATCTCACGAATGAATGCATGGATGTTGGCTTCCAGTGCGTCAATCGAAGCGGGCTTGTCCCTATACACATTAGCCTTGGCATACCCCCACAAAAAATAATCTAATGGTGTCAAATCGCACGATCTAGGCGGCCAATTGACCGGCCCGAAACGTGAAATTAACTGTTCACCAAACTCGCCTCGCAATTGCGCCATTGTTTCGCGTGCTGTGTGGCATGTGGCACCGTCTTGTTGAAACCACATATCATGCAAGTCAAGAAGTTCCATTTCGGGCAAAAAAAAGTTTGTTATCATCGCTCGGTAGCGTTCACCATTGACAGTAACGCTGCGATTCGCATCATCTTTGAAGAAATATGGCCCAATAATGCCGCCGGCCCATAAACCGCACCAAACAGTGGCTTTTTCGGGATGCATTGGTAGCTGTTGCAATGCTTCTGGCTGATCTTCACTCCAAATGCGGCAATTTTGCTTATTTACGTACCCATTCAACCAAAAATGAGCCTCATCGCTGAACACAATTTTTCGATAAAAAAGCGGATCCTCGGCTCGGATGAACATTTCGAACCGAGCACGAATTTTGATAGTAAAATTCAATAATTTGCAAGCGTTGTTCATTTGTAAGACGATCCATGGTTAAATTGCAAACCAAACTGAAGCTGTTTGACAGTGACACAAGGTACTAAACACACGTCAGCTGTCAAAACCAGTGTTGCCAAAACCAAACCAGCTAAAAAATCACCCTTTAGATAATGGTAGCTAGTCTGTCCCTTCGAAAATTTGTTTTATTTTTCCAGACTTTCTAACCTGTTCTGTTACTTTTTCTACGACTAAATAAGTCATTGGCAGTATTTTTTTTGTTGCAATCGCCATTTTCACATCGGCCCTGTCAATGCAGAAGTTGTATTAGAAGGATGTACCTACGTCTTTCTCTTTCAGGTTATCGCCAAAGTCACTCTTTCAGGTTATGGCCGAAGTCACTTCTGGATGAATTTGCCAATTGGCATGGCCAAGCCCAAGTTCATCCAATCGTTCATTCAACAGGTAAAAGTCAGTAAAAATCCCCACTTAAGGTTTCAATCGCCACCTCGCGTCACGTTTCTCAATCAAAGTTCAAAAGTATCGTTGATTTGCCAACTCATAGGTGTGGTGATGTCGGGCAATTTTCTAAAGACCTTGACAAAGGTGCACAGGAAAACCGCTCGCATTTCAATTTTACGTGCAATTTGCCGCCTATGCTATACCGCATGTAATCATCGCCAATAACCAGCGGCATCCAGTCGGGCACATGTACACCACATCTACCGAGGTCCATGCCTCCGTATACCTGACATCGTGTTTTCTTTTTGTGTCATCGTTCGAGCAGTTGGTCAGTGCGGTCACCCCCAGGGCTTTCGATCGACACCCCGCCATCATTATTATTAGATTCGTTTTTCTTTCGGCACACAGTGTGCACAAACCACATGAAGTGCAGCTGCCTTCGTCAGTGTTGCCACACTGCATGCGCCTACATGGGTAACTGCTTCAATTTCGATGTGCGACCAGCGGGTTGTCGTCGTCCGCCTAACATTGGCTCCGCGATTGGCTCTCTCCAAAAAGAAGACAGACGGTTACAACTGGATGGTGCACAGAAAGTTTAAAAAATCCAGCGGCAGAAAGTCAATTGAATATGAAACCGGCAAACGCTGGCACAAACCGTGCGCATGGCGACGTTTTCTTCTTTCGAAAATTGACGCTTCGCAGCTTTGCTTTCGGATCACGTCGGAGAGTGTGGACATTTGTTAACCACTGGGTGGCTCTATCGCTTTCAAGTAGTCGCCACTAAATGATGTCGCCTTTGACCAACGACAACTTTCATCAAAAGGCAGTTGGAAGAAGAAAAATCCATCTCCAACCTCCGAATTTCGTAATAATTCTCAACAACTGGACCACGCGGCTGATTGCGCGCATAAGCCCAGTGCCCAATGCCATAGTCACAGAGAAAGTACTCTCCGCCAGTTACATGATTATTTATGATCAGCACTTAATTTCTGGCCCGCTGAGCGAGTTCTCTTTCGTTTTCATTTAGCTGTCAATTTTTTTACCGAACATAAGTATGCTGCGCATACCGGAACGAGGTCTCGCGATTATCCATTGAAACCGAAGCGTTGTAATAACGAGAATCCCGGAATGAAAGAAACAGTTAATAGACCGCCTGAAGAGGCATTGTTTGAAGCTTTCAAGGTTGGCTTGGTACACCCGCCAGAGGAGTCCCTCTTCGTCGGTTTCGGATCATTTCAATCATTTCAATGTGCCTGCCAATTAATGTGATCGTTAAGCGGTTGATTGAGAGAGTTATTTCACTTTCCATCTGCAGTTTGATATGCTTTCCAATTTTTTTTGTTAAAGACATACTTGCTTCTACGTCTTAATAGTGGCACGACGACAGGCGATACAATCGATTAAGGATTGTCTCTGAATTAGCATGTTTTAACGATCAATTTTAATCGCTTGGCTAATGTTTTATTTTGAGTCAGACGTGTTCAAAGAAACCGGACTGAGTTGCGACGCTCAAATTGGTCTGCCTATAGATGGTTGGAAGTAAAGATGGTTTGTTGTCGATAGTCGATGTTTTTAGAACGATTTTAGGAAATAAAACTAAAATCTACCAAAGTAATGGTGTTGAGAACTAGTTATGGTTTTTATGGCGTTGCCAAGCTGCTGAGACAGCTTTTTCCCTTCCGAGGGGTGGTGAGAGTGGAATCTGGTTCTGAATTCCAGATGCCAATCTTGGGTAGCTTTTTCCGGATTTAAGGCCAATATGGCACCTTTCACATTTTTAAAGAATATCTTGTTTTTCGCGGAAGAGAAATAGTGCTAATCGGGCTTATTAAATGCAGCTACCCGCATACGTAAACCGTGTATGGGAGAAACCCGTTTCTGAATCGCAGTCTTTGTATAGTAAGTTCATCCAAAGTTCAGCTATTTTTTACAACTAATTGGCATACATATTTTAAACCGCAGGTACTCGAGTTTATCTACAAAGTGGAAGTTTGAAGTCGATTTTGTGTTTTTTTTTATTCTTGGAACGTTCATTTTATATTTGACAAACCCCTGGGGAGGGTTGCCAGCCTTTGAACTAGTTCAAAGTTCAAAATATTTGCAGTCCGAAATCGGACCCAAAAAGTAGCAAATTTGGACAATTTTTGTTTGTACTTTAATAAAGATAAACACATTCTTACAGGGGAAATAATAAGAAAAGAAAAGTTGTGGGGCAAGTTGTAAAATTCGTTGAGGGTATGTTTGTGAATAGAAAAGAGCTATAGAAAAAAAATACTGATAAAAAACTGCGCAAATTTATGATTGGTTTATCATTTAAAATTTGGTGTCGGGAATATAGGAAAAAGATCGCCCAATTTCTGATAAAAAGCCCAATCTGGCAAGCCTGTCCCTAGGCTCTACGTAGGTTGATACCAATAACTATTCATTAAGGACAGCTGCCCATTAGCTCTGACCAAGAGCTAAAACATGAACTGGAAAAACATAACAGTTACAAAACGAACATGTTCTTAAACTAAATAAATTAAAAACTGAATCTCAGCTTTTTAGTTCAGTTAGTTCCAGTTGAGTTCAGCTGCTTTTTTCCATCCAAAATGTATTTTAAACAGATGCCACTCGACCTGATCTATATACCAGAAGATGTTACGTCGATTTAGTCCTTTTTGCCCGTTTGGAACTTTTGGCTTTACGCATATAAAAAATGCTCCTTTCGGGCTGTTTATTTTAGCAGTTAGTTCCAGTTGAGTTCAGCTGCTTTTTTCCATCTAAAATGTATTTTAAACAGGTGCCAGTCAACCTGATCTATATACCAGAAGATGTTACGTCGATTTAGTCCTTTTTGCCCGTTTGGAACTTTTGGCTTTACGCATATAAAAAATGCTCCTTTCGGGCTGTTTATTTTAGCAGTTAGTTCCAGTTGAGTTCAGCTGCTTTTTTCCATCTAAAATGTATTTTAAACAGGTGCCACTCGACCTGATCTATATACCAGAAGATGTTACGTCGATTTAGTCCTTTTTGCCCGTTTGGAACTTTTGGCTTTACGCATATAAAAAATGCTCCTTTCGGGCTGTTTATTTTAGCAGTTAGTTCCAGTTGAGTTCAGCTGCTTTTTTCCATCTAAAATGTATTTTAAACAGGTGCCAGTCAACCTGATCTATATACCAGAAGATGTTACGTCTTTTTAGTCCTTTTTGCCCGTTTGGAACTTTTGGCTTTACGCATATAAAAAATGCTCCTTTCGGGCTGTTTATTTTAGCAGTTAGTTCCAGTTGAGTTCAGCTGCTTTTTTCCATCTAAAATGTATTTTAAACAGGTGCCAGTCAACCTGATCTATATACCAGAAGATGTTACGTCTTTTTAGTCCTTTTTGCCCGTTTGGAACTTTTGGCTTTACGCATATAAAAAATGCTCCTTTCGGGCTGTTTATTTTAGCAGTTAGTTCCAGTTGAGTTCAGCTGCTTTTTTCCATCTAAAATGTATTTTAAACAGGTGCCACTCGACCTGATCTATATACCAGAAGATGTTACGTCGATTTAGTCCTTTTTGCCCGTTTGGAACTTTTGGCTTTACGCATATAAAAAATGCTCCTTTCGGGCTGTTTATTTTAGCAGTTAGTTCCAGTTGAGTTCAGCTGCTTTTTTCCATCTAAAATGTATTTTAAACAGGTGCCAGTCAACCTGATCTATATACCAGAAGATGTTACGTCTTTTTAGTCCTTTTTGCCCGTTTGGAACTTTTGGCTTTACGCATATAAAAAATGCTCCTTTCGGGCTGTTTATTTTAGCAGTTAGTTCCAGTTGAGTTCAGCTGCTTTTTTCCATCTAAAATGTATTTTAAACAGGTGCCAGTCAACCTGATCTATATACCAGAAGATGTTACGTCTTTTTAGTCCTTTTTGCCCGTTTGGAACTTTTGGCTTTACGCATATAAAAAATGCTCCTTTCGGGCTGTTTATTTTAGCAGTTAGTTCCAGTTGAGTTCAGCTGCTTTTTTCCATCTAAAATGTATTTTAAACAGGTGCCACTCGACCTGATCTATATACCAGAAGATGTTACGTCGATTTAGTCCTTTTTGCCCGTTTGGAACTTTTGGCTTTACGCATATAAAAAATGCTCCTTTCGGGCTGTTTATTTTAGCAGTTAGTTCCAGTTGAGTTCAGCTGCTTTTTTCCATCTAAAATGTATTTTAAACAGGTGCCACTCGACCTGATCTATATACCAGAAGATGTTACGTCTTTTTAGTCCTTTTTGCCCGTTTGGAACTTTTGGCTTTACGCATATAAAAAATGCTCCTTTCGGCTGTTTATTTTAGCAGCCATTTATTCTAGCAGACCTTGAAACCAATCCATAACTTGAACAGAACTTCAATTACACCTGAAACTGCGTTTATTGGTTGCAGACCTTTGTAGTTCAGTTAGTTTCGCTTAAGTTCAGCCATCTATTTTGAGCTTGTATAAATTTTAGTTTATAGGGATTCATCCTCACCTACAAAGGACAATATATGGCATTTTTTTATTGTTCCCTTTCCCTGTTAAAATTGGCCATAAAAGTTGATTCGCAGGTTTCACAACTATAACCACAGGGTGATACCGGGGGTTGAATGCTGTTTCTTTATCAATTTTGCGAAAAAAATATGTTGGGTAGGTTAAATTAAAACTAAAAAGAATGAGAGCGACAGCAGAGTTAAGATATATAAAAATCTTTTACTAAGCTTGCTCAAATTGCTGTCCGGAAAAACCTTTTTACCAAAAGCTCGGATTTTTGACATTTTGGGGCAGACAAGTTGAAGAAATACAGAGCGAGGCAGCTCTAAAAAAGCTGTGTCCATTTTCTGTAACTCATGCGATAACTTTTCGCATCGAAAACTTAGGAACATTTTGTTTCAATTCATATCGTTTCAGTGGTGGATATATCGATGCGGTACGGTCGGCACTGGGCAAGCATTTAAAAAAAAAAAAAACCCTAGCCTGTGTCTCAACCTGAGCCCTGAAATAGACAAGTAGCCTGGAACAATACAAGAACGAGCGGTTTTGAAACAATATCAGTCGTTGAAATTTTTTTAAACCATACTTGGGTTTCTGAGAAGTATAGGCTCTTTGGATAGGAACGAAACACATATAATAAGTGAGGTTGGATCAACAGTTACGGTGAATGGATTGCGCTATCGAGAGATGATTAATGATTGTTTATGGTCGGAGTTGTATGGTATTGATCTGGACAACGTTTACTTTCAACAAGACGGCGCAACGTGCCACACAAGCAACGAAACCATTGATCTGTTACGGGAAAAGTTTCCGGACCGTGTTATCTGTCGAAGAGGTGATCACAATTGGCCACCGAGATCTTGTGATTTAACACCTTGCGACTTCTTCCTTTGGGGCCACGTGAAAGATAAGGTCTACGCCAACAGCCCAGCGTCGATTCAAGACCTCAAAGATAAAATTCGTGAGGCTATCGAGGGCAGCCACTTTGCGAATTGGTTTTGGACAATTTCATGAAAAGGATGTGGTCCTGTATGCGTGCTCGTGGTGGCCATTTGGCTGATGTTGTTTTTCATTTTTAACGGCATACCTTCCTCTTTATTATAAAATAAACATCCGATCATTTATCTCAAAAGATGACATTTTTCTTTGAATACCAAAATAACACCTCTTATTGGAAAACCCTTATATAATTCGTCCAATGGAACTGAGAACTTGGCACCATTCCATACCTCTTAATGGGTACACTAGCGGCTCTGTGAGGAGCTAAACTAAACTTAAAAAACTGCGGAAAACACTCCTGTTCTGGCTATAAAATAACTACAATTATACAAGTTTTACAACTGTCTTTTGTTGCAGTTAAAAAGATCAGTTTTGTCCTTGTGCTGTGTTACTGAAATGACTTACATGAGGGGGAATTTACTTGCACTAAGAGTGCTTGTAGTTCTGTATTACAGGCCTTAGGGACCACAAGTCGTACCCTAAGTTCGTCGACTATAAATTCTCAGCCTTCCATGCCAAAAGCGAGTATGAATCGAGAATTTAAGTCAAATTTCGTCCGGTAGTGTGCTGATTGCCACAGCTTCTTGGTGCTTGCTATATGAGATTTTGTGTTCTTTACACCATTTTACGCTGTCAAATATGTACCACTGGTGCCAATGAGAGTCCGAAACAGAGGAGCCGATCAGTGGTTCGAAATGTTTATCTATGGTTTCGCTACTTTTTTGTGGGTTTTCCCAAAGATTCATACAAAACGTCTTGACTTGGACCAGCTTATTTGTCAGCAGTCTAAATACGACACAGAATTTCAGCAGTCACACGATTTTGAGGAAGACATCCTGCACTTTTTTACGTGAAATGTCAAAAAGTTGTCTGCCAAGGTTGAAAGCTTCCACGAAATGATCAAATCGAATTTTATACAACTAGAAGACTGCTTTTCAAACTCGCCAAGGCCTAAAAAAAATCTGCCTTTCTCTCCGAAAAGTTCAAGGTTTTCAACAAGAACTAGACGAGCGTTGCCTATTATTAAAAAGCCATCAAACAAAAGTCACATTGCAAGCAACAGCTCCCACTCGCATCTACATAAATCAGCGCGAAACATTGTTCCATTTCCTGCCCATCTAGCACCCAAAGATGCGTGTTAATTACTGAAAAGAAAGTGAAACGAATGTCTTAACATTGAACCGCATTAGTCTCGGTCGCTCATATCCCGCATTGATACTGAGTTTGCATTATGCAAAACGTGAACTCGGGTGAAAACGAAATTGCTTTTCTTCATCTCTCTCTCTCTCTCTCTCTGAATGAAAAGTAAAATTTATTTAATTGAGTTATAACGCTTTCAGCCTGCGAAGAACTTGCGCACGTCACCATTTGGGTTTTTCGAAAAGGTTAACCAAAGCCTCGTGACAAAGTTAGATTAATCTAATTCAGCCGCTGACTTTCAGTTTTCAGGCATCGGAAGGCA
This sequence comes from Cheilosia impressa, assembly GCA_948293265.1. Lineage (NCBI taxonomy): Eukaryota > Metazoa > Arthropoda > Insecta > Diptera > Syrphidae > Cheilosia > Cheilosia impressa. The sequence continues at coordinate 50,341,847 of OX411884.1, read as the reverse complement.
TTTTTCGAAAGACATTTGAGGCGGCACCCATTTCTGTTTTAGCGCGGAATGTCAACGGCTCCTCATCTCTGATCAGGCGACTATATGCAAATGGAAGCATTATATTGTATGCGGCTTTTGAAGACGAGAAATCGTCCACACCCTATAGTCATAGTTGGTGCAAGTCTCTGGTTCGATCAATAAAATTAGTTTTCAACCAAAAACTGGGGGAAAATTCCTCGACTCACCCGAAATGGGCATGTCGCCGGTGCAACCACCTATGGTTGCTTGTGTGCGTATGCGTCGGGAACTTGTTACGTTGGAGTACCAAATTCAATGGGTTGCTGCAACTGGACTAGTTATGTACTCGCATCCACGGTCAGAAAAGGCAAAACTGCAATTGGGCTTTTTGTTTACGTTTTCGTGTGAGATACAAATCTCTCTGGGTTGCCGTAATCAAAGCAGAACCCAGGGTTGGGCTTGCACAAGACTAAAGTCATTGTACATGCACCACAACTAAAAGCAAAAAAAAAATAAACGACTTTAGTGGCTTTTGTGGTGAAAGGCGGTGCGGACTTAAAGGCACAAATATGAGTAAGCCCTTGAGGAGGTAGCCCAAACTGGTTGTAGCTCATGTAATCGAGGTCTCTGGCTTTTGTTTTAAAATATCATTGCTTTTGGGTCAAGAGTTGCGCGCATTTGGACGCCGCCGCGCAGTTATTGGCAATAGTTGTTCGCGAAAGTCATTCACTTGTTTTGTGGCTTGCTTTTTAGGGGGTTCGCTACAAGTGGGGCTGGGATGGTGCTGTTTTTAGGAATCATAAGTTTTTACCTAAAATAAGCTTAATAAGCCTTACAATCAAAGGGAGAACTTCAAAAAGAAACTCGTAGCTCATTCACGGATGAGGCGATTGGGCTAAGGGTTTTGAACGCGGTAGGCAATAAAATAAAAAGTTCAATAAACACAGCTTCTATATGACAACCTGTGTGAAGAAAGGGATAGCTAAGAGTACACAGGCACACTTTGTCATTGCGAGAATCCTGCCGCGACAAGAAATTCAAAAACCAAAACCGGCCCCTATGAAGGACCAACATCTAGAACGGGCTTCACGATCGCTTACCATTTGAAACGGAGGCTCAATCTAGGGCCTGGAATTATTTAAACCATTTTGGTGGGAGTATTTTTATCCATTCGCTCTGATATGGCTGTGCAAAATCTTAAACCCCTAAAAGGTAGACCCTGTACAGTCTTGTGAGACCCCATGATCCTCGCCGATTAATAGCGTTCAGGGGTGTATCTTAGGTACACCAACTGGCTTGCTCAGTCTCTATAGAGTGCTTTGAAAGTGTGTTTTCAAAACCGATGAATGATCGGTGATCCTCGCAACTCAATAGCGATCTGTGATGAATTTTGACACCGAAGAAGTAGCCGATATGTCTCTCATAATTACTCTTCAGTTGCCCTTAAGAATTTTTAGTATTACCTGGACAACTGATGGATACATGATCTAGCAGATGATCGTCTGAAGATCATTCACTTTAACCTAAAAATGCTTGAAGCGTTTAAGCATTTTTAAAATCACCTGGACAATGGGAGGTACTGCTGATCTAGCACATGATCGTCTGAAGATCATTCCCTCTTTTAAACTAGATTAAGCTTCGTCAGGCTGCCTGCTTTACAAGGCTCTTCAAGCAAATCATGGATCCGACACCTATTCTGTTTTTAAGCTTTCTGATCGTAAAAGTGTTCTGATCTATCTGATATCTTTTTCTTTTTTTAATGAATTTCTGGACAAAATTGCGATCTGTATTGAGATCATATTTTGCGTTCCGTCGATTAATGACACATGATCTTGGCGGATTTACAGTCTCCTGAAACTAAGGAGAATTAAGCAGAATTCTGTACGAGCTCGTCGTTTATTTGTCTAAAATAACGATTTGATCTCTTAAAAAGCAAACCGATCGTGAAAGGACTTATTTTATTCAGTGATCTCTAGCACCATGTCTAAAATTTAATTTATTTTAGCAAAACTTTTAGTCAACCGATCGTCAGATGATCAATGCGGTTACCAAGCAACCTGTCGATACAATGCATAAGATTTGGTAAATCCCCGGGGAACTTGTAAAAAGTCGACTGATCATCGCGCGATCATTTTTATTCCGAGATACGTTATCTCAGTCGACCGATTTTTTGTCCGATTTCCGACATGCCCAGATCAATTGTAGGAAGTCGACTGATCGACAGATGATCAGTTTCTGTTGAGCTATAGCACTCTACCTGATCATATTCAACCGATCTTCTAGTGAAAGTCATTGTCTGCTGTCCATTGGCAGGTACGTTCCTATTCGGCAATAAAGATAGGCTCTCGACGGAACACTTGTCGTTGTCAATTTTCACGGTTGGAATTTGTTTAGTGATCGCGGTCAAGTCCAGACTAAGCAGATCAGCTTCTTTATTGTGCCTGCCAAGTGATATCTTATTGGGATACGGAACTTCGTATGGAAATTGAGTGCGCGATTTTCACAAAATTTGACGATCACCGATCAGGGTTTTAAAATGTTCGCTCTTCTACCGATCGTAGGTGTTAAACGAACATCACTCCAACAATGACTTATAATGAGACGAGGAGACATTTTTCACTCATTCACTAAGTTTGTGCCGTCTTTTTCCTCCATACCAGACCAACCCTCATCGATCGGTAACCCCTGGAATTGGCGTTTCCATGTCCTCCCAAAGAATCACTTTCATTGCGCAAATTGTATCGCCAATCGCTGTCGTAACCTAGCATTGTGCTTGTGCCCATATTCAGCTACAATAAGCGATCACCGTTGTTGCCATAACGGTATCTGTTCCATGTGTCCATAGTTCATACCGCTTATGAGACGCTCTCCTCCGTGAAGTTGTTGGGGTGGTGCTGGTGCTGCACGATTTCTATCGACGACGACGACGACGACGACGGATGGAAGGCGTGTGCACCGCAACGCAAAACTATTTTATTATTATTGCTATTATCGGTCTCCTTTTCGTGTAATTGTGTCGTGCGAGTTGTTTTTTTTTTTTTTGTCTTCGATTTTCGATTTATGTGCGCTTTGTTGTTGCAGTTGGCGAGCGGGTTTGTTGGTTTTGTCCAAACGGGACAAAGCGACATGGCATGGCGCGGACACACAAAAATGGAAACCTCAAAAGGAATAGGATACACAGTTCATGAGAGGCGACCAGTCCGCAACGTTTGATTCGGGTGAACGAGGGGCCAAATAATTGAGTTGTGTTGCGGAGCGCATAAAGCTTTGTTGTGTGCCGTACGGTTGCGGTACCCTCAAGGGAGCTCAGATATTATTGAGTCACACTCCGTAGCACATGCGAAAGGTTGACCTTTTGGCTTGATGGCTTTGCGCCTGGCTTGCGGCTTTTTTATTGTTTGCTTCTTTCGAGTGGAGTCATATTGTTGGTATGCATTGATTGACATCTTGGAGTTGCGATCCGAACCGGAGTGGAACTTGGATTGGAAAGCGTTGAACGTGATTCGCATATTGGAACTCAAAGGGCTCTAAAATACCTTAGAGGATCCAAGAGGGTTCTCAAGTTCTCCAGTTGCTTGAGTGAAACAAAAATTGCACTCTTTCGATAGCCGAGACAATTCGTTGCCAAACCCAAGTGCGTGTATCCCATGACAGTTCTATTCCAATCGATGAGGTCACTCCCTCTGTTGCAAGCCACAAACAACTCAATTAACTAATTTGTCCACTTACCACTTCTGATTTGAAGCTGCCACCAAAACAACCTGCGGAATTTTTCCAAACTTCCTCAAACCCGCACGAGCAGCGCACTCAACACTCACCAGTCAAGACCACTTGTTTACGCACTCGAGTGCTAATTACAAGCCACCTTCGGAATGGAAATTGTTTCTGATTTTCTGTACACAAATTCTCAACAAATTTCCGCACAATTACAACAAAAACAGAACAACTGTGTAAATCGGTCCAAATAGGGTTGGCCACAAGTCGAGCGGCCATTACTACTGGACTTATGCTAATGGAAATATTTTCCTGCATCGCAACTGTGGCACCTGTCAGATCAAGAGTGCTGGCGAGGTTTTCCACTACCCGACGAATAAATTGTGCATACTGGTCCAATTCCAAGAGGAAATGCCAAACCGATGACTCCCACACGGCATTCAGATCAATTTATAGCCAACTTGAGAAACTAGATTGACCGGCGCTGTTTGGCGGACCTATGGAATGCAGAAATAAGGAAATGTTACCATTCAACTCGACCTGATTGAGTCAAGCTGCGCTGCAGGGCCTGACTTGATGATTGTTGTGCTTGGTGTCCTTGGGGTTGTCATAGATACCGAGTACTATCTCGCCTTTAATTGGACGATTGTTGTTTTTGGGGGCGCAACAATTCCCTAGCCTTATATGATTTGCAACTAAGGACGATTAATGGAGCGAATTGTGAAATGCTGAAGGCGATCGATCGTGCCTTGTCGCGGTGTGGTGATTTATGATGGATTTCAGTCTTTTCAGACTCGATGTAGTCATGCATGATGTTGGCGGTGTTGAATTGTTTGCTATTTCTATTTTGCGCACGAACTGGCTAAGTAATTGCAAATGATATACAGGTTGAGTGGATAAGCGATTTAATATTCTTACGAAGAGTACTCATGGTGGGGGGCTAGGTTCAGGTCGCTTACCTGAAATTAGAAAAGAAATACAAAATTGGTTAGTGATTGATTATGTTGCGGGGGAGGAAGGTAGTTCTGTATTTAAATGGCTGCCAGTTGGTTGAGACAAAAAAAATTGTTGCCCACTTTTTGTTTGATGAACACTAACCTCAAATGTTCCTGGGGATGGCCCGTCTTGGTGCCTGGTCTTTTGTGACGATTTCATAACCTCACTCGACCAAACCTAACCTCAAATGTTCTTGTTTCATTTCAGACACTAAAACCTGTCGGTGAAGTAAACACCCGGCGCAACAGCAGAACCTATAGAAAAACCCTACAAAGGCATGTTCGATTGCAGAACAGAACGGATAAGTTTAGATGTTTAGTTTCGAATTGTCAGGGTTTATCCAAGACTTCCTATCACTCCCCAATTTAAGCAGGTGCTTGGCTAAAGTTGTTTTCCAAAATTGAGAAAAAACAGATTTAGTCGATAAAACAAATTGGAGACAGTAGTTTAGGGAAGCAAATTAGAAACGAACAGAACTTTTGAGCTGTCAGTTGTTGAAACGATCGCAACTTAAATTTAATAAGGATTTTTGATCGAATAGGCTGTCCCAAAGTTAAGTTAAAAAGAGTAATCTCCTTAAACCCACAAGTCAGCGAAAGGCCCCATCGCTGTCCAAAAGCTAATCAACAACTCAAGCAAATTTTGGAACGCGTACACGTGAACAAAAATATCCCAAATTTGCCTTTGTAACAACAATTTAGGTTCAAAAAATTTGCGTGGCAGAATTGTCACTACATTTTTGGTCCAGATGTTTTGTTTTAACATTTTTTATGTCCGTTTTCATAGGGAAACCTTTACAAAACAAGATTTTTGTCGACGACCCAATTAAAAAGTGGGCGTGTCAAAATCGTTTTACTTCCGCTACGTTTTTTTAGAAGATAACAACCTTCCCACCGATAAATCGATCTTCTTCCTTCTTTTTCTTAAAGTGTAGCAAAATATTTATAAATATCTACAAGCCGATTAAAGAAAATCCTAAGATATCTTTAGATTTATTTTTAACTAGAATGTGCGCCCATCGGCCCAAGGCAGACTGTAAATGAAGACCAAACAATTATGAATTCAGTATTTGTTAGTAATTTAAAATAAGATTAAATAAATCGGTTAACTAATAAAATTCATCGAATAAAGAATGTTACCATATAACTTCCTGCTTAGCTTAGTCAACGACCTCCCTTCCTTTCTCACAATCTTCGTCGATCAAAACTGGTTTTCGTCAAGACGTTGCAGTGTTGCCGTTGACAAGATCAACGATCAAAAACAATCGTGGCGGTAATTTTGTTTTATTTTTTTCTGAAGTAATCTTGATTTCTCAAGTCACAAACCTTTCTTAACCTGAACTTGATTTAGTCGTGCTAAATTTTGGGATCTAGATCAGCTTCTGAATGAATGGGGAGTTCAACTGAAAACTTATCCAACTTGTATGCAATAAGAATTATTTGAATATTGACAATCTAAAGGCAGCGTAGTCAGAAAAAAATACATTTTGGTTAAAAACCCTCTCAAAAAGTTAACCGGGTTATAAATGACGCAGAGTATATCCTGATCGATGTGAAAAATAAAATTCATTTCAATTCAATTTAAAAAAAGTTTCCTTGAAAATGGGTGCACATTCCAAGTTTATTTGTGATATTTCTGTCACTGAAGGTTTAACTCTTCAAAAAACTAAGGCTTCTGATATATTTTTCAAAAACTTTCGAAAACTTTTTGCAAAGCTAATTCAATGGCACAACTATTTTGGAACACTTTGTGTCGTTCCATGCACCAAAAAACCTTTTCAAATTTAAAATTATAAAAAAAGAATCTTTTGTTCAGAAATTGTTTTTCTTTTTTTTGCAAGACTTGCACCTTTGATAAATTTTCTATAAATTGTGTTTAACAACTTTTTCACTAAAAGCAACACCAGTTGCAGTAAAATTTATTTTTTGTCAAACAAACGAGCAATGAAATCTGTTGGGCTACAATTCTATTTAAAAATTGTTTGGGTTGTGATCCTTTATAAATTTTCTATGTGGCTTCTTCGGCATTCTTTGGGAGGAAGTTGTCCAAAAATAGCAAGGACAGTTTAGAAAATATCTATTCAACTGGGTATCTACATCAATGGAAGTGGAGAACGAAACCAAAAGTCCATATCTACCTATGAAGAACCGGATAACAGAACCTTATCGCAAATACTTGCATACCTGCAGGCTGAGTCCGATTTTACTTTATTGGAAATAGACTTATGTCGAATACAAGGTTGGCTAAAAGAAGTCATCCGATGTTGTTTGGCTCTCATTTTTTGTCCTAAATGACAAACTTCAATTCTGTTCTTTGATTATATTTATTTAAACCTTTAGAATTTTATTTTATTTTTTTTTTAACTTCTGTCTCGCCAAGGCGAAAAATAGGCACGTCGACCTAAGAAGGTCTATTGTGCCGGGAATGACAGAAAATGATATCTAGGTTAGCAGTGTCTCTACTTCCCTAATGAAGCTGGTAATGTTTTCAGCAGAGGACTTTTTCAATTCTTCTGGACTTGATATTTCCCGAAAGAAGAATTTCCTTCTGATTCTAGATAGAGCCGGACATTCACACATGATGTGCTCAGCTGTTTCGTCTTCTTCAAGACATAGCCGGCACCCCGGGGAGTCGGCTATATGAAGTTTGTGTAGGTGGTATCACAAACCGTGGTGACCCGTTAGGTAGCCTACAAGGTTTTTGATATCGTGCCTTCGTAGATTTAGGATCTTTTTGGCATTTTTCTTGAATGGCAGGATTAATCTTTTGGCTTGCCTGAGGCCTGGGATTTGTTGCCACTGTCTGATACACGTGCTGTGTTCCCAACTATTGATAGTGGAAGTGATTGCTGATTTAGTGACGACGCAGAAAGGTTCTGGTCCTATGAAAGGGGTTCCTGACCCTTTCCTGGCCAGTTCATCAGCTTTTTCGTTTCCTTCAATACCCTCGTGCCCGAAAACCCACCATAATTTGGTTTTGTTCCTGGAGCAAAGAGTTTGAAGCAGTGCATGACTGATTTTGAGACAATTATTGGTGAGCTAACCCGAATAGCACAGATTGTGATTTGCAACAAAACTTCGATTGTATTTCTGTTATATTTAAGTAATCTGTAACAAAATCCGTTCTATATCAGTTGTATTCATGTTCATGATGGACTAATTGTAACTTTGTCATTCGCAATGTTATAAATACGTTTTTTTAAGTTTTAAATTTGTTTACAAAAAAGGGGGATGTTTGAAAGTAGTTTCATAAAAGTTCTTAAGTTAGAGTTTTAAACAGGTTGGTAATATATTGCAGTAACATTTAGTAAATTTTCATTTTGGGTACCTCTAACTAAAAAGTCCATGAAACTTTTATATAACAGAATTTTAACAATGAAGTAACTTAATTACAATCAAAAGTCGTAAAGTTTTTATTATGTACAAATTACGTTTATAGAATTTTATATAAGTAAAGAAACTTAAAGTCATTGCTATGTTTTTTATATGTTCTTACAATGAATCCTATATTAAAAAGTCAAATATGTTCCATTATTATGATAGCTATTCTAACGCTTTTGGAATTATTAGCTTCAGTCGTCGTCAATCACTGCTAATTGGTGAGCTCATTTTTAATTTCTTAAAATGATTTTGATGAGAAAATCGAAATGTCAGCGCCAAGTTTCATGACGTTAACTTCATTATAACTTAACATACTTCACAACATCAAGTAGTTGTACTCAGCGTTGCCAAATCAGCTTTCCGCAATAATTCTATATTACAGAAAATGTTACTTCAATGCACAAAAAGAAGATATAACCTTGAAAGTAATATTGTTCCAAGCAGATGATCAGCAATTGAAAAATATGTTGTAAAAGTGAAATCAGGTTTTTTATCCTCGAAGAGGAAAAATAGCACTGATATCTAGTTTTATCATTTAAAATTCAAAATGTAAATGTAAGTTAAAAAGTATAAAGTAACTTAGATTTTTGGGAAAAATATTGTTTACATTCTTTGAAAAGAATACTCACCTCGATAATGACAGATAACTGACCAGGATAACATTTATTATAACTGTAACACAACCGTGCTATTTATAATCCCCGGTTATATCTTATATTAAGTTATTCTGAGAATGTTTGGCAACAGTGACTATAATGGTTCGACCAAACCAAAGTAAGTTACAAAGAAGTTATAATGCTATTGAAGCTTATTTTCAATTATAATGATGTTATAATAAATATGGAAACAACAGTTTGCTAACATTCAGTTGTTATTTTGTTGTATCTTCATTTCAATACCATTTTAAGGAACATTGAAGTTGTAAATAATGGTTCATGTTTTAATAAAGTTTCATGTAACACCGCCATATTTTTCACCATTTTCTGTACGCATTTAACCCCATATTTTAAGATGCGAAAAATACCTTTCAATTTTCTCAATACATAACATGGTTTCTACAATCCAGTTTAATAGAAACTGATATAGAGGGTATATTAAAACTTGTTTCTACAAGTCTTTTGCGATTTTGAAGCTTAAATACAAATTTTAATATATTCTGATTTTTAAACATTTCTCTATTTAACACTTTTTTTGAAGGCGCGTGAATTTTCTGGAACCAAAATATTAATGTTTGTGACAAAAGTAGTATTCGTTGGAAGATTTTGGTCAAAAATCGCACTTCCAATATAACATGCTTTAGATATTAATGCCTTTCAAATCGAATGCATTCACATTTGCTTTTATACTTCATAATTTGTTTGTCTACATGTAGACTGAAAAAGCATTATAATAATAACTTATTTAAAACTTCCCGAATGTTTATAGAAACATTTTTCATGCAACTCAACAGTTACATTAAATGAATGCAACATATTTTCGTTGAAACAACGTAATAAAAACTATCATTTAACAAAAAATAACCTAAGTAAAACACAAATACAACTGACTTGTTGCAAAATATGAGGGGAAATGCGGCTATTTTGGTTACAATGTGGGATGTGACAATGTTACTGCAATACTTAGGAAATAAATTGATAGTTATATTAGAGTTGTATGTACCAAATTATAACCCAAGTGTGCTATTCGGGAAGGGCTTTTATAGCTGCTTGACTGTCTGTGAAAATATGGATGTTTGCGCCTTTGATCCCTGAAGAGTAGATAAGGTTCTCGCATTCCTTGATGGCATGGAGCTCTGCCTGAAATACACTGGGGCTTTTCCCCATAGGTATTGGGACGTTGCGATTTGGTCCATGTACGCCAGCTCCTACCCCCGAGTCCATTTTGGAACCATCCGTATACCACTTTAAGCCGTTTTGGCAGTTTGGTGGGTTATTGCTAACCCATGCTTCTTTCTCAGTGATCTCTGTGGAGAATTTCCTGTTGAAGAATAGTGTTTTTGGAAGTCGGCCTGATACCGTGCCGTCAAGTTCCGGAAGTTCCGAGATAAGAATCATTAGTTCTGGATGGTCGCTAAAGCTTATCTCTTTCACTTCTGCCAGACTTGCTGTGCTGCGTATAGCCACTTTTTTTATGTGAATGTGGAGGGGTGTTAACCCTATTAAGGCCTCTATAGCAGCTGTAGGACAGGTACGCATTGCGCCGGAAAGGCCCAAGCATGCGAGTCACTGTAGCTTGTAGCTTGTCATTGACCTTCGTGAGAAGAGTCCTTTTTCGCCGCACACCATACCACAGTATTCTTATAAAAATAAGCCATCTAAAAACGACAGACGCTCCTCAAAAAATCTCCACAAAATCAACAGAAATCAAAAAAGCGGGTAAACGCCGCCAATTTTCCCACAACTGTTGTCTTCAACACACACATCGCCTACCTAACATGCGATCCATCAAACAAAAACTCGCTGGCTTGCGTAAGAAAATCAACTTATTGTTCTTTTTCTTATGCACGACGTTGGCGAGTTCATGTATCTGTTTAGCAAATTATAAGACCAAAGCAAACATTGGCATCGTCTTGACACGAGTGCCCGTTTTGCCTTTGGCGTAATAAGTTCCGCCGGTGTATGCCCCGTAAATCCAAATGGGGTAATAAATACCCCATTTTCGAAAACTAATCACAGCTATCGAACGGAGATAGGTGTCGGGATAAATTTCCTCTGGTGTTTTTTTTTATTGCAACAATCGGAACGATGACGGCTATCACGAGGTGATGGTGGATGCATTCGAAGATGCATACTGCTGCTGCCGCAAATAAGTAATAAAGTGTTGCCGGTAATTTATGTATTCCCACTGCCAGGTTAACCTTTGGCAATTGAAGAGGTCTGCGACTGCGAATGATGCCGTCATACAGGCTTTGTCATTTATCCACTTTAATCGGCGGGCACATGTCGTCTTGGGTAAGAGCAACAGCGATGCAAAAATAAATAAAAAGCAAAAAATATCCCAGAAAGATTTATAGATTCATGTTGACTGCTTGATAATAGATACAAAGGCGCCGGCAATCCGAGGCTTAGCAGATGCGCGCCGTGCTTGGTGATTCCGCTGAACTTCCTTGACGAACTTTCAGCTACAATGTATAGGAGTTGTGCAATTTTTACAAGTCGTGGTGTTTATCAAATGGGATTGGGATGAAAGTTGGTGGCAGAGTGAGTCAAATGTCACAGTACATCCAAAAGTACACTTCGGTCCCCACCGTTGAAAACTTCACCAACCAACCCCAGCTAAAAGCCACCTCCGACTAATGAAAGGAATCCCAAAAATTGCACCACCTCCCAACCATGCAAAGTCATCCATCCAAAGAGACGAGTTGCGTTAATTTACCTAAATTCGTAACAAATGAGTCTAAATATTGATTTCACATCTGACTGCGTTCGCGCATACCTGCAAGCGCATCAAGTGCGGTACGCCATTTGAGGCGTTCAGTGTTAGAGAAGATTCCCTACAGTTAACGCTCCGCAATCATTTCACCATAACACCGAGAGTGTTCATAGTTCTTTGTAACTACACCACGCGCGATGGTTAACAATGTGGCAAGTGCAATTTGTACGGTACACGAATTGAGGCTGACATCGCAGCTATCTGTTGGTGGTACCAACTCTATACCAGCATTTTGCGCTCTTTGATGAGTTAAACGTGCATTTGTGCATCTGTAGGCTTTTCTCCTCGGATCGCAAGTGTGTGTGGCAAAACGCATGCTGGATAATGAACGCGGAATGATTTATGGATTTATGAAGTGGAATATAGGTGCCTTTCACGTTTGCAAGTCGGGACTTGCTGATGATTCTGGGGGCTTCAAGTGGATGCATCTTTGGCTGTTGCGAAAGCCATAGCGATACACGCAATTTCAATTTACCACTATCTAGTCTGTCGATCGTGATTGACTTTTGACCTCTTTTTTTGTGCTTGAACATTCTCTTCTTGGAAAAGCATTGTTTTTCAAAGGATCGTTGGGTTTCACGAGATTAGACAGGGCGCTGTCAGAAATAGATTGCTTTCATCAATTGTTTAAACAAAAGAGAAGTAAAACAAGTAAAAGTGTTATCGTCGGCCTGGCCGATGCTTTGATACCCTTCACTGCATACAAGTCATGCAAAATTGGTTTTGTGAGGGAGGCACCTGAACTACTTGACCGACATAGCCCATTTTCCATACCAACCTGACGCCGATAAAAAGAAGTACTTTCACAATATTTCATTCAGCTACGTCAATTCCTTTGGGCGCTATCGTGCTTTCAACAGACGGACAGACAAACAGACAGACGGACATGGCTAAATCGATTCAGAATGTGATCCTGATTCAGAATATATATACTTTATGAGGTCTCCGGTGACTCCTGTCGGCTGGAAATTGGGAAATGTTTTCGTTTTCCACACATTAACTGTTATATAAACTTTGATGATGTATCACACTTTTTCCTCGGTCACTAACTGCCGCCTTCGGTGGAATTATTTGCCCAAAGTAGAAGCCAACCACATCACTCCATATGGCGGTGTTGTACCTCCCCCCTCTTAATGACCAGTTCCATATCCAACACTTAGCCCACTGGATACTGAACGGCCCCGTGTACCGCTCTCCGTCTTATATTCCACCGCTGAAGTCTTCTTCCATAAATAAATTTGTGGCAACATATCTTTTTATACTGTTTTGTCTCGTTGCGCCAAAGCAAAGCCGACTGATTCTCTTGTGGTTTTCCGGGGTTTCCCGCTCTCCAACACTCTAACCACTGAACAGCATATAACTGATGACCAAAATTCAAAGAATAGCTTGTATGGGATCAACCAGCGCAATGAGAACCACACCTACAGCTGGACTAGAGGCAATTCTTAACCTGACACCTCTAGACCTATATATGGAAGAATCTGCTGCTAAAAGTGCCTTGAGGATCAGTCAAATTAACGTTTGGAAGCCTTCCAATTTTCGGCATGCACAGATATGAGGCAAATACGTAGGGAACGTTGTCAATTCTGACTATATGTCTCCCCATCTGGACTTTGACAGATCATTCACCTGCTCTTTCCCGAGTAGGGAAGAATGGAATACAAATGAACCCACAAAAAGTAAAGCAATATCCATCTACACATATGGCTCAAAGATGGACTGTGGAACCGGTGCCGCCATATTCTCGGAGCAATTAAATATACATTGCTCCATCAGACTACCTGATAGCAGTGTCTTCCAGGCGGAGGTTTTGGCTATCGCTGAAGCGGCCCGTAAGGCGTCAATGTTGGCAATACCCCATCTTCATTGACAGTCAGGTGGCTATAAAAGCAGTTTCTGATAATGAAATAAAATCCAAACTAGTTCACCGCTGCCACGAAGAGCTCAAGGTTCTTTGCTCGCAGCATACCACAAATCTCTGCTGAGTCCCTGGACACAGAGACAAAACCGGCAATGAAATGGCGGATGAACAGGCGAGAAAGGGGTCCGTAATGGATCTCGACAGAGCACTTCAGTCAATCAAGCCCCCACTTTGCAATCTCAGAGAGCGAGTGGAGAACAAAATTCGAATGAAAACCAACAACACGTGGAAAAAACTCACTACCTGTGAAATATCACGGAAGCTTTGGCCAGAATATAATAGAAGCCGGACCAACAGACTATTACAGTTTGACAGGTCATCGCTATCTAAGTTAGTAGGGGCTCTAACTGGTCATAACTTCCTAAGAAACAACGCAATGAAGCTAAATCTCAAAGATGAGGATATATGTAGAGGCTGCGGAGACGAGGAGGTCCACGAGGACACACCTCACTTCCTCTGTCACTGCCCGAATCTATGTCACTTGAGGAACAAAACCCTTGGAAGCTATTTCTTCCATGACCTACAAGAACTCTCTGATATCTCACTGTCTGATCTTTACAGGTTTTTGAGGACATCGCGATGGCTGGACAGTATCTATTAACCACAAAGGAGAGGGGATGAGGAACGCCGATACAAAACCAACGGTTGACCCCCACAAGGGCATCACTAAGGGTCCACGAGGACCTGAGTGTGGTAGCGCAGGGTTCTCCCTGCTCTGCCCACCCGTTTACCTAACCTAACCTAACCTAGTTCTTATTTCATCGCAATCGAACAACTAAGTCCGATTTAAACAGGCTTTACAATTTTCGATCTCAGCTAACAGGTGTGTTTTATTGGGAAATGTTTTCCCGTGCTAATAGTGTATGGCGTTTGTTTTCGTTCGCTTATTGCTTCTTGTTCTCTTTTGTTGACGTTTGCAGTGAGTAAGGGGCAAAGTTTAGAAAACAAAAACGACATCAGTGGTGGCTTTGCTAGCTAGAAATGAATTCAAGTTTTTGCCCTGTCACTGTCAATGTCAATGTCATAAGACACAAATTCATAACTGTGATGATCTATGGCTATGATCTACACTATAAATATTCTTTTATTCAATTCTTAGGACAAGACAGAAAAAAATTGTTTAGCTCAAATGAATTGGGGACAAATTTGGCTACATTTCTTTTCAAATCAAATGAGAAACTCTTGAGTCTATTCACATTTTAGTGACGATTTTAACTCTTTTTTTCTACTAAGACTTTGAATACTGACCGCCATCAGCTTACGAACACATTTATGCATATAAAACCTGTGAAAATTGCACCCCATTCGGATCAGTAATTTGAAAGATTAGCGAAGTCAACCAGGTAGACACGCCAAACTCCTATTGTCCCTTGTAAAGTTGACAGCGCCACCTATCGAATTTCATTTAAACCACTCTGTAAACACTGCCGTCACTAATAGTAATAAATTGTAGAATTTTCAGGAAAATATTATGTCGGGTTGTTGCTTTTTGTTTAAATATAATTTAGGAAATAAATCATACAGACTAAGGGGGTTGCCATTTTAAACATTTTATCTCTAAAAAAATTTAACTTTTTTTTTAGTACTGTACAATCTCTTGAAAAAAAGTCTTGTTCTTTATTAAACAGATCGTATATATTTGCATCATTGGGCTTTATGATCTGATTCTTTATATAGGTCCTCGGAGTTCATGTCAATCAATTGGGGCACACGAAATTCAAACTTTCAAGTCGAAGCTATTTCCATGGACAGCACCAAGGTCAAAGTTTTTTTTACCCGAAGCACCCACCATCTGACGGCACGATCTCTTATTTAGCTACAGCTCATTTCAAATTTCTATTCACTTCATCCTCGCAGACACCTACATCTCCTTTAGCCACTGACAAACATATAAACGCAGTAGTTTGTCAACAAACAAGAGCTCTGGCTGCTCACCGTCAACACTCGCGAAAGGTGTGAATAAACAATTAAGAAACGAGGTATAGTTCGAGTGAAATTGAAACGTTGATCCATTCACAATGGATAGCAACAGCACTTTCCCAACCGATAGAATACAAATGATGTAAAGAGTACTCCTAGCTATTGTGAGTTTCATAACAACATTTGGACAAATGAAAAGAAAACTATTCCCCATTCTTTTTTGGAACCAAATTCAAAATGGATTTTGCATTTTTGCATAAGTAACATCAACACATACAGGTTAGCTACCCGGACCGCCTCTGGTTTGTATATATAATGTGTGGCTGGCTGACATGCCATTCAACTTGGCAAATCTTTCACATTTTGCATTGTTGATGTGCAAACGACGAAACGGAAAAACAAAATCGAAAGTAGATGAAAGCGTCGGCTTGTGTCCTCTCTGCAGCACCATCTGTTGGGTTGGGAGAAATCTACACAAGTCTATTCCAACTTCCAAGGTGAAAAATGCCAACTTTACGAGTGTCTTCAATTATTTTTCGCTGTATTTTCCTCAAGTGGAAATAAAGATGCGAGAGTTCCATTATAAATGATGACGATGATTAGCGGTTGCGGCCGGTTGGGCACAAGTTCAAAATCTCTATTATTATGGTGGCTTAGAGGCTTTCAAGAAGTTTGTTATAAATAAAAACTGAGTACAGACTGATTGGTTTGAGTTCAGTAAAAGGGCAGTACGTCACTGAGGAGGAATATCTTCACAAGAGGCTTCGAAGTCACTGCACGTGTTTTTTTAAGAGGCCTTTTAATTTTTAGTGTCCAGGGTAAATTTTCCGAACTCACAATGCCGAAATTTTCCATAAATAATTGCAATTGTGACCCACAAAATATTTAGAGTGAGCTTAAAAATGATTATTAGTAAGGCAACTTTTTTTTTAGCGATCTGTTTTCCGAATTTACAACACTTTTTCCAGCGACAACCAATTTGACAGCTGACAACTGAATTTTGCTAACTTTTATCTGCCACTTCGTCATAAGTCGAATTTCGTTTGCTTTCTACCAGGAAAGGTGGCGCATGTGTCAATTGAGAACTGAGAAGCTCTTTCATGACAGTTATACTCTCGGAAGTTTGTCAGATGTTCGCGAGAGGTGGCGCATGTATGGACACATAAGTCTGTCTGTCTGCGAACGCCTGACAAACTTCCGGGAGTATAGCTGTCATGAAAGAGCTTCTCAATTAGCCGTTTGGACTCGGCATAAAATTGTAGATCCCTTCCATTCGTCCCGAAAATGAAAAACACACACAAAACGAATGGTTGTGAGAAGCTACAAGGCCTACTATTATTTATTTTTATAGACACGGCCCTAGCTGTTCGTAAAATCGTCAAAACTCTTTACTGCTCGTACCGCATGCCATTTCATTAGCCGTTCCATTGTACTCTGAGTACAGTCAATTTTTTTGGTGCAGAAATATCATTCGCTTCTGTATTTTTCTTCTTCTGATCTAATCCTTCTAAAGACATTAGAAGACCGAAAACATTTTTGCCTGGCCTTGGAAAACTTCCGTCGGTTGTTTATTTTAAAAGATCGCTTCTTCTTTTTCCCTTTTGCTGAACCTCCCAGGTAAATCTAGCTTAACCCGATCAGGGATAGTGAACCACTTCATTCACCGAGACAAGCTGATTAAAATCTTTCGCTCGCTAAGTCCACTCGCAGGTTGTCATTAAAATTCGCTTCCATCGGTCGATCGGACAACTTACAAACAACTGGGTCTATGACTGACTACGTTTCCAAAACAAATACAACCCACTGCGCCCAAATGCCTGGAGTTCCCCTGTTCCAATACTCATTGACTCCATTGGCCAGGAAACGGTCGGATTCAAGTGTTCTTCGAGTTCCTCAAGTGACTTTCTGTCAACTAAGCTACTGCGCAGCATTATTCAAATGAAGCCAGTATACCTACATCCACCCTCGATGCTCAACCTTGGGCCTGTTTCATTCAAACAACTTATTTAGACCGGTTTCTGTCGCGAAACAAAACCACCTACTAATGGACAATGGCCAAGTCCAGTTTAATTTCTAATAATGTTGTGTTTTTTTTTTTGAAAGTCATTTAGCTTCAAGCGCTAAACTGACATAAGTACTCGAAAATGTTGCCATTTCGCAACCCTCACGCCTTAGATCATACCCAAGTGCAAAACAAATCCGAAAGTAAAATATTAATTATGTCGCTCGTGTCTGTTGAAGGAAATTAGCGTCGGCTAACGGAACACAAGCGATTTGTATTGTCACTGGGAGAAGAACAGTAATCCCGCTTTTTTCGGGTTCGCCATTTATGTATTTAACTGTGTAATCCGTTGCTCGCCACACTCCATTTGAAGTGCACTTACACTTAACTGCTTTTACTTTTACTCCACTTCAACTTTGTGTATATGTGTGTATTCCAGACCGACCACATCAACAATGAAACACTACAATCCGGTCCGGACTCTCCGACTTATATCACAGAACTTGATACGCTTTTCGGAGCAAAACAAAAACTGAACCGAAAACAGTTTCATAATCCCACCGTAATGTGGATTGCAGAAAATATGATTGGAATATCGTTATACACGGCAACAGCAACAGATACAGATACACTGTCGAATAAGATCACTTTTAAAATAAATTGTGGTAGCTGTTGCCTGGTGGGGCTTGGGAGGGGGTTGGAAATGCAATTCAATTCATCTGGCGCGGGTACGCGACTACGCGTGCGCTCTGGCTTCAGATTGGATTAGATTTCGATAGCTGGTGGCGGCTTTGTAGGTGGGAATTTGTAGTGCATTTTGAAATTTGCGCACACCGGTTATTCTACTTTAAATTATGGTGTGGAAAACGGAGACAGCCTACACCCTGTTTGTCTTTTCTTTATTTTGTTTGTGGGTTCTCTGCTGCCTTTGATCCGTGTTTTGCTTCACCAGTTTGTCACTCTTTCGTCACTTGGTGTGTTTGTGTTTCAGCCATGGAAACTGTGACGATTCGAAGATTTACACAGCCTCGGAGAGGAATCCAGAGGAAAAACCGAAAGCAAATTTGTGCCATTACATCAGTGTACACGGTATGGCGTAACCGGGTGACTGATTTATATTTAGAGTCGTGCATTTATTTTCTTTTAATTGCGGAACACATTGTAAAATGTATACAAGCACGCAGGAGCGCGGCAATTATGTTACCAATGTAAACAAGTCACTTTAATGGTCTGTTGGTGGTTGTACTTGATGTTTTTGTACTTGATGGCTTGGCGAAGAAGTGTGACCAACTGCGGTTGAATGGGTGTTGCGAATGCAATTTGGACGCGATTGACAAAGGTTTAGATTGGCAATGCTCGATTTGAGACTGGTACTTCTCTCATAACTGTCAGTTGACAATCACAGTTTGGTTCGGACTCCGGAGTCCAGCAGTTTTGTTTTATTTTCAAGATACTGGACACGTTAATAAACCTGAAGCTGTCTTAAGTCGACTAGATTCGTCTGGACTAGACGCAACTTGAACGCAAGAACTAGATTGGTCGGTAATGTCACTTTGCTTAAGTCAGTAACATAGACGAACTGTCAATGTCACGAATTTCTTGACTGGGTTCGTCGGTTACCCGTCCATAAATGTCAACTGAGGAAGTTGTTCATGTGACCGATCTGACGAATAAAAACTGACGAACATCAAATTAGCCAGCTGTCAGACTTACTAAACTAGATACTTACTTGAACGTCCTTATTGTAAGAATTGTCTTACGATAGCCAACGATTTGAGAGGGGAATACTGCGAGTTTTTACATTTCATTGCAGGAAGCCGTTAAATTCAGACGTCAGTTTCCAGTTTTTAATTTTTACAATGTTTGTGAGGTTAAGTTCAACTGGAAGTTTGTGGATCGCGATTATTTTTTGTAAATTCCAAATTGAATAACATTTTATGTCAGTTGGTGCGAAAATGTTTATTTAACTAGATTTAAAGTAAATCCAGATTTTTGCTCATTAGCTGTCAGATTATTTAACAAAATTGCCTTTAAAGTTGTATGCTTATTCACAGTCTGCCTATTCGCAATTCCCGCAATCCCCCTGTATTTTTATGAGGCGGGAATTGCGAATAGGCAGACATAAAATGTTATTAGTTTGAAATCCACAAAAAATAATCGCGATCCACAAACTTCCGGTTGAACTTAACCTCACCTGGGTCCACTTGACTTGCATGCCGCCTCATTTGCATACTTTCTTAAATTCTTAAACACATCTGCCTAGTGAAACAAAATTAAACAAAGCAAATATTTTACGTAATGCCCTCAACTTTCGATTAAAGCGGTGTCAACAAATCCAGAAATATTTTCACAACTTTCAACATTTGACCGACACCAACTTGATTCCATCAGAAAACCTTCAATTTCAATTTATACCTAAACGCTGTCATTAGCATATCGAAAAGAAACGAATAAACAAAAAAGAAACAGAATCCAAAAAAATAATAGAAAACAATTTGGTAAAGCACATTTCCATTTAACCAATAAGCGATTTTATTTGTTTTCGTTTCCAATGAATGTAAACAAATAGCTGTCACTGTCACTGCAAGGGGATTATAACCTGTGAGGTAATCAGCTCCATCTGCTGGGGGTCAGGGGAAAACAAAATCGACGTGAAATTCATTCACACAGTGTGACGAAGGAATTCGAAAAAGGAGTTCAGGATGAACATATATGAAAGATATGAACAAAAAGGGAAATGCGGAAAAAGAAAGAGAAACCCCATGCGAGTAAGCAGTTTAGTAGGCTTTTAATTCGCTTCGGCGAACTCTAGTTTCGCAACACGACAGCGACAGGTGAGCTAGCTGTTCGTGCAACTGGATCTGCATGGTAGACATTCCACAGTAAAAGCAAAAAAAAAAAAACGATGTTTGGGTTTAAAGCGGACCGGAATTTATAAGTAAAGCGAGCAACAACAAAAAAATATATATAAATTCGCCTCAACTAATCCATGCGAAAAATAAAATGTAAAAGTGTCTGCACTTTTGCACACCACATTATACCTATTAAGCTGAGCGATTTCAGAGACTTCAAACAGGTGATAGTTTAATGGGAGCTATTAAACTGGTTTCGGTGATGTGTGTGTTTAGCATGAATACCATATTGCATGACCCACTTCAATATGCGCGCATCGTAGAGGAAGTGAAAGACTTTCGCTTTCGATTTCGATAAATGCTAATTCGAACGAATGGTTTGTTTAGTATGGTCAAATTGGGAGTATTATTTGCGCACTAATCTGCTGGTGCTGGCTTTCTTGATAGAGAGAGGGGTTGGCTTTGGTCTCAAAAGTGGAAGGCGCTTTGAATTCATTTCCTTTTATGGATAGAAGCATGCTTAAGAGATTGATGACAGCAATGTCAGATTCAAAGATGTGACAAAGTCAAAATTACCATTGATTTTCAATACAAATTCCGAAGCTGTAAGCTAACGCGTTCTGTCAAAAAGTGCTGAATTGTTTCCCCCTTTTACGACATCAGTAAGTTTGCAATACTTTCAACCAAATGAATCGTAAAAATTCCAATCATTTGAAATTGAAAGCAATTGAATGATCTTCCAATTTGTCAGTGATGACATTTCCAATCATTTGCATTCGTTTTCAATCATTTTCAACTCTTTGCCAATCGTACCCAATCACTTGCGAGCACTTGCAATCATTTTCATTATTTTCTTTCAAATTATAATCAATTTTACCAAGCTTTACCATTCTTTTCAGTCATTTCCGGTCATTTGGATTATTTTCCAACCATTTGCATTATTTTCTAGTGATTTGCGATCACTCGCCACTGTTTTTATTAAATTCTTCTCAATTAATTACAAAATTTTGCACCCATTTCCATTCATTTACAATAATTTATATTTATACTTGCAACCATTTTGGTTTTCAAACCCCGATCGACACTCACCATACAATCGATTAAAGTCCACATGAATGATCAGAAGCATTACTAGTTTGACTAGTAAGTTCTGACTGACAAACTCATCGTCCAAAAGAATCCAACTGTGACCTGCCTATCCCATATCCTATTTACAAAGGATCTACACAAGTTGATGCGCTGTCATGCCATTTTTTACTTCGAGATCAAAGGTACTTAAGAAAATTCTATGAATTTCACAATCAGACCAATGGAGACGTTCAAATATCTAGTTTAGTAAGTCTGACAGCTCTCTGACTAGATGCATCTCGGTTTTGATTGGAGAAAACCGGTCAAATGAGCAGCTGTTTCATCTGAGGTTTATGAAGGGGTAGCCGACGAATCTAGTCAAAAAATTCGTGACTGAGTACTAAATTGACAGTTCTCATATGTGGCTGACGCAGAAAAAGTGACCTTCCAGACCAATCTTGTTTTTGCGTTCAGGTTACATCTCATCCAGACCAATCTAGTCGACTTAAGATTTTTTTTGTACATTATTACCTACTTGATGAAATCTAAATCATTGGCAGAGCTGTCAAATCTACAACACTGAGCGAGCTGTCACTTCTGCGTTTTCAAATATTTTGCCAGAAGCGGCTAAAATGGGAACAAAACCAAGTTTATATCGTTGACAAAAATGGACGCAAGACATCGAAAAATCTAACAAACCCTCATATTAGACATTAGTTTCGGTTGTGTTCAGTTTAAGTGTCTAAAAATGTGAAAAGATTCCTTATTGATCTGAGTTCTTGGAGTTTCCCCTAGATCTGTCGTATTAAACAGAACTGCAGACCTTCCACAGTAATAAGCGCTACCCCTTGTCACAGCCTGCCATCGGCATTTTGTTCGATCGCACTTCCGTAATGACAATTTGATCAACGCCAATACACTTGTTAACCGTTTGACAATCCTCACAGCTTGCACATTACACAATCCACTTTCTGCATTAGATCACCACCATTGATCGAATTTTGCAAATACCAATCTCAATCGCACAACAAGTGATGCCAAACTACCAGTTATGGCCACTCTCCCGTCACATTACACAACAAATACAGATGTTACAGCAAACCAACTAATTGATGTCCCCATTAAAGAGATCAACAGCCATTACTGTCAAAAGGAAAAAAAAAAACAGCTTGCCCCAAACTAATTGCAATTTAATGCAAAGTGTTACCGATTTTTCACTTCATTATCTCGCTGCCACAAATGTGACAATATCTGACAAAATAATTCATCTTTCTTAAGTCTCGGTTGTTCGGTGTTGGTTGTATCATCGTTTTTATTTACGGATGACAGTTCTTTTGACTTGACGCAACAAATCGAACGGCGACATGTTGTTCAACAGAAATGTCGTCTCTTTTCTGGTCACGTTCACGTGTATATCGAAAATAAATAAAACGGATGTCAGTCTAGTCATCGGTGGATGGATTGGGAATAATATTTAAATTAACTATTACTTTTTGGCAAGACAGAGGTGTGAAGTCGAAGTGTGATAAATGCCGTATTTGTTTTGGGAACAACTTTTATTTTGGCAAGGTGTAGATTTTTGTTAATGCCTCTGGAAGGTCACATGAATGTGTTTCAATGGTGCAACCGTTTCAATCGGCACATGTGTCACATAATCGGATTGCTCTATGCCAATGAACTTAATCCCTAAATAACTTTTAACCGCACAAATTTTCGACCAAAACCGATTGCAACAAACCTATGTCTTTGCGGTAACAGAAAAAAAAAATTCTTCACTTTCACCATCCAATATGCACTTTGAGTAATTACAACATTTAAAAGTCATTAGGCAAATTTTGCAACCAATTTTTTTTTTCTTCTTACGAATACGGGTATTTCTGCACAGCTTCGGCTTCGATTGCGCACTAATGAGCTGAAGTCCGAAGATAATAATCGATTGCATGGGCTAAGAGGATTTTAAATAGATGTGTCGTGGGAAATAATGTTTTTTTTTTATTGGAATTTCTGGCAGCAGCTGTCTTATTGGGAAAAAGTTTGCCGTTGATATGAATGGAGTCTGCTGAACTAGATTTAGTTGATGTGCGGATGTCAGATTGAAAGCGAGGTATAAGGTTGTTGGTTATGGCAGTTTATATTTTTACAGTCTACAATAACACGGTTATTTTTCTGGTTTGATTGACAGTTTTTTGAAACTTTAAGCGAACAATTTTCTAAATACGACTAAAGGGCTACCGCTGAACTACGATTTTATTGATGTCACTCTCTCAACACTGACACTTTTTTGGCGTTTTACTTAAAGTTTGTGAATGCTTCTTATTTCGATTGTTAAAATCTTATCATCACCCATCAACAGAGGGCGTATATGTTAAGTGAACTAACAATGAACTGAGACTGGCCGTGGCCGCATTCAAGAATCTAGTTATCTTAAGTCGACTAGATTGGTCTGGATGAGAACCTGAACGCAAAAACTAGATTGGTCGGGAAAGTCACTTTTCCTGCGTCAGGAACATATGAGAACTGTCAACTTAGTACTCAGTCGCGAATTTCCTGACTAGATTCGTCGGCTACCCCTCCATAAACGTCAACTGAAACAGCTGCTCATTTGACCGATTTCCCCAAATCAATATACACTTATAGTGAGAGAGCTGTCAGACTTACTAAACTAGATTCTTGAACGTCCCCACTGACTCGCCCCATGTGGTTCTTAATGCTTGCAAGTCAAGCTGTGTGAACTACAGTTTAGACCAGATTTTAAGGGGCAACTGTAATATAATTTATTGGATTTAATTCAACTTAAGCCAACGTTCGATTACTTTGAAATTATAGGTATAATAAAAATGAATGCGAATTTTAAACATTTGACTGAAATTAAGTGGATTTTGACAGTCACTTTTTGACACAGTCCTCTAAGTCCAAATAATCGGAGTAAAGTTGAACAATTCGTCTTCACAATGCCAGAGTGACTTCTATGAATCAGTTGGGTAGCAAATCTTGTTAACCTGACCAGCTCCATTGTGTATTAAATGTCACAAAAGAAAGTCTACGATTATACCTTTGCGAATCAGAAAATATTGTGCAAAAGCTGACTCGAATGGGATTTGTGCCACTTTAGACGGCCCGTCTCAGCGAGGTTTTAACCCCCGGAGAAACTCAAATTACATCTAAATGGTGTTTTTTTCACAGCGCCACCTCCCGGGAACGCCTAACAAACATAATAAAACTGTCCGAACAAAGCTTTTCCAAACAGTCAATCAGATTCGGCATAAAATTGTTAATCCTTTCCTTTCGTTCCAAAAGAAAAACTATACAAACGATCGGTCAAATTAACGACTTCTGACATCCGTCCACTAAATGTATACAATTTCATCTTAACTCTTAATATTACGACTAACAAGACTCGATTGAGGTATGATTTAGAGACACCATCAGTTATGCCATGACTTTCGAAGTTGGGCCATAAGTCCGCTGTAAATTCAATCGTTACTGTTTTTATTGCAAAAATTGCTTTTTAGCGTCCAGGTGAACTTTTGGACCATTAGCCGAAACAAAAGTTACATCAGTTTGATAGGCGATAAATAACGAGCTTGCTCCATTTTCTACAACTATTTGAAATCGGTCTTACTAATAAGTACCTTTCTCTCCTAGTCCACTTAATGATGTAAAAGCAGTCACCTAAGATATACTCGTATAAATTCATTGGGTACGCAACAAAGCTTAAACGTTCGATTCGATTGTGGAACAGTCCCATTTATAAATTTTCTATCATTATTTTATTAAAGTATTAAGTTAATTGGAAACTTTACGAAACTAATTCAAACTGACAGACTAAAATAATTTTTCTTCTTTTATTACAACATGTTGTTGTAATTAGCTTTAATAAAATGTTGACATTTGACGTATTCATTAGCCAACCATAACCACCATTATTGAACCAACAAAATACTGGGTATGATAAATTTCTTTTTCGCTCATCAATTAATTTTCATTGCAAAATTTTCGGCGAATTATGTTTCCACATTTAATTGGGGCGCACTTTTTACTCGTCATTCATAATAGGCGAACTAATTTATGGAGATTTGTCTTTTGCGACAGCCCACTTTCAACTTTCGCCATAAATCAAGACCCGTCAGTCGCCGCCTCACTCTGCTTATGCAAAAATAATAAGCATTTTCCAAACTGACCATAAATCACAAAAGGCACTCATTCAAAGAAAAGCTGCTCATCTTTATTTGAAAAAACTCACAAACAAAGTGTGATCTGTTTACAAATTGACAGCTGATTTATGTGTAGGTGTAGTATAGGTCCACATCCATCTGCAAAGCCAATGAGGAAGTTCATCCAAGTATCCACAGTGTTTTGTTTTTCTAATTTAAATAAAATTTATTGATCACGAGTTCCCGCATAATGCTGAGTGCAGCGAAAAGTTCAAACCATCGAAACTTTGACATTTTCCTTTACAAATCGCTGATGACAGCGATTGTCAATTGCATAGTGGAAAGTAATGATGATCTTTAATAGGGGTTTCTTATGCATGGAATCAATTAAAAGCGAAGGCAAAAATGCAGAAAAAGACGACAGAAGAGGAAAACGAAAAATTACTGTAGGTATAGAGGTAATTTATTAAACGCTTTTTGTTTTCTATTTTTTTTGTTTCTTTTTTACGATAAAACGTGAAGTGTGTCAAATGAGATTTATTGACTGCTTCTTTTGAACGTACTTGTCCACAAATCACGTACGAGTAGCTTATTGAGTGAAAATATGAAAACTCAATTGATTGAATTTTCTTTTTGCTTTATGGCGGTGTAACGTGTACCTAAAGCAACCGCACAAGCGCAGCATATACTTCTTATAAGTTGATATAAACAAAAATATAATGAATGAAAGTATGATAGCTTGACGATAGAGAAGACGTGTTGGGATTGTGAATTACTGCAAGAGGATGTAAGAACATATGGCACAAAGTCTAGGTAATAGGGTGACACACTTTTTAGTTAAAAGAAATGGGGTTTTCCAGTAATAGTTTTCAAACATTTCCTTCAGTTTATTGAAGGTCACAATAGCTCATTTTCATGTCAATCGTTTTAATGCTGTGTAGTTAAATTTAACGCGGACGGTAAATATTGTTTAAAGGGCGATCTTTTATATTTACGGCCGTATTCTTCAATCACCTTAATCAGGGTTAAGATTAACGCTATGGGATCACATAATTCACTCTGTAATCTGAAGTTTAACTCAGTTCTGTGAACCTAGTCGGTGTTTAACCGACAAATGGCCATTAAATGTCTTTTTCATAACTTTTGCTCAATTTTAAAAAAATTGCGCGGTATAAATTACCATTTTTAACCATCATCCTAAATATTTTGTGGGTCACAATAGAGAATTTTGTATATAAAGTGTAGTAAAAATAAGCCTAGACATTCAAATTGAATATTAGAAGGTACTGCGCATTGATTGTTTTTCAGGACGTATTTGACATTTCTTCACCTGCTTAAGGCAGAAAGATGTAAAAAATTCAATACAAAATCGAAATAAATCAAATAAATAGGCGTTGAAAGTATAAACAATAGTTAGAACCTAGAAACAGCTTATACATGGATTAGAGGAGAACTTCCGAAAAATTCAGCCACGAAGCTGTCAAAAATGGTTGGCATGGTTAAATTGGAGTTTCCGACGCATTAGACAGATATTGCTTTACTATTTTTGAACGGCAGTGTCAATAATTATGAAATATATGATGGAACCTTCAAAAGATCTTCTCCGGGCAAAATTCTACCGTCAAATTTTGTAAGTTTATCCAAGAGAGCGTAAGGAAAGAAGGCCCTACTCAAAAGAC
Source organism: Cheilosia impressa (assembly GCA_948293265.1). Lineage (NCBI taxonomy): Eukaryota > Metazoa > Arthropoda > Insecta > Diptera > Syrphidae > Cheilosia > Cheilosia impressa. Next base: position 50,314,729 of record OX411884.1, on the reverse strand, counting down.
GTCCCTGATTAGCTCCCCTACAAGACTCAATTTAAAAGATTATGTGGGCCGTTTTTTAAAATGTTGCAATAAGCTGTCCCCTAAGTTTATTTGCTTTATAAAACCACATATACTTAACATTTTTTATGTCTGAAATACTACTTAGAACCTGTATTTAATGGCAATAAATTAGCATAGCTTGAAATATATTTATTTTACTTCAATTTTAAAATTTTTGAAATATCGTTCAGCACTACAAATAGTTTCGTACTAAATGGCATTTGTCCCCAACGCAGTAATTTGAATTTCCCGATTAAATATCAGTAGCTCCTGGGTGAGCTTAACAACACTTGCACAGCTAATAAACAAGATTTATGTGTTCTTTAATAATAATACTAATTAATATTTAAGAATTATATTATCTTGTATTTTTTTTTATTCAAGAAAAACGTGTCCCCATATTTCGTCATTCGCGTCACGCAACTGCTTTCCGTTAAAATTTGAATTTGAAATTCCCATTATTTTTCAAATGGTAACTGCTCTATATTTCTCAGAAAATTTTTCACGCAGTAGGCGTAGCGAAAAAACTAGAACGGGGAAAAACCGTCAGTTTCATCAAAGCTGTTGCATGAGTATGCTCTGTGTGTTTATTGGAGCTCATTAGTGTCACGACGTCTTTTAAAGTTAATCAGTAAAAAATAAGTTTACAAATATTTCAGAAAGAAGGAAACAGTGAACGGTATGCTAATCAATAAATAATTGAGTGTATATATTGTATTACCAATAAGTTATTACTGTGATCAGTGTGAATTGTCATTATCGTCACAAGTCATCAGCGTCACATTTTAAAAGTGACGCGAATGACGTGATAGTGACGAAAATGACATTGTGGTTGCAAAGTACAACATAAACTTTGTTTTCTTGTTCTCTGTAGTGTATTATATTATTTTGACTAAACGTTTCAGATAAAATGCCATTAACGCAGGCAGAAAGAGCCAAACTGTATCGACAGCGGCTAAAAGCTGATCCGGAAAAGGCAGCTTTACAAAAACAAAAGGCCCGGGAGCGTTACCATAAAACGAAACGCCCGATTCATGAGCAAACCAAAAGGGAACAAAGACTTACTAGGAAAAACTGGAGAAAGCTCCAATCTAACTCAAGACAAAAAAATAAGAGATTATCTGCTCTTTTAAGTGACACGCCACCATCATCTCCGGTCAACTTTCCGCAGACTCCAGAAGCGGGACCGAGTTCAGCCCGTGGCCGCAAGAGAATCCGTCGTGACAGAACAAAAGCTTACAGGGAAAACTTGGCTTTGGGAGAAAAAATTAAATCGTTGGAAACTAAAGTAGAAAAATATAAAAAACGTTTTCAAAGGCTTAAAAAAAAAACTATATGCGCAGACCCAGTACAAAAGAAAACCGATTCATTGCTCAGTACTTGTTTTAAGTCGCTCACATCATCAGGAGCTAAACGTCTAAGACCGACATTACTAAAATACTTTGCATTGACAGATGCAGTGAAACAGAAATATAAAGCTCGCACTAAACGATCATCACAACAAGAAATTAAATCCATTTGCCTACAAAACATCCTAAAAAAGTACAGAATGTCCTTATCAGCAGGATCCGATTTTTTAGGATTGAAATCTATTCCGCGTTTGAGACAGTCCATTAAAAAGACAGAAAAATATATAAAAATGAGGGAGGCGATCAAGACGTTTTTTCTTCGGGATGATGTAAGCAGAGCTACTGCAGGTAAGAAAGAAACTGTGACTAAGTATAAAAATAAAGTGCAGAGAAGATATTTGATGGACACACAACTATCCTTGTATAAGAAATATACTGCTGAGGGTGGTAATTGCTCCTACTCTTATTTTACACGAAACCGGCCGTTCTATGTCATTAACCCATCGATCTCAGCTCGTGAAACTTGTGCATGCAAAATACACTGCAACATTAAATTAAAAATTGAGGCCTTACAACAAATTCATGCGGTGTCTACAATTGATATAGTAGAACTTGTAAGGTCAATCGTGTGTGATTTCGAAGAAAAGAAATGTATGTATAACGAATGCATTACATGTAAAGATAAACCACTACTTCTAAGAATGCGAACGGACTGCAAAATCATGGAATGGTACGAGTGGATTAGAAAAGAAGAAAGCTACGAGAGGAATGGGAAAATGATAAGAACATTTAAAGCCACAAAAGTTAAATTATCAGAGAGCACTAACGTTTTTGTTCAAAAACTTAGAGTTGAAATGATTGCTGCAAAAAGACACATATTCAATATTAAAAAACAGTATCGTGCCTATAGGACCTGCGTTGATCATGTATCTAAAGATTCCGCTGTATTGCACATAGATTTCAGTGAAAATTATAACTGCAAATTCGCTGAAGAAATTCAAGCCCATCATTTCGGGGGTGCTAGAAACCAAATAACGATTCATACAGGTGTCTTGTATCTTGCCGGTGAGGATCCCATTTCATTTGCGACCATTTCATCGAACAACGAGCATGGTCCTGCTGCAATTTGGGCTCATTTGAACCCCATTTTCTTGTTGCTCAAAGAAAAAAAACCATACACAAAAACTGTTCACTTTTTTTCTGACGGTCCAGCTACCCAATATCGTCAGAAACAAAATTTTTACTTCTTCAGCAATCAAATTTTTGAGTACGGGATAAAGCAAGCAACTTGGTCATTTTTTGAATCTGGTCATGGTAAGGGAGCAGCGGATGGAATTGGAGGTGTCTTAAAACGAACTGCAGACCGCCTAGTATCACATGGAAGAGATATTCCCAATGCTGAAACATTCGTTAATTTGGTTGAGACGGAAACGAGTGTGAAACTTTTCATGGTTTCTTCCGAGGAAATTGATGAAATGAAAAAAAAGCTATCTGACAACATTCCGGTTCTTACAGGAACCATGAAGCTGCATCAATTAATCCTTAGAGAAAGGGGCATTTTGGAGTATCGTGATGTCAGCTGTTTTTGCGATGGATTTAGTTCGCTTGGAATGGGATTCTGCAAATGTTTGAGCCCAAAAATTTATTCAACAACGGCTTTGGATGGAAAACTAAGTCTATACAACCTTATTTATTCCCCAAACACAACGGACGATGAAGACGACCCCAACATCAATATGCCAAATGACAAAATTGTATGCGGGAACCACATTTTAATAAATATCGCATCCCACCAAAAGAAAAATCTGACGAATTATCGCTACGTTGCAGTAGCGCAATCAGAAGTCGACAACGAAGATGAAATCAAAGTTATGTTCCTCAAGTCCACTGACAGTACAAAAACCTCATATAAAATTGACAATAATGACGTAGTTGATGTAAAGTGTAAGGACATCATTGAAAAGCTTCCAAATCCCAATATCAAAATGAAAGGAAGTCGGGTTTTCTATGTTTTTCCAAAAGCTATAAATGTTTGTGAAAAAAATTAAGTTTAGACATTTTATGTTCGTTTTTGAATGCTTTTCGTTTTTTTAATCTTTTTTCAAATAAATTCATATGTTTTAATAAATCTCCTTTACGTTTTTATTGCTAAATAAATTAATTTTGGCAAATATTGTCCACTGCGTCACTTTTTTGTCATTTTCATCACACTTTGTCCCCCCCAAAAAAAACAAAGTACTTGATTTTGCTTTTAACTACAAAATTATCTGTTTTTCTTGAAGTTACGAATCGACTTGATAATGAAATTCGTTTAGGTGGAAATAACGGTAAGGCCCAACACATTCTTTAACTAGCAATTTTTCAAAAAATATAATGCTCTAAATTGGTTTTCGTGACGAAAATGACATTAATTTCAGTAAGAAATTTAGAAATTATTTAAAATATATCCAAATTTAAATATATTCAAGTTGCATTTTATCTGATAAAGAGAGTATGTAAAAAATCACAATAAAAATATATGTTTTTTCGATGTTTTTTTCAATCATTAAGTCCGTTACGAAAATGACAAAATTTCAGAGTTTGGGCGACATTTTAAGTTATATCATCCAAAATATTAGGAAAACTAAACTGCAGGTAACAGAATTTACTTGTTAGTTCATTGATAAAAAAAAAAAATTGTTTTATTGCAACATTGAGATTCATATTAAAAAAAAAAAAAAAAAGTACATTATTGCAACATTTTGGAAAACAACCCATGTAAGTAAAAAAATTTTAAGTTCTCTAAAACCTCAAATCCGAAGCCCTGAATGATGGACTCATAGAACTCAATTGACATCAATAAAAATGAGACTTCATAGGTTACATTCATATTTTGTTTTACCGTCATTAATTATTTTAAAGCCGACTTTAAAATTGGTCTGGCTGTCACTGCAATATTTATTTACTATTTATTAACAATAAAATCAAATTATAAACTTCACAGCTACATAAAAAAAACATGTTTGCTCAATCGAAACATGACAGATGGCTCCCTAATAAAGGAACAAATGACCTTTTTGACATTGCAATTGTGAATTTTTGGGAAATTTGCGTACCCAAATGTTCACGGAAATGTCATATTTCTTTAAAATAATCTCAGGCGTGAACAGAAAACACCCATTTTTAATTTGGACTCCAAATTTATATAGTTCACAATGGATACCTATATTTTCCAAGCACATTTCGCAATTGTGAGCTTACGTAGATTTTAAGTCAACACTTAAATTTATTATTAGAAAAACCCTATAATCTGTCAATTTGTCTTCTTTATATCGAGAAATGACTGATAAAAGTAGGTAGTAGAATCCAGCCACATATACCTACGCAAATCCTCTCAGATTATGACTGACATTTGGGCACGATCTGCGTCATTCCCCGCAATGAATCAGAAATTATTCCAAAAAGTATGATGACTTAAATTCTACCAACCACAATATGAAAAAAAAAAAAAAAAACACCTACCTTGACATTTAACGAATCCCAATAAAATCCAGAGTGTAACACTCTTCGAGAAGACCGTTGACAATCCCATGTTGTTTTTGAAAAAGTGTACGCCTTTCCGATTGGATAATCCAAGAGTATTCAAAAATAAACCACGAAACGTTCAAATCATTTCATAATTGCACAGGACGAAATGTTTCTCGCACGTTTGCTTTTATTTTTTTGGCCACACTTTCTTACACTCAACTCAAACTCTTGGGCAAGAGTTTGATTTTTTTTTTTCCTTAAATTTTTTTATAAAAAAAAAAACACACGCGTGTTAAATTGACTTTAATTTTGAACAGCACTCGAAAAGTATACAATTTGGCTATGCATGTGTACTCGCATTCGTTTTGACCATGAAGATGTAAAAACAATAATGAAATACGCCGATACGTACACAAGTAGTAGATTATTTTTATTTTTTCTTATTTTTGTTGATTTTTTTGCGAAATCAAACCATAAAGCTCGCTTACAAATTCATCAAACACGTAGCAGTAGTATGCACCTTGAGTTTTTGAATTGAAACCGCACAGATGTTGATGATGGTGGTACCGAGCGAAGATGAGGCGCAGGAGGAGGAGGAGGAGGAGGATTGTGGTGGTGGATCAAGTAAACCACTAAGCTATTTCCGAAAAGGTCACTTGAATTTCGATGCGGGTTTTTCTTGAATATTTATTTCAACTTGCCAACGAAGAATTTTGTTTTGATTGGGCTTGCGTTTGATATTTTAATCACGCGTTTAGCCGCGCACGGACCGTAATGAAATTAGAAAACAAATGCGACAGAGAATGCAAAGGAACGGGCTGCGAAATGGGGGTCAGGCAAGAGGCAAATAAATAAAGACAGCATTGGATATATATGTAATACACTTGCCGGCTGTTCGCACACGACACGAAGAACAAAAAGAAAAGAGTATCTCTAACGAAACACGGATTGAGAAAGTATCTCTGGCCGTAATCGCGGTTGGAACCAAACTGAATCAAGGTACCATAGTTGGGGTTTCAGATTCAGACAGACAGTGTGTTCAGGTGGTAAATCCGCTGGTGCTTACGGCTTACCATACACCATTTACCTGCAGAGCCGCAGACCCGCAAACCAAACGGCAAACGAGTTGTGCTTGTGCTGTGCTGTTGGTGTATCTTGTATCTGTATCTGACTTGCCTTGGAGTATTTCTTCGGCTTTTGTGGTAATCGTATGCATTTTTTTTTTATATATGCTGGTAACGTAACGTAAATCGGATGTGGTTCTCTTGAGTCTTGAAAGCTTGGCCGTTGACTTGAGGTGGTGCTCTCTTGGACAAGTTTGTGGCTGCGCTTAAGAGAGAGGGGCTTTTTCTTGATTAAATTTTCAATAGAAAACCTTCTCAGAGTAGATGCCGAGATGGCCCCAATCACCAGGGTTCATCTTAGGGCAAATATAAAATTCGCCGATTCTGTATAGTGGAGGGCTGATCATTTCGAGGTTAGGGGTTCAGTCGACTTAGTTGATAAAGACCAACGAGACACTGTTGTTCGCCTGGGGGGCAATGACTTTTGAAGGATTCTGTGACAACTCACAGCTCTTGAATGATTCAGTCAGCTTTCATGAGAAAAAACGTACGACTTTGTTGCAAAATATTTTCGTAATTAAAAATCTAAACCACTTTAAGCTGATAACGCATTGAAGATAATTATATTTCAGCAAACTTTTTCTTTTGTTTTCCTGCCAATTGTAAGCAGTATGTTACATTTTTGATCCATCAGCGAGTGAGTAATTTTTTTACCAGTGTTTTTGTATTGCCTTGCTTTGAGGTTAGGTTAGGTCTGTGAGCTCACCCATTGTGATGCCAAACAGAGAGAACCGGAATAGGTTGCCTTATTAACTTTCCGAAATATAAAAAGAAGAAAAAAACTTTTAAGGTGTCAATGTCATGTGTTTTTGGCTTTAAAACGTGTACTATGCGTTTTGATGGAAGTTGTTTCATAAAAGGGTTTTCCAATGAGCGCTATTTCGGTAGCTGTCACTTTTTAAGCTTTTATTCTTTGACATTTGACAAGTAGAAACAACGCCATTACTAAAAATGGAACGATACACGCTTCAACAATGCATTGAGATTATTAAAATTCACTACAAAAATGGTGAAAATCTTGCAGTCACAGTTCGCAAAACTAAAGCATTTTTCGGTCGTCGTGAAGCACCTTGTTGGACCGCAATACAGAAATTGTTGGAAGAATTCGAGCTGTTGGGACAAGTTAGTGATGTGAAGAATAAAACCCGTGCACGTCGCTCAAGAACAACTGAGAATATTGCTGCTGCAACTCAAAGTGTTAAAGAAAACCCAGGTTTGTCTATTCCTCGTCGTTCTTTGAAATTGGGCATTCCACAAACGTCATTACATGATTTTTTATGGTCGGAGTTAGATGGTATTGATCTGGACAACGTTTACTTTCAACAAGACGGCGCTACGTGCCACACAAGCAACGAAACCATTGATCTTTTACGGGAAAAGTTTCCGGACCGATGGTTATCTCTCGAAGAGGTGATCACAATTGGCCACCGAGATCTTGTGATTTAACACCTTGCGACTTCTTCCTTTGGGGCCACGTGAAAGGTAAGGTCTACGCCAACAGCCCAGCGTCGATTCAAGACCTCAAAGATAAAATTCGTGAGGCTATCGAGGACATAGAGCAGCCACTTTGCAATTTGGTTACGGAAAATTTCATGAAAAGGTTATGGTCCTGTACGCGTGCTCCTGGTGGCCATTTGGCTGATGTTGTCTATCATTATTAACGGCATAGCTTCCTCTTTATTATGAAATAAACATCCGATCATTTATCTCAAAAAATGGAATTTTTCTTTTAATACCAAAATAACACCTCTTATTGGAATAACCTTTACTTCGAATCTTGTGCGATCAATTTTAATGACTTTTCGACTGAGGTCCAGATTTTTAATGCTCAAAATTTCTAAATCCGTTTGCAACAACACAATCGGGAGTCGAAATACAAGAGTGAGGTTAAGTTGGACAGTTGATGTCAAAAAATCTTGCAATTAAACCGTTAGATGAAATAAACTTCCAAGTGAAGACATTTTCAATGGTTCTTATATTTCGACCCTACAATACAATCCGTCTAGCAGCGCCTTCAATTATTAGGAATACCTAAACTACTTTTCGCATTTTTTCAAGACAACTACATATATCCTCGTGTTGCATGCAAATATGCGAATTGTCCTTGTAACGTACTTTAAATAAAAAACCGAAACCTCATTGGCCACGTCCAACACCTCTCGCAGTACAGGATCATGTTACACGACAACAAAGTTGTTTTGATTTACGCATCGCCTGCCAATTGTTACAACCTGACAACACGTTTGCTACAACCAAGCGCGCCCATAAATCTTGTACTTTACCATGTAGCATGCTTTTGCCACTTAAACTCATCTCTGGCCGAGGCTGTGCCTGTGTGTTTGTTATTCCGAATTTGTTTGCACCATTAAAATGCGAATCGGATTCCGTGCTGTCTATTTGACAAGAGGGCATACACACAGCACACAAGGCATCACTCCGGCTCCTTTGGCAAGTGCGCCGCGATGTCTGAAATACAATTTAATAAGTACACGAAATTGCATATAGTTTTTGTTTTTGTGTATTTGTTGCGCTATAAGACGGACTGACTACAAGTATCAACTGTCAGATTCCGAACATCAAATGATGCTGCTGCCAGCACAACCACTCAATTTAAACGCCGACAATGCACAGACGTGGCCCGTGTCAAACTCACTCAATTCGACACCCAACTGAGAGACATGTATCCAACCGATGGAAACATGGTAAGAATGCGAACGGCCAGACACCTCCGGGTTGACCTTGCTGGGGAAGTGAATGTTGTTCTGGATACCCATCCAATGGGTATAGGCTAATGCAAAGAGATGCATCTCTCGTGTTCGTTTAGACAAAGTGTAACGAATTGTTTATGACATTGCCAATGTTTGTGTTTTCGGTGCAGACGACAGAAGCTACTGGTGGCAGAGGTTGCTCTAGAAGTGGTTGGCAACCTTTTTTTTCAAAAGAGTGGATGTGGATCACAGTTGAATGCTGTTGGCGTAGCTAGTACATCTAGTACAATTCAGCTGTCATTGTTACTTCATTTAAAGTGGACAATATCGAACGAAACCGATTCTAATTGCTATTCCATTTTTGGGTTTCACTTTCACTAATCTACTACAATTTTTGAACTAACACAAATTTTATCTCAAACCATTCTACATATAAATGAATTAGAAATTGCATTTGGTGACTCGTTACATTATAATTGCTTTGGTCTGAGTAAAAGCATGTCCTTTCTAAAAAAAACTGGATTTTTAAAAACTGATCTGGATCAAAAGAGAAAAAAAAACGATGACACTTTTTTTGGCACTTTTTTATTTGTAATAAATATTGAATAGAATTGTAACAGATTACTTCAGGTATGTATGGTTCTATTCTGTCACATTTTTCGCTCTATATTGCATCTACTACGTTTCAGTTGTCATATTTTATTTTTCATTAATCGTTTACGCAGTGCATAGCCCGCAGACCTCATTTTCGCAACCCCTGCTGGTAAGAACAAGGTGAAGATAAATGGTATAAAATTGAAAAAAAAAAAAACAGATTATCCTGCGTATTGAGGCAATAAATATGTAGGTGAGCCTAATTAACTGAGTTCATTTGTGGCAGGGCATTCTTGAAGAGATTTGGGTCATAAACATCGTACAGATACTGAGAGACGATAAATGTGGAACATATCCTTACTGTTCGCATAAGTGCTTATAAATTCAACGCGCACGCTATCCTGCTTAAGTGGATGTCCTATTTTTCTGTTGCTTGGTTAGAAGGAACGTGGAGTTGGTTGGTAATCGCAATTTTAGTAAACCAATCGTAACAACGGCGAGTGAGGAGTAAAGTATTGTAATTGTAATTAAAAAGTCCTTATCCTCGTAGGATAATTATATTTCGCATATTCTCCTTCGGTGAGCTTTCATAATCCACCAACTAAATTTTTATCCATCCCGAAGTAAGTTTTAATAATTGAATCGCATTTTGTTCTTCCGCGTGGGGTTTGGCGAATCGCATCTGATACCTGGTTTCTGTTTTTTTGTCCAGCTCAGCTTAATGTTTCTGTAGAAAATAAAATATCGGTCGAACTGAATTCTGTGATATAAGCTTTTGAGTGACAGTTCGTCAAAGGGCTTCCCTAGAACCCAGATAAATTTATTCCAAAAGTAGTAACATTTTCAATTTGGAAATAGACTTCTAGTGATCTTTGAATAATTTTCCAAATTTAATTTAATTCTTTGCAGTTATTCGCATTTTTTTCTTCCGCGTGCGTTTTGGCGAATCGCCTGCGAGACAACGAGCATCGACTGGGATTTTAAGATGAACTCACTGGCGAAGAAAAATATTCTTCCAGACAACTGGAAAGCGAAGGAAATGCAAATCGCGTTCTTTTGCTAAAATTTTACACAAATTGGAAAACACCAGTTATGAATGCAGTAGCAACGCATTCATCGAGTAGTAAAATCAAACCTCACTGACAAGCTTATGTCATTATTAACTTTCTGAAATGCAGACCACTCCTCGCCGCACACCGAGTCCGAATCGCATGCAATAAATCGATTAAACAATTACTTCCATTCGATCGCTCTAAATACTTTGAAGAAACGACTGGTGAAATCCATTTCGAAATATAGGTAGTGTTTCTGTTTCTTGTACGTAATCACATGAAACAAATTAATTACCAAAGTTACACACAACTTCTGCTGCGGGCGCTTTAATGTGCTTTTGACCGGCCTAACACGAGAGGCCCTTTCATAACGCTGGCTGGTCGCTGGTGTTTGCCCGGTGGTTGGTAACTTTGCATTTTCATTTGCGTTTCCTTATCGGTTGGACTCGCCGCAGTGAGTATGAGCGCAAGTCTCTCCACAATTCATGGTAATTTATTAAGAAATCAAGGAGCATGCGAGTGCATAGGCGCGCATAGGCTGCCACTTATCAGAAGTGGCATCTTGTGCGCAGATAGTGAGTATCGCATCTGCATATATATGCGATGATGGGTAATCAAATTTATTACCAGCAAATAACGGAAGACCACCAGTGGTATAGGCCTTTAGTACAAGTGTCGCTGCGGAACTCATCTTTCGCTGCATGTGTCATCAATCACGTGCAGATGGAACAAGATTTGGGAGTCTTTACTTGACATTTGTGGAACGATGTTCCGAGGTGAAGGACAATAAGTTGCCTGGGCAATTAGGCAATTTATTCAAAATTTGCTGCCTATTTATTTGAGGTCACTAGTCCCGCACACGCTTGTTCCTTGTGAATCCCACATAATCGGGACTTAATCACACAATGCTCAACGAGACCTATTTGTGGCGATGATCATTTGTAATAGTCGCAACGGCCGGCGAGCGAATGTAGGCTGGCTGTTCGGCTGGCTGTCCTAAAATAGGCTGCCGCTCTTCCTGCGTCGAACCACCTAAAGTCGAGATGCGTTTTATTAATGTGTAGGCCATGTTCGGTGCGTACACATCATTTGTTACTGTCACTGGGCCTTTATCGGGCGCGCAAAGTTCCCTTTTACATGCTCGCATCAAGTGTGCTCATTGTTTTTCTTGTTTGGCGTTAAGAGCATAACGTTGTTTGGAATGGTGTTAAAATGCGCTGCAATAGGATGCTGGCCAGCAGACCTACACGCTAAATAGACGCACAACATTATGGAACATTGTTGACATGTAATTGTCTTCTGTCAAGTCATTTCAATGAATTTAGCCTCGATCCTTTTTGGACTAACTAAACTGAAATAGTTCGCATTATTCTAAACCGGATGAAATCAAACTGGAAACGAGTTTGTGGCAAAACATTGCCAACGCGTTCGGTGTTGGACAGGTTTGGCTTTGACGTTTTGTTTGCTTAAAAATCAATCCAAGGCTCACCAGATATCTAGCTGACTGATTTGCGGGCGTTACCGTTGTCAGTGTTCATCACACTGAGTTATGATTCATCGACAATAATAATTAAAACGCATTTGCACAGTGGGGCCGATCCAGTCAACTGAAGTCTTTTGAATGCGCTCATCGACGGTTCAGAAGTAGGTTCAGTCCACTACTTTAATTATCAGAAAGAAGCGGACATGCGCTTCGTATTTATTTTTGTTTTGCAAACGTTTGAACGAATTCCTTTGACAGGTCGCTTTTTTTTTTTGTTTTTTTCTCTCAATGCAGCGGATGGTCTTGCGCTAGATTGAGAAATTTCCCTGAAAGGGATATTTCACAAAAAGTGCTACCCGTCTAGCGCAAATGCTGAAATGTCAATTTTTTTATATGGCGTTTGACATGCTGCTAGTCATCTAGCGTGCAGTGGAACGCGGCCAGTATAAATGGACATAGGTTGACACTTGACAGCCTCCGCTTCCACATTTATGCCCCTCACTTCTACCAACATTGAAGTTAGGTAAAAAAATATACATGTCACCTACTGTCAGAATTAAAAAAATTAACTCACCCATATTCTTGGCATGCACTTGGAATTTTCGATCATTCATCATGTCATCAGTCATTTTTTATTTCCAATTCCCAGTTCATTATTCAACGCCCCGCAGCTCTCACTCTCACAGACAGATGCCGCCACATTGTTAAAGAAGAACACATCAAGGCACCTGTGAAATTGCCCAGAGTCACAGTGACATCAAATTCATTTATATTAGCATACAAAGGGACCTTGAGGGTCACTGTCCCAAAGGACTGTTCACTCAATTGATATACCAAAGTCGTATCAGGTCCGTATACAAGGAACGGGTTTCCCTGTAGCGAAATGGATCGGAATTGTCTCACAGAGGTTCTTAAAGTGAGTCGGCAACAACTGCCGGATACCACCTGCGATTTATCTATCGGACTCAATCCGGTAACCTTTGCTTTTGAGGCACGCGTTTTTCGATCAAAGATCGGTGATCTCCCTCTCTCTCTCTCTTGTGCATTGCACCGACTGTATGTCGTTGGAGGAATACGAATTTTCTATAAATTCGCAGATGTAAAACTGCCCACAAAGGCGAACAAGTCGGCCGATAGTCGCAGTAGAAATTTACATTTTATCGCTTCGAAGTTGTGCTGGAGGAAGCCCGATTTGACAGGGGTATCTCCATCTGTCTATCGATCCCATGGGTTATGTAAATCGGCTGCAATAGCAACGCAGAGAAGAGGCCTCATGATGTTGCATCATTTGGTTACAAATTGAAATGGATGCTGACGAACTCCCAAGGTCAGGTGAGGGACCTCTCAACGACGATATACAAGCAGTCTTTTGACTAGATTTGCATTTATCAAAAGTCGAACATCCTTTTCTAACGAATCGATATTTATTTGAATTTCCCGACCAACAGGGAAATGTTTGTTTTTCATTTTCGTGAATTTATTGTTATTACATCATCGATGGCGGAATTACGAAGCAAGCGTACATTTGCATTTATTGCACTGTGGCTTGAGTGTAAGTGCATAGTGTGGGCATACCTTAAGAGATTCAAAGATAAAAAGGGGTTCTCCATTTGATGCATTGAGAGAGTCCTTTTTTACGCTGTACATTGTTATTGTCTTGAGGCCAATAACTTTGGCATCATGGCCAACGGAAGTGCAGATGGAACATTTGAGCGGGCGTTATGATTATACGCAAGTCACATTGACTTTTACGGTGGGTCTATTGACTTTTATGCGCACACAGTGTGTAGGCTTCGACTGTAATAAGGGATAACGACTGAGTCAGAAATGTGATCTGTAAACGTTTTTCGACGCCCTTTTATTCACGGGGTTTTTGGGTGCGTTTTTCACCCGTTTCCTAGCGAGTCTTGGGACTCGGATTTTGACGCTTTTTTGACACATTTTTTGACCAGATTTTGGATAGGTTTTTCAACTCGATTTTCGACCGATTTTGACGAGTTTTTCGTGTGTATTTTAGCTGGTTTTTCGACACGGTTTTTAATCTATTTCTTATCGTATTTTGGCGGCTTTTTTGAGGCGTTTTCTGACGCGTTTCATACTTGAATTACAGTTCAAATTTGTTTTTTGGACTAGTTTTTCCTTCGTTTTTTGACGCTTTTTTCGACGCATTTTGTTAGTTTGTTAAAATTTCATTCGACGCTTTTTTGACTCGATTTCCGACCGGTTTTAAATCATTTATTAACGAGATTTCCGACCGGTTTTGGCTGGTTTTGTGATGAGTTTTTTTCAGGCGAGTGGGTGTATTTTTGCCGTGTTTTTCGACACGATTTTCTGACGCGTTTCTTACTTGATTATGAAAATTTAATATCCAGTTTCAACTCGTTTTTTGACGAGTTTTTCGTTCGTTTTTACGCTCTTTTCGACACATTTTGTATGTTTTTTGAAACTTCCTTCGACGCGTTTTTTTTTATTTTATTTTTTTGACGCGTTCTAAGAAAGTTTTTCGATTCAGTTTCCGACCGGTTTTGACTGGTTTTTTGTTCGTTTCTTAGGTGGTTTTTGACGTGTTTATTGGCATGTTTTCCAACCAGTTTCTTGGCAATTTTATGTCTCATTCAAATATAAAAAAAATCCTAAATCTGTATATTCTTCGTAAAGTTGTTCATCGTTCCCTAGTCTCTTTATGCTCGCCGACATTCACAGCGACGTCAACCATTTCCCACGATACTTTTTTAGAAGCATTTTCAAATGTACTTAACGGCAACCAAAATCCTCTTCCAGGGTATAACACTGCACATAAATGGCCGCATTCAAGAATCTAGTTATCTTAAGTCGACTAGATTGGTCTGGATGAGATTTAACCTGAACGCAAAAACTAGATTGTTCGGGAACGTCCCTTTTTCTGCGTCAGCCACATATAAGAACTGTCAACTTAGTACTCAACTCAGTTACAAATCTCTTGACTAGATTTGTCGGCTACCGCTCCATAAACGGCAATTGAAACAACTGCTCATATGACCGATTTCCTCCAATCAAATCCGAGACACATCTTGGCAGACATCTGTCAGGTGTCATACTTACTAAATTAGACATTTGAACGTCCCCAATTGCTTCAGGGTTATCCATAGAGCTCGGTTGTCATCTACATACGGAGTTACCATCTGCCGAAATAGCTCAGTTGGGAGAGCGTTAGACTGAAGATCTAAAGGTCCCCGGTTCGATCCCGGGTTTCGGCATTAATATTTTTACTTTCTACTAATCACAGTCACTTACTAGTTATAACTACTGTAAGACGACTTATCACTGATTTTGTGTACATTATCAATTCAGTCTGATTCTTCAATTTATTTTTAGCTAATTGTGTATGTGACTTTGTAGACACTTATGTGGTATTCGATTGGGCTTCTTCAGATTTGCTCTCAGATTTCAGATTTCGTGTGGCTAATCGAACACAAAAACGTCACTTGCTCTTTTTTTTGTTGATATTTGTGCGACTGCAATATGTGTAGCCGTCGACACTTTTCTAAGCGTTTTCTATTCACTGGCTAAATTTTATATGAAAACATTCAAAATGCTTGCCCATATTGATTTCTAAACATTTGTACATAAATAATTAACAAAAATAGATCCACCCGATGCAATGCGTTTTTTTGCAGTTGAAAAATCTCACTAAAATGTAAACAAACTCCACTAGCTGTCAAACTCAAACGCACGTGTATTGGTAAATCTGAAAAAATATCCAGATTCGCAAAAGTGCTCTGAAATCTGAAAGAGATTGCTTTTTTTTGTACCAAACGAACATGAAAATTGCTCTGAGAGCAAAAAAAGTGCTCTGAGAGTGCCCAATCGAATACCACATTAAAGTAACATTGAACCGTGCCTTTTGTTGGTACAGTTCGTAAAAAATATTTAATTTATGTATAAAATAAAGGCAAATTGAAAACAATTAAAAGAAAAAAAAAGAAGACTGCCGAAACCCGGGATCGAACCGGGGACCTTTAGATCTTCAGTCTAACGCTCTCCCAACTGAGCTATTTCGGCACATATAAATTGTGTGTCAAATGTCTTATTTGACAGAACTCAAATGTCAGTAAATAATTGATTTCTATAGTTGCAGCATAATGGGGACGTTCGATTACCTAGTAATCCTAGTTCATATAAAAGAAAAATGTAACTAGATTTGTCTGAATTGCATTTCTGTTCTCACGGTTTAGTTTTAATTTGTTGACACTTCGAAATGTCAACTCAGTATGCAGGGAGGATTTTCTTTACCAGATTTATCTGCTTCCCCCTCCATAAATGTCAACTGAAGAAACTATGCTCGCGACCAATCTAGTCCAATAAAAAGTGAAATACATGAAGTCAGTCAGCTGTCAGATTTACTAAACTAGAAATCCGAACGTCCCCATTGTCAAAGGTACTGAGTTAGGTTATGGAGCGTTGAATCACTCGAGACTAGTAGGTACTTCATTCAATCCAATTGGTAATTGCGATAGGGGCGGCCTCTTTCTCTTGTCTTCGTTACGTAATGCAAGTGGTCATCTCATCCTTCATTTTTTGTAACTTAAAGCTAACGCGTTTTCGCTTGACCTCCGATTTTCCATATCACTGTCACTCCCCATAGATTCGATCGATTTTCAGACATAAATCAAGATCACTACAGATAGATGCACAACTTCCTGGAGTTAAAACCCCAATTTTTATTCCCCCGAAACATGACTTCCAATTCGTTCAACAAATCCCCACCACCTGACATTCACGATGACATGTTGTTATGCTTCCTTTTGCCTGAATCAGTCCACTTGTCAAGCATCTAAGCAGCGCATATACAAATTTGCGCAATAACAATCACATTTCCTTGCTTAGCGTGCTAGGCAGCGTACAACGAGTCTGTTGTAACATCTAGTAAAAAAAAAGGAAAGCCAATCTCCTCTCTTAGCATACCATACACCGAGCCATTCACGAACAGGCTCCTTTATGAAAATTTAATACCAGATCAATAATGTGTATATCTTATCCATGCCTTAAATCAAAGTCAGGAGGCATCACATATACCTCTCGGCAGATGCTGCTCGGCGATTTATTGAGCGAAAGTGAAACAACATCTCCGAGATTGGTTCATCTTCCCAGTATCATATCGGCGCGTGACGACTGCATCTTTAGGAGTCGAATGGATTCGTATCTACCAAAAGCAGCATTGGATCACCCCGAAAGTCATGGTGTCGTCAGAATCGTGTCGGAACAAATTCATGTCAACAGTACGAGGCTTGGAAGGTGGAAGCTCTGCACAGTTCGTTCGCAGAGATGCACTTCACATCACTTCCCATTGTGTGATTACGTGAGTATGCTAGGTAAGGCACCGAAACCGAAACCAACCGCCATCGAGCTCTGCATGCTTGTATTTATGAGACGTGCAAATTTGTTTTGTTTACTTGCTACTTAAACAACCGTTTGAAGTGTGATTTAGTATCTAGGTTTATGCAGCAGTTTTGCCATTTTCGGGAAAAGATACCGTTTGAGAGGTGTCATCTTGATTGACATTTTTTTTCACTCCCCCTCTCTCTCTCTAGGTAGGATAGTCGCCCGTTTCTAATAATCTTCTCGGTGTCGCCTTTGGATTTACTGAAGCCCACAATTCTGTTGAAATGGTTATTTATTGGCAGTTGAAATAAAAAAATACGGCAGTTACATTCTGTATCGATATACACTCGCACATAAATCCCATCCGTCAATTTCGCATAATCAAGGCCTACATCACATCGATGGCGAGCTTTAAGATTCTAAGACGAAAGACAAAAAATAATGAAACCAAACAAACATCAGCTAATTGGGAATTCAGGTTTTTTTTTCGGTTGGACATTCCTCGTTACCTAACTAGTTAGGTTCAGGTACGAGTACACTGTGCACATGAGCGAATTGGCTCTTTGTGAACATTAATTTGGCTCTTTTAGACCAAAGTAATGGCCAATGGGTGTGGCAGTGGCGAATATTTCGCACATCGACTGTAAATTTCTTGAGATCTGACCGCTAGTTGTCGCGCTCGTTTTCGTCGTGCTGCGAAATATCTTGTTATGTGCGCTAGTTAATCTCGTATGCGTTTTAACGAATCACATAAATCACAGAGTTGTTAATTGGTTAAGAAGCGGGACGCTATTTTTTATTTTCAGTTTTAAATGTTGTACATTGTTTTATCCGCTGCTATTTTTTGGGAACCGAAACCTTTCGCTCAGTAGACCAATACGCTAACTACTCAGACCTGGAACAGCAATAATTTCCTTCTTTGTGTTGTTATAGATCAACTGTCAATCATTTATGAGATAACTGTTGTGGCACGTCAAAGGTGTTCATACTTCGCTTCAACCTTACTCTGTTGAACTGAAAGAACTGTCCAATACCTGTTCCACACAGAATAATTTTACAAACAGAATAATATTGTCATCGGCGTTTCAAAGTTTCCGCCAATCAATGTTAGTTTGTGACAGTAATACGTAAACGTAGTTCGCCGACAACGCACACACAACGATTACATAAGCTGGGCCCTTAGGGCGTTCATCCAGCACTCCACCAGGCAGATTAATAAACGATTCGTGCGTCTAGAACCGCCAGTATGTATTTCAGGCCCTATTGAATGGCAACAACTGAGCCTTGACTTCCGGCGGCGCTACTGCAGCTCTTCTGAGTCCGATTTGTTAAGCATCATAGGTTGGAAATCGGGACCTTAGCTTTAAAATCGATCAAAAACTTTGCTGCAATTTTAAGCCAAAAGAAACAGGAACTCAAACCGATTCGATGCCTTGAAGCGTGTTTCCGCTAAAGAATGGAACGCGTCCATTGACAACACCGAGTTTACCATTAACTTACTGGATAATTCAATACAAAATCAAGAAGGCATCGGCCGCATTCAAGAATCTAGTTATCTTAAGTCAACTAGATTGGTCTGGATGAGATGTAACCTGAACGCAAAAACTAGATTGGTCGGGAACGTCACTTTTTCTGCGTCAGGTACATATGAGAAATGTCAACTTAGTACCCAGTCACGAATTTCTTGACTAGATTCGTCGGCTACCCCTCCATAAACGTCAACTGAAACAGCTGCTCTCATAACTGATTTCGACCAATCAAAACCGAGATTCACTTAGTGAGAGAGCTGTCAGACTTACTAAACTAGATACTTGAACGTCCCCATTCAAGTCGCACAGTGCATTGAACCGCCTCGCGCCTTTTGCAACATTGTCTGTCTTTGTCTGTCGTCACTCCTTAAGCGGTGTAATTATTGTTAACTTCTCTCTCTCTCTCTCTTTCTGGTCTGTAATTTACCTGTCAGTTGGATGAAACTTAGTTGAAAAACCGTAAAATTTCAATTCAATTAGAATGCCAAATTTGAGATTCTCTATTGGCCTCAATTACAACAACGCCGCAGATCACTTATCGCGCACTCGTTTTGACATTCATTCACGTAACGTTGTATCTGGTTATACGAGTAGGTACACTGATGCCACAAGCCCGCAAAGAAGAAGATTTCACTTTCGTTTTTATTTCGGTGGAAGGTCATTCTGATTGAAGTAACTATACACACATCATCGCCGCCACCAGAGCCTCTTATGTTTGGATGCTGCAACCGAGCTGTATATGTATTTGCGCGGCAGTATACGCTATACGGTATAGGTAACCGGCCTTTCACTGTACTTACAACGCATTACTCATAACCGGCCGAAGATGCTCCCCAGCTCGAGAAGATGTCTCATCTCGTTCTCAAGTGCGCGCCACTGAGAATAACGACAATAATGATGATGGCTTGTATAATTGCAGTGCCAATTTGTTGCACCGCAAATATATCGAGGACACTCTTCCATATCCGGCAATTGATGATGTCAGTGGCCGATGAAGATTGTTCGCCGATATAGTACTCGCCCCCCAGCGGCGATACAAAATATGCAATTGAGTGGATCTGAGAAAATGTCTGATGATAGACACATGAACGATGAACACCTCCTCCAGGGATTAGGATTAAGTGACCGCTAACAAGCTACCATATTAGAGCTGATGTGTCCAAAATAACTTCCTGCTTGGAGTTGACATTTTGACAATGCTCCGCGAGTTAGTTGTATTGCAACAATTAGCGCGCAGAGTGTTGTTGGCCAAAGTGCGGTGTGTGGTTGTTTTATCGGGGAAACAGGTTACGATGGTGCGGGCGGTATAACGTGATTTATTGCTTTGGACTACTTTAATGGCTTCCGAAGAAAAAGACTATTAAAAGCCTCCATGAGCGATCATTTAACATCGATCATTCTGAAATCTGGTTTTGCAATTTTTAAGCGTTATGTCACTTTTGTTGACAGGTTCTTTGTGGATTATATTGCTCACTTTTGGCAATTTGGAATCTTACGCAATGTTTTTTTTTCCCAAAGCCATTGTTGAGTGTGCTGTCATATTCATTTAGATTGTTCCCATCGAGTTAAAATTCGTTATTCTGACAAACAACTACTGGAAAGATGGTGACGTACCTGACAGCTGCATGCTTGGATTGATATTTACATGAAAAAGAATTATAGTTGCGTTAAAGACTAAATAGCAAATTGAAGTAAAAACTAATGTTTAGTAGCTGACGTCATTTTTGACATCTAAAATAGATACGTAGGACTTCCTCTTTTTTATGTGGTATTCGATTGGGCTTCTTCAGATTTGCTCTCAGATTTCAGATTTCGTGTGGCTAATCGAACATAAAAACGTCACTTGCTCTTTTTTTTGTTGATATTTGTGCGTCTGCAATATGTGTACCCTTCGACACTTTTCTAAGCGTTTTCTATTCACTGGTTAAATTATATATGAAAACATTCAAAATGCTCGCCCAGATTGATTTCTAAACATTTGTACATAAATAATTAACAAAAATAGATCCACCCGATGCAATGCGTTTCTTTGCAGTTGAAAAATTTCACTAAAATGTAAACAAACTTCACTAGTTGTCAAACTCAAACGCACGTGTATTGGTAAATCTGAAGCAAATCTGAGAAAATATCCAGATTCGCAAAAGTGCTCTGAAATCTGAAAAAGATTGCTTTTTTTGTACCAAACGAACATAAAAATTGCTCTGAGAGCAAAAAAAGTGATCTGAGAGCGCCCAATCGAATACCACATTAGTTTCGTTATTCGCCAAATTGGTTTACGGAAAATGCCAGCAGGAACGCACTAACTGTGGCCGCCAATCGATGAATCAACTTTGGGGACGGTTTCATCAAACAATTTTACAATAAGAGCTTTGTCAAACTTTCGTCAAATGTCATAATTGCAGATATGAGAGCGCTCATAAGAAAACAAATAAATGTGTTAAATATTGACTAATTTTACTATCAAACTTGTTGAACCATAGCAAAAATAATAAAAAAAAATTAAAAACAAACAATAGGTCTGTTCCCTTACTTTCAAATCTTACGAATTTTACTCAATGCGGTTCCTTAAAGCTTAGTACGCTGCTCGAGCTAAATTTTCGCTCCCATACAAAATTCTCTCCAAAACTTAGCTGAGCTAAATTTCAGCGAACCCATTTAGCTGAGTGGTACGCAGCTCGAGCTAAATAATCAAACTTTTATTTCAGAATGTACTTCCTGCGTCTGTCAAAATTTAGCGTGCCCATTTAATTGGTAGGTACATTTTCTCAAGCTAAATTGCGACAGATCTTTGTTTATTTGTTAGAACTTTAGCTGATGTTTGGAGAGAAAAGTTCGAGAACAGCTAAAAAAGTTTAGCTCGATCAGCGTACTACGCTTAACTCGAAAAATTCGTAAAAGAGAGCGTCATCGAGAGAGCAAGCTACTACTACCCATCCACTGAGAATTATACGAATTTTTACTCAACAAATTTCTTTGTGTGGAGAATTGAAAAAGCTGTCAGTCACCTTCCAATGAACAGCTGGTTTGAAATTTGTTGTCCTATTTGACATATCAGTGCATTTGTTTTTATTTATTGCTTATTAAAATGGTATGAAAAGGCGGCAAAATAAAATTGAATGTTCTCCTTAGATTCTATTTCAAAATCGCAACGAAATTCTACTTTGCTGTAAAGAGTAAGAGAAATTTGTAAATGCCCTGTCGCTTAGACGTATACATGAAGAAGAAGTTCGAATAATTTCGAATCACTTTCATCGCTAGGGAGATGAATCAACTATTTTTTTCAGTAAATTAGCAAATTCTTCGAGTTTTTACGAAATTTAAACGACTTTTCGTAGCACTTTTTTGAATTTTTGAATTATGTATCTGTCATTATTCGTAGTTTACTACAAAAGTGTTCCGCAACTTTTTCGTAAGAGTCTCTCTCCGTGAGAAAATTTATCCCCACCACTGCCATTTTGACAATCTTTTCCATTTTACTACAAAAGTAAAGGAACAGACCTAGTAACACGGAAAACTGCTTGTAGATAGATTCTCTTAAGTTATTTAAGCTGACGGTCTATTTAATACTTAGTTTATCGTTATCAGAGAGAAATCATACTGAGACCCCCAACTCGCAGTTCTCTTACCGCTGGTCCCCTCAATTCTTTTTCAAATCCGCCCTTTTGTATTTCTATCGGTGTTATGTCAATTAAGCACGCGGATGCTTAATGCAAAAACAAACAAAAAATCCAAAAATAAATAGGGACGTTCAAGTATCTAGTTTAGTAAGTCTGACAGCTCTCTCACTAAGTGAATCTCGGTTTCGATTGGTCGAAATCGGTAGTGAGAGCAGCTGTTTCAGATGACATTTATGGAGGGGTAGCCGACGAATCTAGTCAAGAAATTCGTGACTGAGTACTAAGTTGACAGTTCTCATATGTACCTGACGCAAAAAAAGTGACGTTCCCGACCAATCTAGTTTTTGCGTTCAGGTAACATCTCATCCAGACCAATCTAGTCGACTTAAGATAACTAGATTTTTGAATGCGGCCAATATCTACAAGAAATCAAACTGTCAGTTAAATATATTGTATGACAGCCCATGTTCTGCTTCTGTTTTCATGTTCATCATCTGGCTTGTAGCTCTATCCCTACCAATTTCTGTAATTTTTGTTATACTGCTACAAAAAATCTCCTAGAAGTCAAAAAGTGCAATCCAAATAACAAAAGTCAGTGAGAACATACAGACAAGCTCATATTCAGTCCTAAAACTATGCTTCCATTTCTTGTGCAGGTTGTGATTACCCCTGAAAGTATAGTCACATTCGTTTTTATGTTTTTTTCTGTTCTAAAGAAACGAATTTCAAATTTGTAGACCCAACTGTCGCTATACATGCCTTAAGTGAGGTCTGTTTGGCGACCTAGTTGTACTGAACCTAACCTAGGAATCTATTCAGGCTGAGCGCAATGATTCAGTGCAAGGCTCCTGGACTCATTCCCAGCCAAGAAGGTACACTGCGCTGGGTTCTACGTTCAGAAGTTAATATTCGCGCTCTTTAAACTTTTGCCTTAATCCGTTTTCAAAGTGGCAACAAAGGATACATTTAGAAGCTGTGTTTATTGCCTGACCATTGGATTCTTAAATAAATCAACTTAATGTACAATGGGGAACTACCAATTACGCTGAATCGCTGATTACCTAAGTACCTTGCGAAGGTACGTAAAGTTTCGATGTAAACGTCAAAAAACACTTGAAAGAAATCGGGACAGGACAGAGAAGTGTTTTGCTCAAGTATGAGGTAAAACAGTCACAAAATCTCCATAAGTTTATCTAAATTTAATTTTTGGGAATGACTTTCTGCATTTTGCAAATTGTTTATAAATTTATTAAACAAAACTGCTCTCCAAAGCGGAAAAGGAGGAGGACAACTTCGCTTCTTGGAATAGGCACTTCGATCGGTGGATTACTTGGTGGGGGTGGCGTACTGGGAACAGGTTTGCTAGGTACAGGCGGCCTACTCGGAACAGGTTTACTTAATGCAGGAGGCGGAAGCAAAGGAAAGCCTGCTTTGTTTTTATTCTAAAGTTCTTAAGCCCGTCACTGTTTCTTTTTCTACATTATTGACCAACGACCACTGACGCATTTGAAAACTATACTCAAATGATCATCCATCATCAA
This sequence comes from Cheilosia impressa, assembly GCA_948293265.1. Lineage (NCBI taxonomy): Eukaryota > Metazoa > Arthropoda > Insecta > Diptera > Syrphidae > Cheilosia > Cheilosia impressa. The sequence continues at coordinate 50,290,825 of OX411884.1, read as the reverse complement.
CCGTCATAAATTCGCCTGCCGTACTCGCACAAAATCGTTCAGTTCTTCGCACCAGGTTCCCATGAAAAATAGTAGGTGGAGAAAGTACCCCAGCATCAAGCATAATTGTTTTCTTTAGGCTTGTTTCACGTGGGCCCTAGTGCGCACTGGGTGCGATATAGCACTGGTACTGAAAACCTGTGCTTGACATGGCTTCTAGGGCACCCTAGTTGTGCCCTGAACTGACCCCAGGTTAATTGTGGGGGCAAGAATTCAGTGCTAAGTTTCGCTGTCATTTCGCTTGCTGTCATTCATTTTCAAACTCGTCATCTACATTGCGAACACTTTTATCAACTATTTGCCTGTGCCAAACCCAAATTCAGAATTCAGTTCACTCATTTTTAACAATAAACGGGAAAAAGTGCTACCAAACGATAAATATTTGTCAATGTCAACAGTTGATAGACTTCAGGGCAACATTTTGCGTTCGATATACAGGGTGGGCCAAAAGAAGTCATCCGATGTTGTTTGGCTCTCATTTTTTTCTAAATGCAAAACTTCGATTCTGCTTTTTGGTTATGTTTATTTGAACCTTTAGAAGTTTTTTGGTCAAGTCGGGAAGATGATATCGGCCAAATTGATTTCCATACGGGCTCGTTTTATGGCATTTTTCATCACTTCGGCGAGAAGTTCGGGCGACAGATTCTCGCACTCGTGTCGAATGTTGTCCTTGAGGGCTTCTAGGGTCTCGGGCTTGTTCACGTAAACACGGGACTTCAAAAAACCCCACAAAAAAAAAGTGTGGAACCGTTAAATCGGGCGATCTTGCGGGCCAGTGCAAATCGCCAAACCGAGAAATGAGGCGACCCGGGAACGCCTCCTTCACAATATCGGTTGTGGCTCGCGCAGTGTGTGCCGTAGCTCCGTCCTGTTGGAACCACATGTCTTCCAGTCCTAATTCGTCGAATGGCGGCAGAAAAAACTCGGTTAACATGGCCCTATAGCGCGCACCGTCCACTGTTGTCATACATCCCATTGCTAGAACAACATCGGATGACTTCTTTTGGCCCACCTTGTAGAAGTCGAATTTTCAGGGTTGTGCAGGCTTTTTGACAGGCGTGAAAATTAGCTGACACTTCTCAGTGTGCACTAGTGGGAACTCGCACGTCAAAAAAAAAACTTTTTCTTTTCATTTTTCTCATTTCGCTGGCTGTCAGTTTTCTCGTGGAGTGTGTTCAGAAAGCGAATTGTGACAGAGTTACCACTTACATGTTTGCCGATGGTAGTAAACCGCAAATTTCAGATTTTTTTTAACAATCCACTTTTAAATGAGATTCTGCAATGGATTTCGTGCAATGAACATCAACTTAGCGGCAAAATAGACAAATAATAAGCAGACAAACGTGGAGATGACGACGGCACCTCAGCAAAGCCGTACATACCCAAGAAACACCCTCTAAAAGGTGTTACTTCGCTGCAAATACTCACTCGACTAGTTCGTAAGCCACCGGCAATGTCAACATCATTCCAATACTTACTTGAGGAGAGTGAAAAACCAGTCGTCAGTTTAGTTTCTCGTATTTATTTCACAAAAAAAGTATAAAAGCGAGTATAAAAATGTACATTTCCCTAAAATGCTGGAAATCTAGTAAATTTACTACTTTACACATTTGTTTATATAATATACAAAAATTGTTATTTTGTTTCATTGCTAAAATCATCAATCTTGTTATGTTGCTTCGTTTGCACTTAAATTTAACAGTTTTCTTAAGTAAAAGTTGAAAAAAGGTTGTTGGATTTGGATAAATGTAACTCCAACACGGACATACAGTTATATGGAAAGAAATAAAAATATGGGAGTGCTTGTGTATTTGAAATACTTTCTTTTTTATTCATATAAATAACGTGCTGTTCCTAAAGGGATTACAAAAAGTTTGCACAAAACAAAAACAAAAAATTACAAATTATAACCAAAACTTAAGTCTTATTAACGGTTTTGTGTTGAAAACACGGTTGTTGTTGTTCTTTTTTTAGAAATTCATGTTTAGTTGAAACGGTGTCAGATCTTTTGTTATTGCCAAGGAGGCACCGTCCTTGACCATTTTGAAGGCTAGTGCCGCGAGATTTTTCGCGTCGTCAATGCCCGAGTGTGGCCGGCCCTCGAACTCGAGTCCGACGTGCGAGAGGGCATCGGTGAAATTGATTGGCTTGTAGTTGTACCACTCGCGGAATAGGGCACGTAGGTCGATCCATTGATTGAAGAATGGCGGCTTCTTTAGGCTCTTTCGTTGGCATTCCTTGGCCAGGCAGAGGCCAAAGTCCCAGTCGGACCATGTGACGAACGCGCAATTGCCGATTTTGTTGTCCTTGGACATTTTGGGTAGGTGTAGCTTGCGGGCACGCAACTCTTTGCGCAGCCACTCGTGGAACATCATTAGGGCAGTTTGAAGGGGAATACCAGTGTCGACGGTCTTTTGTGTGATACCGGTTAGCTCGGTGCAGAAAGCGCTCAGTTTGGGCGACTCGATCGGCATGATGTATTTGTGGAATTCGGCCTCAATTTTGCCCGTTTTCAAGTTGATTAGAACAGCGGGGAATTCTGAAAATACCGAAAGAGGAAGAGATTGGTTTTGTGTAGGAGGGTATTGGAAACTTGTGCGCGAGTTTACCTATTATCTCAGATTCTCGCCATTTGGGTGGGGCAATATTCTCCCAGCAGGTGGCCTCAAAGTCCACGGCAATCACATAGTCGTACGGTTGGAGGGCGAGTTTCTGCATTCTGTGCCGTCGCGACGAGTGTTGCGTACCAGCCGCATCCACATAGATAGTCTCAAGAAGACCCAGTTGTCTGAAACGAAAGAAAATGCAAATTTATTGATGTCTCTTCCAAAACGATGTCAACCTGTGAAACCTGCCTATTTCTTTCCAAAACTCACTACCATTGGTTTAGTTTTCAAAATAAAGCCGTTTGTCTCGGTGAGAGCTTGTTGCACAAGCACATACTGACCGTCGTCGGGCAAGTTTGCGAATGTGACAAATGCCTGACCCTTCATACGACCTTGTTGCATTACTTTCACGTCCAACGTGGAGTGGAATCTCGAGTATATTTTGTGAAGATCGTTCTCTGTCACGTCCTTGGGCAGGTTCTTGATGTACAACTTGTTGCTGGGCTCGCCTTTGTTGTAGTTCTTGAAAACCGGCAAATCTTCAAGTTGATTTGCCGGTATTCTATTGGACTTGAGATCTTCTGGAGGGACATAGGCAACCACTTGGGGAGTGGGCTCGTCTTGTCTGTCGGTGTCGGCAGTGCTGTCGGGAAGCTTGACGTTGTCCACATTCAAGGCGATCTTTTGCTCGATGAGGGGTTTGTTTATTTCAAACACATTGCCAAGGTCCTCCTTCGTTTGGTTGGCGGGCTTCTTTTTTAATTGTGTGGTGACGTGAAGGATTTTCTTCGCCTTGTGCTTGAACAGGTGATCATTGTCCGGGAGTTTTCGCTTTCTATTCGTCGGCCTTGGGTTGCCTTTCTTTTCACTGTCCGATTCCCATTCAGATTCCACATCAGAGGGAAACGCAATGGGATCTGTTTGCACTGCAGCCTCGCGAAATCTCTCTTGGAAGCTACAACCCTCGGGCTTTTTCGCTCCAAATGGTGGATCCAGGTTCATTCGGTTCATCAAGTGCAGCACTTGAGTGTAAAACCTGGAATTGCTCATGAGCGCTATAGATATACTGTCCAAAATGTCAGGGTTTATCTTTGGATAGGAGTACTTCAGGTATGGAGGTGGAGGCTGCTCGTATCGCAGGTTATCACACGTTGCATAGAGTTTCTTCACAATCGCAGGAATACTGGGAGTAGTTTCCTTTTCAGTGCTTCTCCCTGGCTCGCTGTATTCCTTGCCAACTCGGTGATATTCCACAGCGATAATCCTTCCGCCAATCTCTGTCTGGTGGAGTTTATGCAACACGAAGAAGGCGCATTGTGGGTCAGCAAATGTTAGAAGAGCTCGCCGACGACCGAATCGTTTGACCGATGTGGGTTGGTGGGGAGAAAATATTTCCTCTAAATTTGTATATGGGTCGGGGAGATTTTTTACTACCAAAACTGTTGTATTCATTGCGCAAAACAATAGAAAAACACAAATAGAGCTAATAAACAAGAAAGCACACCTCAAAGAATCTCGAAATTCGCCAAATGACTGACAGCGAGTGACAATTCACTTGGCGGTTGGCAAATGACGGCGTTCGCATTCCATTTGTTTCGCTTGGAAACGAAAACGAAACAATGAGCGGTGATGTTTATTTAAGAGAGCCAAGCATACACTTGGCGGTTGTACATTGCTTTTTCGATGATTTGCAAGTTTTTAGTCACATCTAATCCTAAAAAGAGCTAAACAAAGCGAATTGTTGGACTATTCATCGGTTATAAGGTAGCGTTTGCAAGTATGACCTTTAGAAAGTCTGAAGAGCCGATGAACTGGAACGAACGAGAGACGAATTCTGCACGCTGCCAATAGTGCATCTGTAAAGACGAGAATCGGACAGAAAGAAAGGACTATGCACTGAATATGGGTGGATACAATATCGAGGTGATGAAAGATGTCCCTTGCCAATAGATGTTTCTATGGCCTTGAAACATTAAGCAAGCAAGCAGATATGGAGGGGATCAGTAGGCACGTGCTGTGGCTGTGGTGTCTATCACGATGCCGAGGCTAACCTTCCCCGAAAGAAGAGAGCTGTTGCCCATCAATAATATGAATCGATGCCAGATTTGTATTGTATTGGTACACAACGTCCATCTGTAATTTGACTGTCAACCAATCAGGGAATTTATATGGTTGCGTTTAACATTCGCCATCATTGATGGGTGCATTCAACCACCAAAGCGCTGTAAATATACACGGTAGCAAGATCTTTTCGAATTTTATACAACGATGTTGTTCTCGTTTCTTCATTATTACAAATTTCAATACGTAACTAAACCGTATCGTAAAGTATAAACAATTTGCCTTTCAAAAATGATAAACAACTGATTATCCATGCATGATGCTCTTCTATCCCATCTACATGTATTTACATGCAATGGCGACAACTGATAATGTAGATTGCACTTTGCACTCTCACCATGTCTGATCCGCCGCCTGATTAATTAAAACAAACAATGTTCCATACCTGCTGTGACACTTCAAAGCCAAAGTCGTCATCATTGTTTAACATTTATGCGGTTAGACCATCACAGGTGCGCAAATTTATTACTGATGAATAATTACGAAGATTAACGTGTTATTTTGTTGCAATAACAAGGAAGCAATGTTTCGCTTTTCATTACCTCAGCCATTTTGTTTGGTTGCTTTCCATGCGTTTGATCAATAATGCGGACGCAACAAACTAGCAGAAACCTGACTGGGGGCGTCTATGGGAAAGTAATGCAAAAACGGTTCTGAAATCATCGCCTGATGACTAAATATGTTTTTATACTCGTATAACAATTTATCTAGCGGAGATGGGAAAACGTGAGTTACCTCACACAGAGCCCCAGCTGTACGTGTAATCCTAAGTCAATGTGACTCAATAAGAGGTAGTTTATGGCCCTTGTAGAAATTTCCACAGCTAAATCTGGTTTTTGGTAGAATAAATGCGATGCCTGTGCTGCGGACGTGTGAATTGTTTTACGAGTAAAATTAAATGTATCCTCACGTATGCGAAGGTCACACGGAGAGCAGATTATTAGAAAATCTTTTCTACATGGGGAAAACTTTTTTTTTCAAGAATTTGTGGAATTATAAGCATAAGGTCAAATCGGTCGATTGCATATTTCACAAGTGACACAAACGTCAAAATCAAGACAAACATTTATATCCGGTCTCACATTTATCATGATACGATCTCATCCCCTATTCTATCGCATCTGTAGGCATGAACACCAAAAAGGACAGCGAGCTGAGGTCAATGTAAACGCAGTCATAAACTGTCAACTGGTTAAGGCGTTAGCTTTAAAAGCTTTCTGCACTGACAGTTGTGATTGGGACAGTTGAAAGAAGGGAATTGAACTCAAGGAACAATTTATTCACGAAAGTGTGGTTGATTTTGCTGTCAAAGCACACAACCTCACTGACAGTTGACTTCTCTTCACAGATTGGTGCTGTAGTAGAACCCACATATCCAAAGGTATACCGTCAAAATTTGTCCCAGAAGCCGGACAAAATAAATAAACTGCAACCCGGAGTGAATTTTGTCGCGCAATTTGACAGTATCTATTTAACTTTGGATCGGCAAGACGTTTAGTTTGTACATATTTGACAATTTGACACGACGCATACAGACTATAGCGACTCGATGATGGTTTGTTTAATAGGGTGCGGTATTTTTCCTCCACTTTCATGGCAAATGAGTGACAAATATAGAAGAAGTCAAAAAATATCCTCCAGGTTTATTTTGTCTGCTACTTTCTGACAGTTCACAGTTCTGTAAGGTTTTTAGGTTATGTTCACGAATATTTTACTTTTCTAGTTTAAACTACGAATCAAAAAAAAAAATTTAACCATACATTTGCACGACGTCCTGTTTTTGTTGTAAAATTTGACAGTTTGTCGGTACAGAAATTTCTGTATGCGACATACTTATTTCCTGTATTGTGCCGTATATGCGAAAATCACTTGTGGCATGGCTGCAATCTGCAACACAAGTCAATGGGAACGTTCAAGTACCTAGTTTAGTAAGTCTGACAGCTGTCAGACTAGATGTATCTCGGTTTTGATTGGCTAAAATCGGCCGTATGACCAGCTGTTTCAATTGCCGTTTATGGAGCGGTAGCCGACAAATCTAGCCAAGAAATTCGATTACTAAGTTGACAGTTCTCATATGCGGCTGACGTAGAAAAAGTGACGTTCCCGACCAATCTAGTTTTTGCGCTCAGGTTACATCTTATCCAGACAATTCTTGAATGTGCCCAATGTCATCTATACATTTTCTGTTTGACTATGTCACTTGTTATGTTACGAGTAACAAGAAAAAAGTTCAGAAAATGAAACCAAACGTCATAAGTTCGACATTATTCGATGATACGCAATAGGACGTTCTACGTTGTATCTAGCGTCGTATGAATGTTTTTACCCCAGCTAAAAATTCCCCAAACCCTAACTGCACGTCAAGATGGAGATTAATCTAATACGCACAATTTGCAAACAGCATTTGCGAAAATCAGTTCCCATTTGAATTCCATTGACAGCGATTTCATCCAAAGTATGTATTAGAATAGCACTACTGTCATTGCCACAAACACGAAGAATAGCGTGCCAATACCATCTGATTGCATAACTGTAGTTATTGTTCTACAATAACTCTGCGCATTTTGATTGCGTGCTACAAAGTATTTTCTTTTTTCTCGTCTGCTGTATTCACATGGTTTGAAAATAGCTCTACACGGCTTATTTCGACGTAAGAAAATACCTCCACAGGTGGTCTCAGGCCTCACTCACATAAAATGCGAACAAATCGAATGCAGTGGAACACATTCGCCTTCGGGCCAATTGAACTTTGACGTCGTCTATTAACACGGTTTTATTTTTGCCCCAGATTGACAGCACTGTGCCTACATGTTCAGTTTTTAATTAAGATTGAGAGGTTTTATGTTTGCAACCCGATTTGCATTCGATCCATTTCTATCAATTCAAATTTGTTCAGTCGATTGATACTATGACCAGGGAGTTAAATTATTTGAGCTTTGATTTTGTAAGTTGTTGGGATTTTGTTGATTTATCAAAGGAAATCAGAGATGCATATGGACTGTTCGTAATTGAAACAAATGTGTGTAGTGGAGAAAGAAGTACGCGGCTACTTTTGTTTCGTATTTATGTTGCGAAAGTGATTTAGTTTCGGGTGCCAAATGCCAACGCTTCTTAAACGTCACCTCACTTTTTCAACTGTTGCAAGAACTATTTCAGTTTTTTTTCCTGATTGTACTACATCTTTATGTAAAAAAAACTAACCAAACTAAATTCACATTGAACTTATTTGCGTCTTGTGAGGTTTATTATTCCACACGTGTATACCAAAGATTCCATTTGTTCCCGGCACAGTATGTTGCATTTAAAGTGATTTGTGTGAAGCTTCAGACAAAAGCTGCGAAGCGATTATTCGCCTGGAAAAAAATACACAAACAATCACATATTGGCATTTGCGTTCAAACGATGTCAACATCCGGCTGGATTTCCACATCAAGGAGATGAGTAGAAAAATATACAAAGAAATGTTGTGTTGTATATATTTGCACAGAACTGTTTATTTGAAGGAACGATTTTGGGAACGTGCTACATTTGGCTGGTGGGTTGCATCGACTTCTTGGGTTTTACTTATGGTTCTGGTGAGGCCCTTACGCGACTGTCTTTACTATAAGGCGTCGTTTGCATTACAAGCAGCTTTGCCACTTTAAAAAAAGAGGAGCGCAGTAGATCATTAAAAAAAATCGGTAGATTGGATATTTTCAGAGTACATTTTTTATTATACAAAAAACAAAGATCTTAAAACTATATTAATAATCAATTTAATATTTTAAAATAAGTTCTCAATAATTTGGCTCTGTTCAGAAGTTATTTATGGCGGTTATTTTTATGCATGCGGTTCTTGTCAACTGTCCAAGAGAAGGTTTATCTAACAAAAAAGTGTAGTAGATTGGATTTAGTGGTAGCAGAATCATTTTTTTGCGAAAAGTGCAGTAGATCTACTGCTATTACAGTTTTTTCTGACAAGTTTTTGACAACTGCAAACACAGACATTCGAAGCAGATTTTTTGACAGAAAACATAACAGCTGCAAACTATAGAATCCATCGAATGTGTTGCGTCGACGGATACGTCAACGAAAACGTTGATTGGGAAGAAGAGTCCCACAAAATCCGTCGCATATCCGATATACGAAATAATTCATGCAAAGCGGACTAGATTTCCCCTGAACGTAAAAACCAGATTAGCCCGTAATTTCACTTCTACTACGTCAGTCATACATTCGAAATGTCAACTTACCACTCAGTCGGGAAATTTTTGTCCGAATTTTTCGACTTTCCATAAACGTCAACTGAAAAACCTGTTCACTTGAGCAATGGATACCTACATTTGTCTGTACTAGGTATTATTTTGAATTTCGACAAATTTTTTTAACTATATTCGTCCGCTACCCCTCCATAAATGTGAACTGAAAAAAAATATTCACGTGATCAATCTCGGTCAATAAAGACTGAAATACATCAAGCCGGCCAGCTGTCAGAATTACTAAACTAGACTAAATCCGACGTAGAAAAATACAAGTATGTACAAAAAAATGGAAGCTGCTTGTTTTTCCACTCATGCATTTTTCGATCAATGAAAAAAATTGTCCTTTCAATCAAAATATCAAATCTAGAAGTGCTCTTTCTATGTTTTCTGTGGTTCATTGAAGAAAAAAGGGCACTTCCAGGTTAATTCATAATACGACAGAAGTTTCCGGGATATGTTATAAGAATTGCCCTGAACTCACCAACACGCAATGTCAATGTCAAATGTCAGATCAAAATGCGTGTTGTGTTAGAAACAAATTTTGCACTATATGTGTTCGGAAAATATGCAACTAAGCGTGCGAATGTCTACTTTAATTGAAATAAATTGATTTGGCTTGTTAAAACATTCATATTTGTTTTAGAAAACAACAGAAAAAAAAATCTTACATATGGTGTTCTACCACTATTGCAAAAGTGCTCCAACGAATTTCATTGAAATGAGCAATTCTGATTTTCGGTGCATTTTAGTCCGATCTTTAATAAAAAGCGCCTTTACTAAACTAGAGTTTTGAACGTCTCCAATGTGTTGTAATTGAACTGTCATCGGCGCTTCAAATGTTCATGCACATATGAATGTGTATTGTCACGAATTCATTCAACGACTTTTCATTTTCTCAATTGCTCTAATCTGCGTGCTTTGTGTCAATTTGTGTCCACTATAACCTCAAAACTAAGTTTAACGGAAATGTCATTGTGGTTGCAAGGTTTTTGACCACAAAGTTAAAAAGACACAACATGTCCCTCAAAGTAAATTTAAATTAAGAAAAAACCTCAAAATTGGTAGACAATTTGAAAAAAAGAGCCAACATAAATGACATTTAAGGAAAATGCGGCCTCATTACGTCAGGGTTGTGAAAAATGTGATAAATTGAAACTTCATTCATTCAGCGCTAACACAAATCGATCAATCAATCGATAAAAACGCAACTCTCTCATAAAGAATAAATAATAATGGCGGTTTTGACAGCTAACCTATGTAAACAAGTGTCTATTTTTAAATGGACTTGTCAAGATCCATGACTGGATGCAACTATTTGCGTATGATTCGAGCAGAGAGTATGATAATGCGAATGGTAGATAACTCAACCTGGTAAGTCTATTTTAAACATTTACAACCGGTACAACGCAAATTGTTCTGCATTAAAACCAACGACTCATAAACTTTCCACCAGCCCCCACTGTGTGCAAAGGTATACGCAAACAAGGCCAACAGAAAACAACAAACAGACGTCATTAAAATTTCAAAGTTCTTTAATCCACAAAGATAAATCCAGCGAAGTAAACAGCTCCTGCTGTTTTAGTCTTTTTCAAGCGCACAAACAACAAATCCCAGGGCGAGTCCCTAGATACATTGCTAAATCAATTGATCAATAATTTTGAATTCAACACGAATAAAAGACCAACCGCCGTCAATGCAGTGATTGTCGCGCATGCTAAAGCTAGCGCGTGGCGAAAGACATAACGAAAGACTTTTGCCCAGATGTTCATCATTGTTCTGCCAAAAACTGGTAGAGACCGCTTCAATTCGCACAGAAGCAACTGCGTCAAGATCGTACATGCACTCCGAGCCAACTCGTATAAACGATGCACACATTTGCATAAAAATATTTCCGTTCTTCTGTTAATTGAATTAAGGCATCTCTGGTCTGGACTTCCTCTTAAGATTGCAAGCAGCATCTGATGGAAGTGCATTAAGGTAATCAGCACACAGAGAGCCTGTTTAATGGTGATGGCTTTTCAGCGACTTAAATTTAGATTTATTTTCAAAAGAGACACAATACAGATGCTTTTACTTTCTGTTGCAATGGGGCGGGACCGATGCAGTGTCCCTTGAACTCTGTTTAGCTTAGGTCATGTTCATCGTCGTCATTATCATCGTTTGCATGACCAGACAAATAAAGATGGATTGGTGCGATGATAACCGCGCGAAAGGGGACCAAATCTCGGTTGCGGAAAAATATTGCGTTGCCATAGAAACGTGCAGTTGCTCGTGTTTACTTGGTTGTGGTTGTTTAAAGCTACTGAGCAGATGCTATAGTTATAGTGCATGATGGTGATGAAAGTATAATCATAATCAGTTTTGTAGTTATGTTTGTTTTGCCAGTCGAGTGCGGTTTGTTTTGATAAAAGCGTCTTATTTTGCAGAGCTTGAACCTACAAGTGTCAGTTGAAATCGTGCATGTGATCGATAGTGCGGCGTTGATGATGACACACATAAAAATCATAAACTAAGTATTAAATAGACCGTCAGCTCCCGCGCACCTACCCGATTCCCCCCTCAAATTTTGTAAAGAAAATTCTCTCTTAAATTTCCTATCTGTGAATACGTGTGAAGCAGAAAAAAAAGAAATTCTATTTGGCGGGAGAAGTAAAAAAAATAATGACACTCAGCAGTGTTCCTACATAGTAGTATTTCTACCTTTTTGTGGGAATTACGATTTCCGAAAAGCCTTCCATGCGTTAAATGAAAAAAACATCAAAATTGTGTGAATATCAACAATTTGACTAGAAAACATTCAAATTACATTTCACCATGAATATCAACGCACTAAATGTACATAAAAAGGAGATTTTCCTCTAGCAACAATTTCTAGTACCAAAAAAATGCATTATAATGTTTGAAAACTGCGATTTTTATACTAAAGAATAATTTAATGTGATTTTCTTTCCGAACAATATAAATTTTACTTTTAAAGTACGGTTTGTTTCATTAAAAAATCGAGGGAATTTGAGTTTAGTAAAAAGGGAACAATTAATACGCTTCGTGGGAAAAATAGAGAGAGAGCGCTAAGAACACTGCTGAGAGTTAGTGTATTTTGTGAGTTTCTGTCAGCTGATGGATGCGTTCTGAGAGTTTAAATTCGTTGTTTTAGTTCACCACGAAAACATGTATTTTACAAAATGCGTAAAGCGAATGTAATCAATATGAATAAATAAAGGAATAAAGTGTGAAAAATGCATTTGTTAAAATAAAATAAGTTATTTTTGTTCCTATAATTATTGTGTCTGTTTTCGTTGGTTGTTGTTGGTAAAAAAATATTTCGCCTAAAATGTCGACAGAAAAACGGTAACCAATATAAAGATAAGCATTGATTAAGAACATTCAAATATGCTCTAGGGAAAAGATATACACATTTCTATGTGGGTATGATTTTTGAGTTATACTGCGCGTAATAATAACAAATTTAACATCGACTTTAAATTTACGGAAGCTCACATTTGCGAAATTTGTATGGAAGATATAACCACTGCGAACTACTCGTACTTAAATTTAGTAAGGCCCAATCTTATCATGAAGATTCCGTTTATTAATGGAAAACAAAAAAAAAATTTATTAAAAAATTTGATACTATTGACATAATTAAAAATTACATTTGAAATGAATTGCGTGAGCCCAGAATATTAATAATTTTGTTTTATAAAAAGAAAAAGTCGAATAGACACAACGAAAATTTATTTTCTTTAAAATGTATACGGGAAAGAACGAAACTTTAAATATAGATATAGGTACCCACATTTAAAATAAACATGTTTACTGATTTGTACCCTGTGCCCATATTCTGTAATTATAACATCGATATATTTATCACAAAAACGATATGAATTGAAAGAAAATGCTTAAAAAGTATCGATGCGAAAATTTATTTACTTAACTCATGATATGCCTCACACATTTAAGTTTTGCTGCTTACAATTTTCTTTTAATTCCTTCGATTCAAAATCATTACCTATATAGTAATCAGATTTTTTTTATATTAATAAGCTTTTTTTTTATTTTTGTCAATGATTCATAAGTTCATCGATTTCCATTGTTTACAACAAAAATGTAAACATCCCGTACTATATAGATTATCAAGGTAAAATGAAAGAAATCCTAATAATGTATACCTACCATGCGTTTTAGTATAATTTGGTACTAAATTCACCACACCACACCCACCGCTTTCTTAACACGTCCCGATAACGGGCAATTATTTGAATTATTTGAATTTTTTCCAATGTTACCACGGAATAAACTGTCAGAGGCATCTGTCAGGTTAGTATGTGGAAGTGTATGCGTGCGTCTAATTTACTTTAACATTGGCACACATACTTTGGCACATAGTAACACCGAAAACAGCTTGTAGGCAAATTCTCTTAAGTTGAAAGAGCTGACGGTCTATTTAATACTTAGTTTATGATAAAAATACTGAAAATATCTATACCAGTTTAAAACACTTTTTCACGAAAGATTGGGCCGAATTGTTTGCTGAGATGAACTATTGAAATGATTAACAAGACAGCGAGCTGTCACTGGTGCGTTCCTTAATCCACATTAGGCGTTTTTCTCTTTTAGTTCAGAGCACAACCTGAACTGTTATACAAAAAGTTCGTGTTTCTTTTTAGCTCAGACATCAGAGCTCAGGATTTGTGTTTCTTTTTCGTTCAGAGCACGATCCGAGTGCGCTCTATGAGCTCAGAATAAATTGACTGAGCAGGCTGAGTGAAAAGCTGATTACATACTTCCACTTCCAATCACATTTGACAGAAAAAACAACAGGATAAGCAAAATAAAGGGTTTTTCAATAGGGACGCTACAAAAGTAGAGCGACAGGGACAGCAAACGACGCCGAATTTCTTGCCGCTCTTTTGACATTTCTCTTCAGTAAGGTTTGCCATTTCATGATGGAAAGATATAGGAGCCAACAACGAGTCGAAATTATTAAAATTAACTACCGAAATTCGGAGTCAGTGGCCTCAACGTTAACAGCGCTACGTCCAATTTATGGTCATCATAATCGTCCTAGCAGATCAACAATTGAGCGTCTAGTGGAAAAATTTTAATCCACAGGCACAGTACAAAATGTTCCCGTGTCAGTGAGACAAAGAAGTGCCCGTAGTGCCGAGGATATTGCTGCCGCTGAGGCTTCAGTTGAAGAAAGCCCAAATGTGTCTCTCACACGTCGTTCTCAAGCGTGGGGCATCTCTGTGACGTCGTTGTGGCGAATTTAGCGAAAAGATCTTGGCCTACGTCCTTACAAGATTAAATTGACGCAAGAACTGAAGCCGCTTGACCACCAGAAGCGTCGTATGTTCGTGAATTGGGCTGAGCAACAACTTGAAAATGATTCGGATTTTCATCGAAAAATCATCTTCAGCGATGAGGCTCATTTCTGGCTGAATGGCTTCGTCAATAAACAAAATATGCGGAATTGGTCAGGCAGCAATCTACACGTACTCCATGAGTTATCATTGCATCCCGAAAAAATTACGGTTTGGTGTGGTTTATGGGCCGGCGGCGTCATTGGGCCGTACTTCTTCCGTGATGATCAAGACCGGCACGTTACTGTGAATGGGAATCGCTACCGTTCAATGATAACCGAATATTTTTGGCCCCAATTGTATGATATGGACTTGGAGGACATGTGGTTCCAACAGGACGGCGCCACAAGCCACACAGCGAATGTCACAATCAATTTATTGGAAACCAAGTTTGGAGAACATGTTATCTCACGAAATGGTCCAGTCGTGCGATTTGCCGCCGTTAGAATATTTCCTGTGGGGCTACGTCAAGACTATGGTCTATGCCAACAAGCCAGCGACGATTGATGAACTTCGTACGAATATCGAACGTGAAATTGCAGCAGTATCGGCCGATTTATGCTTGAAAACCGTCGAAAATTGGGTTCAGCGTCTGGACTTCTGCAAGCGTGCCCGTGGTGGCCATGTAAAAGAAATCGAGTTCCATACATAATGACATCGAACGTACTTTCACAGGAATAAAGAATTTCATTGATATCCAAAACCGTTTTTGTTTTATTTAAAAAAACTTTTGTAGCGCTCTTATTGAAAAACCCTTTAGTTGAAATGGTGGACTAACCTTGTTATTCTGGCACTGAAGGTTAACCAATTTAATTAATAACAATTAATAAATATTAATTTATGCATTTATGACAACTACGAGTATGTGCTCAAGTGTGTTTTATAAATACCTCAGAACAATCTGAGCACAGTCGGTTCAGAGCGCGCTCATAATACTGGAGCTCAGTTCAGTGCTCAACTCTGAACTAAAAAAGAGAAACGCCTATTAAGATAGAATTCACAGATGGAATGGGTGCAACACCAAGTATGTGCTGTCAGCAGGAAGGGAACCACAACATCCACAAATTGGACTTAATGTCCGCAATAACTTTGAGGTAGTTATGGGGACCTTGTCTACGATTAACTGCACTTGCCAATCGCTGATTCCTTGGCATAGAAGGCGACTTCGTACAACAGATTATATAAGACCCTTACCTTTTCAGTATTGTTCCTTGGCGCATCAGAAGCATGGACGTTAGTGAAAGTGGAGGAATATCTCTGGTCCTCTTTAGAATCAAATTCTTCGAGTGATTTTTGCCTCAATGCAGGAGAAGATTCAACAACGAACTCTACATCGACCTGATGCCAATCAGCAGTGTTGCCAGATTGTTGTTGCCGCTTTGTTGTATTTTAGGCTATCTTTTTTCTTAAAAAACGATAGACCTTTCTTCCATGAGCGCTTAACACAATTTTGTGCTATATATCGTTTAATTAAATTTGTGTAAATTTTGTTTGTTTTATTCCTTCACAAAACTACAAGAAAATAAATATTTTCAAACATTCACGCACTTTTAAAACTTGACAGCACTTTTGCAGTCAAGTGACATAGAACAGTCGTTCAACTTGCAGGCATACTAATTTAGGTCTTTTGATTTGACACAAGCACACGACACAAGCCACAAAGGCCAATTGGAGAAGGTAGTAAGATGGGTAAGTGGGAAAAATACTTAAGGAATTGGGAACATTTTCAACGATTTTTGGACTTCTTTCTGGGCAACGATTATGGGCTACATTTAAGTTTTGCCAGTGAGTCGTCTACGATAGCTAGGACGAACGAATGGCAGCAACGTTCCAAATTAACAGCAGGCATCGCATGGAAAAATAGTTACAGCCATTTTTGCGAAAGGTGCAGATTCAAGTACAGTCCTTCATCAGAAAGCAAGAAAAGTCTCGAAAGCTGTTTTACATACTTCCTTGAGTATCCCGCCTAGCACGCTCAAGTTTGAAGCACGACACAAAATATTTAAATTGCTGTGGGGTGTTTGACAAGTATATTTGCAAAACAAATCAATTGCTACAAGTTATTTTACAATTCTGTAACACAGAGTAACGAGTCCAAAGATTATTCTAGGAGCACTTATGGACAAATAATGACACCAGCCAATTATACGACTTGTATACCCATTACGTCGAGTTATAGTCCTCAGATTGACCACAATGGAAAGTTGTAAGCAGAAGAAAGCTATGACAGTCCTTTAACAAAGCCGGTCTTGACAAATATTTACAAATGTAAGTGGCCTGTACTCTGCTTTGATGATGTTTTCTGGCGGAGGCCACAACTTGACTGATCTATTGTACTACCAGGAAAGACCCCTCAGTTAAACTAAAAAGTTATAAGGATATAATACAAGTAGACTGAAACCTTTAACCCAAAACTATTGGCCTGTGCATTTGATTTATAAATTCTAACTGAACTACGTATTTTGTCGTTCAGTTCAAGCTTAAGTGAGCGAAATAATGTGAACAGTTCACTAAAAAGGTAGATCGGGTTCTAAACGCAAACATGTGCCTATTCACGCCAAAAAAAAATCACAACGTTCCAAAGGAAGAAACGGCCAGTGGTTCCCCCTTTCATATTAGTTCATGCATAGTTCACTGTTCAGAAATTTGATTTATGGAATATTTTCATCGGTTCGCTGCGCTATTGTGAGTAAATAACTCCCCCATGAACCAAATGAACCAAGTTAATGTTCTACACAGTCTAATAGTGAGTTCTCATCGCTGCCAAAACTTGTACAAACAAACTTCTACTAGATCAACATAAAATTAGGACTCAAATAGAAATACAGTCAAAGGTTTTGATTTGTCTTTCCTGTCTATCCCTTTACTGCAGCCAAACAAACTCACATCTACATTTGCATTTCCCTTTTCAAGATCTGCTATAATTTGTCCTATTTTCCAATTGAATTCGAATCGCACAAGCTGCCAGAGACATTTCTTCTGTTTGAGTAAAATCTAGATCGAACTGGACCTACATTTCGATATCTATAAATGTAAATATGTAAAGTATCAACGCGTCGTTTTCCATTTATGGAAATTGATAGAATCGTTTATACATAAATAGTTATAGCAAGACAGAATGATTGTCTGGCAGTTTTATTGACTGCTGTCAATAATACGAATTGTAATAGACGTTTTTTTTATTGAGGTGAGCGTTTTACAAAAAAATTTCCCAAACTACACCATGGGAATGGCGCTTTTAGGCGTTTTTCTTTTTTAGTTCAGAGCACAACCTGAACTGCTACACAAATAGATCAGGATCTGAGCACGCTCGGTTCAGAGCGCGCTCATAATGCTCGAGCTCAGTTCAGAGTTCATCTCTGAACTAAAAAAGAAAAACGCCTCTTGTAGAAATCCTAAAGTCCTGCCAAATCGAGTGACATAAATCGTCTGTCAAATTCTTGTTAAAAAAATACACACACCATCGAAAAGCCAACCGAGTGTATTCCCAAAACCAGAAAAAAGTTCCACTCCAGCCAACACAGTCACAAAAAAGTGACTACATGTCGAACAGAGAGATAAAATAATCCTTTCGTTGGAAATATAGACTCTATGACAGATCCATCTTCTACAAAAGAAAAAAATAAACGCAGCAATGCTAATTAATAGTTGCTACATCAGGGTTTTATCGTTTCTGTTTATGGTGTACAGCTGGAGATATCACTTATCTCTGTGAAAACACGGTCAACAATAATAAAAACATTATAAGCCGTCTCATGTGAACATTTTATTATCCATACGAGTATTCTGGGCGTTATTTTAGCTCCCAATTCCAGTCGAACAGAGTTTGTAAATATTTACTGGCTTATTAAATGGCAATCACGTGGGTGATATTTCAGTGGGAGGATTTAAAATTCAGTGGCAATGTTTAATTTTTGTTTTAGACGCGAATGGGTGGGACGGGCTGTCAAGACACTGTCTTGTGTTTATCTAGCTAACTGTATGAAAGCGAGTTTATTACTTTCTCAAAATAGAAGGTCTTATTTATTATTTGACTTTATAAATATATTTATTCACAAGTGTGAATTTATGACGTAAAATATTCTGTCAAAGTGACAAGAGCCGGATCTACGTTAATTGATAAATAAAAATAATGTTTGTCTGTCTGCTCTCCATGACTTCTTATTAACTTTTGGTCCGCAAAAGAGGCCGCTTTAGTACAAAAACGGAGCGTGGCATTTACTACGAAGTATGTAATGGCTTTTAAATAATCTTTGTTTTAATATGTACGACATTTTTGAAAAGGTAACTAAATTATGCGCTGAGCTATCCGTTTGTGATTCCCAAAAAGGAGACAAAGCATCGAGCAAGATGTGGTAAATAATAGTTTATTGATTTCAGTGTGGTGGCCGCTCATGCAAGTGACAGCACAACTTGACGTTTGGCTATCTACCTCGTTAATATTTGTGAGAAGAATGGGCACATTCAAAAATCTTTATCAGAAGTTAACTAGATTTGTCTGGACTAGATCTAGCCTGAACGCAAGAACTAAATTGGTCAAGAACGTCACTTTTCCTATTTCAGCCACGTATACGAACTACCAACTAAGTGTTCAGTCAAGAAATTCTGGACTATATTCGTCGGCTACCCCTCCATAAACGTCAACTGAGAAAACAACTCATGTGACAGACCTGGCCAATAAAAATCGATACATGTCAAGTTAGCCAGCTGTCAAACTAATCTAAACTAGATTCTTGCCATGCATGTTTTACGAACTGGCATACAACTGTCATAAATGCAAAAAGCGAACAATTTACAAAAAAAAAGGTTACATGGTTAGAAATGACTTTAAAGTTCGTTAATTTATTGTAAATTGACGTGGATCAGATATAACATGTGGTCAGTGTAACAAATTTCGCATACGCCCTTTTTCCAACTTGCTTTCTAGAATGTTCTTGGCTTTGTCCGCAATGTTTGCATTTCCACCACCATCAGCAGTCACGACTTGCTGTGGAAATTCGCATCTTGAAGCAATCTCAGTGCGTATTTTCTTTTCGATTTGTTTGTTTGTTTTCAACATCATAACACACACACATGTTGTCGCCGTCTTCCAATATACTATACACTCGTCGAGCTATTTATAGTTTGTGTAATTTTTCTGTTATTGTTATTAAACGAGGCGAGGCGATGCGATGCAGAGAACTGACGGAGTCAATGGCTTTGCGACACCGGAAGATTCATCCTCACATGCGACTGCGAAGAATGCCAATTCCAAGAGAGACAATAAGAAAAGAAACCTCTGAAAGGGCATCGCTGACAGTTCCATACTCCGTACAGTGGGTATCGCGTGGTAATTTTCATCGAGTAATTGAACTCGATTGTACAACATCCCTTACCATTTCCTTTATGAATGAAAAAGCGGCTGCGGGGGCTGGTCGTTCCATGCTTTGGCGTGATGGATGATGGCTGGTGGGTGCAATGGTCGTTTTGTTTTCATTTTATTCGGTCGTTCCAGTTACAGGATCTATTTTTAGAGTCTGCAGTCGCAACCCGCAGCCCGATATCATTATTGTTGTATTGTTGCTTGCACGGTTTTATGCTAATTACCGCGTACACCATTAAGGGCGCAAGAAAACAACGAAATTAATATGAATGGGTGCGACTACAAGTGGAGCACTGCCTTTCTCCAGTGACGGCGCGCTGACGTCTCTCGCGCCAAATGTTGTCTCGTTAGTAATAATTGTCCCATACACCTACCGCAGTTTTGTTTATGGTAGGTTTTTGTGGTACTTTTTCGAGGCGATTCCAACCGAGTAATTGGCTTAAAATTCTAATTTCTATAGATACCTCAGTTTTGTCCACATAGAAGGCCTTCCAATCGGGTGTTTGACAGGTTCTGTACTTATTTACGGCTGTTTTTGTTGACAGACCCAGACCCTCTGGCTGATGGCGAATAATTAATTCAATTACCTCTCCGTGAAGTGTTTATTTCCATTTTCAATTATATTATAGCAGCACGATAGAGAAGATTATGTGTGAAACTGTGAACCTAACGGCGAGGCAATTAAAATTATTGCCTTCTTTCGAACGTGTGAAAAGCCAATAACGTACAAAGTCACACGTTTGTGCAGTATAGGTATAGGTCTAATTTGAAATTATAGCTGCAATCACTAAAAAGTTTCAGCTAGGCGAATTATGGGATTGATCTAAAGCTGATATATTTGCATAGTGGTGGTCCATGCGGAATTCCGCTTTCCCACAAAACAAAATGGCTTACAGAAGTGTTGATCGGCCATTGATTTGTGATTTCCCTGCATTTATTTATGAAAGGCTGGTTAAATTTACTGACAGTTTATCAGTTGCAAAAATGTTGTTCGCCGGAACTTTTTTTTTTTTGACATCCACATCTGTTTGAACTTTGAAGTGATGAGTACTTTGTCATGACCTCATGACATTTTAATGTGATAATTTGCGATTTAATTGTTTCCCCTTTTGACTAGGAAAAAACGGATCATGCTACCCTACCTCCTGTTTTTATCCCGATTTACTGCCGACTTGATGGAATTCACCATAATAGACTTTGGGGACGACGAATCTTAGGGTAGTTCGCGACAACGTCAGTGTCAAATAAGTAGCAGTAGCCAAGTGACAGCTAATAAACTTGTAGGAAAACAAAACAGATTTTACATGGCTGCAGCATAATAATAAAGGGTTTTCCAATAAGAGGTGTTATTGTGAATGACCCGCTATTTCGGTAGCTGTCACTTTTGAAGCTTTTATTCTTTGACATTTGATAAGTAGAAACTACGCCATTACTATAAAAATGGAACGATACACGCTTCAACAACGCATTGAAATTATTAAAATTCACTACAAAAATTGTGAAAAAGCGTCGTGTCTTTGCTGATTGGGTCCTGGAAATGCATGAAAATGATCCGGAATTCCATCGAAAAATCATCTTGACTGATGAGGCCCATTTCCACCTCGGTGGCTACGTCAACAAGCAAAATTGTCGCATCTGGGGCTCGGAGAACCCAAGAGTTATTGTTGAGAAGCCTCTCCATCCTCAACGTGAGGCTACCGACGACATATGGCAGCCACTTTTCGATTTGGTTATGGAAAATTTCATGAAAAGGATATGCGTGCTCGTGGTGGCCATTTGGCTGATGTTGTTTTTCATTATTAACGGCATACCTTCCTCTTTATTATGAAACAAACATCCGATCATTTATCTCAAAAAGTTACATTTTTCTTTGAATACCAAAATAACACCTCTTATTGGAAGACAATTTATTAAAAAAGTATTGAAAAGTTTATAATAAATTGCAAAAAACATTCTAGAAATGAAAAATGATGTTTATCAAAATTATTTGGTAAAAGCTGAGAAGTTAAAATACCGGGAATTGTGCGCTTTTTAACAATATTCTAACAAAACACTACTTTGTCCATTATAAATCGGCTTTATTATCCTACAAGGTTTCTTGACGCTTGAACCAAAAGGTAGCCCATCTAGAAAGCATGGGCTTTGCGAAACTCTCTATTTAGTAGGTACGTCTGACAGCTAGCTGACTTTATTTCATTGGCCTAGATCGGTCACACGAACAGTGTTTTGAGTTGATGTATATGGAGCTTTAGCCGACAAATGCAGTCAAGAATTTCGTAACTGAGTACTGAGTTGACATTTCGTACATGTGGCTGACGTAGGAAAAGTGAGGTTAATCTTAGTGCGCTGCTCGAGCTAAATTTTTGCTCACATACAAAATTCTCTCCAAAATTTAGCAGAGCTAAATTTAAGCGAACCCATTTAGCTGTGTGATATGCAGCTCGAGCTAAATAATCAAACTTTTTTTTTCAGAAACCACTTCATGTGTCTGTCAAAATTTGCCCATTTAATGGGTCGGCACATTTTCTCAAGCTAAATTGTGACAGATCGTCCTGCATTTATTGTTCTGTTGAGGAAAAGTATGCAAGGATGCGCTTTTTTAATTATTAAGTGGACGAGGAGCACCTAGAGTCAGAAATAGTTGAAAAGAGACAGTTAAATTTTGAATAAAGTTTTTTTTAAAGAACAGGGGTCGAATCGCGTCGTCCGTGAATGAGCTATACGTTCACGGAATTATGTCGATTTTGCATGTGAAACAAAAACAAATTTCGTCACGTAATGCTCGTTAACGCATGACGCGATTCGACCCCAGCTGTTTCCTGTGACACTTATCCTGATGAGAAAAGTTGGAGACGAGATAAAATTTAGTTTAGCTCGAGCAGTGTACTACGATCTACCGACTAATCTGGTTTTAAAGTTTCAGGTAACTTGAAGGCCATGTCCACTCCGGACTGCAGCGCCACCTTAGGTTAGGTTAGGTTAGGTTGGGAGGGCAGTTTTGCATCAGATGCAAATTTTCACCCGGAAGCCGTGCAGGCCCATTGTGAATACCCTGTTCATACATGTAAGGACATGTGGCTTCTGTTAAAAGAGACTAGGAGCTTTGATCTTTTGGTGTCAACCACAGGCCACAGACTGCGGGTTACGACGCAACCGATGGTGTTGCTCCATTGTTCCTTAGCCAGTTGCGTGGTGACGCTGTCAATAAAAGTCTTAGCAGTGTTGAAAGGCGGTACCACCTCTCCGTCCGCAAGTTGAGGGTTCAAATCAGAGCCGTATCTGGCCAATTCATCCGCTTTTTCGTTCCCTTCCACCCCAACGTGTCCAGGAACCCAGCAGAGTAGAACTGAGTGATGGCGTATAGCCCTAAGTGCCAAAAGGCAATCTGTAACACATTTCGCATTAACAAGGTTGGAGCCGATTGCTTTGAGTGCTGCTTGACTGTCAACACAGATGGTTATTTCCATTGCTGGTAGTCCCATCGATAGATAGCGCCACCTTAAGTTAGTAATTAACTTCAAGCAAAGATAAAACTAGTCGACTTAAGACAACTAAATGACTGAAAAGTAGGAAAAATTTATATATGCAGTAAACCAAATATGCACGAGTACATCCCTGTACCATCTAAAAAGAAAAACAATGCTGCCAAATCAGTGTTGCCAAGCACCGACTAGAAGAATATTTTTATCATACAAAGTTGAATTAGCTGATATACTACCTTTAACCAATAAAACAAGTAAAAAAAAAAATCTTGGTCCATCACCTACTCCCAGAGGTTCAAAGGTGCATTTGAATACATCCCCGTTTATGGACTATAGAGCTTGCATATAATCCGCTCATTATTGATTTCGGAGTTGGTCGCACATGACTAATGGACTAAATACGTCATATATGTTGCTTTTAATCAATGAATTGCGGCGGGTTCGTTGTCGCCCTTAATTTGCAGAAGCGTGACAACTTACGAGAGTATACTAACGTCTTTGATAAGCCCGATAAAGCAATTTTGTTTTAGATCCATCAGCAAAAATCAGCTGTTAATGCAATATTTCTCAAGATCAGCATTGGAACAAATATCAGGACTACCTTTCCCGTGGTACTGTAGAGGTTGCAGGGACTGCGGTAATAGATCAAGCACTTCTGTTGTGGATAAATCGGATTTGGTGGGGGATTTTCAATTGACTTGGTTAAGGGAAACGAAAGTACTTCTACTAACCGCGACCAAAAGCACACCAATCAAAACCGCTTAGCATTGCCAATTGGCGATTTGTAGACGTGGCCTCTCGTTATGCGAACTCGTGGGTAAAAGCGGAATAGGGTAGATTAGACCAACTATTAATAAATCGAGACAGCATATAAAAATAGAAATTATGCAGCACACCATCGAGAGATAATTTATGGTTTCCCACCCTTGGCTAAGTTGTCCACTTTAAATTTTCCATTCACACCAGACCACTTACGGTATGGACACAAATACCACTTGAACATTCTTACTATCGCTGATCACAATGTAAATATATGTCCAATCAATCAGTAGACGGGTCTTGCGTTATCAATGAAATGCAATGTTTGCGTACTGCCCCGGCCTTGCAACTCGGCAAATAAATATATTCTCAACGTGTTCAATATTTGCATGCGATGCAACATTTAGACCTAATAATAGAGGGGCAGGCAAAATTGCAAATTACCAATTAGCACAAAGTAGGTACTGACTGTCATATAATTAGAAGGTTGGGCGCCTTTCCTTGGGTGCATCGTTTTATGGTAGGGAGATAATTTATGTCTGAGCTTAGTAGCTCAATTGGGTTGAAAGCAGTTTTTTCGTTTTAGATTTTGAGATTGTGATAGATGCATGCTTTCTACTTCAAAGATGTCAACTCGTTACCCAGCATAGTTATGTCAAATTTGTGTATGCCCTCTGAAGTCTACTAGCTAACTTAACTGTGCACATTTGTTTATTAATGCAGGGGTAAGCTTCTTGTCTCCTTCGTGGTCGGATATAAGGCGTTTTCCTTTTTCTCGTAAAGAGGACACCACTGAACGGAGATCGAGCATGTTAAGAATGCTCTGATCTGAACCGAGTGTGTTCCGAGTTCCGACAGCCCTGGTTTATTTATGAAACACATTTGAGCACTAGCTGCCATATGACAGAGCTGCGCTGCTGGATTTTTGTACATGTTCTTTTTCTGTACGTTCCGTATCCGATTAGCAATCTGTGGTTAGCTGTCAAAATCTATTGGGCTCCGATATTTACTGCTCTGTCAATCTATTTTGAGCTCCTAGAGAGCTGTTTATCTCTTTACGAAAAAAGAAACCAAGCTTTATTTATTTTTAGCATAAACAGTTTTTTTGTTGACATTTTCAAGTTGTGATACTGTAAAGGACTATTCACATGAGAGCGAATCCCGAACTGCGAACAAGCGAATATTCTTGGTTTCTGACATTTCATTCACATGAACACTTTTTTGGTCGCCCCGTATCTGTTTCATTTTTAAAGGTTCTTGTCGTTTTCCATTGGACAAAAAGAAGCGTCCGGGAGAGTCCGGAATCAAAAAAATGCCGTTCCATTGGCACAAAAATACTCTTCTGGTGATTCTGTGAAGAGAATTTCGCTTCTCGATTTGAAGTCAGAATCAGTGTTGTTATATCGTGGGATTTATCCCTTTTTGTGGGAATTTCGATGTCCGAAAAGCCTTCCGTGGGATAAAGGGATAATGCACCAAATCGTGGGATTTTCAGAAATCTAACAAAAACACTTTCAAACTATAAATTTTTGGTGAAATTCTACCAAAACACATGTATTTCACCATGATTATCAACGAACTGAATGTCCATAAAAAACAGCTCATGTAAATCGTCTTTTATCAAAATTTTCTAGTACCAAAAAATAATAATAGCAGTGTTACAAACTGCGGTTTTTATACTAAAGGGTAATTTAACTTGATTTTCTTTCCGTGTAATACAAATTTTACTTTTGAAAACTGGATTTTAATGCAAAAAGTGTCGTGGGTTTAAAAAGGGAATTTGAGTATGGTGAAAAGGGAAAAAAGAGAAAAATGACCACGCTTCGTGGGATAAATGAAGAGAGAGTGCTAACAACACTGGTCAGAATCCACTCAAGAAGCACTCACACAAGTGCATTTTGTGTATTTATTACAAGTCAACTGACAGCAGCCGTAGATTATTTTTTGGCATTTCACCAATACTTTGATGAACTCTTTCAGAAGCAGTTTTGCTGTTCCATTGGATTTCAGAATGACTGGATCCCCGAGTGAAACCAATGGAAAACGACATCTGTTTTTTTTTTGTCCCAATGGAAGACGACATGAACGAATTTTTCATTTGTGGGTTTTTTGGGTCGTGACTGTTTTATGTGGATTGTGAATACAATGTGACAGTTCGCGGCAAGAATTTTGTATTCGCGGGGAAATTGCTTTAATTGTAAATCTCGTTATTTACCTAAACCAATTGAGACTCATGTTTTTTTTTTCGATTTGCTGTTAGATTAATTAAATATAATACTTTTCTTGTAGAAAAATTAACAATTTTCAATTCATTAATACAGTGCAATTAAGCACTGAGCAGTTCGCGCTCATGTGAATAGTCCTTAGAAGTCATTGAAAATCGATAACCTTACGCTGTTTGCTAAAATCGCTCAACTGTGTGAAATTAATGGGAACGTTCAAGAATATAGTTTTGTTAGTAAGTCTGACAGCTGGCTGACTTGATGCGTCTTATTTTTATACGCCTAGATTGGTCACGTGAACAGTTTTGTTTTACATGATGTTTATAGAGAGGCAGTCGACAGATTTAGCCAAGAATTTCGTGACTTTTCGTTACAGTTCGCACACGTGGGATAAAAAATTGACATTAACGACCAATCTAGTTTTAGATACCTTCAAGTTCAGATAAATCTAGTCGACTGAAGACAAAAAAATTTGTGAATAGGTATGCCCAATACCTTGTCAGGAAATATTTTTCCCAAACGATGGGTGTAGACGGAAAAAAAATCATATCTGGCAACGATTGCAGGAAGCGAGACGGTTCGAAGTCCGACACACCCTCTCAACAAAGGATTCCCACAAACGACCCTAGTAAAAGGAATTTGGTTTTTGCACTAACTAACCGGAAGTAGTTAACCACCTGTTTGTGCACCCACATCCTTCTGTTCTAGATAAGATAACAGTTTTAAATACTGTATTCCAAACAAATTCACTTCCCTATTGTAGTTTGAGATATAATTTAATCACAGGGTAAGGGAAAAAGTAAACAACAATAAAATTATAAATTTTCGCGCACTACTCTACTTCGTATTGTAGTTTTTTTTTTTACTTTCACTTATTTTTCTACCCGTCGTCTACGTAATTCGTAAACAATCAACAGAAAACTACAAGCGAATGGATGGATATGAATGCATACCTAATACATATGCAAATATTAAGAGCAACAACAACAACAAGAACAAAAACGCCGGTAACGTACCATACCAAAGTGCGATGCGCGGATAAAGATTCCTTCCTCTTCTCACATTTCCTTTGTTTACAAATTCAGACAGACTCACCTTGCTAATTTCAGCAATGCCATATTTCTTCCTGGAAATTATATAGAAACCGTTCCTTAAGGCAGTAAAATTATGAATTTTCTTTTTTCACTTCACTTTATTTAAGAACTCCGTTAAAATTGATTACAATCGCGGAATAGATTTGTTTTTCAGTCTTATTTCCTTTGTTGGTCCCGTCGTTTACATTTTTGTTTCCGATTGGAAAGTTGGTTAGCAAAAAAAAAAAGGTTTATCGCGCAGACCACTACAATTACCGCAGCGAAGAAGCAAACTCGTTAAACTGGATCGAGATAAAATATTACACTTGCTAATAATATTACAATGCGATGGGGTCGATTTGGGTGGGTATGCAAAAATGCAGTTACGTATGGTTAACGGTGTTGCGGCCTTTCTTCTGCGAAAACTCAAAGCGAAATGCAAGTGAAATTTGTGCTTGAATAATATTATGATTCGTTTTCTCTTACATTTGCGGCGGCTTTTTTCTCTTTGAAAAACCTAACCTAGAGTTTTTGGTGTTTCGTTTCAACTTTCATAATGGAAATGGGCCGTAGTCGAACATTTACATGGGATAAAAATGATTTGTCGCAATAAAAGCAGTGTCTGGCAATGGGCACATTCAAGAATCAGAATCTAGTTATCTTAAGTCGACTAGAATGGTCTGGATAAGACGTAACCTGAACGCAAAAACTAGATTGGTCGGGAACGTCACTTTTTCTACGTCAACCATATAGTGAATGGTCAACTTGAATTTAGTACTCAGTCACGAATTTCTTAACAATATTCGTCGGATCCATAAACGTCATCTGAAACAGCTGCTCATATGACCGATTTTAGCCACTCAAAACCAAGATAAATCTAGTCAGACAGCTGTCAGGGCTAGTAAACTAGATACTTGAACACGTCCCCGCTGTGATCAAAGAATAGGGAAAAACTTTGGACAACAAATTTGCGGAAAAATTCAAGCACCAAAATAGCACAAAATCAATTTATTAGTAGCTCTTAAAGTTCCACCCCCGTATTAATAAACAAATGTGCACAAGTTAGCTAGTAGACATCAGATAGCATACAAAAATTTTACGTAACTTCTGAATAACGAGTAGATAACTTTTATGCAGCGTTTATTAATAAGGGGGCCAGTTCGTATGGGATTGTGTGTTTACTACTTGTGCTTTGATTTTAAGATCATTTAGGGCAGAAGACTGCAACTAGAACTCGTAAACATGCAGACAGATTCTTTCTTAAAGCTGTGCAAACCTCACAACTAACAAGCGTCTCCTTAGCCAACTGCCTCCAGTTGTCCACTTCATATTGGTCGAGATCCAATTCTACTTTATGTTAAAAACGAATATGTACCTACTCTGTGAGCCTTACATGCAATAACTCTTTGTTTTGCATCAGTCGATGTGCCTACAGCCAGTTTTTGAATTCAATCTTCCAAAAATCATCAATGCATCGAAACCAAACATCTGCCAAGAAGCGTTTTAAAACATCTTATTAAATGATCCATGCTACCGATCTACAGCCACTCCATGTAAACACTAGAGACCTTACAGCCGACCTCTTTAAATTAACTGGGCGCAGATTCCGTACATCAACGATCGTCCTAAGTCTAAACGATATCGTTTTTGAAACTTTGATCACCAAAATAAGTAATAAGCTCTCAAACTTGTAATTTAGTCGCTAGTTTTGGAAGTCTATCGTTTCGACGGAATGAGTGCCCAGCACAATTAAGCATCAGACAGCATTCCTAAATGGGACGCGTAACTGCCCCCAAGTTGGCAACTCGAGCAAAAACCTCTGAAAATTTGACAAGCAAAATAAAACCCCACTGATTATTAGCGTCATTTTTATTTACAAATATTACTGTTAAGACTAATTTATAATTCTGCATACAAAACGGGTCTACGCAATTGCGCACACATACTTAAATAAAAAAAAATGGATTACCTTACTTATCGTGATACAAATTTTGTATTCTTACAGGACGTACAAATAAAAATGCAACCGTGTTACAATCGTATTTACACAAATAAAACCGAAAATCAGGAGAACCGTTTGCTTTGTGTTTTCTCCTTATATGAGAAGCTTATCAGTCCTTTGAGCTTGGGGCTCCAAGCCCCAAGAAGACTTTTAGTTTGATTCTAGTGTTTGGAAAATGTTTTAAATACTACTTACGCTAAATTTTGTTCTAAAAGCAGTGCTGGGCTAACGAGAGAGAACGATTACCTATGCAAAACAAATCAGGTGGGATAAACGGGGTGTAAGGGGAGTCGATATTGTTTAGTTCTCTGTTTTAGAAAACCTTGGGCACAACCAAATTTCTGACCTTCATACAATAGCGCACCCAAGACGAATGGTATCGCGTTGAATTGCGGTCGCTCACACGCTGCACACGATGGAGGAGGACGGCGACGAGCAAGAGCATTGATACCAGAGGCGGCCACGCGAATTTGAAGCACAAGGGCACTGTGAAGCTGATCAGCGCCATAATCTCGCCGGAGTAGTTTGGTTGACGGACACATCCCCAGAGTTTCCCGAGCAGTAGGCGACGTCCTTGGAAGGTGTGCACAGTCTCGACATCAGCAAAGTCAGGTAGGTTGGGATTTATGCGGTACTTGTACTTAATTTTGTTGCTAATCCGCTTCAAAGAGAGCCCAGTTAGGAATAGGACCGCCATGATGGTCAGCGCCCATATTGGCATCGCTACCGGCTTGTGTTCGAATAGGAACTTCGGCACAGCGTTGAGTATGAACGGTGTGGCAGCATAGCGCAGGAGAAGCAGAGCTCCGACTCCCTCCTGTTGTAGTTCAAACGACGACGCCAAATGATGCTCAAAGAAAACTCCATCCAGCGTATAGGCGAGCAGCATCAGCGAGGAAACCATCGACGGCCAGTCCACCTTAACATTCTCCGCATAGAACTTGGCCAATGCCACCAGGCTGCCCACCCATGTTTGCGTCTCCTCCATTACCCCCAATGCAGGCACTTGAACGTTCTTGTATATGTAGACCTCTGCCAGGACCATAGTGAAGATGAGCGATATCTTGTAGTAAACCTGCTTAATGTCCACCTTTCCGAACCACTTGGGATTCACATGCTTGCCGAGGCAAAAGTCCACAACGAAGTTACCCGACTTGGCAAACGGATTCAATTGCAAATCCTGCGAAGCCAAGTAGCTCGACCTGGCGTAGCACCAAACAGCAGCCAACAACGCGTTCAGCAGCGAAAATAGACAGTAACGCAAGTAGTTCTTCAGTATGAACTCTGCCACGGGGTACTTGAGGTACTCTCCCACACCCAGTCCAATCGAAACCAACACGGCTATCGGCAGAGCATTGAAGTGGTATCCAGAACCCATGCGATCACTCGGCAGACGCACGAATCGTCCAAAGAGCGCTGCAGACAACACAAACACTCCGCTGGTAAAGGCCACATAGCTGGCCACCGCCTGGCCATTGAACACCTTCTCCAGGTACTTTAAATCCATCAGCGCCTGCGGGTTGGGCATCTTGAACTTACACGCCGTCTTCCTGCAGCACCACGGCAAGTAATAGGTCAAGGCAGGCACAATCAAGAGCAACAAGCTGGCGCCCAGTAAGCCTCCAAATTCCTTGGGCACCTCGATCTTCCGACAGATTGATGTCGATTTGCTGAGCAGTGGCGTGTAGGCAGACTTGCTCGATATGTTGACACTCTTGAAGTTCTCCTCTTCGCTGTCGGAGAATTCCATTTTCAGGTAGGGATCTCCTTCGTCGTAGGCACTTCGACTGACCGATCGGCTTATTTGTGATGTCTGCGTAGAGGGAGTTTGAGATACCCCACGTCTCGATGTGCTGAATGTCTTCGACACTGAACGACGTATGAAATCGGTGAGCTTGGCAACTTCCGAGTCGCCCGAGGTGTTTTTACTCGAACCAATGTCGGCGGTTTTGTGCGTAGAGATGCTGAACGAGCTGTGCACGGATGAGGTGGTCGTAGTGGTCTTGTTGCCTGATTTTGTTACCTTTTCGCTGCTGGACATGGTGCTGCTCTTGTCGATGATCACTTTAGAGGCAGCAGATGGTGGCTGGAAGAAAACGAAATCGAAATGTTAGTTTGTACCGTTTGGATGCATGGAAATGGGGGGAAAATTATAGCAACAATAAGATTTCAAGGCGCAGAAAGGAGAGGATCATCAGTTCAGCCAGTAAAAAGTATAAAATTGCATGGTCCTATGGGTGCTCACGGGGCATGATCTGCGCAGTTGGGACCACCTCCGCAGCTAAGCTACCAAGTCCATTGGCAATTTGTCTCCCTAGATGTGAGTTTTTTTTATTTGAAAGTGTACTGTACCAACAGCAAGAAGGCCGCAGACGGTGCGAACCTCAGTGCGTAGACCTACATCGATTTCTTGGCTATGATATTAGGCGCCGAGCATATATTTCTTGAGCGACTGTTAAACTTTAAAGCAAACGTTGTTACCAAAAAGATGTGCTTCTACAGAATCGGGTTACAAAGAGAAAGATAAGTACCCGCCCCTATTCGGCGAGTAAGTAAACAAATTCCTAGGTCTGATTAATATACACAAACAACGTTTCTAAAGAATGTACGGAGCATAAGTTGATAGCTCGTTATCCAAGCTATTCCATTCGAAGACAACACCTACAACTCAACAAAATTAGCGAAGAAATTATTCATACCCTCTGTCTTATGGCACAAGTGTACTCTACGTAACCCGTTTGACCTTCTACGTCCACTAGTCATTCAACATTTCAACTTAAAGTTGAAATAAAAACAAAAGAGCTTTCCTCTAAGCAAACTTTTTGGCGGGAAACGAAAATAAAAAGTCCCAACGACTCCAAAACAATGATCGACATTTCTTTATCTTTCTTCTTTCGTCGTGTGATACGTGTCGCTTGCGCGACGATGTAAAGGCGTTCACTGTGCCTGTGCGTTTGTTAAACCAAAAATAGATGAAAAATCCGGGAATGTATTTACAGAATTAATCCCCTCGTTTGGACCAATGCCAAGAGATATGCAATTAGACAGTGTATTCTAACCTTACCATGGAAGAGAATCATTTTCTAACGGCAATGGAACTGAAGACCGATGCACGTGCGAAAAAATGTTACACGCCATTTGATTAGAAATCCAACCGGTTACACTTGATCGTGACTGATTTCATTCGACTTACCTCCTTTTTCTCCTTGATTGGCGATGGTGGCAGAACCACTGGAATCGGTGTTACTACAGCAGCGCTCCGCTGACGAGAAGATCGTGTGCTAGTGGTCGATGCCGGCCGTTGTACGGGCGATGCTCGCCTTGAAGGTGACGGTTTTCGTCCCGGCGACTTCCTTGTCGAAGGCGGTGAGGCCCTTCGGGAAGGGGACGCCCGACGGCTGGGCGAAGAACGTAAGGAGTTCTTCTTCCCCTCGGGCTTCTTGGTATCTTTCACATCTTTCTGCCTTCCACGGGTGAGAGTACGTCGATTATCCATTATTTTCTTCCTCTTTTACAAAACACTACAGAACAGAGGAAAATTACAAATTAGCTATGTAGCAGCAAATTGATAAGGCGACGCGCGGGAATTCTATTAAAACCGCGTCACTTTCATGGGGAGTGGGGTGGACAATATTCGTCCCGCACTCCACAACCGAGCAGCTTACCTTAATTACACATTAACGAGTACAGTAGACACACTTAAGACAATTCCACGGCAAATGTTTATTTAATTTTACATAAATATTGAACTATTTTGTTTTTCTTTCGCGATTGACAACCGACGCCGGAATTTAAATGGTGGACGGTAGCCCTTATTTTTGATTTTCTGTCACAGAAAGAAAAAATGGTTGCCTGAAGTTGTGTGGATGGTAATTTGTTTGAGTGCGGTTTCTCTTTCTGTGGAGTGTGGACTGTGAAATGTCGATAAAAACATAGACGCATGGGAAATTTGGCTTGGGTTATTTTCTTGGCTTTTCGTAATTTATGTTGTTGATTGTGAGAGGGCAGCACGCAATTATAACGTATTTTATTTATGTTTTTATTCAACTTTGCTATTTTTACAAATAGGATTTATACAAACAATTTGAAAATAAATTACAAATGTAGATCTTTGAGTTAATATTTAAATAAATGGGTATAAATCTGTTTCTTCGGGGTTCCCAGTGGGATATTTCTACTCTTCTTAGGGGGATATTTCTAATGTTTGGGAATTTTAATATCCTCGGTCTCGTTTGGAATGTTTGTACTAAAAATAGGGTGACAAGAAAACAGATTTTGAAACGATTTTAATGTGGTTTTCGATTGGGCTTCATCAGATTCACTCTCAGATGTCAGATTTCGTGTGTCTAATCGAACATAAAAACGTTACTTGCTCTTTCTTGTGTTGGGATCTGTGCGATTGGAATATGAGTAGCCTTTGACACTTTTCTAAGCGTTTTCCATTCACTGGTTAAATTTTATATGAAAACATTCAAAACGCTTGCCCAGATTGATTTCTAAACATTTGTGCATAAATAATTAACCAAAAATAGCTCAACCTGATGCAATTCGTTTCTTTTCAGTTGAAAAATTTCACGAAAACGTAAACCAACTCTACTAGTTGTCAAACTCAAACGTAGGTAGGTACTGGGAATCCAGATTCGCAAAAGTGCTCTAAAATCTGCAAAGAAAGTATTTTTTTGTACCAAACGAACATAAAAAGTGTTCTGAAAGCGACATAAGTTTCTATGGTATTACTGCTGAAACTATTTTCTTCTTTAAAACACTAGAAACGTGTAGGTAATTATATTAATTATATAAAATATATCGTGATTCCACTGAGGTTCTGTTGTAGGCTGACTGGATCAAAAACTGCGTTGCGACTCTTCAACGTTGGCGGGTAGTTTCGGATGACAGATTTGGTACTACTCAAAAGTAGTAGAGTCCTTATGCCAGTGTTACTATAGTTTCAATGCTAAATGGTCATCAAATAGTATAATGCCGCATTTACACGGTCACACATTCCTAACACGGAAGATTAAAGAGATGCTTAATACTAAATAGCCGTGTGACTGAAAGGGACGGCAATACCTAACACGCAAAAAAAACTGACACGTTTTTTGGTCGGCCATCTTGTTTACGTGGTAGGAATTATGGGAAAGCTATGCATGTTGATATTTTTAAAGCGACGGCTCACGCAATTTCGCTTTCCTATAAAACAAAATGCCTTCCGGAAGCGATGAACAGACAATTATTTAATAATTTCGTATAACTAATTGATGCATTTTTGGTTTAATTTACTGAAACTTAAAACCGTTTGCGTTTCACCTGTTTTAAATCAGAAATAGAAATGTTTTCAACTGATTACAGAAATTATGTTCCCATGAACTTGTGTTTATTTCCGTTTTACATATCTATAATTATGGGCAGCACATCCATGACATTTCAGGCGTCTGATTTGTGATCTCATTCTTACTCCTTTACAAGCATTGACTGCAAGAAAACGGATCTCTCTGTCCCGTCTCGTGTAAAAATGCGCTTGCGTGTTGGTGTAAATCCAGTATAATACTGATTCATTTGATGCGATCAGAAATAACAACAAATTATTGACAGTTTTTCATTGATAGAAGCCTTAACAAAAACCAAACTAGTTCAATACGAATCACAAACAAATAATTGAACAGCGCGATGCCCATAAAAGTAAAGGGAATTGTGCCCGGCCATTAGCAACATGCTTTTTTCAGGGATAGAGATTTAAATTACAAAAACAACAATGTAAACAAATGGGTTTAGACGTACGGAGGATATCCATCTCTTTTTTAATTATTCATCTCTGTATTAGTTCTACGGCAGAAAATGGTTTTCTTTGTTTTTTTTTCAGACCACCCGTCGCACCAAAATCCGTGCAGAATAGCGTGCAAACATCTAAAAGAAGCTTAATGTGCATAGCTTTGTGTCTTTTCCATGGACTTTGGTCCGACGTCAAGTATTTAACAGAAAGCATGAGATTCTCAAAAGAACTAGCTTGACACTTTCGCCGCGTTTCCATTGACAGCTCACAGTTTGCCTCCAATATTTTCGGCCTACGCAAGTATTCGAACAGACTTTGAAAGATCTTACCTTTTATTTGATCCTGATCCTAAACAAAGAGGTTATCCTCATAATCGACAGAGACAAATGAAAACGCACTTGTTTTTGTTACAATTGTTGTCTTATTACTTTTTGCAGTAATAACATTGTTTTCTGCTTAAAGGGGAACATATAAATTTTATTTACAAAATAATCTTCCTTCTCCTTCCCTAGTGTAATCGTTTTATGCCTGTGCTTACAGTTTGTGTACTACTACATAATTTTGGATTTAATATACAATCGCCCTTGCATAGCTTTACGCCTAAATATTCGAATCAATTAAAAATAAAGAAAAGAGAGAGACAAATTTGCAAACATATAAAATATTTAAACAAAGTCTTAACATCGACCGAGGCCTAACCACACTTTCAAGAGTGTTTCCTTAATTCGCTGCCGACAAAATGAACAACCAAACAAGCGTCTATATAGAAGAAGTAAAACAAAACCTCCTACAGGAATGAATTAGTTTCGGGCGACGACATTACTTTAAACATATAGGTATCACTTAAATGTAAAATGTTAAACTTGTTCAAAATTCAAACAGCAACAACAAATTATAATCGACAACCGCAGTCGGGTTTGTTGACACTTCTTTGTCGGCTTTCGAGATTCCGGAGGGCTGCCCCTCCATACTGAATACCACTGCCAATGCGTTCAGGATCCAATTCACCGGTTTCGATTTTTGCTAAAATTGTTTTCGAGCACTTGAGGAAAGCCTCTTCGACGTTTTCGCCAGTCTTGGCGCTGGTCTCCAGGAAGATCAGTTCTAAAATGAATAAAGTTAGCTTGTTGGTCGAAAGGGGAAGACGGTTTGGTTACCATTTTCCTGTGCAAAGGAGCTTGCTTCCAAGAATGTCACATCTCTGGCCTCCTCAAGGTCCTTCTTGTTGCCGACCAGTAGTATAACTATGTTTGGGCTGGCCAAAGTACGGGCGTCATTTAGCCAATTTGACAGGGCGTTGAATGAATCACGCGATGTTGTGTCGTAGACGAGCAGTGCGCCGGCAGCTCCACGGTAATAGGAACGAGTCACCGAGCGAAAACGCTCCTGACCGGCTGTGTCCCATATTTGTAGTTTCACAGCTTTGCCGCCGACATTCACAATGCGTGAACCGAATTCAACTCCGATTGTGTGGGAGCTGTCGTCCTTAACTGTTGGCAGAAAGGAGATCTCTTATTTTATACCTAAGTGTTCTTAGTTAATAGAAATGTAGTCGGTTCATTTGAGGCATTCAACGAGCATGTTTGAGGGAAGGGAACATAGTGCAGTCTGATAGCATAGCAAACCACTATGGACAGTTGGAAAATCAAAGTTGAAAGAGATTTTTAAAAGCTGGCGTTACTTCGCTGAAAGGCATAGGTATCATTTCTTGGAAGAGAAAAAGAGCTAAGGGACCTTTATTGCCCCACACTTGTTGATTTGCAAACGTTGTGCAAAAATTGTTAACTGTGATGGTACACTCAAGAAAGTGCCTTCTTTCACATAGGTACCACCTCTTGCTAAGTGGTTCTACTACAGATACTTAACGCACTTTCATACCAGCTAAAGCAAACATAATTAAACCAGTGCTTAGACCCTCAACTCTCAAGCAGCTTAGCAAGTACCTACCAAGACAAGGTCATGTTTGTTTAATTGTTTCGTTTGTTTTGCTAAACGCATTTTAATGACCTGTCCGGGTGTTAATTCATCAGAAAGAGAACATTTTTCTGTGAAACATTATATTCTGTGATGACAGCATAGCGTGCTTTAGAAATCAGTTTCCATGGGGATAACCAGTTTCAGTTCTAGGCAAATACCAGCTTTTCTATCCAATCCATTCAACTCCATTTTTAACTCCCACGGTACATTTAGTCAAATTTCAATAACAATCAGCATTTCCACAAAGATCCCCCAAAACCCTTCAGTGTTCAGTCGTAAAATGCCAACAAAACAATATTCACCGACAAATCAATGAAAAACATTTCCCACTCTCGTGATGAGGGTGCGTTTCAAATATACGACTACATTTTCACGTTTCCTATGGATATAGACACAACATGCATTGCAATTAATTTTGTTCGTCTTTTTTGGTTTATAGTTTACAATTCACCCACTTACATTTGGCTTCGGTAAAATGATGTAGTAGGCAACTTTTTCCACTTCCAGCACTGCCAATTATTAGAAATTTGAATAAATAATCTGCGAAAGATGTGAAAAAAAAAACAAAACACGATTTTTTTATTACGAATGGAAAAACTACTGAGTGAAAAGTATACCGTATGTTTCGGACATGTTTGTTTTTTTCTCCTCGCCTGAATCTATTCGAAATCTGTAGACAATTGTTTGCTCTTAATAATCACGCGAATTTAATTCACATAACAAGTGTTAATTTTTATAAAACAAATGCACTTTTCGTGTATTATCGTAGATAAAAAAAACACTGTCGAGAGAGAACATAAAAAAAACAACAACTAACGAGATGGTCTTTTTTTTCTAAACTATTTTTCACAATTTTCTTTGTTTCCGATTTTTCTGTTTTGACATCTGTGAAAACATTTATTTTTCTCCGCCTTTATCTGTTTTGTTTTGTAACAGTTGCAGGGATGGCTGGTGGAGGGAGTGTGTACATTTTATTAACAGGGGAATGGTTTTTGGAATAAGTGGAATTTTGAATTGGGAAATCCACTTTAGAACGAACAGCAACACAAAAACAGCCACAAATGCCGTTACGGCTAGTGACAAAGAACAGAAACTGAAACAGAGAAGAATTTTTTTTGTTCTGTAGTAAATTCTGGTTCTGTTTATGTTGCTAGCTCAGCTACACAAAATTGAAACAGAAACAGATCCATAGAAACATGATACATTTTAGCTTCGACTTCAACGAAAAAATGGAACAGATTTTGAAAATTTTTAGTGAATACGATTTACATGAAGCTAATTGTCCAATTGCGGTCTATAAACAAGCAGAGCGGCAGTTTTCAGACGATTTCGATTTGTTTGTTTGTTAGATGACAAATGCAGAAAACCCAAACAAAAAAAACATCCTCCCCATGATAAATTAGCATTTCTGTTGCAGAAACAATCAATATAGACTTCTTACGTTCTGTCGTCAAACAGCCATTTTTCTGTCGCTAAATTCTGTTGCTGAAAATTGTTTTTTCTGTTCCTAATTCTGTTTCTGTTGCAAATGTATGGGATTCTGTTTCTGTTCTTTGTCACTTGGCACCTTTATCCCTAAAATTATAATTAAATGTTTCATAAATCGCCATATAATAAAACCCCCTGAACACACCACTGTACACCTTTGCTGTTCCTACATATCAGCTGACATCTGTTATTACCAGAATGTATAATTTTCGAAACTATTTCGAAATGTCAAAAAAGCCGACAATTTCCTTGTATTCTACTGCGAAGTAAAATATTTAAAACGATTTAAACGAACTAGAAAGCAAGAAAAATGTTTTCCGTAAAACTATCAAACCTTCTTCATAGACTGCCGAAACAAACGATTCCAAATGTCCAACAACTGTGGGTATACGTCGCAATTGCCTTCAACAAAGTGGACAATGATCGTCTGAAACTTGTCGGTCCGGACCGTCTTTGTGCCGAGTGGGTCCTAAAAAACGGGGGAGCAGTTTCTTTTGTCCAAGCACCAGGTAGGTTTCTAAAAGACTACAATGCCCTACCAACAGAGTCCACCCGAGTCCAAGTGAAAGAAATCGACGCCACTGACTCATCAATAATGAAACTTGGTTTGGAGCATCTCAAATCATGCAAACACATTGACCGGATAGTTCTACGTCGTTGTAAACATTTGGAATGCGATGGTTTGGAGTCGTTGCCATATGTTAAAGATACGCTTAAGCAGTTGGAGGTGTCGTCTTGCTACAACATCAACGACGAAGGGCTCAGGGTACTGAAGGATATGAAGCAACTGAAGAGTCTTATTTTGCTGGATTTAATAGCCGTTAACGATTTGGATAAAGTGGTCAAGGAGCTTGAACCTCATTTGATAGGCTGTGCTATTCAAACAAAGGAATGATTCAGAATCTAGCTGCTGCGGAATTGATCGCGCTTTGTGGCAATTTTTGTCGAATCCGTAGAATGGAAGTTCCTTATACGTATCCTGATATGCAGGCGTACTTTATCTTATGTATTGCAATGATGCGGCGTAATAAAATGTAAACTTATTTAACCAAGAACC
This sequence comes from Cheilosia impressa, assembly GCA_948293265.1. Classification (NCBI taxonomy): domain Eukaryota; kingdom Metazoa; phylum Arthropoda; class Insecta; order Diptera; family Syrphidae; genus Cheilosia; species Cheilosia impressa. The sequence goes on along the minus strand of OX411884.1, from coordinate 50,251,263 downwards.
AAGAGAAATTGCTTTTATTCCTGGTTAGTTGTATTCTGAAAAAGTAGTTGGGTCTCCGATCGAAATATACACAAACATCGCAGTTTTTTTCTGCAATCACAGTACAAATTTATTAATGCTTAGCCAACTTTTGTTTGTGGACGAACATACATTCAAATAAATAAATCAATAAATATTACAGACATAAATTCGAATTTTACTACATACACTAGAACTACGAAACGGACAGTATATACGGACGGATATCTTCTACGTCCAGCAAACGGCCGGAGTCTACGCTTTCACCGCACATTGGACATTCGTTAGTTTCCGAGAGAATTCTAAAATACAAAATTATTGCATACGCACAATAGACGACATTGTTGGATATACAAGCGCATTCTGATAGGAGCATTGAAACGACAGATCACACATTACATTGTCTTTCGTCCAGGATGTTATGTGTGATCACAGAATGCTTACAGAAAGTCCATGAAAGGTGCTCTTCATTATCTCGTGAAAAAGAAATAGAGATCGACCTCTTATTACCAAACTGTGTACATGTGAAAGCGGCCTACTTCAACTTTCACGCGTCGGGTTTGCTCCTGAATTTCAAATATCTAAGTTTCTAGTTAGTAAAGCTGACGCAAAATTACGCAGTGCAAGTTTATGTACAGTGCTTAAAGTCCAGGAAGAGACCCACTATCAGAATGCGCGTGTTATTCTCCATCATATACGTACTTTTCCATTTCTGATCGAAAGCAGAGGAAATCACACTCCGGACATGAGGTCATGTTGCTTTTGATAATGTGCTGGCCCTGTTGAATGAAAATGACGCGATAATTGTGACGATTCGTTTAAGGCGCAACCGCACAGACGCATGTTCAAACTCACCGTAGCGATGCACATTGGCAGCGTTGTTTTACAGTTGTAACACGTGACTTCCATATTCGGTAAATTCGCATCACATATCGGGCATTCCATTGTTTCGTCCTCGAACTCATCCTTGAAGTCTTTTATCCCCTTCGGTGCCTTTCGCACAATCGATTCGATTTTCTTAGCATACCTTGGATCGATTTGGTTGCGATAGTCGGGACGCATCAACATCGATGCGTACGTGAAAGCAGACTTCTTTATACCAGCGCGATGGCATTCAATGACCGTTGATGTCAAAATCGGTATTATATCTGTTTGGGGGAAAATTTGCAGGGTTATCCATCTGACGCGAACGTTTTTACAACCGAAAAACCCAGGTTTAGTACTTACGTTCGGGAAACTGCGAAATATTCGCCGCCACTTCTATGAGCAACTTTGCTGCGAGCAAATGATTTCCCAGCTTGATATGTGTCCGCACCAAGGTGTATCGATGCAGTAGCAACAAGTTATGTCGCATGTCCGACGTCACCGACAAATTGTTACGTCTCAGTTCTTGGTACATCGAAAAGAGTAGATCCCTCGACGCCTTGTAATTCCCAGCTAGTTGTTCTTGATTCGCTATAATCACCGCTGTCTTCGCTGCATCCTTGTAGTGCTTGCGGGCCATGTACAAACGAAAGAGATACCTCGGATCCTTGGGCGATCCATCCACTTCGCCAAGCAGAAACTCAATCAATTGACTAGCCAGTTGGTCACTGTTCGAAGAGGCGACGCAATCGATAGCCATGGACAGTGCCTGCGACTCTTCGCTGGTGAAGGACGATGCCTTGAGTAGAAATTTCAGTGACTTTGAGAACTCTCTGGCGAGGAAGTAATACTTCCCAGCGAGTAGGGTATGCTTTTCGCTTTCAAAGTAATGCGCGAGCGCTAAATAGTCGGCAGATTTGGCATTTTCATAGCGCTCGAGTAGTTCGCCATGCTGTCGCAGCTTGTTGTGTCTCTGTGCCAGGGAGAATGCCTCCTGGACACATCCACAGATGACAAGGAACTGCAGAGCTTGCTCGATGTCGCCGATTTTTTGGAAAAACTTTGCCAGCATTTTAGCTCCTTCCACGGAGCGTGATTCGAGAACGATTTCCGAAGCCGAGTGCGGGTCCTGCAGTTGGTCGAGGTATATTCGAACGACGGCGTCTAGATCGCCAGCGATGCGGTAGCTGGAGATTGCCTCCTTGAATTGTCCCTCGGATTCTTTGGCTTTCGCATAGGCTGCGTGTAGCTTGCTACTCGTGACGTTCGGCAGGATTTGATTGACTTTGTTCCACATTTTCACGGAGATGTAGTGCGCGCAGGCTTCGTCGTAGAACTCACCGCGTTCGTAGAGGCCAGCTGCCTCGGTGATGTGGCCAACTGTCGCAAGAGACTCAGCGCAGTCATTTAGCAGTTGTTTGTCGTCCAATTCCACTGCATATTGGATCTAGGAGATGTACTCTTAAATATGTAGATGAATGTGGGTTACTTATGATTTACTCACTCCCCGCCTAAAGTCGCCGGTTCGTATCGAGGTCCTTGCAATGCCAGCCTTACACAACTTCACATGCTCCTCGAACTCGAGGGACGAGTTTATTAACAGTTCCTGATTGCCGTTGATCAGATCCTCTTTGTACCCTTTCTCGTAGTGATACAGAGCATCCGCGTAGTTCCCCCTAAAGAATGTGTCTTTAATTGGATGGTTAGGAATGGGCCTGCGATTCTTACGTGAATTCCAACTGGTGGGCGTATTCCCTAGCGATGTACGGAACTTGGTCCGGGTCTTGTTTTCCAGCCAGAAGCATAGCCTGCTCCCACTGCAGTAGATCCCTGCAAATGTCAAGGGCCTCCTTTGTGTCCGTGCTCTTTGCGAAGTACTCCTTGGCCTCCTCAGATTTCTCCAGCAAAAGGCAGCAGAAACCGCACAGCGTGTTGATGTCCTCCACATAGCGAATCTCCTCCAGCGCCGCCACCATTGACGCCTCCCCAACTTTCCGGTACACCTTGAGAGCTAAAGTGAAATTTGCAAACTCGATCTGGACATTTACGAACAAAGTATACCAAAATCGGGTTCCAAGTCCGATATAGCCTGTTGTCCTAGCTCCAACCATGAGGACTTGAGCTGAATTTTCTCGCATACCTTATAGGCTTCTGTGTACTTTCTAAGATGAATCAGGCTTTGAAGATTTGCAGCAGCGCTGGTGCTGGGATTCACCAGATGCGTGGACAGAGTGAGGCTTGAGAACTGGCCACCGTCGACACACAGTGCTAGCTCACCGTCGTACAGCATGAGAGGGATTTGCGTGGACAGCAGCTTGGATTCGCCTACTTTCAAGGTGTGCTTTCCTGAAACAGAACAGCCAAATGGAGGGCAAAACACACCGAAAGCGACAAGTATTTACCTTCTATCGAATACCGCTGGAATACATGCGTCGAGACTGTCTTGGAATCGTACACCACGAACGTATTCGTTTGCGATAGGTCCCACAGCACTCCCTCGCACTTCTTTGGCAGATCTGATATCAGCAGACTTTCTTCGGATGTCTAAAACGAGAAGCTTGTTAGATCGGTTTTCAGCTTCACTGTCTGACTTACCGGAAGGAAAACAAAACCCTGTTGGTGGTCATCGAAGAAAATCAGCTTTGTTCCCTCTGCGTCACATTGCAGACTGCTGATGCCCATGTTGTGTCTGTACTTAGTACTTACAGTCCACTTCTCGAGCGAGAAGTACACTAAATTCCCCAACTGTTCAAATGGACAAAGTTTAAAAAGAACACCAAAAAGTTGGCCAATTTCTACCCACATCAGTTGCGAATATAAGAAATTCGTTGGTCAGCAAGTGGCAGGTTATTACAGCATCACTCAGACCGGATACAGCTCCGGGAAACGACTGGGTCGTCTTGTCCCTTGTGTTTGGATTATCCGATTCGATGGATTGCAGCACCAAGTGCGATCCACATAAGACAGCGCAGAAGTCGGCGTTCATCTTAATGTCCCTGATCTCGGATATGAACTCTCGATCACCGAGCAGCATGGGGGCGTCACCTAACGTCTTGCCCAAGTCGTAGAACCACGCATGGTTGTTCATGCCGGCAGCTAAATGGTACGGACCGATGCCAATGAATGACGGTTCGATTTCCAAACTCAGTTTGGTGGGTGTTGGTTTGGTCTGCAATCAAATGAATATTGTGGATTTGCAAACTGTCTACAGAAAGAACCAACCTTGTCTGCGGTGTAGACGAAGATAGACACCTCTGCCAAGCTACTAAGCATCGCGATCCGAGGTGGAGACACCGCGTGCATAGTCTGCAGCTTTGTAACAAATGTACAAATAGACCCTGAGCTAGTGGTCACCGCCAGTAGCTGGCCATCACTGCTCCAGTCGATCATCTGCACACTGGAATGGTCCGGAAGTGTGATGATCTTTTCCGTTTCTTGCAGATTCGTTATTGAATGTATCTTCACCCTGAAAATGGACAGTTACACCCAGACTTTCTGTAACTTCCCAACTCACGTATCATCGCCACACGACGCAACAATATCCAATGCGGGACAATACGCCAATCCCGTCAGAATTTCCTTGTGGTTCTTCACTTGCCACAGTTCCTGGCCGACATCCTTGGGATGGGTGGATATTGCCACAACATGTCCGTTAGAGAAACCAAGCAAAATGTATCCATCGCCAAACCACTTGTGCTGCAGCAAAGATCCATAGCGACTCTGGAATCCCAGTTCGGTGGGGGAATCAGGTTCCGGCAGGTAGTACAGAAACAAAGTTCGTTTACCAATGATCATGCTTATAGCATTCTCCCCCGACAACTTCTCGTCGCTTGACATCTCAGCAAAGAATATGTCGCTGGGCACATCACGCAGCTGTACCACTCGCAGCGAATCACCCTCTTCGTTGGATAGGGAGAAACTCTTGTCGTCACTCCCTAGTGCGAGCATATTTTGATGAGACCAAGCTCCACATGTTACCCTTTTGGAGTGCTTCCCCAGAATGGGAATCCGTTTGGATGTCTGATGGTTGTAGATGGCCAGGTTGCCGCGCGTGGTGCCCACCGCAAGAATCTGTGACTCTTTCGACCAAACAATACAACTGAGCGGATCACGCAACCCGGAGTCGATGATCTGTTTTCGCTGGGAATTCGAGTCCCAAAGGAATATTTGCGAAGAGCTGGCAGTTATGATGCCCAAAAGGTCGCCATCACTGTCCCAAGAGAATCCAGAACAGAGGCCTTGAAGTAAGATCCGTTCCACCATCTGGCCCTGCCTGTTAAATATCGCCACAGTACCATCGGAACCAGTCGAAGCCAAAAGAGAGCCAGACGCACCTTTCTGCCACATAAAATACACATCGCCGGGTCCATGGGGTTCGTCGAACTTGTATAGTACCTTGTCAAACGGCATTTTGCACTAAATAAATACTTTTAAACCTTTTTGTTAGGAGTTTGATAACATTTTTGTAAAAAAAAAAGAATACGTTCGAGTCGGTACGTTTATTGATATTTTTTCCGGATTGTTTGTTTTGGTTTTTTGTTTTCACGGGTAACCATAACAACAGGTGCATTCACCTGCATCGGCAGGTCTTTCAGGTGATTGTGGCGACACCTGTGTGACAATGGCCGGCGATCAGGACACAGTGGATGTGTTCCCAGGTATGCTGGCAATGTACGAGTTCTCTTCAAGTCTACCAGTCTGATATTCAGTGCTGTAAAAGGCCAACACTCCCAACTGAACGTACGATGGAACACGTATTTACAAACAAGGCAGTAGCTACCTATGATTTACCTATTTAAAAATAAAATCTATGAATTGACAAGTCTGTTGCTAAAATCAAACCAAAAGCCACTGGACCAGTGAACGCGCACTACAAACATTCGCATACCACACACCATCCCTGAGTTTTGACAACCCTTCGCAACTGTCACTTTTTCACTTCAACAAATTTCTTTTGATCTAAAATCGCAGTTGAATTTATCTTTCCCTAATTAAAGTGTCCTGTTTCGATTTTTTAACTGGGCTGGTCCATCTTTCTCTACTAAAATGGATGAAGAGCTTCCTAAAGAATTCGACTTAGTAGTTGTTGGAACAGGTAACTCCTTTCCTTGATCTGTCCCACCCGAATGACTCATTCGACAACAAATCAATTTTTCTGCAGGATTTCCTGAATCAGCTGTAGCAGCTGCTGCAAGTCGCATTGGAAAGACAGTCCTCCATGTTGATCCCAACGACTTTTACGGAAGCTGTTGGGCTTCATTTAATCTCGAAAACTTTCAGTCATTCCTATCGAACCACAGCGTTACCGAATCGAATGGTATATCGCTGGCCAACCAAATTTGGTTCATTCCCTCCGAGGGCAATGAGAACATCGCTAACGAAGATGATTGGACACAGACGAGTGTCCAAAAGAATTCCAGAAAATTCAACATAGACCTATCTCCTAAACTGCTTTATTCAGCAGGTAAACTTGTAGACCTACTAGTATCATCGAATATCTGTCGATATGCAGAGTTCCGAGCTATCGACCGGATCTCGACTCTTTTCGGAGGGGAATTGCTGAATGTGCCCAGCTCACGAACTGATGTGTTCAATACGAAAGACCTTTCGATTGTGGAGAAGCGTCTTCTGATGAAACTGCTCACCAGTTGTATCAGTTACGAGGAAAAGGCTGAGGAATTTGCAAAGTACCAAGACAAAACATTCCTAGAGTACCTGCATGCGAACAATCTGACGGAAAAAATCATTCATTGTGTAATGAACTCAATAGCCATGTGCGACGATAAGACGCCACTGCACGAGGGAGTGGAGAAGATGAAGCGCTACCTGCAGAGCTTGGGTAGATATGGGAACAGTCCGTTCCTGTTTCCCATGTATGGATGTGGGGAGATTCCGCAGTGCTTCTGCCGACTGTGTGCGGTGTTTGGAGGAACGTACTGTCTTAAGAGGACGGTTAATGTCGTGAGCACGGGAGAGGAGGGAGTAACTTTGCAAGTCGATGGACATGTCATCGATGCCAAGCATTTGGTCGTTTCGAGCGGAAGCTTGCCTGTGGGGGTCTTCCCAACCAACTGCCTGCCAGAGGGCCAACACCGGTGTGGAAATTTGGCGAGAGGAGTATTTATCACGTCCACACCTATTGGCAGTGAGGAACACAACTCCGGCGGCGGAGGCGTGAATGTAATACGACTGATTGATGGTGCGGATGGAAGTAGGGGTGCGATCTTACTACAGCTTTCGCATTACTCCGGAACTTGTCCCAAGGGGTTGTGTAAGTGTCAATATTAAATTTGTAAATGGTATGAAAATCCTTACAGCTTTTTATCTTGTCAGATCTAATACACATCACTGCAGAGGCAGTGTCCAACGATCCCGAGGCCGATCTTGAGCCGTTTACTAAGCAAGTTTTCAACCTGGAAGGAAGTCCCAAATTACTGTATGCAGCATACTTCCTCATAACGCGGTGCAAAATGTGTCAACAGAATGAAATCGCCTCCACGGCACGTGTGCCAAGGGTGTTATCGACCTGTGGACCCTTCTTCGAAATAAACTTTGACTCTTCGATTCGAAATGCCAAAGATATTTTCGAAAAAATCTACCCTAACGAACCGTTCCTTCCCAGAGCCCCAGATCCAGAGGAGATAATCATTGGTGACGAAGACCCGATTGCATTGGCGGAGCATTGCTTGCCAGATGATTTGAAGGAACAAATGGACGACATCGAAGAATGTATGGAGTCGATGGACGTTTGCGAAGCAGATGCTGGCGGTGATATTGGAGATGTTTAAACACAGGACTTCACTTTTTGTTTTAACTCGCTTATACGTACACCTTTTAGACTCTAAGCTGCATTGCTAACGCTAAGGCAAACCTTATATTGACACACAAGATTATACACACTATACATATGTATTTATTAAAAATATTAATAAACTTAACGACTGCGTTCCATTGATCGCTAGGTGGCTAGTTGCTCGTCAAAATCAAAGAAAAAAATGTCCATCTAACCATTTCAGATTGGCTTTCATGAATAAAAGAATACACATCGGTAAAACCTTTTCCACGATCGACGTTTCTGTACCACAAGCAGTGATGGGACTTGAGAAAAGCGAAATGGTGGTAGATAGCCTTAAAAAAAGGTGGTAGAAAAGTGGTAGAAAATAAAATGTTCCACTTGCACTAAAATAATGCAAGCATTAGAGAAAGCACACTAACTTGCTGTAGGAACCAAGAATTTACGCATTTTCACTTCCAATAGCTCTAAATATTATTTGAAAATTAAAAGTTTTTGAAACTACTAAAAAAACGTCATAGATTCAACTCATCATTAAACACAAAATATCCAAACATAGCAAAACACACTCTCACAAATACAGTCAAATATAGAAATTTTAGCGCAGTAAATGGTGTACTGGACTGGAAGTTTTTGCTGATGCAAATCTCAGAGAGAAATACTGATAGCATAAAGCTGAGTCTGTATGGGTAAAACTAAGGCGAGTAGGTATAGGAATAATTTTCAAATTAATGCAATGATGGAAAAGAAATATTATTAGCTAGTAGCGATGAGTAAAAGGTGGTAGATTTCGAGTTTAGGTTGGTAGAATTTCCGAAAGTGTAAAAAGTGGTAGAAATACCACTTAAGTGGTAGAAGTCCCATCACTGACCACAAGGGCACAAGACACAATCATCTGTCAACTGCTGTGCAGCAAATGACAGATGGTCAATCGCCGAATCTCTGACGAAGTATTCACACACGAAACAAATTATACAGCAACTGCAAAGTGGCTATTCGCACGACGTTAGGGACACGGCTTAGGTCGACGGCTACGTATTTGAGGTAATATATAAGCGTACAGGCTCGTGCCCGAAAATGAAATATTCTAGTTTAGATCCCTTTAAGCGAGCGTAGCGAGCCACATTACCCCAATTTGCCGCTTTTAACCGTAGCCGTCGACCTAAACCGTGCCCCAACGTCGTGCGAATAGCATCAGCAGATTATAAACTGAGCACTCATTCCGTAATTTTTCGTCAAATATATAGACCTCCAAAAGTAGCAACTAAGTGCCAAAATTACGACCTTAATTCAATTCATTTTCTACAAACGTAATGAAAGCTGACGATATTGCAACAAATTCGGGCAAAATTTAACTTCTTATGGTCATTAAAGTTTCAAAAACGATATCGTCCCGACGATTATTGTTATACGGAATCTGGCCCCTGTTTCTTGGTAACCCCTATAAAGAAGTATACCTAAAACCGTTCTCGAGTTGAACAAAATACCCTCTCCTCCAACACACCCTTGAAAAAGATTTCGAACTTCGAACGCCGAGCTCACTCCGCACATCCCTGGTAGACAAGAAGAGCTGTCACTTTTCCACCTGACACATCGAACGCGCACGTTGCGGACTTTCCGTGACTATTCCAAATCCGCATTTCAAACCACTTTTACCTAGCGTTTTTTGTGATTTCAGTGAGTGTGTCGTGGCAATTACTATCCGAGATCCACTGTGAAAATTCAATAATAAAGAAAAATGTCCGACGATACACCCGCACCCGCTGTAAACGGTGAGGAACCACCCAAAACAGCCAAGCAATTGGAAAAGGAAGCGAAAAAAGCTGCTAAATTGCAAAAACTCCAAGAAAAACTAGACAAAAAGGCCACTGCCCCAGTTGTTGTCAAAGAAAAGCCCGAGGTAAGTTGGATAGACAATAGGAGAAAGTCTCACAAATACATAATGCCATCTCCGGTAGAAAAAAACAAAAGAAGTGAAAGAAGCTGCCGTGTACACTGCGAGTACAACTGCGGGCGAAAAGAAAAACATAACCAATGCATTGCCCGATGCATATAGTCCACGTTACGTTGAAGCGGCTTGGTATAGTTGGTGGGAGAAGGAGGGTTTCTTCAAGCCCGAATACGGTGTAAGTATACGAAATGGTTTCGTCATCAAGTACGCAATGCACTGAGTCATGGTTCTCTTTTGAGCAGCGCAAATCTATTTCTGATGCAAATCCAAAGGGGAAATTCGTAATGGTGATTCCGCCACCGAATGTCACTGGGTCTCTTCACTTGGGTCATGCACTGACCAATGCCATCGAGGACGCAGTCACTCGTTACCATCGCATGAAGGGACTAACAACTCTGTGGGTACCGGGGTGTGATCACGCTGGCATTGCGACACAGGTTGTGGTGGAGAAGAAATTGTGGCGCGAGGAGCAGGTCACCCGGCATGACTTGGGCCGGGAGAAGTTCATCGAAAGGATCTGGAATTGGCGACTTGAGAAAGGCGATCGCATCTACGACCAACTCAAGTGGTTGGGCTCGTCCTACGATTGGAGCCGCGTTGCCTTCACCATGGATCCGAAGCTGTGTCGTGCAGTCACTGAAGCGTTCGTGCGACTCCACGAAGATGGTAGCATTTACAGAAGCTCGAGGCTGGTGAATTGGTCGTGTGCCTTGCGCTCTGCCATCTCGGACATTGAGGTCGACAAAATAGACATTCCCGGACGGACGTTCTTCAATATCCCCGGATACACGGACAAAGTTGAGTTTGGCGTCTTGGTCAAGTTTGCCTATCAAGTGGAGGGTACAAACGAGGAGATTGTGGTCGCCACAACGCGTATTGAGACTATGTTGGGTGACACAGCTGTGGCTGTGCATCCCAGCGATGAGCGCTTCAAGCATTTGCATGGAAAGTTCGTGAAGCATCCCTTCTGCGACCGTAAGCTGCCGATTGTGTGCGACGAGTTTGTAGAGATGCACTTCGGAACTGGTGCTGTAAAGATCACGCCCGCGCATGACCCAAATGACTACGAGGTTGGCAAGCGGCAGAACCTGCCGTTCATTACGATTCTCAACGACGATGGGTACATTGTTGGAGACTACGGCGAGTTTACCGGCATGAAAAGGTTCGACTGTCGCAAGAAGATTATAGAGAAGCTGAAGGAATTGGGCCTGTACAGGGATACTGTCAACAATCCAATGGTTGTGCCCATCTGCAGCCGGTCCAAGGATGTTGTGGAACCAATGATCAAGCCGCAATGGTAAGTGTACACTACGATAGCCACTGGTAAAGCTAAAAGGCGTTCCTTTTTAGGTATGTGAAGTGCGACGACATGGCGGCTTCTGCCACGGAGGCTGTTAAAAGCGGAGAGCTGAAGATCATACCAGAGCACCATACCAAGACCTGGTACCACTGGATGGACGGCATTCGGGACTGGTGCGTGTCACGGCAGCTGTGGTGGGGCCACCGCATTCCGGCGTACTTTGTCACGTTCAGCGATGCCAGCATCAAGGCAGCATCGGTAAGTTTTCAATATGAGAGAAAGTTTGGTTTGACTCCGAATTTTAAATGTTCCAGGGTGACAGCGAGGACTACTGGATCGTGGCGCGTAGCAAAGAGGAAGCCCTCACCAAAGCAGCCGCCAAATTCAACGTGGACGCCAGCAAAATCGTTCTCGCCCAAGACGAAGACGTCCTCGACACCTGGTTCAGTTCGGGTTTGTTTCCCTTCTCTGTGTTCGGCTGGCCCGACAACACCGACGACATGCAGGCCTTCTATCCAACGTCGCTGCTCGAGACTGGTCACGATATCCTCTTCTTTTGGGTAGCCCGCATGGTGTTCTTTGGCCAAAAACTCTTGGGCAAGTTACCCTTCAAAGAGGTCTATCTGCATCCAATGGTCCGCGATGCACATGGTCGCAAAATGTCGAAAAGTCTCGGCAATGTGATAGATCCCGTCGATGTTATCCGCGGAATAACACTCGAAGGACTGCACGAACAACTGACCAACTCCAATTTGGACCCCAGAGAAATAGAACGAGCAAAGGCCGGCCAAAAGCAAGACTTCCCCAATGGCATTCCAGAGTGCGGAACGGATGCTTTGCGATTCGCCCTCTGTGCCTACATCACACAAGCGCGCGACATCAATTTGGACATCAATCGTGTGCTGGGCTACAGATTCTTCTGCAACAAACTGTGGAATGCCACCAAGTTTGCTCTGATGTACTTTGGCGGCGAGGAGAGGTATTCCTCGGACATTAGTCTTTCCGGCCAGGAGAACAACATGGATGTGTGGATTTTGTCGCGCCTGGCTGCCGCGATCGAGGCTTGCAATGCCGGATTCGAGAGCTATGAGTTTGCAACGGCCACTAGCGCTTGTTACAGTTTCTGGCTGTACGATCTGTGCGATGTGTACTTGGAGTGCCTGAAGCCGATCTTCCAGAATGGAACCGACGATCAAAAGGCGTCCGCCCGCAAGGCGCTCTTCACCTGTCTGGACTTGGGCTTGCGGATCATTTCGCCTTTCATGCCGTTCATCTCGGAGGAGCTGTACCAGAGGCTGCCGAGGTTGGATCAAACGCCAAGCATCTGTGTGGCCGCCTATCCTGGTGAGTTTTTGTCTCATCTTCCGAGCGGTGTTTTACTTTAATTTTCGTTGTTACAGAGAACACCACCTGGCGCAATGAGGAAGTCGAACGCGAGGTCGAATTCATGCAAAAGGCCGCACGTATTATCCGGTCCGCCCGCAGTGACTACAACATCCCGAACAAGACCAAAACGGAGGCGTTTATCGTCTGCACAGAGTCACAGCCGAATGAGCTGCTCAAAAAGTATTCAACCGATCTCGCAACCGTTGCCTTCTGCTCCAAGATTGAATTCGATACGGAACCACCACAGGGCTGCGCCATTCTGACTGTGTCCGGACAGTGCGAGGTGCACCTGCTGCTGAAGGGACTCATCGAAGCCGACAAGGAGATCACCAAGTTGGAGAAGAAGAAAATCCAACTGGAACAGACCGTCACTAAACTGAATCAAGCCATGGCGGCATCAGATTACAGCGCCAAAGTTCCAGCTGACGTGCAGACGGCAAATACCAACAAGCTAGACGAGTCCTCAAGTGAGATCCAGCGGATTGTCGCCGCTATTGAGACCTTGAAGCTGATGTAGGGCGCTCAAATCGAGATTTAACTTATTATACCGTAATGATATCAGTGTGGAAGGTATCTTCGTCTCAAAAGCATTTGCACAGTTACTAAATAGAAACAAAATAAACGACAGGCTTACTCAAAGAAAACAGCGCAGAGGCTTTTTTATTAGTCGCCGAACAATAAATAAACAATAAAAAACAAGTTGTGCTGGGATGAGTGCGACTACCAAGTGAGTCGCGTAACGTGATCGGTTTTCCGCTTGGAGGTTTTGATGTACCCAAGGAATTGCAACTCGGCAACGGCGCGGGTGAAGCGTGCTCTGAAAGTAATAACAATGAACATGGTTATGGAGTTGAAAGTGCTCTAGGCTTGGGGATTGATTTCTGGATCACAGGCTGCGTTGTTTCACTTGGCTGGGTGTTCAGTTGGACACATATTAGTAAACGTTTTTCTTTAAATTAGACACCCGGAATAAGAAACTACGCGGTCTTGTTGTACGTCACAGAATTAAGCGGATTCAACAAGCGAAAGCAAAAAGAGTTTTTTCAAGTAGGTATGTAGCAAAGTCGGAGCTATTTGACGGTGCACTTGATAATTCGCGCTATCTACACACTCATCTTATGCTGGTCACCGAGTAGCTAAGTAGGCAGGGCTACCACGGAAAGAGTACTTTTTGCCCATCTCTCACAGAATTCTCTGGAGATTTGAAGGAAAGACAGTTACAGGGGTAGAAAAAACAATCTCAGCCCAAATTTTAAAAAGGATGCACAACGCAAACACCACAAAAGAACAACAAAACCTATAAAAAACAACCATGGTCGGTCGGTAAAGTAGTTCGCATGCTGTCACATGAATGATATTTCTGTGCTAGGTACCCATAAGGTGTCCCGGCTTCTGATAAACAGTGACAAGTACCCCAACCCCATACCATAGACAACACTTGGTTTCTACTCACTGAATCTTTGGATCCACTTGCTCCTGGTCTTCCTCATTGTAGTCCACCACCGAGCGGAATGCTTGCAACCAATCGAAGAGATTTATCATTTTTCCGCACTCCAAGTGCAACTTGTAGGCCACCGAGAGGTCGGGCAGCGTTGGCACCATGGAATGCGCGCCATCCATGTCACAACATTTGCACTGCAGATAGAAGTGCGGATTATTCAGAGCCATGTGCAGTGCAGCGCGTGGCGCTCCAATGATATTCCTGCGAACTGTTGTAATGTCGGAGAACACAAACAACTCGTGAAGAGGTGGCGCCTTGCTAAGTGGCTGTAGACATTTTTCCACCACCTCCGCCTTGATGAAGTCGAGTGTCTCGTTCAGTAATCTAGTGAAATCCGACACAGGTTTGTCTTGCTTCGACATTTGCAAGAGTTTCTCCTTCAGGTCCTGACGACTGAGTTGCTTGAGGTCTTGTGCCAAGTCATTGTTGGGTGAGGTCTTTTGTTGTTTGGTTTCCAAGCCGGCCATTACCACTTTTGTGAGTAGGTCTTTCAAGGCGTCGAGTTTCTGAAAGGAATTCATAAAGTTTCAATGCTATGAGAGACGAAGTGCAATTTACCTCGTTGATTTTGGGCTGGCATGCGTCAGCGAGATCCAATGACTTGACCTCGGCGTGGACAAAGTCGATTGTTGCCGTGATTGCGCGTGAGATTTTGGCAACAAACTCATCTTTGGACATAAATGAGAGCATCTGCCAGGCTTCCTTGAATTCGGGCGTTTCGGTGATGTCTTTCGTTAGGCAAGTGGAGTAGAGTTCTCGTTGGAACTTGCCCAATGGACATTTGGGCAGGTCCTGCACGAGAACTGTGAGAAACTCAAGAAATATGCGAAAATAGACAAAGTGCAGGTGACAATCTCGCAGAAGTTGTGGCAGTTTTTTCTTCAAATACGCGTCCTCTGTAAGAATGGCGATGACCTTTTTGCAGTCGTTCAAAGCCTCGACATATGGACGGAAGGACAACAGGCGGCGAATAGTTTCCATATCGTCGTGAGTGAGAGATTTGATCATCTTGAGTGATGCTGAGTAATTTGTGCAGAGGGCATACGCGTTGCCTTGAGAGAAGTGCTCCATTAGGCAGTACTATTGAAAAAAAAACATACAAAATGTATCCACCAATAAAAAGACTCCCGTCATTTACCTTAAACCCCTGAATGAATCCATTGATGGAGAAATCGTAGAAGAGAAAGATGTGCGTGAGGAACTTGAATGATTTGCCAGACAAATGGACGCAGTGCTTTGGCGAGAGGATCACTTTCTCTAGAACCTTTAGAAGGACGATCAATATGTACATTTCTTCTTAATCCTATACACTAACCTCGTTTAGTCCAACAGGGGCGGCCTGTGTTTGAAAGATCTTCAGCTTGATTTTACTCGTCACATGGTACGGCAGTGTACTGTGCAACGCGGATATGGCCGTTGCGACTCCCAATATCAGCACAATCGGTAACTTCGAGCAATATGAACTGAGAACCAATATGAAATCCTGCAGAATTTGTCCGCTAAAGCACTCAAAGTCGGGGAGGATCACAACCAGAGTGTTCTTCGTCGAATCCAAACTGTCATACCAAGCGGCGAGCACTTGCATTGTGCACTGAGACCGTCGCAGTCGCTTATGATCGCGATCCTCATCATCTTCACATGGGTCTTCTACAAATCCATAAACCATTGTCTCTATAGCGGCCTTGACACTTGGACAGTCACGCGATTGAATGACACAAACGCTTGCGGAGAGTTTATCCTTAATGCGGCGCGACAGAGTATCAAACTGCTCATGGTGGTCCGGTTGGTTAATACCTAGGCACACACGTTATGCTAAAATTTCAGTTTTACCCTTGTCTACTTACCAGTTAATAGAGCAGCTGCAGGGAGGATATTGTCTGCCGAGTCCACCTCACTAGTATACGCCTTGGCAATGTGCTCAACCAAGTCTTTCAGAGTTTTCGAGTAGCCCTTACGTTGGAGGCTTTCGATATCCGTAACGAAATTCGTCCATGTTTCCGAATAGGTCTTGTAGAAAGGCTGATCTATGACTTCCTTGCCTAGAAGTGGTACCGGTTGCTGTTTTGCTTTTTTTGATTTCTTTGTACCCTTTTCAGCACGGGTGGCGCCGTTTTTAAACACAAAACAACCCTTTCGGCGGAGAATTTTATATGAAAGTGTGTGCAAATGAATAAATAAAGTGATATACCTTTGAAACCGATATTGTGGGATCCATTGCAAGGCAAATAAATTTCTGTTTATGCTTGCATTAAAATGTATCTTTCGAATGATTTGTTTTGGCGCCTGGTCAATGACATACGCACTTGGTTGTTAGTGTACAGGTCGGAAAGGTAGTACGTGTTATAGCTTTATTTTTTTTAACCAAACTTTTATATGCGATCGATTGGTCTTTGGGAAGATTTATCCCCATAATTGTACATAGATTTAATATTATAGGTAGTTTATGGATCAACAGGCTCATACAACTGACAACTTTTTTATTTTAAGTCCGAATGAATGGAACATGCAAAAGTATATTGTTAACAAATTTCCCAATGTTTGTCGGAAGATGGGCCCATATTCCGCTTAAAATGAAAACAAACTTAACAAATTGATTGAATTATAGAAATTCAAATTTATAGTTCTGCATAAAATATATTTAAATTGTTCGTCCCTTACTGTACACAAGATTTGACCAACAACCGCAGATGAGTTTTGTTTTGGCGCCCTTTATTGCAAAAAAAAAATGTCAAATGCAACTTGCCTGTCAATGCGAAACAGCAGAATTTCTCGACCAAATAAAAAGTTAAATTTTATACTTCTGTAATGAATATTCGTTTGCGAAATGTCTGATTTTGATATATATGACGATTTGGAATTGCTTCACGCACAACAGAAACAAGTAAGCCTGCATGAGAAATGCATAAAAGTTTTCCTAACGTGATTTGAATTCCTAGAAAGAAGGCGAGGAACTGCAATGGAAGGAAAAGTATCATGTCGCCCTTGAGACAATACAGAAGCTGCAAGTTGAGAAAAAGGAATTGAACAAAAAGATCAAACAATTGGAAATAAATTTCGCAAGTCTCCTCGATACAGCACGCACTGAAATCAAAAGAAAGGACAACCAGATTCACCAACTTCGAAGAGAGTAAGTTAAAAGAGCCGTATGAAATTTGGTTCACAGTTATTTATTGATTGCAGGAAAGATGATATATGTTTCCGACGAAATGTACGCCCGATAAAAAAACACCCCGTCGAAGAGAATGTGGGGGAGGATGTAAAAAGTGACGGTGGATATGTAAATCCGTTTTCTATTGACCAGAAGAGTACTGCGCCTAAAAGCGTTGTAACTCTGAGCAAACCTGTTGATGATAAAAACAAGACATCAACTTCCCGGCAAAGGAATGGAGAATGCGAGGAAAAAGATAATAGATCTAGCTATAGAGAACCTCGCTCGGAAAGCTCTCGTGAACGGGGCAGGGACAGAGATAGAAGTCGGCACATGAGCAGAGAAGAACACCGACGCAAGGATGATAGGGACTCGGACCATAGACGTGATCGGTTTGATCGACCTTCGTCTCAGGTTAGAAGGTAAGTGAAAAAATCACCATTAGCACTGACTCCACAGTGAAGGTTGTTCTTCTGGATAAAAATGCGGTTTCCCCCCACTTTTCGCAAAGAAATGTAACTTCCCTTCCTGTTTTTCAGTTCAGACAGTAGCCGAGAGACAACCGACAAAGGCCAGAGCAGCCATTCCCATCGCCCTGGCTACTCCAAAGACAGTCATCAAACTAAAACTAACAATGGCTACAGTTCCTCGTCAAAATATGAAACTCATTTAAAAGGCAAACGTGAGACGTGTACAGAACGTCGGACATGTAAAGAAAAAGAGACTAAGACTGCGAATGGGAGATCCGATGATGGTCTCAAGGAAAAGGCTCCTCCAATTGAAAAGCTACCTCCAAAACTAAACACAGACAACCGCAAATCATCGGCACTAGAAAAGGAGATCCTCAACGACGCCAAGGAATTAAAGAAAGCCAAGCAATCTGAGACCGAGAACGAGGCACAGGCGCAGATGGACGCCCTAAAAGCAAGAGCAGAGAAGTCGAACAATTTCCTTGACGCACTGTTTGACGATATGGTCTTGAACGGCGCAGAAGAACAAACAAATGATCTCTACAACGATTTGCCACCAGAAACTGTAGTCAGTGACAAAATCGAACGCAAGGAACTTGGCCCAAAAACCGATGAGAACTGTAACGTGGAGCCGGTGATGCAAACGCCACTCAAACAGCCGGTCACCACTCTGCTCGATGACCTTTTTGGCCCATCACCAGCTAACAGCGCAGTAAGCGCAGCGGTCGGGCGGAGGATTTCATTGTCCACTGTTGGTGAATCTAGTGATGCAGTGTCTAGTGACGAGGTCGAATTCGTGTCAATTGTGAGTGCAGCTACAGCAAGAGACGAAACGAAGAAGAGTGCTGTAGTTTCCGATTTGGCAAAGGCACACAAACCAATGACCGATGAAGCGCAAACGAAAAGCTTACCAAACCCAGCCAGTGAGCCGAAAGCATTCCAGTTTGTTGAACTTGATTCCAGTTTTTATTCAAGCGACGAAGATGAAAAGACAGATAACGCCGATGTAAGGGAAAGTCAAAGTGACATCGACTCCCCGCCATTCGAAAAGTGTCAGTTGCTGAGGAGTGATTTTAAACCAAAGGAGCAAACAAATGAAAGGACAACAGAAGCGCATTTGCCCGAAGGTGTCCACGAGGAAATGACGCCTGTAAAGGATAGCCGCTGCGAGGAGAGTGTTTTGACAACGGATCAGTGCCGCAAACGTGAGTATTTAGCGATAGCCCCGTAACATATAAACCTTTTAACCATTGTACTATTATTGCAGCTTCTACTGTAGAAAATCCTTGCACAACTGAGATTGCATGCAACCCATCTGCTAAGAACGAGAAGAAGAGAAGTAGCCCGCAAAAAGATACACACAGGCACCACCATTCATCGAAACACGCCAAAAGTGCTTACAGTTCCAGATCAAGCAATGAAAAACACCGCCATCGGTCAGAGAGGTTTAGACGGGACGAGGAGAAGCATCACCGCCACCATCGCCATCATCGTTCGTCAAAGGAATCGACTAAATCGATTCAACACAGTGAAAAGAGAAGCCCACGCTCTGTAGGGAAGTACTCCAAAGATACAACAAACGCCTCTAAAGAGAAGAACCTGAAAGAATCTGAAGTGAAGCTGGTCTGGTCAGAGGATACTGAAGACCATACCCCAGCACAAGAGAAACAAACGGCTGTGCATGAAGACACCTCCTCCGACTTAAAACTATACCACGACCAAGTGATCGCCCTGCATTGTGACGACATATCCGATGAGGAGGGAGTGGAAGCAGATCCACCAAAACTACCTGAGGCAGGTACAAAGGACCAAGTGCCAAGAACGCTAGAAGACTTGGTTATTTCTTTGCAATGCGAGGACTTGTCCGACGAGGAAGAGGTGCAATTTGTTGTTGACACAAATAATGGAGTGCCGAGCGAGAGCGAAGTGCAAGTGGGCAGTGAGAACTTTGTGGCAGAACCATTTGACTGTTTAAATTATGAAGAAGGTGAACTGATGGAGAGTCATGTGAAATTTGCAAGCATGGAACAGGCAATTGCCTCGAGCAATGTGGTGATTCTGTTGAATAATGAAGAACCGCAGTCATTTGTTGACGAGGGTGAAATGGCGGACATTTTCGTGCAGGAAGCTGCGGCTGATATGAACCAACTCTGTCAGGGCATGCTTCCTACCGAATCAACTAAGTTCGCAGCGGATGAAAGCGAACCAACCAATCCCGCATGCCCCCAAATGGAATCGGAAGACCCCCCACCTGAGCCAACCAATTCACTGGCCAAAGAGCAACCCAGCTCACAAGATTCCACTGACAGTTTTTCATCGGGGGGACGCCGGAAAAAGCTGAAAACTCCTCGGAAAAACACCAACGCAGGGAGCATTTCGAATCATTCATCTGGAACGGATCTAAAGGCGTTGCTACCGCATCGTTGGACAAAATCCGATGACGAGTATGGGTTGACCGTGACAAAACAGACCGACGCTTCAAATTGTCACCCACGCCGCAGACAGTCAACTTCTAATTTGGAACCAACTGCTACAGGGAGTGGTAAAGAATGCATTCTTCCGGAAGTCACACATTCCGGGGAAGAGGATGCCGTAGTTGTTCGCAAGCCCTGCATGGTTGTCGAAGAAGAACTACAAAAGGAGATGTCCCCACTTTGGGTGGAAGAGGAATCAACTGAAGCCACCATTGCGCTTAAAGTATCTACGGCAATAACAAGTGAAGAACAGTCGGAATATTTTCCCGAAAAAGCCCCAAGCGTAAGTGAAAACCCAAATAGGGAGGATGACGACGAAACATTGGTGACCACCAGTTACTTCGATGTCAGCAAACAGAAGACGATCAAACAAGTCTCAACTGCTGCCAGTGTTGAAGAGCCCGAAGCGCTTATTGTTTCGGAATCCGCAGCCGATTCCACAGCAGTTTTGGCGAGTGAAAGTGGCAAAAATGGGATAACGACGGAGATGCCACTGGACTCCATTGCAATACCAGAATCGGTTGCGACAAGCGAAAGCTCGCACCGCGTCACAGAAGCTGGATCTTCGGTGGTGGATGCAGGCGACACTAATCTCGGCGGGGGGCTGCCAAATGCGGTTAAAGAATGTGACAATGAGTTTGTTCAAAAATCGATGGATCTAGATGTTAATGACAACCAGAAGGGCTTTCAAGAACCGAATGCGATGGGCGAGGAACAGAAAAAGGCTCTTGAAGATGAGAAACAAGTTGCAGCAAGTGCAAGCAGCGCTAAACGAAGAAAGAATACGGCCCCAGGTTGCGATAAGGAACCTCTTGTATCGAAAACAACTGACTGCAAGAAAACATTTAAGGATGCTGCAAAAAGGGGCAGAAAGAGCAAGTTTATCAAAGAACCTACGGCTTTAAAATCCATTGCTGCAGATGATGGAAAGACTACCAAAGTTTCTCTAGACTCTCCTGGGGAGCAACCCGATCGAACAAGTGGCGATGATAGCGTGTTGGCCAGCAACATCCTTCGTTGCGTTGTGAAACTTCCCCTACTGCCTGTTTTCTCTCGTTTAGATGGTAAAATCGCTTCTGATTCGCCGCTGACTGACTGCCAACAAGTAGCTAATAGTGATGGAAATAGAACGCTCAACAGCACGCTTCATCCGTCTGAAGCAAAACCGACTGGACGAGATGTTAAAACTGTGGAACAACAAGTCGCAACAAGTGATGGCAACAGAAAACTCAACAACAAACCTGTTCAAGATGAAAAACAGGACACACTACCTCTATCCGATGTCAATAGTTCGGAACCTCCACTCAGTGATGAGCAACAAGTTGCAACAGGTGACGCCAGTGGCAAACCCAACAAGGACCATTTGCAGAATTCAACTTATTCAGATGGGAGCCAATCCACATCACCGGATTCGTCGAAATTCGTTGGTGAAAAATCAGACGCATCGCCGACTACGGAGCAAGAAGTTCCAACAAGTGACCAGACTAACAGCAGTGTTCCGCAGCATTCAACAAATTCCGATGAAAAGCCATTACCCGACTCTTTCGATTCCGAAACGCTCCAAACTGATGAGCAACGAGCTACAACAAGTGAGCCAATTTTGCCAAATGGCGAGAAGAAGACAAGCCCCGTTGCTCTCAATAACACTGCCGCTGAAACTGTACCAACAAGTGACGACAAACCCACAAGTAAACCATGCTACTTGGATTCCGAGAATAAAAAGAAGAACTCGCTTAGTGACCAGTCCACCAGTTCCCCAAATTCAGCGGTCGTTCGACCGGATGCCGCAAATACGCACATCAAAAAGTACAAGAAGAGAATCTTGAACAGCTTCAATAACTCCAATTTGGCCGAACAGCACTCCAGTGGTAGTGAAATCGAAACACTTGTGACATCCAGCAACAAGAGAAAGCGAACAAAGGCGATTTTAACAGATTCCTCTGATTCGGCAGGAGAAGCTACTGTTCAAAGTCCGTCTACAAGTGGAAACAAATCGAAGCAAAGGAAGACGAATCCAACAAGCATTGCCAACAATCACACTGAATTTGATACCAAAAACGCGCAGACTGAGCGTAAGATTTCCCCCACAAGTGGCACCAAACGAAAGCATGAGAAGAAACACCTCGCAGCTGTTGCCTCAAGTGGGGATAACAAAGTAAAGAAGATAACTTCAGAACATTCCGCAGATGGTAATGCCCCACACTCTGGACCGGCTGATATGCAACAAACGGATGAGCAGGCAGGCGTTGTCAAGAGAAAGTATAAGAAGCGCAGTTCACTGGACAACACTGAGTCCGAAATACACCGCTCAACAGTTGCTGAAACGAGTGACGGGGCGGTAATACCGCCAGATATAAATTCAGCAGCACCTTGCGCGGAAGACATTGCAAGTTGCACGAGCAACTCGAACGTGCCGAGTTCTAATGAATCTCAAATCCAAGACGACAAAGAGTCCAACGCGATCTACATCAAGAGGAAAATGAAACCAAGCAAGCACCCGAAAAAGAGACGAAAATGCTCAACCTCCTCATCGGATACGATCAATGTAACATCCGATTCGCAATCCATGATCCAACCGTCTCCCGCAGCAACAGAGAAATCTAAATTGTCTCTGCCTACTCCAGCGGTAACTCCAACACACCATAAGATATTCAACGAGGATGTTTACCCCGAGGATCAACCACCACCAGAGTACAATGCCAACGGAGATGATATTCAGTACCAAGAGATTGACAATCGAATGCGTTCGATATTTCAATCGCCAACATATCCTCCCTTTGGCGTGGCCAACACGACCGCCTGCGTTGAGCTGCAGGTCGACATCTCAAAAGAAGACATTACCATTGACGAGACATTGCATCCGGGTGAGGACTCGCAGTGCGACATATCCGCCTCGTCTAAGAAGATTTCGGTGGGATCAAATGACTATGTTATCGAAACCGTTGGGGCGCACACAGCGAATGTGTTTGTCACTCGAAAGAAATGCAAGAAACGCACAAAAGCTCTTAAAACGCCTGTCCCGTAGAGTTATACGGCTCCGAATAATGTATATACTTTAGTTTTAGTTTTAGTTTTAATTTATGGAAATTGCTTCTGTGAAACAAGAAATTACACTTAGTTTTGTTACTGAATCGAGTTGGCTGAATTTTTGTCCCCAAAGAATCCTTTAATCCTGCGAGATATCACTCGTGTGTCTACTGTTCTTAGTTGCAGTGTTTGCATGAGTATTTCCCATCCAAGTCGGCATTCAAGACTCGAAAAAGGATCAGTTGCATCCGTTTGTTCCGTAAGTAAGAAACACAGCATTCATGGCGACACCGAGAGCCAGCGATGCGTATGAACACGGATGTAGTGCCTCGAACGATGATATCTTTCACAGTTTTTGGTGAGAAATATCCAATTTTCCGTGACTTAAGTATGGCTGTGACCTAGGCAAGAGTGTAGTGAGGTCAGTGCTTTGCCGACTCAATTTAAACAGTTCTTGAACTGCAATGTAACACATGAAACCCAAACGTAATCCATTCTAGTGATAGTGAGTTGTTTAAATTAAATAAACGTGTTTACCCACTGATGAACTACTTACCAGACATTCAAAAACCATTCAAGACAACTTATCATTCACTAAAAGTCAAGCGATCACATTTCATCCAACAGCAACCATCAAATTGAATGCAAAAGGCTAAACAGGGCACTAGATGGCAGTCCTAGTAACAAAGTGAGTACAACAAATATAATTACCATTGTTTTAAGGTTAGGTAAGGTTTGGTCAGGTTTACGGGCTGGTAGAGCAGGGATGTTAGCACGTAACTTGATACAATCGAGTCGATTAGTCGATACAATCGAGCTCTGGCAGCACCTACTTTGTCTCAATCGAGGATATTCGATGGAGGATAATCGATTGAGACAAATTAGGTGCTGCCAGAGCTCGATTCTATCGACTGAACTCGATTGTAACAAGTTACGTGCTGACACCCCTGGGTAAGCCCTGCTATACCATACTAACGTCCTTGTGGACCCAGTGTATTGCCTCTCCTTCTTGCAACCTATCCGACGCCGTCCAGACAACGTGATGTCCTTAAAAATCTGTAAAAATCAGGGGTCGAATCGCCACTTCCTTGAACGAGCTATACATTCACGGAATTAAGTTGATTTTACATGTGAAACAAAAGCAAATTCCGTCACATAATGCTCGTTCACAGGCGACGCGATTCGACCCCAGAAAATGAGCCGTCATAAAGTTCTCGTAAGTCATGGTAGTAATAACTTCCAAGAGTTCTGTTTCTCAGGTGACAGAGCAAGTGAGGTGTGTCCTCATGGGCTTCTTCGTCTCCGCAGCCTCTACATATACCGTCATCTTTGGGATTTAATTTCAATGTGTGGGTTCTTAGGAAGTTATCGAACGCAAAATGTTGCCCTGAAGTCTGTTCTGTTGATATTGACAAATAAAGTGTTTTCCAAGTGAAGTGAAGTTAGTGTTGTGAAGAATAAAACCCGTGCTCGTCGCTCAAGAACAACTGAGAATATTGCTGCTGTAGCCCAAAGTGTTGAAGAAAACCCAGGTTTGTCCATTCCTCGTCGTTCTTTGAAATTGGGCATTACACGGTATTTTGCATAAAGACTTGGGTCTTACGGCTTATAAAGTTCAGTTAACACAAGAACTCAAGCCGGCCGATCATCAACAACGAAACCATTGATCTTTTACGGGAACAGTTTCCGTACCGTGTTATCTCTCGAAGAGGTGATCACAATTGGCCACCGAGATCTTGTGATTTAACACCTAGCGACTTCTTCCTTTAGGGCCACGTGAAAGATAAGGTCTACGCCAATAGCTCAGCGTCGATTCAAGACCTCAAAGATAAAATTCGTGAGGCTATCGAGGACATAGGGCAGCCACTTTGCGATTTGGTTATGGAAAATTTCATGAAAAGGATATGGTCCTGTATGCGTGCTCGTGGTGGCCATTTGGCTGATGTTGTTTTTCATTATTAACGGCATACCTTCCTCTTTATTATGAATTAAACATCCGATCATTTATCTCAAAAAAATTAATTTTTCTTTGAATACCCAAATAACACCTCTTACTGGAAACCTTGATCGACTTTAGCGCTCTATCATGATCCACTGCAGGCCCCTTTCCGGCCAGTTCGTCGGTGCTTTCATTGCCGGCTTTGTCCCCGAGTCCAGTAAACTCAGTAAAGAGATTCATAGAGTGCTGCGAGCAAGGAACCTTGAGCTGGTTCACCAAACCTGTGTCCGAATGGTAGAAACAACATTTTCTTTCAACAAACGCACAAGTAAAACATCACAAAATTCGATTTATTCATTTAAAACAGAAAATCAAACACAAATAACCTATAACATAAATAACAACACTCCAATGTGGATTGAAAATTAAAAGAAAAACAAATTTCACTTGCGGAACAAATAAAACAATGGACAAACCGTTTGAAGCATTAAGCTTGATATTCTGTTCACGCACTATTGCACCTTCTTGTCAGCGTCATCCCTGATCAAGTACTTCCGTACAATGGGCACTCGAAACAGTGGCACTGATAGCACAGCGCCAGTACACGCTCCGATCCAGTAGACGATAATGTGTTCCAGATTCGTGTGACCATTGCAACCCCATTTGAGGGCAGTCGCCAGTACCGGATTGAAGTAGCCCCCCGAGAAGTTGAACGCTGAAAACATGAGATAGTTAAAGGCGTAAACTGTTTTTGAGAGGTTTTTTTCCATAAGAAAGTTAAAATTGGACAGCAATGGCTAATCTACAGAGGCTAGCTTGGCAATGCAAATACTTACCCGCTACCACAAGGCTTGTGCCGACAAACGAATCAATTATGCTACCAAAACGTGGTCCAGTCTCGCTGAGTGTCTTCGATGCCAGCCGACAGAGGAGAGTGGCGAAGCCCTCAATAGCTGCGCCGAGATAGGGATGTACCTGCGCAGGGGAAATATTTCAGTAGATTGGTTCTTTAGCTGGGGACATAAATTACTACATTTAATCAAGTTCCACGATCTAAAAAGTGTTTTAAGAGCCTTAAGTTGAGAAGATCACAGAAGCGAAACAAAACTAACGCATTGGCCACTAACGAAAGCCGCCACTGTTGTGAAGAGTGTGGTTTTCTTTTGGTGGCTGTGCATCTCTGTATTTCTCTGGAGCACTCTGCCATGTAACCGCGTTCACTTTTCGTGAGCGAAAATAAGTTGCCTACACTCTCATTAAACTCTTGAGCAAAACTGGGGTCAGATTCTGTAAGGCGAAACAATCAAACGTCATTCGTGAGCAGGAAAACGTTTGATCGCTTCGCCTTATAGAATCTGAACCTTGCTTATTTTGCGGCTACTTTACTTTCTATTATTCGCTTCCAACTGCCTTACATAACAGTTAAATAAAATGGACTGACTTTTCCCCGACCACATATCGCATGTCGCATTTGCCGTATCATATCTTTCTGTCAAAATTAAATCCACACAAAACTGTGCTAACGTTTCACATATGACGCACGTTAAAAGTTAAAATTTGGCCAACTTTCGCAAACGCGTTCAAATTGTCGGTTTAAGTGGTAATTATTTTTGACAGCAGCACGGATCCTACTCTCGTTTAGCGGTAATTGGACTTGTTACTTAAGGTTTGTTTGACGTGGCTAGTACTAGTGCCCACTGAGAAGTGTCAGCTAATTTTCACGCCTGTCAAAAACCCTGCACAACCCTGAAAATTCGACTTCTTTATCGAACGCAAAATGTTGCCCTGAAGTCTATCAACTGTTGACATTGACAAATATTTATCTTTTGGCAACACTTTTTCCAGTTTATTGTTAAAAATGAATGAACTCAATTCTGAATTTGGCTTTGCCATAACGCAAATAGTTGATTAAAGTGTTCGCAATGTAGATGACGAGTTTGAAAATGAATGACAGCAAGCGAAATGACAGCAAAACTCAGCACTGAATTGTTGCCCCCACAAATTAACTGGGGTCAGTTCAGGGCACAGCTAGGGTGCCCTAGAAGCCATGTCAAACACAGGTTTTCAGTTCCAGGGCGAGTTCAGTGCTATATCGAACGCATTGGGGTTAACCCAGTGCGCACTAGTGCGCTCTAGGGCCCACGTCAAACAAACCTTTTGTGGGTTCAGGCAACTTATCAGAACTGTGCGTCGGCCTACATGTCGAACAAAAAGTGTCAGTATTTGACACAAATCAAATTTCCTTTTTAAAAAGGGAAAGTTTCAAAAAAAATCATAACTCGTTCAATTTTCGCCTCAAACTGAGGTGGGAATTACAAAAAAAAAACTTACCTGCAAATCGGCTGAACACTCCTCGAACGCTCGGCCCTTGTGAGTTTCGGCGAATTCAAACCACCAGAACACCTGAACGATCCTATAGACACAACATCCACCCATTAGTTCAGCCCATGTTCGGAGAGCCACTTCTCGCAATGAAATTTTCCCCTCGAGCAGGTCCTCCATATGGGTGTAAGGACATGCAGATGCATCGCCCCACACCTTGCCCCACCAAACGGTGAGAATAAACAGAAACACCGCATATGCCGCCACTCCGAAATTATCAGCAACTAAAAACAAAAAAACCAGTTGAACAAACGAATAAATTTTCTCCAAACTGCAATACTTATGATCAATTCAAAACAACAAGCGCATAGCTCTGCCGCTGCGATAGCTTCATTGACCAGCACCGGCACCAGGCCCTCCTTCAGAAGACGAGCGGCTACTTTGCGGGCGATTTGTGCCAGAACACAACAGCCGACCATAAAGCCAGTGCTAACCGCCAACGCTGACATGGACATTTTGACAGTTGATGGTTTTATTTATTTTTTTTCAAAATTATGCAATTTTCGGTCACACGTTTCGAAATTATGACAATCCTAATTAATTGTCACGCATAGTTGGCTACTCATTGTACACTAGACACAACAATAAATTTTATAAAAGCACCATCAGTGACGTAGAAAAGAGAGAAAAGCGTTGTTCCGCACTATATGTGTATATCTGACAGATACAAATTTGATGCGCTATAAATAAACAATTCGAATGATTCTATTTTTCGTTGGAAATTTTCCCAGATTTTCGCACTAGCTTGGATTTTACTGTTTAACTTAACTTCGAGGGTAGTTAAACAATTAACAGACAATCTTTGAAGTAGGTGGGAAACTTCAAAAGTAATACTGACTTTTGAGACCTTTATCAATTGGCTACTAAGTGGACGAAATTGGCGATCTCCAAGCGTTTGCGACCCACTGTCGAGGGGAATTTCAACTGAACAAAGTGATACATTTCGTGCAGATGCAAAGCTTCCCAGCGCGACATTTTCATTTACATATGTTCGATGGTGTTTTGGTTGAGTTTTAAGTGATCATGAGCAACGACAATGGAATAGGTGATGGACAATCATAGAAAAAGTTTACGAAAAAAGCTATCTGTTGGGGCTAATTAAATTTGAAAATTATGATGGTATATGTCAGTGTCAGTACAGTAATGGCGATGGAATGGTGAACAGAAAATAAATATAACTGTCATTCCAGACCATCCATACAAGTTGGTTGCTTTTTCTCCTTTTAAAGCAAAAACTAAAAGTCAACGAGTTCTTTTATACTTTCATCGTTGGAATCATTTGGCTGTCAAGCTTCTGTCAGTCGAAATCCATATCCATCAAGTTGATTTTACCTTAACCTGAAACTTATTGCTTTGTTTGTTCGTTCTTGTCAACATCACGGTCCGTTGCGCTATCTAGTGACACACAACTGTCCACATAGTTAAACTGCAAACTGGCCTACTCTGTAATATCCTGCCTTAGGAAAATGTAGCGCTGTATATTTTAGCCTGTGTGAAATATTTGTTTTTATTTGCTTCAGCTTAAGCCAGCTTTTGGGGTATTTAATTCAAGCCACTAGAGCTGTTTGCCAGGGGATAGATACTGTCCATCGTCTTTCTGGGTAAGCTATATATTGGATATAAAGTCGACTGTCAGTGGCCATTATATAAACAGAATTAGTGACACAACATCAGGTCTGCTGTTTGTCTAACGATAATTCATCTGAACATATTACGAGTACAAATTTAGTCAAACTTCGTTCCCAGGACACTCATTCTGTAACCTTTCTGACGATTATCGTCGAAACGATAGACCTCCAAAACTAACAACTAAGTGCTAAAATTACAAGTTTGACAGCTTAATTCAGTTCATTTTAAACAAATATAATGGAAGCTGACGTTTGTCAAAAAAAATTCCACCCGAACATGACTTTTTTTGGTGATCAAAGTTTTAAAAACGATATCGTTTAGACGATCGTTGATATACGGAATCTGCCCCCAGGATTCTCTGGAAATTATTTTCTCAGAAATGCCATTTTTGACAAGCAATCTCCAAATACTCTCACGATGTACGTGATCAAATAAGTAAAGTAATACTTCCCGCAACAGATTTAAACGGGACCCTAGCCTAGCTTTTCGCAGCCGTTCATTTATGTGTACTCTTGGATGTTAGGCCTTCACGAAAATTTAAGAAAGTGAAAACAAATTTTAAGGTGTAACGTGTAATTTGTGCTTTTGCTGAAATAAAACCTGAGACTCCTCGCTCAGTAGTCCAACGCATTTACCACTGAGTCCACAAAATGCCCCACGACCACTGGCAATAATTCGAATCGTTGCGGAAGAGCGGGGATGTGGATGAGCGCGTTATGAAATAGGTTCGTTCGAGTACTTTTTTGCAAATTTAAAATTATTAAAAAAATGCTAAGAAACTGTGCGAATGCGACAACGTACTGAGTAAATCTAAAACAAATAAGAGAGAAATCCATTTCCCCTCTTTTATTTTTTTCGTAATTTCCTACTCTCCTAATTTCGACTCCCTGAAAAATTAAAACTGACAACTAAGTGACAGCTCAAAAGCTTGAGAAGTAAAACTCTATTTATTTTCGTCTTCAAAGATGTCGGAGGAATAAGTTGTAATCTAATATTCTCCTAGAACATGTCAGCGCATTCAAAATGGTAAGTTTAATAGGTGTTTAGCTTATATAAATTTCAATTCCAACTTATTTTGTAGATGCTGCATTTTACGATAATGTCAAAATGACATTTCTTAAACTTTTTTGTAAGAAAAACGAGCAGGTACCTACTTCTCTGGAAATTGAGAGATTTCTCTCTCGACTTTGAAATTTGAGGTTTTTTATTTTTTTCTATGCTGAAAGTATACACGAACGAACCTAATATGTCAAACGTGGCGGTTGAAACAAAATGAGCACGTTCAAAAGTCCTTACCTATCTTACTCTTAAGTCGACTTTATTGATCTGCACTAGATGCACTTACACTGAACGCAAAATTTATATTGGTCCGTAACGTCACTTTTCTTACGTCAGTCACGAAATTCTTGACTAGATTCGTCGGCAACACCTCCATTAGCGTCAACTGCCAAAACTGTCATTGGGACCGATTTAGGTCATTCGAAACTGAAGACACATCAAGTCAGAGCCAGCTGTCATATTTAATAAACTAGATTTTTGAACGTTCCCCCCACAATGCTTCGCCGCGGCATATATTGTGGTTATCATAGAGGAACTATGGTGGTTATCCAGATGGCGATGCTGCGCCGCTTTATGTGGAGAGTTTCTATGCAAAGATTTCAAACAGAAGCTAATTTGTACACCTTCCCATCTATTTCACTAGAAGTTTAAATTTAAAATTTCATATTTGACAAAATGAATCTTAGTCGCTAGGTAAAATATACTATCACATATTGTTTTGTGAACTCCGTTAAAAAAAAGAAACGGATACACATAAGTGTTCAATATCTTCGTCCTTTCGCCTACATTATATTTGTAACAGGTTTTCTTAAAAATAATTAAAACTGATTAAGTCTGATTATTCGAACCCCGACCGATTCGTTTCGCCTCTTTGACCTTGAACAAAATAAAACAAATCAACCAAAGAGCGGTAAAACACTTTGACAACACAAACTCACTGTGTCCGGTAGTTTCTGTTGAAACGTTTCAGGTAGGAACAAACCTAACAAGCCTGCGGTCAACGAAAGACCGCCGAATATCAACAGAGGCAACGATGTGTAATAAACTCCCTGTAAGTAAAGGTATAAGCGTCGTTATTGTAAGCCCAAGTCCAACTTACCAATAGCGGAACAAATGGAGCCAACATTGCTCCGAAACGTGCAAAGGTGGACATACAGCCAACACCTCCACTTCGAATCACCTAAAATTAAGTAAAACAGCTTTACAATCGTTCGCCCCTCTAACTTAAGGCAGGGTAACTTACCGTTGGCATCATTTCAGCGGTATATGTGTAGATGACGGCAAATGAGGATGTTATTCCTAGTTTGCCAATGAGGAACAGTGTTATAACAGCCCATTCGATATCTGTTGGTGGAGGAATGTTTTTAGTATTTACGTACCATGCGGTGTTAGGGAATATTTGATTGTACTCATAGCTTTTCCATTTAGTTGAAGGCAAGAATAAATTAAAAAACAAATTTAATTCCTCAGTATGTCGAAAGTGTTTTTCACAACAAGGCTCAACTTGAAAATCAAACCGAGACACAGCCACAGTTAAAGAAGCCAAGACAAGAAAGAAAAAAGGAGCCTTGGGGGACAGAAATTTTCGAGTTTTATTCCTAAATTGGGAAGCAGCACTTTTGTAGCGGCCACCAGTCGCTTGAACTTAATTCGTGAGGTCTCCTAAATCTCCTCCAGCTAAGGAACAAATCAGATCGATCGAAAAGAGGCTTAAATTGCCGAAGACTGTCACAAGAACTGGCCGAGTTTTCAATGACATTCCCAAGATCGATCTGCAAAAGAGCACCGGAGAAGGCAACCACCAGCTCATGGAAGCTCGTAGACTAAGTCGATAAACAGGGTATAAAACAATAGCCAGAAAGCAATTTAAGATCGTTTTTGTACCCAATGCTGTGGTGAACTGGAGTACACCAATCCGCCCTCCATCTTTAAGGTTCACGGCCCTGGAACAACAGATGGATACTTATATCTGGCTTTCTAAAACGAACAATACGCGAGACAAAATGTTATTCGCTGCTGAAAACCCAAGCTCAATCTTTTACTAACTCAAGCAGTGTTACCAACAACCTATTCGTACTTACTTTTTGCAATGTAACCACCGGCTGCACAAGTAACCGCACAAAGGAACATCGATCCAGATAGAGACCACCGTCTGCCGAATTTGTTCAGCGCCACCTGTGAACAAATAAAGACTTTTCTACTTGAAAAATTGGTCTCCCTCACAGACTTACCCACGCCAAAGTGTATCCAGGTATCTCAATCAGACAGACTAATGCGAAATTAACATACTTGTTCCCGCTTAGGTTAGTCGAGTTCAATGAAAGTCCATAAAAGACTGTCGCATTCACCGCCCTAAGTCAAAAGGATTATAGCCTAGTACGTGCCCCATCGAACAGTACTCACCATATATACAACAATATCGTATAACGCACACACAGGGTCGTTGATTTGAAAACCTCTCTCACAGCTGCATAGATCTCACCCTTATGAGCGGGGGCAAACCCCGAACCCTCTGACTTTAAGGTACATCTATCATCTGGGTTTCGTTGAAATGTCGACAACAAGGCCACAGACAGTTCCTTCTTGTTAACTTTTGCCGCTTTTTTGATGATCACCTCTGCTCGTTCGTGCTCATTGCGTGCTATCAGCCAACGAACCGATTCCGGAACCATCCAGTAATAGAGAACGAACAACAGGGGCGGTGCCGATAGAGCATACTGCAACAGCTGCCAATCATGGAGGAGCCAAGCGGCTAGTCCGACTAAAGCCTCACCGACGGCGTAGAAATAATTCAGGACAATCGAGGACATTTCTCGTCGCTTGGGGCCAACCATTTCGACGCCGATAATGAAAGCGAGAGGATAGACACCAGACGTGCCGATAGCGTTGAGAAATGCAAACACAAGGAAGCTGTTGTAGTCCCATGCCAAGCCCTGCAGAATGCCCGTAATAGCCATGACGATTATGCAGATGATGAAAATGATCTTTCTTCCGTATCTATTGAGGGATTTTAGGTTAGAATCGACTGAGACAAGATTCCATTGGTAGTTGTACCTATCGGCGAAAAATCCTGACACAGCTGTTCCCACGACTAGACCAGCAAAGTGCATGGTTCCAACCAGCGCTAGTTTCCATGAGTTCTCCGCACAGGTCAGCTGCCACTGTGAATGGAAGTATGCACAAGTTTTCTTTTGATAAGTGTACGCAGCAACGTCACGTAGACATTGTCCCTATATGCCCACGTGACACAAGATCACTGACAACCTGGACCTATTTAGATTTTTGTTCAATTATTTCCAAAGCTTTTAAGGTAGGGTACTCTTGGGGCGCCTACAAGTTACAAACAATTATGGAAGAAAAACGTCCTTAACCTAACCCTCAGTTCGGGCTCAGCGACAATAAAACAGTGAAGAGGATTCTGTACATGCCGAAAAGAATTGTGCGAAAGTTATGTCGTTTTTCATTTGAACAGATTGCGAGCAGTTTTTATGCTCTCGGAATCAGCTGGCTGTCAGATTTCATGTTCTATTGGCCGCAAAGAAGCACTCTTTTTTTAGAGTCTTTGATTGGGCACACTCATAATTTTATAAACACAAATTACAATTTGAGCTGACTTTCAAAACACGCATCACCACAGATGCAAAAAAGAAAAATCTCGTTTTATGGTCTATTGGGCACCAAAAAACTAAAATCTGAGAGCAAAATCTGAAAATCCCAATGGAAAATGACATTAGTTCGAAGTTTATTTAGCACTATTTTCTTAACTTAACTTTGGGGGAATTCTGTATGCAGCTTAATTTCAGCGCGAGCAAAAAATCTATTTTTCGGTCCTTAAAATTTTTGACAAACCCTAGCACAATGACTGCAATTTTTCGGAATTTCACTATCGCGTGCCACTTAACACCCCTCGTTCAGCATTTTAACATGATCTCAAGTTGTGACGTCCACTTTTTGTGCGAAGCTAAAACTATATTTCCACTGACTAGATTCAGCAAACAGATTAATAAATCTCTTTAGGTGTTTTTCGACGCGTTTTTTCTCGAGTTTTCTGACGCGTTTTTTCTCACGTTTTTTGACGCGTTTTTTGAGGCGTTTTTGCACGGGTTTTTTCTCGCGTTTTTGCACGCGTTTTTTGACGCGTTTTTCTCGCGTTTTTTGAGGCGTTTTTGCACGCGTTTTTTGAGGCGTTTTTGCACGCGTTTTTTGGGGCGTTTTTGCACGCGTTTTTTCTCGCGTTTTTGGGGCGTTTTTGCACGCGTTTTTTGACGCGTTTTTTGACGCGTTTTTTGAGGCGTTTTTTCTCGCGTTTTTTGACGCGTTTTTTGAGGCGTTTTTTCTCGCGTTTTTTGACGCGTTTTTGCACGCGTTTTTTCTCGCGTTTTTTGGGGCGTTTTTGCACGCGTTTTTTGACGCGTTTTTTCTCGCGTTTTTTGAGGCGTTTTTTCTCGCGTTTTTTGACGCGTTTTTTGACGCGTTTTTTCTCGCGTTTTTTGACGCGTTTTTTCTCGCGTTTTTTGACGCGTTTTTGACGCGTTTTTTGACGCGTTTTTTCTCGCGTTTTTTGACGCGTTTTTTCTCGCGTTTTTTGACGCGTTTTTTGACGCGTTTTTGCACGCGTTTTTTGAGGCGTTTTTGCACGCGTTTTTTGACGCGTTTTTTCTCGCGTTTTTGACGCGTTTTTTCTCGCGTTTTTTGACGCGTTTTTTCTCGCGTTTTTTGACGCGTTTTTTCTCGCGTTTTTTGACGCGTTTTTTCTCGCGTTTTTTGACGCGTTTTTGACGCGTTTTTTGACGCGTTTTTTCTCGCGTTTTTTGACGCGTTTTTACACGCGTTTTTTGAGGCGTTTTTGCACGCGTTTTTTGACGCGTTTTTTGACGCGTTTTTTCTCGCGTTTTTTGACGCGTTTTTTCTCGCGTTTTTTGACGCGTTTTTTGAGGCGTTTTTTGACGCGTTTTTTGAGGCGTTTTTGCACGCGTTTTTTCTCGCGTTTTTTCTCGCGTTTTTCGACGCGTTTTTTCTCGCGTTTTTTGAGGCGTTTTTGCACGCGTTTTTTGACGCGTTTTTTCTCGCGTTTTTTGACGCGTTTTTGCTCGCGTTTTTTGACGCGTTTTTGACGCGTTTTTTCTCGCGTTTTTTGACGCGTTTTTGCTCGCGTTTTTTGACGCGTTTTTTGACGCGTTTTTTGAGGCGTTTTTACACGCGTTTTTTGAGGCGTTTTTGCACGCGTTTTTTGACGCGTTTTTTGACGCGTTTTTTCTCGCGTTTTTTGACGCGTTTTTTGAGGCGTTTTTTGACGCGTTTTTTGAGGCGTTTTTGCACGCGTTTTTTGACGCGTTTTTTAAGGCGTTTTTTGACGCGTTTTTTCTCGCGTTTTTTGAGGCGTTTTTGCACGCGTTTTTTGAAGCGTTTTTTCTCGCGTTTTTTGAGGCGTTTTTGCACGCGTTTTTTGAGGCGTTTTTGCACGCGTTTTTTGACGCGTTTTTTCTCGCGTTTTTTGACGCGTTTTTTCTCGCGTTTTTTGACGCGTTTTTTCTCGCGTTTTTTGACGCGTTTTTTCTCGCGTTTTTTGAGGCGTTTTTGCACGCGTTTTTTGAAGCGTTTTTTCTCGCGTTTTTTGAGGCGTTTTTTGACGCGTTTTTTGAGGCGTTTTTGCACGCGTTTTTTGACGCGTTTTTTAAGGCGTTTTTTGACGCGTTTTTTCTCGCGTTTTTTGACGCGTTTTTTCTCGCGTTTTTTGAGGCGTTTTTTGACGCGTTTTTTGAGGCGTTTTTGCACGCGTTTTTTGACGCGTTTTTTAAGGCGTTTTTTGACGCGTTTTTTCTCGCGTTTTTTCTCCCGTTTTTTGAGGCGTTTTTGCACGCGTTTTTTGAAGCGTTTTTTCTCGCGTTTTTTGAGGCGTTTTTTGAAGCGTTTTTTCTCGCGTTTTTTAAGGCGTTTTTTGACGCGTTTTTTCTCGCGTTTTTTCTCGCGTTTTTTGACGCGTTTTTTCTCGCGTTTTTTGACGCGTTTTTTGAGGCGTTTTTGCACGCGTTTTTTGAAGCGTTTTTTCTCGCGTTTTTTAAGGCGTTTTTTGACGCGTTTTTTCTCGCGTTTTTTCTCGGGTTTTTTCTCGCGTTTTTTGACGCGTTTTTTCTCGCGTTTTTTCTCGCGTTTTTTCTCGCGTTTTTTGACGCGTTTTTGCACGCGTTTTTGCACGCGTTTTTTGACGCGTTTTTTCTCGCGTTTTTTGACGCGTTTTTTCTCGCGTTTTTTGACGCGTTTTTTGAGGCGTTTTTTGACGCGTTTCTTCTCGCGTTTTTTCTCCCGTTTTTTGAGGCGTTTTTGCACGCGTTTTTTGAAGCGTTTTTTCTCGCGTTTTTTGAGGCGTTTTTTGAAGCGTTTTTTCTCGCGTTTTTTGAGGCGTTTTTGCACGCGTTTTTTGAAGCGTTTTTTCTCGCGTTTTTTAAGGCGTTTTTTGACGCGTTTTTTCTCGCGTTTTTTGACGCGTTTTTTCTCGCGTTTTTTGACGCGTTTTTTGAGGCGTTTTTTGACGCGTTTTTTGAGGCGTTTTTTGAAGCGTTTTTTCTCGCGTTTTTTGAGGCGTTTTTGCACGCGTTTTTTGAAGCGTTTTTTCTCGCGTTTTTTGAGGCGTTTTTTGACGCGTTTTTTGAGGCGTTTTTGCACGCGTTTTTTGACGCGTTTTTTAAGGCGTTTTTTGACGCGTTTTTTCTCGCGTTTTTTGACGCGTTTTTTCTCGCGTTTTTTGAGGCGTTTTTTGACGCGTTTTTTGAGGCGTTTTTGCACGCGTTTTTTGACGCGTTTTTTAAGGCGTTTTTTGACGCGTTTTTTCTCGCGTTTTTTGACGCGTTTTTTCTCGCGTTTTTTGAGGCGTTTTTTGACGCGTTTTTTGAGGCGTTTTTGCACGCGTTTTTTGACGCGTTTTTTAAGGCGTTTTTTGACGCGTTTTTTCTCGCGTTTTTTCTCCCGTTTTTTGAGGCGTTTTTTCTCGCGTTTTTTGACGCGTTTTTTGAGGCGTTTTTTGACGCGTTTTTTGAGGCGTTTTTTGACGCGTTTTTTGAGGCGTTTTTGCACGCGTTTTTTGACGCGTTTTTTAAGGCGTTTTTTGACGCGTTTTTTCTCGCGTTTTTTGACGCGTTTTTTCTCGCGTTTTTTGAGGCGTTTTTTGACGCGTTTTTTGAGGCGTTTTTGCACGCGTTTTTTGACGCGTTTTTTAAGGCGTTTTTTGACGCGTTTTTTCTCGCGTTTTTTCTCCCGTTTTTTGAGGCGTTTTTGCACGCGTTTTTTGAAGCGTTTTTTCTCGCGTTTTTTGAGGCGTTTTTTGAAGCGTTTTTTCTCGCGTTTTTTGAGGCGTTTTTGCACGCGTTTTTTGAAGCGTTTTTTCTCGCGTTTTTTAAGGCGTTTTTTGACGCGTTTTTTCTCGCGTTTTTTCTCGGGTTTTTTCTCGCGTTTTTTGACGCGTTTTTTCTCGCGTTTTTTCTCGCGTTTTTTCTCGCGTTTTTTGACGCGTTTTTGCACGCGTTTTTGCACGCGTTTTTTGACGCGTTTTTTCTCGCGTTTTTTGACGCGTTTTTGCACGCGTTTTTGCACGCGTTTTTTGACGCGTTTTTTCTCGCGTTTTTTGACGCGTTTTTTCTCGCGTTTTTTGACGCGTTTTTTGAGGCGTTTTTTGACGCGTTTTTTGAGGCGTTTTTTGACGCGTTTCTTCTCGCGTTTTTTCTCCCGTTTTTTGAGGCGTTTTTGCACGCGTTTTTGCACGCGTTTTTTGACGCGTTTTTTCTCGCGTTTTTTGACGCGTTTTTGCACGCGTTTTTGCACGCGTTTTTTGACGCGTTTTTTCTCGCGTTTTTTGACGCGTTTTTTCTCGCGTTTTTTGACGCGTTTTTTGAGGCGTTTTTTGACGCGTTTTTTGAGGCGTTTTTTGACGCGTTTTTGCACGCGTTTTTTGAAGCGTTTTTTCTCGCGTTTTTTAAGGCGTTTTTTGACGCGTTTTTTGAGGCGTTTTTGCTCGCGTTTTTTGACGCGTTTTTTAAGGCGTTTTTTGACGCGTTTTTTCTCGGGTTTTTTGAGGCGTTTTTGCACGCGTTTTTTGAAGCGTTTTTTCTCGCGTTTTTTAAGGCGTTTTTTGACGCGTTTTTTCTCGCGTTTTTTCTCGGGTTTTTTCTCGCGTTTTTTGACGCGTTTTTTCTCGCGTTTTTTCTCGCGTTTTTTCTCGCGTTTTTTGACGCGTTTTTGCACGCGTTTTTGCACGCGTTTTTTGACGCGTTTTTTCTCGCGTTTTTTGACGCGTTTTTTCTCGCGTTTTTTGACGCGTTTTTTGAGGCGTTTTTTGACGCGTTTCTTCTCGCGTTTTTTCTCCCGTTTTTTGAGGCGTTTTTGCACGCGTTTTTTGAAGCGTTTTTTCTCGCGTTTTTTCTCGCGTTTTTCGACGCGTTTTTTCTCGCGTTTTTTGAGGCGTTTTTGCACGCGTTTTTTGACGCGTTTTTTCTCGGGTTTTTTGAGGCGTTTTTGCACGCGTTTTTTGAAGCGTTTTTTCTCGCGTTTTTTAAGGCGTTTTTTGACGCGTTTTTTCTCGCGTTTTTTCTCGGGTTTTTTCTCGCGTTTTTTGACGCGTTTTTTCTCGCGTTTTTTCTCGGGTTTTTTCTCGCGTTTTTTGACGCGTTTTTGCACGCGTTTTTGCACGCGTTTTTTGACGCGTTTTTTCTCGCGTTTTTTGACGCGTTTTTTCTCGCGTTTTTTGACGCGTTTTTTGACGCGTTTTTTCTCGCGTTTTTTGACGCGTTTTTGCACGCGTTTTTTGAGGCGTTTTTGCACGCGTTTTTTGACGCGTTTTTTCTCGCGTTTTTTGACGCGTTTTTTGAGGCGTTTTTTGACGCGTTTTTTGAGGCGTTTTTTGACGCGTTTTTTGAGGCGTTTTTGCACGCGTTTTTTGACGCGTTTTTTAAGGCGTTTTTTGACGCGTTTTTTCTCGCTTTTTTTGACGCGTTTTTTCTCGCGTTTTTTGAGGCGTTTTTGCACGCGTTTTTTGACGCGTTTTTGCACGCGTTTTTTGACGCGTTTTTTCTCGCGTTTTTTGACGCGTTTTTTCTCGCGTTTTTTGACGCGTTTTTTCTCGCGTTTTTTGACGCGTTTTTTCTCGCGTTTTTTCTCGCGTTTTTTGACGCGTTTTTTCTCGCGTTTTTTGAGGCGTTTTTGCACGCGTTTTTTGAAGCGTTTTTGCTCGCGTTTTTGACGCGTTTTTTGACGCGTTTTTTGAGGCGTTTTTGCAAGCGTTTTTTGACGCGTTTTTTCTCGCGTTTTTTGACGCGTTTTTTCTCGCGTTTTTTGACGGGTTTTTTCTCGCGTTTTTTGACGCGTTTTTGACGCGTTTTTTGACGCGTTTTTTCTCGCGTTTTTTGACGCGTTTTTTCTCGCGTTTTTTGAGGCGTTTTTACACGCGTTTTTTGAGGCGTTTTTGCACGCGTTTTTTGACGCGTTTTTTCTCGCGTTTTTTGACGCGTTTTTGACGCGTTTTTTCTCGCGTTTTTTCTCGCGTTTTTTGAGGCGTTTTTTCTCGCGTTTTTTGACGCGTTTTTGCACGCGTTTTTGCACGCGTTTTTGCACGCGTTTTTGCACGCGTTTTTTCTCGCGTTTTTTGACGCGTTTTTTCTCGCGTTTTTTGACGCGTTTTTGACGCGTTTTTTGACGCGTTTTTTCTCGCGTTTTTTGACGCGTTTTTTCTCGCGTTTTTCGACGCGTTTTTTCTCGCGTTTTTTGAGGCGTTTTTGCACGCGTTTTTTGACGCGTTTTTTCTCGCGTTTTTTGACGCGTTTTTGCTCGCGTTTTTTGACGCGTTTTTGACGCGTTTTTTGACGCGTTTTTTGACGCGTTTTTTGAGGCGTTTTTACACGCGTTTTTTGAGGCGTTTTTGCACGCGTTTTTTGACGCGTTTTTTGAGGCGTTTTTTGACGCGTTTTTTGAGGCGTTTTTGCACGCGTTTTTTGACGCGTTTTTTAAGGCGTTTTTTGACGCGTTTTTTCTCGCGTTTTTTGAGGCGTTTTTGCACGCGTTTTTTGAAGCGTTTTTTGAGGCGTTTTTGCACGCGTTTTTTGAGGCGTTTTTGCACGCGTTTTTTGACGCGTTTTTTCTCGCGTTTTTTGACGCGTTTTTTCTCGCGTTTTTTGACGCGTTTTTTCTCGCGTTTTTTGACGCGTTTTTTGACGCGTTTTTTATCGCGTTTTTTGAGGCGTTTTTTGACGCGTTTTTTCTCGCGTTTTTTCTCGCGTTTTTTGAGGCGTTTTTGCACGCGTTTTTTGAAGCGTTTTTTCTCGCGTTTTTTGAGGCGTTTTTTGAAGCGTTTTTCTCGGGTTTTTTAAGGCGTTTTTTGACGCGTTTTTTCTCGCGTTTTTTCTCGCGTTTTTTGACGGGTTTTTTCTCGCGTTTTTTGACGCGTTTTTGTACGCGTTTTTTGACGCGTTTTTGTACGCGTTTTTTGACGCGTTTTTTCTCGGGTTTTTTAAAGCGTTTTTTGACGCGTTTTTTGAGGCGTTTTTGCACGCGTTTTTTGACGCGTTTTTTAAGGCGTTTTTTGACGCGTTTTTTCTCGCGTTTTTTGACGCGTTTTTTCTCGCGTTTTTTGAGGCGTTTTTTGACGCGTTTTTGCACGCGTTTTTTGAAGCGTTTTTTCTCGCGTTTTTTAAGGCGTTTTTTGACGCGTTTTTTGAGGCGTTTTTTGACGCGTTTTTTCTCGCGTTTTTTGAGGCGTTTTTGCACGCGTTTTTTGAAGCGTTTTTTCTCGCGTTTTTTAAGGCGTTTTTTGACGCGTTTTTTCTCGCGTTTTTTCTCGGGTTTTTTCTCGCGTTTTTTGACGCGTTTTTTCTCGCGTTTTTTCTCGCGTTTTTTGACGCGTTTTTTGACGCGTTTTTTGACGCGTTTTTTCTCCCGTTTTTTGACGCGTTTTTGCACGCGTTTTTGCACGCGTTTTTTGACGCGTTTTTTCTCGCGTTTTTTGACGCGTTTTTTCTCGCGTTTTTTGACGCGTTTTTTGACGCGTTTTTTCTCGCGTTTTTTGACGCGTTTTTGCACGCGTTTTTTGAGGCGTTTTTGCACGCGTTTTTTGACGGGTTATTTAAGGCGTTTTTTGACGCGTTTTTTCTCGCTTTTTTTGACGGGTTTTTTCTCGCGTTTTTGGACGCGTTTTTTCTCGCGTTTTTTGACGCGTTTTTTCTCGCGTTTTTTGACGGGTTTTTTCTCGCGTTTTTTCTCGCGTTTTTTGACGCGTTTTTTGACGCGTTTTTTCTCGCGTTTTTTGACGCGTTTTTGACGCGTTTTTTGACGCGTTTTTTCTCGCGTTTTTTGACGGGTTTTTTCTCGCGTTTTTGGACGCGTTTTTTCTCGCGTTTTTTGAGGCGTTTTTGCACGCGTTTTTTGACGCGTTTTTTCTCGCGTTTTTTGACGGGTTTTTTCTCGCGTTTTTTCTCGCGTTTTTTGACGCGTTTTTTGACGCGTTTTTTCTCGCGTTTTTTGACGCGTTTTTGACGCGTTTTTTGACGCGTTTTTTCTCGCGTTTTTTGACGCGTTTTTGCTCGCGTTTTTGACGCGTTTTTTGACGCGTTTTTTCTCGCGTTTTTTGACGCGTTTTTTCTCGCGTTTTTTCTCGCGTTTTTTGAGGCGTTTTTGCACGCGTTTTTTGACGCGTTTTTTCTCGCGTTTTTTGAGGCGTTTTTTCTCGCGTTTTTTGACGCGTTTTTGACGCGTTTTTTGACGCGTTTTTTCTCGCGTTTTTTGACGCGTTTTTGCACGCGTTTTTGCACGCGTTTTTGCACGCGTTTTTTCTCGCGTTTTTTGACGCGTTTTTTCTCGCGTTTTTTGACGCGTTTTTGACGCGTTTTTTGACGCGTTTTTTCTCGCGTTTTTTCTCGCGTTTTTTGACGCGTTTTTGACGCGTTTTTTGACGCGTTTTTTCTCGCGTTTTTTGACGCGTTTTTGCTCGCGTTTTTTCTCGCGTTTTTTGACGCGTTTTTGACGCGTTTTTTGACGCGTTTTTTCTCGCGTTTTTTGACGCGTTTTTGCTCGCGTTTTTGACGCGTTTTTTGACG
Organism: Cheilosia impressa; assembly: GCA_948293265.1. NCBI lineage: Eukaryota > Metazoa > Arthropoda > Insecta > Diptera > Syrphidae > Cheilosia > Cheilosia impressa. Next base: position 50,209,248 of record OX411884.1, on the reverse strand, counting down.
CGTTTTTTCTCGCGTTTTTTGACGCGTTTTTTCTCGCGTTTTTTCTCGCGTTTTTTGAGGCGTTTTTGCACGCGTTTTTTGACGCGTTTTTTCTCGCGTTTTTTGACGCGTTTTTTCTCGCGTTTTTTGACGCGTTTTTTGACGCGTTTTTTCTCGCGTTTTTTGACGCGTTTTTTCTCGCGTTTTTTCTCGCGTTTTTTGACGCGTTTTTGACGCGTTTTTTGACGCGTTTTTTCTCGCGTTTTTTGACGCGTTTTTGCTCGCGTTTTTGACGCGTTTTTTGACGCGTTTTTTCTCGCGTTTTTTGACGCGTTTTTTCTCGCGTTTTTTGAGGCGTTTTTGCACGCGTTTTTTGACGCGTTTTTTCTCGCGTTTTTTGACGCGTTTTTTCTCGCGTTTTTTCTCGCGTTTTTTGACGGGTTTTTTCTCGCGTTTTTGCTCGCGTTTTTGACGCGTTTTTTGACGCGTTTTTTCTCGCGTTTTTTGACGCGTTTTTTCTCGCGTTTTTTCTCGCGTTTTTTGAGGCGTTTTTGCACGCGTTTTTTGACGCGTTTTTTGACGCGTTTTTTCTCGCGTTTTTTCTCGCGTTTTTTGACGCGTTTTTGACGCGTTTTTTGACGCGTTTTTTCTCGCGTTTTTTGACGCGTTTTTGCTCGCGTTTTTGACGCGTTTTTTGACGCGTTTTTTCTCGCGTTTTTTGACGCGTTTTTTCTCGCGTTTTTTGAGGCGTTTTTGCACGCGTTTTTTGACGCGTTTTTTCTCGCGTTTTTTGACGCGTTTTTTCACGCGTTTTTTGACGCGTTTTTTGACGCGTTTTTTCTCGCGTTTTTTGACGCGTTTTTGCACGCGTTTTTGCACGCGTTTTTGCACGCGTTTTTTCTCGCGTTTTTTGACGCGTTTTTGCTCGCGTTTTTGACGCGTTTTTTGACGCGTTTTTTGACGCGTTTTTTCTCGCGTTTTTTCTCGCGTTTTTTGACGCGTTTTTGACGCGTTTTTTGACGCGTTTTTTCTCGCGTTTTTTGACGCGTTTTTGCTCGCGTTTTTGACGCGTTTTTTGACGCGTTTTTTCTCGCGTTTTTGACGCGTTTTTTCTCGCGTTTTTGACGCGTTTTTTTGACGCGTTTTTTCTCGCGTTTTTTGACGCGTTTTTGCTCGCGTTTTTGACGCGTTTTTTCTCGCGTTTTTTGACGCGTTTTTTCTCGCGTTTTTTGACGGGTTTTTTCTCGCGTTTTTTATCGCGTTTTTTGACGCGTTTTTTGACGCGTTTTTTCTCGCGTTTTTTGACGCGTTTTTGACGCGTTTTTTGACGCGTTTTTTCTCGCGTTTTTTGACGCGTTTTTGCTCGCGTTTTTGACGCGTTTTTTGACGCGTTTTTTCTCGCGTTTTTTGACGCGTTTTTTCTCGCGTTTTTTCTCGCGTTTTTTGAGGCGTTTTTGCACGCGTTTTTTGACGCGTTTTTTCTCGCGTTTTTTGACGCGTTTTTTGACGCGTTTTTTCTCGCGTTTTTTGACGCGTTTTTGACGCGTTTTTTGACGCGTTTTTTCTCGCGTTTTTTGACGCGTTTTTGCTCGCGTTTTTGACGCGTTTTTTGACGCGTTTTTTCTCGCGTTTTTTGACGCGTTTTTGACGCGTTTTTTGACGCGTTTTTTCTCGCGTTTTTTGACGCGTTTTTGCTCGCGTTTTTGACGCGTTTTTTCTCGCGTTTTTTGACGCGTTTTTTCTCGCGTTTTTTCTCGCGTTTTTTGACGCGTTTTTGACGCGTTTTTTGACGCGTTTTTTCTCGCGTTTTTTGACGCGTTTTTGCTCGCGTTTTTGACGCGTTTTTTGACGCGTTTTTTCTCGCGTTTTTTGACGCGTTTTTTCTCGCGTTTTTTCTCGCGTTTTTTGAGGCGTTTTTGCACGCGTTTTTTGACGCGTTTTTTCTCGCGTTTTTTGACGCGTTTTTTCTCGCGTTTTTTGACGCGTTTTTTGACGCGTTTTTTCTCGCGTTTTTTGACGCGTTTTTTCTCGCGTTTTTTGACGCGTTTTTGACGCGTTTTTTGACGCGTTTTTTCTCGCGTTTTTTGACGCGTTTTTTCCCGCGTTTTTGACGCGTTTTTTGACGCGTTTTTTCTCGCGTTTTTTGACGCGTTTTTTCTCGCGTTTTTTCTCGCGTTTTTTGAGGCGTTTTTGCACGCGTTTTTTGACGCGTTTTTTCTCGCGTTTTTTGACGCGTTTTTTCTCGCGTTTTTTGACGCGTTTTTTGACGCGTTTTTTCTCGCGTTTTTTGACGCGTTTTTGCACGCGTTTTTGCACGCGTTTTTGCACGCGTTTTTTCTCGCGTTTTTTGACGCGTTTTTTCTCGCGTTTTTTGACGCGTTTTTTCTCGCGTTTTTTGACGCGTTTTTGACGCGTTTTTTGACGCGTTTTTTCTCGCGTTTTTTGACGGGTTTTTTCTCGCGTTTTTGGACGCGTTTTTTCTCGCGTTTTTTGAGGCGTTTTTGCACGCGTTTTTTGACGCGTTTTTTCTCGCGTTTTTTGACGGGTTTTTTCTCGCGTTTTTTCTCGCGTTTTTTGACGCGTTTTTTGACGCGTTTTTTCTCGCGTTTTTTGACGCGTTTTTGACGCGTTTTTTCTCGCGTTTTTTGACGCGTTTTTGCTCGCGTTTTTGACGCGTTTTTTGACGCGTTTTTTCTCGCGTTTTTTGACGCGTTTTTTCTCGCGTTTTTTCTCGCGTTTTTTGAGGCGTTTTTGCACGCGTTTTTTCTCGCGTTTTTTGACGCGTTTTTTCTCGCGTTTTTTGACGCGTTTTTGACGCGTTTTTTGACGCGTTTTTTCTCGCGTTTTTTCTCGCGTTTTTTGACGCGTTTTTTGACGCGTTTTTTTTCGCGTTTTTTGACGCGTTTTTGACGCGTTTTTTGACGCGTTTTTTCTCGCGTTTTCTGACTCGTTTTTGCACGCGTTTTTTGACGCGTTTTTTCTCGCGTTTTTTGAGGCGTTTTTGCACGCGTTTTTTGACGCTTTTTTTCTCGCGTTTTTTGAGGCGTTTTTGCACGCGTTTTTTGAGGCGTTTTTGCACGCGTTTTTTGACGCGTTTTTGCACGCGTTTTTGACGCGTTTTTTCTCGCGTTTTTTGACGCGTTTTTTGACGCGTTTTTTCTTGCGTTTTTCGACGCGTTTTTGCTCTCGCTGTCTTAAGTGGACTAGATTGGTCTGGGCTATTTTGTACCCCGAACGCAAAAACTAGATTGATCGGTAACGTTACTTTGCCCATGTCAGTCACATATACGAAATGTCAACTTAGTATACTAAGTCACGGAATTGTTAACTACCTTCTTGTGAACTGAAAAAAAATTGTCATGTGACCAAAAATAATGTCCTAAACATTATCAAGTCAGTCAGATGTCAGACTTACTAAGCTACATTCTTGAACGTCCCCAAAATCTTGAGTGAATTTGCCCTCTACCCTTCCAGAAACATGAAAGTTCAAGTGATTAATCAAGGTCTGAAAAGCTCTGACACTCATTACGTCAGCCAGCTGTTACACTAAGGGTTTTAAACTTCCTCATTGAAAAGTCACTACAACCATCTGCTTATACAACCATCTGCTTAATACCGTAACATTAAACCTGTTTTGATTGTCTATAAAAAAGAACAAATATCCTCACGTTACATTTGCAAAAATTCACACCTGTGAGCAATTCGCTGTTTTATGTGTTTACGCTGAATGACATGCTGAATTTGCAACGGGCCGCGATAAGAGATACTCGTACCTACGACAAATTTAGTAAACTAGGTATGTGAACATTTTCATTTTCAAAATCTAGTACTTTTTGCTAGATGTCGTAAGAAACTAACGAATAAACACAAAAAAAAAAACTCTTACCTCTTGTACAATTGTGCGCTCCTGTGAGTCGAATACCCATTGATTGCAACGCATTCGCTGATTGTGATCGAACATTTCGCTTGGACATGAGCCAGGTGACATCACCGAGTGATTCGCTCCAAATCGGTAGCACTTTTCTGGCATGAATTTTCCATTATTCAGCGTGCCGGGTGTTGCGTTCACCACCCAGGGGGGATGTTGCACTTCCGAGGTCACCGAATCCTCACACTCGGGTACTAAACATCTGAAATCGGAATGACATGTGAGAACTGAGAACATTCCTGTAGGAATGGCATGGTATCACACTCAGTCACCTGTAGCTTGGCACTCCAGCTGTAAACACATACGACAGACTGTTGGCCGCTGCAAACATTACCGGCAGACATATTAGAAGGTAGTTTTTCTTCTGGTAAAGTCCGAATTCACCGATTTCCTCGAGAATCTGGTCAAAGTCCATTTTTGTGTTGGCAGATGAGATGAGTAATACGCAGAGAGACGGGACAGTCACTCTCTTGGAGATGGTGAAACGTATGAAGTGGGAGTATGGGACAGGTTAATGGCCGGCGGACCACTGAGACTGATCTGCTCTGTATTCTAAGAGAGAGAGAGAGAAAGAAAATGGGTTTTGTTTTTAAATCGAACGAGACATAAATATTTTTGTTGTGTTTTATTTTGGATGCATCTTCTTGCTTTTGTACAACGTGCTGCTTCTTGGACATCGTGCGCATGTAGATCTGTTAGTATGCGATGCGTCAGTTTATCTATTGTGGAACAACTTGCTCCTGTCTACTACCGACACTCTATTTCGACATTCGTGTAAGTACGTTTAAAAATTAAGCAGAACACAAAGGAAAAGCTCACACAACCGACTCAGTCAAGTCCGGGAATTTTTACAATTCTGCAATAATTAATCTTAATTCCGTGTTCCATGCAATTACAAATCAATTATTGTCATTTGAGATACCACCTTCCTACTCTCTCCTACTTGCATGGAAGTACCTACCTACATCTTTCTTATAAACCCGATAGGTATTCCAGTGAACAATTTTACAGTGTGGCGTTTATTATATTTCATTTTCATTTGCCGACACTTTATTGAGAGGCACGTCACTCTTAATTTCTTTTAATTGCTTTCTGAATTAAAAAGAATCATCTTGTTAACTTGTACTGTGTTATCGAAGTTGCTTTGTCGTTAATTAACTGTTTTGCATGGAAACATTTATAATGGAGTTACAAGTATAAAGTCATACTAGGTACTGACAATAAACTAGAAGTATACGCAAGTCTACATTCGACTGTCACATTTATAATACTGTTATAAACAAATAAAACTAGGTACGCAAATTTGTCATAAAAATCCAGGGGCGGGCTGAAGGGTTTCATTGGCCGACACGAAATATGGCGGAATTGCTGGGAAAAGCTTAGTACGCCGCTCGCGCTAAATTTCAGCTCCCATTCAAAATGTCTCTCCAAACTTTAGCTGCGCTAAATTTAAGCCAACCCCCTTTGGCCGAGCGTAGTACGCAGCTCGAGCTAAGAAATCAAATTTTTGTTTCAGAATGTACTTCATGTATCTGTCAAAATTTAGCGTACCCATTTAATGAGTGGGCGTATTTTCTCAAGCTAAATTGTGACAGATCGTTGTGTTCTGTTGCGGAAAAGAATGCAAGGATGAGCTTTTTTAACTATTACATGGACGAGAAGTAAATAGAATCAGAAATAGTTGAAATAAGAGAGAATTACATTTTTGAAGGAAGTTTTTTCAATAAACAGCTGTTTTTCTGTCAAAATTTAGCTGGGATTTTAGCTAATGTTTGGAGGAAAAAGTTGAAAAGTGGATTAATTTTAGTTTAGCTCGAGCAGCGTGCTACGCTTAAAGATGGAAAATAATGTTGGATAGTTTCCTATACAGCCCGAAAAGAATATTGTTAAGCAAGAAGTGCGTATACTGTTGGTTAAAATGTTTCGCTTAGTTGAATCTGTTCAGGAATTCTGTATGGAACCTATAGTTTAACGCAAGCTGGACCTAGGTAGGTAGGTAGGTAAATGGGTGCTCTTGTGGCGACCATGCCACAGCTTCACTTAGACCATCAGTTGGGTCCATTGTGTCCAGTTACGGGAACCATCCAGTGTGACCTGTTGAAAGACAAGAAAGAAGACCGCTTTTCATATTAGAGCCACATAGATTAGTATGAATCTCATGGGTTCTTAAAGCTCCGTTGTAACATGACCCTCTAGTACCTCCTACGAGTAGCCAATGATATGAAGTCTGTTTATCTACTGGAACCACCCGGATTTAAGTATGAATCTCAGGAGAACTTTGAGATCAGCATTCTTCAAATCATCTAGGTCGTCGAAGAAGTAACTGTTGAGAATCCTGTGTCTGCTGTTCTTGAGGGCTGGGCATTCGCAAAGTAGGTGGCGAACAGATTCTATTTCTTCAACTTCCCTACAGCTTCTGCAGAAGTCATTATGCAGTATCCCCAGCCTTCCCGCATGTGCGCCTATCGTACAGTGTCCAGTAATGACCCCCGTGAGTATGCGAATCTCTTTGCGGTTTAATCCGATCATACATTTAGATCTCTTTTTGCTCACCTCTGGCCATAGTTCTCTCGTATGCCTGCAGGTAGTGAGATTGGTCCAACGTAGGTTAGTTCTACTCCAGGATTCAATGTCAATCCTCCTCGTGAGCGTGCTTAGCGCAGTTCTTACTGATTTTAGGGCCATACATTCAAGCATCTTAGACCCGTCTCTTGCAAGCTCGTCCGCATGTTCATTACCTGGAACATCCATATGCCCTGGGACCCAGCATACGGTCACCACGTTGGCTTGAGATATTTCCTCTAGATATTTCTTGCAGCGACTTACTGCCCTTGACTTCACCACGACAGACTCCATGGCTTTTATGGCCGCTTGGCTGTCCGAATAAATAGTGATTTGTTTGCCGACAATGTGCCGTCTCTTAAGGTCTTTCGCCGCTTGGGTGATAGCGGCTACCTCTGCTTGAAATACACTCCAATCATCGCTGATTCGGAATGATTTTCGCAGGTCCAGTGTTTCGCAGAAGATGCCCGCGCCTGTACCGATATCCATCTTAGAACCGTCGGTATATACGGCTAACTCCTCTTCTACTGTTACTTCTTTGTTCACCCATTCGCTTCTGTTTGGAATTCTGGTATTGAACCTCATCCCAAAAACGAGGGTGGAGGGAATGTAGTCAGTAGTCAACCCCTCCTTCATCGCGTCCCACTGGCTTTCAATGGCGGCGTGACCATAGGGTTTAGATGACCACAGTCCAGATTCTCTTAACCTGATTGCGGTCTTGACCGCCTTGCTGCTGCAGTAGATGTCAAGAGGGGTGAGGTTTAGCATCACCTCCATAGCTGCGGTGGGAGTGGTCCGTAGGGACCCCGTAATCCCGATGCATGCTGCCCTTTGAACTTTAGTTAGGCTAGAAAGATGGTATTTCTTCTCAGTAGCCTTCCACCATACTGTTGTACCGTATGTTAGGATAGGCCGCACTACAGCTGTGTATAGCCAGTGCACCACGTGCGGCCTGAATCCCCATGAGTTGCCGAATGCTCTTCTGCAGGCATATACGTTTTCCTTCCAGATAAGTTTGGAATCTAGAATTACGCCCAGCTATCTGGCTGTCTTTGAAAGCTGGACCTACCAACTGAATGCAGTTGACACTCACAATGTTTCAATTGATAAACGAGATCAATGTATTGATTGGCTGCGTTCGGAACATTAGTTTAATGACAGATGGCTCATGGCTGACACGATTAGTCTGTGCTTTGATTCAGTTAAACACATCTTGTGAATAGTTTTGAAGTTGCGAAATCAGCAGCAATCACAAATTAGTACTCAGCGAAATTAACTGCGCCATTTTAATAAAATTAACGCCTAATATGTTTCATAAAGGGTTTTCTAATGAGAGGTGTTATTGTGAATGAGCCGCTATTTCGGTAGCTGTCACTTTTGAATCTTTTATTCTTTGACATTTGAGAAGTAGAAACTAAGCCATTACTAAAAATGGAACGATTCACGCTTCAACAACGCATTGATATTATTAAAATTCGCTCGTGGTGGCCATTTGGCTGATGTTGTTTTTTATTATTAACGTCATACCTTCCTCTTTATTATGAAATAAACATCCGATCATTTATCTAAAAAAATTAAATTTTTCTTTGAATACCAAAATAACACCTCTTATTGTGCCTTACTAATAATCATTTGTAACCTTCACTTTTGTGTGGAATATTTTGCCATTGTGAGTTTGAAAAATTTAGCCTGGATACTAAAAGTGATTATGAGTATCGCAGATTGGATTCTTACTTTAATTACAGTTTGCGATGCCATTCGGTTCCTAAAGAAACTTAGCCCAGACAAATTAAGGCAACTTTAGACGGCTATACTCCCAAATTTGACAGTTTTTGCTGCTTATTGCCGTGGAATAACTCCCACATTCCACAAAATTACTATCTGAACATCAAACTAATGTCAAACGCCATAATAAAACAGTTGGTAAGAATTAAATTTTGTTTACATAAAGTTTGACAGTGAATTCACAGCAATAACATTTAAAAATAAATTTGTTACCAAAACACTGTCATAAATTCTAAAAAATACTCTCGCGGACGTTTCTCTTGAAAGTTTTTAGATTTCTGGACCGGTTGCGCTCAACGCAACAAAATGTAGACGGTGCCTCAGTCATCAGATTTTATATAAATTTATCAGCCAGTTCAGACCTTTCAGACTACCGCAAGACATTTAAAAGTTGCATGTTTTCCAGTAACAGTATCATGCATGAAACACTTAAAAATAGGGTCCACAGTTCTGTCAACATTATATTCCAAATAACTTCCGAAAGCAATACGTCACTAGGTCTTCAAAACTCACCGGTTTATAATAAGCAACACGGCTGATAACTTCTTATCGCACAAACTTACCAATCAAGAAAAAACCACACACTTTGTCGCGATTTGTATATTTATAATCGATGTAGCCGCGATATTAACATTCATATTTCATAGTTGCAACAAATCAATACAAACAACTGTTGCGTTCTCGCCGTTCGAGAGCAAACTAAATTTACTCTTCTTGTTTTTAAATGTGACCCTTAATATAATTTAAAATTTTTAAAAATAGATTCGCTTCAAATCGGCGTAGTGAAAGTCCACTATTGCGCCCGTTTCGTGTGTCGTGAAGATGATAAAAAATGACGATTACCGTTCACAGATTTATTTGACGACTGGCTGTATTGACGTACTGACGCCGCCGCTGTAAACGCAATCTACAACTGAGTTAAGATATTCATGAGCATGTACTTCTACTATTATTCTGGAAGTACCTAGCGGTTGATTGTTTAACTATAGCAAGCATTTTGCTTGCGAAGAGAGCAATGGAGAGTGAGCGAGTCAAGATGTTCTATTGCACTTGTCAATTGTGTTGGAAAGATATTCTTTCGAATCGAACTGTGGGACTGGAAACTAAACTGCATGCAGGTGGTTTCTCTTCACGCTGCTGTGGAGTTGAAAATGCACTTGATTTTAATTAGTTTTGTTTATAGGGTAAATCACGTATGACTTTTAGATTTGATTGCTACTTTAATGAGGCATAGCATTGAATTTCATCGACAATAGCAACTGGACTTAAAACCATTTATTTGCTATGAAACTTTCATCCATATAATGTCAACAGAAGACGTCAACGTCAATTTGTCAACGATAATGGCCGCATTCAAGAATCTAGTTATCTTAAGTCGACTAGATTGGTCTGGGTGGGATGCAACCTGAACGCAAAAACTGGATTGGTCGGGAACGTCACGTTTTCTACGTCAGCCACATATGAGAACGGTGAACTTAGTACTCAGTCACGAATTTCTTGACTAGATTCGTCGGCTACCCCTCCACAAACGTCAACTGAAACAGCTGCTCTCATGACCGATTTCGACCAATCAAAACCGAGATACACTTAGTGAGAGAGCTGTCAGACTTACTTAACTAGATACTTGAACGTCCCCGATCTTTCATGAGACTTAAACCAGAAACTTGAACTCGACGATGGTAGAGATGTTCGTGGCAGAGACATTACTGAGACCACCAACTTCGGCCGATTTCCCGTTACTTGCCTACAAGCTATATTTCTATGGGGTGGCAAATGCTAAGTGCGCTTGTATTGTTACATAGAAATTCGTATTGACAAATGTCACGTAACTTCAGAAATTCTGGCTCACAAATACACTCACACCTTGCATCTGCCACTTCCGCTTTGGGCAAAGTTACTAAAAATGGAACGATACACGCTTCAACAACCCGTTGAAATTATTAAAATTCACTACAAAAATGGTGAAAATCTTGCAGTCACTGTTCGCGAAACTAAAGCATTTTTTGGTCGTCGTGAAGCACCTTGTCGGACCGCAATACAGAAATTGGTGGGAAAATTCGAGCTGTTGGGACAAGTTCGTGATGTGAAGAATAAAACCCGTGCACGTCGCTCAAGAACAACAAATATTGCTGCTGTAGCCCAAAGTGTTGAAGAAAACCCAGGTTTGTCCATTCCTCGTCGTTCTTTGGAATTGGGCATTCCACAAACGTCATTACACCGTATTTTGCATAAAGACTTGGGTCTTAGGGCTTATAAAGTTCAGTTAACACAAGAACTCAAGCCGGCCGATCATCAACAACGAAACCATTGATCTTTCACGGGAAAAGTTTCCGGACCGATGACTGTCTCTCGAAGAGGTGATCGCAATTGGCCACCGAGATCTTGTGATTTAACACCTTGCGACTTCTTCCTTTGGGGCCGCGTGAAAGATAAGGTCTACGCCAACAGCCCAGCGTCGACCTCGAAGATAAAATTCATGAGGCTATCGAGGACATAGGGCAGCCACTTTGCGATTTGGTTATGAAAAATTTCATGAAAAGGATATGGTCCTGTATGCGTGCTAGTGGTGACCATTTGGCTGATGTTATTTTTCATTATTAACGGCATACCTTCCTCTTTATTATGAAATAAACATCCGATCATTTATCTCAAAAAAATGCATTTTTCTTTGAATACCCAAATGTCACCTCTTATTGGAAAACACAGCACATCTCTTTTAGGTAGTTTTATTAACCAAACAAAGCAAATTATTCGCCTTTTAACAATTTATAATAGCTAATCAGAATTGTTTGCCCGATCCTCAAGAAAGGAGACCCTCTGAACTGCGCCAACTACAGAGGTATAAGTCTCCTTAACATCGCCTACAAGATCGCCTACAAGATCTTATTGCCGTGTTGTGTGAACGCCTGAAGCCTTTCGTCAACAACCTGATTGGTCCCTATCAGTGTGGCTTCAGGCCAGGAAAGTCTACCGTTGACCAAATATTCACACTGCGGCAGATCTTGGAGAAAACCCAGGAAGTCCAAATCGATACCCACCACCTTTTCATCGATTTTAAGGCCGCCTATGACAGCATTTATAGGAACGAACTATACAGAGCAATGTCTAGTTTTGGCATCCCTGCCAAACTCGTCCGTTTGTGCAGGATGACAATGGAGAATGCACGCTGCTGCGCTGGTAAAGAACTTACCGAGACCTCCGATGTCAAAAAAGAATTTACACAAGGCGATGCGCTGTCATGTGACTTCTTTAACATCGTTCTTGAAAGAATAGTTCAAAACTCGAACGCTAACCCCAGAGGCACTATTTTACAAAAATCCGTCCACCTACTCGCTTACGCCGACGACATCGACATAATCGGCAGAACGCAACGTGATGTCACTGGCACGTCCGTAAGCATTGAGACGGAAGCGGCGAAGATGGGTTTGACGGTCAATGAGGGCAAGACAAAGTATATGCTGTCATCAAGAAAGGACACCCAACACCGACGTCTTGGACAAAATGTCACCATAGACAGATATAACTTTGAGGTGGTAAAGGACTTTGTCTACCTAGGCTCCGCTATGACTTCAGACAATGACACCAGCGCTGAGATTAAACGAAGAATAACTCTGCCAATCGCTGTTTCTTTGGGCTAAGAAAGCAATTGAGTAGCAAAGCCCTCTCCCGAACAACTAAAGTGACCCTTTATAAGACCTTGATCATCCCAGTCCTACTTTATGGTGCAGAGGCATGGACTCTATCAAAAGCGGATGAGGCTACTCTTCGAGAGAAAAATTCTTCGAGTAAATTTCGGTCCCGTCTGCATAGACGGTGAATGGATGAGGAGATACAACGACGAACTATACGGGCTGTACAGCGACATCGACCTCGCCCGAAGATTGAAGGTCCAACGACTGAGGTGGCTGGGTCATGTAGAGCGAATGAACGTCAATGCTCCGGCCCGGAAGATCTTCGAATCCACACCCGAGGGACGGCGCAGTAGAGGAAGACCGCGACTCAGGTGGCGCGCGCAAGTGGAAGGGGACCTTAACCAACTTAGCGTGCGAAACTGGAGACAGCTGGCCAAAGATCGTGCTGGCTGGCGACGCTTGTTGGTTGAGGCCCAGGTCCACCCCGGACTGTAGCGCCACCTTAAGTGGTATTCATATTTCCTCGCGGTTGCCGCCATTTATTTTTGTATTTTTTGTATGTTTTTGCATGTCACACGGATTCTTAATTGACATAACACCGATAGGAATACAAAATGGCGAATTTGAAAAAAAAAATGGAGGGGGCCAGCGTATATAACGTATACCATTTGTCTCTGGTTCCTGGGAATGCCAAAAGCTGGGAAACTTCTAAAATTGACAAGAGATTTTCGGTGAACGTCAGTTTTTCTTAGGAAGAGGCAAACAAATTTGTGTAGGTATGTATAGTTAAAAAAATTCTAAAAACTGAATTTACTGTGAATCTATGTAGAAATTTCCCCTTTGACAAATAAAAATGTCTGGTTGCGCCAATAGAGTTTTATTTAGAAAGATGCGGAACTTTATATACAAAAAAACTAGATTTCTGACAAATGTTGATGTTTTTATTTGTACATTATTTTTTAAGCAACTCGAAACGAGGCTCGGGTTTGGAGTCGCTTTTGGGTCCGTTTGGATATTGTGCTTCATTTTGATTTTTTTGTTCGCCCGGACCTACAACAAAATTAAAATGAACGTAGCAAATTTTTATTTGCTTTTCTTAAAACTTATTTCCAGCCTTGATCTAGTCCTAGCAGCTGGGTGAAGGAGTTTTTTCAAATTGCGCCTTCCATAATTTAATAGAGCTATTGTTTTGTGAGCTGGTTTCAACAAGATTAAACTGCCTGGTAAACAAAATATAAACAATATATTAATATGCATATTCCTTGCAATTTCTTGAACCATCTTACAAAAACTTTTGACTCCTCAAAGTCTCAAGCATGTTTCCCTCCTGTTTGACCAATTCGGAAACAGCTGTGACAGTGAATTCCTTATTTTCGCACGATAAAATGAGCACCAATCTACCAGGACCTTGCACAAGTTTTGGTTGCTTACTTTTACTATCTGTTGGGGCTATTTCCTTGTTATATAGTGCTCCACCAACTATGACCAATTTGAACTTATCTTCAAATCCTTTCACACACAGTAATGGCACCAATATATCAGAATCTATATCCATGGTTTCGCCCCTGCACTCGAATTTGTTAAGACTCTGGCCCGGTTGCTTCTTTGTGTGAATGATGATTATAATTTCTTCGATATATGATGGATTTAGTTTCGTTACTATAAAAAAAAAAAAACATCATAAACAAGGAAAGAGTTGTGTCCGGACTTACATTTCTTCATGGCTCTTTTTACTTCAACTACATTACTATTGTGTAGCACACACACTTGCATATTCATGGTATACAATTTTTTTTTTATCCTCTCGATGATGGCTTTAGAGTCGGGGACATCATTTACTATCAGCAAAGCAACAGAATGGATTTTGGGCGCCATTGGATATCTGAAACAGAAAGGACTTTTTGAGTTGTTTGAAATCTTCATAATTTTTTTGCGTCGAAGCTTTGTTTTATTGGCAATCTGTCTCCAGTAAAGCACAGCAGTTTAGGTTAGGTTGAATGGAGCGGTGAGATCATCACAAAAGACCAGGCACAGGAAAAAGGAGACAAAAACTCAATAAAACCATCCACAGTCCGTATAGGCATCTGTGATAAAGTGTTATAAACGTAAATATTTCGTGTAAATTTTGCCGTTTGTTTATAAATTCAACTACCGTAAGCGTTTTTCTTTTTTAGTTCAGAGCAGAATCTGAACTGTTATACAAAAAGTTTGTGTTGCTTTTTAGCTCAGACACATCAGAGCTCGGAATTTGTGTTTCTTTTTTCGCTCGGAGCATGATCAGAGCGCGCTCTATGAGAGCAGAATAAATTGACTGAGCAGGCTGAGTAAAAATTGACTGAGCAGGCTGAGTAAAAAGCTGACTACGCGCACAATCACATTTGACAGAAAAAAAAAACAACCGGGATAAGCAAAATAGTTGAAATAGCGGACGATCCTTGTTGTTCTGGAACTGAAGGTTAACCCATTTAATAAATATTCAACTTGTACATACACTTTATTACAAATGACAGCTATGTGCTCAAATGTGTTTCATAAATACATCAGAATGATCTGAGCACGCTCGGTTCAGAGCGCGCTCATAATGCTCAAGCTCAGTTCAGTGGTCAGATCTGAACTACAAAACAAAACGCCTCATTTGAACTAGTCGTTGTCTACATGAACTAAACCATTTTCCAGTAGTGCTCCCAACTCACTTCCAATTGGTATTGTGTTTAAATCTTTGACAGTCTGAAGTGTCAAGTCAAGAGCAATTGTTGTAATTGTGTGCTTTGATTTAATGAGACAATTTTTTTTATTAAAACAGAAATGTTAATAAAAAGTACTGAAAAATGTGTAAGATATCCTCAAAGAAACACATACTATCGATGTAAATTTTTGGAAAAGTAAAGAAATGCCGAAATGATCTCATGGAAGTACAAACAGCTTATCGGGTCATTTGGTGATAACAAAATTCCACTTAAAGTCAACTAAACTGACTTGATATCGAGCTGTGTCTGGACAAAGCTTGTGCGTTGAATTAAAATGAAAATGTTACCGAATTTTTAGTAATTGTTTTAGTAATTTTTTCTACCACTCTGATTAATCGCAATCCGATTTCACTTTTTTTTTATGTCAATTGGTGCAAATACAGTGTTAAAAGAAACGGAAGTTGTTCGTCCAAAAGCAATCACAAATGAAAAGTCAGTAGGCTTACCGCAAATTAAATTAAAAAAATATTAATACAGTCGAAATTGATCGCGGACGTGTATGTTAGGACATCTAACTGTTGGTCCTCCTTTTTCTTTTGGAATGTATTTTGTTCAAAAATAATTAAATGTAGATATAAAATTTCCTGCCAATACCTCTGACAGCTTGTTATTGACAATGCCAGCTGTTAGATCGGTAGGCGTTCGGATATCCAGCTGACTAGATTGATTATGAATGCGTCAACGTCAATTTCCAACTGGGGTCTCGTTCCAAGTTGTTTATTGCTAACTTAAAGAACAGCAATAAGCGCGTTTTTTTGAGCTTCGATCTCAGCAAAGCAAAGTAAAGTAGGATTTTCAGCACGCGATTACAACAACTACTGCGAATCTCGAAGTGTCAAGTAGAGCGTATAGTTGCTGTAACTGCGTGCTAAAAATCCTACTTTACTTTGCTTTGCTGAGGTCGAAGCTAAAAAAAACAGGCCTAATTATGTGCTTAGTTTATTTGGGGACTTGGAAAACGTTTTTGTTACTAATTTCACGCTTTATGCGCATGCATACGAATTTTTGTCTGTGGGTACACGTCACCGTTTTGTATGACAGTCTTGTACGATGCCAGTTCTATCTGTCAAATCCAAACAAATTTGGACAATTATTCAGGTCACTCATTCTGTAACTTTTCAGACGATTATCGTCGAAACAATAGACCTCCAAAACTAGCAACTTAGTCCTAAAATTACAAGTTTGACAGCTTAATCCAGTTCATTTTCCGAAAATATAATGAAAGCTGACGTTTGTCAAACAAATTCGAGCAGAATATAACTGATTTTGGTGATCAAAGTTTTAAAAACGATATCGTTTAGACGATCGTCGATATAAGGAATCTGCCCCGTTTGACAAGGAGGAAGACTTGCAAAGTTGCAGTCTTCGTTGCGCGGCCTAGATATCTCTTTATATTTTTAAATGTCAACTGAGTATTCAGGCAGAACTTTCTTGACTTGACTTGATTTGGCTAAACTTAAATTAAGTTCAATTGAAAGATCGGTCACTTTATCAAAATGCTTTCAGACCTGGTAAACTGGAAGTCCGAACGTTCCCAGCAATCAAATTAACATTTAAGTGTTGACAGTCACTTACCAGGGTTGTTTCGTTTCCAATTTCGAACACCTTTCTTGTGCAGAATAGATCGATTGTTGTTTTTCACAGAAATTGTCAATAATTGTTAAAGAGCCTTACCTTCAATATTTTTTGTAGATCACAATAGATAAATTTATATAGCCAATTCTCGCCATTGTGGGTTCGTAAAATGAAATTTTTCAGAACTTTTTTCAAAATTATCCACGAATGCGCTTAGTACTTACATTTTGTGGGAACTTCGTAACGTATTGACTTACTAGGTAACTTATGTTCCAAAAGAACTCAAGCCGGTTAAAAAAAGTCAGCCGTCTAACAAATATTCACAACCCGGCAAACGGTTAAAAAAAATCAGGATTTCCTAATAGGTGGCACAACAGGTCCGTAGGGACACTAGGCCTAGCTTCTCACAACCATTTGTCTTGCGTGAGTTTTTCATTTTTGGGACGAATGGAAGGGATCTACAATTTTATGCCGAGTCCAAACGGCCAATTGAGAAGCTCTTTCATGACAATAATTATATTCTCGGATGTTTGTCAGACGTTCACGAGAAGTGGCGCAGTGGAAAAGAAGCCTTAAGTTGGAATTATGGGTGTTTTCGGGACTCGAACCTGGGATCCCTCGCTCAGTAGTCCTACACACTAACCACTAAGCCACTGCGACCTATACCTACAAAAGTGGGCCAAAAGAAGTCATTCGATGTTGTTTGGCTCTCATTTTTTTTCTAAATGAAAAACTTCGATTCTGTTTTCTGATTATGTTGATTTGAACCTTTAGAATTTTATTGGTCAAGTCGAGATATCGGTCAAATGGGCGCCGTCACAATTGATTGCCATACGGGCTCGTTTTATGGCATTCGGCGAAAATTTCGGGCGACAGATTCTCGCACTCGTGTCGAATGTTGTCCTTGAGGGCTTCTAGCGTCTCGGGATTGTTCACGTAAACACTGGACTTCAAAAAACCCCACAAACAAAAGTCTGGAACGGTTAAATCGGGCGATCTTGCGGGCCAGTGTAAATCGCCAAAACGAGAGATGAGTCGACCCGGGAACGCCGCCTTCAGAATATCGGTTGTGGCTCGCGCGGTGTGTGCCGCAGCTCCGTCCTGTTGGAACCACATGTCCTCCAGTCCTAATTCGTCCAATTGCGTCAGAAAAATCTCGGTTATTATGGCCCCATAGCGCGCACCGTCCACTGTTGTCGTGTGACCAGTTACACGCGTTTGGAGGTCGACAGGCAGCAGCTGATGCACGGACTGGACTTTGTACGGGAACAAGCGCAAGTCTTTGACCAAAATTCGCCTTAGAGACGACCGTCTGATGGCTAATTGCGAGGCACAGCGTCTGGCCGATGTTTCCGGCGACAGCTCGACATCCCCGTCAACAGCAGCGATATTCTCGGCACAACTGGCGCTCCGGGGTCGCATACTCTTCATCTACATCTGTTTGTCCACAAATGTCAAAACAGATTTGACATTGGCGGCCATTTGCAAAAATAAGAGCACCCTCCAATAGGGTGATCTCTTTTGGCCCACCTTGTATAGGCATATTAAATCTAAGGACGATTTATACAAGCCCATGTCAAAATCGAGGTCGGCAAGAACACCTCCGAGTTCTTCGATACAAGGGTTAAAAAACGGTTTGTCATATGTAAGCAATCCTCCGTCAGATGAAAGATACGAGTAACTTGGAGCGCATTAGGCCTGGGAAGCTAAAATTTTCAGCACTGACAGGTCTTGCGGAAAATGTACATTGTTTGAACTCTAAATATGTTTGTCCAATATTACCTTACAAAAGCACGTTTCGACTGTCAATTTACGGAAGCTCACAACTGCAAAACTCTGAACTCCTTAAATTTAATGTCGAAACTATGGAATGTTCATTCGTAAACTCCTTTCCGCAGTACCAATCATCATTTTTAGTGTCAGGCAACATTTTTCGAACTCACAATGGCGAAATTTTCCATACAAAATTGCATATTGTGATCTACAAAATATTAAGTGTGTAGGTTAAAAATGATTATTAGTAAGGTCCTTTGTGTATGGCTGCGACATGGAATTTATTAGTAAAACTTTTTCCAACAGACGTCGTTTTTTGTCCGGTTGGAATATTTTCTAAATTTGCGCAGCGCGACCATGATCTCGGGTTCAGAGTTGGGTGGGCAAGCTCCATCCAGAAACCGCCCTCGAAAGTATTTTACGTAATTTGTGTTAAAAACTGTTAAAAGTAAGCCGCGGTTTGTACATTTATTCATCTGCCAACTTATTGAGTAGCTGCTTCTATTTGGGTAAATTGCGATTTCCATATTTTAAAAAGGGGAATACTTGCTGTAGTTTCTTGACTATAAAGTAGATCGCTGTAAAAAGAATTAAACAAAGCAATTATGTATATTCCTGGTACTGCTTACATTTTCAAACACCTTACATTATCTGCTTACTGTTCAAAACCTCATAAAGCTCTCCCTTCCTGTTGACCAATTCCGAAATAGTTGAAGTAATGAATTTTTCGTTGTTGGAAAATAAAATGCACAACTTATTTCTAGAACGTTGGAAATATTTTGCATTTTTAGCTACACGTATTTTGGCAGGTTGTGTCTCACACATTGGTCCCGCAACTATAATCAGTTTAAACTTGTCTTTAAATTTGTTCAATTTTAGTAATTGATCCAATATATCATCTACATCCATGATTAGGTCCTTGCACTTAAATTGTCTATTCTCCATGTCCGGTTGCCTCCTTGTGTGAATGAGGATTATAATTTCTTCGACATATGATGGATTTAGTTTCGTTACTAAAAGAAAAAAATAATCATAAGCAAATGAAAGATTTGTGTCCGGACTTACATTTTTCCACAGCTTTTTTTACTTCAGCTACATCACTATTGTGTAGGACACTCACTTGCATATTCATGGTATAGAAATCTTTCTTTATACTCTGGATGATTGCTTTAGAGTCGGGGACATCATTTACTATCACTAAACCAACTGAGTGCATAGTTTTGGGTGCCATCGTATATCTAAAATAGAAAGGATCTTTCTGTTAGGTTATTTAGAATCTTTTTCTTTCTCTTGAAGCATATTGAGCAAAGAGTCATTTTAAACCTTTACACTAATTATTTTGCAGGTCACAATTTTCACAAAAAATTTCGCCATTTAGAGTTCGTAAAATCTAGCTCGGTCCCTAAATATGATTATTGGTATCGCGCAACGCCTGCAATGGGATATAATATGGATGGGGCTTTCATTGTTAGTGTCCCGGTGGCCCTACTCTGTATTTCGTTCCCAAAGTAAAATTTTTCGGAAACGAATCTGTATTTCGAAAGTGGAATGAAATGTACTTATGTCGCATTTGGAATTCCGTGATTATTATTTATTTATTTATTTATTTATTTATTTGATATCATCTACTAGCTAAGCTATACAGATTACAATAAAAGTATAACAAATATATAAAAAAAAAAGAAAAACAATGTACTTAATACTAAGATAATGCTGCCAAATTAAGAATAACACTTTTGAAACGATCGCGTGAATAATTTAGATCTACAAAAATATAAACATCATTGAATGAAACAATAGCTCTGGACATGGGCTCATTATGGCTATAATTAGTTCTATTGTTAAACGACAAGATCGGTCATATGAGAGAGAGCAGGGAAATCCCTCCTGCTCTATTAGGTAGCATAGAGTAGGCTGCGAAACGCAGCTCGGTGGATGTGGCAGGCAAATTGGGTTCATATCACTTTTTGCATCTGACCAGGAAGGGCGTCTTCCCGAGTTCGCGTCCGCGCAGATAGTTTTTGTACTAGGGTTATTTAGTGAGTTTTACATTTCAGAAGTGGGATATGATCCCCGAGTGTGTGTTAAATGCCCGATAGTGGTATCTAGTGCAATAGATACAAATTTTGAGAAATTTTGAAAGTGTTAACCCTAGTGTTCGTATGCGCACGATATTGTTGTTCACAAAGTGTTGTTAAAAAAAAAAAAAACAAAAAAAGGGTTTGAAGTGTACCATAGCGTAGTGTAGCTACAGCTAAAAAAAGGGTATACTCGATACCAAGTGCTCGAAAGTGAACAAATTTACACAAGATACCCTAGGACTATCAACGACCGATTGTCTAAGGCAATAAAACTAGAAAAGGAAGGATCATCATAAAACTTTTAAGGAAAAACCTTATCCCTTAACATGGGTTGTGCGTTAGATTGACGGGTAGTCCGCACATAGGTAAATATCTGAGTGAGCTAAACCTCAGGTTGGGTAAGTGGTGTGCAATAAAAATATTAAATGCAACCAATGGATGATATCTTCCGGATGCCTACTTTCTTTTTTTTGACAGGAGTGTATGTTTTGCATTTTGTTTATGACATCATGCATTGTTGTTGTAGATATTACAATTTACAAGTAGTTTCGAGCGCTCGTATTTTAAGATTTGTTTGGAATAGATTGGTTTGGTAATTAGCAAAAACATTGTACCTATTGTAATTGTATTGGATTCTGTTTGTGATTATTTATGGTAGCTATTGGACCGATTTATTTTAAAAAGGTTTTATGGCCTGCTTTTGGGTCTTGTAGAATTGTAGTGCAACTACGTATTTACCTTTTTATGACAGGTAATCAATTTGCTAATTATGTTTGGTATATGGATTGATGGTAGAATAATCATTAAATAGAAAAGTATTGCTAGATGCTTATGCGAACTTACCTTGCTGTATGAAGTAATTGCAAGTAAAGGGAGAGAGCAAATAAATGAAGTAGTGTTTTACACTGGTTTGCAGCGCATAGGGTGCAAATAAATGTATATGAGAGCACGTCAAAACAAAATTGGTTGAGGAATTTCCTTGTTTCGAGAACAATTATGGTGTATGCTGAGTTAATGGGATGCGGAAAACGAGATCACAAGATCTTTGAAAACCACGCTTCTGAAATTATCTGCATATGTCGAAGGACATATCAAATACATATATCATATCTGCTTTAAAAGTAAAATTGCTGATAAACAATGTTAATACCGCCAATTATTCAACTGTTTCCGAAGTTCCGATGTGATTCTAAATCGACGAAAGCACAGACTGAAACGCGGAATACAATGAAATTAACAAAACAAACAGATTTGTGCGGATCCTAAGCCATACTTGAAGAGGAATTTGTAAACTGTTGGACCGCAAAAGAATATTAAAAATCCTGTTACCTTACGTACTACGAGTATATTTACTCAGAGCTGGCTCACTTCGGTCGCGAATGCAAAAGGCGCTGTCGGTCATACAAACAACTATACAGAGGAACCACTTGGAAAAATTCTTCGTCGCTTCGTTAAACACCAATGACGATAGGTGAACGTAACATTCCCAAGTCCAAAGATATTTGATTGGGACGACGAGGAATGCAAGGCAGAACATAAAGGTTTTGGTACCTGTCAACTAAACACTTTAAAATAAAACTAACGAGAACTGGCATATTTAGATCTTCAAACATCAAAGTCGAAAAAAATTACTTTTTCACATTTTAGTAAGCTTTCAAGGAGAAATACGTTATGCAAAATAATACCGTATTTCAACAACGTATTTAAACATTGTGGTACTTAGAAGTACCGTCGGTCAACAAAGGGTAGTCGGAGAAGTAACAAATGATGACTGCTGGAAATCACCTTCGGGATGTTGCAATGATATTGGGTCGTGAATTTCTAGATACCCCACAGTGTTGTAGCAAGCATGGCAGTTTTAATGTAACAAAAAGAAAATACACAACTGCAATATTATTCTTTGACCACAGGAGAGCACAAATTCAGAAACTCAGGATCAGGCATTTCCATTGCCTATTTTACATGTTAATAAAGTGATAAAAAACCATCTAATATACATTTTTATATAAGTACCGTCGAAATGTGGCATTTGAACTGGGAGCAACCAATTGTATGGAAACGGATATTCGTCTAAAGGAAAATAGATAGTGCGCCATATATAAATCATATCGTGTTCCATATTATGGACAGGGAAATAATATAGGTTATCAAAGAATTCACCTCCGAAAACGCAAGTCTTGTATTGATAGTGACAAAAAAATATGATACTCTGCGAATATGTGTTCACTATAAAAGGATAAATTACATAACGGTTCGTGATAATTTTCAAACGTCTAATATAGAGGAGCAATTTAACTCACTGAAAAATGTTCGGATATTTATTCCTTAGACAGAGTGCATTCTTGCATACTATAAAATTCCGAGACATGAAAAGTCTAACCATTTGATCGCTTTTGCGAAACAACGTGGACGCTACCACTTCAAGCGCGTACCATTTGGGCTAACTAATGCACCGTGTGTATTTCTGCGACTCATGTAGGTCGTCACATGATGTCTAACCTTAAATAAAGTTCTAGTATATTGTATTTCGATGATGTAGTGAACTTTTTGACAAGTTTCTAAAGATTTTAAAGAAACTTAATCTAAACATTAACAACGATAAGTATGCATGTTCTTTGGAAGTAAGAACCTGCATCTGACACACAATTTGTGGAAATGGCCAGACAGTTAAAAAAAAAAACTGAATCAGTAAAAGTGTACCCGAAACTAAGTGACCTTATGCGAGTGAGGACATTTTTGGGTTATTTTCGACGATTTGTTTCCAAGTATGCATAAATTGCGCATCCTTTAAATAAACTATTCCGGAAAGATTTTATTTTCAAATGGGATGTCATAGAGCGGAATTCATTTGATACATTAAAAATCAAGTTAAGCAGTTGTCAGGTTTTAGCTGTATATGATCCCAAAAAGGAGTTTCATACCGACGCATGTGTTTTGGGTATTGCTGGAGTTCTGGTACAAGTCAACGGGAAAAAACTAGCCGTATAGTTTTTCAGCAAAGCTACGACTGAGATGAAAAGAAATTATAAAATATCATAATTATGAACTCGACGCTTAGGCAAAACAGATTGGAAAGGTCTAAAAATAATTTATTGGGAAAACCATTTTAAAATCTTCACTGACAGTCAAAAATTACCCAAAACAAAAGTGTGTTCAACGAATCGCTAGATAGTGGTTGAAAATTCATCGCATTGATTATCAACTGGAGCATGCAAATGTTGCATGCTGATGCATGAGCTGTAATTCAGTTGAGGAGTTATTGGAAATGATCATTCGGTTCAGAAATACGGTCGGGTAGTTGTTTCAGAATACAAAGTTTCGGGAAGTTAAAGACAAATTTCTTAGCAGCGACAAGAATAACCCTTTGCATAAAATCATCGAAGAAGAGTATACAGTCTGGACGTATATTCAAAAGAACTTTGAAAGAACTGTGGGTTGTATACTACTGGGATTCAGGTGGCGGGTAGTAAAGTCATTCCACGATGACATTGATTCTTGCAGGTTGAAATCAACGATGGTACGGACAAAAGCAATACCGGTTCCACAAATTGTTAACTATAGTCACAAAATCTCTGAATAGCTGTCTTCAATGCTTATACGATAAACGAGGAAAAAGATGAAACCCGATATAAAGTATACCCAATTACCAAGTTGCGACTCAACTTCAAACACATCAATCATTTGGCTGGTTTTTCTAAAGTACATTCGTATATTTTTGGAATAATTGATAGTTTTCTTAAATTGTTAATTTGCAGACCAGTAAAAGCAACAAATGCAAAAGGCAAAAGCCGTCATCCAGTCACTGGTGAAACAATTGTATTTCTTTAGATTTCCCATACCAATTATAAGTGATCGCGGCTCGGATTTTACATTGAAAGTTTTCAAGGAATATTGTGGTAGTTATGATGGAATACGACATGCACTGAATGCTGTTTGAACAGTGCTAGAAATAGGCTAGATTGAAAAGGACGAGATTGGGATTATCAAATTCGAGCAATCTAATTAAGCACAACATAACCAACAAAACTCCTCCAGAATGTTACTTGCATTCAAAACAGTCAACAGTTTATTGAACCAACATATTTCTGCATAAAGAGAAGTCAGAGAAGAGCCAGTCAGCAAATTAAGATATGGTGCTCGATAAAGCGGAACATGGTACAACATAAGTACCAAGAAGCTTAAACACTGAACACGAAAAGTTAGATAACAGCAGTGGTAGGGTTAAGCCAGAAGAGTTGATCTTTGGCTTCCCTATCAGCGTATTGACTATGTGAGAAAGTTATTTATAACAAGATTTATGCGACAAGGATAGAAACGGTTTTCTATAACAACGAGCTAAAGTCGGAGCAAAGGCTCCGCGTCATCAACAAGATTAAGTGTGGTGCAATCGAATAGTTTAAAAAGTATTCATTTGATTTCGACAATACGAAGATTTCGTAAATGGGCAGCGATTGAAATTTCTTTGGCAATTAAGCATTGTTAAAGATTTTGCAAAATAACTCAGCAAATAATTTAAAACCATTCAGTGGATAAATCAATAGTCTGGTATACCAGAAAACAAATTTAAAATGATCAGCGAGTATTAATATGATTAATATCGATAACAGCAAATGTAAAATTGAAGCGTTATGAATACTGCTTAAGAAATGAATAATTAAATGGCATCAAAAGGGGTGCCCAGGATACATCTGGTGTATCTGGTGTAAGTTCAAATGGTCTTTGACTAAAGACGGCAAGAAAGAAGAAGTTAAGGAGGTGACGATGAAGTATTGGCCCAGAAGGTACAGATGTGGTGAATTGGCTTAACTGATCGGTTCTGACTATTCACTGCGTAATTCTGAGGCAAGGTATTGACCCTGAATCTACCGCTGAATCAGGATTAACTTTTTGGTTCTTCCTGTTCCTTGAGTAATTCTGAGGATCTCTAAACCCAAAGTGTTGGTCTTGAGTCTATTGATAGATTGGCTTAACAGAGAAGTTCTGACTATTTATCGATTTACTCTAAGGCAAGGTATTGACCCTGAATCTACCGCTGAATCAGGATTAACTTTTTGGTTCTTCCTGTTCCTTGAGTAATTCTGAGGATCTCTAAACCCAAGGTGTTGGTCTAGAGTTTATTGATGAATTGGCTTAACAGAGAAGTTCTGACTATTTATCGATTTACTTTAAGGCAAGGTATTGACCCTGAATCTACCGCTGAATCAGGATTAACTGTTTGGTTCTTCCTGTTCCTTGAGTAATTCTGAGGATCTCTAAACCCAAAGCTGCAGGGCGTGTGTATTGAAATCTACTGGAATATGGGACGGACTTTAAGGGTCTGACCTTTTCATTGGTGGTTTCAAAAACAACGTACCGGAACGAAGGAAAACATGGTATGATAAGATGTTATACATGTAAAGTAGTCCTGAAATATTGGATGAGAAATAATCCTGAAATATTGGATGTGATGTAGTCCTGAAATATTGGATGAGAAAGAATCCTGAAATATTGGATGTGCTGTAGTCCTGAAATATTGGATGAGAAAGAATCCTGAAATATTGGATGTGATGTAGTCCTGAAATATTGGATGAGGAAGAATCCTGAAATAATGGATAAAAGGTACCCACACTGAGGACAGTGTGTTGTAGGATGGCCGAATGTTAAACGACAAGATCGGTCATATGAGAGAGAGCAGGGAAATCCCTCCTGCTCTATTAGGTAGCATAGAGTAGGCTGCGAAACGCAGCTCGGTGGATGTGGCAGGCAAATTGGGTTCATATCACTTTTTGCATCTGACCAGGAAGGGCGTCTTCCCGAGTTCGCGTCCGCGCAGATAGTTTTTGTACTAGGGTTATTTAGTGAGTTTTACATTTCAGAAGTGGGATATGATCCCCGAGTGTGTGTTAAATGCCCGATAGTGGTATCTAGTGCAATAGATACAAATTTTGAGAAATTTTGAAAGTGTTAACCCTAGTGTTCGTATGCGCACGATATTGTTGTTCACAAAGTGTTGTTAAAAAAAAAAAAAACAAAAAAAGGGTTTGAAGTGTACCATAGCGTAGTGTAGCTACAGCTAAAAAAAGGGTATACTCGATACCAAGTGCTCGAAAGTGAACAAATTTACACAAGATACCCTAGGACTATCAACGACCGATTGTCTAAGGCAATAAAACTAGAAAAGGAAGGATCATCATAAAACTTTTAAGGAAAAACCTTATCCCTTAACATGGGTTGTGCGTTAGATTGACGGGTAGTCCGCACATAGGTAAATATCTGAGTGAGCTAAACCTCAGGTTGGGTAAGTGGTGTGCAATAAAAATATTAAATGCAACCAATGGATGATATCTTCCGGATGCCTACTTTCTTTTTTTTGACAGGAGTGTATGTTTTGCATTTTGTTTATGACATCATGCATTGTTGTTGTAGATATTACAATTTACAAGTAGTTTCGAGCGCTCGTATTTTAAGATTTGTTTGGAATAGATTGGTTTGGTAATTAGCAAAAACATTGTACCTATTGTAATTGTATTGGATTCTGTTTGTGATTATTTATGGTAGCTATTGGACCGATTTATTTTAAAAAGGTTTTATGGCCTGCTTTTGGGTCTTGTAGAATTGTAGTGCAACTACGTATTTACCTTTTTATGACAGGTAATCAATTTGCTAATTATGTTTGGTATATGGATTGATGGTAGAATAATCATTAAATAGAAAAGTATTGCTAGATGCTTATGCGAACTTACCTTGCTGTATGAAGTAATTGCAAGTAAAGGGAGAGAGCAAATAAATGAAGTAGTGTTTTACACTGGTTTGCAGCGCATAGGGTGCAAATAAATGTATATGAGAGCACGTCAAAACAAAATTGGTTGAGGAATTTCCTTGTTTCGAGAACAATTATGGTGTATGCTGAGTTAATGGGATGCGGAAAACGAGATCACAAGATCTTTGAAAACCACGCTTCTGAAATTATCTGCATATGTCGAAGGACATATCAAATACATATATCATATCTGCTTTAAAAGTAAAATTGCTGATAAACAATGTTAATACCGCCAATTATTCAACTGTTTCCGAAGTTCCGATGTGATTCTAAATCGACGAAAGCACAGACTGAAACGCGGAATACAATGAAATTAACAAAACAAACAGATTTGTGCGGATCCTAAGCCATACTTGAAGAGGAATTTGTAAACTGTTGGACCGCAAAAGAATATTAAAAATCCTGTTACCTTACGTACTACGAGTATATTTACTCAGAGCTGGCTCACTTCGGTCGCGAATGCAAAAGGCGCTGTCGGTCATACAAACAACTATACAGAGGAACCACTTGGAAAAATTCTTCGTCGCTTCGTTAAACACCAATGACGATAGGTGAACGTAACATTCCCAAGTCCAAAGATATTTGATTGGGACGACGAGGAATGCAAGGCAGAACATAAAGGTTTTGGTACCTGTCAACTAAACACTTTAAAATAAAACTAACGAGAACTGGCATATTTAGATCTTCAAACATCAAAGTCGAAAAAAATTACTTTTTCACATTTTAGTAAGCTTTCAAGGAGAAATACGTTATGCAAAATAATACCGTATTTCAACAACGTATTTAAACATTGTGGTACTTAGAAGTACCGTCGGTCAACAAAGGGTAGTCGGAGAAGTAACAAATGATGACTGCTGGAAATCACCTTCGGGATGTTGCAATGATATTGGGTCGTGAATTTCTAGATACCCCACAGTGTTGTAGCAAGCATGGCAGTTTTAATGTAACAAAAAGAAAATACACAACTGCAATATTATTCTTTGACCACAGGAGAGCACAAATTCAGAAACTCAGGATCAGGCATTTCCATTGCCTATTTTACATGTTAATAAAGTGATAAAAAACCATCTAATATACATTTTTATATAAGTACCGTCGAAATGTGGCATTTGAACTGGGAGCAACCAATTGTATGGAAACGGATATTCGTCTAAAGGAAAATAGATAGTGCGCCATATATAAATCATATCGTGTTCCATATTATGGACAGGGAAATAATATAGGTTATCAAAGAATTCACCTCCGAAAACGCAAGTCTTGTATTGATAGTGACAAAAAAATATGATACTCTGCGAATATGTGTTCACTATAAAAGGATAAATTACATAACGGTTCGTGATAATTTTCAAACGTCTAATATAGAGGAGCAATTTAACTCACTGAAAAATGTTCGGATATTTATTCCTTAGACAGAGTGCATTCTTGCATACTATAAAATTCCGAGACATGAAAAGTCTAACCATTTGATCGCTTTTGCGAAACAACGTGGACGCTACCACTTCAAGCGCGTACCATTTGGGCTAACTAATGCACCGTGTGTATTTCTGCGACTCATGTAGGTCGTCACATGATGTCTAACCTTAAATAAAGTTCTAGTATATTGTATTTCGATGATGTAGTGAACTTTTTGACAAGTTTCTAAAGATTTTAAAGAAACTTAATCTAAACATTAACAACGATAAGTATGCATGTTCTTTGGAAGTAAGAACCTGCATCTGACACACAATTTGTGGAAATGGCCAGACAGTTAAAAAAAAAAACTGAATCAGTAAAAGTGTACCCGAAACTAAGTGACCTTATGCGAGTGAGGACATTTTTGGGTTATTTTCGACGATTTGTTTCCAAGTATGCATAAATTGCGCATCCTTTAAATAAACTATTCCGGAAAGATTTTATTTTCAAATGGGATGTCATAGAGCGGAATTCATTTGATACATTAAAAATCAAGTTAAGCAGTTGTCAGGTTTTAGCTGTATATGATCCCAAAAAGGAGTTTCATACCGACGCATGTGTTTTGGGTATTGCTGGAGTTCTGGTACAAGTCAACGGGAAAAAACTAGCCGTATAGTTTTTCAGCAAAGCTACGACTGAGATGAAAAGAAATTATAAAATATCATAATTATGAACTCGACGCTTAGGCAAAACAGATTGGAAAGGTCTAAAAATAATTTATTGGGAAAACCATTTTAAAATCTTCACTGACAGTCAAAAATTACCCAAAACAAAAGTGTGTTCAACGAATCGCTAGATAGTGGTTGAAAATTCATCGCATTGATTATCAACTGGAGCATGCAAATGTTGCATGCTGATGCATGAGCTGTAATTCAGTTGAGGAGTTATTGGAAATGATCATTCGGTTCAGAAATACGGTCGGGTAGTTGTTTCAGAATACAAAGTTTCGGGAAGTTAAAGACAAATTTCTTAGCAGCGACAAGAATAACCCTTTGCATAAAATCATCGAAGAAGAGTATACAGTCTGGACGTATATTCAAAAGAACTTTGAAAGAACTGTGGGTTGTATACTACTGGGATTCAGGTGGCGGGTAGTAAAGTCATTCCACGATGACATTGATTCTTGCAGGTTGAAATCAACGATGGTACGGACAAAAGCAATACCGGTTCCACAAATTGTTAACTATAGTCACAAAATCTCTGAATAGCTGTCTTCAATGCTTATACGATAAACGAGGAAAAAGATGAAACCCGATATAAAGTATACCCAATTACCAAGTTGCGACTCAACTTCAAACACATCAATCATTTGGCTGGTTTTTCTAAAGTACATTCGTATATTTTTGGAATAATTGATAGTTTTCTTAAATTGTTAATTTGCAGACCAGTAAAAGCAACAAATGCAAAAGGCAAAAGCCGTCATCCAGTCACTGGTGAAACAATTGTATTTCTTTAGATTTCCCATACCAATTATAAGTGATCGCGGCTCGGATTTTACATTGAAAGTTTTCAAGGAATATTGTGGTAGTTATGATGGAATACGACATGCACTGAATGCTGTTTGAACAGTGCTAGAAATAGGCTAGATTGAAAAGGACGAGATTGGGATTATCAAATTCGAGCAATCTAATTAAGCACAACATAACCAACAAAACTCCTCCAGAATGTTACTTGCATTCAAAACAGTCAACAGTTTATTGAACCAACATATTTCTGCATAAAGAGAAGTCAGAGAAGAGCCAGTCAGCAAATTAAGATATGGTGCTCGATAAAGCGGAACATGGTACAACATAAGTACCAAGAAGCTTAAACACTGAACACGAAAAGTTAGATAACAGCAGTGGTAGGGTTAAGCCAGAAGAGTTGATCTTTGGCTTCCCTATCAGCGTATTGACTATGTGAGAAAGTTATTTATAACAAGATTTATGCGACAAGGATAGAAACGGTTTTCTATAACAACGAGCTAAAGTCGGAGCAAAGGCTCCGCGTCATCAACAAGATTAAGTGTGGTGCAATCGAATAGTTTAAAAAGTATTCATTTGATTTCGACAATACGAAGATTTCGTAAATGGGCAGCGATTGAAATTTCTTTGGCAATTAAGCATTGTTAAAGATTTTGCAAAATAACTCAGCAAATAATTTAAAACCATTCAGTGGATAAATCAATAGTCTGGTATACCAGAAAACAAATTTAAAATGATCAGCGAGTATTAATATGATTAATATCGATAACAGCAAATGTAAAATTGAAGCGTTATGAATACTGCTTAAGAAATGAATAATTAAATGGCATCAAAAGGGGTGCCCAGGATACATCTGGTGTATCTGGTGTAAGTTCAAATGGTCTTTGACTAAAGACGGCAAGAAAGAAGAAGTTAAGGAGGTGACGATGAAGTATTGGCCCAGAAGGTACAGATGTGGTGAATTGGCTTAACTGATCGGTTCTGACTATTCACTGCGTAATTCTGAGGCAAGGTATTGACCCTGAATCTACCGCTGAATCAGGATTAACTTTTTGGTTCTTCCTGTTCCTTGAGTAATTCTGAGGATCTCTAAACCCAAAGTGTTGGTCTTGAGTCTATTGATAGATTGGCTTAACAGAGAAGTTCTGACTATTTATCGATTTACTCTAAGGCAAGGTATTGACCCTGAATCTACCGCTGAATCAGGATTAACTTTTTGGTTCTTCCTGTTCCTTGAGTAATTCTGAGGATCTCTAAACCCAAGGTGTTGGTCTAGAGTTTATTGATGAATTGGCTTAACAGAGAAGTTCTGACTATTTATCGATTTACTTTAAGGCAAGGTATTGACCCTGAATCTACCGCTGAATCAGGATTAACTGTTTGGTTCTTCCTGTTCCTTGAGTAATTCTGAGGATCTCTAAACCCAAAGCTGCAGGGCGTGTGTATTGAAATCTACTGGAATATGGGACGGACTTTAAGGGTCTGACCTTTTCATTGGTGGTTTCAAAAACAACGTACCGGAACGAAGGAAAACATGGTATGATAAGATGTTATACATGTAAAGTAGTCCTGAAATATTGGATGAGAAATAATCCTGAAATATTGGATGTGATGTAGTCCTGAAATATTGGATGAGAAAGAATCCTGAAATATTGGATGTGCTGTAGTCCTGAAATATTGGATGAGAAAGAATCCTGAAATATTGGATGTGATGTAGTCCTGAAATATTGGATGAGGAAGAATCCTGAAATAATGGATAAAAGGTACCCACACTGAGGACAGTGTGTTGTAGGATGGCCGAATGTTAAACGACAAGATCGGTCATATGAGAGAGAGCAGGGAAATCCCTCCTGCTCTATTAGGTAGCATAGAGTAGGCTGCGAAACGCAGCTCGGTGGATGTGGCAGGCAAATTGGGTTCATATCACTTTTTGCATCTGACCAGGAAGGGCGTCTTCCCGAGTTCGCGTCCGCGCAGATAGTTTTTGTACTAGGGTTATTTAGTGAGTTTTACACTATGAACAGGTCGAAGAAGAAGGTTTCTTTCCTTTAAAGGTCTGGTTGGGGCATAGATTGGCACTAAGGCTAAAAGAGATGGACATTTAATGTGATAGCATAATAAATCCCTTATTAGCATGATGTCATGGGCTTTTCTTCTAGAACATAAAGTTGATATGCCCAACAATTGACATCGAGTCCGGTAAGAAATTTCAAAATCCCAGCTCATTTTCCTGAAAATGTATTTTGTGAAACGCCTCTGGATTTTTTCAAGGCGATCTGAGTGAATTTTATAGAATGGGGTCCATATAACATCAGCATATTCAAGCAGAGATCTAACCAACGCAATAAAAAGCGAAATAATTACGTTTTATAAAACCACAAAGCTTATTTGCTTTGGCAATAACGTGGTCAATATGAGATGCAAAGGTGAACCTGGAATCAATAATAATGCCAAGATCTTTCACCTCATCGACTCTGTTTAATCCAATAGTGTCGATTTCGTACTGAAACTCTAAATGATAAGAACTTCTGTAGAACGATATTATACAGCATTTTTTAATATTCAAGTGTAGACAATTTTTGGTGCACCAGACAGATAAGTTTCTTAGATCATATTGTAAAAGCTCACAGTCAAGTGGAGTTTTGATTTTAAGAAACAACTTTAAGTCATCTGCATACATTAAGCAATGGCAATATTTTAATACACACGATATGTCATTTATAAAAATTATAAACAGGAGCGGACCCAAATGACTACCTTGTGGTACTCCCGAGCTGCACTCAAACGATCGAGAAAAGTAACTATCAATTTTGACTCTTTGAATCCTGCCAATCAAATAAGATCTAATCCAATCAAGCATAGCTGAGTGAAATCCAAAACTTTCAAGTTTTCTAAGCAAAATTAGATGATTGACGGAGTCAAATGCTTTACTGAAGTCAGTGTAAACACAGTCGACTTGATAACCATCTTCGATAGCATTGATGGTATAATGAGACAAGCAAGCTAGATTAGTGGTAGTGGACCTGCCAGTGACGAAGCCATGCTGCGTATTACAAAAAAATTCCATAACTGAAAATTCAATTTTTGATTTAACCATACTTTCGAAAAGCTTAGGCAAAGCAGATAATTTGCAAATTCCTCTGTAATTTTCAATATCGTTCTTGGATCCAGATTTAAAAATTGGAATAAGAAAAGACGACTTCCATTCATCAAGAAAAATACCAGAGGACAGAGACATGTTAAAAATAAGATGGAGGGGATAGGAAATAGCTTGGGAACACTTTTTAAAAATAATTGCAGGAATACCATCCGGTCCTGGAATTGAATTGGGCTTAAGATTATCAAGAGCCAATAAAATATCCTGAGGACTAAGTTGGATGAGGCCGATATCAGTTCTGCATTCGGTAGTTGGTACAAAACTAGGTGTATCTGGCTTTGTGTACACAGATTGAAAGAATTTAGCAAAAAAATCTAGTGTCGTATTAACATCTCTAGATTCAATGCCTTTATAAAGCATGCACTCGAAGCAATAGCTAGCGACGGCGAACCACGAGTGGGTGCATTGACCCTGGATACCGATTGCGAGCGTGTAACTATGTTTGATTTCTTAGAAGAAATGGATGAGGAACGCGATAAGAGTTTCTTTAAAGCGAATATTTCACTATGCAGTAAATCGAGTTTAGAATTAATAGAATCCGTATCGAGCACAGGTTGATTACACTTAGTACAAACAGCAAAATCCATTTAGGATATCAAAAATAGCGATTTAAAGTTACTAGCAGATTAGCAAATTAGCAAATAGAGAGAACAACGAAAGCACATCAAGTAGCGACTGGTGCAAAAACTGAACTGAGTACCTACTTAAAAGCGGAAGGGGAAAGCTCTTTCGAATGGGACGAAATAGAGAAGCAGGGCCCCAGGCAGGTTAACTTAACCGGGACACTTTCCATACACTTCTATTGTCATTCCTATACCAATGTTTGAGTTTTCTAAAATGCTTCACTCTTTTGTTGCGTAGAACCTACGGGCAACGCACCTACAGCCTATAGATGGGCAGTCAATTTTTAGGAAACTAATGAAAGATTACACATTATACCGTAGTGGTTTTGGTTACTCTCGCTCACACATACGTCGCTGAAGCGCTTGTTCTTGCATCTTATTTATGGTTAAAACTTGACGCGATTGCGATCACCGCATATCGCTAGGAATTGGATACAATCGACTTTTTGCTTAGAACACGGACAAACGAAGCAGCAAACAAACAATTTTTAAGAATTCTATTGTTCCCACAAGCCAGACACCTAAGTACATGGAAATACACATATTGCTCATCGGTTTATTTGGTGTGATAACCACAAAATGAACTCCACCCAAAGTTGACCAAAAGATTAACGATTTGATATCGATCTGTTCCTGGACACAGCTCCTATTCATTGAGAATGTTCCCGATTTGTAAATAATTGTGTAAGTAACTTCATCTTTATCTACCACTCTTAGCAATCACAACTGGATTTGAATGCATG
Source organism: Cheilosia impressa (assembly GCA_948293265.1). Lineage (NCBI taxonomy): Eukaryota > Metazoa > Arthropoda > Insecta > Diptera > Syrphidae > Cheilosia > Cheilosia impressa. Next base: position 50,174,949 of record OX411884.1, on the reverse strand, counting down.
CGGAACAGTTAAAAAAAAAACAGATGCAAATGAGGTATACGAAAAATATGACAGTCGAAATCGATCACGGCGGCGCTTGTGATATACTTAACTTAGAGCTGACTGTTGGTCTGCCTTTTTCACATGGAATTTGTTTCGTTTATAACTATTAAATGCTAATATAAAATAACCTGATTAAGAACTGTCAATACCTCGGACAGCTTTTATCACAATTCCTTCGAAATTGGAGACGTTCGGAAATTTAGCTGATTAGATTGTTTACGAACGCGTCAACTTGTTTTGTGCACTTGAATTTTCTGCTAGGGTACCGTTCCAAGTTGTGCTTTGTTAATCTTAAGAACAACGATTATTTATTTAGTTAGTTTGTGAACTTTTAACAAATCGGAACTTATTTCAGAATTTGTACAAGTGATAAGAAATTGCCAGACAAGTCTAAAAAAATATTTCTAAGGAAAGCCCACTGAACGTCAAAGGAGTGAATATTTATTGTATCATTATCATTGGCAATTCCTTTACACAGCAGTTTTAACTGCAGAGGTTTCACTTAGCAATAACATAGTTAATGGGAACGTTCAAAGATCTAGTTAAGTACATAAGTCTGACAGGTGTCTGGCTTGACTCATCTCAGTTTTGATTGGCTTAGATCGGTCAAGTGAACAGCTGTTTCAATTGACGTTTATCGAGGGGTAGCCGACGAATCTAGTCTTTGTGACTGAGTACTAACTTGACAGTTCGCATTTATGTGGCTGACGTAGGAAAAGTGACGTTCCCGACCAATCTAGTTTTTGCGTTCAGGTTACATCTAGTCCAGACCAATCTAGTCGACTTAAGATAACGAGGTTTTCGAATGTGCCCAGTGCTCTTCTTATGTACTAGTTGCGGTGTCTTTACTTACTTACTTAACGGTCTCCCGACCCGTGGAGAGTCTCTGCCTGAGACACTGCAGCCTTCGATCCTCTGCGATCCCGGGCACGCTGCTTCCAGTTATCCAGACCAAGCGCTCTGGCATCCGTGATGGCTTGGTTTTTGAAACGGAGGTTCGGTCTTCCTTGTCGTCTCGAACCTGGCGGCTGGGATTCGAAGATCCTCTTAGCTGGAGCATTATTGTCCATTCGTTCGATGTGGCCGAGCCAATGTAGTCGACGTATTTTGGCCTTTTGGACTACATCCACATCTTGGTACAGCTCATAGAGTTCGCGGTTGTATCTTCTCCTCCATTCGCCCTCCTCGCACACAGGACCAAAAATCCGCCGAAGAATTTTTCTTTCGAAGGAGCCCAGTATCAGCTCTCCCTACCTGCTTATCGTCCAGCACTCGGCGCCATAAAGCAGAACTGGCAGGATAAGGGTTCTGCAAAGCATACACTTTGTCCTTCGAGTTAGGAGTTTTGAACCCAATTGCTTTGCCAAACCGAAGTAGCAGCGGTTTCCTAGGGTAATTCTTCGCCGGATCTCCACTAGGATGTCATTTGTGGAGTTCATGTTTACTCCGAGGTAGATAAACTCCTTAACTACCTCGAAATTGTTGCTATCAATAGTGACGTTCTGTCCTAGGCGGTGGACAGATGCTTGTTTGTTTGTTGATAGCATGTACTTAGTCTTGTCCTCATTTACTACAAGACCAACGAATTTCGCCTGTTCTTCAATCGCCGTAAAAGCCTCTATCACGGCACGCTGGGAGCGACCGATGATGTCAATATTGTCTGCATACCCCAGTAGCTGGACGGTGTCTTTATTTTTCCATTTTTTCATTTATAAAACGACATCCGATTCCACTTCAATAAAACGTCATTTACTGACAGATGCAATCAATTTTCCTCTCATTTAACAACAAACAACAACTCGCAACCTTCTTGCAAATCGTCAGCTGTCAGATTCTCTAGATATTCGTTTACTTACACATATTTTCCGGCAAACTTTTTCAAACTTTTTTCAACTCGAAAAGCTGATTTTGACGTTTTGAAGAATCGAAACAACCGAAGCTCTGTCTTCCTGTCTTCCAGTTTTTATCTGTAGAATATAGACCAGCGAAAAGTGTTTTTCATAAAAGCATCTATGGCACGCAGTCCCAAGTGCAGAACCACTGAACTAACCCATGACGTAGGTACGGATTTAAGTATCTACAGCTGCTCCACTTACTCGTACTCTTATACAAAGAAAATAAGCCATGTATTTGTATACGGGTACCTCTATACAGAGATTGGTGATTCAAGTACGCGTCATTACGTAATTTACCGTTGCTTGCTCTTATCCAATACATTACATATTATGTAGAAAACCACTCGCAATTGTATCTAGAGGCGCAAGCTCTGTACCTGTACGTCGATGTATTTGCGCCAAAAATAGCTAAGCTGCTTGCGCTCGAGAGGTATCTGGAGAAAATGAGAGCTTTTCATTTTCACGAGAAGTAAGATCAAAGACAAGAGAACAACAATAAAATCAGAATTATTAACTTGTCGCTGTCTTCTCCGAATTTCACAAGTTCAACGAATTATCTTAATTTCGGTCTTGTTTGTCGGCAGTTGGCAGTCGGTTGTGGTGGCATTTGCGCTCTCTCCCAAGTGACTCACACCTTTGTGCGGCAACGAACACTACAGTCCGGTCTTTTTGTTCAGTTAAGTGTTTGTTTTCAATACGCTCACATCGCGTTGTTAATTTGTCGAATTCCATTTGTGTGGTGTGATAGTTAAAAAAATAAATAACCGGTCGCCGCACCACCGCAGTATACATAATATATCGAGCTATGCTCTTATCTTATCTTATCTAATCGAGGCAATTAAAATCGATCGCCTAGGCAAACAGCGTTTTCTTCATAAATAAGTTCGACAGTTTTCGGTTAGCCATGTTCTGGAAGAAATCCAAAGACAAACAGTCGCCAAATAAGTCTTCAAGTTCTGTCAGCACAGTGTACCGTTCTGATGGAAACTCATCAAGCGGAAGTGCTGTAACTTCATACGAATCAAAAATGAAATCGACATCAAAGGGTTCATCGAGCAAGACCACAATCACCATCACCACCAAAAAGAACGTCTCTCAGACGCAAAACTTCTCAGAAGTCACGCGGACAGTCACCCAGCCTGGATCAGGCTCAGGGCTGTTATCGATAGACTCTCCCAAGTGGACATTGTCTTCATCCAATGTAAGCCAATCGCAAAAAGTCATTTTACCTCGGCAATACACTGAGCCATCCATAACCATAGTTAAGCGGAACATGGACGCGGTACCATTCACCACAAAGTATGAGTCACCATATCGAAACGCTAATCTACCGACGTTGAGAACGCAAATTCTGCCTTCATCAACACTAACCACAACGACAACGAGCTACCAATCGCCGTATAGGAACACAAATGCGACTTCTTCGATACGAGACAAAAAGACTACAGGTATAAATCCTAGTCGAACTGCGACTTCAACTGCGACGACACTGCTGGGAGCCTTTCCGAAAACAACAAAGACTTCAACAATTTGGAATCCAATGTCCTCGGTGAGGAACACAAGGACAGTTTATACACCAACTGCATTGTCAGCTAAGCCGTCAAATCCGCCCGCGAAAACGTATATCCCCTCAAGTGCTAGTCAACTGAAAGTCCCCACTGTGAAGCCTCCACCAGTTCCGATTGCTGACAGTATCGTTAAGCCTGTCAGCAAAAAGAAGCTGTCACCGGGGGTGGTGTACATTTTCCACAATGACAAGTTTGACAGTCCCGATAAGGAGTTTCGCAGTGGCAGTGCCGAAGATGTCTTTGTGCTGAAGAAGACCTTTAAGGCCTTCAAGATGCAAGTGAATCTGTACGAAAATTATACCGTCAAGGAAGTGGATAACGCAGTGCGAAAGAGTAAGTGCTTTGTTTCGCATTTTTTCAAAAGCACGTTTATTATATAGAACAGTGACAGTTGTTAACTTTCTTTTCTTCTTTTGCCTCTGTCGGGGGATTTTCGGGCGATGTTATCTTTGTTATTTTTTTGTGAACACATTTTTGATGTGGAGAGAACTTTGATATTATGACTGTTCTTTTGTGAACAACAGTTAATATAATACATACACATATTAATCGTATACGTCACTAAGTAAGAATATGCTCGTGTGTTTGTCACGTAACTCAATATGGCGTAATGATGGTTCGATGGTTTATATTTACTACTTCTCTTTTCGATTTAATGCGCTGTAGTTTCTAAAGCACTGAAAAAACTTTGACAGCAGCTGTCGTATTTGAAAACGTTAAGCTGTCATTGTGTTATAGTCAAGATTATAGTGGACCGAAAATAGTGTGAAGAGACTTAATTATAATTTAAATTTGTTGAAAATGTCTGCCCTCATTTTGACGTTCGTGAATGTTACACCAGATGTTTTTCTTTATTTAAACAGAAAAAATGTTTCTCTTTTGAAATGAGTGCAATGAATAAATATTATTGGGAGCGTTCCATCAACTGGTTTAGAAAACAAGTGCGAACGTTTTGACTGCTATTTCATATAAGTCAGACGAAATCATTTACAAAGTGATATAAAAGAATAAGGGTATTCACTTAAACGCGTAAAAGCCTCATAAACTGCGTAAACTGCAGAAATTTACCACCTCGTGAATGAACTGTCAGATTTTGTATGGAGAATAGTTTACGCAGACCTCATAATTTTCCGCGACGATTTAGCCTCGGAATTTAACCGCGGAAACTTGCGCAAATCACAAATGTCAAACTTTGACAGACAGTCGTCTGTTGTTTGTTTTAGGCAGATCTCAAAATGGTAAGAAATCAAGTTAAAAAATAATAATTACTGCCGATTTCTCCAAGAGTTTAATAAGGTTTTTCCTTTTCACTGCCTTTCGGCATGTTGATAATTTACAAAACAGTTTGAACAGCTGAGTTTGACAACCGACTTAATAGTCGATTTACGCGTATTACGCACCGCAGAAGTGTCTGCATTTTCGAGCTGCATAAAATTATGAGATTAAGTGAATACCCTTAATGTTTACTTGTAAAATTACAATTAAGAAGTTTGCGCCAGTGTTTTTTTTTAGCTACAAATAATTCTCCGGTGTCTTATCGCGGACATTTAGCTGTGGATTTGGAAAATTCCGTTTTAAAATAAGAGTTTTAAGAGTCGAGATATTTAACTAATAATCTATTAAAAATTTCCATTTCATCAGCATTCTTTCACACTGTCCAAAAGTTGTCCAGATCAATACCATCCAACTCTGACCATAAAAAATCATTAATCATCTCTCGATAGCGCAATCCATTCACCGTAACTGTTGATCCAACCTCATTTTCGAAAAAGTAAGACCCCGCCGGACCATAAACCGCACCAAACAGTCGCACGTTGAGGATGGAGAGGCTTCTCAGCAATAACTCTTGGGTTTTCCGAGCCCCAGATGCGACAATTTTGCTTGTTGACGGTCCGACAAGGTTCTTCACAACGACCAAAAAATGCTTTAGTTTTGCGAACAGTATTTCAATGCGTTGTTGAAGCGTGTATCGTTCCATTTTTAGTAATGGCGTACTTTCTACTTGTCAAATGTCAAAGAATAAAAGATTCAAAAGTGACAGCTACCGAAATAGCGGTCCACCTCTCATTGGAAAACCCTTTATAAAACGTCATAAGGTCCATATTTCAAAGGCCGAAAGTTGGGAAGGCCCCGGTTCGCCCTGAGCGCCACCTAAGTAAGGAAGGTTGGGAAGTCTGGCATTTTATTTAAGCGCTTATTGCTTTATGTATGGTCGACTGGTTCGCCTATGTGGATTCCATTTTTAAATAATATAGCAAAGCTTAATAATGGGTAAAACTCACTGCGCTATACCAATAATCATATTAACCATTGTGACCTACAAAATATTTAGTGTGAAGGTTAAAAATGACTAGAGTTCGCCCAGTGGTGGAAATTCTACCATTATATGACATGGCTTGTACACAAGATATTGCCCCGTACCAATAACCAATTTAAGCCTCGACTTTGAATTTACGGAAGCTCACAATAGCGAAATTTGTGTGAGAAATGTATAAAGTTAAATTAAAAGTCGAAACTAAAAATGTTTATTGGTAAGGCCGATTGAAAAGTAAGTTACATACATCACTCCATCTCTGCACAATCTTCCCAACAAAATAAATCAAACGAATATCCTGTGTTGAAGGCAGTGAAAGTGGTTCTTAACTATTTGCCATCGCCTATTTATATATAAGATTTATTTGCAAGGCCCGCTCTTTTTCGAGCAGTGCTATAATTTTACATTATATTTATTATTAACCACGGTGTTTTTAGTATAACTGATTAAATTTCCCTTCCAGTTGAAACAAAAGACTTTGGAAATGCATCTTGTATTGTTATTGTAATTTTGACACATGGCACTCGATATGAGACTGTTGCGGCTAAAGATGACAGCTATTCAATTGACGATAATGTACTATTTCCCATTTTGAGAAATCGTTCATTGCGATCGAAGCCGAAACTTCTATTCATTCAAGCGTGTAAGGGCGACATGGAGACAAGTGGCTTTCGCAAAGACGCTATTCAACCAAACGGTCCACCAGATGAGATATTAAAGTGCTATAGCACATTTGAAGGTATGTACACATTATACACGCTGATGGCTATGGATTGTTCAATTTTGTTTAATCTGAAATAAATTTGATAGGTTACGCTGCCTATAGGAACGAAAAGGGATCTCTCTTCATACAAGCTCTTTGCGAGCTAATGCAGACTTACGGAAAGTCAAAAAACATCAAAGACATTATGGACATGGTGATTAGGAAGGTCAAAGACAGATCACAGTAAGAATCATTTTTAAATTACAGTCTTCCATGAATAAATGTTTCTATTTAATTGCAGAAGTAAGCAGATACCGTCCTATGAAACCACTCTAACAGAGTCCTATATTTTTGGAGATTATATATAACCATCATAAGTTAGAAATAAAAAAACAACAGCTTCTGTGATTTAGCCAAAAAGAGAATGAATACAATAGGCTTAAATAAAATATTTAAATTAACATGAAACAAAATAAACAAAATATTAACGAAGAAAAAAACACGAACTCCACTTGTATTCATTTTGAACCTTCGTTTTTAGGTCACAATAGTTAAATTTTGTTGGCGCAACTTGCCTTACCCACTAAAGACATATTTTAGATTTCAAAGCAAACAATTTGGGAGTCAAAAACAAGTGCATTGGTGTTGATGTTGAGTTGGAAAGAAAATGCACAGTCGCTTATCTAAATTTTAAACCATTTGACAGAACTTTAGTTGATTTTCGTCCGAATTTGTTCATTTTTACGCTAGCTTCTGCTCCCATATTTCTATTGTGATTGATCCTTACAGATTTTCGGACGATTATGCGTTATTTTTTCGGTGCAAAACGTGTAAATTAAAGTCCTCATTAATAAAATTTTGCATTTTTCTTTGCAATACAGACGTAAATTATGTAATTTTACAGATTTGGCAACGTGCATTGTTTGTTAACCGCCCTTTAAGAGATGTAAAATTATTAAAAATAAAACTAGTTTTATATAAATTTGGAATGTGTCCTTGATTGTAGATAATGCTTCCACGATAATATTTAAGTTTATAGCTCTCAACTCGATACAAGCAGAAAACGACGACGTTTAAAATAGTGAAACCGAAAAAAATGCAAAAAAGAGTTATTGCTGCACAAGGACAGTTCTTCAAACAGAATAAAAGTGACAAATTTAAAAACATAAGCAACTAAAGTGTGTTTGTATCTGAATCTGAATCTGTTGTAAAAACTTCCAAATATAACCTACAGAATTATAAACAATGTCAGCACTGACCAAACCTCACCAAAAATTAAGTAAATACACCATTCGCCTATTTTTGACCAAATAATAATAACAAAGGGTTTACCGCGAAACAGATACATACATATAGTAACATCAGCAGTCACTTTAACAGCAGGTACAACTTCCGTAGCAAAAGTTGTTTTGAACAAATAAAAAACGACCACAACTTTATCAAGCACCGAAATAGTCAGTTGACTGACAGGTAGCACAGCAACATCGAATTTAGCTTTCATGATTAACGCGGACCTTACTGTGCTAAAGTATTTTATGTATTATTTAACTAGTTTTGAAAGGAGTTCTTTTACAGATAGTCGATCGATCGTGAGTAAGTATAAATACCCTTTCATTGCCTCATTCGGAGTAAAACATTCTATAAAGCTCAAGCACTTAAGCGTTACAACTGACAGTTGATCCTTATTACAAATTAAATGACGTATATTGGCCCACTTATTAATAAACGCTGCGTAAAATTTATCAACTCGTTATTCAGAAGTTACGTCAAATTTTTGTAGGCTTTCTGACGTCTACTAGCTAACTAACTTGCCCACATTTGTTTATTAATACGGGGGTGGATTATTAACTAACCGAGCATTTATTTATTTACAAAACTACACCATGCGACCCACCTCTTTTTTTACAATCTATTTTCATATTCTATACCAGCCTTTGCGTGACTAGTCAGCAATAATTATGGTTGCTGTCAAAATAAGCTGTCCTGATATTTTTGCTTTGCTGCTCGTCAATTTATTCCGTGCTCATAGATCGCGCTCAATCATACTCCGAACAAAATTTGGAGAGAGATCTAACCTCTAACGTGTGTTGACTAAAAAAGAAATATGCATTTTTTTTTGACAGTTGAGGATCTGCTCAGAACTTAATATTAATTACTCACTACATTTATTACAAAAAATATATCAATAGTCACCAACATTTATAAAAATACTTAGAATCTTCGAATTTAACCATGTTCTGGAACTGTTTTCATTTGTTATTTTGTTGTTACTTGTTTTTAAATGTCAAATTCATAGACGTCGAATGCTTGAAAAGTAATCCAACATTGTCCGATATATCAATACTGATTGTTTCAATTACAATTCATCCACAGGGCAACACTTTTTTGTTTTAGCTTACTCTGAACACTAAAGCCCGTATGGCACTACATTTTTTCCTCATTTTTTTAATGCTGAAAAGTCAGCTGTGTGTAAAAGAGACGAAAAGTGTAATACGAAAGGGGTAGCAATTGTTTGCAAGCAACCGCAGATTTTCAAAGGAATTTATTTTTAAATAATCTTGAAATGTCAAAAAAAAAGCTGCCAGCAGCTGAAAAATGTAATTTGGATACAGTTTTTTGACGTATCTACATTAATGAAGCTGGTTTGTACGCACTCACTCCTATCGGGAATTCTCGTTCTAATGTTTCGTACTGCTCTAGTTTCATTTAAAAAGTGTGAAAAAATGCAAAAAAAAATATAGTGTCATACGGGCTTAAAGCGTAATTTAAGTATAGTTACACAGTTTCGCCGCTGTACGTACCCATTTGACTTTTGACATTCAATCGAAATGATAAGGTATTGCCGAATGCAGTCTCGATCGGGTTTTGTATCAAAGTGTGTAACAGTTGTTTCTAGTAATGGGCTGGCTTCTAATTATCAACAACGAAACATTTGAAAATGATCTACCACAACGACAAGGGTCCATTCAAGATGTACAGCTATTGAAAAAAACTTTCTACACCTTTAATTATAGAGTAAAAATCGTCAATAACCCTACAGTACAAGATATACGAAATACCATGAAATCACGTAAGCAATTATTTATGGAAATAGATTAAGTTGGTGTCTGATAAGAAGCTGGTACGGTAAATAAGGAAGAACAAAAAATAGTTGGCAAACAAAACAAAGATAAACAAAATCTACAGAATCAGATGGTGAAAATTTGAACTCACCGTTTATATATTAAATATTAAATCGACTTAAAAGTTTAATTTTTGTTGTTTTAGCTTGTTCTTTAAGAAAGTGACAGCTGTTTCTCAATGACAGATGCGTAGCTAAATGTTATTCTAACTTATAGGGACCCCAATTCTCGAATTCCGCATAGGATAATAATTCGTATACAAGCATATGGTTGTGAGAAGCTAGGCCTGGGGTCCCTACTTCCTACAGACCTGTTGGCCAACTATTTATTTATATTTATTATCAAACAACAAACCATTTGTTGAAGTATCAAACTCATAATGCCGCATACGAGATGCAAATCGGCATGAAAACACAGACGAGAAACATTCAAAGAAAAACTCTAATATGCGGATTTTCAGAATAGCACATTTCAGTTTTTCACATCGCATTGAAAATTTTGACAGATAAACGTATGCGAGAATTGTTGATAATTGGGGTCCTGGTTGGCCACATATAATTTGTCCTTTTTTACAATTTTACAGTGCTGAAACAAAACCTGTCCAAGGCCCTGTGTCTAGTGGTAGTTGTAATGAGTCATGGAGGACCACATAACATAATTTACGATAGGGTTGGAAAAACTTACAACATCGTCAAGGAAATCATAAATTCGGATGTATTCAAAAAAAATAAAAGTTTGCCAAAAATAATTATCACACAAGCTTGTAAGGAGGGAACAGAAATAAATAAACACCCAGTAGTCGTAGTCGAAACTGTAATACTGCGGATTGATGCTGCATTCGAGCGTAAGTATCCTTGACAGGTAAGAAGGTCGATTTAATTAGCATTTTTCTATGATGACAACTAATCAATGGTACATTTGGTGACACAAACCTATCACGCAAGTTGATCATGGGATGCTTAATACTTAATAGTCGATTGACGGTGATGTGTGACAAGTTAATGACATCTGTGTCATGATTTGCTATTTCATTCTTACTCTTCTTACTTAACCTGAAACTTATCCCACTCCATTCTCGTGCAAAATTTGCATGCTTGTCTAAAGCCCGTATGACACTACATTTTTTTTTGCATTTTTTCACATTTTTTAAATGAAACTAGAGCAGTACGAAACATTGAAACGAAAATTCCCGATACGAGTGAGTGCGTACACACCAACTTCATTAATGTAGATACGTCAAAAAAAAAGCATTAAAAATGTTTTCAAATCACATTTTTCAGTTTTTTTTTGACATTTCAAGATTATTTGGAAATAAATTCGTTTGAAAATTTCGTAATACACTTTTGGTCTCTTTTACACACCGCTGACTTTTCAGCATTAAAAAAATGGGGAAAACATGTAGTGTCATGTGGGCTTAACAAATGTACCGGAAAATGTTGTTGTCAATCTTAAAAAGTCAAAAGACATGACCGGAAGTTCACGTTCCCCGAAAAGGAATTTCTCGCTACTACAGAATTTGTGTTGATAATTTTAATAATAAAATATTTTTTTTTCCAATAGGGCAAAAAGCGATTCGATATACTGACGGATCTCCCTTTATAACAGAACTTTGCAAGAATTTGTCTATTAATGGCCTCATTTGTGATTTCAATGAAATCGCCTACAAAGTTTTGCAGACATTCGAAGAAGTTCACGGTCTATCGAAGCGGTAAGTAAAGCGAATGTTTAAACACAATAAACGAACACATCTAAGTAAAAAACAGCAAATTATGCGTGACTGATCTTGTGCTACGTTTCCACGTTTGAAACTTGTTCCTTTATCATAAACGTCATTTAGTCTCTTGAATAAAGAAAATGGACACAAGTTATGGTAAGATTAGACTGTATGCCAAATGGTGATGAAATGACAATTTCTGACGGTTCTCCTGTCAAAATACGGTCATACAATGCAATGGGCATATCTTACATAAGACCTGGCTGATTTTGACAGATAAAAATGCCCAATTAGCATTTAGTGTAATCGGACAATAAGCACGAATGCCAGCATAAAGCCCTTTATGCCCATAAGCTCTTTATTAAAATTTCGTTATGGCATTGTTGGCATTTTTGATGGAACAAGAATTATTTTGTTGTCATCGGTGTTCCAACTTCAACTTTTTGCTTTGTGTTTTTTACAGCATTATCCTACTTTAACATTTGGTAATAAATAACAAATGCCTTAAATGACCATCAAAAAAAATATGGCCATATTGGTAATTGTGGTCTTATATAAAGTTTTGATAATCCTGACATTTTGGTCATTTGACAGCTAATCTGGTCATTTGTCTGTTGGCATTAATGTGCATAATTGGCATATAGTCTAATCTTAGCCTTAGTTATCTATATCAGACGTCAGTTAGCATACAAACATTTAACAAAACTGCTAAGTTTCTCGCATTAAATTTTTTTGTAGAAACGTACCACTACCTGTATTTGCCTCTGTGTAAAATAGGTGTGTTTGTTTGGTTAAGAGAATTGAAGTTATTTCTTATATTATCTAGGCAAAACCCAACTTTAGAAGTTAGTGGAGGTTTTCCGAGGTTTTGTCCCGGTGAACGAGTACTAGATGATTAATTTCCCACCGACGTGGGATTAGAATGAAATGCAAACATTTAGGAACAACAAAAAAGTACTAGATGTATTTATTATTTGTGTTCTAATTTTTGCCAAAAACTTATATTTGATGTCCACAACTTTGAACGAAAAATAGAGTAAACGTCATCGCCCCCACCGCTCTCCAGGAATAGTATATAGTTCAACAAAAACTAATTTAAATTGCTATTTTGTTATATTAAAACTCAGTTCTTTCTGCATTTTTTTTGATTATATTTATATTTATCTATTTATATTATCGTAAGCCAGAGGAATACATAAATATATTGGAACATAATTTGTGTACTTGTTTTTCATATTTTTTTTGTTTGTTTGCGTGTTTTACTGTTAGAAATTTAACAGAGACAAAGGATTCTTTTTTTTTTTAATTTTCCGTTTCTTATTTTTTTTTTAGAAAATAAATTCATTAAGAACACAAACAGTTATTGAATACTATTTCTATTATTATTTTTTACGAGTATTTTTCTCTAAAATTGTTTGCTTGTTTTTATCTATATGTAAAGTATAGACAGCTTGTTTTATTTTAAATTCAGTCATATGAGAGATTCTTTTTTAAACAGATATGACCAAAATTTAAATAATGATTTTGTGTGTAATTTAATTTTACTGTCGGTGGTTGTTATTACCGAAAAATATAATTTTATTTAATTTATATATTTTTGTATTTTTCAATATATCGTTCCAAACTGTCGTTAACTTAATTTAATAAGAAACTTTGTATAACAACAGTAGGCGTGTTTTTTTGAGCTTCGATCTCAGCAAAGTAAAGTAGGATTTTCAGCACACAATAACAACAATTACTCTGCGTGTTCCAAGTGTCAAGTAGAGCGTAGTTGTTGTATTTGCGTGCTGAGATCGAAGCTCAAAAAAACAGGCCTAATGTGATAAATGGAATAATCAATTGCTGTGAATCTGCTGGGAAAATAACGAAAGTAGCGGAAGTAGCTCATCAAATGGGTAAGTGTAGGTCCAATATGTGTTTCCGTGGGCCTTACCAATAAACATTTTTAGTTTCGACAGTTCACAGTGGCCATATTTGACATAAAAGTTTCGCAATTGTGAACTTCCGTAGATTAAAAGTCGAGACTGATATTTGTTATTATTAAAAGGCGCAGTAAAACTACCCCTTACGGTGTTGTGCGTCTCATTTGAGAAAGGTTGAGCACGAATGCTGACCGCGCTTAAAATAAACACCCTACAAAATGTTCTCCAAAGATGAAATAGAGCAAAACATATTCGCCAAGCAGTACGCACTTCACACCTGATACACAGCATTCTTCTCGGACTGTACAGAAAGCTTTGAATAATTTTTTAAACACGCGTCATAATTGCGCGGTTTCATGTCTAACGCATGCCTTGAAAAGTTTTCTTCGGAATATTATGCTCCTGGATATTTGTCAGATCTCCGAAAAAGCCCTAGGATGTCTATCTCCGCGGTTTGAACCTGGATGATCAAAAATATTGTTTTTCTGCGATTCTTCCATTTGGAACTCGAAGCGAACACGACTGTGCTTATTTAAATATTGATGAATATTTGGATTTTAAAGCCTAGTATCCTGCTCGCGATAAATTTTATCTCCCATACAAAAATGCCAAAAGATAAAATCTAGCGAGGCAGTTTAGCAAAGCAGTATCCTGTTCGCACGCTAAATTCTTAACTTCACGTAGATGGGCCGATGAAAAGTTTCCACTCATTTAGCTCGCAAAATAAATGTCCGAATATAAATTTGGACATAAAAAACGGAGGAAAAAGTTTGTTTTGTGTTGACTTTGATTTTTTTTTTGGAGGAAACCGCGGAAAACATTTGTGTGATAAATAAAGGAAAACGCAAAAACAAAACATTCCTTTTCATGCGATGAAGCGTAGTACGCTGCTCGAGCTAAACTCAATTTTATCTAGTTTTTAACTCTTTTCTCCAAACATCAGCTAAAGTCATAGCTTAATTTTGACATAGAGTACACCGTGGATAAGTGTCAGAGAAAACAACTATTCTTTAAAAAAATATTTCCGTCAAAATTGAATTCTCTCTTATTTCAACTATTTCTGATTCTAGGTTCTTCACGTCCATGTAATAATTGAAAAAGCTCATCCTTGCATTAATTTCCGCAATAGAACAACAAATACACAACGATCTGTCTCAATTTAGGTTGAGAAAATGCGCCGACCCACGCTAAATTTTGACAGACACATAAAGTACATTCTGAAACAAAAGTTTGATTATTTAGCTCGAGCTGCGTACCACTCAGCTAAATGGGTTTGCTTAAATTAGCTCAGCTAAATTTTAAAGGGAATTTTGGATGGGAGCGAAAATTAAGCTCGAGCAGCGTACAAAGCTTTTAAAAAAAATGGGGGGGCTTGTGGAGAAACGATCGGCAATATGGAAATTGCAGAAAAATTCCACTGCAAATAGGGATTTACCCGACATGAAGTAAAGTGTCGTCTTCTCCTTGCCACTACAGCATTGATAATACTTTTCTTGTATCCATCCATTGTTTCGGAGATATTCTAATATTGCAATGTATTTCGACATGCATTTTATAAAATTACGTTTACTGACATCTGCCATTTATGGTTTTTGTCCCGTCTATATCATGTTTGATAATTTAGCTACCATTTCTCTTTGGTGTGGAGAAACGAAGTGTAGACTAGAGACGTTTAGAGCGAGCAGGATACTGGGCTTAAGGCCTGAATTTACTGCGCGGTTTTTGACATTTTCGGAATACCCAGTGAAACATAAAGCTCATGTCACGTAACAATATCGAAGGATCTAGTACAGTCCCAAGAAAGGTAAAGTTTCCCGAATGATGAAGTAAAGCCACTCTGCTTTATATCACTGAAGCTACTACAATTAGAAACAACTACAGATCCTAATAGCAGACGCAAAAGTATCCCGCAGATGTTTCCAATCACGGTCCGAAAACTCCTTCGGAAAATCAAATTTTGCATGGAAACATGGACCACTACATCCGTCAATTGACCGGTAGATTCATGAAAACAATTTGTTAACTTAATCTTAACCAATTACGACACAGTTGAGTTATCCTCACTGTCGTCATTCTTAATCGCAAACAAACTGGTGCTTTGGCAATCCAGCACGGCCCATACCAACAGTGGGATGCAACCCATAATCATACAGGAACCCATACAATAGAAACAAATGTCATAGCTGCCAGAGAGATCACGTAAAAATCCAGCCAAAGGTGGCACGGATATCGCTCCAATACTCTGGAACATCCTTACCAGTCCGTAACTCGAACTTATCCGATCCGTTCCGAATATGTCTGCCAACAGAACTGGCATTAGTACGTACCAACAGCCAAGACACAAACCATAAACAGCAGCCGATGACCCGATCAGATAGAACGAATGTACCGATGGAATTGTGAGAACGGCAATACCGGCTCCCAAAATGCTGAAACCAATATCGGTTAGATCTAGCTTTAAATAGGGATACAGGCAGACTTACCAAACAATGTAGGTCTTCCTTCGGTCGAACAGTTGCAAATCGGAGAGCCATCCCAAACCCAAACGTCCAATGAGATCCAGAGCTGCACTGACAGCCACCAAGTAGCCGGCTTCGCTTTTGCTATATCCTGAAAGAGAAGAGGACACTTTGTAGTGGTCACATACAGACAGACTCTCCCGAGCGACATACCAATGGAGATGACGTGAGCAGGCAAATAGTACAACATATATGGGCAACCCACTGACATCAATGTCACCGACAAGCACATCAAAATAAATGTCGGATCCTTGAGCAGGCTTATGTCCAAGTAGGTCTGAATACGATCACAGCATGTCCGCGTTGGTTCGCCATCATAGTCGTCCACTTCGTCTACTTTTTGATTCTTCAACTCGGCCAAATTGCTGACTGGTGTAGGAATTTCCATGCTCTTGCTTAGACCGCGCTTGGCGGAGTTCGGTGGTGAGATAGGCTTCTCCAAATGAGCCTGGATTTTCGAGATAATTTCATCGTTCGCGAAGACATTGCGTCGTCTACGACTGCCACGATTGGAATCGCTGCCCGAATGCTTGCGATACACCCAGGTGGAGTCTGTGCTCAGGTCTTCGACGGAATGGAGGATTCCCGAGCTACGTACACTTTTCATGGGCTTCATGAATGTAGTCTCGCCGATTGTGTCCTTGTATTCGTCGTCGCTGTCGTGTTGGTTCCTATCATTGTTGTTCACTGTAACAGAAGAGAGGAAGTGTAAGACAGACGCGAGAGCATTCTTCAAGCGGTGCTCAGGCCCACGCTGGGCGCCACTTTGTACTAAAAAATGTACTCACCAAACTTATTGGTGTTGTAGTAATCGTTCTTGCGGTTCTTGGACTCTTCCAAAAATAGATGTTCAATGAATTTCTTATTCGAGGCCGTCTCATCGCACGAGTCCAAATACGTTGAGTTGGTGAGCAGGCCGGCGTTGCTAGGATTAATGTCTGTCAGCGGCTGCGAGCTTTCCATATTTTTCGGATCCATATTCTGGGTGTCCTCAAGAGGCCTATAAAGCGTAGCTGATACACAAACATGCAGCATACACCCGCCCAAGATGAGGATAGTTCCATGGAAACCAAATTTATCGGCCAAATGTTTTATCAGCACCGGCAGGATGAAACTTCCGGCCGCTGTTCCCGACACACATATCCCATTGGCCAGGGCTCGATGTTTGTCAAAATACTGCGATACAATCACTATGCCCGGTGTGGTAGAGAGGCCTCCACCGATGCCTGCAAAAAGGAAAAACCTTGCAAACACATTACCAGTTGAATACGGTTTTTTACTTACCCGTTAAAATCCCAAAGGTGAACAGCAAGTGCAGAAGACTTGTGGCAAAGTAACTTAGCGTCATTCCCAAAGCGCAGAACACTCCGCCAGTGAAGACAACCGATCGACAGGAGAACTTCTGGCACAGCGCACTCGAGAGAGGTGCCAATGCTAGGCAGAGCGCCGACAAGATAGCCGGTATCCAAGAAGCAACAGTAGCCGTGGTACTGGGAAAGGTTTCCATAATTTCCACATAAAGGACTCCATACGACTTGACCAGTCCCGCAACCCAAAATTGCACTGAAAACGCTCCAAAAACAATAAACCAACCATAGCCGCCATCTGGCGGATCGGCGGATATTGATGACCGAGACGATGTGGCGTCCTTGGCATCCCTAGTGGTTTTCGCAATGCGAACAACTTTATTGGTGCCACCGCCACTTGCCGCCTTGCTGCCACCGTAATGCTTGTGCCTTTTGTCGGCTAGTCGATTCGATCGCAATTCACGCGATTTAGCTATCAATGGCCTAGCCGTGATACTCGACACAGTCAACAGGTTCTCGTTGTCGTCCTCTTCGATTTCGGATATCTGATGTTCCAACAGGCTCGAATGAAGTGTCCGCGCTGGATAGCATGTCGTCTCGATGGCCAGTGAGGCTGGTCGTCGTGGTGTCGTTTCGACAGCTGCTGCTGCCGATGTACAGGTCGTCTGAGATCCATGGATGCTTCCGCCGGGTCCACCGCCACCGGTACCAATGCTGCCGACACCGATACTAGACAGAGTGGAGATTCCATTGCAAGCGAACGCTTGGAAGCTGCTATCCGGTTGAGTGGTGAAATCTGTATTCGGCACCGGTGGAGCGGAATGAATGGAGAACAGTGAGCCGGATTCTTGGCATTCGGTGAGGAGGGATGGGGCGGCAGGTTGGGAGCTGGCCGCTTCCGGTATTGAATTGGGTGAACGAATGAACCCTCCCGACTGGTACTGGACTCCACTAGTTGGGTCCGGTTCACTCGGGCAGTATAGTGATCCCCGTGAATCCTGAAAAAAAAAAAACCAAAAGAGGGCTGAGTGTCTTGTGGGCATTACGAAATGACGAGGGCTATAAGATTCGGAAAAATCACAACCACGCTGCTCGAAGACCAATTTGAATTAATTTATGAAAACTGACAGCAATGTCAATCGAGTTCCACACTATTGCTTAAAGCTGTCAAATTTTCCTGCTCAAATCAGTCCAATGGGCACATTCAAAAAGTTATCCTAAGTCGGCCAGATTGGTCGGGACTAGCTATAACCTGAACGCAAAAACTAAATTGGTCGGTAACGTCGCTTTCTCTATGTCAGCCACATGTGCGAACTGTCAACTTGACTAGATTCGTCCGCTACGCCTTCATAAACGTCAAATGAAGAAACTGTTCATGTGACCGACCGAGTCCAATCAAAACCGAGCACAATGAAGTCGGGCAGCTGTCAGACTTACTAAGCTAGATATTTGAACGTCCCCAATTATGCGTGCACTGCTTGTCATTGGGTTTGTTTGACGTGGGCCCTAGTGCGCGCTGGATAAACGCTAATGCGTTCGATATAGCACTGAACTGGCCATGGTACTGAAAACCTCTGTTGACATGGCGTTTAGGGCACCCTTGTTGTACCCTAAACTGACCCCAGTTGATTTGTCGGGGCAATAATTCAGTGCTGAGTTTTGCTGTCATTTCGCTGTGATTAATTTTCAAACTCATCATCTATATAGCTAACACTTTTATCAACCATTTGCTTTATTGCAAGCACAAGATCTGGGGTCGAATCGCGTCGTCCGTGATCGAGCATTACATGACGGAATTTGTTTTTGTTTCACATGCAAAATCGACATAATTCCGTGAACGTATAGCTCGTTCACGGACGACGCGATTCGTCCCCAGAATTGAGTTTATACAATTTTAACAATAAACGGAAAAAAATGTTACCAAAACATAATTATTTGTCATTGTCAAAAATTGACAGACTTCAGGGCAACATTTTGCGTTCGATCGAATTTTCAGGGTTGTCAAGGGATTTTTACAGGTGTGGTAAGTAGCTGTCACTTCTCAGTACGCACTAGTGCTAGCCACGTCAAACAAACTTATTATATTTTGACAGCGAAAATATTGCATATGCAGCCCAAGTGTGTCAGGGAAGTGTCTTCCCATTGTATTTTTTCTGATTCTTTGGTGTTTGCCCTATTTTGACATTTAATTAGCAGAACTTTTTAATTACGATGTTTCGTATTATTGAGGGCTAATAAAAACCAAATTTAGGACAGAAACTCCCTTAGCAACGTATTCAGCCCATCGACGTTTTGTAACTCATTTAAAAGTTTACAAATGATGACGTCTTCTCTTTAGAAAATAATAACAGCATTTTGTTTAATCGATTGCAATCATGACAAGTCAAATGCAAATAAACACCAAGGTCAGCGAGTCGGCTTAAGAAAATAATCCTTTTCGAGTTATTACGACTTTCCCAGCACGACATCGTTCGAGAACAGCTAAACCTTTTATTTTTTGCTCCTACTAAATCTCTTATTTGTGTTTTTATTTATCGATTAGCATAAGCTGCGGCCCATTCTATAACATCTTCGAGGGATGTAGTCTGCGGAAAGGTGGGTGGTTTTAGAAACCGAATTCATTTATGTGGGATGGAAAAAATATTTTTGCCACATATAATTGGAAAATAATAATTTTATTTGACTTATAAATGTCGAAGATCGTGGGTTTTTAAAAAACAAAATCAGTTATTTAAATTGACTTGAAGTGTGTTGAATGGAGGCGTACACAAGCAAATAAATTGATTGATACCTGGTAAGATGTTTGACACCATCACTTTGACAGGAATTTGAGCAATATTGTGACATTTTGTGGTCAAATCTGGAAACTCTAATGCCATTTATGTTCCTTTTGGTTTGCCATTTCATCATGAATAGGTTGACAAATGAACAACGCTTGCAAATCGTGCAAATTTATTTCGAAAATAATGGTTCAGTTCCCGAAAATGAGATTGATATCGATGCTGATTTTCATCGGAAAATTTTGTTCAGTGGTGCCAGTCTATTTCATATGAAGTTTGATGGGCCGCTATTCATTGGCCGAAATATCAAATTCTGTCAATAGCATTAAAGGGCTTTTCCGAGAAGTTGGCACCACTGGGTTCGTTCAAGAATACCGAACTAATAAAAAAAACGCAGGGCGCTCGTCGATGAACTCAGTACCAATTTTGACAACTCAAATTTATCGAATTATATGATGATGAGCTGTCAGATAAACAACGAGATTGAACAAATTTGATTTGAAATTATTTTCTTTGATAACGGACATTGTTCCTTTCATTATGTCTCCTACTTAACCTAGTCGAGTCTGTCAAAAATGCTTTCCTTTCAGAAAGCGTTGGAGCATGGAATTCATCCGCGATGTCATTGCCTGTAGCAAAATTGTTTTCGATGACAACAGCTCACATTCACATCGACACTTTTTATATATTTGCAAATGAAAATGTGACGATCGAGCGCGTTAAAAAAAAGTTACGTATACGCCCGAGTCACAGGCTTGTGTCTATTTCTATGGAAAACAATTGAGATGGGCACATTCAAGAATCTAGTTATCTTAAGTCGAATAGATTGCTCTGGATAAGACGTACACCTGAACCTAAAAACTAGACTGGTCGGAAACGTCACCTTTTCTACGTCAGCCAAATATGAGAACTGTCAACTTAGTAATCTGTCACGAATTTCTTTACTAGATTCGTCGGCATAAACGTCAACTGAAACAACTGCTCATATGACCGATTTCCTCCAATCAAAACCGAGACACATCTAGTCAGACGGCTGTCAGACTTACTAAACTAGATACTTGAACGTCGCCAATAAGTTGGATTTTTATTTTTCAAAGTGTCAAATTATTCGAATGTAGCAACAACAGCTGCTTAGATCATACCATAGGTTATTGTGCAAGTTATCACAATAAAGGGAGTTGATTCAAAGGCGAAGTGCAAGGGGGATATTATGAGAAAAGATTTGCACAGGACGATCATGTTGTTCGTAAGGCGAATCTATAATTGCTGTCAATACGAGCGCTGTCAAATTGAGTGACAAAAGCTGTCAGTAAACTTATTTATAATAATGGCGGACTGCGCTTTCGAGTGTCAGTGTTTAACCAGAAAAGCGTCGAAAAAGGATGTTCATCAAAGTTGCAGTTTGGGATATTCTAAAGGTCCTTGACTGCTTTAAACCAATCGCTAGAAGTGCGCAAGCAAATATACCACGTTCCAAAAATTAGCGGAATGCCACATTGGTGCGCACAAGTATAAGGGCTTTTAAGTTATTTCGAGTGCGCAACTGGAGGTAATTAGCCAAAGACTGCGATAAATGTGGTGTCGTTTTATTTGCGGCCTATTCACCTCAGACTGCAGCGCAACTTTACTAAATAAGTAGGTAAGTCAAATGGCGATGCATCAATCATCGAGGACATTGAAACAATTGAGAGTAGAAATAGGCGGAGCCTGCTGCCATTCCAAAAATAACACCATCGCTTTTAAAAGTCGATTTACGAACGCCCCTAATCAGAAAAAAGATTTACTCCTTATTCCCATTGCGGCTAATGTAGGACTTTTAGCCATTCACCCGAGAGAGAGTCCACCGCCTAAGTTCAAGTGAGGTTGCTTTAGGGCAATCACATTCGTTTCAATTAAATTTCAAACTCTGTATTTACAAAGGGCTGCTCTTTTGTGACAACTTAAAACCGCGCCAGCATTGTGTCAGAAAGTCTGATACATACAATCACAGTAACAGAACAGGAAAAAGTGGAGTACATGCGCACTCGCAGGAC
Organism: Cheilosia impressa; assembly: GCA_948293265.1. NCBI lineage: Eukaryota > Metazoa > Arthropoda > Insecta > Diptera > Syrphidae > Cheilosia > Cheilosia impressa. Next base: position 50,153,030 of record OX411884.1, on the reverse strand, counting down.
AACTCTGTGGTAAAGGGGGGCGACATCTGATTTTATTTTGACTCACTCATTTTGCAAAATTTGAGGAACATGTGCAAGCTGCATGCATTACTTCTTGCAGCTTTGTAAAAGGATTTATTTTAAGAGCTTTTTTGAAGTGCTGCTGCATCTTTTTCAACATCCGTCATCTGTCGTTTGCATTTTCTTCATACGGGACCTAGATAGGCTCTCACCAAGGTCGGGCATGAGTTGTTATCCAATCCATCCCATTGCGAATGAGAACACAAGGTAAAAGCAGAGAAACAAAAGTACACAAAGACCTATCAACATACTATGGATACATTGTGCGCGTGGATGTTTTCGACCGGAGTTGGGGGACGTAGTGATGACGCAAGAGCACACCTCTGTTGCACGGCCCATTTGGATGGAATCGAGTTTCCGCCTCAATATAAGCCGTTAAGATGACACACTAAAGGATATTAAATTCTACCTCTGCCAGATAAATGAAAGTAATACGGACACCCACGGCCGGGTAATTTCCCTAATGCGTCTTTGTCAGACTTGATAATAGTCAAAGCTGATTCGAAAAGGTGTCGACGGTGTTATGGTTACATAATGGACTGCTGATGGTTATTAAAGTATCAGTGCGATATAAGTTATGGCGGCAATTTTAGACTACAAGCTGGCATTGCGCAGTCGATATTTGCTCTGCTTACATATTTTTGCAGTGTTTAGAGGGAAAGGCAAACAAAATCCCAAGATCACCAACAACAAACTGCCAGACGGGATTTGAACTAATTCTTAAAACTGGGGTTGAATCGCGCCATCCGTAAACGAGCCATAGATTACGGAATTTGTTTTTGTTTTGCATGTGAAATCGACTTAATTCCGTCAACGACCCCTGATTTAAGTGTCTGTTCCAATTGTAGCCACGTTAATCGAAGGGCTATTACCTAATACAGAATTAGTTCGACATCTAGTACAATTAGAGTAATATTGGATAAGAGTTTTGCTGTTTTTAAGAGCGCAAGCCATCAGTTGTTCTCTTGCATGCATGATATAATAAGCTGAGCATTTTAAAAAATACTGTTCGCGCAGAAAATTTAGCTCCACTACAAAATGCATGCAAAGATCAAATCAGTGAATCAGTACGCACTTCACGCTTCAAGCCTTAATGGTGTGTGTATTCAAAGCTCGAACGAATATAAATTTAAGTAATAGTTTATACCAACTTTTCGTGTCGAAGCAAAGTTTCTAAGATAAATTTTAGAGAAATTGTGACAGGAAATCATTAACAATCATTTAAGTTAAGTGAATAGTGAAGTTCAAGTATCAAGTTTAGTGAGTCTGACAGTTGACTGACTTGATTTGTCAGAGTATTGATTGATTTCGACGTTTAGGGAGAGGTAGTCGACGAATCTAGTCAGAAAATTCGTAACTGAGTACTAAATTGACAGTTCGCATATGTGGCTGACGTTGGAAAACTGACGTTCCATACCAATCTATCCCCGTAATAATAAACGATGCGTAAAAGTTATCAACTCGTTATTCAGAAGTTACGTCAAATTTGTGTGTGCTTTCTGATGTCTACTAGCTAATTTACTTGTGCACATTTGTTTATTAATACGGGGGCTAGTTTTTGCGTTCAGGTTTAATTTAGCCCAGACCAATCTAGTCAACTTAAAGCCCTAATGACACTACATTTTTATCTGCATTTTTTCTGTTTTTTAAATGAAACTAGAGCAGTACAAAAAATTAGAACGAAACGAGTGAGTGCTTACCACCAACTTTATTAGTTTAGACATAAAAAAATGCATTCAAATTACATTTTTCAACTGCTGGCAACTTTTTTTTTGACATTTCATTTGGTAACAAATTCGTTGAACATTTGTGGCTGCTTTGCAAACAATTGCTTCCCCTTTCGTAATACACTTTCAGTCTCTTTTACACACCGCTGACTTTTCAACATGATTTCAATGAGGAAAAAATGTAGTGCCATACGGTCTTAAGGTGTTTGAATGTGCCAAATAAAAGGAAATCATATTTTCATATAAAAAACAACTGAAGTGGTGAGTGATGACAGTTAGATTTAGATCACTATTCGCATAACTTTAATGGTGATTATCCGATTGTCGTGTATGCCATTGAACGAAAGAAGTGGATTTCAGGTGCCCTAGGGCCGAGTCCATTTGGCACAAATATGTATGACAAATAAATAATCGACATTTGATGTCAATTATGGTTAGTTTAGCTATCGATGCAGTTTGACTTATTTGATTCGCTTTTTGTGTGAATGGAGTTTGTTTGTTTGTAAAAGATTTAGAGAGCTTTGACAGACTCACAAATTGCATTTCCTGGCACTGTACAAATAGGTTTCAATAGGTTTATAGATGGGAGTGTTCATAGACATTAGGTTCGTTCGGGTATATTTTTGCAAACGTAAAATTGAAAAAAAAAGAGAGAAATCCATTTCCTCTCTTTTAATTTTTTCTTAATTTTCTACTCGCCGAATTTCGACTTCCTGAAAAATTAAAACTGACAACTAGGTGACAGATCAAAAGTTTGGCAAATAAAACCTCTTTTCATTTTCGTCTTCAACGATGTCGGAGGAAGAAGTTGTAGTCGAATATTCTCCTAGCATGTCCCGGTGTAGTATATTACCCTGGCCTTCTATTTCTTCTCCCCTCATCATATGGTATCACAAAGGACCTACTTCTTTTTGGTCTAAGTGTGTCTTTCCAGACAGCCACCTTACCTAACCTAACCTAACCTTCTCCTAGAACATATCAGCGCATTCAAAATGGTAATACCTGTTAACCCCCTTATTAATAAACGCTGCGTAAAAGTTATCAACTCGTTATTCAGAAGTTACGTCAAATTTTTGTATGCTATATGATGTCTACTAGCTTACTAACTAACTTACTTGTGCACATTTGTTTATTAATACGGGTAAGTATTTAGCTTATAAAAATTCAATTCCAACTTATTTTGTAGGTGCTGCATTTACAATAATGTCCAAATGACATTTCTTTAACATTTTTGTAAGAAACCAATCAGGTACTTCTCTTGAAAATGAGAGATTTCTCTCTCGATTTTTGATATTTGACGTTTTTCATTTTTCTATGCTGAAAGTACACAAACGAACCTATTTTGTGTTCGTTTTAATTCGAGTACACAATTGGGCCTGCTTTGTCACAACCAAGGCATTTTTCTTAGGATGTCAAGGGTATAGTGAAAACTGAAATCGTTGGTAGAAAAGTTTCAATAGTTTTTGTTAATTTTGTAAATAAGCCCAGCAGCTGACATTTGTCAGAAGAAAGGTGTTCCATCTCCTGCTGAGTTAGAATATGCATCAAGATAAGTACGCTGCATAAAAATAACGAACCAAATAGACCAGTAACGTCAAAGTTTTGATATGCCATATCTGACGTTTGTTGGCTAACGTACTCGTACTTCAGCAATTTTTTATTATAATTATAATGGTATTTTGCTGAATTCAATTAGACAACATGTATGCCAAATGTGTAATAATTTAAGTGCTTACCTGTAAATTCCATTCTCGGGGTAAAGACATTTTTTACTGTTCGAGAATTTTCGTATTTTTTGTCGTTTAAAACCTAAATGCATTGGTTTATCTCTTCTTTTAGTTTTTATCTTAAATAGTGACACGTTCAATTTTCTACAATTTCCAATTGTCACAACACTCTGTTTGATATAGCTATAAAAAAAAACCGTTATCCGCACCACGCTGCCAATAAAATTGTTCTGTTCTCGTCTTTCACAGTTGGCTCAATATTTCACACAAAAAAAAGAAAGAAAAAAATTCAAAAAAATAAAACAAAATTTAAGTTTTCTTCAACGCGTTTAATTTTGTTGCTTCAACTTTTATTGTCTCTCGTAGCAGTAACAGCAGCTTTTATTTAGAAGCGTCCCCACAGCTGATTCACACACACCGCATGAGTTTGACCGCAATGACCGTGACGATGCGCTGTAAGTTTCGGAATCCTTTCTTCGGATGTATTTGAGCGTTTTCTGGAATCGGTTTTCAGTCTTGATTTAATGTTGAGTCTCTCTCATTGGAAAACGCAAGTCGGAAACAAACAGAGATGGCGAGAGAGTGAAACGTTTCCGTTATCTTAAAAATGTTGTTCGCTGTCGCCGTGTATCCTTTTATGTTTCCCCGAGAGTACCTACACTCTATAATGGGGTAGGTTTTTCTTTTTTTTTGTTGTGTGTGTTATTTTTGCACTCTTCTTGTGTGCATGTGTGTTTCGTCTTTGCGCAGTGCTTCCAAGTGTAAAAAAAATCAATTTGAGAGCAAATTTTTCTGTCGCGATTACAAAATATTTTCTTTTTCGAAAGAAAATTCCTTAAAATCGGAATGATGTTAAAAACTATGATTGGCACACATGAATTCTTTGTAAATAGGAGTTCCCGTTCGTCCTTGCGAGATGCCGAGACTTTCAGCAACGAGAAAACTCGGAGCGAATTCTTTGTCGCTGCTGAATTTGTTCGCCCTTTTTGTTGTTTAAATTTATGTGAATTCAGCTCCAAGGATGCACCGAATTTTGAAAATAAAAGTTTCGATTCTTCTCTGTTGATTGCAAGTCCTTTGAGATTTGTAAAAAAAAAATTTGGATTTAACTGTAAGGGCGTGCGTTAGGACGTGCGACTAATGCAAAACTTCGAACTCAACTGAGAGAAAGATGGAAAATTCTTCTTGGGATAGTGTCACAGTGCTATTCTCTCCATGGCTGTGTTTGGGGTGGAAAACCCAAAACCCCATCAACAAATCGATATTGCGACTCAGCTGGGGCACATGAGGGAGTTAAACAGTGCATTGTGTGTGTCCGCAACGACCCACCCTAGCGAAACTCCATTTGCGTGAGACAAATCGAAATGCGTGAGGCCTGTCTTTGGGGTAGGTTTTATTTTTTTTTTTTATTGTTACGGGGAGTAGTTAAAGAGGGTTGTTTTTAGTCACAGGAGAATCTTGACCTTCAGTATGACTGTGCGACAGAGTTGAAAGTGAATGCAATCTGGGTCATGTTTAGGCCGGCCTTGTTTTGTGTAAATGTATCTGGCCTGCTTTTGTTTAACTGCACTGCGAGTGTAGGGTTGACATTTTTTATTGCAGTTTTTTCGTGCAGATGATGTCGTGAGGTGGTGTTCTACTTAAGTATGACTAAGAGCGGGTAGTGTTAGAGGCATACGGATTTGATGTAAATGGAACATTACTCATATCGAAAGATTATAAAATTCTTTCGACTGGAAATTGTTCCGATTTGCTTAACGCTATTTGGTCAACGCGATTTCTTCTTTGATAGTATAAACTATAAAACAAACTTTGACAGATAAGAAAATATATGTGAGGTAGGTTAGCACGATATTGGGCACACTCAAAATCCTATTTGTCTTGAGTCGACTTGATTGGTCTGGACTAGATGAATCCTGTAGGCAAAAACTAAATTAGTCGGTAAGGTCACTTTCCTTTCGTAAGCCTAAGTACTCAATCACGTACTTTTTGACCAGGTTCGTCAAAAAAAAACGTCAACTGAAAAAACTATTCATGCGACGGATCTAGACCAATCAAAACTGACACACATCGAGTCGGCCAGCTGTCAGACCGAACGTCTGATTTATGCCTATTTATTCTGTCCCAGAAAAAGACGAAAGCCGATCGGAAGAAAAAGAAAATAAGGTATGTCCTTCATAACAAACAAAGTAAACAATAAAAATAGTATGGCACAAAAGGTAGTAGATTTATTTGTTTTCATGTTCAATTACAACAACTAAGCTCTACTTGACACTTCAAGGACTCACAGTAGTGTTGTAATTATTGTGGGCCGAAAATCATTCTCAAAAAAACACGGCTAATGTCAAAAGATGTAAATTTCTTATCTTGACATCGAATTTCGACAGAGGTCAGTATTGTTCACCGGCGAAGGTATTTGCCCGCGTTTCTAAGACTAGCAATAAATTATTGCATTGATGTTATTCAGATTTTAGTTGTAAGTATTAATTTGTATAGCATGCGACATGGTACCTTTCTTTTTTGGTCATCAAATTTTGTATTACCCTATGATGCAAAAATTTCCCATATATACAAAAAACATCCCTCCATTTGACGTTATCATCCCAACTGTCACTTTGTTAAACTCGCACGAAATCGAAAGCATCCAACTACTGCTGCATTGTTCGTCTTTTCGCATTATTTTTGTTATTCTATTCCCCAATATATTATATACCGAATGTATACTGTGCTTACGGTTGTTATGAGAATTTAAATTACATACGTTTTTGTTGCGCGCTCTATTGTTATACTACAAGTTGTTTGCCAAGAATAAAACATGAAAACGCATTCGGTGGCTACGCTGTTCCCGAATGACAGCTAAGCTTAATTTGCGCTTTGGCCACAGATAACTACATCGTGTACAGTTATTATTATTTGTGTTTTATTCGTTTATAAGCAAATGCAAATTTCAAGTAAACTATGTCTTCGTCTTCGTACATAAAGTTATATCAAGAATTTCTTCAAACGAAAAGTGTTGTCTCCAGTTCCGATCTAGATGAAGAGCCGCGTTCACCAGAAACCAATTGTGGTGGTGATGTGGGTGACAAGAGGAAGAGCCAAATGGACAAATCCGCAGAGAAGGTAAGCTTTGGTTAATGGGCTATTTTTTTGCCAATTATCAATCAGATTGGAAATTAAAATTCTCTTGCAATTGGAAATTTCGACGGCGGGCATATTTTGATGGAACATGGAAGGTGTTGTTGTTTATTGTGATGTTTGTCAAAGATACTCACCACTGTTCTAGTACTTTCTAATTGTTGAGTGCCTGAAATTGGGGTGACGGCAACTATCGCTGGGATCAATTCTATCTGCAGATATGGCTCAGGTTATCCCTCAGATGTTTGCTTGTGGCATAAAGAAGTAGAATTTCAGATTTTCATCTACATTATATGAATAATTTTTTAATTTAAGTATGAAGAATTTGTGATAATTTTACGTGAACTGTATGTAAAAGAATTAGGACCTCATTGTCGTGTTTGACAGTGAAAAGCGACCATCTCATCTTGTCGCTTTTGTCCTCTATTATTTTCTTCCACCTTAACATTGCTCACATTTTTATCTTAGGAGTTTTCTTTACGGACATCTATTAAATTAAAACCGAAACAAGTCTTTCGTCTGCATAGAGAAAAACTTTTAGAAATGAAACATTCTCAATTAGTTTACTCATTGCCATACCTGCATGAGTGCCCTTACCCAATCGACCGGAATATTCACCACACAGTATTTGCACGACGCCATGTTCGCTCATCTCCGATAAAGAACAAAATGTGAAAAAAAAACGAAAAGAATTTCCAATTCCAATTTCTTTTGTTTATTCGCGTATAATGTACATAATATTCTCTCTTTAGTGGCAAACACTAGCAATTGTAATTTATTAATTTAGAAAATTGTAATCATAGCTATCGCGAACGCCCTGCAACACCCAGTGTGCATAGAATATTTTTTTTTTGTTTTAATTTTCATAGTTTAACATAAAAACATATTGCAAACAAATAGAAATTTGTTAAATTTGTAAAATAAATAGGTGTAGCTTAAAACGGTTCCACTTGTATAACAATTCCGTGAGAAAAATCGAATTTGAACACGCGTAACCTAAATTCTGTTTGTGTTTCATCATATCTTCGTTAACACGCAGGAACAACTGGAATCTTCCGACATGGAGCATAGCTATACACGTGATGTGCGGACATTACCTGTATTGACTGGTTTGACTCCAGCGCGCACTCTGCTGGTGCGTCGTCCGCCGCAATGTCCGTCGTGCCATGCCCATCCCATGGACGAAAATAACGACATTGATGATGCAAATCAGGCTGTCATTCCGACATACAATGAGGTAGCCGCCAAGGACGCCATGAATGAGTGCTCTCGCATTGCGAAAAATGTAAAGAATCCCAATGCAGACGATCAGAATTGGCAGGAGCGTGTCAGCCAGTAAGTCGGCATTTTTATTTTCAATTCTCACCCGATATGCATATATTCCATGTTTTTGCAGAAACGGTTGGACACCTGTGCAAGAGAAACTCTTCGCAAAAGTGGCAGACATTCTCGATGTGGACCAGCTGGGCCGTCTGGCAAATTTGGGTCGGCAACACGAAGCCATACAGCGGCGCGTAGTGATCGACAAATCCGCTCAACGATTTCGAAAAGCGCTGGCGTCTGTTTCGTGGGACCCACGATTGACTCAGTGGTTGCATGGTCTGTTGATGGAATGCCTCCCCCCATCATACATGGCATCGTATTTGGACATTCTGCAAACGCTAAAATCCAAGCTGCCAACGTTGGTGGACAAAATGCTCTTCGGGCGACCAATGAACACCAGTCAAGACCTGTTGGCGCCGGTGTTGAAAAAGCAATGGGAACCAGTGCTAATGTCGCAGCAGAAGACTCGCAAGCTGCCACAGGCAAGTGTCATCATTGCCCTGCCCTCGATGCCAGTCAGTGGGCCAGTGCCCAATCGCATTCAAAAGTGGTATCAGCATTTTGCGACCATAACGCAGATCGTTCAAGTTACACTGCCATCAAGTAAGTTGTTGCCAAATACACTACTTGGTTCACATTCGGTAGCTTTAAATCCTTTACAGGCAGTTCCACGTCAAAGCAACCGCTGGAGAGTATCGCCGAGCAAATTGTGTCGTTGACGCGGCTTAAAATCCAGGAGCTCCGCAATGAACAACCGAGCAGAAGTATCATTTTGGTTGGATTCAATGCCGGCGCATCGTTGGCCCTGCAAGTGGCCATGGTGGAAACGGTGTGCAGTGTTATTTGTATGGGCTTCGCCTACAATACCCTGAGTGGAGTACGAGGCACACCCGATGATCGTATTCTTGACATCAAGGCGCCCATATTGTTTGTCATCGGGCAGAATTCAGCAAGATCAAGGTATGTTTTCATGTCGTACCGGTTGAAGTGTGTTTTAAATTGTGTCTTCCACAGTCAAGAGGAAATCGAATCGCTGCGAGAGAAAATGCAGTCCGACACCGCAATGGTCGTTGTCGGTAGCGCCGATGACGTCCTGCGCGTTCCAAAGAGCAAGCGCAAAATCGAGAACGTAACCCAAGTGATGATCGACACAATGGTCATCGTAAGTTGGTCCTTTAATTAAACCGTATGTCGAGACGGGTAAAACTTGTTTTTCTCCTTGCAGAACGAGATCTTTGACTTCATCAAGAAAATAATTCTCAATCCGCCGGGTCCACGGACCCCGATCGTCACAACCCAAACCACAACAGCCAGCAAGAAAGCGGCAGAAGCACAAATCGCCCAGCGCAAGAGGAAGCAAACAGCAGCCGATGGCTGCCAGACGGCCCCGAAAATGAAGTACACCATCAAGAACGCGAGTAGTATCCACGCTCCGATTCAAAGTAAGTTGATTTTGTTTGCATGTGTGTTTGAATGAGTGATTGATTGAATGTCATCCCTGGACTTCGCAAGAATACCAAAGAAAACCCAAGACACCCCTAGATCCCTTCCAAATCAAACGAAAAGGTAAAAGGCCGAGTCTCGTAAGTACCGTCGCTCATGCGCTCTTTTCTTGTCTTTTAGTTGGACGGCCACGAATCAGACCCCTACCGGAGAATGCGGCTGGTCCACAGTCCACACCTGTAAAGCAGCCAATCAAACAGCAGATTATTTCGCAGCCTTCCAACGATGACCTCAACTTGGCGATACAAAGTATCCTCGGCGACGGCGACACTCCGACAAAAACAACTAAAGACGACGCTCGCAGTGAAATCACAAACTACGAGATAGTCACCCAGCCGAAAGCTGCTCACATCAAGACTATCCTCGGATCTGGGCTCAGGACTCAACCGCTTTCGCTGGGCACCAGTGCGGGTACTAAAATCAAAATGATTCCCTCGAACCAGTTCGTTCAGTTGAAACCGCCAATGCAGAGTCAAACGAAGATCTACACCATCAAGCCGACGTCGATGGCGTCCCCGAGTGTTACACAAACTCCCGCGGTGTCAGGCAGTCAGATATTCACCATAAAGCCGAACAACAACCAGCCGCAGATATTGACCGTTGGCAATCAGCCCAAGTTCACCATTCTGAAGACCTCTCCGATGAAGCCATCCACATCTACCGCCACGAGCGGTAGTACCCACGATGATCTGTCGAACATATTTGATATGCCGATCATTTTCGCCGACAACGATGGCAATCTCAGCGAATCGGTATCGATAGCCAAAACGCCGGCCTCAACGCAATCGCCAATCATCCTCACGCCAACCTCGACATCCACCAATGGCGGAACTTATGTCATCAACACATCAGCATTGCAGTCGCCGCAACTCCAACAGAAGCCCAAGAACAACAAAGTGGTTTTCATCAACCGCAACACCATGAAGCCCTGCCCGAACATAATTTCCCGTTCCACAAACGTTCCGCAGATGCAAAAGTACACCAAAGTGGTTGTCACCAATCCGAAGACATCGGCCACCACCCTTGTCGCTAGGCCGCCTGCGCCACAAATAATCAAGCCAACGGACAAGGTCATTAAGCAACTGAATTTGCATTCGCTCAAGCCGGTGACATCGGGGACTACTACGGCTCCAACCATCCTCAACCTGAAACAATTCCACATCGTGAACATGGATCCGGATGGAAAGGCGAAACTAATCAAAAGCGCCACAACAACCACCACAACAGCATCGACGACGACAAAGGACCCATCCAAGAACACGATCATCATAAAGCCCGGGGGTCTCAAACAAGTGACTGGACTGCTAAAACCCCATCTGTTGCAGAGGAACTTGACAGTGCGCAAGGTGGTGAACTTAGTGCCGACCGCAAAGACCTCAGGAGTGATAACCACCACCGTTTCCCAGTTGCAATCTGGTGCAGCGGGCACCTCTATTGCAACAACAGTTGGCAGCGGATCGATTGTTTCCCCAACCACAACACAATCGAATTTAAGCGGCAGTAGGACATCATCTTCCTAGATTTACTCTGTTTCGTATTTCGAATAACCGCTTAAAAGTAAAATAAACATTTATAGTTAAATTTTTTACGTGTTCTTACTGAGAAGGTGGGACAACGCTATCGATATCGAAAGCTCCTTATGACTTGATATGCATTCGCATTGATAAAGAGATAAGAAAAGTGCGTTTTCGTGCTCCATGGTTAATCACAAAGTAAGTAAGTACCCGGAGTCAGTTGCTTAGTTCTAATCAAGCCATCAACAATATGAGTTGCTCCAAAATTAGGCCCGGCAAAGTGTACATTTTTAATATATTTCAATTTGACGATAAAACGCAACGACCAGGTTCAGAAATTGATGTCGAAAATGTTAAAAAAGACATTTCAACTAATGAACGCTGTAGTGGCGGAACCTTGCATCGATTTCACTAAAGGATCGTATTGCAAATAAAATGAGTGAGAGTGAGTATTTCTAATTATTGTTTACGATAACTTATGTTTCAGCAGTTCTATATTTTCAAGTAAAGTAATTCTGTTCTCATCGGATACACATCCTGTATCGATAATTCCAATTCATATTCAACGTAACTTGGTGGCGCAGGGAATAGTAGATGTGTTTAAGCAGCACTAAATGGGCATCATGTAGAGAGAGTGATAAGGCAAGAAGAGAACCCACGTCCAGTCAATGAAGATCCAGTTCCACCACTCAGAATAGAAGAAGTTGGCTTAGCAATAAAAAAGCTGAAGAACAACAAGGCCGCCGGCTCTGATGGTTTACCAGCGGAGCTCTTTAAATACGGTGGTGATGTTTTGGTAGGGCGCATGCATCAAATCATTAACCAAGTATGAGTGGAAGAAAGTATGCCCGATGACTGGACTATCAGCTCCATATGCCCCATCTACAAAAAAGGCGATCCTATGTCTTGCAAGAACTATCGAGGCATATCCCTACTTAATGTCGCATATAAGATCCTATCCAACGTACTGTGTGAACGTCTCAAACCTTTCTGCAACACACTAATCGGCACGTACCAGTGTGGCTTCCGGCCCGGCAGATCGACTATAGACCAAATTTTCACACTGAGGCAAATCCTGGAAAAGACCAATGAATTTCAAGTCGAGACTCACCACCTATTCATCGACTTCAAAGCCGCATATGATAGCATTCATCGTCAGGAGCTTTATGTGGCGATGGCCGAATTCGGGATCCCGGCAAAACTGATCCAGCTATGTAGCGTGACGATGGAGAACACACGCTGCAACGTGCAATTTGGAAGTAGTTCCTTCGAGCTATTCCAAACATGCACCGCATTTCGGCAAGGAGACGCACTATCATGTGACTTCTTCAATCTCGTGCTAGAGCAGATAGTGCGCAGGGCAGGTGTCAACACGGAAGGCACTATCTTCAACAGATCCGTCCAGCTGCTGGGGTATGCAGACGATATTGACATCATCGGTCGCTCCCAGCGTGCCCTGATAGAGGCTTTTACGGCGATTGAAGAACAGGCGAAATTCGTTGGTCTTGTAGTAAATGAGGACAAGACTAAGTACATGCTATCAACAAACAAACAAGCATCTGTCCACCGCCTAGGACAGAACGTCACTATTGATAGCAACAATTTCGAGGTAGTTAAGGAGTTTATCTACCTCGGAGTAAACATGAACTCCACAAATGACATCCTAGTGGAGATCCGGCGAAGAATTAGCCTAGGAAACCGCTGCTACTTCGGTTTGGCAAAGCAATTGGGTTCAAAACTCCTAACTCGAAGGACAAAATGTATGCTTTACAGAACCCTTATCCTGCCAGTTCTGCTTTATGGCGCCGAGTGCTGGACGATAAGCAGGAAGGGAGAGCTGATACTGGGCTCCTTCGAAAGAAAAATTCTTCGACGGATTTTTGGTCCTGTGTGCGAGGAGGGCGAATGGAGGAGAAGATACAACCGCGAACTCTATGAGCTGTACCAAGATGTGGATGTAGTCCAAAAGGCCAAAATACGTCGACTACATTGGCTCGGCCACATCGAGCGAATGGACAATAATGCTCCACCTAAGAGGATCTTCGAATCCCAGCCGCCAGGTTCGAGACGACAAGGAAGACCGAACCTCCGTTTCAAAGACCAAGCCATCGCGGATGCCAGAGCGCTTGGTCTGGATAACTGGAAGCAGCGTGCTCGGGATCGCAGAGGATGGAAGGCTGCAGTGTCTCAGGCAGAGACTCTCCACGGGTCGGGAGCCCGTTAAGTAAGTAAGTAACTTGGTGGTAATGAAACTCACACATCGGGTCGGGCATCGGTGTGTTCACGCTTTAGAGCACCGTGGACAGGCAAAATTTCATACAAAAAAAAAGACAAAATAAAAAATAAAAAACCCTTTTCCCACAGAAATCTACCTGGCTTGGTGTTCTCCTACATCGAGCGCACCTCGTTGCAGTTCGCACTTGTAGTTTCATTTTCGTTATCGTTCCACCCTGGCAAACATAGTGTCGGAAGTTCTTTCGTGCTTTTGTGCCTACTTGTGCTGTGTTTGTGTGCAGGAACAAAAACAAGCACAACACAAGATCATACAAGATACAACATACAACAGCGAACAACTAGAGCCAACTCCCCATTTCGACCCTAGTGCTTTATTCTCCTCTGGTGTGGTGCGCTATAATTGGCAGAACTTGAAAGCGCAAGCTGGAATTTTGTATAATTTTTCATTCCCACTCTGGTCCTCGAGTGTGTACATAGACTATAAAGGTCAGTGCACAGTGACAACAACTGACAAAAAATATGAATTCGAATATTTGAAATTGCAACTGCTTTAACTGAAAAGCTACTTTCGAAACCATTTGCACAGCTGTGTTCAGCTGATAAATTGGACATACGTTATTTATTATGTTAGGCCAACACTACCTTCTCCAAATTTTATTAAATCTTTTATTAGGAACTTCAAGCTTTGGTTGCGTGGTTGCCATTCTGTTCTGCCGTTGGCCTTGCCTGCTTTTTTCAAATTATCTGATTATTTAAGAGTTGCTGTAAATAAGGACATTGTTTCGCAATAGAAAAAGTAAGAAAAAAAACAAAATAATCTTCCCATAAGAAAACTTAGTAATGGGATCGTTGTCTATCACGTCCTCGTAGGGTCCTGGAATAGAACAACACCCTACTAAAAGCACCACGGCACGTCACTGCACACCGCAATCGAATTTAAGCGGCAGCAGGACATCATCTTCGTAAATTTAGTCTGCTATAACCGAATATCGAATAACCGCTTAAAAAGTAAAATAAATTTGTATAGTTAAATTTTTTGACGTGTTTTGACTGTGTAAAGTTGAGGCAATTTTTTTCTGAGAAGGTGGGACATTTCGATGCGTGACAGAGGATCGCATAGGTGGGTTAACAAAGGGCACATTCAAGAATCTAGTTATCTAAAGTCGACTAGATTGGTCTGGATGAGATGTAACCTGAACGCAAAAACTAGATTGGTCGGGAACGTCACGTTTTCTACGTCAGCCACATATGAGAACTGTCAACTTAGTACTCAGTCACGCTTGACTAGATTCGTCGGCTACCCCTCCATAAACTTCGACTGAAACAGCTGCTCATATGACCGATTACCCCCAATCAAAATCGAGATAGATCTAGTCATAGATCTGTCTGACTTACTAAACTAGTTACTTGAACGTCCCCAAATATTCGCCTAATCAACAGCAAAGCTATCGATCGATCAGAAACAATACTATGATTTGTATGATTTGTCTCTGCTATCGATATCGAAAGCTCCTTATGATTTGATATACATTCGTACGATTAAAAGATAAGAAGTGCGTTTTCGGGCTAAGTGTTTAATCACTAAGTAAGTAAGTACCCGGATTCAGTTGTTTAGTTTTGATCAAGTCATCTACAATATGAGTTGCTCCAAAATTAGGCCCGGCAAAGTGTACATATTTAATATATTTCAATTTGACGATAAAACGCAACGACTAGGTTCAGAAATTGATGTCGAAAATGTTAAAAAGACATTTGAACAAATGAACGCTGTAGTGGCGGAACCTTGCATCGATTTCACTAAAGATCGTATTGCAAATAAAATGAGTGAGAGTGAGTATTTCTAATTATTGTTTTATGTTTCAGCAGTTGTGTAATTTCAAGAAAAGCAATTCTGTTTAGTAATTCTGTTTGCACAGCCTACGCGTGTTTTATTGACCGTCTATCTAAGCAAAGCAAAGTCAAGAAGAATCTTCGTTCGTATTGATGGAAAAATGCTAGAACTTAAAGCGAAAAATGATTTTTTTAACACAAGATTGCAACACAAGAAATGAAAAACAAATAAAAATGTCATATTTAGTACATGTGTACGTATTTTTAATCGTTACTTCATAAATTACTATCAATCAATTGGTTTAAAAAATGTTTCAATGTGGCTTTGCTCGCGTAAAAGATTAGTTCTAAAGTTTTTAACGGAAGTGTAATAACCTTGAATTTCCGGTTCACTGAATCTTGTTTCTAAATAAATAATGGTTTTGTCCAAGCATTGTAGCACCTCTCTTCGAGTTGTCTTGCATGCTTCGGTTTCTACGTCCTCTTCAGACTCAGAAGAGATTTCCGTTGAATTTTGATCCAATAATGACGCTGATATTTCCTCCTTATTCAAAACTAAATGGTGACACTTTGATAAATACCTATAAGTTAACTTTTCCAGGTCTTCTTCTGTAAAGTTTTCTACCTGACGGTCTTGACGAGTAATTTTTCCAAAATTTACCTTAATTAATGTCGTCTTCACTGTCATAGTGCGACATTTCATCTTGGATGAGTAATTTATTCCAACAATTTTTAAAAGTTGTTGTCTTTATCTCAGCCCAGGAATGGAACAAATTGTAAATCGTTTTTCGCAAGTTATAGTTTTTTTTTCAGTTTTTTAAAGTTTGCACTCCAACATTTTCACACTCGTTCTCAAAAAAAAATACAAACAATCTTCCAACTGTCGATGTCTGTATAATCTCTTGAAAGCCATGATTATACACTAGTCCATTGGTTGGAAGAAATTTGCATTTTATGTTTCCATCGGCACTCTCTAGATGGGTGGGATGCGCAGGAGCGTCGTCTACTAGCAATATTGCCTTAACTTCATCTTTTGGTATTTTTAAGACAGTTTCCTGCGGTACCACCTTACTTCACTGATAAATTTTGTTTGAGAACCATTCATTGAAAATCCATTGATCGAACCAAGCTTTCTTCGAGTTGAAATAATGTACCGGTAACTTATCCTAAATTGTTCTACAACTGCAAGCGTGTTTCTCTGTGAACCATTCGCATTTGCACAACACAAAACCGATTAACGATCTTTTGGCTACTTATGACCAGAAGCATTTTTGTCCAGCGAATTACGATTTCTGGCATTGCTTTCCAAAAAATTCCTGTCTCATCTGCGTGATAGGTTTGGAAGTCAGAAGAATTTTGCTCCTGAACAAATATTTTAGTAGCACTTTTAAATAAGTCTGCATTTTCAGTGCCAGCACTTAGGGCTTCTCCAACCATACTTTCTAAATCGTGATAGCCAACCATCGCTAGCTTTAAAATCGGATTCTCCAAGGGTCTGTGCTGTTTGAATTTCAATTTCACGAATAGGACCACCACTGGATTTCTGCCAACAATACCAAGTGTAAGAGGCACTGTCAAGTTTGGCTATCTACACATTCAAGAACTTCTAATTTTTGTCTCAAGTTTAATGATTTGTATTAACCTCAACTTGTTGATTGTTTGACTGACATTTTCACCTGAATTAAACATAATTAATTTTTATTTATGTATAAACATGTATCCAACTTTGTGCTTAAGGACCACGATTTAATTTACATATATATATCGCCAACTTAAACTTTACTGGTGTTTTCCCAAACGACATCTAAATGTGGATAATTGGGATTCCCCCAATACAATTTTTTTATGGTTTTTTCCGACTTCTAAATGTGAATTGCCGGGACTTCCCGAAAAGACATTTTGATGATTTGTTTCGACTTCTACATATTTCAGAACTAGATCGTATAGATAGCAATATGAGTTCAATCATTGCGTTATTTAATTGTTGCTAATTTAAATTTAAAACCGACTCTTATTTATGCCGCATTTACACCATCACACATTCCTAACACGAAAAATTAAAGGGATGCTAAATACTTAATAGCCGTGTGACTAAAAGGGATGGCATTACCTCCTAACACGCAAAAAAACGTGACACGTTTTTTCGTCGGCCATCTTGTTTACGTGGTAGGAATTATGGGAAAGCTATGCATGTTGATATTTTTATAGCGACGGCTCACAAAATTTCGCTTTCCCATAAAACAAAATGCCTTCCGGAAGTGTTGAACCGACAATTATTTATTAATTTCGTATAGCTGATTGATGAATTTTTGGTATAATTTACTGAAACTTAAAATCGCTCTCATTTCACATGTGAACCAGAAATAGAAATATTTTGAAGTGATTACAGAAATTATATTCCCCGGAACTTGTGTTTATTTCCGTTTTACGTGTAATGTCCGCACGCCTTGTCCTGTGGAACAGAGTGGAATAGTCGATGTACCCTTACCCGGCTAGCGCCCTAGTTCGAACTCTTAGCACGTATGCAGTAGAGCGGGTAGTCTGAAAGGGATTTTGGGCTGTATAGCCAGTAAAACACCATTCAGTGTGACTCTCGTTTGAAAAGTCCGTTTATTATTGAAATGGCGGGGTTTATATACAGTTTTCAATTCTTAAAATCTATACCTATTTCGATTCTTGAACCCTTAAACCATTAACCATATTTATTGCATATTATGCATAATTTTATGACGACCGAGGCACTGGAATTATACCTACATGAAATGTTATGCCTAATCGGCACAATGTTGTGACAGGCAAACGACTCTCATAGATGTCGTTGCCTGCGCTCGGTAATATGAGCGTTTTTCACGTCGTCTGCTTTGCACCATGCTATTCAGATGCAGTATGTGTATAAATATATGATGGTTAATGATTCATGGCATGCGCCAAGTTCAAGAAACGAAATATTATCTTTAAACAATTAGTTAGGTGGTCGCTGGTGCGAGCCCGTCACATACGTATCTATAATTATGGGCAACACATCCATGACACTTTAGGCGTCTGATTTGTGAGCTCATTCTTACTCCTTTACCAGCATGAAAAACTGCGGAAAAACGGATTTCTCAATCACGTCTCGTGCAAAAATGCGCGTGCGTGATGGTGTAAATGCAGTTTTATTCGGATTTATTTTTCGAATTTAAGGCTGGTACGCTGTTTGAGTGAAGCGAAATTTTCACTCCTCTCCAAAAAGTGCTGCGAAAGTGAAATATTTTTTTGTAAAATTGTTCGTGGAGAAATTTATGCAGGGTGACTGAGCTCAAAAGATCTTTTTGTGTTTGTGGGAGTTCAAGAAGATTAGTTAGTTTCCTCCAGCTGTTTTCTTTTTTACTAGAATGAATATTGCAGAAAACAGCTGGACCTATAAAATGAAAAATGCTTCAATATTCATTCTAGCACAAAAAAAAAAACAAAACCGATGGAGGAAACAAGTTGAGAACTTAATTTTTTGTCAATCATGCGATACAGTAAAATGTATATTGGCTTATTGGATATTACTCCATGTCTAACTACAGTAAGATAATGAAGGCCTTTCCAAATGTATTACCAAAGGAACATAGTCAATGCACCTTGGTATACACATAACGCTGATCTGAATAGAGATCTCAATATCAAAATGGCTAAAAAATAACTTAAACTAGTTGCTTAAATGCACAGAAATAGGCTTCTCAATCTCAACCACGGTAGCTTAGAAACAACAGAATTATTGAATACAGACAATATAATCAGGAGATAAAGGCTCTTGATCTATAAAATTTACAGGAGGCAACGAAATTCCGTAATATTTTCCAACAGAAAAGTTCAGAAATTCAAAAAAAAAATAGGAATTTTTTTTATAGTCAATGAAAAATCTATTAAACTATTATTAGTGCGGAAAAATTAATAATCTGAAATTGCAATAAATTTCTAAACCGCTTTGCTGTAAATAATTTTTCACGCTGTACCTACTTTCAGTTCAGAATGAAGACTTCACCGAATACGACTACGTAGCAATTGTGTTCGGTTCGCATGGCTGCGAAGACTCAACTGCGTTCGCATCTGACGGGGAATACATTAACCTTCCAAGCACATTCATGGAACCATTGAATAAGAACAGGACCCTGTCACAGAAACTGAAATGGTTAATATTGCAATCGTGTCGTGGACCGAACGATATACACTTTCGTGAAAGGCGAGATATGCGGGTGGATCCACGGTATAATTTGATGTCGTACTCTACATCTGAAGGTTTGTCGCCTGTCTCCGTTCCTAGTGATTGCTCGTATTGTTTTTGTCGCTTTCATAATCAATTTTTATATATAAAGGCTTTCTGTCCAGACGATGTGAAGACTATGGATCGGTATTTATTCATTGCTTGTGCGAACAATTGCGCGCCCATCACCGTGACGAAGATATATTTTCAATTTTAAGCCGAGTTAGCAAACGCGTTAGGGAGATATCTATTCATGATGTTGGAGTAGAGTAAGTACGAGCTTAGCATGCACATTTATTGCAACTAATTCCATAAATATGTATTTCATTTTATTTGCAGACAAAAAACTGTCAACGAAGATAATTTTGGCACATTTTCCTTCTCGTTTTTCACTCAAGAAACGGAGTGAAAAAAAACATATATGAACTGAATTTCCATTAATGATTATTTACCTATATGTATTTAGATCGTTCTAAGTGTTTCATGTAGGTACTTAAATTTAATAAAGTTAACCAGTTCCACAAAGAAACCTAGGCTTAGCGTTTTCAGTGATTTTGTGTTTTTTTTATTTTTTTATTTTAAGGACTAATGGAAGCTGGAATAATGCTACAGGAAAATTCAGAAGCTTTCTCAGTACAGTCATACTCTTTGATGTTTTTCAGATGTTTGCGAAAGATGGCGCTGTAGAAAAAACATTGTGGCGTATTTAGTGTTTTTCCGAAAGTCGAACTCTCGGCTTAAGGGCTAATCTTTCAATGAATGTACACCGTTTCAGAAAAAAAAAAAACAGAATGAGCTGTCAGATTATGTGCACTAATTTACTTTAACATGGCACACATACTTTCCTACATAAGGTCTGTTCCCTTACTTTTAAATCTTACGAATTTGTACTAATTCGTACGAATTTTACTCAATGTCGTTCCTTAACTCGAAAAATTCGCAAAAGAGAGCGTCATCGAGAGAGCAAGCTATTACCCCTCCACTGAGAATCTTGCGAATTTTTACTCAACAAATTTCTTGGTATAGAATTGAAAAATCTGTCAGTCACCTTTCAATGAACAGCTGATTTGAAATTTGTTGTCCTATTAGACATATGAGTGCATTTGTTTTGATTTCTTGCGTATTAAAATGGTATCAAAAGGCGGCAGAATGAAATGGAATGTTCTCCTTAGATTCTATTTGAAAATCGCGACGAAACTCTACTTTGCTGTAAAGAGTAAGAAAGGACAATCGCCTCCAAGAAATTTGTAAATGCCCTGTCGCTTTTTCCTCTTCTCTAATGCTTGTAGTTCAATCAGTACAAAAGTTCGATTAATTGCGTATCACTTTCATCGCTAGGTAGATGAATCCACTAATTTTGTTAGTAAATTAGCAAATTCTTTGAGTTTATATGAAATTTTAACGACTTTTCGCACCACTTTTTTGAATTTTTGAATTATGTATCTGTCATTTTTCGTATTTTACTACAAAAGCGTTCCCTCACTTTTTCGTAAGTGTCTCTCTCCGTGAGAGAATTTATCCCCACCACTGCCATTTTGACAGTCTTTTCCATTTTACTACAAAAGTAAAGGAACAGACCTATAGTAACACGGAAAACTGCTTGTAGATAGATTCTCTTAAGTTATCTAAGCTGACGGTCTATTTAATACTTAGTTTATCGTTATCAGAGAGAAATCATACTGAGACCCCCAACTCGCAGTCCTCTTACCGCTGGTCCCCTCAATTCTTTTTCAAATTCGCCCTTTTGTATTTCTATCGGTGTAATGTCAATTAGGCACGCGGATGCTTAATGCAAAAACAAACAAAAAATCCAAAAATAAATGGGGACGTTCAAGTATCTAGTCTATTAAGTCTGACAGCTCTCTCACTAAGTGAATCTCGGTTTTGATTGTTCGAAATCGGTCGTGAGAGCAACTGTTTCAGTTGACGTTTATGGAGGGGTAGCCGACGAATCTAGTCAAGAAATTCGTGACTGAGTACTAAGTTGACAGTTCTCATATGTGGCTGACGTAGAAAACGTGACGTTCCCGACCAATCTAGTTTTTGCGTTCAGGTAACATCTCACCCAGACCAATCTAGTCGACTTAAGATGACTAGATTCTTGAATGCGGCCAATGCTGACAACTGCGGCAACAGTGAATAATGTGATATACTTACTTAACGGGATCCAGACCCGTGAAGGGTCTCTGCCTGAGAGACTGTAGCCTTCCATCCTCTGCGAATAATTTGAGTTGTTTGGTTAATAAAACTACCTAAGGGACATGTTCCATATACTAGAAACATATTACGAGAAACATGGTTGTGTACTTTCTAAAGCCTAGTATGCTGATCGCGCTTAAATTAAACCCCCATACAAAAATGTCTCCAAAGATAAAACTAAGCAAAGCGCTTAAGCCAAGCAGTACGCAGTTCAAGCTAAATTTGTTAGCCACTGTACGAAAAATCTCTATAGAATTTAAGTAAGCGTATTATGCAAAATACATTTTGACTGGCAAACATCGTTTTGGAAAAATATTTGCAAAGGATAGCCATAATACAAAAATTCAAATAAAAAAGAGTATTTCAAAAAAGAACGCAAATTTCTCCGAAATCTGGGGGAAAAACCCCAAACTGGCACCCTACTTAAGACAACTTGTGCATGTGCGAGTATAACTTTTTAAGATAACAAGTAAGTACTTCATAGCGATTGAAAAACTAAAAAGGCATTTTATGGGAAACAAAGGAAATTTTTTATATCAAATACATGCTAGCACTGATAAGCTTTTTTTTATAGTGCCATTTTATAGTTATTTATATCAGTCAATTTCACTCAGTATTCAGTGACAGTTCGTCTTTGAAATCAATAGATACCGGTAACATTAAATTAGTAGAATGACGGGGTATTTGCATATTTTTAATACTACAACTAATCGTAAAGGATCACTCGCAGATGTGAACCTCTTGAAGGAAACTTTTAAAAATATGGGCGCCGAAGTTGAATACACAGAGGACGGTACAGAAACGCTTAAAAATGTAATCGACAGAAGTAAGTTGGTAACATAATAAAAAAAAAAAAACAAATTGGGGCTGGATTGTCGACGCAACCCATTCACACCAAAGTTGGGTATATACCTACCCAAATCGATGAAAACAAAGGTCAATTTTATAAATATAGTAAGTCTAGTCATAGCCGTGGATGACTTCACTGGGAATGAGTTGCAATTATTCCGCTAAATAGGTACCTATGTGTCGTAAATATATACAGCTACAGTGCCCCCTAAATTCGATTAAAAATGGTTGTAAGTGAGGAACATCTGATATCGTCATCAATTGCTCATTTTTGAATAAATAAAGAAAAATAGTGCACTTATCGAGAAACAAATCGATTTTTCTTTCACATGAAATTTATCGATTAGATACGTTGCAAACAGCAAATTAATTAGTTTATCAATAGATAAGATGTGACATAAGCAAACACAAATAAGTCAATAGAAGACATGTCATTACTTAAAGTATTGTAGCGGAAATCATTTTAACAACTGCCTGTAGCCAAGGACTTGTCCTGGAGTAGAAACGCTGGTGATCGCATTTAAGCTTGTTGACAGATTGCAAAAGCGAATTACAGCAAAAGGCGTTTTTTTTTCTGTTTTAGTCCACAGCAGAGCCTGAACTATAAATAGAAAGTTTGCGTTCATTTATAGCTCAAATAGGTTAGAGTTCAGATTTCAGAGCTCTGATTTGGTGTTTCCTATATCGTTCGGAGCAAGATCAGATCGCACAGTATGAGCTGGGGGTAAACCACTTAGGGCCGTTTGCTGATACGACTCATAGCCACCTAAGTTCCACATAAACTCTTATGTGACAGTTTATGACCTGAAAAAGTAGCCCATAAGTATTTAAGTAGAACTTAAATCGTTAAGAGTCGTCTGAGCAAACGGCCCTTAATGGTAGGAACTTGCTGCATGAGATTTGCACGTGTTAAAGATCAGTTTTCTCAGAAAATTCTCAAAACATAAGTTCGTTTAGTGAAGACACAGTTGTTCGCATATATTTTTGATTTTTTATCAAAAGAAACAGACGCTACATTTTAAGTTAAGTATCATTTTATTAATAATAGGATTAAGTAGGTAATGATATTGAAAAAATACAAAATTAAAAGGCAGGAACTTCGTCTTCTCTTCTTCACTTGCTGCTTTTTCGTACAGGACAGGAACAGAATCCCAATACTCGTTCAGTGATGCCAAATTGACATCTTAATATATATTGCATGTTGTGGCCGTTCAATTGGGAGATTTAAAATCCACCCCAGCGCATACGCAGTTATATGACAGTGACATTATGGGCTGTCACGATTAAGGAGTAAAACCTTGGCAAGAAACATACCTACTGAAACTTTTAGGCAAAAATCCTCGCCTTTCCAGTCCTGTACTGTAGCTAAAGCCCTTGCTCTTATGTAACTCAATTAAATGCAAACACACTTGGGACAATAAACTGAAAAAATGTCCATATATTTTAAGATTGAACAATTTTTTTATTTTTATTTTATTTTATTAATTATTTGCATTTTCAAATTGTTTATTTTGTTAAAACTAAAGAACCGTTCCACATTCCATTGGAACTTATTTTTATTTGACAGTTAAAACAAAAGATTTTAAACCGTACTTATACGTGGCTATTGCGTATATGTCTCATGGGAGCGATGACGATATTGTATTGTCTGATAAAAAAAAAATTCAAATTCAAAAGACAATTCTCCAGCCACTTTGCAAAATTGAATCATTAAATGGAAAACTCAAATGGTTAATAATGCAAACATGTAGGGGGAGCTATGACTTTGTAAGACAATCGACTGAAGGACCAATCCCAACAATACCATTTCCAAAGTATTGCGTAAAGTTCTTTGCTACGTCTGAAGGTAAGTACATAAAATGTAAACAGGATACACACATTTACTTAATGACTTTGTTTAACAGGCATGAAATCATACCGGATAACAAACTTTGCTGGAGAGCGCCATTCGATCTTTATAAAATGTCTCTGCGAACGTCTAAGAGACGAGTACAAGAATCATGATATAATCAGCATTTTTAACCACACTAGAGATGATGTTTCCAGTACTGAGTTTGAAGTGGATGGTGTACAAATCCAACAAATTCCCGAAGTTGAAGAGAATTTGGGCACCAAAAAGTTTTATATTACTTCTGGAATATCAGAAACGTAGCGCAAATTCAATGGATAATTACTTAAATAATTATAAATACTCAATTAAATCGATAATTCGAACAATTACATTCATATGAGGCGTGTTTTATTGAACATCTATCTCAGCAAAGCAAAGTTGAATCTTCACACGCAATCATAAGAACAGCAATCTATTTGACGCTTCCGAGATTCACACTTGCTGTTTATCCCAATTAACAGCAGCAGCTTATCCAAAACCATTTTACCACACAAATGTCACTGCGAACAGTTTTATTGCGCATTCGTCTACTTGACCTTACTTTACTGAGATAAATGTTCAATAAAATAAGAAGATCATGTCACAGTTTCAGTCCTCTTAAATACACTGCTTTTTTCAAACGAATTGCCTTTTTTTCAAATTCGAATTTTAGGTACTCTCTAATGTATTTTCTACAGCCGCTGTATTGTTTTATATATTGTAGTCTGACAGCTCCGCACCCAACTTCCGGAACTATAATATATTGATATGCAGAACTTTCCCATAATTCGTATCATGTCAACAAGATGGCCATCCTGATTTAAGACAGCCATCTTGAATTGCATGAAGCAGAAGCTGTGTCGTATTCAGGACTTTAAAAATTAAAGTATGACTGTATTGAGCATACCACTCACCTTCTGTGACTTTGTATGAATGAAAGAAAGGCTCGTTAAGTTCCAGCTGAGCTACATAATTCGAAATACATTTTAGTACCTACCTATTTAACTAGTGTTCAGTGACTACTACCCTTTCCGGATTAGATTGCTCTAGTCCTGTGTCTATCTCTTGGGTTGGGTGGAATGCTCAACTTTGAATGGAAGTGAGTAAATGCCAACTGCAGGTTCTCTTCTATTTTTATTTATTATTTAAATTATAATTTTTTGAAAACCACACAGTGGTTCCCTTGGTCATAGAAACTTCTTTCAACCTGAATTCCATCCACTTGCTGGCAAAGGGCTTCCAATTCCTTCTCCTCGAAAACATGGTAAAATCGCAGAAAGGTCGACTTCTCGTTGCTTTCCTGTTGTGACTTAAGTTTCCACGGTACGAGAACATCCTGCTCCAGGAACTCTGTGCGATTAGTATGAACCGGCAGCCGGATATCCATTTCTATCTGCAGGCTCTCAGTGTGGGTTTTCCGCCTGAGTTCGGATTCAGATGTCTTGCCCTTGTTCACCGCTTTGTTCTGTCGCAAATAACTCGACTTCTTCGCGTTAGCCTTTTGGTCCTTAGCCCAGACATATATCAAAGCAAGCCCACCAGGGCGCAGTATTCTCGCCATTTCCTTAATTGCTTGCAGGCGACGCGACTAAAATTGAATGGTTAATGATAAAACGCAAACTTCAAGTTCCAACTTACCTCACTCGCTAAATGGTGAATTACGGCTATGCTGATAGCACCATCCGCCGATGCAGACCGAACTGGAACCGCAAGACAGTCACATTTGAACGCATGCTGCGCATTGGAACAACAGACATTCAGCAATCCTGTACTTCGATCACAACCGATTTGTAGAGCCCCTTTGTTCAAGGACATGTATTTGCCATTTCCGCAGCCAATATCGATGATGACGGAGCCTTCGGCGAACGATCGGACAAAGTCGGCCACATTTGGCCACGGCGAGTGCCTAGTCTCGCTAAAATGCCCTGCGATTTTTTCGTAAATGTCATGGACATTGGATTCTTCCAACTTCTGTGCGACATTATCCAGAGACTCTTTCGGTTCTGCCGCATTCATTCGACTGTCACACAATGCTGGATAGGCGCAGTCACATGGCCCACTTCGCAGCTTTCGAAAGGTTAACGATGTTCGTCTGCTTCGGGGTTGAGTTGTCAGTGTGCCCTTTGGAGTTTCTACGACGTCCATGATGCGCGGGGTTATGCCATGCGTCCAATCGTACCGACACTCACCCGACATAATCAGCAGCGATCTTCGCGGTAAGAGTACCGAAGTTCGCTGGCTACCTCTTCGAAAATCCATCACAACATCGCTTTCAAGAGACAGCGAGAGAATGGGATCACAGAACGCACTGTGAGTGTCCACGTGCGGTGGAATTCCATGTCCCGGCTGGTATTGGTTCACTGTCAGCTGGTCCGGTGTGAACCAGCTTAGAGATGGATGTTTGTCTCTTAGCCTCTCCCAGAGGACGTCGCATTCCGTTGGAATACCACACGCGAGAGGACTCTTTGGGTCAACCAGATTCGATCCATAGAGAAATTCGTAGCCAAAGTGTTTCACAGATCGGTTTTTCAACATACCACCGTCTGTTGGTGTATTGATTGCTTCGAGAAGAATCTTTTCCTCTGCCGCGCTTACGAACTCTTCAATTATTACCGCACCAGGTGGCATTTCATTTGTCAAAGGATTCTCCACTTGAGGAATCCCCTCAAAGTATGACATATAGATTACGCATCCATTCTGTCCAAGTTCCGCTTTGCCATGCATGCCATTGAAGACTTTTGTTGCCTCAAGGATCTCACCAAACCCCAAAAAGCAGTAGGATTTATTGGGAATCATGGTCAGCTGGGATACTTGTCCATGCTTTAGAGCTTCCTGAAGAACCGATTCGTCCGTAATACCAGTGCTTAGTCCAGCATTGCAGATGCCGATGAACTGAAATAGATTTATCACGTTTGTAATTGAAAGGAGGACATATTAGAAAATGTTATTCATTGTACCTACCATGGTTGGTTCATCGCTGACTGGTATCGATACTTCATTGGAGACAATAGCACGGCAGCGAACTTGCTTTCGTTTTATTTTTTTGTCCAAATAGTTTGTGGACATTTTATTTCAACAAAACAAAAACTTCCGAAATCCCACGAAAAACACTGTTGCTCACATGAAAAACAGAATTGTGTCATTTCTATTGGTATGTAATGTCAAAAAGTGACATTTCTTTTGGTATGAAATTTCAAAAACGCGGAAGCTATGTCGTATATGAGAAATTTTGTGGGCCTACGACGTCAGATAGGTCGACTATATTTGGTGGGTCTTTATATTGGCATAAGTGGGTGGATTTTTGACGTTTGTGGGTGGGTCACTTGGGAAAGAGGGCTACATAGCTCCTTGCACGTTCGCTCTACGCCTAAGCGACGCTTTGGAAACACTGCGAAAAGTAGGCTTTATCGTCAGATACTTTTATAAAATATGTTCGACCCAGGTCACCCTGTAATAATTGGTCCATTCCACCGTTCCCATCACTTCATGCCAGCTGATCGAAATGACAGTTTTGACTTTCCTTTTTCTTTCAAATAAAATTTATAAATAAATTTCTCTCACACACCATTTCGATTAACTTATCGCTCAGTTTAGTTGATAAGTGGTGCATAGCAATCGCAAATCTTGTAAATAACACAATTCGAGTGCTTCAATAGAACTTTTGCACAATGACAACAGCTGCAGAATTCGATAAAAAATACGACATCATCGATGAGAAGCCTCCGCGGCACAGTCTTTTGTGTGGCCGCTATAAAAAGTTGAGTACACATACCTCCATTTGGGTATTTATTAACAAATTTCGTACAAATCCCCCATCTATACCATTTATAGAAGTTTTGCATATTACACATTACGTGAACGTTTGCCAGTGATTCTGACACAAGTGCTGGATAACTTGTCGCGCGATAAGGATGATATCGCTCAGCAATACGGAGATGTAAGAGGTTTTTGTAACTAAGTGCGATCGCATTTTTGAATATATGTATTTTCCTTCAAGGAGTCTCGCGAAGAACTCAAGGAGATCGTCGGAAATCTGTCCAAGTTGAAGTATCAACTACAGACGGATAAGGCGCTAGAACCGTTTACTGGCAATGGTAGGTGCGTGTGTTTTTTTTTCGATTTTATTCTTCTAATTGGAACGCTTTTAGAGCCAGATAAGGAAATGTGGAATACATTCATAGCCGGACTGACGCCGGCCAATGAGACCTTCTTCAAAATCTGTTGGCTCTATGGCGAATGCTACTTGTACCGTCGCATAAGTTCGTACTTTGAGTGTGTCGACAAAGTGAGAAGCTACGACCACTTTAGGAAGCAAAAGGAGAACGCACTTACATGCTGCATAGATGCTCTCGAGAGTGTCGTCCAGAGTACACGTGACAGTCCACTTAGTGAGGAGTTTTTCATTCGGTTGTTAAAGGTATGTGTGACCTTGTCGCTGGAAAATAATTTATTATGCGCAACAACGTTTATTGGGCTTGTTTGTGTTGTTTTTTTTTTTGTTAAGAGTCTTGGAAAACTTGCGCTCGATGTACCTGGCAGAGTTAAGTCTTTTTTTTCTTTAGATGCTGGCCACTATTGCTCATAACCTTACTATTTTTATTCATCTCTCCACCAACTTGTTATTTTTTTTTTTTTGAAATTTCAGCTGAACCTGTGGGGCAACCGTTGTGATCTCTCGATTTCCGAGGGTAAAGAGATCAAACAAACAGGCAACCTCTTCCATTCAATCGATGTGCTGGACGCCAACATTTTAGTCGATGACTCCAAAGCCATCTGGGATTGTATAGCGCAGCCAATTAAGGGAGATGCTCGCATCATTGACTTCGTGCAAGACAACTCCGGCTTTGAACTCTTCACGGATCTTCTTTTGGCAGAGTATCTGATTGAGAAGCGACTGGCGACAAAGATACGTTTCCACGTCAAAGCCATTCCTTGGTTTATATCGGATGTCACGCCCAGGGACTTCACCTGGACACTCGATTACTTGCAAAAGCATCCGACATCGTCTGCGCTGCGGCAAGTCGGCGAAAAATGGAACAGCTTCGTGCAGGATGGCAAATTTGAGTTAGCACCATTGGAGTGGTTTTGGACAGGTCCCTATGAGTACAACAGGTGTGCGCGTCCACTTGCGAGTTGCCGAAGCTAACTAACCTATGATTCCTCTTTTAGAATGAAGGAGATCAACGAGAATTTGTACAACAAATTGTCCGAAGCGCATATCGCCATCTTCAAGGGCGACCTCAACTACCGAAAGCTGATAGGCGACTTTACGTGGGATTACACTGAAAACTTTCGAACGTGTCTACGGGGTTAGTAGCTTTTTTGCGTGTGAATGTGTTTCAGTTAAATTTTATCGACTTCCTCTAGGATTTCAACCGACAAACGTGTGCACCCTACGCACAGTGAAAGCGGATTTGATATGCGGCTTGAAGGAGGGCGTAGCTGCCAACTTGGACAGCACCGAACCCGATTGGATGGTGACTGGACAGTATGGTGTCTTGCAGTTCTCCGGAGCAACATAAATGCATGCACGACAAGCCAAAGAAAGGCCACCATGGGGCTGTAGTTAGATTCATCTCACTAGCAAATTAAAAACTAAATTCAATTCCGAACAATTCTTTTCTGTGGGCTGTAGTTTCTTTAGGTTTTATTACTCCAACCGTGCTGCGTCGACTTCTGGTCGTCTGAAATGGAAGCCAACAATGCATTGACAACCGTAGTGCAGTCTTGAACCTCTCCACTAGGTAGCAGTATCATCTCATCAGGGGTCGGCTCATCAGACGCCTGCAAAGCCTCGTCGCACTTGTGTTGAACCAGCTCCTCTAGGGTTTTCCATTTGCCACAGCAAGTGTCGCATTCGTGGCTCAGAGCATGGGTAAGTTTTTCATGAGTTATAAGATCCAAACGCGAAAGCAGTTGTGCTGAACACCATTTGCACTGAAAGTACTCCACTTGCGGGTCCTGATCATGCGATGCAGCTTGATCGCTGTGCCACTGCATGTGGTCCCTGAGCGAGTCCGCTTCAGGAAATACTTGATGGCACTGCTGGCAGACAAACTGTTTCGCAACAGCATGCGTGCGCTTGTGTATCTGAAGACTCCACGGTTGTTTGTAAGATTTCTTGCACTTGTCACAGCGAAATGGACGCTCACCGGTATGCGTCCGCTTGTGGGTAATCAGCGTTGAATGATGCCTGAAACTTTACATGCAAATCGAGGTTGTGTTAGAAAACATGCGCCCAAGATCGCTTCTAACTTACCACTTTTTACACAGGTCACATTTGTGCGGCTTCTCATCTGAATGCAGCTTCTGGTGCGAGTTTAAGAGACGATAGTCGGTAAATCGCTTATTGCATTTCGTACACTCCCACGGACGATCGCCGGTGTGGACGCGTGTGTGTACCTTCAGAGAATATGGATTGGGAAAGCCCTTTCCGCAGATTGCACAGACGTGAATTACTGCGGGTTTCCTTCGCGTGTGCCTTTGATAGTGGCGCGAAAGCGATGCCATCTCCGAAAAGCCCATGTTGCACTCCCTACACTTGAAAGGTTTCTCGATGAAGTGTCTGGGAATGTGACGCTTAAGTTTTGCCAGATCTGCAAGGGCAAATTGTAAAGTTAGTTGATGTGACAGAAAACGTAAAACGGGCTTACTTGCGAAGTCTTTGCCACAAGATTTACACCTGTGCACTGCTTCATGCAGAGAAGTGTGGACGAAGAGGTCTTCCTGCGCCATAAAGACCTCCTTACATATTTGACACGTGTGCATCAGTTTTGATGGAGTCGCGGCGATGGTTTTCTCTTGGTTGTGACAGATTTGATGATCTTCGAAAGTGGGCAGATCTGTGAACCGTTTACCACAGGCATTGCAGCGAAATGTGTTCTCCTTGGGTGTGTGTACTTTGACGTGACGATTGTAGGCACATTTGCCTTAGAAATTAAACCACAATTAACTTGCTTAAATCGGCCATATACGAAGAATTTACTTACTTGCATATGACCGACTGCACACAGTGCATGTATAGAGTGGCGTAGCTGGAGTAGGAGTACTGTGCGAAGATTCTTGAACATTGCTAGAAACAACTGTCGGTTTATTCCCTCCAACACTTTTTTGTTTCTCTACTTACAAACTATTGTCACCGTCTTCCACTATGATCTTCTGTGAAGAATTTGCTATCAAATCCCTTCGCAGGCGCACAGCAGCGTCTTCCACTTTCCGCTTGAAGTCGAGGCACTTGTTCAATTGATGCAAGCATTTGACGCATATATTCCCAGGGAATCCATCATCTTTTCTGACCTAAGAGGAGACATTTTCAAAAGCTAAACAACTACTGGCTGCCAAGAATCTCACCTCTACGGCGGTGAATAAGAAAATCGCCTGTGGAATGCTACCGACTGAAGTAAAAATTGGTCTCAGCTCAGTCTTGCTCGTCAAACAGCAGCGGCAAATGCAATCGTAGGCAATTCTTGTATCTTTACTCTGTTCTACAGCAGAAGACATTTTTGTTAGACTTTTGCACTGTGTAGTGTGAAGGTTTCGACACAAATTCAGGAAAAAATATTTTTTCCGCGAATACCTAGCGCCTTTTGACTCTCCAACTGACAGCAATATGTTTCTGATGTGAAACAATTTTCGTGAACCGTGAAGTTGTCATTTGGAAATGGAACACTTTGACTGTTTCTTTTGCGGGAATACCTACCTTTTATCAAACACAATAAAATATGCGTTGTTTACCTACAAGTTTTGTCTTCATCTGAGATTCCCAGCCAGATTTCGTAATTTTCCTCCTTTTCGCTGGGGTAGTATAACCTCAACCTAATGTGGGATAACTTTGGGAGTGTCTATGCTCGATATAACGCAGATGAAAGCCCTGGTAGCTAGTGCTGCAATATTTTGTTATATTATTATTGTAATTTATTACTTATTAATAAAGTATATTATTGTTGTTATTATTCTATAACAAGTAGCTTTAAATTTTTTTAACATATTCCTATTATGGTTGCATTTAAAAAATCGTAATTTAAAGTAATTTTTCAGTCACCCTGCGCTGTAAACACCGAGTGGCGAGTGGCTTCTCGTTAGTACAAATACTGTGCACATCCCTAAATGTTAACGCTGACATACACGTCACAGAGGGACGTGTGTTTTTTGTTTTGCTGAGCATTTTTTTAAACTCTGATATTATACCTTGTACAATTGTTTACACACTACAGTTTATTAGTATATTTTGCTATCAATTAAGTGAACAATTTATTTATTATGGGACCGAAACCTATACCAAGCAGGTAAATTGCAGCGCAGATTTGGTTTCACATATTTAATGCATATAAATGCCGCTCAAAACGAATTTGTTTATATAAAACAGCCAATATTTAAAAGGTGTTTGTAATTACTATTGCATTGTGTTCTTTCTAAAGTATGTCTGGACTCTGTAACTGTTAGTAACTAGTTACTGCTATCTAGTACACTATCAGTAAGTGGCAAAGGAACAACACATTTATGAGCAGCAAGTCTCGTACGGTGTGGTTCAGTCAGTGTCCAGGGTGGTCCAGGGAAACCATAAGTAGGGTTTCGTGGACTGTGGTTTCAAATGTAACAGTCATGGCAGTCTCTATATTTGTGAGACTAGAAGTGGGATTGTGGAAGCAGCAAATTGGTATTTCCTTCGATTTAAAAAATGAACTGCCGCATTACAAAACAATTTTGTATACTTACTGCAACCTCTCCTGCCAATAGAAGGCAATCAAACTTTCGTTGAAAGGCGACTCAAGAAATGTATAAACATTTACAATCGCTGCCACAGACTTACAACGGAATCTTATCTGCGAAGAGAACACTGTTGCATAGAACAAACTTATTTACTCTTTCTCACATTCCAATGCAAAGGCACAAGCCAGCACACAGCAAGAACACGTCATCGTAGATAGTCGTGGTCGACGTGGCTCACTAATCAACACGATGCACCCACAACTATGTTTGTGAATATGTATAGCTAAAACTTGGACCTTTTTATTTAGAAAAACGTTCTGTATTCTGAAAATACTACTTAAAAGCTTTCCTTTCTGTTTCAGATGGCTAAACTACACCCCAGTTGGACAAAAAATCACGGGAACAAGATTCATTGCATTTAAAGTTCCTCTAAGAGAGGTAAGTGATTTGTCCATCATATATGTACATAGGTCAGTTTCTTGGTAAGCTTGGGAACATGTTGCTTCTGGTCATACAGAATAAGCGGTCTTGCATCTGCTATTGCTTGTGTGGTTTCAATTGAAGGTTCGATATTCTTGTGATATGTCTTTGTAGACGGCTCCCATATTTTGGAACAGCTTGGTTGTTTCGTCTTCATCACCGTGGAAAGGAGTCCAGTGTCTCTTGCGTCAGCACTTGACGTCATAAAAACAAAAGAGTGCCATAAGATGGGGGAATTCCTTAACTATCTACGTCGAGCCTGCTGGTATCCACATTGACTTGCACATAATTATGTTCGTTCGTTGATAGAATAGAATAAGTGTTGTGCTGGTTTACTTTAGGAAGAGCTTTAACCGCTCGGAGGGCTTGGACTGGGCTATAATGTCGGTAACATTGGCATAATCCACTTGGTTTTGTGTGGAAATTTGGGCTATATTCCATCTGCAGAACCCACATTGTAAATGTAATGCCGATCGGTTTAAGACGTCCACAGAGTATATTGCGCTGAGTATGGGTAGCGATACATTTCGACCCCATCAATCAGAGATATCAGAACTCCAACCACTTGTGATGGCCTTTAATGTGGGGAAAATAACTCTACCGAAGCAGAGGGTTCAATCTGTGACGGAGTACAAAAAGGAAGTGACAACTTTGACAGTTTGTCATAAAATAAGCTCAAGTATTTCTACGAAGTCCTCTTCATCACCACCAGCGTTACCCTATCCTTTCTGTTTTTGTGGACTACTTCACATTTTGCTCCTTTTCGCATGCAAAATTAAGCCCCAAACTTCTTAATCACGCGCGTTTCTCTACCCCGTTTCCGGTCGCTATTTCGTTTCATCGGAGTTAACGTCCACCTAGTCATAAGAAGTTTCACTCCAGAAACACAAGTTCAGCTTTGGTTGGTGAACAACCTTTTGAGACAAGTAAACCTAATTCGAAGGACGAATTTTCGTGAATAAAGGCGTAGAAAAAAAGATGATGCCACCAGAGTGTTTCTAACAAGCTGCCCGACACAACTTACAAGCAATGCCCCGTATGATGTTGAAATCATGATATTAGCGCTAAAATAGCAAAGGACACTTTTTCTAGCAAAAGTGCAAAATTTGTATGTCTTGTATATTTTTTATGAACAGGTTTTTTAATCGCCCTGTCTGTCACCAGTTTTTCACACTCCCGTTTCCACATTCAACATTCTTATGTTTCAAAGACTCGAGTGATATCACCAGAGGTGATGCCATCCTTTTCGGACTTAAATCCCCAAGATTCACCTCAAAAACACCCAAAAATGTCCTTTTTCGCTCTTTTAGCTCATTTTAAAAGGCAAAATGCCCACGAAATACCCACAGTCTGGCACCACTAAATATCACCACCCTTCAAACACAATCAAAAATTTGGGAAACAGTAATATGAATGGGGCCGTTCGGATTTCTAGGTTAGTAAGTCTGACAGCTGGCTGACTTTGACTTGAAGAATTTCAGTTTTTATGGCCTAGATTGGTAACGTGAGTATATTTTTTTATTTAACGTTTATGGAGTGGTAACCGAAAAATGTATACTTTTGAAAATCCTGCCTGCATTCTCAGTTGACATTTCGA
Organism: Cheilosia impressa; assembly: GCA_948293265.1. NCBI lineage: Eukaryota > Metazoa > Arthropoda > Insecta > Diptera > Syrphidae > Cheilosia > Cheilosia impressa. Next base: position 50,118,041 of record OX411884.1, on the reverse strand, counting down.
AGTGTCAAATTTCAAAATAAACCGCGAGAATACAAACCCAATTCAAGTTGACTAATCAACGGGTTCGTATGCATATCCCCGACAAATCTACTTAACGTTTGAGCCTAGTATCCTGCTCACGCTAAATTTTAGCGTCCTTAGTCTCCACTTCGTTTCTCCACACCAAAGATAAATGCTCGCTAAATTATTATTAAACATCATTTAGATGGGACAAAAACCATTTATTCTTCAATAAACGTAATTTTTACAATTTTTTTATTTCAACCTTCAAACTTCAAAGATATCGCAGTATTTGAATCGTTCCAAAACAATGGGTATAAGAAAAATTTAATTGAATTGATTAATAGCAAGCAGAAGAAGACATCTTTCTTCCTATTTGCAAAAAAGGCAAACAAACTGCTGATTTTTTTGGGCTTTGCGTTTTCTTTTCTTTCTCGATCAAATGTTTCTCTGCGGTTTCCTTCAAAAAAATATCCATAGTAAACGCAACACAAACTTCCTCCCCGGTTTTTTTATGTCAAAATTGATCTTCGATTTAATGTACCGGACATTTATTTCGCGAGCTAAATGAGTGGAGACTTTTCATCGACCCATTTACATGAAGTTAAGAATTTAGCGTGCGAACAGGATACTGCTTTGCTAACCTGCCTCGCTAAGTTTTAACGTTGTAGACATTTTTGTGTGGGAGATAAAATTTAGCGCGAGCAGGATACTAAGCTTTAACATGAACTACGTATACGAAAGGCTTCAACGCGTTCCGTTGACCGCTAGACAAGCTCTAGCGCCAGTGGAACAAAAATGACATTAAGTTTTATTTACATTTCTTACAACTAAAAAACGATTTCCCAAGGGAAAAATATAATTTCACTGTTCAATAAACTCTATTCCGAAATTAATTGACGAACTCCACCACCACTTTTGTTTGATTTTGACAGCTGAACTTGCGTCCTCATTTGTTTCAATCTATCAGAAAATTTTGCGCTACATAGAAAAATTTCCTTGAAAGGGAAGTTTTTCAATGAGGAAATGTATTTTTTTTATGGTGTTTGACACTTTGCTATTGCTAGTCATCTATAGCGGTCAATGAAACGCGACCAATGATGCCATTTCAACTGAGGTAAGAGTTGGATGGCCTGTCCAACTGTCAAATAAAAAAATTACCAGCTACTGCCCAAAGTGCAATGACATTCGGTTTCCATGGTAATTTCACAATTCGCCGTTGAATTCCTCAACCAGGAATAATAAAATCGATGCCAAATCGCATACCTCTAGCGCATTTACATTTATCCGAACGTACACTGGAACATCACAACGGCAGCGCAACAAGTATTCAGTATACACCCTGTCACCGTGACTACCAGAAGCGCATAAAATTTGGTAATTTATGAGAAATTTTCTCCCATCCAACATTTACGCGCAGATGATGACATTAGACAACATTTTCTGCCTGCATCACCTGGAAACGCAGATAGGTACATCGATGTCCAGAAGCGCTCGGTGTCGGTAGAGGACTTTTAATTTTCATTCTCTTTCTCGACAAACCTAATTAAAACGAGAGCGAGCAGGCAGACAGGCGACTAATTAAGTTTCCCCCTTCCGGCCAATTCCTATTCGACTGCATGTGTGAAATCTGCCATTCCTGCTAATTAATACAAAGTTCTCAGTTTTATTGGCATGTGCCGCAGTGTCACACTAGTCACACATGCAGCCGAAGCCGATGCGATGGGGAGAGTCGTCGTCGTAGTCGTACACGTTGTACCGTTGCGCAGACAACATTTTTGTCATCTCGTGGGATAATTTGATTATGGCCAATTGCCAATAAAACGCATACAGCTACAATTTTCGCTTTTAATTCGATTTGAATTGATTTGAAATTATGACAGTTACATTTACATAGCCGCTGCTGCTGTCATACAGGTCTCTGGAGAAGGGTTCTGTTGGTTAGTTGGAATAAGTAGCAGGTTTGCACTGGATAACCCAGTTCTATGGATATCTGTCGGCCATTTCTTAGTGACCTCGTTAGTGAGCGAATGATTGTAAGGGCAATAAATTTGAATGCTAAATGAACAAACAGGTATGACTGCTGGCAATGGCAGTTGCAGTTGCATAATTGGTGCACTGGGCTACGGCCGGACGATTGTGATTGTTTGACGCATCAACTTGGGGTGTTTAGATTTGGCGGGAGTAATTGAATGCGAGGTAACTAATATAGGAAAGGAACGAAGCATTTTTTTTATAGCGTTTGCAACTATAAAACTGCAGTTTTTTTTATAAATAAAATTGCATTTAATGCGGAAATAATTGGGTAGGTGACCTAAGTCCCTAAGTCTGGATTACAGTGCATATCACTCTGATTGACTTAAGTCGTTGCAAAGTGAATAAGGTACTCATATGAAGGGTTTTCGAATGAAAGGTGTTATTGTGAATGACCCGTTTTTTCGGTAGCTGTCACTTTTAAGCTTTTATTCTTTGACATTTGACAAGTAGAAACTACGCCATTACTAAAAATGGAACGATTCACACTTCAACGACGCATTGAAATTATTAAAATTCACTACAAAAATGGTGAAAATTTTGCAGTCACAGTTCGCAAAACCAAAGCATTTTTTGGTCGTCGTGAAGCACCTTGTTGAACCGCAATACAGAAATTGGTGGACAAATTCGAGCTGTTGGGACAAGTTAGTGATGTGAAGAATAAAACCCGTGCACGTCGCTCAAGAACAACTGAGAATATTGCTGCTGTAGCCCAAAGTGTTGAAGAAAACCCAGGTTTGTCCTCGTCGTTCTTTGGAATTGGGCATTACACGGTATTTTGCATAAAGACTTGGGTCTTACGGCTTATAAAGTTCAGTTAACACAAGAACTCAAGCCGGCCGATCATCAACAACGAAACCATTGATCTTTTACGGGAAAAGTTTCCGTACCGTGTTATCTCTCGAAGAGGTGATCACAATTGGCCACCGAGATCTTGTGATTTAACACCTAGCGACTTCTTCCTTTGGGGCCACGTGAAAGATAAGGTCTACGCCAACAGCCCAGCGTCGATTCAAGACCTCAAAGATAAAGTTCATCTATCGAGGACATAGGGCAGCCACTTTGCGATTTGGTTATGGAATGCAAAGCGCTTAGAGAAGTGTCGAAGGCTGCACATATTCGAACTGCACAAAAAAGAGCAAGTGACGTTTTTGTGTTCGATTAGCCATAGCCACACGAAATCTGAAATCTGAGAGCGAATCTGGAGAAGCTTCATCGAAATCCACATTAGTTTTTAGGAAGCGCTCATGTGCCGCGCAGTTCAGGAATGTTAGAGATGAGATTTATTCAGTCCCAGAACGTGCTACTAAAAGTTTTAAACCTGACAATTCAAATGTAACAACAATAATATTCACTCAAAAACATTCACGCAGCAGCTGGATGACAGATGAATTTAAACGCGGATTTCAAGCATTAGGTTTGTTTGACGTGCGTACTAGTGCGCACCGAAAAGTGTCAGCGAATTTTTACGCCTATCAAAAACCCTGCACGCTACACAACCCTGAAAATTCGTCTTCTAGATCGAACGTAAAATGTTGCCCTGAGCCTCAAGTCTGTCAGTTTTTGACATTGACAAATTTTTATGTAACCTGAACGCAAAAACTAGATTGGTCGGGAACGTCACTTTTTCTGCATCAGTTACATATGAGAACTGCCAACTTAGTACTCAGTCACGAATTTCTTGACTTGATTCGTCGGCTACCCCTCCATAAACGTCAACTGAAACAGCTGCTCTCATGACCGATTTCGACCAATCAAAACCGAGATACACTTAGTGAGAGAGCTGTCAGACTTACTTAACTAGATACTTGAACGTCCCCATTAACTGGGGTCAGTTCAGGGCACAACTAGGGTGCCCTAGAAGTCATGTCAAACACAGGTTTTCAGTACCAGGGCGAGTTCAGTGCTATATCGAACGCATTAGGGTTAACCCATTGAGCACTAGGACCCACAAACCTAGTTTAAACCGATTTATACCCGTTTTAAACCTACTTTATGTTAAATTTCACAAATTTCTTGTTGTCTGTCACTTAAAAAACTGACTTGATTTGTTATATGCCCAGTTTAATTTTTAGGTGCATTAATTATGTTAAAAGTGTGTACTTAAGCTCAATAAGTGTTCATCTAAAAATGAAGTAACACTGACTTGGGTACGAGGACACATAGGGATCGAAGGCAACGAAAAGGCGGACTCCCTTGCAAAACAGGGGTCAACTGAAAAGTTGCTGGGACCAGCACCATTCTCTTCAATTGGCAGAGGAATGGTAGAACAGCTGATTCACAAATGGATCACGGCAGAACACCTGAGAAGGTGGTCCGACCGTGGAACAATGTAGACAAGCTAAAATTGCAACAAAGTGGCCGACCTGCTCCACTCAAAGAAGGGTTCTAAGCATGAGTCGAGGAGCATTGAAATGGGTGGTGGCTTTGTCTACAGGACATGGTAATTTCGGGTATCACCTAAGGAAAATGGGCCTTAGAGAGGATGGTACTTGTAAACTATGCCTGGAGGAATCTGAGACAGCGGCACATATACTGTGTCAATGCCCGGCGTTGGCTAGCAAAAGAATGAGGATCTTGGGACATCATTGGGTCGAGACCCAGTCGATAAAACAGATCTCCCGTAAACAGATGTTAGCGTTAACACTAGGAATCGAGCCCAGAGAAGAACTGTGGAGAAATACAGAGAGTCGCTCTGAGTAAGATTTACAGTGGTAGAGAGACGAAAAGAGACCCGACAATGGTGGTCTGATTCGAATATCTCTCGAAATCCATATACATATATGTTAAAAGTACGAGTAAATGTTTGAGAGTAGCATCCAGTTTAGTTTCTACATATATACGACAAACTGCCGATAATCGAAGTCATCACGACAGTTGCTATTTCGCAGACATTTTTGCCTTTTTTCAGGACTTTCAAGTGACGGTCCTTATTATTTTACGGGCCTCTCAAAAGGCTGCGCCGGCCCTGTCATTTGCTAAATTAGTCGAAAGATAAATCTTTCGTTTCTCAGGACTATTAAAAGGCTCACCAGTAAATGATTGAAACCCTATGAACAAATTAACCTCCCGCTGAATCAAATCGACGAAAGACTGCATAATCACAGCAACAACTGTCGAAAACTGACCTTCTACACCGGAAGCAGGTTTTATTTTGGTAAGTTTGAAAAAACCGATCTACGGTTTCGAGGTACTTTACATTGGTTTTCTGGCCGAAGAGAACTTGTCGTTTTTATGGGTGTGAAGTTTGAAGTAAATGTGAATCTAGATCTCTAAATAAAATTGAACTGTCACATCACCATTGCCAGGCTTAGTGACTCAGTGATATGCGTGTTCTGAACAGTTTAGCGAGATGTTTTATGATCGACCAGCATAAAAGGAAAAAAATCGCGTCCTAAGCTTTCTTTGCACCTTTTGATGAATGCCTTGCGGACATCCGAGCGAATGTAATTCTTCTGAAAAATATTCTCAAATCAGTAGGTGTAAAAAATAAAAACCCTCACAAACGATGGGCTGGGGGAAGACAGTCCCAGCGACGTACATAAACTTAATGCGCCCAACTATTGTTATTCCTAAATGAGTAAACTTTCGGTATCGACACGCTAAACGTACAAACACCAAACTTCGCTTCTAAATATCGTATATAAGTTCACACCTAGAGCCGAAAAAGGGACTTTTAATGTAGCTCTTAAATCAACGGTCCTTTGTGGAGCAAGTTTCGTGCGACCCAGTTGTGCACATTTCATTGGCCGCGTTCCACTGCCCGCTAGATGACTAGCGGCATGTCAAACTCCATATAACAAAAGTTGACATTTCACCATTTGCGCTAGACGTCTAGCACTTTTTGAAAAATGCAATTTTTTTGGAGTTTGACATGCCGCTAGTCATCTAGCGGGCAATGGAACGCGATTCGAGTGATAAGAGTATTCTGTAGCTTCAAGTAGGAAAGTCCTTGCAATAAAAGTAAAAACTTATCAGAGTGACACTAGGGCCTACATCTCGTAAGGTACAAGATCAAACCATGTGCCCAGTACCAGTATAGGTATATCATTGTCGCCAAATGTCAGAAATTAGGGCTCAGTTTCGTCAACTGACAAGTTGTTAATTTTCGTCTCCACACATACTATACGAACTGAAAACGGCAATCAAAGCCTGATCTCACTCTATATATACTATACCTCCGGGTAACACCTCTTCCACCGCAGCCATCCCCGATCGATGGGGCGTATAAGGGTAACACAACAAATTAATCGAAAACCGAAATACTTTCCCTGTAAAGGTATATATTCCGGCCACCGGGGGCAGCACATTGTTCAGCAATATTTCAATTAAATTAAATAATTCAATTTCGGTTTCAAGGGTGGTCCTCTCGATGATGAAAAGACCAACTTCGGCAACAGTTTCCCAGTCGCATCAATCATGTTTAGCTTGCCCAATGGTTGTTGTTCAAAATTTCGGGTGCGATGGCGAACATGCCGTTGAATTAATTTAACCTCAGCCTCTGTTTACATTTCAGCCGAGCAATTAACTAAATTTATGCAAAATGCGTTTTTTTTTTGTTGCGTTTTTAATAAATTGCAAAGTAATTACAATCAGGGTGGTCCTGCGGACCACCAAAGGTGACCAAATTCTTGTAACTTTGTTGTTCAGTAAAATATGGAATTCATTATAAGGAAATTACTCTATCAGAGGATGATGTGTCCATGTCCATGTGAATACATGAGGCAGAGGTCTGGTCCAAGACTGTGGTTGAAAAATAAATGTCCAGCGTGCAAGTAGGTGTTTTATGGACCCTCTTCCAAGATGGTACTAAAACCGATACAAAAATAAAAGCTAAACCTCACTGGAGGAGGGACTCCGCGTGGGAGTGTGGCTGATGGTGGCGCCATTGGGAAAACAATTAAATCTCATGATCGTGTCATGTGCACTGAACTGAGTCCTTGACAGAGTGTGGATCTGGATTCTGGATGTGCCCCTACAAATGTGTCTTGTTGGATTGGAATTGAATTCTCGGTGATAATTATTGCGATGTTTTATTTTTGCCTGCCAGTTTATTCGTTCTCGGAAAGGACAAACATCGAGGGCATATACATCCAGGGACGTTGACAAAGGGCGAAGTGTGCTTGTGTCTAATAGTGCTTCGTGTTGTTAGTCGATTCGCGTGCGCAGATATCATGCAAAAGTGTCGTTGATCGGAGTGACCCTATATCCAAGTTGGACGGTATTTGGATGGACCAATTAATATGTGTCCACAGAGTATGGTGTGTAACACCTACACAACTTGTCTGTGCGGTAGATTTCGTTCGAAATGTAAAATTGATTAAGAAATATGGCAGAGAGTCTAAAGCGACCGCTCAAATTGTGGAGATTTAAGAGATTAATCGCCTTAGTGAGAGGCGATTTAGACCTCGATTCACCAGCGTGCATCAATCTATGTCAAAAGTGGAAACAAACGAGTGACACATCGGACGCAACGAGCAATTGGGGACATTCAAAAACCTAGTTATAATTCGACTTATAAGATTGGTTTGAACAAGACGAACCTTGAATGGAAAAACTATATATTTGGCGGTGGCAACACTTTTCCTGTCAGTCAACTAGATTTGTCTGGATTAGGTATACGAACGCGTTGACTAGTCAACTTGAATTGTTTTTATATTCCCGCTGTTTATTTTGAATTTTGACACTTGGAAATGTCAACTGAGTATGCAGGCAGGATTTTCCTGACTAGATTCGTAGGCTACCCCTTCATAGACGTCAACTGGAAAAACTATTCACCCAACCAATCAAGGGCAATTAAAACTGAAGAACATCAAGTTGTCAGACTTACTTAATTAGAAATCTGGACGTCCCCAATAATTCTCTTCTGTCAAAATTCTTAATGGCGGACATCGTGGGTACATTCAAGAATCTAGTTATCTTAAGTCGACTAGATTGGTCGGTAACGTCACTTTTTTTACGTCAGCCACATATGCGAACTGTCAACTTAGTACTCATTTCTTGATAAGATTCGTCGGCTACCTTCCATAAACGTCAACTGAAACAGCTGCTTATATGACCGATTTCAGCCAATCAAAACGGATACAGCTGTCAGACTTACTAAACTAGTTACTTGAACGTCCCCATTCAAAAATGCATCTGACAATGGGCGCGTTCGAAACTCCAGTCTTCTTAGGTCCACTAGATGTTCCTGATCGAGCACTATGTGAGTGAATTTGTTATTGTTTTCCATGTACAACAAAACTCAGTGAAGTATTGCTCGCTCACGGATGCGGTAATTCAACCCTAGATTTCCTATTCCTAGCTGTTACTTTACGTCAGTCGGATACAACTTATTACCCAGTCGAGAAATGTTTGACTCAATTTGTGGGATGCGGGCTACTCCCTCATAAACGTCATCTGAAAAAGCTGTTAATGTAAATTAAAATTCAGAAATACGGCGGCCGCCACCTGTCAGTTAACTAGAGTCTTGATCGTCGCCATCTTCCATGTCTTTCTTACTACAACTTACTTAGCATACAACACTCCAAAGGTGTAACCAGAATCTGCTTGACAGACACTTGTAAGATCAAATATCATATTTCTTCGAATGAATTGTGGTTAACAACCCACGAACGAGGTCAATGTTGCCGTTTAGTTTGAAACATAAATAAATGTTGCCACAAAATGGAATTGTCTCCGCCCGCGCACAAAGTCGTGTCACAGCAATACACATCATCACCGCATAAATTTATTATACCAGAGGACAAATAGTCACAATGCATATTCGTATTTAAATCTTCTCAACAGGTGGAGCGCACAGGAATCCTCTATATCTGTGGTGGGATAACGCCTGCGGCAGTGATCGTAAAATTTTACATACTAAACTGCGGCTTGCTCCCATGTCAAACAACAATTTGTCTATATGTGTCGTCATAGATAGAAGCGGCAGCATTGCCTGGCCCACGCATTGGTTTCATTGTGCGTCGTGCTGGGTAAATTGATTGACTGTATGTGGCTGCGTTGTGGTGAGCAACGCACCAGAGTCAATATTGACAACTGTGTAATTTACATGGCTTGTTGCTTATTTTGAAAGTCTTTCAAATTATTGGAGAGTGGCGTCGTTATTTTTGATTGTACTAGATTTTAGTTGTAGCGAATTTTAGTGACAGAAAAGCAGTCCTTCAAAATTACACGTCAACTAATTTTGTTTTTAAACTAAAAAACTGTAGAAAATTGTTCAAATAAATACAAGCAGGGCGACTATTTATACGAATCTGTGTGTCTTTGACCGCTAGATGAATAGAACGTCAAACTCATGTCAAAGTATTAAAAGAAATGTAATTTATCATAAGTGGTTAGATGTCAAATTTCATTTTATAGAGTTACCCAATAGTTTGACGTGGTGCTCAATGTTCGCAAATTTGTTCATTCAATATTCGGATCGTTTGAGTATGAATATAGTTTAATAAGTCTGACAGCTGTCTGACTAGATGTATCTCGGTTTTGATTGGCTTAGATCGGTCACGTGCACAGTTGGCATTTATGGACGGGTAGCTGGCGAATCTGGTCAAGAAATTCGTGACCGAGTACTAAGTTGACAGTTCGCATCTGTGGCTGACGTATGAAAAAGTGACGTTCCAGACTAATCTATTTTTTGCATTCAGGTTACATCTTCGACTTAAGATAAACTAGACTAGCCCATTGGCTTAGATCTGTCACATAAACAGTTTTTTCAGTTGACGCCTACGGAGGGGTAGCCGTGAATTTAAGCTGTCATCTGTCAATTTGCAGCTGTTACGTGTATTTTTTGGTTCACCTCTTATTTTATTCGCAAGAAGAAATGTGCGGAAATAAAGACATTGACAGTTCGCATTAAGATATGATATAAGTTATCAAAGAAGTGACTTTTGATTGGAGAATTTCAGCAAGTAGTCACTGACAGAAGGCGGAAAAACATATATATATTCCAATTTCCAAGGGTTAGGGCCTTTATTAATCTAGAGTGTTGAACGCCCCCTACGCGTATACGAGAGCGAGCACTTCTTCATCTGGTTGTGACTACTGTCAGTATTCGTGTCGCTACTATACTCGACCATCGCCATCGTTGGCCATCAATTGGGACATTAGTAACTGGGGCCAAACACGAAATTAAGCATATTTTAATCACGCTCACGCAAGTCCAGCAACAGTTGGTCTTTGCCGCATTTCTACATCTTCTCGTTGTACGAGGAGTTTGGCTTTGAAGACGAAAAGCGACCTATCCTCGTGGGATATCACGTCCTGACAAGGTATACGTCGTGGCTACCTATACTGCTGTCATAAACCTTGTAACGAACGTATGGTCGCGCAAGTTCGAGTAGCAAACTAATGAAATCGCGCACAAGTTGGGATTTTTCGGACAGCTCAAGTTGGCTTTCATAAAGATGAACGCGGACAACTTGGGATGCTCGGTAGACGATCGGTGGTTTTCGTTCTGGAACCACTCCGTTGTATCGACAAGCACCTTCAGAAGTGCAAAGAAGTAGAGGCTCGAACTTAAGGCTTTCACTTAGGTGTAGATGGCAATGGTGGCCTTCCTTGTACGGTCTTCAATGTCAAGTTGTCAACTACGTTTTCTACCTAAACTTATGTACTCGCTTTAGCTGTAAATTATAGCTCCTGGTTTCCAAGTCCAAGTCTAGGCCCAGGTCCACCCCCGACTGTAGCGCCACCTTAAGTAAGTAAGGTTTCCAAGTCTTGACGGAGCTACATAACTGAGGCCTTTTTTTAAACCATACTAACGCTGCTCTGAAGCTCATCAATATACACTTCCTTTCTTTCCACAGCATGTTGCCGATTCCGTAGAGAACAGTCTTCGATTGAGCTGCGAATCGCTGGTGATGAAAATTCCAAACCTAGGAATGATCATCGACCTGACAAACACCAATCGCTACTACAGTCCAGAAGTAAGTAATTAATTAAAACAATTCCATTACTGTACCGTATTAATGAGCGAATTTCTTTGCAGTTCTTCATCAAAGCGGGCATACGCTACGAGAAGCTAATGATTCCAGGACATGAAATCCCCCCAATGAATCTTGTACAAAAGTAAGTGTCCTAGTAATGTGCTTGTGCAGTCTCAAAAACCCTCTAAACAACCGTAGCTAATGTCAAACTTTGCCTTTGCCAACAAATAAAATTGAACAAGCCAGCTTGTAAGTCTTGTGTTGCCTGTCAGACAGAGATAGGGAGAGATCAAAGCGCTCCATCGTACCCATTGCCTTATTGCCACTTACTAAATAAATTACTGTTCAAATTTCAGGTTCAATATGATGGTGAAAGACTTCCTCAGATCCAACAGGGAGAACAGTAAGTACACATCTTTTTATGGTCCATATTAACCATTCCCCGCCAGCAGAGCACACTGATTTCTGGTGGGACGACGTTTTTATGTCCCACCACCCACAGTCATAACGCACACCAAGTCCACCGACTTTTTAGTGTTTTTAGTTCTGTTCCTTCGGTGCGGAGCTGCTGTTGTGGTTAACCTATAGCGAGCACAACCAACCAGTTGTGCCTATATATACAATAACAAGTCAAGCGATTTGAAAAGATGCCAAAACACTGGCAATAAATTAGCTAACTGCCAGGGCAAACCGAGAAATCCGTCATGTTGCGGGCAATCCTTCTAGTTTCTAGACCGCACAGAATCCACTTTTTCCCTTGCACCTATCATATGGCACGGTACACAGTATACCATAACCAACGGCAATGTCTGGGCTGCTGTTGTGCCGTCGCGGCCGGCCGTCGCGCCAGACTCTTGTTTTGTTTTGTAGCAAGAGTGATACGCGCGCGCGCGCGCACGCGTGCAATCAAAATTTATTGGCTCAATAGTTTTAGGCCGCAAAAAAGAAATTAACAGGCCGGCATTGAAAAAAAACAAACCGGTGACTGGCTGCCACTTTGGCGGCAGAGATGCATGCAGGCTTGCCGAGTGTGCTACAGGGTGAGGCAAAGACATTACCCTAGGCTGTGCGCGGCCTAAATGCGAATGGGAATTTATCGATCTGTAATTGCAATTTGTACATCATCGCTTAAATGGAAAGGATCCCACGGACAGGACATACGAGCGAGAGGGAGCTCGCTTTGAACGCTGACAGCTGTGGTTACCGGTTGGATAATTTATGCCGAAACGAATGGATTTTTATTGTGTTTAACACAGTTGGGTACTGCAGTTGATGATAATCGAAAGGGACGTTAAAGGCTGGGTGGTGTATATATCGGATTTGGAGCCGATTTGAGGGCTTCTTGCAGAGACTGATATGGGATAGCTATTGGAGTCCGTGTGTAGCCATTCGGTGACTGTGAGCGCCATCTGAAGTGAAAATGATTGGCAGTTGTTTTTGCCACGGCGCAGTGATTCTTTGCCAGGTCGGGAGCTTCTGCTGCTATATGTGTCGTCGGACAAAGCTCGCCTATCCAAGTGGTCCTGGGACTTTTTTCAGTGCATCTGGAAATCATATTCGATGATTCACTGATGAAAGAGTTTCCATGGCCAAGAGGAGATTTCCTACTCGGGTCTTTGTTGCTCTGTACTGCCAAAGCTTTTCTACTCTGAGGTCTAGATCTGGGACCGAATCGAAACGAGCTATGCGTTCACGGAATTAAGTTGATTTTACATCGTTAAAAGACGACGCGAATCGACCTCTGCTCTGTAACAAAGAAGCCCAAAGTATTTTGTTCTCTCTCTTTAATGGCATCTTAGAAGTCGCGTCTCGCGAGCCTAAAGGTTGCTAGTCCTCCATAGAACTCTGTCTAATAGATCGCTGGCCGGAAGGCACTCAACCCTAAACGTTTTGCCGCCCATTTACCAGCTGCTCTTCTAGGCATTGCCGAATCGCGTGCTGCAGTGATCTTCTGTGTCATTTGGTACGATAGGATTGCCGCTGTTCTGTTGCTAGATGTGAGGTCAATGTTCATCATTTCCTTGAACGGATTTTTGTCGAAGAGTGTATCCTACTTTTGTCGAGTAATTAAAGGCCGGCCGAGCAGATACGATCCTATTCAAAACAAGTACAAGTGCTCCGAATCCACTTGATCAACGACAAGTGTTCCCCATACATGCGCCGGTCTAAATGAGAAGTTAAGGTTTAGAGTCGACTCTGCGCCTCTTCGTGCCACAATCCCATTCAACTTGTAACTCCCAGCAGTCCCTCATTGTTGCAGACCGGCCGCCTTTCATTTACCATAGTTTATATCATTCGCTCAGTTCTCAGTCTGCCAGTGTTGTCTGCACTATATATCTTGCCATTCTCCCATCAGAGATGCGCACAACAAGCGAGTTAACAACGCGATAATCCTTTTGTCCCACGTAAACCAAAACAAATCTGTATTCGCGTGTACAAGGTCTCTTCACTCCTGCGCGCCGGCCGCCCCAGTAACACAACATCAATTCAATTAGCATGCTAAAACATTCCTTTTGCAGCCCACCGTCTCCATCTCCACTCAACCAGCACCAGTTAGTATCTGAAAGATAGTCAGAGCCTAACATAGCGAGATAAGAATCTCTGCTGCAGGTTAACAAATGCGCCACACGAATTCAACGCCGAATCATAACCGCACAGCGAGGAGCACCAGGCGCTTAGATTCTCCTCGTAGATAAAAAATTTCTATAAACAGAATAGATACAGATTCGGAGATGCATACGCTTCCTTGTAGAAACACGTAGCGTGTCGTGGCACAGGGGGTGCATTGTGCATATAGTGATAGAGCGTGGGCAGATGTAAGTAGTCTCTTGAACTACTGTGCCGCGTTTCATACAGATCGTGATGATGTTGTCGTCGTCATCGTTATTGTATTCGTGTCTCAAAGCGAAATGGCGGCATTTACAAAAGATGCATATCGTTTCGGGAAGGGAATGTGCACCCGTTCGTTCGCCAAAAGAAAGTCGGATTGATCGAGATTTCACAAAAATCCTTTTCTTCTTCTTAAAAAAATTTTACAAACGTAGGATCTTTGACTGATTATCGTTCTTTTTCTCTTTTCATTGCAGATAAACTTATTGGCGTCCATTGCACGCACGGTGTAAATAGAACTGGATATCTGATTTGTCAGTTTATGATATCTGAGATGAAAATTCAAGCCAAGGATGCTATCCGCAGTAAGTGAAAATAAATTTCCATTGTTCAACTTAAGTGGCGAATGGATTTCCGTTTTTTAGATTGCTAGTTCTGTGGGGGATATCTTTTGACTTGTGCGCGCCATCTGTTGGTGGAGAATATATTAAACCTACTTTCGTTCTATTTTAAGTTTCATTGTTGGATAGGCTAGATGAAAGTTTATGCTAGGCAGGGCTGCAAATAATGCACGGGGGCACTAAAAAAATGGAATGGAAACGCGACGGAATACAAGGGAATAGAACGCAACTGAATTCTGTACAGTTCCACTTAACCTCACAATGAATCGACCAGAATATCGATATAATGTATAAACAATTAAAAACCCTTGTGCTACGCCGCAACGAAAGCAACACAACACCGTCTGTCAGAATGCCGGGCATCAGAAGGGATTGGCACACAGCGGAATGAAAACGGTGTCAAGAAACGCAATCGAATTACTGTCGCAAGAAAACGTAGTGAGTTCCTTTGCATTGCACAGAATTTCCTTGCGTTCCACAGAATTCCTTCACTTGGTCCCGGGTTTTCTTCTGACGGTTTCCCTTGTGATTTGCATATACCTATCGCGTTGCGTTGCATGGCGCAGCATCTCGTTATGCATGGTGCCACGATATTTGCGTTCAATAGTAGAATTTCATTCGTTTCTAATCAATTGCGGCGGTCTATTGCTATTTCCTTCGGAATCCTCATTTGAAGTCCGAAATCATTTATTGCGTGTAACCCTTTTTAATTTCCCCCTATTTATTTCCTTTTCAGACTTCCATGCGGCTCGAGGCCACCAAATCGAACGTCAAAACTACATACAAGATTTGACAGAACGTGTAGCTGCAGCATCAACAACAAATGGCGAACCGTCCTCTAACTGGCGAACTAGTCAAACAGAAAGCAGCAGGACGAACTCAACAAGAGCGGGCCAAACTTACGGAGAATACCGCAATAGACAGGCTTCGAATCGATCAAGCGAATCTTCGTCGAACACACAAACCCATGGTAGGTGGAGAAGTTCCCAGCCGTCAACAAAAAATTACGAACCGTACTCTAACTGGCGAAATAGTCAAACAGAAAGCAGTACGACAAACTCAACAAGAGCGGGCCAAACTTACGGAGAATACCGTAGTAGTCGGGCTTCGAATCGATCAAGCGAATCTACGTCGAACACACAAACCCATGGTAGGCGGAGGATTTCCCGGCAGTCACAAGACACACTTTAGCCGGATAATTAAATCCAATTCTTGTATAAATATAAATAATTTTTTTTTTTTTGAGTACCTAATAAAGTGTTTGTGTTTTTGAAAAACTTTCTGTTTACATGAAGGCGTAGTTGACAGGAATGAATGTAATAATTGTGTTTGCACCCACGAAAGAAGACTTCTGTCAGTCTCAGACTAGTCTCCGACTGATATTGCAACACTAGCAGGATGCAAGAGCAAATTACAGATCTAAACAGAAAGGTAAGTGCTCCAAAATGTATTCGCATCGAGGATCTCTCTTTCTCTCTTTCTCTCTTTGGCTCATATGTGCTCCCTCCTAATCGCAAAGCAATTAGGTACAAAAAAAAAAACAAAACAACAAAACCCAACACAACCATCGTGCTTCTCTGACACGTCCTAAGCAGAAGCACAGCCAAAAATAACCGCGAGATTACCGCAGCGTCGCGCCGTCCAAGATCAGCGATCTTATCTCGTAAAAATCGCCAGATCGCATTGTAATTATAATAATTTATCGTTGTCGATCTGTTTGGCTTTAATGGACATGCGTTCAAGAGATGAAAATTACCGCCGCGCCGCCACGGATGTTGGGTTAAATTCCAGGGAATTACATCACTAAAGACGGCTACGAACATGGTGATCGTGGCGGTACAACCACCACCACCAACCGCATCGTGTGGCCAGTTGATATCCCGAAAGGCAGACGCGACAGCGACCTTTGCCAAATTAAAATCGACGATTTGCTACGCATATTAAACAGTTTTTTTTTCTTTTCTGTTTTTGCCGCGTCAAACCGAAAGTAGGTAGGATTTTGGCAGGGAACTGAATCCAGCCAAGGAGATCATTTTTTTTTTGTTGTTGGAAGGCAGTTGTTTTTGGAGACATTTTTCATGTGGATCATCGTCAATCATCATGGAGACGGATCAGCTGTCGCCTGTCACACTCCATACAACTGCGTGAGGCTGTGAAAGAAAGAATTATTATGCGCCTCGATATGGTTACTTTGTTGGCTGGCGTCAGAGGTATAGGTGGTGCTGGACAATCAACGTTTGTGATGGGTTCCTATACGAGAGGTACATACAGGTGTCTCTGTCTCTGGTAAATCCTTCGCAGGTTATTTATTGCGGAGCGGTATCCATGTCTGTAGGAGTAAACAAGAGCGATAACCTTCGGTTTGTTGCAGACTTGTGGAACGCGTCCATTATTGGGCTGTCCGATCGGTAAACAGAACATAGTTGCAAAATAGGGACGTTCAAGAATCTAGTTTAGTATGTCTGACAGCTGAACGACTTGATGTATGTTTTGATTGGCCCGGATCAGTGGGGACGATTTATTTATAGTTTAGTAACTCTGACAGCAGTACATGTACAATGGATCTGTAGTTTGTGTCTGAGTGCTCCATCGGATAGTAACAACAACAACAACTCTGACAGCTTCAGTTCAGTCACATGAAAAGTTTCTTTAGTGGACGTTTTTTGAGGGCCGGCCGACGAGTCAAGAATTTCGTGACTGAGTACTAAGGTGACAGTTCGCATATGTGGCTGACGTAGGAAAGTGACGTAACCGACAAATCTAGTTTTTACGTTCAGGATACAGACCAATTTAGTCGAATGAAGATAAATAGATTTTTGAATGTACCCAAAATATAATCTCCAAAGCTGAATGTCATCAGAAAATATAGACTTGTCATATTAAAGATTATAGGTTTGTTTGACGTGGCTAGCACTTGTTCCCACTAGTGCGCACTGAGAAATGTAAGCTATATTTTCACGCCTGTCAAAAGCCCCGCACAACCTCAGAATTCGTCTTCTAAATCGAACGCAAAATGTTGCCCTGAGCCTCAAGTCTGTCAGTTTTTGACATTGACAAATATTTATGTAACCTGAACGCAAAACCTAGATTGGTCGGGAACGTCACTTTTTCTGCATCAGTTACATATGAGAACTGCCAACTTAGTACTCAGTCACGAATTTCTTGACTTGATTCGTCGGCTACCCCTCCATAAACGTCAACTGAAACAGCTGCACATTTGACCGATTTCCCCCAATCAAAACCGAGATACACTTAGTGAGAGAGCTGTCAGACTTACTAAACTAGATACTTGAACGTCCCCATTAACTGTGGTCAGTTCAGGGCACAACTAGGGTGCCCTAGAAGTCATGTCAAACACAGGTTTTCAGTACCAGGGCGAGTTCAGTGGTATATCGAACCCATAAGGGTTAACCCAGTACGCACTAGGGCCCATGCAAACAAGCCTTATTTAAAGCAACAGAGTAGATGACAATTGGCTTTTTCCCCAGCTATCTCGAGCGTCCATTGCGAATATTTTATATCGCTGTATAGCTTTTATTCTCCTAAACAATGGAATGCTTTCAATAAATCCCCCAGCACTTTAAGGGGACCAAGTCCATTGAGGTTATGTGTTCACTTTCTCCAACACCAACTCAACAGCAAGATACCCTAAACTACAATATGCATCTAATTATAAGTCTGTAGCTGTGGCGAATTGCAAGCACAACCTTCCAGACACCTTCCGTCTGAATACCGCATACTCCTCCTATACTACTTCCAAAGTATCCCATTTCGACTCGCCTTAATCGCACCAAGTGCCGATAAATGCCCATCATTTACTCATAAATTGTCAATTTGTTAGGTTGCATTAATACCAACAACAAAATTATAGTTATTATCAGTCCGCATGCGCAGAATGGTGCCCCCAGAGGCCGCACTGCCAAAAGGCCCCAAAGCAACTTAATACGCGCCTAAAAACTCGGTCATGTCCATGCCATTCCTCACCTGCATAGTGCACCTACATACACACAAGTGTTGTATGTATGAACGTCTCTGAAAGAGAGAGAGACCAATTTTGGAGCTGCTGGAATGCATATAGGGCTTCAGCTTAGCGTTAGCAGAAACCAACTTTAGCACCGCCACGCCATCATGCGGTGAGATAATTGCGTTGTCTCAGCGACGTAATTATTCATGGTCAATAAATTTGTTCGTCCGTGCCGTCACTGTCTCTGGGGCGAGTGTGCAAAAACACAGAACTGGGATAACATGGACATTGATTTAAATAACAGCTATTAAGGATAATCGAGCGACCGGCGACCGATGAGATTTATTTCTACCATATTCGGAGTCGGACCTTGTAAAGAATGCAATTTGAAAGTGACCAACAATGCACACACGTTGTGTAGGTACCCCACGCGGGGGCCTTCTAAATCCGGAAATGTAACCAGCTTTAGCTGGGGTGTAATAAATTGTGGCGGATCTAATGCGCGCTGCTTCGTGCTAAATGCAATTCCCGCGGAAGGTACAATGCCACCACCCCTAATCCAATCTGTCCGACAGGTAAATCTTGCGAAAACACGAAGATTCGCCGTCTAATAGTGGATAAGCTCACACACCTCCTGTGCCGGTGGTTTGTGCATGTTTCTAGGTGTTGCAGCGGCTGTTCTTGTAACGATTTTGACTGGTACAGGAGGCAACCTTCACCTGTTGTATTTTGTATGTAGGAAGAGCCCCCACGAGAAAGATGTACACCGCTTGCCGTTTGTGCTAATTGTGTTAGATGTCGGGGTACTTATTTGTTGTTTGTGGAGTGAAGTTGGAGCGGTTTTCTCTCCCATTTCTGGGTGGAACAGGGATAAATTGTGTTTAGCTTTGAACACATTTTGTGCATAAGGACGTGACATTTTGCTAGGTGTCATTGGCTGTGTCACGTGATATTTTTTTGACAATCAGCTATCGATTGACGTTTCTTTATTGAGGAACTTTCTAGTTGAACTAGATTTGTTTGAACTAGGTACACAAACGCGTTGACTAGTCAGCTTGAATTGTTTTTGTGTTCTCGCGGTTGATTTTGAATTTTGACACTTCCAAATGTCAACGAAATATGCAGGTGATTACCCCTCTAGAAACGTCATATAAAAAAAAATATTCACGTGAGCAATCTGGTCCAATAAAAACTGGAACATCAAGCTGTCAGACTTACTAAACTAGAAATCCAAACGTCCCCATTATTTGAATTAATTGGATTTACCAGAGTTGCCATGCATATCCGCCATTATATAATTGAAACCCATCAAATTTTAAGGTAAGCCGGTGGCTCAGTTATTAAATTACTGAGGACACAGAGGACTTTCAGATTCGAAATCTGTTAAAATACTAAAACTCATACATCCCAAGAATTTTTCAAAAGCGCCACCTATCCGATGTTTGTCGGAGAGTACGACAACTGTCAACTGTCATGAATAAAGATTCTTAGTTCAGCCACTCGGGCCAGTAAGGTATGGAGAGAGCGGATGTTGAAATTCTTCGTTGCCCACAATCAGAATTGATAGTGTTGAGTTGGTGTAACACAAATAAAAAGAGACCTGTTGGCGCCATCTATGAACGTGAACAGTCGAAGAATCTAGTACACCTAGTACGTTGTTGTTTCTCGTTCGTAGAAAGCAAACCTCATCCGATTTTAACTGGTCAAGCAGGCTAGCCCTCGGCATCTCGGCCGGAATTTTTGACATTCTCTTTTTTTTTGACAGCCATTGCCGGAAGCAGTTGGTCTGACTTTGTCGCTGTATTAAATTTTGTAAATTAAGTTTTGTTCGCAATACACCCAATTGGGTAAATAAATGTTTTTGTTTTTGGTAGGTATTTGATGGAATTCGGAGTGCATCAGCAGCAGAACCGCAACTCATGAGGATTATCCTATTTAACTGCCATCCTTATTAAATGTGCTGCATAGGGAATATTTTAAAAGGACGGAAACAGCTGTCCCCGACCAAAAAGAACACTCCTGGCCTCTTGCCAAACTTAACTTAATGCTACATACTCCGGACAGTGTCATTGAAAGTCCTAGTTCTTGATCTAAAATGCATGTACTCTATACCACAATCAGTTCAATGTCCCTTTCCCCAAAATAAAAAGAAAACCCAATACAAAATAACAAATCTCCACTCGCCTTGGTCGTTTGCCATGAATTTGTTCTGGCATTTAGCTAATTAGAGCAATCAATTCTTCCCAATTAACCCCTGTCACCAGTGACCACCCCAAACACAGCAGCTGTACTTCTATGACCGCACACTTCAAAATATCCATTATAGTCCTGCTCGAAGCAACATCTCAACATGCAAGTAATTGATTGGATGTAGTTTATTAGCCACCCAAAGGAGTGGGAGTCTTTAAGGATTAAAGGATCCCCTTCACGAAATCGATTCACTATAAAATTAGACCCCCAAATACCTATATACGTTTGTTTGTGGAATCTGATTCCATACGGAACCTGGGGACTGGATATTTATTAACCATCCTTTTTCGGTTCGGTTACTTTATGGAGAATTAATTGGATTTGTCGATAGACATACGAGCAAGTGTGCGTACGGCGATAATAGAAATTTATGCGAGCGGATTAGGGATGTGGATTTCAATTGGCCATGTGCGTTGAGCCGAAATAAATAACGATAAGGATCTGATCAATAAGTCGAAGGATTTGTTATTAATTGGCGACCTTCTTTTTGATCGATTTCCCTTGAATATTTGTGAAAACAGTTGGAGGTACAGCATGCACAGCATATACAAGTAGTGACGCGTGATTGTTTATTAAGGCTGTGGCGCCACAAGGACAATTTCACACATTTTGACAGCCAAATAGATAAACACTTGAGGAAGACATGAACAAAAAAACACAATATTGCAAAGGCTCTTTTACGAGTAATGTGCCCTCCCGTTGCGAAAACAAGGACATGGTTGGTTGAGGACTCTGTGAGTTACTGTCCTATGAGACTGGCATAGACAAAAGACGTTGGGTGAGGAGAAAATCAAGATGTGAGTACAATAAGTGTATACACTTGGAGATTCGGTAAGATGCAAGAACTAGGACATTTCTTCAAGGAATTACGATTTTTAGTTTTATTTTTTACGTTTGCAGGTGCCTCAGCTGTCATTCGTAAATGTCACGTTTCCATGTCATTGAGTGAACAGCAGAAGAGGGAGTTAAAAACGACGTTCTGGCATAAATCAGTGCTACCAATCAGTCTTAGATGCAAAGAGTTTGTACAGTCAACACGCACTTTGTCCTGTTCTAGGTTGTAAGTTTGGGAGTAAGCTCTAAACCTCTAAAGGCTATTTTGACAACTGAGCCTTGCATAGAAAATCTTTCGCATTTCTTCGGATTATGAGACTTCCACAAGTATGATTTTCTGAAAGCCTGAGCTTAGCCACTTGGACCCAGAGAAACAGCAAACTTTTGGTCAATTTATAGATTTAAGACGTCAAAATTTTAGACACATTAAATTACTTTTAGCGCTATTCACCTATAGCGAGCGGAGACTAGAAGAACCCTGAAGATCCAAATATCCGCTTGGAGGTTATCGTATCGAGTGTCAAATTCTTACTTATAGGCACAATACAAAGTTCTCTGGAAGGGTTTTAGCCAGAGAGACGTCAGGCTACGTAAGAGCGTAGTAGAGATAAAACCGTCAGACTTCAACAAACAACAAGTCAGAAAAGAAATGTCAAAACGTCAAATCACGATAAAGCGTTTTAGTCAGATTAATGTCTAGCTACATGAGAGCGCAATACACGCTAAAACTTCGGGCCATGTCGAAGGGTGGTAGCCGGAGAAAACGTCATAACAACGTCAGTCATCAGACAACGTCAAACTTTAGAAGTCGGGAAACATCGGACTGCGTCAGAGAAAAAGTAGTAGGTAGTCGGTATAATAGGACCAGAAAAAGTAGAAGCATCGTAACCCGAACAGCATGAAGCCGTTAAAGAATATCAGCAGGAAATAAAAAGAGCCTCTGTCCTGCTATAAAAAATTATGGGAAGTTTACAGAGGGCGGTCGTGCCGCACCGTGCTTCCCAAAGGCCCTACGACGAGGTCGTGACTTCTGATTCTGTTTAGCAAAAAGCTAAATAAAGTCGAGAGGTGTTCCAAGAGGGCTCTACGACCAGAAGTGGTCCTTATGGTCATGGTTACAAAAAGCGGTCCAACGACATCAGAGCTTCCCAGAAGCCTTACGATGACATTGTAATTTCTGATTCTGGCTGGAGGGGCCTTAGCCGTGGGTTCTGGATCTGGCTGTCAGAAAGCAACAACAGAAGCCATGAGTATGGTTTTGACATCCGAAATAGCCAAAGGTATAGTGTCAAAAAGAGCGAGACAGGCTGTCAAAATGCAACCCAATTTGAAAAAATATTTCTTCGATTCTGGTCGCGTCAAAGAGGGTTAAATGTGACAATTTCACTGAGAAAAGTACAGGACGACCTTTGCACCGATTATCAGTTGAAGTTTGTCGACGTTTTGACATAAACAATTCCATGTCAAAAAAAAACCACAACACCTCAAACTGTTATCGCAGCTCATCATCAAATTAAAAAACAGGACAAACCAACACTCCCACCAATATAATCGATTATCGTGATTTCTCACTGCCAAAGGTAAACATTCGGCCCGAAAAACAATCAGGATCTCAATGCCAACGCACACAGAACTGCAACCATACCTGCTATACAGACCGACCACAGTGTAGCACATGGAAAGTGTTACGTTTAGCACCGCTGTGGCACGACAACGCCGCGCCGCCGGCCAACAGATTTGTATCTTATTAGTGGGCGGGCGCAGATCGAAAACCAACCACTTCCATACTGCCAAATTCCAATATTTGATTTTCCCATGACCGCGCGATCGATCCGCGGCAACAGCCTGGAGGATGCAACCGAGCAAAAAGAGCGCTTAAATCATTTAACCAGAAGCAGAGGCATTTGCACGCGGAATCGGACTCGGGCTCCGATTCGAATCAGATATATAAATACAAAAATGTAATGTGGAGGTGGCAAAAGTCAAAGGATAACCATTTTGGGAAGATTTGTTTGTTTATGCTTGTAATGCGCGCGCCGCCGCCGCCGCCGACTCCCCTGAAGGGATATCTGTCTGATTGCTTTTTTCGCCGATGCCAAGGTAATTATTTCCCTAGAAGGCGATGGAGTCCTTTTTTTGTGCAGTGCTTTTAATGATACATCCAGAGATGATTGTGAGATAAGCACAGTTCCGAGAAATGGATGCCGAAGTGTTTTCCAATTCAAAGCGACAGCATTTCCATAAATGCACTCAACTAGAGTATACCACACCCTCAAGTGGCGCCACGAAAAGAACAGGTCACCAAGACTACACGAGTGCACTGAACTCGCTTCGAGGAGGTTGCGCTCAAGTCCGCATGGGGAAAAACAGAAACACATCCATCCAATCCGGTGCCATTAAGAAGATGAATAAACCATCCCAAGGACTTGCCTTCGTTGGGTTCTAGGACTGCTTGGAAAAAAAAAGCGAGGATATCTATTAAAAAGCAATTACGTCCATCTTATTTCACTTACGGATCAACAGTGACCGATGAAAACGATGACAGCGACGTATAGAGAGACTTCGCAAGGACTTCGCCTGGTTCTCATCGATAAAACCTATGGCGCCAATGTCGCGTCGATGTCGTCCTGTGAGACGAAACTTTTCACCGCATTTTTTCTACTCACAGCGAAGACTGTGTGTCTCTGTCTGTCTGTCTGGTTGGTGCTGCTGTTTTTGGCCAACAAATAATCACATTTCGCAGAAGAGAGCGATGAAATTAAATTATTTTTTTTTACTTTTGTATTTTGCTGCTCCCTTCTCGTACTCGTATAATATTCATGCGGCAGATTTATTTTTAGCTCATACAGGACATTGTCGTCCGTAGTAGACACATCAATAACTTGTGCAAGCCACCCAGACTGGCTGATGCCAATGCCATGCATGCACATTCCGATGTAACTCATGTCTTTTGTGCAGGGATATAGACACATTTGTGTGTTGTGTTTGTGGTGGGCAAGGATGCGACCGTTTCTAGGAAAAGATAAAGAGATATTGCGCTCATCCTCTTGTGGCAATCTTTCCCATTATCTGCAATTTCAATATGACAAATTGTGTCACACGAGACGGGGGAGGCTCGAGTGCACAGAAAACGGCAGAAAATGATGTTTCTTCTCGAGGATGTCCCCGTTGGCGGTGTAAGGTAGCTGGACGCGAGACTAATAAGCTGCTCAGTTTACGTATACCCTCGAGTGGACTCCGTGCGACTTGAATTTCGATGCAACTTCCCCCACGAACGACCTCAAGTTCATCAAAAGACTGCATGCAACTATACCAACCACCCAAATGCATTTCATTAGTCCAAATTTCTTCGCAGTTCGCATACGAATTTGCGCGAAATTTTTCCCATAAATTTAAATCCTCCCCCACCATTAATTTCCGCTCGTCCCATATTTCGCTCACAGTCGTATGCATCGCTCGTCGCGGCCCCACAAATAGGACAAACGATGATACCATTCGGCTTCAGATACTCGTACGACTTCCACCTATGGAGAAGGCATTATCCTGCGGGCCAAAACTATAAATTAACTTGGCAATAAAAGTGACGATTATCATCTCGAAGTTAACTGTGCCCGGCCGACCAGAGGCCGTATATACGTTCGGCACGCCACCGTGCTGCACGGGCCTAGGTTGCGCGCACAATTTGCATAAAGCAGATACGAAGAGTACTCGCAATCGATATGCAGATACACACAGGCAGCATGACAATTATTTTACTGGTGATGCCCTTTTGGTCCTCGAGGCGGAGGACGATAGCATCATCTGGGCACTGGGCATAGAATTAAGTTATTTGTAAGCGCGCGACAATGACATGTATAACAACACACCGACCATTGAGAGGAGATGCGGAGAAAGTGCATTGGTAGTCCTCCCTCCTCCACCGTTGGCTGTGTGGCGTGGCCTTTGGGGGGTTATCACGTATGCCCATGTGCGCACAAATTGACTCGTTAACAAATGACTGCCGACATTTGTATGGCAATGGAGCAGAAGAGTGCACAGGCAGACACTGCCATTCGATCTATTGTGTGGAAGGTAGATTTGGTTGCCCTTTTTTGTGTTACAATGTGCGAGCAGGTGATATCCGACAGATTATTGTCCTGCAGGGAATTTTGTAATTAAAATTGCAGTCCCTCTGTTACATTGAGAGAGACGTGTGTCCTATTGCTTGTCGCTGGTAATAAAGTCAGGAATTCTCGCTGTATATATGGCTCAATAAATTGATAGGGTTTATCTGATGGCTGTGATTTTAATTACCAACTGTGGCGGGGTTAATGGCTTGCACGGGATGAATTGATAGGGAGGAGGGGACACTTTTTTTTTATGGATTAGATTACACCTAAGAGGAGACATTGTCTAAATGGGTTTGTAACTCAAATTGACGAATAAATAAATAAGTAAATAAATAAACATTGAATTGGATTGAATGTTTGGTTAATCGGGTTTCTCGGTGTGAGTCACAGGTGGCGCGATACTCTTGGGATTCGTAGACTCTCCATAAAAGTTCTCTAGATCGAAGGAACTTAACACCCTTAAGAAGGAGTAGATCCGGTTGCATGGAACAGAGCTGAACCCAGACATTTTCGGACTGAGAAATCTCTGTTTGGACCACAGGAACAAAAAACGTCACTTAAACATTTTTTTAGCTTGCAAAAGCCATCGCGAGAAAGTCTGCAAATCATTCTCGAAGCACGCACGCAATCTGTGGCCAGTGGGCGTCCTCATCGTACTTCTAGGTATACAAAGAGTAATCACTTTCGCTTTCACTGGCAAGTTAAAAATGTATTATTTACCCTTGTCACGCCCGTTCGCACCGCATCGGGGAATCGTTTTCTCTGGCCACATAAAAACCTCGCTCATGCCGCACAAAAAATTGTGCATCCTCACCGAGGAAAGATATCGAAAAAGAAACCTTCGGCGTCTCTTTTGCTTATCCAAATGTTGGGCTTGCAAGATAAAAGAGGGAAAAAAAATCCAATTAATTACCAGTCGGCGTTTCCAGAAATAGCAACTTTTCACGCAGGAGGTAGTAAGCGCGACTCCACCACGACAGGACACACGGCGCGGCAACAGTTGCGGCACCCTTCCATGGTCCGAGTTAATAATTTTGTTAATTGGCCGATCTTTTGACCATTTATACCATCGTGTTGCAGCAGCCACACGCTCTGCGGCCGGACCTAGTGCGAGATGAGCATTACTATTTCGAACTTATTCCAATTTTACCGGTCCACCCGAATGGGCATTGTCTTGGCGGAACTTCGGCGTGTACGCCGAATGTAATGGCAATGGTGCTGGTGCCCGCAGTGATTGCGAAGTAACCCATCACATGGGGAGGGAGACTCGTTTAGGTTTTTAATTAAAATGTTTATTCGCCTTTGGGTCGAGAGATGCGCTGGGGAATATGTATTAAACTTGTATATCCGGCGAGAGCCAACTTTTTGTTTAATTGCGAATGTTAATGAGAAGATGGTTGGTTATAAATGGGAGAAAACCTGGGCATTGGGTCGGAGGCGGTATTTTAATTTGCTCAATTTGTCATGACCCTAGGGGACCGGCCGTATGTGGGTTACTGTGTAAAAGGATATCGTCGCGAATCAGGTGTTGGTTTTACGGTGAAATTGTTACTTGATGTGCTGGATTTTTGTAGGATAAAAAAAAAACGTACATTGGTTGGAACTAAAGGTGTTCCAAACATTTACCAAGAAGTTGAGTCTTGGCTGTCAATTGGAAGTCGCACTTAATTTTAAATCAGTCGTGAAGATGCTGCAAAATTGCAGTCTTATTTTGTTAAATTCTTGCCCGCAATGTGAAAAAAATATTGGCTATGGTTGGAACTAGAGCAATTCCAAATATTAACTTTTCGAAATTGAATTTTGACAGCCAATTCCCAGTCGATCGTATGTCGAACCTATCATACTCTTATCTCTGACAATATTTGATGCCTTATTTCGTTGAATTTTTGTTCGGGGAGTACAAACAAATTAGTATGGTTGGAACTAGAGCAATTCCAAATATTAACTTTTTGAAATTGAATTTCGAAAGCCAATTCCCAGTCGAACGTATGTCGAACATAGACATCAGAGACAATACTGAGACCACCAACTTCGGCCGATTTCCCGTTACTTAGCCTACAAGCTATATTTTTCAAAAGTTCTGAGTCACCAATACACTCCCAAAAAATATGAGCCACTTCCGCTTTGGGCAAAGTGGCTTGCAGCGTTCATAGAATTTTATCAGTTAAATTTGAAATTGTTCGTTACGTGTGAATAATATTTTTTTTTTGGGAAAAAGTGTACATTTGCTTAAAATATTTACGAAAAATTAAGAATGTATGTTGGTTGAGGGAAAATAAAAACATTTTGACCAAATTTTCTTTATTATTTAAGAAAAAATTACACACGAAACCGAAGTTAATTTTATCCAAAAGCGGGAAATACACAACCATATTTGTCCCAATATATTTCTAGTATATAAAACATCTCCTTTAGATAGTTTTATTAACCACACAAATCAAATTATTTACCTTCAAAAAATTTATAATTACTAACCAATGGCATTCAGTTATGGTAAAATGTGGTATTCCCGAACTCTTTCACATTTCCCCACGGCTGCCGAGGTTGGCAGCATTTATTTTTGTATTTTTTGTATGTTTTTGCATGTCATTCGGATTCCGAATTGACATAACACCGATAGGAATACAAAATGGCGAATTTGAAAAAAAACTGAGGGGGCCAGCGGCAAGAGGATTGTGAGTTGGGGGTCTCAGTATGGTTTGTCTATGATAGACATACTAAATATGGACTGCTAGTGAAATGTCATTTTCATATACTTCTGCGAGAAAATATGTTCCAAAAAACACAGGCGCTACAGTTTTACAGCGGATTGGCAAAGAAGCACATGCCGCCGTCAAGTATAAATTGCCCTAGCAACGTAAACAAAAAAGCGATTTTTTTTTCAAAAAAAGTTCGTTTCCATAGAAACATGTAAACAAAAGAGCGACATCTTGTCGAAAGCGATTCATTTCCATAGTAACGTGTAAACAAAAGAGCGTCATCTATTGAAAAGAAGCAAAGCTACAAAGAGTGATGTGAAATTAATTTTGTAACATTTTATTATTTCGAAAAACAAAACGAAATAACAACTTCTTTAATTTTTGACTCACAAACTAAAATAAAAAACGTACAGATATTTTCCATGTAGCGTTCAATCCCTTAATATATATATCTCGAGAGGTAAATCTTCAGTGAAATTGAAATTAGTGCCGTAGTCAGCCGACGTATTTCTTTCCCACTGAATTTGCTTAACTTTATCCATCATGAGATATACGCAGTGGCGGACTAAGAGGCAGTGACACCCGGGGCGGTAAAGCAAGCTTACACCCCTTGAAAAATTTAAGAAAAAAACACGAACAAATATTTTATTTAAAGGTGCTTACGAGCTTTTATTGTACTGAATGTTTCGATTATATCATTAAAATCTATATTTTTTGTGTGCTCCGTTTCGATTGAAAGTATGTATAGCCAAATTAGTCAACCTATTTTGGCTCATCGTTGATCTTAGATAAGTCTTTATTAATTTTAATTTGGAAAGGCTTCATTCACACGATGCCACTGAGACGCAAATTGTTAAATAAATTCTCATCGCCAATGACAGACTCGGTAAAGAGTCTGAAAAATCCCACTTAACAATGAAGCTTAAAAATTCAAAGGCTGTCCAAATTTCTGCATCTTTTAAATTTATCTTTGGAGCTACCATGTGACGCCGAATTCGCTGGATTTCCAATGTGATACTGTTGTCTGTAAGTTCTGTAAATGTCGAGGTAAGCATTGGAACCACAGCCCGCAGTTCTTCTTCCGTTCCATACAGCAATATTTTCGGTTGAAGAGCTGAGAAAACTGACGCAATATCTTCCATGGCCTTAGATCGATGCACAAGTTCAGTATAAAATGTATCCTGACATTCTAACATGGCTCTTCGTGTTTCCTCTTCCAACGTCAAACCAGCATCTTGAGCCTTTTCGCCTGGCATAATTTTCTTCTTTTTTCTTCTTCCCCGCCTTTCAATTGAAATTTCTAGCTCGGTGCATTGTTCTCTTGCGTATATTACGGTCTTTTTCACGGATTCATCACGGTGTTCACGAAGAAAACTCGCTAGTGCCTTAAGTTTTATTACACTTTTTTCTAGAGTGAGCCCGGATTTTTGCAAGTATTTCTGTGCTGAATCAACTTCTTCCAAAATATCGAACCAGAATGAAAGATAACATAAAAACGTAAAGTCGCATACAGCAGATAAGAGTATGGTTGCAGCACCTCTTGTATCTAAATTTTCCTTTTCAGGATCACAAAGGAGTTCAAGAGTTGAAACTATCTTCACAAAATTTTCCTTCAATGGCTTAACAGCCTCGTGATGAGCGCTCCATCTAGTGTCTACAAGTCGCTTGACTGACACACCTACATTTTTTTTGAGAATAGGCCAGTAACGAAATTCATGCGCACATTATATATTATATTTGGGAAACAAATTTATTGTTTTATTTGTGTTTTTATTTTTTGTAGTGTGCAAAGTTATTTTTCTGTTACTGATGGCACCCCCTATTAGTCTGCCACCCGGGGCGGACCGCCCCCACCGCCCCCCCCCCCTTAGTCCGCCACTGGATATACGACTTTTTTCTTATTTTTTCTTTCTAAGGATGTACCTAGTTTTAAGATCAAATGCATCCAATGACTTTTTAGTGAATCCAGTCGTCACTTCAGTTTTGGAGGACCATGATCCAAGCAATTTTGTATTTGAACAAAAAAAGTGTGCAGCTAGCTAAACAAATATTATACATAAATAAATAAATAAATATTTAGCGCAACAGATTAATGTAGGTTACCCAGGCCTAACTACAAAAAAGCATGTTGCTAATGGCCGCCCACCAATCCTCTTGCTTTTATGAAAATATCGGTAGCTGTTCACTTGTTTTGTGTTTCGTATTGAATTCGCTTGGCTTGTGTTAAGAGTTTGATTAAATTGAGATCGCAGTATTAAAATATAAATTATGGAACTAAGTAGGTACTACGACCAAGTAAAATATAGAAACATACATAATTGGTAAATAATGAATAAAAAACACACAAATCCAACAATAGTTTTCAACCTCTAAACGCATAGGCATACTACACGCAAAATTTGTAATGGAAGTAAACTTGGTCGTTTCAAGTTTATTTTGTTTTCCGCTGTAAAACAGTAGCGCTCCGTATTTTTGGAACACGCGTGAAGTTGGCTACTAGCAGTCCATAATTATATAATAAGTCAATGATGTCGAACCTATCATACTCTTATCTCTGACAATATTTGATGCCTTATTTCGTTGAATTTTTGTTCGGGGAGTACAAAAAAATGAGTATGGTTGGAACTGGAGCAATTCCAAACATAAATTTTAAAAAATTTAAATTCGATCTCATCGCTGACAAAAGAACAAAAAAAAATGGCTATGGTTGGGATTAAAGCAATTCCAAACACAATTCCATCTCAATTTTGTTAGGATAGTA
Source organism: Cheilosia impressa (assembly GCA_948293265.1). Taxonomy (NCBI): domain Eukaryota; kingdom Metazoa; phylum Arthropoda; class Insecta; order Diptera; family Syrphidae; genus Cheilosia; species Cheilosia impressa. The sequence goes on along the minus strand of OX411884.1, from coordinate 50,087,233 downwards.
CAAAATGGTTGGGTTTGGACTAACACTAATTATTTGAAATAGAATTTTGACAGCCAATTCCCAGTCGCGCGTATGTCGAACCTATTTTACTCTAATCCCTGATAATAGTTGATGTCTTATTTCGCTGAATTTTGTTCGAAGGATACAAAAAAAAATGGGTATGGTTGGAACTAGAATAATTCCAAATATAAACTTTTTAAAATTGAATTTTGACAGCTAATTCCCAGTACGTATGACGAACTTATCATACTCTTATTATTGATCGAGGAATACAAAAAAAAATGGCTATGGTTGGAACTAAAGCAATTCCAAACACAATTTTTTTGAAGTTGAATTTTGACGGCCAATTCAAAGTCAAACATATCTTGAACCTGTCCATCTCATCCCTGCCAAATTTGCTGCAAAACTCCAGTCCTATTTTGCTGTTTTTATGTTGGGATAGAACAAAAAAAAGTGACTATGGTTGGAACTAGAGCAATTCCAAACACACATTTTTTGAAATTGCATTTTGACAGTCGATTCCCGGTCGCACTTAACTTTAAACCTTTCAGTCATAAAGATGCTACAAAATTGCAGCCTTATTTTGTTGATTTATAGCCCGCTAAGTGAAAAAAAATGCCTATGGTTGGAACTAAAGCAATTCCAAACACAATTTTTTTGAAGATGAATTTTGACGGCCAATTCAAAGTCGCACGTAAATATTTTTGATCCTGTAAAAGTACGATCCATGTTAGCGTTGCCACATCAAAAAATTCCCGCTTCTTTTAAGCTCCTGAGAAATATATGATTGGAGAAGTTGTATAACATTTTTAACTATTTCAAAGGCGACAGCGTAATAGTGAGTTTCTCCTTCCACCCTTGTGACAAAAGGCTATACGGAACTTCGTGTGTTTTCGGCATACCAAGTCCAAGATACTAAAGTTATATCTGTTAGACGGTCTATGTACTATGTAGAGCCTCAAGTCTGAGATGTGCTGGCAACTTGGGTCCGTTTCTATTACCTAAATACGTCCGCTCAATGTCCCCCCTCTAAGAGGCTCATGTCGTACTTCTATAACCCATTTAGCCAGGCGTTTCCAACAGACAGCGCAACAGCGATGCTTGGTCAACCCATGCTCTCATTATATAGTTTAGCAACTCAAGTCCGGACGGACAAAACCAGAACCCGGTGATCATCATACTGTGGGGGGTAAATAAGAGCTGATTGCCGTGTTGACGCCAATCAGAGCTTGCCCTATTCATGTATCTACTTAAAAGTGTCAATAAAATAAAACCATTTAACTGCCAACACGTTATTTTAATCCAAGAGCCTCAAGTTTGTTTGGTTTTCTCGTAATAAATTGCAGTGCGGCACGCACTCCCATTTACTGCGATGCAATGGAGTCGCCATTCGATTAAAAAGCCATCGTCGGTGTGGTAATCCATGACTTTATCCAGTCTTAGTGCGCGCGGACAATCACCGAACATGCAATTAGATTAATAATGGCTTACGCAAGAATGCCCATTTAAACGCGTAATTGAGTCTGAGATGGGCACACACAACAACAACAAGGATGCGCAGCAGGCAAGCCATGTTAATTTTAATTGTACCATCATACATCGAATGGCTCGGTGGCGTTGGCCATAAAATGAGTGTAAAGTCACTCGGAAGACGATTCTGCGAGACAGGCGAAGTGTGATTTTCTATTTCGTTAGAAGCAGCGCCATCTGTGCACTGAATTGGGCGAGAACCCTCTCTGTGTCCAGTCCAGTCCAATAAGATCCACAAAACAAAGCGGAACAACGAACTAAAAACACGATTCGCATCACAAAAGCGCTGACTCCCACAGGTCACCGCGTGACATGTCGTCTCACACCCAAGAACACAAGAACACGCTCGTCCCGCTCGGTGAAAGGAAGAGAGCCCCCTAATTGAATTCTTTTTCCGTCCACCCATATGCGATACATTTTCACAAAAAACCAATAATTGGCCAACCAAACCAAATTCTTTTTTCCAAGGAATTCTCTCCGCATCTGCAGCAGCACAATACCGGCGACATGCCACACTCTGCGTGCGAATGACCATTCTCGGAAAGTTCATAAAATCACCATAAATCACCGATTTCCAATAATTATTTTGTTTTTTTATTTTCGCAGGACCACGTACCTTTGCCGAAGAAAGACCCAAATCCACCCAAGGGCAAGTGCGGTTTATGTGTGTGGTGTGGTGTGACTGCTGGGGGAGAGAGACGACCACGACAGTGACTGGAGCTCCTTGAACAAAAACCTTAAAATAAAAGAGGGCAGCCCCTCCCTGGTGGTGGAAGCCATGTCTTTCATCGCAGATAACTCTCTGACACTTGGGGTTTGTTTGTTATTCCATTTGTCCAGATGTCCGCCCACCGCCGAAAAAAAACGAAATGTTACGACCGGCCGGGCAATCGAGTGGAACATTGATTCGAATCGTCTGTGAGTCGGGTTCATCGTCGTCGTCGTCGTTGGTCGTTGCGAATCTGTTTTTTAATTAAAAAAATTCACAGCCCCATTGTTTGGTTGTGTATTCATGCGCGGTGCGACCGGCATGGTGCGATATGAGGAGCAGACACTTAGTGGCGATAGCCAAGAGCAGAAATGCACTTAATTGAGTTGAGAGACACCGAGAACGCAAAGGACGATGGGAGTAAGTTTTGAATTCGGTGTAACATATTTGGAGAGATTTTTCGACTTAGATAAGTCACTGCTTCCGAGGAAAGGGGTTCGTATTGATCTCTGGCTGTAAGAATTTTTGGCACTGTTTTGGTAGCGTGCTTCTGGGAAGGATCATGGGGAAAATAATCGTCGATTTTTGTGGCTTGCATTTGCTGACCTCAGTTAGAATGCAAAACAAGTTGCGTTTCAAGTTGCAAAAAAGGGATGTCCTTTTACATTTTTACTTAACAGATGTCCTTTTACGCGTAGACCACATTATACAACTTTTAAAACTTTGTTTAACCTATCAGTAAAGTTGTAGCTAAGTCCAAGTTCAGACTGATTGTCTTGGCTCTTTTAGGTAACCCAAAACTAAGGACAGCTTTAGACAGCAAAGATCTCCATAAGTTCATAGACCCTCAACCTTCTTGTCTACTTTCTAAAACAAAAGTTTCAAAAAGATCGAGCAGAATAAAAGATATGGTGAGTTGTTGTAAAATTTCCCAACCCCATCATATAAATCTGACAGTTGTCTTTGACATAAGCTGTCTTGCGCTGTCGTGCTGAAGGAATACAATTTCGGGACGTTTGAGCTAAGTTCATTTCCATTGCAACAAGTCTTTGCAAACTTAGCAAAAACACAGCATAACCTTCCTGATATTGACACAAGTTTTTGACGCTGGTGGCGCTGCAATCGTAGGTCCCTTTTCTTATAAAATTTTCATTACTATAAAGTAGATAAATATTTGGAACACGACTTCGATCCGCAAGATTCAAGGCTGTCCATCTCCTTAAATTTGAGTTGTATTCCCCCAATTCAAAAGCTCTGCAAGAAATCCTAGTCTTTCGATGTTTTCCAACCATTGGGGTCATGAACTAGGTAGAAATAGACTGACATCTTTCCTGCATCTCCCCGATTTCCCCGCAGTTTTTTCAATATTAGCCCCTCCCACCCGCTCTAAATTGTACTGTCTGTGAATCAGTGTTATTATATCGCAGTATTTATCCCTTTTTGTGGGAATTTCGATGCCCGAAAAGCCTTTCGTGGGATAAAAGCAAAAGGCAACAAATCGTGGGAATTTCAGAAATCTAACAAAAAATATTCAAACTATAATATTGTTGGTGAAATTCTTCCATAGAATGTCCATAAAAATCAGCTCATGTAAATCGTCTTTTATCAAAATTTTCTAGTACCAAAAAATAATCATAGCAGTATTAAAAAATGCGGTTGTTATTTTCAAGGTTAATTTAACGTGATTTTCTTTCCGTGTAATACAGATTTGACTTTTAAAAACTGGATTTTAACATAAAAAAGTAGTGTGGGTTTTTAAAAGGGAATTTGAGTAAAGGGCGAAAAGGGAAAAAAGGATAAACTGACCACGCTTCGTGGGATAAATGAAGAGAGAGTGCTAACAACACTGCTGTGAATCCGTGTGAAATACGTGTGTTTAAATAAATACTGACACTCAGCCGTGTTTCCACATCGTGGGATCTCTACCTTTCTGTAGGAATAAGGATTTCCGAAAAGCTTACCATGCGTTAAAGGAAAAAATGTACCTACACAAAAAGGAGATTTGCCTTTAGGAAAAATTTCTAGTACCTACCAAAAAATGTTAGCAAAATGCGATTTTTATAGTGAAGAATAATTTAATGGGATTTGCTTTCCGAACAATACAATTTTTACTTTTGATAGTACGATTTGATTTATACAAACATCGAGGGAATTTGCGTTTAGTGAAAAGGGAAAAATAAACAAGCTTCGTGGGAATAAATAAAGAGAGAGTGCTAAGAACACTGCCTGAGAGTTAGTGGATTTCGTGACTTTCTGTCAGTTGATGGATGCGTTCTGAGAGTTAAAATTCGTTGTTTTATTTCACGAAGAAAATTATACCTATTTATATAAACAAAATAAAGGAATAAAGTATGAAAAAATCATTCCTTGAAATAAAGTAAGATATTTTTGTTCATATTTTTATTGTGTCGTGTTTTCGTTAGTTGTTTTTGGCAAAAAATCATTTAGCCGGGAATGCCCCCCAAAAAACGGCAAAGAATTTAAAGAAAAGAATCGATGACGAATACCTATTTAGATTAGAAATAGAATAGAAATAATTAAACGCGTTCAAGCCTCATAAACTACAGAAATTTACCACCTCGTAAATGAACTGTCAGATTTTTTATGGAGAATAGTTCACGCAGACCTCATAATTTTCCGCGACGATTTAAGCCTAGTATGCTGCTCGCGATTAAATTAAGCCCCCATGCAAAAATGCCTCCAAAGATAAAATTAAGCAAAGCAGTACGCAGTTCAAGCTAAATTTGTTAGCCACGAAAAATCTCTACAGAATTTAAGTAACCGTATTAATGCAAAATACATTTTTCCACAGCTAAATTTTGACAGATCAGAGAAAATGTCGGTATTTGCAACAAAATATCCAACGAAAGCAAATTAACAGTAGCAAGTCAATCAGCTTTACCAACACAGTTTTTTTTTTTGACGGAACTTACACTGTCAAAATTAAGCGAACATTAAGCGAAGTGGTGGAGAGAAACATTGGAGAGGCGCTTAATTTTAGCTTTCCTGGAACAGCATACTAGGCATTAAGCTCGGAAATCAACAGCGGAAAGTTGCGCGAATCACAAATGTCAAACTTTGACAGACAGTCGTCTGTTGTTTGTTGGTTTTCAGAGTTTTTTTAAGGATTGCATTCTCTTTTTGCTGCTGAATGTGGTCATATTTCCCTCAAATGCGTCTTTCCATTTCAGCCTCCGATTTATCTTCATCAGTCTTGAATATGATCAACTGGTTGCCGCTGTGGGTAAACCCTTATTGAGCAAACTAAGAAGTAGGTACGAGTCTTGGGACAGAAAAATCCTACCTCTTAATGTTTTATCTGTTCAAATGCAATAGCCGAATAAACAAAATCCACGTGCATGCAGCGTCAGTTCAACATTCACCACTTACGAGTACATGACATCAATTCAATAAAAAAGTACCTGCGGACATCCCTGACCTATAACACTTCGATAGTTATTTCTCACTTTACCGGCATTCCAAGCGAAACTTTTCCTTGTTCCTCGAAAATTTGTGTAACGTGACAGTTCCATTCTAAAAATTAACTCCAGAGTCGCACAAAATACACCCATTTCAACTGTCAACTGTTGCGGAATGCGAATCCTTTCGAAATGATGTAACTCCCGCTAAAATATCGAATCGATACAATAAACCCAACTGTGGGGAATCGATAAATGAATATATTTTCGACAATAATACCAGTTCGTTGGAAAATTCGAAATTCCGCGCCGGACGTCCTCATTCGATTAAATTTGGATTCGTGCAAATTATCCAAACCCGAATTCATCACGTATATTAACCGCGCATATCCGTGTTTATGTCACATAACCGCAAATCCGATTACAGAACTATAAAAAAATTGGCGGCCATTCGTATAAATTTGCCGACAAAACCACGCTTGCATTTGATGCGATTGGCGCCACACACTCGTCATTGACAATGCTCTTAATTGCGCTCTCACGCTGGCCAGAATTTATATTTTTTTTGTTTCCAGGAAAAAGAGCAACAAATGAAAAAAAAAATAAAACTTGCATAAAACCGAAGAAGGCAAATCAACAATTAGCCAGTTAATTGGTGCACAGTGCGAGTGCACCCATTTCGGGATATCCATGTCGGTTTCGACATGAGGGTCATCAACCACGGTTTAATTTATGAATTGGGAGCGGCTGTTTTTTTTTTCTTTGGTTGTTATTCAATTTAGAAATGGAATTCTGAGTAACGTGTAGCCTTGACGATGGAAAATTAGTGAAAAATTCATGTGAATCAGAGTTTCGAAAGACTGCTGATTGGGATTCGAAAGAATTTGGAAATGTTTCGGCTGGCAGAAAAGTGACAGCCTACTTTTTGAAGTTGTTATTAGTGTCATTCATAAATGTACGAAGTTCGGCTATGGTTCAGGTCCTTGAACTTCGAATTTATGTTTGCGAGCAAGTTTGAAAATTATAGATGATTGCTGAACGAATTTCGAAATAAAAGGCAGCTTGAATCACCGTTTGAAGAGCAGTCTTGGAGGCTTGTATAAAATTTTAATCGGAATTAGTTTGTGAAATATGATTTTATATACCGGAAACTCTTAGAAGACGTCTGGGTAGTATTTGTCACCAAACCAGGTAATAGAACCAGCAAATCGCATAGATCTTACCATCGTAAGCCTGACAGCGTTTTTAAGAATACCTAAAGTGGTTCATATCAGGCAAGTCTCAATTCTTTGCTTTACCTACACCCCCGCCAATATGCGTACCAAAAATGCAGTTCAGCGGAAGGGACTTCCTTTAAACTACAACAAAGAGACCCACTAACGTTTCAGCTCCGCATACTTCAAAAAGCTAGTCAAATGAGAGCCTTAGACTTAGAAAAGGTTTCAGTAAAGCTCATACAGAAGACGTGTCTGAATGAGCTAAGCAAAGTGCCGGTAAATCTGTGTGCCCAATATTCACATCTTGCAGGTTCCAGTTACAATTTATTACTTACTGAACAATCTCGTCAAACACACATCCAGAAACGCATCAAAAAAACTGCTAAAATTTTCTCAAAAAATCCATCAACAGTTAACCAAATACGGAGCCCAAAAGAAAGTCAAAAACCCGCCGAAAAATAGGTCTTAAAACGCGTTAGCAACGCTTCTAATTGGAGTCAACAGACCTGTCAAAAACAAGTCGAAAAACGCTTTGAATAAGCTTCTAAGAATGCGTCCAAGAAGCTTTCGAAAATATGTCAAAAATTACGTAGAAACGCTTTCAAACAATGTGTCCAAAAATTAGTCTACGATTCCAACTAATACGGGTAAAAAAAAACGGTTCCAAAAGCCATCCAAAACAGGCCCAAAAACGAAACAAAAAACGCTCCAAGAATGCTCCAAAACACTTAAAAATAGCGTCCAAAACGTGTCTGAAACGTGCCAAAGCGATTCAACTAACCTGTCAAAAACAAGTCGAAAAATCCGGTAGAGAGCCTTGTAAAAACGCTTAAAAAATCCAGCCCATACGCAATTTAAAGAACCCGTCACAAATCACGACAGAAAAATGCCTCAAAAACTAGTGCAAGAGTGTATTCAAATACTAGTGAAAAATCGCGTCCAAAAGCTATCTAAAATGAGTCCATAAACTAGGCAAAAACGTGTCCGAAATGTTTCTAAAAACACTTTCAACAAATAAGCAAAAGAAAACGCGATATTAAAGACCTATCTGAATCTGTGTAGTAGATAGTTCATTCAAGTTCATTGCCACGCCCCTTAGGGTGTGCTGAGTTGTTCTACTCAATTAAAACAGGTGTAACTTATCTAATGTCGTTTTCCATTGGTTTCACTCGGGGATCCACTCATTCTGAAATCCAATGGAGCAGCAAAACTGCTTCTGACAGAATCCACCAAAGTATTGGTGAAATGCCAAAAAATAATCTATGGCTGCTGTCAGCCGACTTGTAATAAATACATAAAATTGCACTTGTGTGAGTGCTTCTTGAGTGCATTCTGAGTTGAAATCGAGTATTTTTGTGCCAATGGAACAGCATTTTTTCGATTCCGGACTCTCCCGGACGCTTCTTTTGGTCCAATGGAAAACGACATAAATCTGTATGGCAAACTTATTTTTACTTCCTTAAGCTCCCTTACTCCCTTTAGCAAAAGTCGTATTCAAAACGATTCAGTCGATGTCAACCATTTTAATATTTTCCTGCCCTTTAAGCGATCATTGCCACGCCCTCTCGATTCATTCAAATGAATCTGCCTATCCAAAACAGTTGAAATCAGTTATCCTAACGTTTTTCCTTTAATTTGACGTCGGCCAATCCACTCCTGTGGTGTGAAATTAATTATTCTCCGCACAACAACACAAACCACTTTTTTCGCCTTATTTCACAGTCTGCAAAATGCAAAATCGATTCATTGCATTCATCTACTATTCTGTTTTCCAGAGTGTGTGGAGAGCGCCTCTGGTAGGTTGCTGCCTGCTGCTATTTCTGAGCGCCTGGTGCTTCAGAAACGATTTTCGTCGGAAAAACTACGTTTCTGACGTGTGCTGATGAAGTTGCCATGTTTGTTGGAATAATTCGAATGATGGCTTTGAAGATATGTTTCTGAGCGCCATTGCCAAATTAGCGTTTCCGGCATTGATCTTATTGTCTGTTCCTATAAATCTCTTCTTGACGAAGTTAGATCGGTATTTCGAAAATATTTGCGAACTCTGACAGCCAAACTTTCATTTGGGACGCTCAAGTATCTAGTTTAGTAAGTCTGACAGCTGTCTGACTAGATGTATCTCGGTTTTGATTGGCTGAAATCGTTCATATGAGCAGCTGTTTCAGTTGACGTTTAAGGAGGGGTAGCCGACGAATCTACTCAAGAAATTCGTGACTGAGTACTAAGTTGACAGTTCTCATTTGTGGCTGACGCAGAAAAAGTGACGTTCCCGACCAATCTAGTTCTTGCGTTCAGGTAACATCTCATCCAGACCAATCTAGTCGACTTAATTCTTGAATGTGCCCATTGTTCTTGGAATATTGTTCAACAATTAAAACACGCTTGAAGTGCAGAATTGTCATATTAAGCGCATTTGGTGTCGTATTTGCAGAATATTCGCTTGTGAAATGCGAAGTAATATGCAGAAGCGAAGTGATTTCGGTTTACATTTTTCGGAATAAAATTGTGTGAACCTTTCCTGGGAGACCTGGAATATATTTAGATAGAACAGAAAAACAGCTGCTGGAGCAGAAAACTACAAAAATATGTAAATGCAGGTGCAAACAAACGTAGGTAGGTGACAACCATTTTTCTAGGCTGACGCGTTGGGTCTGAACGCAACCATTGAACCTTTAGTAGTTATTTCTGACTTTCTCGCTCGTAGCTGTCGGGGTTTTCTACTTTATTCCCGCACATAACACTGGAAACTGTTGTGGTAACTTGGACTGGTTAGCTGTCAAGCACTGTCAAATTCATTAAAGTTTATTTGTGTCTCACTCGTAGGCCCTGTGTCAATCGGCTAAGTTTATGGGTTAAACGTCATCAAAAACTTGTACGAAACAAAGTAGATTTTATAATCCTGGAAAAGTGTTTCGCTTAAATATTGCTTAACGGCGCACAATCACTAGTACTTTACCAAATAAGCTCTAAATTTGATTCCTGTGTTTCTCACTGGCTAACAATGGTCGCGTTCCATTCCTTTCGTTATTCCTTCGACAATTCTTTTGACATTTACTTTTACTTGACATTTCCTGTAGAGTGTAAAGAATGAACTAATCTTTTCAACGGATCGCGATGGGCCCACTAAGGTGCCTATAGTGTCTTGTGACGGTTCCAACCTAACCTAACCTATCTTTCCAGCACTCAAGAGCTATTTTTGACAGGTGAACTTTTCTAATTCGAATGGAAATTAAGTCTAAATTTATTTCGGGACTATTCCTTTCTAATTCACACAAGATTACGAAATACAGTCAAGCTCTATACACCTACACTTCGAAGCTCCTATGCCCCGACTTGCTTTGAATTTTTAAGCGCTTTCTGGTCCACACTGTACAGGTACATGCGCTTGTTCACACAAAATAAAACGAGTTCATTACCCATTTAATTCACAAACTCACAAGAAAAGAATCTTCCTACCTGGCCTTCGACCAAAAAGGACGTCCTCGTTCTCTGCCAAAATCTACCGTCCTTGCCTTATCAGAGACATCAGAGGTTTAAGCGAGCGTAAAATGTATTCCGCCACCTCCGAACCGAATTCATTTATCGCCTTTCATAGGACATTAACTCTACCCCAGCTCCCCGACACTATTCGACTTCGACCATTAGTCTGGCTGGCACACAGTGCAGTCGCGTCTTAATAGAATCCTCACTCCGCGGGCTTAATAGGAAATCCCAGGAAACTCATACACCCAGTGTAAATATTGACTCGCTCATATCGCATGCAACACACGACACAGCGATTTCGTGCAATCAAATTGTTTTTAATTCGAAGACAAATTGCAAACTACCCTTCGGCGCGGCACACATACAATTCATATCCCTTATCCCAGCTCCGACTGCCTCTGGCTCTGCCTAACGCAAATGTTATTGCAGACCACTCATCGTCGTCACATGCACGGTGCACGGTGCACGGGGGCAGTCGAGAAGTGAGGGTTGTTTCCGTTTGAGTCGGTATCCAACAGAGTGTGCATAGCTCAAAATAAAGGATGACAAGGATAAAAATCAAAAATCCCAAAAATAAAACCAAGGACTATGGACAAAAAAAAAAAAAATCAGTGGAAGGGCGGTCGTTTGCCTTTAAACGTTTTTCTCATTCCGGCGAATGTGATGATGTAAGGATATTCCGGAGACGAAAAGTCTGCACACACACGAAGAATGCCCTCACCGCGCATTCACAAAGCCAGAGCCACAACCGAAACGAAGGAACGGCAAAGGAATTCATGAGCTGGAAGCTACATACAGGACATGCCAACGCATTTGAATGAAAACAACTCGGCAACACAACAGCCGCTGTTGTGTAATGTATAGTTGCCGTATACACAGAGAATGAGATGCAGACGTCAAGGGTTCTTAACCATGTGGCCAGAAAAATGTGCTCTTCAGTGCGATGATGTCCTGGTCGGTTTGTTGGTTTGGCATTGGCACCCCTTTTCTTTGTATTTCGGATTTTATTGTATTTTTGGGCATAAATATCTGGTAGCTGATATGGGCATGGTGAAGTGGGCCTTCATTTCGACTTATGAAGGCATGAGCAGGAATTACATCACACACTTTTCTGGTGAAGTGATTTCAGGAGCAGGAGGTGGGTTTCGATTTACAATGGACGGAGGGCGAGTTGTGGGGCCCACTGTAGTTTGTAGTTGTAGGTTAAACATACAAAAAGGAGTGCTCTGGGAGCTGCCGACAAGCTTTATCTAAGATGGGAACGTCTTCGGTTCAGAGGGAAAAAGATGCGCGATCTTTTAACTCTCAAAGTCCCTCCCGACTATAACGCTGAAGCTGTACAAGGCTTTGAGACCTAGACCTCTGAAAGACAGATACCAAACAAATGTCGTCAAGAAGATGTGCACCCCTTAAAGAATCGTAGTTCCTCTTGCTTATAATGCTGAAAAGGCCTAGAGACCTAGACCTCTACAAGATCTCATGAAGACCACAAAAATGTGGACAGGACAGAAAGATGCACAATATTCTAAGCTTCGAAGCTCCTCTGGCATATAACGCAGCACTTTGCAATCATTTATCAAAGCTTAAAGAGGTCCAAAAGCTCTAATTAGGGCGTCTTTCGACTACCGGAAGACTCAAAGAGGATCTCATTATCGCCAAAAAGATTTTCCATCCATACCGGGATATTTGGAACCTAGTAGATAAAAGGGGCTCCATTGCCTGCTCATTTACAGATGTCGAAACCGACTTCGTTCTCATTTCCTTGAATTCACGTTTGTAGCTCGATCAGAACTGGCTTGCTACTAAAGATCGGCGTCAATCAGAAACTGATTTTAAGGTCGAGTTTCACTGCCTCGTCGCTGTAAAAGTAGTCTCGCGGGAAACAAGCTCAAAGCTTCTTTAAAAATACGCCTTGCTGAAGCCTTTAAGGGACCAAAAAGCCCAATACTGCAGACATTAGGATAAGTACAATCCGTGTTCGACAAGTCTTCTCATAATAAAGTAGATGAGTCTTGACATTCGGAAGCTAAAATGTTTTTTAAGACTTCTCCTTAAAAAATCAATATACAACAAAATCCACTCACAAAAAATGCCCCTCAATATACGTTATCCTTTCCTCTGTTTCCCTTTATCTACTTGCAAGGACACCACCGACACCGACACGTCCTTCGCCAGAGTTTGAGTGGATATAAATTTATTTAGAGTTTATCCACCTTGGCTGAGACTGTTGCAAGTCCTTTTTTTCGATTCCATCTGTGCGCACGGAAATTATTCCATTCACGTTGACTGCGTGTAGGGATGGTATTGCTTAAAAGGAGCATCACCACGCAGATTACCTTCTTATACCTAATGGCACCGCCCGCACCGGGGCCATGAATAAAAATAAAATTAAATGGAAACGTTCTTATTCTTCGTTTGAAAAGCAAGCAAAACAAAAAATGCCAGAAAAAAAGAACAGAACAGACAAAAAGTGTGTAATATCCTTTTTATTGAATGGAATGTGTTTGCCTTTAGCGAGGGCAAAGGAAATTACTATGCGAATGCGAAATGGGGAAGCTTTGCACAGACACCGAAAATTCAACCGACGACATCACGTGGTGAGGGATGTAATATATTTGGGACTTTTGGCTCTCATCCTTTCGGCTCGTGATGGTGTATATTAAATTGTTATTACCCGCATTAAAGTGACAGGAGTTGTTTTCTCGCTTAAGTCCTGTGGGATACTGTGACTGCGAGTGTGGGATTTTTAAAGACTTGTTTGTAAAAAAACCCCCCCAAAATAAAAGACAAATGGAGGATTTTTTGTTGTTGTAGAGATAATTAAAATCATGACAGCTGTCAGTTTGTGGAAAAATGGGGAAAAATTCGAAGCAGATGGTGCGATTGTAAAAATCAACGTGGACCAAGTGAATTTGTGTTACAGAGGTCGTGGGTAGGAGGCTGACGGAGCAACTCGTTAGAAAGGTTATGTTTCTTGTTATTTCTTGGAAGCCACCTTTTGCCAGATGTAGAGAAGATATACGAGTATCTACCCCGACTCATACACTTATTTTTAGAGCTTGCTCAACTGCCTTTGCAGATGATGTACGTCCCGTTTATGGTTTCGTCTGCAGCTTTAGCCAAGTCCACGAAACGAAAATTGCCATCAAACCCTGTTAGAAATTTGGTCTTCCTAAACAATTTTAAGTTGAAACAAAACTGGGCGAGACTAAGCCCCTATCTCTGACAAGCAGTTTTACGTCTTGATTTCCGAGTGCCAAAGACTGAAGCTTGCATGTTGCAACCGATCAGTCTGGTTCGTCGTTTTTTTCGCTTACCAATTTAACATACTACCAACGACGCACTTTAGCTTGCCCTAAGGCGGTCGTTCGATGCACCTTGATAACCAATAGCGTGCCATAATATTGACGTAGCTAACCATTTACGGGGGTTGAACCGGAGACCCGCCATTCAGCAATCCAACGCACTAATCACGGAGGTACTGTGTCTAGTTTATCTAGTCCTAAAGCGGCCGTTTGATGGACTTTGATACCAATAGCGTGCCATAATATTGACGTAGCTAACCATTTACGGGGGTTGAACCGGAGACCGTCCATTCAGCAATCCAACGCACTAATCACGGAGGTACTGTGTCTAGTTTATCTAGTCCTAAAGCGGCCGTTTGATGCACTTTGATACCAATATTGTGCAATAATATAGACGTAGCTAACCATTTACGGGGGTCGAACCGGAGACCCTCCACTCAGCAATCCAACGCACTAATCACGGAGGTACTGTGTCTAGTTTATCTAGTCCTAAAGCGGCCGTTTGATGCACTTTGATACCAATAGCGTGCCATAATATTGACGTAGCTAACCATTTATTGGGGTCGAACCGGAGACCCACCATTCAGCAATCCAACGCACTAATCACGGAGGTACTGTGTCTAGTTTATCTAGTCCTAAAGCGGCCGTTTGATGCACTTTGATACCAATAGCGTGCAATAATATAGACGTAGCTAACCATTTGCGGGGGTCGAACCGGAGACCATCCATTCAGCTATCCAACGCACTAATCACGGATGTACTGTGTCTAGTTTATCTAGTCCTAAAGCGGCCGTTTGATGCACTTTGATACCAATAGCGTGCAATAATATAGACATAGCTAACCATTTACGGGGGTGGAACCGGAGACCATTCATTCAGCTATCCAACGCACTAATCACGGAGGTACTGTGTCTAGTTTATCTAGTCCTAAAGCGGCCGTTTGATGCACTTTGATACCAATAGCGTGCCATAATATTGACGTAGCTAACCATTTGCGGGGGTCGAACCGGAGACCATCCATTCAGCTATCCAACGCACTAATCACGGAGGTACTGTGTCTAGTTTATCTAGTCCTAAAGCGGCCGTTTGATGCACTTTGATACCAATAGCGTGCCATAATATTGACGTAGCTAACCATTTATTGGGGTCGAACCGGAGACCCACCATTCAGCAATCCAACGCACTAATCACGGAGGTACTGTGTCTAGTTTATCTAGTCCTAAAGCGGCCGTTTGATGCACTTTGATACCAATAGCGTGCAATAATATAGACGTAGCTAACCATTTGCGGGGGTCGAACCGGAGACCATCCATTCAGCTATCCAACGCACTAATCACGGAGGTACTGTGTCTAGTTTATCTAGTCCTAAAGCGGCCGTTTGATGCACTTTGATACCAATGGCGTGCCATAATATTGACGTAGCTAACCATTTACGGGGGTCGAACAGGAGACCCTCCATTCAGCAATCCAACGCACTAATCACGGAGTTATTGTGGCAAGTACAAATGCGACCACTTGATTCGTTTTTTTTTTGTGAATCGTGTGCCATCCCGCTATAAAGTAACAATTTTCGGGGCTCAAACAGGAGATTCCTCGCTCAGCAGTCTAACACACTTATCAGTGCCTTAAAGATGCGATCTTAATGACAAATCTTCTCGAAAACGTTCCCAAAACGAAGCAACATTGGAACGTGCGTTAAGCAAATAAATTAAGGTACATCAGATGAAGCTTAAGATATCTAGGCAACGACAGTGGAGTCCCAGTAGATACAAACAAGCACTACTTGCACAAATCCGATCTTTAAAGTTGCTTCAAATAAAATCGCACACCACCACCTCAAATCCGCTTCATCATCAGCTGGCAAGTTATTCCCACGACTTCATACCTCCAAAGGTTAGACAATTTCCATTGATCCCTCGTTTAGGCCGACAAATTGCACTCAGTTAGCCATGTTACCCTAATGACTCATCGAGCTCCAGAAAACCACGCAACAAAATAACTAGCTCCAACCCATTTATAGATATAAAAGCAACCGCCTTTCACATAAACACTGTATCCACGTAGATAATTGAAATGCGCAATGTCTATCATTAAGCGTACATATATGAGTTTGTCCTTAAAATTAAAGAGGGGCCCACATTACCATTTTCCCCGAAGATGTTTGCGCACGATGGAGCTGCTGCCGACCGTGCGTCATAATGCGCGCAATCGCGCGCATTGTGTGTGCTTCATCCAATTATCAGCGATCGCGCGCACCGTATGGAGTTGCTCTCCACCTCGATCATGCTGATGCCGATCGTGCGCATAAATCAAAACGTTCATTACAGGTGCAGAGCAGCAAGATACGTGCTGGTGTAGTAGGACTGGCATGCCATCGTCGGTGGGTCCAGCAGCGTTGAGCGGATCATCATCATCCGTCCAAGTACAAGACACGTACGCTTCCCGACAAGCGGACCGCACGATTTCTGCCCGACTGAAACATAACTCACCGCAACAATCACTCGGCATGTGTTCGCTGTGCTAGGGACAGAGACAGAGACAGACGAGCGGGGAGGACAAAATCTGGTTGGCTGCGGAAAGTTTAGGTGCGCGTGCGTGTCCATCTCTCGATCACGTGTGCGCTTATTAATTTGCGTCCCATGCAATCATTTGCCCCAAGTGCTCCAAATTGGAGCGGATCTCGTCAGTCGGTAGCGGTTGTTTGTACTCCGGTCTGACCCCCAATACATTCGACCACAGGTTCAGACACAGAGAGAGAGAGCCAGAGAAGGAAGCACCCTCAATGTCGGGCGAACCTTCAATCCCGATCTGTCTCACTTGATGGCGATAATTTATTGCGACTGCAAGTACTTACCGGCCACCTGGGCAATATGCCGGTCGCCGGACCTCAAACCAGTCAGACGACGCAGATATATCTCCCGGTCCGTATGTGTGTGCTAATTCCCAGGAATTAGCATCGACGATGAGGTCGTAACTGCCCCCAATGTTGGGAATGAAGAAATTGCTTCGACCACCGTCGCGCCTCGCCGACGGACTAATGGGAAAAATCGCCGCCGGCCATGTTCCTGTGAATGCGTAATGTGTGCCACAGCGAAAAGCCGGTACAACTAATATCGGCCAATTCCGATACTAATGACCCGAACAAATTGACAATTTATTGCGCGATTGCGCGCGCAGTGTCCTGCTGTCCACACTATCCGCTCAACCAAGCCGTTGTCTCGAACTTTTCGTTGCACCAGCCAGAGGCGTAGCCAAAGGCAGCATACCGGCACCCGGGTGGAAGTTTAGTTAACCAAATGGAATGGCGTGTAGAATTATCATTTGCGAAGGTATTTCGTAGATAAACAGAGTACGAGTATCTCCGCTCTAAATGTGGTGGAGTATTATGCTCGTGTATAGTTGGGTCTGCTAGTTTATTTAACGTGGCCGGCAGGAGAGTGTTTTTAGGTGTAAAATTTGTTGGCACTGAGCGAGGAGTTAATGCGAAGGGAAAGTGACCTCCGGTACACAATGGAAAGTCACAGTGTTATCGTTGTGGAGCAGTTGAGGTGGAGTTGACAACAACAGGACAACGTTGGAGCTGAATAAGCACGAAACCTGAAGTCTGTAAACCTGTTTTTTGTGAACCTTGCAAGGGTAAAGCGATCTTACAGAGGTTGGAATAAGGCAGAAATTTTGACAGAGTTCGTCACAAAATTTAGCAGATTGAAGAGCTTATTCAGATGTTGAACCTAGAAAGGGCTTCTTTTGAAGGTATAAGAAGTGCGTTAAGCTTAAAGGTGGACCTCTCTGCTGTCTTTCCAACGAGTCTGATAAACAAACGGGCTTGATAGGGACATGGGACATACATTTATGGAATTAGCAAGCTCATTACCTATGTTCGTTGGTTATTTTAGACGAACTTGGGTACTGCTAAGCTAGGTAAAGGCCAACTTGTAGTGACCTGCTTCATTATCCACATCATCTAAGAACTCTAACAGCTGGTCTCAGTCGAATACGTAAGTGTATCGTTTCGTATTCTGATATTGGTGTCAAAATTACATTCATCCACTATTATTTAAAAGAGAAATAATTTGAACAAAATGCGAACATCTAGAAGAAGATTATGCGGATGTTGGGAGGAAGATACTTGTGGATATTGGCATCGGCGCCCAAAAACCCTTTCGTACTCGTCCGCGTTGTTTTAAATGCTGGAGAAAAAACTTGAATAAAATGCGAACATTTAGAAGAAGATTCTGCGAATGTAGGGAGGAAGATTGCGCACATTTTCATGAGAACGCTATGCAAACTTGCGGGTGTGGATTATGAGAGTTCAAGGGCCAAGGAAATTTTCATGAATATGAACTTTTAATATTCAATGGACGGCTTCTTCATGTACAATAACAACTGTTGCACAGCACTAAGTATGATCCACTAAATGATACAAACAACTAAACAACACTCAAAGATGTCGCAAAATGTTCGCCATACATTCGCCTAGGAGAACATATCCGCCGAGCGCTTAACTGGGTCTGATAAAATCGTAGCGCGGTACTAGTAATCATACTTCATCCAGGCTGGATATTACGAGCTCACAATGGCGAAATTTTAGATATAAAATTACCCATTGTGACCTAAAACTTTTTTTGTTGAAAAGTTTGAAAATGATTATTAGTAGGACCCTTAGGCAAAAATTCTCAACTGCTGCCAACAGGTTGCTCCACTTTTCAAAAGCACTCAAAAGTAATTTTTAATCGAGAAAAGTACCCATAATTCGATTATGGCAACAGCAGATTATCCCATAAATTGGTCAGCGCACAAAGTCATCCGACAAAGTCGCATCGCTTTGATGTCCCTTAACCACTTTATTTTGGGCTGTTTTGTGTCACTTATGCCGGCTGATTTATCACGTACACACACGTAACGATCATCGTTTTATGCGCATCGTCATTTAAGGTGCTGATTGGACTTGAGTTCCCCACACAAAGGGAAGGAGGTTACACCTCATACACAGCACATTTATCCTTTTCCTTTTGAACAGGTTATTATTAATGCGTTTCGATTTGGTGACACACGATGGTCATCGCCTTCCCGAATAGCACACTTGGGTTATAATTTGGTACATACAACTCTAATATAACTATCAATTTATTTCCTAAGTATTGCAGTAACATTGTCACATCCCACATTGTAACCAAAATAGCCGCATTTCCCCTCATATTTTGCAACAAGTCTGTTATATTTGTGTTTTACTTAGGTTATTTTTTGTTAAATGATAGTTTTTATTACGTTGTTTTAACGAAAATATGTTGCATTCATTTAACGTAACTGTTGAGTTGTATGAAAAATGTTTCTATAAACATTCGGGAAGTTTTAAATAAGTTATTATTATAATGCTTTTTGAGTCTACATGTAGACAAACAAATTATGAAGTATAAAAGCAAAGGTGAATGCATTCGATTTGAAAGGCATTAATATCTAAAGCATGTTATATTGGAAGTTCGAATTTGCTGCGATTTTGGACCAAAATCTTCCAACGAATACTACTTTTGTCACGAACATTAATATTTTGGTTCCGGAAAATTCACGCGCCTTCAAAAAAGTGTTAAATAGAAGAAATGTTTAAAAATCAGAATATTTTAAAATTTGTATTTAAGCTTCAAAATCCTAAAAGACTTGCAGAAACAAGCTTTAATATACCCTCTTCATCAGTTTCTATTAAACTGAATTGTAGAAACCATGTTATGTATTGGGAAAATTGAAAGGTATTTTTCGCATCTTAAAATATGGGGTTAAATGCGTACAGAAAATGGTGAAAAATATGGCGGTTGTTACATGAAACTTTATTAAAACATGAACCATTATTTACAACTTCAATGTTCCTTAAAATGGTATTGAAATGAAGATACAACAAAATAACAACTGAATGTTAGTAAACTGTTGTTTCCATATTTATTGGAACATCATTATAATTGAAAATTTGTAACTTACTTTGGTTTGGTCGAACACATTATAGCCACTGTTGCCAAACATTCTTAGAAAAACTGAATATAAGATATAACCAGGAAATATAAATAGCACGGCTGTGTTACAGTTAAAATAAATGATTATCCTCGTCAGTTATCTGTCATTATCGAGGTGAGTACACTGTAAGCAATATTTTTCAAAAATCTAAGTTACATTAAACATTTTAACTTACATTTGATTGCTTACTTATATGTTGAGTTTTAAATGATAAAACTACATATCAGTGCTATTTTGCCTCTTTGAGGATAAAAAACCTGATCTCACTTGTACAATATATTTTTTAATTGCGAATCCTCTAGGTGGAACAATATTACATTCGAGGTTATATCTTGTTTTTGTGCATTGAAGTAACATTTTCTGGAATGTAGAATCATTGCGGAAAGCTGATTTGGCAACGCTGATTACAACCACTTGATGTTGTGAAGTATGTTTAGTTATAATGAAGTTAACATTATGAAACTTGGCGCTGACATTTCGATTTTCTTATCAACATCATTATAAGAAATTAAAAATTATTTTACTAATCAGCAGTGATTGACGACGACTGAAGCTAATAATTCCAAATGGCGTTAGAGTAGCTGTCATATATATATATAATATAGGATTCATTGTAAAAACATATAAAAAACTTATCAATGTCTTTAAGTTTCTTATATAACATAATAAAAACTTCACGACTTTTGATTGTAATTAAGTTACTTCGTTGTTAAGATTCTGCTATATAAAAGTTTCATGGACTTTTTAGTTTGAGGTACCCAAAATGAAAATTTACTAAATGTTACTGCAATATATTACCAACCTGTTTAAAACTCTAACTTACGAACTTTTATGAAACTACTTTCAAACATCCCCCTTTTTTGTAAACTAATTTAAAACTTTAAAGAACGTATTTATAACATTGCGAATGACAAAGTTACAATTAGTCCATCATGAACATGAATACAACTGATATAGAACGGATTTTGTTACAGATTACTTAAATATAACAGAAATACAATCGAAGTTTTGTTGCAAATCACAATCTGTGCTATTCGGGTTGACACTCCCTAATGAAGATGCACTTAAATCATGCACCAAACCAAGTATGCACGGTCGTGGTCGAGTGTAATCGATGGTTGTTGTTGTGAACATAAAATTACACTTTACGATGGCTAAAAATGAGTAAACTTCTGCACAACGTGTTGCAATAAACTTTCGCCGGATTAGATTGGCCCTCCGAGTTGCAGTTGAAGTTTTAAAAAATAAAATAAAATAAAACTGAAAACAGTTTCCTTTGGCAATTTTTGCTTTCCACTGGAGCGGAGTAGATAAAAGGCGAAGAA
Source organism: Cheilosia impressa (assembly GCA_948293265.1). Classification (NCBI taxonomy): domain Eukaryota; kingdom Metazoa; phylum Arthropoda; class Insecta; order Diptera; family Syrphidae; genus Cheilosia; species Cheilosia impressa. Next base: position 50,066,242 of record OX411884.1, on the reverse strand, counting down.
GAACTTTCCGCCATTGGGCGCCAGTTTAAGCTATTGTTGGTTGACTAAAATGATGGCGGCTGTCGACTGTCGACTGTCGTCTGTAAAAGTTATCTTCGGTGCAGCGACCGCCACAGGAAATGTTTTGCTCTACCAGTAGTTTGGTGTTGTCAATATCATCCTTGCAAATACATTAATTTCTTTTTACAATAAATAGATATTCGAGTATATATGTCTGTGGAATGGTGGGTAGAAAAGTTCAGTTTTGACGTGGAGAGATGGAGGAACTTTTCGACTTCGGAAAAAGGTGATTAACCTCTTTTCGGGTAGGCGACTTGTAAGGGCTGGAGGAAACATCATAATTCTGTTCATAAAAAAAATTAACTGCGGGCGGGGGGTCCCGGTTTGACCCCCAGAAAGGGAAGAATTTATATCTTAAGGTTTTTTTTACTATACCCCATCCTGACAAGGGTCTGAGAATGCAACTGTTTTAAAAAGATACATAATTCTGCTATTTTGAATCGACATAAAATTGTGGGTCCAAAAACTAAAGTCTAAGGACTCTGAGAAGGGTCTTATGGGCTTCTTGGACTAACAATTTATTTTTGTAGGAAATTTTTGAGCGCTCACTATTTTTGCGGGGAAGCCCCCTCCGATGAAACGAAAAAGCGACAGGCGGTTGGTAATAGTAATTCCAAGCCCTAATGAAACGAAAAGTCGACAGGCAGCCGGGCACGAGTTTCCGACTGAGATGGAAACAAAAAAAGTCGGGGGAAATAAAAAAACCTCTGGAAATGCGAGTGTTGATGGAGCTCGGCCCGAACGTTATATGGAGGCTGACTATTTTTGAAGAAAGACTCTCTTATATCACACTCAGACAATTTTGCGGCTTCGTTCAACGTATGGCTATAGCTGGGGCGGGGGCCTAACGCTTAACTCAGTTGGATACAAAAAAGTGAGAGTAGGTACCCTGAAACTAGTGAAACTAAAAAGCGACTGGAAACGGGAAAGGAATAAAAAGACAACAGCCTCGGATCTGTTTATAAAAATAAAGGCTGTAACGCGCGGTGTGTGGCACTCACTCGGACGGAATAAGCGGTGAAAAGGACGCCGTGAGTGAATGCACAACAGGCGCGCGAGGTCCCATCTACGCTGGATTCTCCACCCTTTGTCCATTCTATAGAAAAGACGCGAGTAATTGTAAGCCATGGCTTAATCTGACTTCATCGTGCGTTAAAAATAGAGAGATCGGTTGCTGGATTTAAAGCACTTGTGTTCTTGGGTAAGCATTCTCATTTTAACGTATTATCGAGCTTCCTCTTTCACTGCCTTTCCAGTCTTCATTCACCAACTACCCCACTTCAGCAACTATTTGTTCTCTTGAAGCCAAGTAAACCCCTTCTGAAACTAAAATAACAGATATAGGTACCTATACCTGGCCTTGTCTTTATTAATGTCTCCTTAAACGGCGCTGCATACTTGGTACATGGAAGCCCATCAACCTCAACACCACTTGTACATCGTAAACCATCAAAGTTAAGCTTTTGCATGTTTTCCAACAGCAACACAACAACCAGTTTGCCTTCGGACCAAATCCACACCATGCGTCGATAACTTAAGACAATTTACAATAATCGTCCCCAGGCTTTTGTGTCCAGTTGCAAAAGGCATACCATCCATCTTGCGCTCCTCCCAAGCCACGGCAAAAAGACAACAGAAAAGAAAAAGAAACCCGATCGAGAACATTGGGGACTTTCAATTAAATCAGCTGAAATCTTGCCCACCAATCGAACGCAAGCTTAAGGCCAAGCAAAGCAACTTATTGTTGGCCACATCATAATGACACGATCAGTCAAGAGAGTGGTGGTTGAGATAACTTGTAAGAACTTGGCCTTAATGCGAATAACAAGGTTTTGGTCACGCCCCGAACGGGGTGTCCAGTAGTAGGATACGTACGCACTTCCAGGCTTGTTAAAATTTCATTTTCTTGCGTGTCAAATCGAATCGGCTTGGACACGGCTTGTTTGTCGTCCCTGTTGGCTGTTTTTTTTTTTCGCCGCGCATTGGAATGTCATGTAAGCATATGGTGTGAGAAAATATTTTTGGCTGAAGGCCATGGACCACCATCACAGTTCCGTGTAGCAAATCATGTCCGACGTAGTTGAAAGCTGTGCATGGTTAACGACATTCCGTGCAGAAGGGTCTCTGCGGACTGGTGTGACTTTTGTTAAATGCATTTGGGCACGGATGGAATAGGCGGGAAATTATAGGTAATGCTGTTGGAGGTCGTCTTAAAAAGCCTCGTACCGATAACCAATAGATTCGACATGAAGGCCTTCAGAGAGTGCACCGAAGGACTATTTTCTGATTGACTCTAACAGTCCGCATATAGCTGCCAGATCTAAGCTGACCACTTACCACTGGATCGCTAAAATAAATACCACAATCGTTCGCCCTTCCACAGTGGGATCCACTGCTTCCTTAATCGAAATGCAATGTGCCAACTTATGCGCACGTAATTCGCCATTTCCTACACTCGTAACCTTAATCACATGTTATCCTCGGAAGAAGCGAATTTAATTGAAATTTATACCCGATAATCCAACCAACTACCCATCCAATAGAAGCAGCATCTCCCGGGCGCAATTGTTTTATCATTACGCGGCTATCTCAACCATCCACACAAAAAGGATATTTATGATTCCTTGCACTGCCATTTGCGCGATAGCGCCGACGAATATACATTTTAATTAATTAATTTACATCCCGATAACATCGGCAGGGCGGTATAATCGTCAGCAGCGACTCGCTTGCGTCTTGATGGGTACTGGAAAAAACCCAACCTCACACACAGTTTAGATGACAAGAAAAAACCACACGTTTCATATATATAAGTTGTGTCTACCGCCCTCGCTAAATAGCAAATAAAGCGGAAAATCACTAAACAATTCAATAAATATTATGATTCCAATGTAACAAATAATTCATCTACTAAAAATGTGCGATGGGTAGAGTCCACAAGAACGGGATACACACAGGGAAATTTCGCAGCTAGATGTGAATTGAATAAAATTTGCATATGTGGGTGTAACGACAGACTGTCAGTTTGATTGTCATTGTCACAGTCACATTCTCCGACTCGGATCCATTCAGAAATTGGCCGGCTACTGTTACACTCGTTCGCCGCAGCTCGCAGCTCCGTCCGGGTAGAGGAGAAACAAAAACCGCAAATATTTGCATTTGCCTTTCTTATTTACGTTTGACATTCACGGGCAGCTCATAATTATCGTGGTATGTGAAAATGGCATTAAAATCGCGATAATCCAAAGTCCGTCCAAGTGAGCCAGTCAAATAAACGCTGCCATTGGACATACAGTATACACAGACAGTACAGACACCTACTGTTTTGTCTCATTTTAATTTTTATAATGCGAAAGAAATTGACAGATGACAGGCGGGCTCCTGTTTACATGTGCAGTTGGGCAGTTCTCACACGATGGCTATTATTTGTTTTTGGATTCAAAAATTCAGAGATGTGTACAACACACGCATAAGGTCAATACAGGCGACGAAGCCGGCAAAGATTTACCTATGCAAAGTGACAGCCAACTTTTAAAAGCCGGAATCGCTCAGTGATTCTGTTTGCGCAACCCACTCGCATAAGCTCGTGGACTTTCAATTAGTTTGCATTCGATTGTTGCTTTGAATAACGACCTATTGTTGAAATCTTTAACATCTTTAACACGCACGTCGACTTTAGAAAGAAAAGATACATTTAACCTGGTGGAACAAGACGTAGAGATGGAAATGTTAGAAGCCCCACAAGCTCGAGGCTCCATTTCCCTGAAGTATTCCTTTTGCAGCAGTTAGTTGCCCTTTTTAGTGAATTGACTGACAGTGAAATTTCAAAGCCATCTTCACAATTAAACTCCCCAAAGAACCGTCTATTATGGACGCGGTGTGAAAGATTGCTGAGCGATGAGTGTCATGGTTCGACCCCCAAAAAAGCACGCCCTGTCCCATCGGTCACAAACTTCTGATGAACATTCGACAATGTAATTGGCCATTGAGAGGAGAGATAGAACTCCTAAAACAACCTCCATTATATAAATTTCCGCCCGCATATGTTTAAAGTTTATAAGCTCAAGGTCTTAAAACCGATCAAAAAGATTCTTCACTACAAGTAATACCTTCAGCAGCCTTTATCGGTATGGAGAGGCCTTAAATAATGCGCACACTGAAGCTATTCGAGAAGCTTTCACTTTGCAAGGTGTATAAGGTGTTGACAGCAAAAAGGTTGAATCCGTTCTAAAGACTGTGAATAAAATACTAAAAGAGTTGAATACGTAAGTGACACCTCACCTTAGCCTCTTTTGAAATTAAATGCGACTGCAATTGCGCAATCAAAAAGCCTAAAAGATGAGTCTACCTTTAGGCGGATTCTTAAAATTCTACGTCGCGTTTGTGAGGTTAGAATCTCTTAGAATTTCTCAAAAGAAGCCCCTTCCTACAATCTATCTATTTGTCTCAAAAAGAAACATAGATTAAATTTGATCAGTCAAAACTGAAATTGGGCTCAGGTTCCATTTTTACTATTTTACCGTGAAAATATGACCGAGTTCTTATAACTCAACTGAGGAATTATATTCACAATGAGATATGGCCACGTTCAGTCCGTTTTAAACGTCAAAATATGATCGCGTTTATAAAGTGCCAGCAAGGAAACATGATCGCGTTCAGAAGTTCCCAAGTTCCACTCTTTGAGCGTGAAAATAGGGTCGCGTTTATGTAGGGGCAGCGACTTAACATATAATCGCGTTCAGAAAATCTCATATTAAACCTGTTGGAGCCTGAAAATATGGCCGCGTTTATACAACATCAGCGAGGAAATATAATCGTGTTCAGAAGGTTTAACCTGAAGGTCAAAAATGCTCTCCGCAAAAAAGTAAAGAGCACCAATCTGTCTCCATCTCTGGACACTAATGGTCTGAGGTTAGTCTCAGTTGGATATTAATATATGCGTTCCTCAATAAATTCCAAAGCGCTCGCACGTTACTATCAAAAAAATTCACCCTTGACCAAATTCATTTCCAACTGAGACATTTTTGATCACAACGACCTTAACACGTAACGAATGGCATGATGAAAGAGCAATGAGCTGATTATCACACGGCAACGTATATCCATACAGCGGATCTTCGAAAACTAAACAAACTAAATTCCAGCAAAAAATGTAGCTAAACATAGACGAAATTAGCGCACGCCGAATAACCACTTGGCAAACGAATAATTTTGCACCTGCGCGGCGATAAAGTTGCCGTATGAGAATTGTTGTGCGGGAGTATATCAAATGAAAAATAAGTACTGTACACAACAATTGTTATTCGTTAGTGTCATTTGATTTTGATTTGTATTGGGCACGTTCAAAAATCTAGGTATCTATGTGTCTGGAATAGATGTAGGTTAGCTGAACAAAAAACTAGACCGGGAACGTCACTTTTCTTACGTCAGCTACATATGCGAACTGTCAACTCAATAACGAATTTCTTGGCTTGATTCGTCAGCCCTCCATAAACGTCAATTGAAACAGCTGCTCATAGGATCGATTCAAAGCAAAACCCAGCTGTCAAACTTGCTAAGCTAGATAAATACTTGAACGTCCCTCTTGTCATAGCGATGTGACGGCTGGTTGTATTTTCAGCTACTTATTCGCAATTGAATATACTTTGTTCGAAAAGTGACGGGTCCCAGGTTCAACCCCCAAAAGGCACAAATATCAAATTTTAATGTTTTTCCGTTGCGTCACCTGAAACGAAGGACCGACTGACAGTTGAGAGTTGAACTGTCTTGAAAAAGCTTCTCAATTTAGCCGTTCAAGCTTGGCAAACTAAATTGAAAGTCTCTCCTAACTGTAGAGGTGATTTGAATGACCTAAAATGGTCACCCAAACTCATTGTTTAAAACTCACTTTGTGCCACTAAAGTCGGTTAAATTTTTGATCTAATAGGCATCACTTTTCTCTTGCCATCTGATTCCACTGATGTCAAAACCAATTCCTCTCCACTCGAAATATACGTTCGCAATCATCTAAGGAAAACAAATATTTCCATTCCAATAAACCTACGGATAGACATTAAAAATTCGTCAAAATCAAGTAGATTCCGTTTTCAACTTAAAAGAAAAATTATTAACTACGCGAATACTGAGTAAAATAATAACTTGGTCACATGTTTCGTGAGGACGGTCGTAAAACGTTGGTATTCAGCGCCGGATCGACATTTTGTCACGACAACATCAACACAAAGTGCGTTGCATCCTAAATTTATAAAAACCAAATATGCGGACACCCGAAGGGTAATTAAATCTACTGATGGAAATGGGACATTTTATTTCCCTATTTTTGTAAATATTTGTCCAACACTAAGAAGCATTCGTGGTGGCGCACTATTGTTTCGAAACAATAAAGAGTTCCGATGGCGCACGCTATACAAGGGGAATGTTTTCAAATATGTGTCATTAGGTTGTCCTTTATTGACTGACAGTGATGACAGCTTTGTGCGTGCTTCGGAGTAGTGAGGTGGTGTGGGGGCGGCTATTTTTAATCCGTGACTTAATGTTCTGCCGAACAACCAAATGTAGAGTGTTGAGGAGCTGAGGGGTGGCAGTTGGATTTAAGTTCAACAGCAAGTTAATTTGTGCCGTTAAATAGTTTTTGGTTCGCAAAAGTCCCGAAGGCAGTTAGTTTTCTTGAATTTGTGGAGGGTCAGCGAGACAAGGTCTTTCTACTCAGTTGCCATCTGAGGCAAAAAAAAAAAATAGTGATACCACTTTTGAAGTTCAAAGCGCTGCCGAGTCACTTAAAGTCCCTACACACCTTAAAGTTACAGCTGTCTACTATGATTCCCGTCCCATTTGTCGATGCTGTGTCTTACGCGTTTCATTTTGTTGATAGAACACATCTTGGTACCTGGTTTCGTCTGAGTTTACGACTAAACCAAATATTGACGCTACGCCACAGTTCCAGTCAGTGACAGCCAACAATGTCAATGTCATTCGAATAATTGTCGGTACAGTGACAGCGATTTAGTGAGAGCTTTTAATAACGAATTCCACAAATAACAAACGTCATGCTGGCTTTAATTTATGCACAGTGACATGGCAAACTGTCACAAAATCGTATTCATTTCGCCATCCACAAAAATAGTTACGATCCACAAAACCCCGTTGAACTTACATAACCTCACAGACCGACTTAAAACTGACAGCTAAATTTCGAGGCCCCTTGCAATGAAATATCAAAACTTGCAGGTTGTTGTTCCCCCTAAAATCGTCAAAAAGTCAACTCTTACAATGGGCACGTTCAAACATCTAGTAAGCTGACAGCTGGCCGACTTGATGTGTCTCAGTTTTTATTGGCCTAGATCGGTCACATGAACAGCTTTTTCAGTTGACGTTTATGGAGGGGTAGTCGACGAATCTAGTCAAGAATTTCATGTCTGGGTACTAAGTTGACAGATCGCATATGTGGCTGCCTTAGGAAAAGTGACGTTACGTCCAATCTAGTTCTTGCGTTCAGGTTACAACTAATCCAGACCAATTTAGTCGACTAAAGTGGTTTTTTGAATGTTCCCATGCCGAATACAAATCATCTGTAAACTGTCGAACTAAACGTCAAAAGAGAGAGTGTTGCCAATTTAAGAAAATTCACCATTAAAAAAGTATTTATATCCAAAACACCTCGTGCTATAGGAGTCATCAGTCTATTTCGGTATTTGATCCTATCCTCCCTCCAAATTTCTTCCCACAGCATTAGTAATCCAAATTTACTGTAAAAAAAGGTCCACATAGGCCACGAAATACACATTTCCTTTGCTGCGATTGTGACCCAGACTTTTAACATTCTTCTAGAATTGTCACTCAAACCAAGCAGCCACTCTTCGAACACAATCCACTTTAAGGGGACCAACTCTCAATTCAATCGGAGAAACCCCTTACCAACGGCCAACCACAACATGCCTCTCTCAGTCTCCGGCATCGATCTTACACCTCATACACTCTCAAGCAAGTTTGGCCGCAACAAATGCCCAATCTAACGTTCAACCCCTTTTTCCGCTCAGATGTTTTCGCCGCTAGGTCACGATGCCGGTGTATGCCTATGTGTGCGACAAGGGATGATGGAATTCCTCTGCCATGTTATTTTCTATTTTTCTCATCTATTCACCCAACCTCACCTCGAACAAAAAATAAAGTAAAACACAGCAGAACGTGTATCTTTTCACTATGCCACAGAGAGAAATATACTTGCATTGTATTCGATGTATTCGTTCTTAGCTATAGAGGCATAGAGCTATCCATATCAGCTCTCTCTCGCTCCCACACTCAATCGCTCCGTTGTTGCTGGTGCTGCTGCGGTAAAATGTTGGTACCTATTGCCGAGTTCAACCATAACCCATCCGTCTGTAGGGGAGGATAGAACAAAACGCGCTCGACTCGCTAGCGCTGCAGATACTTTTGGTTTCCATATTCATATTCACACACTGACCCGTCTCGCAGTAGACACCACCGTTCTGTTTTTCGATTTTTTCCCGTTCCGTTCGTTTACATATATTTTCAACTTATTTATTTTTTTTTTCTTCTTGCTAAGTTTAAACCGTTTTCCCGTTGTCGATTCAACTCAGTTTCATAGCGCCTATCGTTGGGTTAACATCGTCGTGTGTGAAACGTTCCAAATATCAAAATATCCAGCGTTTGGATCTGTCTCTGGAAAGATACCTACCAAGTTCCTTGAGACCATCGCGCAGGAGAAAACTCTGCACTCCTCGCACACAGAATCGAATCATTTTTCTTGATTATAGTGCAATTTTTACAAGGGATGATCGTTACACGTTTCTTTTTCTTGTTTTTAATTATTTTAATAATTTAAAAAAAAAATCCGTGGTAATAAAAAAATATTCATTTTTCTTCTCCATCCCCAATAAAGAGATTAATAGAATTTTGTTTAATTAAGACAACAAAATAAATTGTGTTCGTGAAAAAAATAAAAATTAAATTATTTATATATTTTTTCTTAAATAAAAAAAAGTGAAAGTGAGTAAAATAAATTAAAATTGAAAAGTTCCTGATTTTTTGCCCAGTTTTCGCAAAAATTTAGTAAAAAAATAAATAAATCAAGTGCACGTGTTTTTAAACAGTAAATATCAATTTAAAAAAAATAAATCGCTTCGCCGGGGTTTAAAAAAAAAAAACTGCAAATGGTACATCAACCAGTTATTGGAATATAAATATACCAAACCCTAAATGAGGGTACAATGAGGTCAAAAAGATACGATGTAAGTTTTACTTTTATGCATTTTTATGAATTGTTTTATCACTATTATTATAACTCATCTGTCAAGGATAATTGGGTAGGTTTTTGTCAACTGTTATAAAACACGTGAGGTGTAACAGCGGATATTTTACAATCGGTTGAGCACAAGACAGCAGCAGGGGTTGGACAGCAAAAGGGGGCAGAATAATATTCGTATAAGAATTAGATATAAGAAAAGGGTTGTTTTTTTTGCTTCTCTCACTCTGCGCTTATTTATGAAGTTTCTTTTTTATTGTGTGGAAAAGTGGTGGAAATGTTAAAAAAAAACACGGATACCATGTGATCTACGGTGTGCGAAAAGTGAAACCTAAAGGGGTTAGGTTATTTTTTTTTCTGTTGTTTAGTAGGTTTCTGTGAAAGGTGGTTTTTTGTCTGTTGGAAGAAGGTAGAAGAAGGATTGTAGTATTTTTTTTCTCTGTGCAATACGTAATAGAGAGGCAGACACGGAAATTTATACTCTGGGTAGCAGTAACCTTTGTTATTTGTTTCTGTAGTGGCTTGCGCATTTCTTTTTTAGTTTTACACATTTGCATATAAAAGTGGGTACGTGTTTGGAGGAATTTTGTTAGTAATAGGCGAAACTAATTTGAATAGTGTAGAGGACAAATGACACTGAACTTCGGGACTTTGACAAAATCAGTCCTAAAAACCAACCCTGGTAGTCGAAACCTTTCCCCCAAAGAGTCTTAATAGAATTTACATACTTTTCTGGTAATTTTCAACGAACTTTTGACAAATTTTGTCTCTTTTTCTAAAGAGATTCGGACTTACGAGAAGTCTCACCTTAAAATAGTTTTAAAGGGGTTAGTTGCTAAATTATTATCCATTTGGCCATTCTGAGTTTGTAGAACTAAATAAGAACATGGTACCTATTATAAGTTGAAACATTTTACTATAACAATGGAATGAAGTGCCTGTCAGGCACACTTGGACCCTTATTTCGGTCCTTTAAACTAGTTCGGTAGTATAAGCACTGTCCTTCCTATTAATTTAGTTTGTTCGTCAAGAGTTTTATGTCTTAGCTTAAGCAATAAGAGAAGTGCTGCCAAGAAGATAGGCATATACTGTATGAAAGGGAACTATAACTGCTTTATAGGAAGTATCTATTTCCACCGTACCTACAACCTTTTGAACGATTTACTTAAAAAATCCACAGTTGGGCGCCACTTTTTTTATTCAAAAAACCGAGTGGGCATTTGCTAATGAGCATATCTATATTTGCTGTTGCGGAATCACGCAGGCTTTCTAAAGGTAGCCCTGGTCTGATTCCGAAGACTGATTCCTTCTGTGGATCGTTCCTGATAATTAAGAGCCGCTGGCGAAAGGGGTAATCCAAGAGGTTCTACTGGAGTGACTTTTGAAAGAAAAACTTTCAAATGTTTCAAGAAAGTTTTTTACATTTTTTACCTTAAAGGTGACCCCATATTAGACTCATAAGTCAACTAAAATAGGCCTGTTTTTTTGAGCTTCAATCTCAGCAAAGCAAAGTAAAGTAGGATTTTCAGCACACAACTACGCTCTACTTGTCACTTCGAGACTCGCAGTAGTTGTTGTAATGTGTGCTGAAAATCATCCTTACTTTGCTTTGCTGAGATCAAAGCTTAAAAATACACGCCTAATGTAAAAGTTTGAAGACTTCTCCAGATTGAAGACATAATCGTCAACAGTCGCGTTATGTATGCTCACTCAAAATCGAAAGTAATGGTGAAATTCAGACGCCAAAAGATAAAAGGAATATGCCTACGGAGATAACCAGGGGCGGTCACAATGAACTTAGTTAGCTACTGTGAAAGGAGGCACAAAACCGTGTAGTCTTTTTTTTTGCTGATCATATTCAAGATCAGTCCCTTTTTCCTTGTTTTCTTTTTAAACTAGTTCACAAATAAAAGTGGATATGATGTAAAATCCTTCAGAGGACATTGTCTTGTGAATAAAATTTTTCCAAGGAGCCTCATAGGCTTGTCAGTCAACTAAGTGTTTAGAAACTAAAACAGCTGGATGTACTTATGAAAAGAGGAATACACGGGAACAATTAACTTAGTTATTTGGATGTTTGGCTGAAAGTATTTTACGCATTTAAATTTTATCAAAGTCTAAGTGGTTATGGTTGGCAACAGGAAGACTAAGGAAGACTGTCTTCTCAAAGGAGAGACGGTTGGGAATATTAGCTTAAGCAGTAATTTTTCGCTCATTGCTATTTTTTTGTAAATAAACTGGCGCCCAACTCTCTGTACTCCGCTTGAGACTAGATCGATGAATATGTGAGGTAGAATTTTTGAAAGCCAAATCTTCTTAGAATCGCTTTTCCTATTAAAAAAAAAAAAATTCAAATTCAAAGACGTTTAGGTGAAAAGGAAAATTTGCCAGTCCCAAAATTAAACTGGCGCCCAGCTCTAAAGTTTTTAAATAAATTCAATCAATCCGTCTTTGGGGTGAACAAATTTTATGTGGGACAAATTCGTGAATAAGTCACACAAATTAAACAAAATTGGAAGCAAATACTCCTCCTACTCAACTATGGACATCTGATTAAAATTACATGAATTGCATTCAATAAAAGAAAGCCAATAATGGTGTTACCATCATATAACTATTCCCAAGTGGATTAAGAGTTATTGTTTACCCCTGTGAGTTTTATTTTATAAGCAAACAATTCTAGTTAAAACGACTGTGTGCACTCAGATAAACTCAACGCTTTTGCAATTAATATTGTTTATTTGTTTTTAACGTTGTGTATCGGCAAATGCATAATATTTGTTGTATTCATTGGCGAAAGTTAAATTTACAAAGTTCTTACACACGACTTTATGTAAGATTAGACGTGATAGCCTCAAGTGATGCCATTTGTCATTAGGACAAAGTTTGCCCGTTTGCATATCAATAGATTAATGATTCAAAAATTGACTAACTCGCAAGAGGTTAAAAACAAACAAAAGTAAATTAGCGACTGAATTGATAAAGAATAGCCTTTTTTTTATTGTCTTGATAAGAGGAAGTGAACAAATTTTAAGATTGAGTTAAGGGGAGGCGTTGTTTAGGAAATATCCCAAATATATTGGATAGGACAGAAGGGGCTTTGAGAAGATTTAAATACTGGTTTTGAGATTGAGGGGGAATTGATTTTAACTAAGATAAAGGCGGAAAATCTATTTGAAACCAGGGATGTTATGCTTGCAAAGATTTCATTCAGATGCAGACTTCATTTGAAAGGATTGACATTCATACCTACACTTAAAGGGAACTCTTTCCTATGGTTTTTTATTTTTTAAATATGACACTATTATATAGTGAAAAATTTACATGAAATCAGGGATGATATATTTACAAAAATATGCTTCCAAAAAAATGCTTTCCGCTAAAAAATTGTCTCATACCGATTTATGACTGAGTACCCATTACATCCACGTAGTCTCAATAGAGTGTCAACAACTTCAATATTGGTAAAGTCAGGGATGTCATATTTTGCAATATTCTGCTAAAAATAGGATTCCTTGAGCTGGCCTTACTAAAAAAAGCTTATTCCTCGCAATTAACAAATTACATAATCATTGCAACTATGAAATGTCTATAGCCAAACTGCAAACAAATAATATTTTTATGTAATCAGGGATGTCATAGTTTAAGAGATGTATCAGAAAAGTAAGATTTTTTTATATCAAGCACGCTTAGAGGTTATGACTACTCTTATAAGGTAGTGTAAAGTACACAGCGCCGGGCATTGTTCTTGCTTTCTATGAAGACTACACAAAACCATTTCTAGATAACCCTGTAATCAGGGATGTCAAATTCAATAACATTAGTTAATAAAGTAAGATTTTTTTAAACAAATTCTCATCTGCCAACAGCTAGAAATGAAATAAAAAATTATAAGTAAAGGGTTTTCCAATAAGAGGTGTTTTTTTGGTATTCAAAGAAAAATTTTATTTTTTGAGATAAATGATCGGATGTTTATTTCGTAATAAAAAGGAAAGTATGCCGTTAATAACGAGAAACAACATCAGCCAAATGGCCACCACGAGCACGCATACAGGACCATATCCTTTTCATGAAATTTTCCATAACCAAATCGCAAAGTGGCTGTCCTATGTCCTCAATATCCTCACGTTGAGGATGGACAGGCTTCTCAACAATAACTCTTGGGTTTTCCGAGCCTCAGATAATAGTAATGGCGTAGTTTCTACTTATCAAATGTCAAAGAATAAAAGCTTCAAAAGTGACAGCTACCGAAATAGCGGGTCATTCACAATAACACCTCTTATTGGAAACCCCTTCACAATAATTTTATTTAACAGCTAGGGATGTCATAGATAAATATTTTACATAAAACCAAAAAAAAAATACAGTCAGCAGTTTTTTGTGTAACAAATCGTCTGGCACCATCTTAATACCTTGAAAATGTATTTCTCCACAATGGACTCATTAAATTCTGGCAAAGAAAATGCACCGACAACGCCTCGAATTACATGAAATCATTAAACCTTCAAACCAAATTTCGTATGCAATACCAATAAGTATACCAAGAACCTCCACAGCTTTGCTGGCACACAAACAATCTGTTGCAATTAATTAAACATTACTTAAACCAGACAGCATTTCCGTACAAGCCTCGAAGACAGCCTGCGCCTGCAAGCGTGTCTGCACACACGCCATGTGTAACACTGGGTGTGTCTTATTCAGTTCACGTTCCAAGCAAACTATAGTCTTGCTATTTTTTTTTACATAGATTTTGTGTGCAATTACATGTGCATTGTTGGTGGTCAACTGGGAGTAGGTGACAAAAAATTGTAATCCAGAAATTGATGGCTTCAGTTGACCATTGGTTCTGAACACTAGACAAAGCGTGTCACTTGAAAAGCAATAAATATCCCCAGGTCGTAATATCGGTATCTCTCTCAAAAAGGGAGTGTAGTTCAATGGACTGATATTCCAACGACAAGTAGTCTTTCGAAAGACTGCCAAAAATCACATCGTCAAGTCCAACAGCCCTGATTCGTCATTAACAAATTGCCCCCTCACTTCAGGAGCCTTATCGCCTGAACTTTCAACGACAATTTCGATTGTTCCTCGCCGGTTGCGAAAATCCAGTCCAATCCAGACAAACATATGTTAAATCACCTGACAGACATTGTCCAATCATTGGCATTTAATCAGCAGGCTAGGTATGTATGTTTCCAACGCCAATCTGTACGAAAACCCATTTGAAAATGTACTCGAAAGATAACCACAGTGCACACCTACCTACACCTACGTGCTGTATCTTCTCTTTCGGCTGAATATACTTCCAACTGCGAATGCGAAATTCATAAAAAAAAACATTTGTAAAAGAGCATTTTCGTTCGAGATCTAATCAAAGTAATCAAAAACTTTGCCTGATCAAAGGTTGGCATAAATTTTCCCCTGAATAAATTAAATTATTTCTCGATCACTTATTGAATCAGCACACACACAGGGCACCCGTTACCCAAGCGCAAGCATTTATTTGGTTTTGGTCACTTGAAAAAATATCTTCTTGACGTAACCACAAATTAAGCACGTGTTACAATGATATTCTCAAAGTCGGCCACTCCACATCGGTAAAAAAAAACAAAATTTAGCTGTATCTAAAGCAGCGCCAGTGCAATTGATCTCGCTCGGTGTTTGCGGAATTTTCGCACTCATATCTGCACGTACTACACACGTAGATACGAGTCCGACAATGATAAATCTTATCACAAAATCTATATACGTACGAGTAGGTATCGCAGTTGGTCCCGTGAAGGGCTGCACTTCACAAAACCGTCCGCATCCACCCCTCGTTGGCTCATCGTACATTTATTTCTATTTGCTTTCCAATTTAATATCCAATTGGAAAACACACTCACACTCAAAAATGTACAAATGCCAGAAAGAGGTCATTGATTTTTGCAAGGCTGCTTCTGTTTGTTTGTGATTTCGGTTGTTAATATTTTGCTTTCAAATTCAATATAGAAATATATATACGATTTGGGTTGAACCCCCTGTTTTGTGATTTCACAATAAACGAGAAAAATAACAAACACACAGCCACACAAGATCTGGCAAGGAGAATGAATCCTTTCAGCTGAAAAGCAAACATGGAAGATGGAATAATAGCAGTGGAAGACCTAGAGGAGCGACCTTTTTGTATAGAAATATTTTGAAAACCAAATTATATGTTCCTTTATGGCCGAGGCAAAAACTTTGCGCACACAAAGATTAAACAGATTTAAAGCTAAAGACTTGGGCAATTAATTGCAGACCTATCAATAAGTATCATGTTACCCGCATAGAGATAAAATGAAAGCTTGCCACACAGACAAAGGAGGGAAAAGGTTGAATCGGATATGTGTTGTGTATCTGGCACACAAAATTGGATTTTAAACGTCATTTTCTCTGGCCGGATTTGATGGCCTATTATTATCGAGGATAAGGATAACCCTCGTCATTGTACGTCTTCAAAGGAGGTTCATGTACCGAATTCCGACTGAAGTATATTGTTATAGCAGAAGGTGGCATGTTGACTGGATGTAGTTCTGTCATTGAAATATCGAAATATTCGGACTTATCTTTACGACTGTGCGATTAACGAAGCAATAAGGTTCGAGGAATAATAAATTTAATCAGAATGTTTTAGTTGTGATTTTGCATGCGTCTTTTAGGGGTGTGACGCACGCAGTTTTGGGTACGATTTTTCATCAAATGAAATGCAGATTTATTCTTGACATATAAATATCATGATAGTATCTGTCGCTATTCACGAAGAAATAATATTTCGTCTGTTTTGATATAAAATCATAAATGAAACTAGTTTCATCTACTGGGGCGCATTCCGTCAAAGACTCACTGTAGGGGTTCAAAAATCCACTGTCATGAGAGTTCTATCAGCAAAGATTTTTTGTCATCTTTACAGGCAGTAACAGAAGTATTTATAAATTGGACAATTCTAGTTCAAAACGATGGATGATCTTCGATGAAAATTCTAATTCAGATAAGGACTATATTGACTAAAAAATCTGTTGTCGTGACACTTCTATCAGCAACGATTTACTCTCATCTTCAGGGGTAGTAAAAAAGTACAAATTGGACAATTTTAGTTCAAAATGATTATTCAATGAGGATTCTGATTCAGATTAGTCTCAAAAAACTGCTGTCATGACACTTCTATCAACAAAATTTCTCTTTCATCTTTATTTGTAGTAAATTATGCAGACATTTGACAATTTTAGTTCAAAGCGATCATTCAATGAGGATTCTGATTCAGATTAGTCTTAAAAAAACTGCTGTCATGACACTTCTATCAACAAAATATCTCTTTCACCTTTATTTGTAGTAAATTATTCCGGCATTTTGACAATTTTAGTTCAAAGCGATCATTCAATGAGGATTCTGATTCAGATTAGTCTTAAAAAAACTGCTGTCATGACACTTCTATCAACAAAATATCTCTTTCACCTTTATTTGTAGTAAATTATGCAGACATTTGACAATTTTAGTTCAAAGCGATCATTCAATGAGGATTCTGATTCAGATTAGTCTCAAAAAACTGCTGTCATGACACTTCTATCAACAAAATTTCTCTTTCATCTTTATTTGTAGTAAATTATGCAGACATTTGACAATTTTAGTTCAAAGCGATCATTCAATGAGGATTCTGATTCAGATTAGTCTTAAAAAAACTGCTGTCATGACACTTCTATCAACAAAATATCTCTTTCACCTTTATTTGTAGTAAATTATGCAGACATTTGACAATTTTAGTTCAAAGCGATCATTCAATGAGGATTCTGATTCAGATTAGTCTTAAAAAAACTGTTGTCATGACACTTCTATCAACAAAATATCTCTTTCACCTTTATTTGTAGTAAATTATGCAGACATTTGACAATTTTAGTTCAAAGCGATCATTCAATGAGGATTCTGATTCAGATTAGTCTCAAGAAGTCTCTCACTTCTATCAGCAAAATTTCTCTGTCGTCTTTATTTATTGTAAAACAGGCAAACATTTGAAAATTCTAATTAATTCTGATTGTATGTTGATAATTCTGTCCAATAGTAAGCTAAACTTAAAAGACAGCTGTCATGACAGTTTTGTAAGTGAAAATATTCTGCTGACATAAATCAGCAAAAATTGGATCCAAGTCTAAATGTGAAATCATAACTAGCCAGCTTTGCTCGTGGGAAATTCCAACAGTCTCTGAAGTGCAGTGGAGAACCAGACGATAGCTGTCATGATATTTCCATCAGTTAAATGTCAGTATCAGAAATTTGACAATTCCAATTCCAAGTGATTGATGATGACGACAAATTTGTTTGAGCCGCAAATTCAGTACAAGAGTTAGCCTAATATGCTGATATCACAGCTCAGTGACTATGACATTTCTCTCAGTGACAGAAATACTCTCATCTAAACTCTATCTCATCTGACACTCTGTTCAATTCCAAATACAACCTATAATGATGGATCTATCTATCTATTAGCTGTCATAAGTGTTCTACCAGCTATCATGACAGTTGTATCTGAGAACATGTTATCGAAGTAGAAATTTGAAATTTTTTGTGCAGAATATAGGAAGTGGTGGTTGCGCGGTTTTATTAGCCATTTTCATATCAAAGTACTAGGCCAATTTTAGTTAAGGCTAGAACGCATTGCAACGATTTAAATCGTAGCAAAAGTGCTCTGAAAAATCAAATAAAATCCACTCCCATCACGTAAAGCGGCTGTCGTTGAAGGGCTCCCCGAAAAATGTCATGAGAGATGACGCCGACAGAATTTCTATTGCACAACTTGGTGGTTCATTTTCTTGGGTGCTTGCGCCACCAGATCCGTATTTGTTTAGCCCACAAATAGAGTTCAAATCGATTTATCGTTTCAATTAATTTCCGACAGATACGAGTCCGAGAAAGAACTCGATTGGGCGATAACTTTTACCCCACAGTAGAGGATTCCCCTGCCTTGCATTGTTGTTGAGAAATTCCGCAATATTGTCTGTGAATTCAGATAAGAGTCTTAATACTGGCGAACTGAAATTCCAAAACTCCACTAGATTCTCCAAGGTAGTTATTTTCTGCTATGACCACACACACATTGTATCTAAAAATATGGGTTATCTACAAGTCGACTGTCTATAAAGCAAATGGTGCAATCGGCCGGGCGTTTATTGCAGGTGTCGATACTCGTCCATATCATACGCGTAGATACGCAATTTCTTATTAGGTTACGGATAAGATAGACCCTAAGCGAATACAAATTGATTTGTGCAATTAGCTATGTGCGATATGCATTCGGCACGCTCCGAAATTCGACTCAATTAGAGGCGGCAAATATGTGAACAAACAAAGTCAAGTTATTAGTCAGCTTTGGGAGACCTGAATATACGCCGAGAGATGTGCTTTGCATTTTTGAAAAGTTCGCATCTGTGAGATGGGGATGGGGAAGTACGTTTTTTTTTTTCAGTCGATGGGCAATGTGCCAGAATTTTGTCGTGTCCTTTTCTGTTGCAGGGTAGTCCTGCTTTTAGTTGTTCCGTGCACGTTTCAATTTAATTTTTTGCCGTTCAAGGATACACTTGACTGCATAATTTGCCTGCATGTTATTTATTTTTTTTTCCTTCAAGGAATGTACAAAATCAGGCTAATGTCACAAACAGGTATAGAGGTTAGATACAGTCAGATGATTTGGGGAATGGAAAGTTGTTTAATTTTTCAAATTGGATTGGCGGCGTATTTAGAGCGTGAACAATTCGAAGATGGCTTCTCCATATGGAAGACTGGGAATGTGACAGTTGTAGGGCGAAATTGCTTCGAAGGTTGTTGTCAGTGTTGGTCTGCAAAAAGCAAAAAAAGGTCAAAGGAAAGATATAAATTTGGCAGATAAGTCCAGGACTAATCCTCCCACCAGCTGTCGTGACAGTTCTATCAGCTGAATTTCGATGCAATATTTACTGAGAGTAATCAATGCAGACATTTGAGTATTCTTGACTTGACATCGTCGCAATCCGTGAATAGATTTTAGAATCAGATAAGTCTGATATAGGTACACAGACAAAAAGGAAGCTGTCATGATAGTTGTGCCAGTGAAAATGTTTTCAGTCAGTCATATAATTACTGACGGAAATTGGAACTAGAATGTGAGTTAATTCAAAGCGCCGGACAGTAATTATCCAACGCTGTTCTTCGGAATGTTCGGTCTATGAACTAAAAATTATGTATATCATGACATTTTTATAATTATTTGTTTGTTTGTCAACAAAGTACTAGGTCAATTTTAGACACGAGGAATTTGTAGTCTGATTTGGAATGACTAGTTGTTCTGTCCGAGATTGAGATAAATGGAAAACTGAATCAAAAGGTAGCTATCATGACAGTTGTGTCAGTAAAAATATTCTTAGTAGGTAATTTCTACGTGACGGTAATCGAAACAGAAATCGCACCTATTAATGGTTGCTGGCATTAAATTCACTACGAAGGTTATTAAAGCTCAGTAGAGAACTAAAAATCATCTGTCACGACAGTTCTATCTGCGAAATATATTCCGGCATCTTTGGTGATATAAAACGAAACAGAAATCTTAGTTTACCTTGCTCATCTAAGAAGCTGTCCAAGGTTTAAATGGAGTTTAGTCGAAGTAAAAAAGTCGGCTGTCATGACATTTCTCTCAGCAAGAAAGAAATTGCTGCCGAAATTCATTTTTATCCAAAAAGTGCTTAGCACAACCAGTCAGATTTCCTCGTCAGACATACTGTTACAGTAGGTAATCATAAATCATCTCTCATGATAGTTCTTCTACGGAAAACTGAAAATATTATTCCAAAATCGATAGCAAAACATGGTCCAGTTCAGAACACAGTACAGACACCTATCATGACACTTCTATCAGCTGTCACGACAGTTCATCTATGAGCACATTTTTTAAAAAACAAATTTGTAGTTTCCCGTATGAAATGGCAAAGGTTGCGTTGGTGAATAGTGAGCATTTCGAGCACCTTAAGTTGACCAGATCTAGGAGCTGACGCTGATATGCAGATCGCTCTACTACCCACGGCAAATGAATGAAATTATTAAAAATCTCCAAAGCAAACAAGACTTTCAAGTTTGGTGTGACAAAAACAAATTTGAATAAATTTATAAATCGACCAGGGAGCTGTTTTCATGATTGACGATGTCCAACAGAACTCGTTCGAATATTTCTGTTTTGTTTATACCACTCCATTTCGTAATTGCATCATTAATAACATTGAATGCCTTTTATTGGCATTTTGTTAAAATGTATTTCAGTTCGTTTGCTGTCGCATATTTAGAGCACATGAATGCATGACTCAGAGGCCTCCATATGCTCTCCTTCACTTATAACTATAATCTAATCGGACACTGAAGCCATGAACAAATTACCATTAAATTGACCCTAATTTATAAGCGATCCGAAAAGGTGAATCATCAAAACCTTTTGGCCCACATCAAGTCCATCAGTTTGCCTGCCCCATCAGAGGGACACGTGTAATTGATTGGATATCATAAATACCCAAAGAGGGTCAGAAAAAGGATTCAATTTCGGAGAGGATTTGAATTAATTTGCTAATACATTGGGGAACGCTAAATAAGCTCCATTCCCTCATCCGTCATCGGAAGACAGACCTGTAAACATCTTGGCAATGGGCAGTAACTAAAACTGCTCATCCCACTTCAAAGGAGCCTTAAGAATTCTCAACAATTGCCCACATCGATCAGCTACAAAAGGAAGACAGTTTCACATTGCAACCACTTCTTTCATCGTCCAGCAACTAGCGCACTCCACTTCTGGTTCTGACACCCTTTCGAAGTCCCCCAACGAAATTCGAAACCATTGTCCCGCACTCCAGAAATGTCTTATAGTCCACATTTCTAGACCAAGGATGGCTGTAAGAACACGCACAAATAGCAAATGCTTCTTGTCAAGAATAATCCACTTCGAACACCCTTTCAGTGAATCCAATTCCATTGTCCAACTTTCGACCCATTTCTCCCATTCCCAAGTAGAGATTCCCATTTCCGTAATTTTCTATCGAAACATGTGCGTTGCATAATACACATGCATATTCAAAGCACGACCGACCATCGCCATGGCATAAAAGGACATTCACAAATCGTTCTTTCTGCAATTTGCTTTATGCAAAAATCCTTGCTTCCGGTTGGTTTTTTCTTTCCATTCTTCCCTTCGAATAATGCGGTTTGAATATCCTTTACACATACACATACACGCATGTAACACAAATGAAAATGACTGTAACAATCGGAAGTTAATCAGGACCGCTGGAATGGGGTAAACGGATAAAGTGTATACCGAGTGGAAGGAGAAGGATTTATTATAGAGCAGCATGTAGTGTCAATATTTGACAACGGTTTGACAAACCCAATATAAAATTTCGGCTACACAAAACCAACACTTCAGAGCGATTCAAGGATGTGTGTATAAGGATGTGTGACACACACTGGTGTTGTGCGAGTGTGAAGTTTTTTTCCGAAAATATTAAAGGAAGTGTGGGGTGGATTTTGTCACGTGATATCTTCTGTCAAAGCAAATCATCTTGGCAATAGTCCTAAAAGCTGTCAAAATAAGATGGAGATGTAAAAATTCAGAGAGTGTTGGTGTTGCTGGGAGGAACTATTTTCCTGGTATCAATAAAATAAAAGATGTAGTTGACAGTTGACGAAATCTTCTGAAACTCATTTAAAAACCATAAGTGTCAGTTATAAATATGTGTCCGTGCAGATGTCCCTTAAAACAAAATTGAATTTTTGACGTTTTACTCCGCCATGTTGAAAATACAAAGCTTCCTTAATATGACAGCCACTTCTGAGCTCAAATCACTGCATGTCTTAAATACTGATGCTCCTTGAAAAATATTTGGACGGATGTTTTGAATTTAATTGCAACCTGCGTCAGTTTAAGTAGGTTTCTTAAACCTTCCAGACTCCATGTTGAATTGAACAAAATCGCAATGAAGGTCTTGTTGAAAAGAAAAAAAAACGCTATGGGCTTGAAAGATAAACACAACTTCTGTCACTTGGCAGTCAAATTTACAAAAACGAAAGAAACAAACCAAAAGAATCAGAAAACAGCGTAGAATCCCCAAATTAGTTCAGACACCCACCGCATTGGACACACCCAACTTATCATACCCACAATTTCAGCACACTGCTTCAGAAATACTTTCCATAACTCGGGTTCATGTGTCAAAGGCTATGACTTCATGTTTCCATCGTCCAATTCGGGGAAACAAATTTGTTTTGGGAGAAAATAACTCATGTTTAGAAGTTGAATGTAGCTAGGTGCAGAACCAATTTGAAAAGTGGTGGAAATGGTTATTTTTTCATCTCAATTCGACAGCGATAAGCAAATCCTTTGAAGCACTTATAAGGGGGGTATTTGTCTTGTCAAAAAGGGAAGAAAATTGAAAGATACATAGCAAATGAGGGATTAGAAGTCCTCCACGTTTTTATAAAGACGAAGGTCATCAAAAGTTGCACTGAATATCTTTCAAAAAAAAAAAGAAGAATTAGACCAGACAGGTTGACACGAATTTGCGCACATAATACCCACCACCACTTCCCAAAGTATCTTAATCAAGTCATAAGCACGTAATCCTCCCTAATTAAGTTCTCACAAATTCCAATCAAAAACACATCTTTCACCGAGCAAACGGAGTCCATCACATAATCTCTCCAAAAGTATGCATACAGCATCCGCCACCGCCGACATTCCCCCCCATTCCCCCAAACAAACTTCACACAATTTGTCAAAAGTCTTAAGAAAACAACTCGTGCTCTTGAATACCTTTTTTTTTTGGCGCACAAACTCACGTACGTTCAGAGAAATTAATGACGATGACAGTAATCGTCAAAAGCTTCTTAGGTCTCGTCTCATACCCTTGCATGCGTGTAATTTTAATGAGCGCGCATTAATTTTAAATCCCTTCAAATGCAAATGTGATTTAATTTTTGTATTTGTGTTAGATGTAAACACCATAAGTAGGCTTTCAAATGCATCCACATCCACAGTGCTATAGATACAAGTTTGCTAATGCATATATACTTTTTCTCTATCGTTACAGGTTACCACAGTTTATGCCCAATGCCAAGATAATTTTTCTACTGATGGTAAGTCCGAAATGCAGTCATCATTTAATCCCCTTTTGGCTGAAAACTCAAATGTCACCTGCCCCGGATGGTGGTGCGTGGCGCCGCGCCGTTGAAAAACCCTTTACCACACTTAATGGGCCTTTGAATTTAAATTAAAATTACAAACTAATTGCACATTTGATTTTGCGATAAAATCCCGAGCCGGATTCCGGTGTATAAAAGGGGGATATCGGATTTCGGTTCTTTTTTTGCCAAATCCTTTATGACATTGATATGCACAGAGTGCGGCGTGAAATAATTCCATGGATATTGGATCATTTCAATTGACCGGTTGTTGGCTACCGGTCGGTGCCGCGGCACCAGACATGTGAATGTTGTCGGATTATTTTGTCAGTTTTGAAGGTTTAAGGTTGTTGTTGTTTTTTTCTTTGCGTGTGTTATTATTAACTGCGGTCGGTGGCTTCCTGTGACAATGTCCTTTGGGGAATTACATTCCTGGAACGTAAAGGTATGGTGTCGGGTGTCGCTGGTATTAATATGGAATTAATGACAATTTATTGGAATGAAGCCGAGCTGAAAATGGAAATTAAACAGCTACTTGCGTTACAAAGGTATGCGAAGGGTGCGGAGGGAGGTGGTAATTGAATTTTGCCAGATGGTTAATGACTAAATTTGCATGTGTAGTAGGTACCTTTCAGAAAAAAATACTGGTTGGCATTCTATGTAACCCGGCTCGAAGGACCAAGTGTGCATTTACTACTTGCGGCAGTGATGTCACTTACGATCGGGGATTACTTGGGTTAGGCTATGTGGCTTTAATGAGATTAATTTGGAATAATTTCGTCAAACGCCATATCTGTAAGACAGCCATTTAAAGTCTTTGGAGAAATTTCCATATTTCACTGACATCCGTGTCGGTATAACCTGCGATAAGACGGTAACCTCTTAGAGATCGTTTTCTTATAGATCATGTATCTACTGTAATAATTTGGTATTCTATTTAAATACATCATCCGGCTCGAAGGACCGAATTCCCAGCATTAAGGCGAAGGAAATTATGAACTTTAACAACGAATTTAAGGATTCCCTTAGACGTATCTATCTAAGTATTCAAACGACAAGAGGACGAATGTTTAATATGACTGACGAGTCTTAATTTAAAAGGGTTGGGGAAATTTCGGTACATCTCACATTATCCGATTCGTTACTATGTTTTTTATGTAAAGAATTTGCTGCCGCCATGGATTGCGATGTCCGACACTTATACAAGGTGGGCCAAAAGAAGTCATCCGATCAATTGTGACGGCGCCCATTTGGCCGATATCATCTTCTCGACTTGACCAATAAAATTCTAAAAGCTCAAATAAACATAATCGAAAAACAGAATCGAAGTTTTTCATTTAAAAAAAAAAATGAGACCCAAACAACATCGGATGCCTTCTTTTGGCCCACCTTGTATCTAACCTGGCAATCCGGCTCGAAGGACCAACAAATCTGTAGGTTTTTCCCTTGCACTAGATCCACAGTCGAGCATGATTTCTTTTAGTTTTTTTTTATAATCTTCAAGCAAATGTGGATCTTTCGAATCACAGAAGCCCCAAAATTCTCGAACAAGTAATGGGGCAAAACCAGCTTACTGCTCTTACAAAACACTCCGCTCCGCACTCAAACAATGCCCTGGCTGTCTCCAAATATACCGCAGCTACTTGCTAAATTAGCTTGGCCCTGTTACCTGCACCTATACGTGTGTCTGTCAGAGTAAACCCTATGATATTGTTAAAACAATTCTTAAAACACAAACTTAAATCTTTGCTCACCGTTTCCTTCCCAACGCTTGCTCAACGAGGCTAATGCCATATTTTTGGTGCAAACAATGTAAAAACAAACAAATCTACGTGAACAATGCCATTGTGTGCCGCCTCCGTGTCTCTGATTGGATTACCACTTGACAGAAGGGTGCTAACCCTTGCAACAAGCCATACGTATCCAATTTCACTCGTACAGAGCACAGAGCTTCTCGTTTGATGTAGAATAAGGTCACTAGCCTACACATGGTATTTTTTGCATAAGAAATCCCATAGTAATCCGTTTATGACTCTATAACATTCCAATCAATCAGACTAGAGACTCCTCTCTCAAATGAATCATCAATTAATCAGTGTCTAATTGAAGCCAGGTTAATTTATGTTTTGCGGTTCGTGATCTTTAATGGCTTAAGTCTGATGAGGTTGTTTGGTGTTTTTTGTTATAAGTGCGAGAAGGTTATCTACCTTTTGATTGATTGATAGATGAGATCTATCATCATCTTAATAAGCATTTTGTTGACAGCTGCGCCAAAGAATATTACACACTGTAGCTGGGCACACAGTTTGGTGAGACTTCGTGAAAAGATGGAGGTCAATGGTGTTTATGATGCAGGTTGTATGCAAATTACCTGTGAGTACTGAAGGCGGGTGTTTCTAGTTTGTGGCTTTTCAAAATTGTTCACATCTCTCTGCTTTGAAGTGAGCTCTTCCGGGTTGGAGGTAGAATTCTTTTCCGGGCTATCGAAGAATTCTGGCAAGAATTTGTAGGCGGTCGATATGTTGTACTCAATTTGAATTGTTTACAAACCTGTTTTACATATTTTCAAAAGGGTTATTTGAACTTATCCATGGTTAGGTGGATGACCTCTGGCAGTAAGGTCAGCTGTCATGGAAAGTTTAGTCATTTCTGGAGGCTTCATAAAGTGGAGTTTGTTTTAGAAGCAAATACAGACGGTCTATTGAGATATGGGGCGGTAATAATAAGGTAATCAAGTTGCAAACGAATTATTTCAAACAATCACTTGTTTCCACTCACGCAAAAGAAAGTTCGATCATTCCAATCAGTCGTTTTAGCGTTTTTTCTAATTAAAATTTTTTTTTAAGAAGGACTTTGGTATGCATTACCTGGTAATGGTTAAGTTTAGTTTCAACTTGAGCATGCATTAAATTTAAAAGTGTTTTATGCTTCCTTGGTGTCCGTCATAAATGGAAATACATTTCTATCCAGTTAAAGAGTCCAATGCTCTCCAATTCAATTCGCTTCACTTTTATGGGCAGGTAATGCATTACCACAAATAAAATGTTGAATAACTACGTTCAAATAGTTGGAAGAACTTCCACTTGGTTAGATAGGAAACCTGTCAGAACTGTGCTCTAGTAATCGATTACCATATTGTAATGAAAGAAGGAAATAATGTCCTAGGAATTGGATTGGGTAATGCATTACCACAAATAAAATGTTGAATAACTACGTTCTTCTATTCAAATAGTGGGAAGAACTTAAACTTCGTTAGATAGGAATAAGTGTATCTGTCAATACTGTAATCTAGTAATGGATTACCATTGTAATAGAAGAAGGAAATAAGTCCTAGGGATTGCATATCATACGCATCATTTTGTCAAAAGTAATTATACTAAACAACCTCTTTAACTGATCTTAGGGATATTTTTTTTTTGAATAGCCGTATCGAATGTAAATTAAACCGACTTTGCGTCTCAACTAGTCATTATCTGTAATGGCTTTCGTTTGGGGTTTTGTGGCTTTACAGAGCGGTGTTTTTTTCGTACTTCGCTGGTTAATTACAATATTAGCCTCAAACACACAGTTTCATTTAAGAGAGTCCATTTGTAATCTACAGGTAATGCATTACTGGTAATGATATTTTTTTTTTTTGTTAAAAAAAAGTTAAAGAAGACTAAAATATGGATTTATATATCGCCAGATAGTTTCTAGTTTTAATTAATAAAAGGAAGATAAAGTAATCCTCATGTAATGCATTACCCATCGCATTGTTCATTGTTTTGGTTGTGATTATTGTGAATGTTTGTAAAACTCTTCTTTTTCTCCTATTCTCACTGACAAGTTTATAAAACTATTCACCTGTCGAAGCATTCATCCCCTAAAATAGTTGGACCTTAAATTGTTACACCTAATGTAGGAAAAGTTTTACGTCCATGGATTATTTTTCGCCATTTCCCCATCACGATTGAGAGCAATAAATCCTTGGTAGATTAAACTCTCTCTGTCTCTTTATGACAGATAGATAAGTGAAACAAGGAAAAATATGTGCTTGTCATTCGGACTCTGGTCGATTAATCTTGATGATAATAATATAAATATTTAAAAAAAATGTATTGATTAATATGACGTCAGAAAAATGTATGTGACGTATACTTAAGGTTTTAATTATCGATAGGAGCCATGCCAAATTTAAAACAAGTTCCTTTGTAATCAGTGTGTTGTCGTGTGGTTTGTTGGGCTATTGTCAGTGCTTTTGGGAAAAACCAGCAAATAGGCACAACCAAAATAATAATTGCGGGTTATTTGCGTGTTGACTTTAAAGAACTTTATGTTTGAATTTAGAATCGCATTTGAGGTAACTTTTGAGGGAATCACTCTCTTCTCTGGTCGGGTATTTGGGTCCTTAAAAAATTAAAAGAAGCTCTGTTGAGTCGACTCCACAGTTTAAGTGTGCTCTCTACTGCCCCTTGGCGTGCTTAAACACCCACAGCACACTTATATTTTTGACGATCTAATATTATTCGGAAGTGCCTAATTCGTGGATTTATGAAAATTCCTTAGATTGAGTTCTGGGAACCTAATCGTTGAAGTCGAAGTCGGTTTCTTTCTTCTATTTTTTTTTTTCAAAACACAGACATCATCAGCAAATCAAAGGCGATAACAATTTATAATAGTTAATCAGAATGATTCTGTCAAATTAACGTGATATAATCATAACGAATAATACGATCATGTCCACTGTACATGCCTTTGTCATTGGTTATTGTTTGATATGCCAAACGTGTCTCTTGGGTGTTACTTTTTAATTTAAAAGGAAGCAATAAAGAGCTAGATAGCGTTCAATGTGGCGGGCATATTTCAGCGCTTTTCGGAGAGAAAATTTGTTTGACTGTCAGCAATGTCAAAAAAATTGGAGTTACGACTTTTTATGGTACTTTTCATGTGGTGATTTTAAATTATAAATATTTTTTGAAGCCATGTCGAAAAAAAACATTTTCGTACAAAATTTTGTACAGAAAAACCGTTAAAATTGGGCGTTGAGGTTGGCTTAAGTTTTTAACTATTTAAAAAAAATTAGTGTTGAGAAAGTTCCCCGCCAGTCAAATCATTGGAAGCTAACATTTTAGTACAACTTTTTGGGACGCTGGGTAATTTTAACAATTCAAATCATATTAACCGCGTTAGTGATGTTTCTTTTAAGTCAAAATGTTGGCATTTTTTTAAAATCATCATTAAGAACCTTTGCACATTTTAGGACAAGATTTTTGTGCGTTTTAATACTGGATTGTTATGGTAGACTAACAAAGTTTAGCACACCTAATGGACTTGCTAAAAATCGTGTTTATCTCCCTCCGGCAACTGATGATCCAAAAATCAACATTTAAGTACAAAATTTTGTACGGAAATCCACTGCAATTTTACTTGAGTTTTATTTTCCATGTGGAGTTAATTCCCGTGGACTTTGTTTTATTTAAAAAAAATGTTGCATTGAGGAGGCCCAATCATTATGTATTCCAAGTACAAAATTTTCAGACGCACACAATTTTGGTACACTCTCTACTACTATACACATGTCGATGAGATATTGTCAAATTTTCCGATATGGAACAAAATTTTAGCAAATCACTGAAACATTTTGGTACAACATTTCTGACCACTAAATTTGATGTCTCATAATAATTGGATGTCTCATTAGGATGACCGCAGGGTGAGACTTTTTTGTGTCATTCAATTTCGAATTGAATTCTGGCGCCACTAAAGCACTAAATTCGTTCGTTTTGACTGTCAATTCATGTAAATTAATAGAAATTCAGAGGAACACCCCAATTACCGCCATGCGAGTAGTTAGACTATCCCCCAATTGACTCATTACTCATTACCCGCTCATCATTGTAATTAAGTTGTTTTTGGTACAATTTCGCAGAAATTCTCTCCGATAAACAACATAGTTCTCCATTAGTCACATATGCCGCCTAAGACTCAAAACAATTTAACTTTTTATCTGAGATGACGAATTCTTGCCGTGACTAAACTCTTTCTAATATTTATGAAAATTTTCCTCCATTTCTAGGTGATGTTTGCCAGTGCACTATGTTCAACACGAGACTATGTGATAATGTTAAAAAGCACCAACAACAAAGCCCTACACATTACAAACAGTGGCAAAGTAACCGCAGCAGATATATCAATAGCACGTAAGTATCTTTTCCATCTCTAACAGCACTAAGCTGACTATATATACGGCACGCATCTGGCAAAGTTAAACCAACTGTCACTGTATCAAGTTTTAGGGCCAAAGCAAACATCAGGGTCAGCCAAGTCGTGGCTTTCTTATTCATTTGTGCGTCCACTGTTATAGTCAATAAAATTATGCATCAGCCTACGCACATTTCGGTTTAATTCACTTGTCGATAACCAAAAGAGTTTATCTTCTGTGTGGTGTTTTCTTTTTGTCTAGGGTCCGAGATTCCCCACAGACGGATTTCGAAATGCACTTTTGTGTTGAAAACAAATTTGTTGGGCATATTTCTTCTGTTTCTTTTTACGATCCGCATGGGTTATAGTTCTGTTGGCGCCATGCTATTAAATAACATGGAATTTCGATTTCATAAATTAAGTGATTAATCTTTTTGTTATTAAATTGTGGAGAAAGATAAGAAAATTGGGAGACGCAGACAGGCAAAGATATTCAAATTGATTGCATAAAATCCAACTTTCTGTTTGTAAATATTTATAATATGGAAGAAGAATCGATGGAATGGATGATCGATCGGGAGAGTTCTAAATATACGTAGATACGAGTGTATTGAGCCTCATCACCTTGGGGGCGACATTCGCGTGCCTTAAAGTGAACAACAAAAAACTATGTGTGCAAAGTACGAAAGACTGAGCGCCAAATCGATAAAGGTTTCTTAAGCTTTTGCCTATGTGGTTGGCACATGGGTGTCTCTGGCTGTGTGCTTATGGGGGACAAGGTGGTTATTGAATTTTTTTTTATACGCAATCATTTGGAAGCAGCTCTTAATAAGAGCTTATTTAGGGCTTAGGCGTAATAGGCGTGTAGAAAGGGCTGTGATGTCAATGGGTACATAGTTTCATTATCTACAGAGATGGGGGTAATTAAAAGTGAAAGAGCAGATTCCATGAATTGATAGATCTTTGATGGATGTAGCGATTTGTAAAGCTTTTAGAACATTTTAGTACACACTGGTAGTGGTACTAAACGACGACAGTCAAATGGATGGCTTATTATGTTGAGAGCTGAAAATGCCGATTCTGATTTTTGAATGCCAATCATAACGAAACATTTTAGTACAAGAGTTTGGCACATAACTATGCTGCCTTCTAATGGCCAATTGACACAATTTAAAAGTTAGGTGAGTAGTTCTATAAAAATGGTTGAAAGATGTGAGGGATAGTCTAATAAATTTCGGCAATAAATTATTGAAATGCAACATTTTGGCACACAAAACAATTTGGTACACTATAAACTTAATATAATGAGTAAAGCTCTTCTAGAATTGTAGGAGCCTTTTTGAAATTCCAATCGAAAGGTAGTAGTTTAGTGATAGTAAAAAATTGTACCCCTCGCTCAGCTTCGTCAGAAAATGATTTTTGTGCAAAATTTTAACGCAATTTGCTCGTCCAAGTTTGAACCAAATCATAGCAACCCAACATTTTCGTTCAGCATTCCAGTTCTCGCGACTGAAATTTGGTAGTAGAATTACCCTTCGGCGTGGTAAATCAGTAGTCTCTTTAAAAATAGGTACAACATTTTGGTACACCCTATTGAATTTGAATTGTAAAGATGGAAAAGTCAATCCTACAACAATTTGTTGCTTGCAAGCCCACAAATTCAGCAGTGAATAAGAAGCTCAAATTAAAATTTCGTACTAATAATGGACATCCTCAACTTTTTGGCACAACATTTTGAACCATGTTCAACCATATAGAAATTTAAAAGTCAATCTGAAGCAATGCATAAAATTTATGAACCATACAAACCTAACATTTCCGTCCTCAACTTTTTGGCACAAAATTTTGTACCATGTTCAACCATATAGAAATTTAAAAGTCAGTCTGAAGCAATGCATAAACTTCATGAACCATACAAACTCAACATTTCCGTACAGCCGAAATGATGTAAGTTACAATTTTTCGTATGATGACTTATGATGTACGAAAATGTTTGACTAAAATTTATAACCAGCTTTACATCGTCGAGTTTCAATAGATAGGCGGAAGATTGAAAATGATGTTGCGTATTATGATATATGAGAAATTTTGACCATCAGGTATTTCGGCATTTTTGACGAAATAGTTAAAATTTTCAGGAGAACTATGTCAAAATTTCAAGAAACACCAGTGACAGATGGTGCCAATTCTGCACACTGGATTCATAGTGTCTTTTTCTTTTATAAGTCAGAACTTGCCAATAAACCCCCTAGCGACATCAATTTCTACCCCTTCATTATCTGACGTAATGATATTTAAAAAAAAAAGGGAAAAAGTCAACCCATTAAGAGCGCTGGCAAACAATAAGTTCAATTACTTTTCCCAACCACTTATCTGCATGTGTGTTTCTATCATATGACAGACACTTTCCTCTCGAATTTTATTTATTTATTGATTGTTCCCAACAAACGAAAACGAGTATCTGTATCTGTCAAGAGTGACCCATGAGTAGGGGCGCTAATTTAACTTGTTACATTATATTAGACGGAAACTATTACACAATCGGTTTGCGACTTGGCTACTCGTAATTGCGTGATTATTGACTGCACCAACCTTCATGCATTTCCATTCGAAATTAATTTTTTTTCCTATTAAATCAACTCTGTCCACCTCTGCAGGCTTCGAACAAATATGTACCTACACTCTTCTCTTCTTCTCTTCCAAATTTCGCAATACCTAATGTCCCTTTTGGAATATTTGCGAAACTTACATCCGCCTAATTGTACAAAAAATGTAGCTAAATATTAAACCAAGCAGTTACCAAGTCTAAATTTGTCGTCAATTTTAATATATCTTTTCCAATCATGTCCCAATTTGTTGTCGGCCGTTCTACGACGTTTGTTCCTTCTTTTTTTTAGCTCTTCATATATTTATATCGTTGTTTACATTGTGGTAGAATTTGTTTGTTTTTTTTTCGCAACTACAAGTAATATTTCAGACACACGCTATCGCAATAATTTAATAAATAATCAAAAATCTCTTTGAAAGCTGAACAAATTACTTTCACAACAAATTATCACACTTAAAGGAAAGAAAAAAGAATATTTAAAAAAAAGAAATAAATCGTTTTAGCATTTCAAGCTAGATAAGTCCAGCTGAGACTGATAGACAGTTTGGGATCTAGCCGAGATGGTATCTCGTCTGTGATTGTATGTTTGCGCCTTTTACCTTCGGACTTCCACAACTAAGCAAATTGTGAAATATTTCGGTTTGAATATTCGTCTGAATATACAAGTGCTTTCAATTTGCAAAGTAAATAGTGGAATAGAACAACTGCGCCAAACTGATAACCAAGTTTTGATAGTTTCAGCTCGTTTGGCTGAGGGAATTTTATTTATTTTGTAAACAAAGCCACCTGTTATCATAAGGTAAGCGGGGTTGGAGGTATTTTAGAGTTGGTTTGTTCAAGTTGGGAGGAGGATTTAGTTTTGGGTCGATCGATCACTATTTGAAACGTACTCAGTGCGGGACAGTGAACCGATTAAGTGAAGTCATTCATTTTGATTCGCAGACATGAATCCACTGGCATTTTTCCAAGTTAAATGTTGAACCAATGTGCCAATGAATCGACTGTCAAGCTGTGCCAATGAAGAATGAGTCCACTCTAAACTCCATTACCTAATGATTTCATCAAAAGAACCAAATCAGGGAATAAATTCTATTGAACATTAATCGACGCACCTTCTTCAATGTTTTGGTCTGAAATGTACGATAAAATTGTTGTTTTGTTGCAACTCATTTAAAAGCTTCCAATAGGACATAAATACCTTCTGCACCAATCTACCTGGACCCATAACCCTGAGCCGTATCATATTCACCTGGACAACAGCTTTTATTCCGGTCTAACCGAACCGACCCGAAGGAGCTGAAGAGTAGTCCGGCTGCTGTTGAGCGTCTTAGGATATATTGTGGACAGGCTCCAAAGTGGTGGCCCGTGTCAAACTCACGAAGTGTCCACTGAGTCCGTTCACCTTATTCAAAGAACCGATCCAGTGAAATAATTCAAATGAATGGGCTGACTTTTCTCCTCTTTAACAAAAAAGAACAGTCCTGATCTTCATAGAGGCATTTAGCCGATTGCTTAGCCAACCTCAGTCTGTAGCCTCTGCTACTCCTTCCTCTTTAGATCAAATCATACTTGATCGTACCTTGAATCGAATCGGTATTGAATCGGCTGAGTTTATTGATGTAGATTACAAAAACGATCGATACAGTCAAAAAAAGTCGCAGTTCACTTCTACAGAACCATCGAATGACTTCACTTTCACTCGTGCTCAAACTGTCGACAGTTGCGATCTACTCTTTCAGTTCCAAAACTTCTGACTTCTCAGCTGAATGCACTCATTTGGTTAAAAAATAGTTACAAAAACAAACGATTCATCTGCAAGCCCACGGAAATACCACGCACAACCGCAATATACTCGTATCTATGACTACCTGTAAATTCCCTGTCGGATGATAAATGAAAGCGTGTATGCAGGAAACGATCGACACCATGATAAATACTTCAAACAATAAAACTGACCGAAAATTACGCCGCAAAACCAATCGAAAACAACAAAAAAATTTGCAAACAAAAATTAAATTTCACCTACTACTTATCACTGACAGCCTTCCCGATTAAATTGCCCTGCCCCCGCACTAAGTGGCCCCCTTTGACCCCAATCAAATCAAAAAAAGAAAAATGCCCGCTTATCAGCTTAAACTCGAGTGTCTTCATTGCCACACGACTTTTTATCAGCAAACAAATATGTGTAATGACAAAAAACAGTTTCATAGTAAAAATGTTAATTTCTTGTTAAGTCCGGTCTTAGTTTAGGTAAGACACTTTAGCAAGCAAAACCCCCCCCCCCCCCCGCCCCTCATGATGAATCGGAAAGAATTTCAAAAGTAAAGCGTAGTTTCGAATTAACCTCTGTCATTGAATTTATGTGGAATTTTATCAGGACCCGGTTGGGGATGGTTATCGAAAGGGCTGTAAGGCCGAGTGATAAACGCGGTGGAAAGTGTTAACTACCCAGAAGAGGCCACTCGAAAATGTGCCTTAATATATTTTGAACTATCTTTGGTAGGGAGTCAAAGTCATTGCTTGACTGGTTTCGAACTTGGATATGATTTGTTTACCCGTGGTGAGAGTCCCAACTAGTCACAGGAAAATTCTCGTGATTTTCTTACATCTTTGTCACTTTTCGAACAATTTAAGAAAAGCACGAGAGAGTGGACCAATTAAAAGAAGAAGACGTCTTCAAATGTAGCCATTTTGTCATTCAAATACTCCTACCGCAAACCCTACCCTATAGGGTAGCCTACAACTTACTGTAAAGCGCTGCAGTTTTCCTCTCGTCTTGAAAGCACCCAGAGCCCAGACTATCTGTCCAAAGTGGGTTATGCAAGCAATTTTCAACTTGATATACTGTGGTGGGGTGCCGTGTGTATAGTCAATGTGGTCAAGTGGTCATTACTATCTGTAGTGCAGATATGTTGTTTTGATCTTATTCTTCAACTTTACTAAGCTAATTTTCTTTTCTTTTCTTTTTTGTAGAAAACATTACAATTGGCAGCACAGGAGATTTCCTAACAACAGGCATTTTCAAAATCACACTATATTCAAAGGAAGTCGGCAGATACCTTTGCTTCAACAAAAATTGGAAACTTGTCGGAATGGTAAGTTGATGAGATTTTACTTGAATTGATCGCAAGATGTGTGAACAAGTTTGGGCTCTACTATCTCAAACTGAAGATCAGTAAGAACGTTAATCTCAAATTTCAATATCGCATGATCAGTTCATGATCAAGAGGAAATTCGTTTAACTCTTTAAAGATGTTTTTATTTATTTTTTAAAATACTTCGAAGACAACTGCAACGTTTATCGAACGTGATCGACGAAGATCAGTATGTTACTTCTTTTGAATAAAACTCTTGGTGATTGTAGTTGCTAGACCCAAATCAATGTCACAAAATGAGACTTAAAGGCCGCAAAGTTTCCTTCAAAAGATCAACTCGGATCTGTAGAAGTTCTTGGTAAATGAAAATCGAAGTGCTACTTTTTCTAAAGATCATCTTTACTTAACTTAAACCCAATAGGACTGAATCAGACTGATAAATCGTAAGTTAGTTGAAATTTCACGGCTTTCTTCTGAAGCACACCTCCGATCTGTCTGTCGATCCTTTCGATCAAGATCGATGAAGATCTGTTTCATACTGTCAAATCAAAAAAACCACAATAAGAAGAAAGAATCGCACTAGTTTCTTCCAAAACACAACTCAAATCAGGATCTTTTTGCAGTCACGATCAATGAAGATCGGGGTCATACTTCCTCAAGCAAATAGCTACAAGTCGCAAATGCTAAATTCGAAAAAAACACGCATTCAGACCTAAAAAATTTACAGTTTCCTTCGATAAATTACCTCGGTTCGGCTTCTTTTATGTCGACCACGATCAACCAAGATCACTTCTTTTAAAAATCTTTTGTGGTTTGCGATCACTTTTACTGAGCTGTTGGCTTCTCAGGAAATCTGTTTAGCATATTTCAAACTGCAGAAATATTTCCAACTGTAATTTGGAAGGATCGTGCTTGCTCCAGCCTGAAATAAGTCCGAATCCAACTTGAAGATCAACAAAAATACCAAAAATACCCACTTCCACAGACCGTGACTTATGCGTTTCTGTTTCTCTTGCTTTTCTTTGCAGAAACACATGAAAGAAAGCTGCCACTTTATCGAATCGCTGGATCGCGGTTATTTCGAATTCCGTTCGGCCCTGAATCGATCACGTCGTGTCGGTTTCACACGACGCTTTGGACCGATTCGACCGCAACGCAAGCAGGACCTCGCCGATGCCTGTTTCCATTTCATGAAGATCGAAGCCGAGAACTTCGATCAGAATGACTTTCCCGCAACAACGGGACGAAAATCGGCGACACAAAAAACCGTGACGATCGCACCAGTGCATCGTCGCAACCATCAACGAATTAATAAGAAAAATGGCCATAACAGTACTTTAAGCAACGACAGTACTAGTATTAACAACAATAGCAACTTAAGTCAAACAACAAACACCAACAAT
This sequence comes from Cheilosia impressa, assembly GCA_948293265.1. Classification (NCBI taxonomy): domain Eukaryota; kingdom Metazoa; phylum Arthropoda; class Insecta; order Diptera; family Syrphidae; genus Cheilosia; species Cheilosia impressa. The sequence continues at coordinate 50,029,435 of OX411884.1, read as the reverse complement.
AGCAACTCCCTTCAGCCGAAGATCCTGGTACGACATCATCATGACAACAGCAGTCTGGTTGCGCGTCGGCGTCAACATCAGCGCGAGCAGAAAATTCGTCAACGCCGCAAATTCATTCAGAACCAAGGCACTGCCTCATCGTCGACCAATCTATCGGCCAAGTCATCGTCGACCATGTTGACGCCATCAGTGCTGAATATTGTCGCAACTTTGGCGGCCAGCCGACGCACTCGTGGTCGCCGGAAAAATGACGACCTGCGCGAGGACGAAGAAGAAGAGGACGCCAACGACGTTGACGCCGAAAAGCAGAAGAAAATCAACAACTCATCGGCGGAAGCCGCCTCTTCAATGTATCTGTCGCCAAAAAACCCAGAACATCGTCACCGACACCATCACCACCACCATCACCCGCATAATCAACACCATCAGATCCCAGACGAAGTCATAGCAGCCGATCAGGAGGCCGGACAGCAACGAAGAAAATCAACAACCGCCACCAGCGGCCTCATACAATTTCCAAACGAATACTCAAACAAAAATAGTAATACTAATAACATAAATAATAATAATAATATTGCAATACCTGCCTTGCCAAAAAACTTGTATAATAATAATAGAATGACTGAATACGTTTATAGTGGTAGTACTAATGTTAATGATAATTTTAATTTTAACGATAACAATAATGATAACGATAGCAGTAGTCGTAGTAGCAGCAGCAGCAGTAGTTTTAGTGGTAGCGTTAGCAACGAGATGAAAATTAACAACAACAACAATAATAATAACAACAACAACAACAACTACAATATTGACAATAATTTTAAGGACTATTTAATTGCTACTAAAGATAAGGATAACACCTATCGAAAAAACTTATTTGAAGCGATAAAACACAACAACAAAAATAAATTAAAAAATATAGTACAATACAGATATGCGGTTTCTTTTATTTCGGTGCGATAGTTATCCACCGACCGGCCATTTTGTTTTACCATTTAGAAGGGAAGGCGGTTCTTTCTTGGAGGGGCTTCTCAACCCTTTTGTAGGGAATGGATGTTCCTTTCGTGGATGAAATTAGACTCAAGTTTGAGGAGCTCTAAATGAGGATGTGAACGAAGCTCTAATGGAGGATGTGAAAGGATGGTAAGCTAAGAAAAACGGGACAAAGCGGGACAATATTTTTTTACGAAATGGTAGACTTTAAGTTGAAGTAAGTACATAGCAAGCTTATTAACCGAAAAATCTAAAGCTACCCACTGTTTAGGACAGTCCTTTTGTGATAAAACGCGACACATTTTGGTCTTCAAGCCGAAGTAAGTGTGTCCCGTAAAGTCCATAAATTAAAAAGCTGAACCTACCCATTGTTTGGGACCATCCTTTTTGATAAAACGCGACACATTTCGGTCTTCAAGCTGAAGTAAGTGTGTCCCGTAAAGTCAACAAATTAAAAAGCTGAACCTACCCATTGTTTGGGACCATCCTTTTTGATAAAACGCGACACATTTCGGTCTTCAAGCTGAAGTAAGTGTGTCCCGTAAAGTCAACAAATTAAAAAGCTGAGGGTATCCACTGTTTAGGACAGTCCTTTTGTGATAAAACGCGACACATTTTGGACTTCAAGCCGAAGTAAGTGTGTCCCGTAAAATCAATAAAATACAAAGCTTTAGGACCATCCTTCCTGATAAAGCGCGACACATTTTGGACTTCAAGCCGAAGCAAGTGTGTCCCTTAACGTCAACAGTTAAAAAAACTGAAGCTGCCCACTGTTTAGGACACTCCTTTTTTAACAACAGGTTTTGGGCTTCGACAAATTTTGGACTTCAATCCCTCGTAAGTATGACCCGTATGCGCACATTTACAAAAATCTGAAGCTTCCCACTGGTTAAGCCATTGGAACGTTTTGAGAAGTTATTTTTTGAGAGTGAATTCTGAAAAGCCACGGATATAGTTGCCAATTTTGTCGAGATATATGTCAGAAAGTTGAGTGATTACAGCCAAGGTTACTATTGGAATTGGAATCCCGTTTTAAAGGTCAAATAAAACAATTTGTTCCATCATTGTGAGGGCCTCCTCTGGCCTAAGTTTAGCCAGTCACCCGAAGCTAACTGAAATATTTAAACTTTTTTTTTCAGAATTTCCTTAAAACATCACAAGGCTTTACAAAGCTCCGTTTGATATGACCTCACGATCACACACGAACCTACGGGAATAGTGCACTTAGGCTACCTGTTGCAACTCTCAACACTAGGGAACAAAAGCTGTAAAAATGTTTAAAGGTTACAAGGTTAAAAAGTTTAAGGGGTTGGTACAAAATCTAGGAATGTCACATACAGTCTCTTGTTAATTTCAAACTTTGAACAGCAGTTCCATGGGAATGGGCTACGCCATAGCGGGTCATCGACAATCATGACCTCTAACGCTCAAGCGTTCTCCCAGACCACCCATAAAAATTCAAGTCGAACAAAAAATACAACCCGAAGATAACCGGGTTGCTAATTGAATTTTTCTTTTCAAAAATTCTGAGTTAGGCTGTTGACATGGGATTCGATACAACGATCGTTGGTTCGTTGCTTCTCCTAAAATTGTAAAAAAGCCTTGAAATACTCCCAGCTGTATATCAATGTATAGATTTCGGCAGTGGGCTATGGTCTTATCATGTCGATGTCAGCTGAAAGCCGAGGAATAATAATCAGCAAGCAAAATATTAACCCCGACCTAGAGCTAAAGTAGGTGTGCTTTGGAGAGATCTGTACGCAGTGGGGGCGATAGTTCAGATGCTTCATACTTCAAAATTGAATTGACAAACGTTTTGCTTCATCTTGAAAGCATTTGACATGTTCAAGTCGAATAGTAAAACCATTCCGTCAAATGCCTAAACGGGACAATGGCACACTTAGGAGACCTAGAAGACTTAAACTCGATAAAATTTGCGCGAAAATGACAAACCCTATCAGGTCTTTTTTTTGTAAATGATGGGAGACGTGAGAGGCTGTTGGAAATTGGGATAGAGAAGATAGGAGATACCGATGCACATTGGTTTTAAATGTCTGCAAACTGCACTGAGGAGGAAAGACAGAGCCGGGCAAGGCATTCCACATTCGTGTTGTACGGCTATGAACGAGTCTCTATATTTCATGGTACGTCCGAAGATAGGCTGAATGGTAAACTGATGGGCATTCCTAGCAAAGCGAGTATTGCGGTTGAATTGGTGAAGGGGCGGATTGCTGGCAATTTCATTTGAGCACTGTTTGTTAAAAAAGCGATAAAACAGTGTGAGACACGCAACGTTTCTTCGATGTTCAAGCGAATGAATAGAATTCTCGATATTCGTATCTCCGATTAGTTTCAACGCACGGTTTTGGATCCTATCCAGTAGGTGCAATATGGTTTTCGGCGCACCAGACCAGATATGGGAATTCTACTCTAATTTGGGGCGAATGAACGCCTTATAAATTGTAGCCAGATCAGAAGGGGTAAAATATTTTTTGCACCGTTTGAGAAAACCTAGACATTTCGCAGCATTCTTAGCGACTTCGTGTATGTGGTCATGACATTCCAACGAAGGTTGTCATGAACGCACATACCGAGAATGGAAAGTCTTTCGGTTTCGGTGATGCAAGTGCCATTCATGGATAATGGCTGTAGGATCTGGTATCGCTTTAGAGACAGCAGACAGCATTGTGTTTTTGAAGCATTAAATTCTACTCTATTGGCTGAACCCCATTTTAAAATGCTGTCAAGGTCGGAATTTAATGAGCTTAACATACGTTGCCGTTCCAGTTCTACGGCCGAAGAGCAGGGACGTGAGTCCTGGAAAGAATATGAGAAGCTAAGAGTGCTGTCATCAGCGAAGGAATGGATTGGATTAGAAGTTGCAGACAAGAGATCATTTATAAAAATGAGAAAGAGAGTCGGAGACAAAACGGAGCCTTGGGGGACACCAGCATTTATATGGTGAGTATCAGACTTGAAACCATCCAAAACAACTTGAATTGAACGGCCAGAAAGGTAGTTTCTAATCCATTGAACAAGAGACGCATCGATCCCATAAGCACGCATTTTCGACAAAAGAGCTTGGTGCCAAACTCTGTCAAATGCTTTTGAAATATCAGGCGCAACAATCTTCGATTCACCGAAGTGATGGAGAGATTGGTTCCACTTCTCGGTGAGATAAGTCATCAAATCACCAGTGGACCTGTTGCCACGAAAACCGTACTGCCGGTCATTGAGGAGTTTCCGAGATTCAAGATATTTCATAAGATGACGATTTATCAGCGTTTCCATGACCTTAGAAAGAATGGACGTAAGTGCTATGGGTCGGTAATTGGTGGGAGAAGAAGATTCGCCTTTTTTAGGGACGGGCTGGACAAATGCTGTTTTCCACCTTCTCGGGAAGAGTCCAGAAGAATAGGAGAGATGAAAAAGCTTACGCAGTGGTTTTGCCAGTGTGGAAGAACACCTCTTCAGAACGATGGGGGAGATACAGTCTGGACCAGCGGATTTATTTATGTTGAGATCATATAGTACCCTTGCAACTGTGCGAGTGCGAAAATGGATTTGTCCCATGGTAAATTCGACGCTCTCGAGCACAGGTGGAGGCAAAGCGCAATCTGGGAGCACCGAGCTGGCTGCAAAATGTGCAGCAAACAGATTAGCTTTGAATAAAGAGCTGACAGCTGGAGTGTCATTGTAAATGAGAGTGGGGATCGATGGAGAGGCCGAATTCTTAACATTTTTTACAAATGACCAAAAGTTTTACTACCCTACTTAATGGTATCCCCTGTCTAGAGTATTTTGGCCACCTTTCTATCCCTTCATTTATGTGGTGCGGGTTGACTGGATATCACGCACACAGTTCGTAAAAGCTATGAATATATCTGAGGACAAACAACAGCCCACAAGGAGCGGTCCTTTACCCTCACATATTCGCTGCACAATCAGCCAGGAAAAATTCAAATTTTAAAACCAATTCTCTAAATAAAAAAATTGTTCTAGTGGGTTCGGAACTAATAAGGTTGCATTTTTAACCTTTGAGTAGGGAACCTTAAAAATGTCCCCACAAGCTCGCAGTCAATACATGTTAAAAAAAAAAAGAAACCATCAGCTGGCCAATATACGTAGAACCGCACTAATGAACATTTCCAACCAAGCACACTTGATTAGACCCTGGGGACGGATCTAACTCCGAAAACCCATCCCCATTATACTCATGCACATCTCTATATATAGCAACATCTTCCAAACAAAAGACCAAACGCTTACCGCAGCTATTCATCCGTATCATCGTGATCCTTTCACGGTTGTAGTTCTCTTTGTTCCATTATTTCACTACCGGACGACGGACGCGACGCGACGGACACATGGTGAAAGGTGAGGGCGTACCCAAATGTTCATCGGTAATTTAAATATTTTTATTGCATCTTTGACAAATGTGTTTCTCACCTGGGCCTACCTCAATGTCAGCGGCTCTATCCGGCTGATTGATTGATCTAGCCACATGTGCCTTTGGTTGGTTCTGGTGGCCGTGTGGCACTTCATCTCGGCGGCCGCAAGATGGACTGCCAACGGATGGAATCATTAAGTGGACGCTGGCATAGTTGAAAAATGTTGAGTGATTTTCAGTTTTAATTTTTTTTTTTGTTTTTTTCTCGAAAATTGTAATCGATTTCCTTTTGGATACTTGGACGTTGAAAAATCACACTCATGCCTGCGCCTATGAGGGGAACAGTTCTTCGGAATTGCTTTCTCATTTCATGGAGGTCGCCCCGATATATTGGTTCGGTGTCCTACTGAGGTAGCTCCGCATGGTACATTTGGTACAAATTGAAAATTTATTGCCTCTCAGGCGCCACGGCCGCTAATCGGGACTGCAATTTTACAGCTTGTTGCCGAAACTACGAACAAGGAGTATCATCAAAGGGTGTCCGGTGGACAGGTATATATCTCAGATCAGTGACAATTTTTCCAGGTACCACAGGACGAGATAGATGGGAGGTGAATTAGGTCAGATGGAGTGAGATTGGCCGGGCAGGCATTTCATTGATGTCTTTCTTGGCCGGCCGGTGCGGATTTGATTTCTATAGCCGCCTTATCTTGGCGGAATTCGTTGCGGTCTTATTGCCTATCTCATTGACTGAGTGATGTGTCAATTTTAAGTTGAACGCGATTAACGTTCCGTATAATTGAATTGAATTTGCGGGATTTTCTTCGTAATTTATTGGGCACCGTCCTTGTGATTGATAGGCTAGGCCCGGTTGTAAAAGAATGCAGTCTGCGTGGAAGACGGAACAATCTGCCGATGGCTGTTGAATGAATTACCATTGTCGTGAGTTGGCTCAATCGGTTCTACCTTGAGGTTGGAAGTTTACGAGCGATATCTTTCTAAAGTGGAAAAGTAAATGCAACAAGTCTGTTTGTCTTATGTACGTTTCCAGAATCACTGCCCGATTTGATATCCATGGAGGGCAAAACATTCGTGGGTCTTCCGAGGGTGTTCTAAGCACTGTGTGGAAAGATTTGAATAAGGGGCGTGGCACCTCCCATTGGACAAACACACTTAAGTCGTCAATATTGATATGAAAGTTGCTGAACCTCTTTATCTTTGCACTTGTTGCAGCTAGAGTATCAAAATTTAGTACATGGATGAAGAGTCTATGTTGTGTATGTTTGAAGGACTTTTGAGAAATGTAGGCGGTTAATGGAAAGGGGCGTGTTACGTCCCCTACAGTAAAGTATTTCATATCACTGTATCTTGCCATTTATTGCAGCTTTAGCTTCGAAATTTGGAAAACGGGTGAATATTGTCTTTCTAAAGGATTTTCAACTATCTGGGCGGGAGAGGGAATGTAGGCGTGGCATCTCAATATGAAATACGTAGTTAAAACTCTATATCTTGACCCTTATGCCATGGCGGTGAAATGGAATGCAGCGATTTGGAATGAATTTGCGATGCCCTTTGGTAAATGTGGGCGGGATTTGACTATGGGGCGTGGCAGATTCAAAACGAAGGAGACATGTAAAGTTATGTATCATTGCAATTATGCCAATTTTGACCTTCAATTTTGTAAACGGACGTTAGTTGTTAGATGGAAGTATTTTTCAAATTGGATTCCGTGTTGAAGAATGGGGCGTGGTGCTCACTATGCCGAAAAATATTTGAAACACTCTTTAAACCGCGGGGTAATAGCTAGTATGCTCTTAATCAATTTGCCGAAGTCTACCGGGCAAAACATGGATTTCTTGTGGTCGCTATTTAATAGGTTTCCCTGTTAGTGGACCGTGAAGAAAGTTGCTGAGGTTTACCGAGAGCTTGTGTGAGCCGAGAGTGCTTGGAATTTTCAAAGGTCTTTGAAAGTTCAATCGATCGGTTAGGCAGGGCATTTAGTGCGAAGAACCCTATATTGGCCGATATTTAAGTTCACGAAATATTTGCAACAATTTAAGTGCAGAATTTAAGTGCTGCGACCGTCTTGGGACCTTGTTAAAGCTTTATAGGCCCGTCTTTACCGACAGAAATATTTGGAGAAAGGGGTCGTTATTTCTTAAGGCTCGTTTAAGATTCATATTGTAATTGCCGCCTTAATGTACGTATTTCCAAGAGCAGGAGCAGAGGAAAAGATGTTATTAATACAAAGAAATAGAGATAGAGAGTGAGAGAGTGTGTGGGGAGAGAGAGAGAGATAGATACATAGAGGGGGAGAGCGGCAGAGAGAGAGAGAGGTAGAAACAGAGAGAGAGAGAGGAAGAAACAGAGAGAGAGAGCTGACAGACGATCACTAATATTTAAGTTCCCTGCCCTAAGCAAAGCTTCTATCAGTTTAGAAGTCGAATGTAAGAAGTCATACTAAGTAAAGAAAAAAACCACAGGTAATAGAATCACTCCACTACCCACAAATGCAACTTGCTTAAATGTAGTTCCACTGCACTCTATAAAGATCGTCAAAAACCACTCTAAGATAGATCGTCGATAGTGTAGGCACAGCTCGTTGAAAATAAGTCTCCAAAGACTTTTCGCACTTTTTAAACGAGTTTTTTTCGGACCCTCTGTCTGCGCCTTATAAGTTGTACAAGTTAAGCCTCTCTTTGTCTATAAAAATCAGGTAGCCTTAACTTTCAATATTAACTAACAATATATTGAAGAAGACCCTACCCACTGTCCACCACGTCCTCATAAATGTGTTATTGTGAATGACCCGCTATTTCGGTAGCTGTCACTTTTGAAGCTTTTATTCTTTGACATTTGACAAGTAGAAACTACGCCATTACTAAAATTGGAACGATACACGCTTCAACAACGCATTGGAACTATCAAAATTCACTACAAAAATGGTGAAAATCTTGCAGTCACAGTTCGCAAAACCAAAGCATTTTTTGGTCGTCGTGAAGCACATTGTCGGACCGCATACAGAAATTGGTGGAAAAATTCGAGCTGTTGGGACAAGTTAGTGATGTGAAAAATAAAACCATTGCACGTCGCTCAAGAACAACTGGGAATATTGCTGCTGTAGCCCAAAGTGTTGAAGAAAACCCAGGTTTGTCCATTCCTCATCGTTCCTTGGAATTGGGCATTCCACAAACGTTTTTTATGGTCGGAGTTGGATGGTATTGATCTGGACAAAGTTTACTTTCAAAAAGACGGCGCTACGTGCCACACAAGCAACGAAACCATTGATCTTTTAAAGGAAAAGTTTCCGTACCGTGTTATCTCTCGAAGAGGTGATCACAATTGGCCACCGAGATCTTGTGATTTAACACCTTGCGGCTTCTTCCTTTGGGGCCACGTGAAAGATAAGGTCTACGCCAACAGCCGAGCGTCGATTCAAGACCTCTAAGATAAAATTCGTGAGGCTATCGAGGATATACGGCAGCCACTTTGCGATTTGGTTATGGAAAATTTCATGAAAAGGATATGGTCCTGTATGCGTGCTCGTAGTGGCCATTTGGCTGATGTTGTTTTTCATTATGAACGACATACCTTCCTCTTTATTATGAAATAAACATCCGATCACTTATCTCAAAAAATGACATTTTTCTTTGAATACCAAAATAACACCTCTTATTGGAAAGCGCTTTAGAACGACGAAAATTCCACCTCCTGCTTTGCGTGCGAATAACAATTCCAACCAAATGCTTGGAAACTTATCACCACGATCACTGCGTGTGGCATACGTTCCTCCATGCGCCCATGTCTTCTTGGAAATTCAAAATGCAATGCAAAACACCGAAATGCACATGCAATCGATACATAATTCATTGGCAATTAAAACGTCACACGATGACGTGATGGCGCCGAAGTATATTTTTCGGCAGTATATTCCAGATACCGATCAGCGGTACTTTTGCGAATGGTTCCTCTTTTTCTTTGATGCGATGATAAATATTGCGCACAGTGAATACCATATAACACTCTTGTGGCAGTTGCATGCGGCGCATATATCTCCTCTGCCGCCCAGCGGGACGTCGTTGAAAAATCATGTCAACATTATTCGACATTCGTTGTCGAATCATGAATGAAACGTTTCGAAGAAGACAAAACGATGCCGCGTTGCGGGAAGCTTTCTTTTATTTTATTTTTTCTGTTTGTTTTTTTTTTTTTGTAATTTTATTTGTTGGTTCGGAATATTTTAGTTGTGATGAAAGCAAGCGGGGTGTTTGGATCGGAATTGGGAAAATATTGAGTGGGATTGGAGTGCTTGTGACATGTGGATGCACAGGTGGAATGTGGCAGTTTTGACATTATCGTCGAATGAAAAATGATGAAGACCAGCAGTCACAGAAAGAAAGAAATGTAAAAATTGTGTGAGTTGACATAAGCGGATAGGATTCGATGTGAAATGCAAGGCAGTTCCTTAACTCTTACAGAGGAGATCTTCAAGCGTCATAGAAGACCTTTAACTCTGACAGAAGAACATTCGGAAGACTCCTTTCGAATTAAGGCTGATCAAAGTCGCCACCAAATATTGAAGAACCCTTCAAAGCAGCTTGAGTACATTTTGACCTTTTTAACAATTGGCGTCGGCTTCTCACTAGCAAGCTGTGGAGCGTGCTTCTGAAGTGTATCAGACCTTTCATAAAATGAAGACGGTTAATCCCAAGATGTTAGACCTTTAAAAATGTCTTTTTTCTTAGCTCCGTCGCGTCATTCCCAATGTGCGATCCGACCAACAATCAATCCCCCTTCTAATCAATTTCCCGCCATAAACTGCGACTTGGCGCAGTCGAACAACACTATTTCGGCCAAGCGATGGTCTGTCGTAATTGCGCGCTTCAATTTAGATTTTTATTGCCTCGCAATCGCATCCAAAGTTTGATAAGATTAGCCCCTCCAAAAGCAGTCTAGTTCAACAGACTGGACTGGCAGTGCCTAGCCCCCGATATACGGACATTCCCCAAGTGCGTCCGTTTGTCCGACCCTTATCTGCCACACCACCGAAACAATGTGCTATTGGCCCATCATCGTTCATAAATTATAGCCTCGTTGGAAATGCTTAACAAACATTATTAATTATACAGCCACCATCGTGTTGTTCGAAAATAAAATCAGCTATATCCATCCAATGGTAACAGTGCACGCGATATGGTATCTAAGCAAACCCCGATACAGTTTTATCGCATCACAACACAGAACACACCGTCTTGTGTGTATTGGACTGTTTACCACTGGTCTAGGGTTTATTGCGGCTCTCGTAAAATAATTGTTACCGTGCGATGATATGAAGGTCACCTCTTAGCAGCACATTTCGGGTGTATACTCTTTCGAGTTGAGTTATTTTGTAGAGAAATGTCATGAGGTCAAGCCGTGCGTGTGCCTGGGACAGTAATATCCTGATGATGTAACCATTGTTCACGAAATTCAAATGAAATCATCGATATTTTCTCGGCCCCAAATGGCCTGGCAATAAGGTCTCGTAATGACTTGGTGGGTGGTGCAAGTGAACTTTCGTAGTTGACGGTCCCTGACCTACCTACTTGTGCGCGGCCATATTTCTGTATCTTTTGACGTAACAGTGTTTGCGTCATTTGCTTGAAGAATTCAAGCGAGCCAAATAAAAAAGAAAAAAGAATTTTATAAGAAATAGTTAAGCAGGCTTAGATTAGGTGTTATCGGCATTGCTGAGGCATATCTGCGCTGGCGGGCGGTCTGGCCACATACCGCAGCTTATAGCTGACACCTGTAAAATTCAATTGCCATTATATAGATGACAAATGCATAAGGAATTGTTTTCGTCTAAGGTGAAATCTATTGGGATATACTGATAGGGGTTGTAGATATTTTTTGGACATGGTTTCCGTAGGTGGGTCTGGTGTTTTTTTATTAGCGAGAAGATTGCGTGATTGGATTTTATGTTACTGGAGAATTTTAACTGCGGTTGTCAAAAATTAAATCCATAGCCATGAACAGCTGTCGAACTTTCAATTTTTTACGAAAACCTACGAGAATGTTGGTTAGGGACCAACATTCTTGTAGGTTTTGATAACCCTCAACGCACTTGGAGATCAGTGGCGATTTGTGACAAAGATTTAAATTTTTTCCATACAAAGTGCCTCCATCTGTTGGCTGCTCCTCTGAACAATTGACTACGAATTAAGAATGTGATTCGATTGAACCAAAGAGTCGCACAAAACATGAAAGCCACTCACTCGTTAACTTGTTTTTGTTACCTTTTTTGTTGCGTAGATATGTCAATATTTATCGCTTGTGGCAAAGCAGTACAGCCGGGACTTTATCTACGAAAATCCACCTTCCATTTGGTCTGCATTTCATAAAAATCGGCTTCCAAATAAATCAGTAATCGGAACAACAAATGCGGAAGTGTTTTTTTCCCATTGTGGAGCATTATTGTCTTGGCAAATGCTTTTCTATGGCAGTAGTTTCAAATACTCTCCACTGGTCCCTTACAGCGCTACTGGTTATTTCGGAACCAGTGTGAACTTGGCTACAAGCAGAGCAGGCATAATGCCATTGATCTCAGCTAATGAAGGGTGAGCCATACCATAAGCAACGCATCTGTCAGATATTGACGATATATTCCTTAAGTCTGTTGACAGTTTTCATAAATTGAGAGAAAGCACATTCATCGGGGGAAAGAGAAGATTAGAGAAAAAAAAGAAAGAGAGAAATATATAAAAAAAAACTGTCATCGTTGTTGATACATTCATTCATGAGAACTGCGGAGCCCCGATGACAGTTCAATCAATCACAAAACGTTCTCCCTGTGGAGTGGCACTTTCCATCAAAATTTCCTCATGACTTTTGCTACATTTTGTATAAAATTTTTAAATGTCAAATCAGTAAGTTGTGTCTCCACACATCCATATTTATTTCAGGAAAAGACCCGGACTTCGTCAAGCACTAACCAACCACCCAGTAAAGATCAGTAAAATCAGTGAAATCAGCAAACACCCTCATAACTGTCATTCCTGTCTACCCCTTATATGCACTTGTCTTAACTGCCTAGACACCTGTCAATTATAGCCATTTCTCTGGCAACAATTTCATTTTATTGCCGCCGTATTAGCTCATCCGAGACCATCCAAATCCATTCTAATGACCACACTCACTTCAGAACAACACGTTCCACTCAAATGTCAAAAGTAACAAGACTCAAAGCACCATTTCAAGTCACACCATTAAGAAAAAAGCTTAAGTCTCCTAATCGCACATTCAACACTTCAAAAACAGTCGTTACGATTATTCAAACGACCGACATGGCAGTGCCATTTGAAACAACAATGGCGCAGGCTATTCAAATGTCAAAAATCAAATTTAAACACCTGTCAAAGTCGGGCGTCATTCCCTTTTGATTTTTTTATATTTCCGCTTCCATAATTTTATGAAGATCGGCGAAACAGAAATTAAATCGATCGTTGAAAAGATGTTTTACGATCGCAAATAAAAACAGAACACACAAAAAAAAAAAAAACAAGACAACAAACGTCAACTTGAGGTGTTGAATGTGCGCATGTGTGTCATAACTTGTCCCCTTTCCTGTTTATGGTCATTATAACAATATCAGTTAATTTATTACAGTTTCAGTTATGATCTCCGCGAAGAATGTTAATTGCACCCGCAAATGTTTGGCCATTTGCTTCGCCACTATCGGCGGAGTGTTATCGACCGATCCTCGATTTGATTGATTCCGAAACTACACACACACAAAAAAAAAAAATATTAAATCGATCAGATTACAATCGCGATCGGCTTGTAACCTTTTATCATCCCTAATTGTGGTAGCCCCCACCAACCGATTATTTTTTGTAGTTTTTTATTTTGTTTTAAAGGATGCCTCCCTGAAAGTAGGACCGATCTGCAGCAGAAGCAACCGCCACCAAGTGATTGATGTTAATGAGCCGATATACAAACCCTACATATACAAGCCGGGTGTGTTGCGGTTCGTCGGCAGTGTATAAACGGGACCTACGGCAGGGAACTTGTTTCACAAAAGGATTCACTCCTGCTTCATGTTATAAATTGATTTTTTTTAATTATGGCATACCGATCATTATCAGTTGATCAACTGTGCCAGATAACAATGTAAGTTAAACGGGGCGCGATCAATTGATCCTCTTACCCGTGCGCTCGATCGCGCATATGCGACGGGGAACGTGATTAGCATATTGGGGCGGGCATCCCAGAGAACAGAGTCTCATTTTGGTCTGGCGCAACTCTGGCAAATTGCCTTTGGATAACTTCATTGAAAATGACTGATTGTGCGTCCGATCTTGTCCGTTTAGCGATCATTTCGAGGTCATTGCGTGAAGTACGTTTGAGTTTTGAGCACTGGTGGTCCTGCATGCAATCGGAGAAGATTCAAGACTAAAATTAGATCACTTGTGACGGCGAAGACCTTCAGTCTTGTCCTGTTAAGTTTAGACTGTAAATTAGAAAGCCACGGGTGGTCGCTATTAAAGCGGAGGAGTGTACAGACTGCAATTTTTTTTAGATAAAAGATTCCCTGTAAAACACATCCGAATCAGTTTAAAATGAAAGCTACTGACTTTTTGATTCATATCCAACATCACAAGATCGGCGTCGTGAAACTTGAGTTACCTCTGGTTCAAAGAAGCAGCGACTGCTGACAATAAAACGACAGAAAACTACAGCTGACTTAAGAAAAACTCCCGACTAGAAGGAAGATCTGCGTGCTAAAAGGGTCCAAACAGAACTCTGGGACTTGTTATTCACACCCATTAAGAAACAGAGGTTGATCAACTCATCAACAGGCAAATCATTGAAAAACATTTCACCGATCCTCGGAAGAAATAGTAGCGAAGACAATATGCAACCTTGTGGGACACCACTTTGAATCTAAATTTCTTAGGACACCTTCTTCTGGTGCTTCAGCGAAATCTACTTTTGTGCGACGGCAGCTCTCCTCTATCAATCGTCCTAAAAACAGAAACCAGGCTCGCCGACAGATGTACCAATTGGATGCAAACTTTCAAGACGAACTTTTGATACTATGTTCAGCCACTTGTAACAATTTCACTTTTGAAAATCGGGCTCTTCCCCCCAACTTATTCGAAAAAAAGTATTCAAACTAACTTCCCACGGTATAGCCCAGCGCGCTCCATGTCACCGTTTTCCCCCCATCAATTCACAGCAATTCCGTCAAGGAAATCACGAATCTCCTTAGCCCCCAAACAACACTCGGCCTGAAACCGTATCCTATTGGAACTACCGCATCGCAATAAAACCCAAGTTCTATTGGCTCATAAACTATTTCCAACCATAATCGAAACAGCATTTCGATCAAACGAACATCCATCCCATTGTATTCGGGGATCGGGACCATATCGGGACCAACCACTTGTCGCGCCGCTGAAGGGGCAATAAAAGTACACAAAAGTGCCCTGTTTGCCTATTATCAACATGAGATCTCGTCATCATCATCCGGCATAGTAATGATTATAATATTCGTTATCTATGGCCGCATCTCAATTCAATGCTGCTGGTGTGCGCGCTCTCCTTTCGGCGTTGTATCCTGACACGGGGTGCAATGGTAATCTTAATGCATTTTGTTTGTTGGCGCACACTATTGGTGTTTGGTTGCGATCGATCTGATCACGGATCGTTAAGTGAGATTTTTTTTATCATTTGAAGATGGAGCGACAGCGAGAGAAATGCTTTCTTTGGAGAGATCCTGAGCGTTTGGACCCCGGGACAGACATTCATTTTCACTCGCTTTGACAGATTTTATTGGGGATTATTGATTATGGGCATCGGTTTTTAATTGTCTCGGGGGGAAGGAATTTATGGACAAATATTGATCGGATGAGATCGGACTTTTGTGTAGCGTGTGGCGCTCGTTGTTCGTTTTTGTTCAGGGAGAAGTTTAAATTGTTGGAGGGCAAGTAGTGTTTGTCAATTGATATTTGAACTTTGGATCGGACTGCAAAGCTAAAAAAATGTCAACCAAAGCAATTCCCTCGAAAATAATTTCATTTGCTTACTGATCAGTGGTTTAAAAAATAATGGAACTTAACTGTCACCAATTAATGGGTCTTCCGTCATAAATCATACAAATTACAACTCCCTGTGTCGACATATTTTAAAGGAGCACCTATCGGAGTATACTCGCGTCGTTTTCATATCGACAACCCCAAATACACATCTCCTAATTGAATTTCGAAAATTCCTCCCTAAATGTCAGAATCGAAAAAAAAAAACACGCAGCACATAAACATTTCATTTTATTACGAGTATGATAACAATTTTATTCCTCGATCCCTTGCCTGACCCGCATAATAAATCATACAAAAAAAAAATATTCAAACACGTCCTGGAACTTTTTGTTATTTTTTTCTTTCGATTTTAAAGACCACCAATGATCCACGTCCTTTGGGTTGTGTTTCAGGGGTCACTTGGATAAGATCTTAACAAAGAGGGAACGGGGAATTGAGCGAGTACAATAACAACAACGAAAAAGGATATTAACACCAAATTAACAAGTTTATCAATGAAGACATGCAGCTGGGTGGAGGCCTATTTGATTACGTTCAATCGTAAATTACACTATCGTCGGCAATCGGACATTTCATTTTGTTTAATTAACTTATGACAAGCGGGATTGGTAGGTAGGCAGGTATTGGTGGATGGAAATTTGTTGCATCCATCTAGTGGGTTTTGAAGTGACTTTTGAAGCTTATTATACGCGACTGCAGCTGTTTAAACAATTATAGTGCCAGATTGTCATATTTTCGAACTTTCCGCTGTCGCTATATGTGGAAGATTATAATTAAAATAAAATGGCAACAACTTGATTCTACAAAATTATTTATTCCGACAACTATTGTCGAATATTTGGCCGCCAGATTGTCATATTTTCGAACTCGTAGCTGTCACTACATGTGGAAGATCATACTTTAAATAGAATGGCAACAATTTTCTTTTGTAATTTTACAAAATTATATATTTGACAACTCTAGTCGAAAATTTGGCTACCAGATTGTCATATTTTCGAACTCGCCGCAAACGCTATCTGTTGACAATTGTACTTAAAATCGAATGGCATACAACTCTATTTTTGGTAAAGCCATCTGTCAGTTGTCAAATAAGATGTCAATTGGAAATGAGCTGTCAATTAAAAAACAACCAAACCTCTAAAAATCATTCAGAGATTTTCGAAATAAATTCGAACAATTGTGAGCGCTTTTGCATAACGAGCACCATTCACAGGTCGGTTGTCAAATTGGGTACCTATCATTGGAAATAGTGTTGCCAATTTTTAAGACAACTTCTAAAGTAAATACTCTTTATTCATTATTATCACGAATCAGATTTATGTTGTTTCGTACTGATTGTGATTGATTCAGATTCGTTTAAGGACCCTCTAGGTGGAGTGGAACTTATTTTTTTACAACAAATTTTCGCTACTAGAGCGACTTTCTTGAACTATACAAACTTCGAGAACAATAAGCGTTTTTTATTTTGCCCACATGATCTACCTATATATAGATCATTGATTTCCATGGCTTTTACTTTTGTTGTAAACCATGAAAATCAATGATCTGTGTCCAGGCTAGATTTTACAAACTCACGGTATTTTCCAAATTAAGTTTCCCATTCTGACCAACAAATATTTAGTTTCATGATTAAAAATGAATACTGATTACAAAGTCCAATGGAACTGACAACGCAAGGATTTTTCAATCGAAGCATCCGCAGTGATTTTGACAACTTAACTTAACTTAAGTGGCGTAAAATGATATACAAAATAGCGTCACAAATAAAATACTTCATCATCCCATAGAAATATTGTACTGTACTGTATTGCTTTGCATTGTATAATTCCTCTTTTTTTAATTAGATTAAAACAGGTTTGAATATCTAAATAAACAACTAACTCCAGTATTTATGGCTGCAATAGGGTCGCACTCATATTGAGCTATTAAATTTTTAAGCCGTCAGAAGAAAATTTGTTTCTGCCCAATCATATGCTGTGAGCAGTATTTTTTGTTTTATCGAAAATTCTACAGTTTGACAGTGAATTTCTAGAGCTTTCAGAGCTTGGGACTTCTATTTTTTAGAAATGATCTTCAGCACAAGTTCAATGAATGTTGCCTCATAAAATTGAAAAGGTGCCTTCGAAACCTTATTCAAAAATGCTTTTTCGAACTGTGATTCTGTTCAAATTTCAGTGAAAACAGGGGCCTTAAAATTTTCACTAGTGGGCAAAGTACAGTCGAATTTTATAATTCCTATTGGGGCAATCATATGATTTTTATTTTCCAAACAAACACTTTTATTGGAGCTGTAGCTATTTTGAGTGAACGCCACTTGTTCTTCATCGAATTAACTACAAAAAGTTACAGTTTGATAATGAAAATTATGACAGTTAACGAAGGAAGTTGTATAGACACCCCTCAGCACAGGGCGTTCAATTCTTAAAAGATTTCAAAACCTTTAAGCAGAGTTTTTTAAAAAAAGTCGCTCACAAATATTTTTGTTCGAATTCTTATTCAATTGGAATGTTTTAAAGTCAGAACAGCTTTTGTTACGAAATCGGTCCAATGTTTCAATGAGAATAACAATTTGTGCTTCAAGCACACACTTTGGTTGGAATTGCAGCTATTTCAAACAGTATCTCCAACTCAAAATCAAGACTCATTTTTTTCCGGATTTTTTTGAGCACCTCAATTCGCGAAAATGGAATCGGCCATTCACCAAAGGAATGTTATATAAATCCACTAGTTTTCAGCCCTAAAATCACACAAGCCGAATCGGAGAGGTGACCAGCAGTAATTTTCAAATAAAAATGGAATGGGGTACCTTTATAAAAGACTAAAAGACTCTACCGAAACGGAAGCAAATGCCGGATGTACGTACCTAATGTTACGTAATTTCAGGCAGATGGTCATCTAGTTGAAATGACTTGTGCCACTGCGGTCTGGCCGACAACCAAAAAAAAAATTCCCATTCATCGGAAAGGACGCTGTTTCCCAGAAGGTAACACATTCACAAACTGGGCGTTTGCGACCCTTCGGATGCGTTAAAAATTGCAATTTTATGTGCAATTCGTTTCTAATTTATGTGGGTCTTCTTTTCTGCACCCGTCTCATTCCGCATTACCATACCAATTACCTCCCGCCCTTCTCTGATTGAATAACTCAAAACGCCCCACACTGGCTTGGAGGTGAATTCCCAAAATCAATTTCCTCTCCTTGGAGGCCAATAAAACACACACTCCGACGACCTCGTGACCTACATTGCCGCCGAAAAGTGGCTACACTTCGAACTTTAGTCTGTAATTTATGCATTATCCTTTAAAAGGATCATACTCCACTGGAGGGGCTGCTCTTCAGTCGATAACTTAAACTGAATCAACTTTACCCATCACTGCCCCCCGAGAAGGAATACTTAGATCTCGCAGACCTTTTTTTTTCCTCTGTTGGCACACCAATTCCCCAATTGAAACGAATGAGTCAACACTTGACGTGGGTTGTGCTGGAGCGAATCCTCATTAAACAGAGGGACCCATCGCGCTACACTCCTCGTTGGATAATGGCCATTTATATTCATCTGACGTAGGCTTGCAAACACAAAATAAAATGCTCTGCACTCAAACTACCTTCTTCGGCGTGGTTGGAATTTCTCCGGTTTTCCGTTTCTTTTTGTATTCAAGGATATTGGGCTTAGCTGGGGATCCTAATCACCCACTTGGGGAATGGGCGAGGAAGCAGAAAGAAACTTCTCGTCTGCATTGCATAAGAAGCCCAAATGGAGGTGAAGGTAAGAGAAGAAGCGAACCAGTATAAGGACATGGAAACACTATTACAAACTGCTACAATTTTTGTCGTTGGTTCATTTTCAACAATCGAGATTCTTCTTTAAATTTTTGTTCTTCTTCGGCATCGGTTTTGTTTGATGGGAATCAAAGGAGGGAGGTAGATTTTTGTTTGTGAGGCAAAAGATCCTAGAAAGTTTTGCTCCAGCCCGCACTGTTTCCAAGCAGGGACGTGGCGTCTGGGTGTCGGACATTTTTTCTTTCTTTGTGGCACAAGATGAAATGGTCGTCGGGAGATAAGTAGATATTTGTGAAGAACTCGATGGTGGGATATTTTTAGATAAAGTTCTGAAGACTGAGCTGAAGTTCAGGGTGAACTTTGTGATGGAGTGGATGAGATTATTATCTGTTATAAGTATGGGAGGTTGGTTTTGCTTTCTCCTTTAGGATTGTTCAAACGTTCATATCCTTTAAGTGCGGCGGGTTTATTGTTCATTCACATTCACATTCAGTGAGAGATGATGGCCGGAATGGGTGTTTGATTGCGGTACCTGGATGGTGACGGATTTGGCGGTGGTGTGATATTTTTGTAGATGAGGGGTACTTCCTTTACTTGAGCACGGGGTCTTACATTAATGTATCGATTCATGACGATGTGGCACGAACCACCATAACTTGTAGGGGTTTAAAAGAGGAGACCGTTCAATACGCTGGAATTTTGTTCTCTTACGTGCGGTTATATTCCACCCGAAAAGACCTAGAAAAATAAATTTTATGAAGCTAGTAACTTCCACCTTCTGCCAGAAGTTTGTGGCTTTCCATAATTCGGTGGAGCTCCGCCTATGAATCAATTTGAGCCGAAGAGCAAATCAGACGCATACATTTTTAAGATCTTTGTTCCAAGCTCCAGTCAGTCTTAATCCCTCCCTGCGGCTTACGAAATCATCTCAACATGGAGGAGATTTTTCCAAAAAGATTTCAAAATCGCAGACGAAAATGAGATGACGCTTTCACGTTCTCCTTTCTTACTTACTAAAAGGATCCCAGCTAATTAGAGGGCTTAGGCTGAGATACTATTGAGCTTTTATATTTTTCGACGTGAGTAAGATTTTAAAAGAGAGGCTTCTTCATCCCTGACCTGGGTAACTGCTGAGACTCGAAGTATTTTATTATGAGAGTGCTTATGTAAATTTTTCCGGCGCTTTTTGAGTTATGCCTTCATACAGGTCCTTGGTCTTGTATGCGTTGAGTTCATCTTCTTTTCAATTATTTAAAGAGGGAAGCTCCTACAAAGTGGAATTATCTGATTGTCAATATCGTCTTCGAATTCCTGCAGATAATTCATGTAGATAGCGACAATCGTTCTAACTTTGATCAGCCCCAGGGCACAATTTCCCCAAGTATGACGTTGATTGTGAACCTATGTGAACCTAGGTGGTTGTCCCACGACTTTTGCACATAGAAATGTCAAAGAGGCTATTAAGGTGGACCCAAATACACTATCCGATACGTTAGCTTAGTAGAATTTTGAGACGAGATGGTATTTTATGGATAAAATTAAAGACAATCTTTTCCCAAAATTCCACCTTTAAGGTAGTGCACTTGCACAGGGTCTTTAAAGACTGGCGACCATTTTTGTCAATGGAAATAGAGCGCCTCTCGAAAGACTTTTATTTCAAATTTCTGATGTAAAAATATTCAAATAAAGATGACAGTTGCTATTTCATTTGGAAATTATTTTCAAAAGATCTTTCAAAGTTGAAGCTCGCAGTTTTAAGTGATCGCACGGTTTGTTCAAAAATTGGGTGACCAAAAACTGTGTAACTCAAAAACTAATCTACCAATTTCTCTCTCATTGCTTCGTAGATTTTTCTGAGTGATGGAAGTGCTTAGAAAATAAAATGAATGAAATCTGGAGGCAGATTCCTTATAACAATAATCCTCGGGACGATATCGTTTTTGAAACTTTGATGGCCCAAATTTCTTTCACTATCGTCAGCTTTCATTAGATATGTGGAAAATTAACTGGATCAAGGTCTCAAACTCGTAGTTTTGGCACTTAGTTGATACTTTTGGAGGTCTATGGATTCAAAGGTAATCGTCTAAAAAATTACGGAATAAGTGCCCTGAGAGGTGTCGCAGTTGTTTTCAGAGCGTTTAAATTCTTGGTGTGTCTATCTGAAGGACTGCACTAACCTTAAGAATCGCTAAAACGATTTCGTTGGCATTTCATGGAAAATGTGCCTTTGAAATAAAAAATAAAGTTCCATAATCAAAAAACGATAAAAAAATGCCAAAAATCAAAAATAATTCAAAAAAGCCTTAAAATTGGGATAAATTTAAGTGGCTCCGCGAAAAAGTCCCCAGGAAATAAGGCCCCAGAAGGAAAAATAAAACAAGGGCTCGAAATTGCAATAAATTTTCTGAATGAAAATACTGTTCCATTTTTTAAATAGGAACTCGGCTCCAATGCTATAAAATAAGCTCCAAAATTGGAATAAATTTTTTTATATTATGAAATTATGTCCTATTTTGACTATAAAAGGCCCCAAAATTCTTATTAATTTTCATAACCAAGATGGAAATTAGTCCCCAATGAAATGTGGTTTGTATTTTGAATTAATGATTTTTGAATTAGTGATATTCTATCACTCGCTTATAAAAATGTAAAATGGATGCCTCGTGTTGAAAATCATTAGCGAGTATTAATTTTTAAATAAAACCGAAATTGGGCTCCAAAAATAGTGCAAGGTTTTATTTTATTAAGGCTTTGGTCCATTATAAAATTAGGACCCAATTGAAATTAAATAAAGCCCTGAAAAATAAAATTTCATCCCCAACTTAGACAATTTTTATTGTTTTCGTTATGCGCATTTTTGGGGCTTTATTTAATTTTTACTTTGAGGCCTTTTTCGTGGGGACTTCGGAGTTCGCGGAGTTCTTCTAACAATCTGTTATAAAGAAATTTCCTTTCATTATCTTGAGGACCTTCGCCCAAATATAAATTTTGACTCAATTAATGAAAGAAGGCCTCTTTTTAATTTGCTGTAGCTCAGCTTCAGGACGGACCAAAAATATAATTTATATCTCCTAATACTCGGAGAAGAATTGCTTAAAAACATTTTAAAGGGTTTTTATTTTATAATTTTATTTATAGATAAAGTTGCAAGTCGAATGATATAAAGTAAAAATAAAAAAAATCTCAAACATTCAAAGAGAGAAGTTATTTTTTAACATAATTAAAGAAATATGTTTAAATATTTATGTTGCGTAATGTATGCAGGGAGAATCAAACAAAATTCAAGTAAAGTTTTAACTGAAATCGGTTCAGTAGTTTTCGAGTTTACTCCAAACATACTATGAGTAGTTACGCCTTCAAGCAATTGACGTATCGGCTTTAAATTTGATCTCGATTTTCACTCGAATTGGTGATGCAATGCGGCAACTTCGAACAAAAGTCGTTGTTGGTAGCTGTCAATTGTGTCGGCTGTCAATTATATCGGCTGCCAATTGTGTCAGCTGTCAATTATGTCAGCTGTCAACCACATTTGCCAATGCAGCCTTTAAAAGTTCCCCTTACTCTGTAATTTCCTTGAAGTTGAATACTCGTACGTTGTATACTATAATGGATCGCGAAGGACCTAGTGTTGCATAAGAACCATGTCCTCTTTATTCAAAAAATACTTCTACCTCCACATAAGCCGCACCACTTCCCAAAATGTCATTTTCAGCGGTTTCGTTAGACCTTTGAGTGCATCCAATCGTTGTCCCCAATTCCGTCCTCATCCTCTACAAAGATGGTAAGCCATTTCAAATTTCCTTTGACTCCTCTCAGAATTGGTGAAATTCCCTCGCATCCTGGCAACAACATCACGTCACTTTTAAGTACATTCCCCCGCAATTGAATTGCTGGCACACTCTCCTCCTATTGAAAGCAATTTGCACTCATGTTCACCCAGGTTGATATTAAATTACCACCTGAATTGTATGCTCAGACAGGATAAATATCCTTTCGTCCCATTAAGGAGAATTTATTGTTCGAATGCACTTCACATAAATTGCTCATACGGCTTTGTTATATATGTACTCTCCTATGCTCCCCATGAATATGCAATGCAAAACTTGAGCAACACAAAAAATGCGCCACCCCTCCCACTCACCCAAAGGACACAAAATATTTGGTAAGACGACAAAGAAGCACCTTCTAAAGGCTTCAACGGCACATATACAGAGGGGGAGCATAATTTATGGTTATGTTCATTTACTGTACACCCGCATGTAGCATAAAAGTCACCCCCGCCGCACAGCACCCCCTCTGTGATCTGTAATGGCAGGCCATTAGGTAATTTGGCAGCAATATTGGCATAGAGTGTCGATAAACGATAACTTAGTGAGTTGTGACTTCGACGAGATATCGCTTAAACCTGATTGACTTGGCCGCCGTTACACCGTGGGGATTATGCTGCGTGTGTGCGCCGATGGGTGTGTTATTTGTTATTTGTTTGTTGTCTCTTTGATGGCATCAGGGATGAAAGGGAGCTGTGACGCGTGAAGGAGATTAGAGAGTCTTCTGCATCGCCTGGGATTAGCTTAATCTGCGACAGGCACGCTTGGTTTTGAAAAAACTTCCTCACCTGTTGGATGAAGAGTGACTGTCCGGCGGTGTTACACAATTCCGACGAATTTAATGAAACGCGCCGCGAAACTCTTTATCGGTCAGCATATATCCGTCGCTGACCGGTTCACCGCTAAGTGCCTCTTCTGAAGTCGTTACAGAAACAAAATACCTGAGCCCGTGCTCTTATCGCTTGTTGTCAATGGCATGTAGCCACACACCGTAGCCATAAGTGTTCGAGTTGCGGCCCAATCATTCCAAAGGAATGTGCTCCTCTATGCCAGTGGGTGACTCATTCAACTGCATACATTATTGGGCGATCTTCGACCAAGTGAAAGGGTTCCAACCGTTTTATCAGCGGTCAGGTGAACCGTGGATGTTCCCAACCTAACCGATGATAGTGGGAATCAGTCAACAAGGGTTGTAAACATATGTTCGCTCATAGTGCAACGGACGCTGACGCCATGCCAGAGTGTGGGCTTATCGCACTCGCACTACCCTGTTGGGGCGGCACTTCTTTGTAAGTGCATCGGCTAGATAGCACACACAGCGTGGACAACAACACGTTGCTCGTAATTAGGTCTGTCACTACTCAGCCAGTCAGTCAGTTAGTCAGTCAGTCAGCTAATCAGGTGCGCAGTTAGAAAAAATAAAAAAAATAAAAAACCAACCTCACCGAGTGAGATAATGACCAACGGAGTCGGCCGGAGAGTGTTTTCCAGTTGGATGTGGATTGTGGATCATCCCCGATCCGATTAATCGAAAGTGACGATTAGACGATGTTTGTGTTTATTTTTTCTGTACCTATATACCTTTACTTGGGGCGATGAACGCTCTCGAATTATGAGGCCATCTCAGTGTAGAACACACTTGTGCACCTGCTATACGAATGGCGTTGACCGACTTGTGGAATAGAATTTCCTGAGAAATGATGGACACTTGGAATTTTGAAAAGAAGAATCAATTCGAAGCGATATTCGTATGCCTCTCATGGATATCGAATTGCGGGTCTCTAACTTTAGTCGGTGGCGTACCTGTCAATAACATAAATTTATGACAAAGTTCGTTAGCTTGGAATTGTTAGATCTACGATCTTTGGAGTTTCATTGTACACTAGGTCAATAGATTCCACTCTAGCTTAAAGGGTATCGGTCAACAGACAACAAACAGTAGCACTCCGGGAAAAATTGTAGTTTGCACACAATTGCGTAGTTGAAATTTCATTGAGTAAAATTCAACAAAAATTTTTCAATTGTTAATATTTAAAAAAAAGTAAAAATGCAAAAATAACCACCAAGAAAATCTCTTATTTTTGACCCTTCATTTGTTAAGATTGGTTGAGCGTGTGAACCGCAAGAGGTAAATATACTACTACAGAAATAATAATAGAGTGGATAAAATTCTCGCTTAAATTACTTAACATGGCAAACACACTTTCCCACATTAAAGCCTAGTATCCTGCTCGCGCTAAATTTGAGCGTTCCCAGTCTCCACTTCGTTTCTCCACACCAAAGATATTATGCTCGCTAAATTATTATTAAACATCATATAGATGGGACAAAAACCATTTGTCCAAGACAGTAATCAGTAAATGTAATTTTTACAATTTTCGAATTTCAAACTTCAAAGATATCGCCAGTATTTGAATCGTTCCAAAACAATGGGTATAAGAAAAGTTGAAGAAGTTATAATCCTTGCTGCAGCAGCTTGAATAGTTTCTGTAATAACAGGCAGAAGAAGACACTTTTCTTCGTGTCCCTAAATACCTATTTGCAAAAAAGGCAAGCAAACTGCTGCTTTTGAAAAAGATGTAAGATTATTTGAAGCCTAAAAAATAACAAATTTTCCATTAACATTATAAAAGGTTTTTTTTTGGCTTCGCGTTTTCGTTTCTTTCTTGATCAAATGTTTCACTGCCTGTTTCCTCCAAAAAATATCCTAAGTAAAAAGCAACACAACTTCTTCCTCCGTTTTTTACGTCAAAATTCATCCTCGATTTAATGTATCGGACATTAATTTCGCGAGCTAAATGAGTGGAGACTTTTCATCGGCCCATCTGCATGAAGTTAAGAATTTAGCGAGCGAACAGGATACTGCTTTGCTAAACTGCGTTACTAATTTTTATCTTTGCAGACATTTTTGTATCGGAGATAAAATTTAGCGCGAGGAGGATACTAGGCTTAACAGAAAACAGCTTGTAGGCAAATTCTCTTAAGTTGGCGGAGTGGGCGGCAGCGTTGCCATTTACTTTTAACGAAAAAATGCCTAATAATACCCTAAATAATATTTGAGGTAAAGTGGAACAATAAATCAAAGATTAACCACTAATGTAAAAAAATATAAACACCTTTCGAATTTTTTTTACAATTTCATTCTACTTACTGGCAGCTGGAATTATTTTTAAAGATTGACAGATGATTGGAGCTACTGAGCTCCTCTATTCTCTATATTGAACTGTTATGCAGCGATAGGTACATTCTTTTTCTTTTCTCTTCTCTGTACCGCTTGCATTTTTCTCTGTTTTTTTTCGATTTCTTTCTTGTTGTACTTTTCTATAATCAGGTGAGTCATTTAACTGCCTTTTTTTCTCTCTTTTTCTTACTTATATTATAATTATGTCTTAATGTGTAAGCATTCAATTAAAGTAAATGAAAATACAATGAAATAAAATAAATATACAGAGGTAGCCATGCTAACTAAGGCTTCTTCAGGCCTTTAGGTATAATTTCAAAGAGGCATATTTTTTATTTTAAATATGTTTTCAATTTCGTTTTTAATTCAACATACTGACTTTTTTTTTTTTTAAACATTCTTAAAAAATCTTGGTCCAAAAAAAATTATATGTAACCTCGGTCATAAAGAATGAGTTTCCACCTTCAAATTTTCTGTCCTTCCTTAAAAATAATTCTAGCTTCCAGTTGAAGTAAGTGGAATGAAATTGGAAACAAATTTGAAAGCTGTTTGTTGTATAGAGGTGTTATTGTGACCAGATATTTCGGTAGCTGTCACTTTTGAAGCTTTTATTCCTTGACGTTTGACAAGTAGAAACTACGCCATTACTAAAAATGGAACGATACACACTTCAACAACCCGTTGAAATTATTAAAATTCACTACAAAAATGGTGAAAATCTTGCAGTCACAGTTCGCAAAACTACGATGAGGCCCATTTCCAATTCGGTGGCTCGGAAAACCCAAGATTTATTGTTGAGAAACCTCAACCCTTATTTGTGGTTGATTTTTGATTTATTGTTCCACTTTACAAAAAAAAAAATATTTTAGTCATTATATTACTGAAAGAGGAATATTTATTTTGTGTTTGGCAACGCGAACACTGGTAACGCAACATTGGCGTCGCGAGTTCAATGGTTTTATCCCTTTTCAAAAATTCCCAATGCGCCTAAAGAAGTTATCACTTCAAATTTACATTTGGCAACCTTTACAATTGGCAGTAGTTAAAGTAAACACTTTTTCAAGGCTCGCATCACAAATTTCCATGACGACTGTGACGAAGTTGACAAAACCAGACCATCGAAACTCACTCGGTTCCTGTATGAGCTACCACAAGCACTGGTTCACTAAAATGTGAAGCCGAGAGCTTCGTGGGCCAATCTCATTGATGGAACCCGCTGTTCTGCGGTTCTATTCGAAAAAATGTTTTTAAGCGGCTCCATTGGTTAGATCCGCTATCTAGACAATTAGCGTTGAAAATGAAAATTAAAACAATAACTGCCCGTTTTCACTAATGATGCGCTGCGTTGCACACGATTACCCCTACATTCTCAAACGACCAGATCTCCATCAATATGACCTTTGAATGTGACGCGCACCATTAATCCATTGACAGTATAAAAGCCAGCGAATTCCCAGCCAACGACATCATTTCGAATTTGAATATCCGAAAGCAAAAACCTACAATGAAGACCTTCACAGCGTTGATCCTTGCAGCCCTTTGCGCTACAGCCTTGGTAAGTTTAAAACTTTTCAAGACCTTTTGAGGATTTTTTTTTTTGAATATTGAATAAATATTTGAATTTGAATTTGAATTTAAATTTGAATCCCACAGTGCGACATAGAGTCCGATTGGAAGGCCAGCGCCGACAAATGCTCCCAGCAGTTTAAGGTCTCCATGACCGATGTCTACAAAGCATTAAGAGGTGAAATCAAGCCGGTTAACGTAACCGCCAACCAGAAGTGTATGCTCCAGTGCTTGGCCGAGAGTGAGGGTTTCATAAAGGGCGGCGTCCTTCAAGCGCAGTCTTTGCCGAAAATATTCGCTAGTTCTCCCAACAAGAATTTGGGCGCATTGAAAAAGGCATTTTCTACTTGTAAGGATATTGTAGGTGTCAACGATTGTGATGCAGCCTTCAAGGTTATGAGTTGCTTGGTGGCAAATAAGGTTTTGTGAGCGCCTTTGTGATTCGTAAATTGTTCGAGCATTTGTTTTCAATAAAAGTGCACAAGCTCATGAAGTTATTTACTTAGCAGACAGAAGGGTCTTGAAAATTGCTTCGTTTTTAAACACCAACCTATGTCACAAGTCGAAAGACTGGAGGTTTCCTAACGATATAAAGCGGAAGCCGTATTTCTTGGAAGAGGAGAGGGAAGTCTGCATTCTTATCTGGTAAACGGGCTTTAAAAGAGAGCCAATTCGAAAAATTAAGATATCACAAGGCATCCTCTTATGCCTGAAGCTATGCTGATAACCATTTTTAACTTTCAGGCTTCAGCCACGCAGAGAGCGCCAAGCGATTGAATGACGTCGCTCTTAAAATGTTAGACATGTGAAATCGTATGGCGGTGGCCACGTAAGCTTTGAGTGATTAGCGTTGTTTTTATAGGCATAGCTACGTGGCTCCCTAATTCTAAGTATCTTAAAAGCTCGACCGTTGTGTCCTTGTAAAATATATTAGCTTAACTTTCACTGTCCCGTCAATATAAAGCAAGACCCACTTGTGTATGAAATTTTATAGACAGGGTTTGTTTAAAGAGATCTATTTTTTATAAGGCACAAAATTTGCCCATCGGAAGTGCCAAGATCTAAAAACCTTAACCCAATTCACATAAACATCAAAATTCCCTACAAAGCCTATATAAGGCCTCACTGTTGTTGAGAGAACTAACCCCCTTTAAATTGCTGAAGGAGTATCTTAGGTACTTTATTCTTATCCAAGCTTGACACCCACAGATTTAGATGGGTGACATCCTCTGTGACACACTCACTACCTATATACATCTATAGTTTGCTAGAGATCTGTTGGTGAAGATCTTTCGTAAAATTTGCGGTCCCGTTTGAGTTTGAGAAGAAGATTCATCGAAGACTCTACGAGCTGGACAGCGACAACGACCTAGTTAAAAAATCGCACATCAGTCGTCTTAAATGTCCTTTTAGACGACTGATATGGGATTTTTTGGCTCCGGCCCGTAAACTTTTAGAACCTTTTTATCCGGAGGCACAAATCAGACCTCAAAAAAGAAAGCCATCACTTTAAGTGGAGCGTATATAGAAGAACATCTTAAATGACTTGGAGCGCTCAACTGTGAGTAGCTGAGGACCGTTTTAGCTTGTGAGGTTTTTCTAATTATGGCGTGCTTCCTCAGAAGCGAGTCCACAGAGAAGGTCCCTATCGCTATATCAAGTTTCGATCTTATATTCTTCATAAATTCTTCTGCAAGTCTTTTGAATCTATGTGGTCTTATAAGTTGTAAAAGCTTAGGTCTGCCGAATACCGTACAGATGGTTTTTATGAAGAAGAAGTTTCCCAGCCACGGTCAATGAAAGTCATACATGCCATGAAGTGAGATGTCTTCTTTTCGTTTGGGCAGTTCGACTTACCCTCTAAGTCACTGAGTTTGAGTGGATACCCATTATAGTCTGACATGGCTCTGTGACACCCTGAGTATTGGGCGGCAACTTTAGACTTTTTCAGACTTGGTCACGTGAGACTCAACTGGCTTAAGCGCAGCTTTAGACGATATACAGTTCCATGCGCCCAGAAGAATGAGAGCCACGTTCGGGCCTAATGTCTGATCCCCTACCCTCATAGCCTTGGGACCATCCGTACATATTTCATCTTCATTTGACATATATTCGTATGACGAGTATATGAAGCTGAAACCCTTATTATCTTAGGATATGGTACAACGAACAGTCTGCCTTTACTTATGTTCTGAGCGCCTATAGCCTTTACGTATCTGTTACAAAATTCCAAGACGGAGTAAAGCTCTGTGTGAAAACAACGTTCCTGCCAAAGTGGACAAAGGTGCATCAAGACCTTTGTCCACTTTGGCAGGAACGTTGTTTTCACCAAAGTGGACAAAGGTCTTGATGCACCTTTGTCCACTTTGGCAGGAACGTTGTTTTCACACAGAGCTTTACTCCGTCTTGGAATTTTGTAACAGATACGTAAAGGCTATAGGCGCTCAGAACATAAGTAAAGGCAGACTGTTCGTTGTACCATATCCTAAGATAATAAGGGTTTCAGCTTCATATATTATTTAAGTCCATCTTGCAGGCCTCACTTTTAGAACTTTGTTCCTGCTGTTTTCTTATAGAGGGACAGGGAATTGCATAAGCCCTACTGATTATTTTAGAAGCCTTAGGGTTCAAGTTCGAGCGAATGGACAATAATGCTCCAGCTAAGAGGATCTTCGAATCCCAGCCGCCAGGTTCGAGACGACAAGGAAGACCGAACCTCCGTTTCAAAGACCAAGCCATCGCGGATGCCAGAGCGCTTGGTCTGGATAACTGGAAGCAGCGTGCACGGGATCGCAGAGGATGGAAGGCTGCAGTGTCTCAGGCAGAGACTCTCCACGGGTCGGGAGCCCGTTAAGTAAGTAGGGTTCAAGTTCATCTTTATTTCTGGTACCTTATGAAGATATCTTTAGCTATCCGAAAGGGGAAAGCTCTACTCATTAGGGGACAACTTAAGTCGCTTAGAGGAGAACCAAGGGCCGACATGAAACCCAAGCCCTTTAGGTTATTTTTACAAAGCACACTCCATCCATCGATTGATGCTCAAGTGGCACCGCCATAGCTCTCGATTGGCAAGCACTGGCTTACAAACTATCAGCGGCAACAGCCACAGAGGACAGACATCGGGCATCTCATTCAGAGCCTGCCTTGCTTATGCCTAGACTGATGTTAAAACGCCGATCTGACTAAATGATATTTCGAGGATTTTTTAGCCCGGCAAATACCGTCCGATTTGAAAGCCTTCACGCCCACCTCAAACAATCTATCCGCAGGCATCAAATTTTACCCAAGACCATCAATAGGGAGAGGTCGCATTCCAAATGCCACACGTCAGATATAATTCTGTTCCCTTCATAACACATAAATTACAAAAATGACAACTCGCACGCACATTTAAACTGAATTCTATCACTATAAGCAATGTGCGCGACACTTCCGCCCCACCAAAATGCAAACGCAAACCATCACCACCAACAGAACATTCCAGCAAAGGATATACTTTAGATACGAAGGAATTTTGCGGTCACTATAAATCACAATATAAATAAGGCGGCGATATTGGCTGGCACAGCGGGCGTACCTTTTGTCATCAGAGCCTGCACGCTGCTCGCAAATGACCATAAATTTTGAGAAATTTCACCCTCCACTGACAGATTCAAAGCAATTACGATCATATTATTATATCCTCGTTTCTTTTGTCGTATGTGGAGAAAGTCCCGTCGAAAGGTGCATTGTACAGCACACCTTGGTTGAAAAGTCCTTTTTTGTCTGTGCGCATGAGACACTCCTCTGCACGTTGGTTTCTTTTGCAACCGCAGATGATTGCAGTTCAGCTGATGTGTAAAATGTCATAATGCATACTCTGTTTGACATTTCTCTATAGTTGTTATTATGATGACTGTTTTTATGCGAGCGTGTGTGTGTGTGCTATTCCCTTTGGGAATAGTGTGCGGATGACAAAATATTTCCCAGTATTCGACCATTATGCGCAATTAGGTGCACAGATGTCAAATTATTCGCTTGCCGGTGGCACGTGCAGAAGTCGTAAATTTCAACTGTTTTGTGGGACATGTGTCAAATTTCCCGTCCGGATGTTGTAGAAATGCTTCGGCGGGTGTCGCTGAGCTTCGTCTAATGAGGAAGGGTGCATCGTTATTTCTAACAGGGAGCAGTGTTGGAAATTTTCTGAAGGACAGTTTCAAAGTAGATGAAAAGGATGTCAGTTTTTAAGAAGGTTTTCGCAAAGGTGCCTCCTTTTAGACTTCAGCTCAGTTGTGACTTGTTCAGTGGTTTTCTAAATGATTTAGGTAACTATACTTTTACTGATCACTTCTTCTGACTTATTCAGTAGTGTTCCGCTTTCCGATTGATAGCTGCGTCAAAATATTTATTTAAGTATGTTTTTGAGCCTGCTTTTGACGAGCCTTCCTATCCCATTTAGCAAATTTAGGAGAAGACTCTTCGACAAAATTTCCAATAGACGGTGGATAACGCATCACTGAGTTCAATGGCCAATTTGAGTTCACATTTTAGATCTCTCCTGCGTTACCCAGCGTTGATTGGAAATTTTTTGAACAATGTTCTCCAAATGCTAAATGGGATAGCAAGACTCGTCGAAAGCAGGGTTGACATTAACTACTTTCGTCATATTTTCTGTCGAAAGCCTTTTAAAATCGAAGATAATATGGTAACCCAAAGATCGCGAATATGAAAAGATTCTTCTACCTTATGCTCAAGTCAGCACTAAGAGATACTTAGAGCTTGACGAGCACTAATTTCTTTCACGTTATAAAAATCTCTCAGCCCTTTAAGCTCTTCCTCTCCATAAATAAGGCTCGCTAAGGTTTTAAGGGCTTACCATCAACGTCAAGTCGTAAATGGTTAGTTGATAAAGGTTGTCAAAAGCGTTGAATCCCGTTTTGATGCCACAACATACAGGACTTGAAATAAAGAAATATAAATTTTAAGTTGAGCTCTTAACCAATCTGTGGAGTTGGGAAAGTCAATGGAATCATGAAAATTGACGCCTGAAAGGTTCACATAAGAATGACTTGTCTATACTGCGCGATGATTGAAGTTAAAAGGTGAACTCTTGCTTCTACAGTCGGTGTTGATCAATGGCCTTTAGTTGAGGTCGTCAGTCTATCAAAGTTTTGGCAAAGTTCTAAAGAAGAGATTCTTTCTAATAACTTGTAAGCTATTTAAAAATGGTGCAATTTGTTAAATTCGCGAGCCAGTCTGTAAAACCAGTTTTGTAAAGGCTTTAGAACAGAGCCATGTCTTAGGAAATTTGACAGATCTCACATTCCTTTCTGTGTTGTTTGAGCGGGAACTTTAAACCCAGGGCCAGTGTCTAATTGCGGTCCTTGACTAGCTTGGGTAAATCGTAGAATCAGGGGTTTTAAACACGGCCTATACCTGTCAATTAAGATACCTATTTATGGTTTCGATGTCGGTTTATATAGGAACAGGTTAGGAAAGTTTAAGTTAGGTTGAGTGGGGTTGTGAGATCGCCACAAAAGACCAGGCGCGACAGCGGTCTTATCGCCATCCCCATGAACGCTTTAGTTGGGTATTTCGTCTACTCTACATTTAATTTTGGAACCATCTATGCAAACGGATATTTGGAACTTTTTGCAAACTATGTATTACATTTTTTGAAATTAAGTTTGCATGTGGGATGTTTTTTGTTTTTTTTTTTGGAATTGACACCAGTTTTTCCAGCGACAGATAGATGGACAGCTAATAGCTGACTTGTACTCAGTTCAGTCTCACATTTCACCATATAAGTCATGTCTTTTGCATATTTTTCATTGCATAGAAGGTCTTATTGTTCATGGACTAGGTCTCCAGAATATGTTCGTCAAATATTGAAAAGTTTTTTTTTAGGAACTTCGATGTAGACACCTTCGTCCAAGATTCACTGCAAGCGTCTATCAAAAGACTTAGCCATAAACCTCTCAGCTCCTAAAGCGCTATCGCCACAGTATAAACTTAAGTGTGCCAAGAAGTCCGAGGTCCAGTATATTCCTAGGCCAATTTCCATCTCCAGCCTCACTCTAAAAATACCAAACACAAAATCTTATTCAGATAAAAAATATTTTTTCCGGTTTCCTTTGAGTCGAGAACACACTTCAATTCATCTCACCTATCAGGGCATCTTCGAACTTAGTTGCCGTGAAATATATTTTACGCAGAATCGTTAAAACAATTCATAAAAGAGCCCTTATCGCCAGTAGGCATCTTAAGAGACATTGCTGCATACACAAAGTGGTCTCTGATTGTCATGTTCGTCTTATAGCTTTTTAATTTATCCGATAAAATTCACTCCGTTTCCTTACCACTATTTAATTAATCCATTTCAGGTGTGTGTTTTTTTTTTTGTTTGTCAAAGTCACCAGATATATTTATATTTGTTTGATTGGTATAAATTTTAATTAAGAGAGATCACAGGAACCATACAATTGGGGTGTGTGAGTATTTGTGTGATTATCCAGATTAAGCCATAACTATGAAAGATATTGGATCGCTGATAAGCAAAATCAACTTGATCGCATCGTTAAACACCATCCGTGATATAGAAATGTATTGAGAAGATTAATGGGTTCTTTATAGAAAGAACGTATTTATTGCCATCGCTTTTATCATAGATATTTATAGAACTAGGCGAGACTAGAAGATCGAAAATAAAAACCCCGAGTCCAAATTTACGACTGGGAGTTGTTTTAAATTTAAATCGACTGGTTGTTGTGGAGTAGGAAGAAATAGAGAGAATGATGTTATGTCACCAGGGAAAGACGTCATTCGGTTATGTTTTAAGTTGGTATGACAAATGCAGAGGCAGATTATAAGCGAAAAACATCACCAGTGTCGATCAAACAAAGCAGATTCTACCGAAACCGATGGGAATGGGACATTACGGTGGAGACAACATCGGCTTCTGCCTGATTGATCTTCGATTGTATACGACCGTAGGAACACTGAACTAAAAACAATGAAAATGTGTTCCAAAAAAATACCCAAAAAATAACCGAAGAACTTCCCTTTAAACAAACTAGAATAACTATCCAAAAAATCCCTGAAGACTACTCTACATCCGATCCCGAATAACACCTTGAAAAATTACATAAAGCCGGCCAGAAAAACCTCGCAAAAACTACCTAAAACATGGAGAAAAACAGTCCAAAGGCTTTGCGAAAAACGTTCGAACAACCGCCCAGAAATTGTCCGAAAAATTCTTTTAATCAAAACGAAAATTCAAAAAATAAGCCTTAAAATGGACAAACAAAAAAAAAAATTTAACTTAAAAACCAAAAAAGAAAACTCCTTGCAGAAAGGCAGACACCACGTTCCAAGTGTGTTTTAATGAAAGGTACAGAAAACGCTCTAAAAATGCCAAAAAATTTCCGAAAAGACACAAGTAACGTTCCAAACAACTTGAAAATCGTTCCGAAAGCAGGAAAACAGACCCATAAAAGCCATTAACCATTCCACAAAAAACACAGGAAAACGGCAGAAAAACTTTACAAAATACTTCCCGAAACCACCGAAAGGAACGATCCAGAAAGCGATTATAATATGCAAGAAAAGGAGCCCGATTAACGACCTCAAAAACGCAGCAAAAAAGGCCCAAAATAAAGCTTAGAGAAGTTTTAAAAGAAGACACACAAGAAAATACAAAAAACGCCTAAAAAACGCTGTACTTCAACGTTCCAAATGCGTCCAAAAAACGACTTAAAAATCATTCCGAAAGCACTTCAAGAACGGTCCGTGAAAGCCATAAAACACTATAAAAAACGTTCTGCAAAACGACTTAAAAACTTTACAAAAAAAAACGTCCTGAAACCACCTCTTTCTTTCGTCCAAAAAGCTATCAGAAAATGCAACGAAAAAGGGAATAAATAACGCCCAAAATTAAGCGTAAAAAGGGGACACTCAAAAATAACCTGAAACCCTGGAAATCAGTATATACGAGTACATCATGAAAACGCTCTACAAAAGCGTCAAAAAAAATTCCGCAAAAAAACGACCAAAAGCGTTTCGGGAAGCTCTTAAAAAAAATTCCTAGGAACAACTAGAAAAACTATTATGAATATGACCAAAAACGACCTTTAGAATCACAAGAAAAGTTTTTAAAAGTCCATGAAAACCGACCCTTAGAATCACATGAAAAGTCTCTAAAGGTCCATTAAAAACGACCTGCAAAAGGACGTTAAGAAAACAAACAGAAAATCGTTCTTAAAAGAGCTCAAAAACAACCAAAACATCCACCCATAAGCTTTCGAAAAACATCTTAAAAATACTCCAAAAATGCCCTAAAAAACGTCACAAAAAACAACCCGAAAAAAACGAAACAAAACGGGCCTGAAAATGACCAGAAACCTCGAAAAGACGCGTCTGAAAATCCCATAAAACACCACTCGTAAATGGGTTACAAAAGCGAACCGACAAACGACATAAAATCACAACCAAAAACGCTTCGAAAAATACCCCAAAATCGAATTAAAAACGCCTCGAAAAGCGGCAACAAAAAGCTTTAAAAAACTGTAAAAAAAAACAACAAAACCGTCTTCAAAAACGATTCGAAAGACGGTCAAAAATTGATTTTAAAAGCGCAGCCAAAAAATGCTTATCGCAAAAATAGTTACATGTTTGGCTATCTCCCAAAATTTTCACATAAGTGCAAGTAAGGAAAAACTGAACGAAACTAAGCCATTTATGCGATTATAGCCAAACAACATCCTTTTGTTGCGGAATTTGTTCTTATACACGCCGTATTCAGCCTTTTTACTTCGCAGAGCTAAAACCGGATCCAGCAGTAAATTACAGTCCAATAATAATAAAGCTCCCTTTTTACGCCAAAGGAAAATCGGCCGCGCCATGTGTCATATCATTTACGTACTGCCTAAAATCTATTGCTCAGATAAAAACAAATTTGAAAATCAATCTGAATGCAATAAAGGTATCACGTTCACGATAGAACGTAGGAAATTACCGGGTCTGCCATAAAACACGACCATGCGGCTCAAACACAACATGGCCACACTGTCATTATGGTCCTGCAATTTAAATCGAAACTCTGACTGCAGGGTATATTTCGTCCTTTTGTTAATGCACTTGGCAACCGAACAAAATCTATTGTGTTAAGTTTATATACCAGCGAAATCTAGGTCAGCTTTGTGGGTGCCACAAAATTTAATAGTGAACTTATACCGTCTAATAAATCATCAGAGTTATGGATCACATCGGCAGGATAATGACATTCAAATTCGGTACAATTTTGGATAAGTTTGGCACACTCAACGAATACACGAGCTCTCTTAAAAGCCGAACAAATATAAATTCCCATAGCACCCATTCCATACAATGGCGGACCGACTAAACTGTAAATTATTAGTCTCAACTTCCCATAACTCATATATAAAGATTTTTAACAAGAGGTGGATTGCCTGCGGCCTCAAAATGACAAACACCCAAAGTAAACAAATAGACAACGGACCACCGGCGTATACCAGAAGAATATGTTTTATGGGAGGTCGTGTTTTGTTCCTACTGCGCTCTCATAAAGTATCTTTTAATTGATTTTCTCGATAAAAAATGCGAGATACCGCATTGGAAATCTAATAAATTTCACCTCGACGAAGGAACAATTAAAAAGGTTACCAGGTTCCATGAGAAATCGCTGCCGAAAAAGGATAAATGAATCATACGAAACCTAAATGTATGGAAAAGTCCTTTTGAATTATGAAAAAAATATAAAAAAAAAATTGTATCCCACTGAAACAAGTCCTTTTCGCATCGGCAAGTTGCGGGAGATAATAAATCGTCTCTTGTCGAACTATTTTGTGAATGGAATTAGTTTTCTGACATAATAGCCGGTCGTAAAAATAATTTTATGAACAATTAATCGTCTAAGGACGAGGGGGTGGTTTTTCTTCTTTTTTGTTTTTTTTTTTTGTTTTATCTGTTTACGGAGGCAAGAGGACAGATTGGGGAAAAGTTTTCGTTTTAGGGAAGG
The DNA here is from genome assembly GCA_948293265.1 of Cheilosia impressa. Classification (NCBI taxonomy): domain Eukaryota; kingdom Metazoa; phylum Arthropoda; class Insecta; order Diptera; family Syrphidae; genus Cheilosia; species Cheilosia impressa. The sequence continues at coordinate 49,991,601 of OX411884.1, read as the reverse complement.
GGGGAACTTGAAAAGGCATCTGGTAGACGCCACTGGATTTGTTCTTCGATGAGATAAACTTGGGACAAGTTTTGTTCATTCAAAAGGATAGTCGATAAAGCTGTGAAGAGAAGCGATTCATCTTACAGTGAGTATGGAGATCTGGCAATCACAATCTCATTGATGGCTTTGTTCGGGCAGTTCATTAGTCTTTTATTAAATAAAGGGGGAGATCAAAGGGGTTTGCTTACTGCCTAGTGGCTGGTTAATTAATATCACAGATCAAAGATTGACAGCGGTTTTAGGTGAATTATTAGTACTTTATGGAATCAGTTTTTGAAGATTCCCACTGGCTTTACGTCAAAGACTGGCGTTACAATCAAGTGCTCGAATAATTTAGTCTTTCTCGAGGGATGAACGTTAAAAAATACCAATATTCGATTCTCTGTCCTTTAGGATCAGCTCAGTGGAATTTGTTTCCATCTACGTAAGTTGGCTCTTTTCTAGTGAGAGATACCTTTATTACAGCTAAATGGCTTATGCCAGTTACGAAGAAAAATACGAGCGTAACGAAAATTGAAACGCAACTGAATACTTCCGTTTCGAACGCTTTAATCCAATAGTGGACAGTTTCCAATGAGAGGTAAATATGTTGAAGCAAAATTTCACGGAGCATAGGTGTGTGCATAGGTTCTACTACCACTTAACTCCTCACTTAACAGTGGAGGCGGACGTATGACCATAAAAAGAATATATGATTCATGTGAGTTATAGGTCTGCACAAATTTTCTACACTCTTGGCGTGAAATAATTGGGTAAGCTTTGGAAACGCAGTTCGATGACATCTATAGCTATAAGTCGGACTAAAAAGCTTATGCGGTTTGAAAGAATATAGTTTTAAGAAATGGTAGGGTCTAGAACTGCCTTCAAAACATTCAACGAAATTAAATATCAAAGATGAAGACATAATGTAGAGGCTGCGGAGACGGGGAGGTACACCCGACTTTCCTCTGTCAATGCCTAAGTTGATAAGCAGGAGCGTAACGAAAAGTGAAACGCGGTCAAGAAATATCCCCTGTAAAGACAGTAAGCCACCAACTGAAGGGTGGAGACTTGAGAGCTTAAAATATTCGAAGTAATTCTATAGGATTTCACTTTTTGTTATGCTTCAAACTATCAACCTAAAATTTATGTGCCAAGTTCAAGCTTTACCAAAACCAGTTGCGCATTTTTATAGGACCAGGAACTGCTTTGCTTTGGTTGTGACTACTTATTTTTCGCTGAGTCTAAAAGCTACATGGCGCGTAAATGTTTTTTATTGAGCTTAATCTGAGAGCGGCATTAAAGGATAAGGCTCAGGCTGCTTGCAATATTAGACCTTTGACAGTAGCATGCTATGAACGTACGCTTATATGAATAAAGCTGTATTGGCACCCATTGGGCAACCCACCGAAAGGCAAACTAAACACAGATCTAAGAACTTCCGGCCTTAGGTAATATTATGTTTACAAAGTAATAACGCAGATATAATTTAAATTCAAAACTGGGTATATATGCCAAGCAACGCATCCCTCCAACACCCAAGACCCTCACTCTGTAGTCCTCTTAAAAGAGCAATTTAATTTGTGGACTGCTGCGGCTTTTACATGACCACTCAGCACACCTCCCGCCCGTGAATTAAACACTCTACTGTAATGGCCGGAACCGAGTCAACAACATTCTTACAAATTTATCTCGGTCTTTCGGCTTTGGCTGCGTCTTTTCGCAAGAGATCTAAGACTTTTTCAGTTTACGCAACCTTTGGGTACTTTTAGCACGGTCAGATGCAAAAGTTTACATATTAAAATTTCAGTTAATTCGAATGGCAAATAAATAATGAATTCACCTTTATCTGTCATGAAAAATATTCGATATTCGATATCCGATAACGTGTTTTTTTGGGGGGCAATGTGCGTGATGCATGAGTAGGTACTTTTATTTGTGTGTTTGGACTGAGTGTTTTGACATTTGTTTTCCAACGTCCAACTCATGATTTATGCTATCGCAATATGGCCACAGAGTAGACATTCCATTTCAACATGCAACCATCTGAGATTATCTGATACGTGATACCTCACGTGAACACTTCGGCCTTTTCCATGAATAGAGATTGAAAACTTGTTGAGGCACATGGTCAAAGGCACGTGAATCGAAATCAAGTGTCTCAGCAAAATTGTTGCGCGATAAACGCGTTTATCGACTGATTAGTTCTCCGTAAAAAGGGGACTGACATTTTATTCGGATTCACGTGCAAAACTCATATTGGGCTATATAAATAATTAGGTCAGTGTTATGCTGAATAACAACAATATAGTGATGAAATTTTTAGACGTTTTTGGTTGTTAATGGAATCGGGCTCTCTTCGAAATGAGCGGACAAATTTTGGTTTGATTAAATGACAAATTTACAAGAAGAGTGTGCTGTGAGTGTCCTGTGTAAAGAAAATCAATTCGGGAAGACTGGGTCGGCCTAAAATTGAAGGTCCCTTCCACTCGTTAAAACAAAATAAAACTCAAACAAACGAGTGACTGAGGGAAGTTTCTAGGCCTCTGTTGTTTGTTAAACTCGATTTAATTACAATTACAATAGTTGGCGCAACAGGTCCGAAGGGACCCTGGGCCTAGCTCCTCACAACCATTCGTGTTGTGTGAGTTTTTCATTTTTGGGACGAATGGAAGGGATCTACAGTTTTATGCCGAGTCCAAACGGCTAATTGAGAAGCTCTTTCATGACAGTTATACCCTCGGATGTTTGGTTTTTCTCTGGATTCGAACCTGGGACCCCTCGCTTAGTAGTCCAACACACTAACCACTAAGCCATTGCGCCGACAAGCTTAGTACGCTGTTCGAGCTAAATTAATTTTTGGCTGCTCTCCATCTTTTCTCTCCAAACATTAGCCAAAACTGTGGCTTAATTTTGACATAAAGTACGATGTGTATAAGTGTCACAGAAAAATTGAATTCTCTCTTATTTCAACTGTTTCAGATTCTAGGTACTTCTCCTCCATGCCATAATTAAAAAATCTCATCCTTGCATACTTTTCCGCAACAGAACAACAAATGCACAGCGATCTGTCACAATTAAGCTCGACAAAATGCGACGACTCATTAAATGGCCACACTATTATTTTGACAGACATATAAAGTATAAGGTGGGCTAAAAGAAGTCATCCGATGTTGTTTGGCTCTTAATATTTTTTCTAAATGGAAAACTTTAATTCTGTTTTTTGATTATGTTTTCTTGAACCTTTAGAATTTTATTGGTCAAGTCGAGAAGATTATATCGGCCAAATGGGCGCCGTCACAATTGATTTCCATACGTGTTCGTTTTATGGCATTTTTCATCACTTCGGCGAGAACTTTGGGCGACAGATTCTCGCACTCGTGTCGAATGTTGTCCTTGAGGGCTTCTAGGGTCTCGGGTTTGTTCACGTAAACATGGGACTTCAAAAAACCCCACAAAAAAAGTCTGGAACGGTTAAATCGGGCGATCTTGCGAGCCAGTGCAAATCGCCAAAACGAGAGATGAGGCGACCCGGGAACGCCGCCTTCAGAATATCGGTTGTGGCTCTCGCAGTGTGTGCCGTAGCTCCGTCCTGTTGGAACCACATGTCCTCCAGTCCTAATTCGTCCAATTGCGACAGAAAAAACTCGGTTAACATGGCCCTATAGCGTGCAGCGTCAACTGTTGACCAGCGGCGTTCTCGAAAAAAAAATGGCCCAATGACTCCTCCAGCGTGAACAGCGCACCATGTGTAATGGCTCCTTGTGCAATGTGCATTACTCGTGGATTTTCGGTGCCCCAGAAGCGATAGTTTTGCTTGTTCACGTACCCGCCGAGGTGGAAATGAGCCTCATTTTGGTCGAAAAATCGTCCACTTCGTCCTCGAGATTGAGGATGGCTTGGACGTAGGTTACACGCGTTTGGCGGTCGACAGGCAGCAGCTGATGCATGGACTAGACTTTGTACGGGAAAATGCGCAAGTCTTTGACCGAAATTCGCCTTAGGGACGACCGGCTGATGGCTAGTTGCGAGGCACGGCGTCTGGTCGATGTTTCCGGCGACAGCTCGACATCCTCGTCAACAGCGGCGATATTCTCGGCACAACGGGCGCTCCGGGGCCGGCCACTCCTGGTAACGTCTCGTGTGGTCCCATACTATTCAAGGTTGGTGGCCAAACGGCGCAGTGTTTGCGCAGTCGGTGTCGGACGGCCGTGGAATCGGCGACGGAATTCGCGCTGCGCCAACACTACAGACCAATTGTAGACCCAAAAAAATAGACACGATTATTCCGTGTTCTTGGGGAGTGTATCGCTCCATGGCTTGTTCACTTGTATTCTACATCTGCCTGGTCCACAAATGTCAAAACAGATTTGACATTGGCGGCCATTTGCAAAAATAAGAGCATCTTCCAATAAGGTGATCTCTCTTGGCCCACCTTGTACATTCTGAAACAAAAGTTTAATTCTCAAGAAGGGATTTGCTTAAATTAAGCTCAGCTAAATTTTGAAGAGAATTTTTTATGGAAGCTAAAATTTAGCTCGAGCAGCGTACTAAGCTTAAATAAATGAAAGAAAAAACTTTAATCGAGGCCCATCACTAGCTGACAAATCGTTCCCAAACTCCCGTCCTTTTGGTTTGATATTTTTCATTATCCTATTTGTTAAACCTCATTTTTCCTCTGCCCTCTCTTCATCCAACTCAACAATATCGATGGCTCAACTCCCTTTCCGCCAAAGGTAAAGACAAACACTCTTAATGACTTTAATCACTCTTATAACAAAAAAAAAGTCTGTTTCAACCCCAACTCGCTGACCGCCACTTTCAAAGTGAATTCCAAAAAATTGAAAAGGCAAACAAAATGCCCTAACGCCTACAATTTGACACCCCAAATGACCTATGCCAACAAATCGGCGATTTTCCACACAAGGAATTCCGACAAAGCCGATCTTCCATCACGATGCGTTCCTGCAAAGTCACGTCCCAAATAAAAATACCCAACAAGTCGTCGCATCGCCGTCGACACATCGCTCAAACGCATGACGGGTACCTTATTTATTGTCTTCTTCTTCTTTTACAAAATCAACTCCAATTTGATTTAATGAAGTTGTCTCTTATCGACAAACAGCAGAAAACTGCCTAATTAATCATTAAATGGAAGCACCGAGACACTAACTCACCGACGATAACAATTTGCATATACGAGTAACGTAGGTACGTTTTGAGTTTTTTTTTTTATTAATATCCCATACGGTTTCACACCTTTGAGAGATTGGCGCCATCCGACCAATGATGACCCCCAAAACAAAAAACAAACATCTTTAAAGCGGTTTCGGCTTAGAGAGGAAAAACAAATCATTCAAATCCGGATTCCAAAAAAAGTGGATTTTACGACTCTATCGCCAAAATAATCGCGTCTTAATGAGCATTGTTGGGCGCCATTTGAATTTGGTACTGACGCCGACACGGTTGGCGTTTGGTTTTTGTCTTCAGATGGTAAAGATCCCACGACATCCGTAATTGGTGGTAATTTTCATAGCAAGTTTTCACTAATTATTGTCGGGATTACCGAATCATCAGCATCATGCTCGTCGTTGACAAAAAGCTGACACGGCGAGGGGGATTTTCTCGAGAATCAGATACAAATTTGCATTCGAAATGTTTTGTGTTTGTCAATAGATGACGTACTGGTAGCATTGTAGCCGGATTTAGAATCGCGCACATAGGCGTGTCCGAAATCCGTATTTGATTAGAGCGGACAGTGATTGATATTGAGTGACAGTGGTTGGGACTTGGGAGCCCTCGGTTAGAGATGGGGGCTAATTAGATACATTTTAGTTTCCATAAATGTGCGGGACAAGAATGATGTTCTCAAATTTGTTGTAATTTGAATTTTTATTGTTTTGAAGGCTTCGGACGTGGAATCTTCCTTCGTGTCGATGGGGGGCCTTGCTCTTGCATGTGAGTGCTTTTGGGCCACAAGAAGGTGAGAATTTATGATAATTTTAAACTCAGCCGCGCATGCGCAGTTGCAGCGGGTTTTTTTTTTTTGATAATGATGCCGCTTCGGACTTGCGCTGAATGGTAATTTGTTACTTTGTTTAAACATGGGGCGACTGTTGTGGTTTTTTTTCTGACTATTGCTGTGACAGGAAGATCAGTCGTCCCCCTGTGTGTTGTTTTCCTAAACTACCGATAAGTTGTTACAATTTTTTTTTTGCTACCAAAGTTGCCTTCTCTATAAACCATAACAATTGCCTTCAACGAACTTAAAAAAAACATCATTCGTTTTGGAAATAATGTATTAAGATCGGCTATTCAGAAGCAGATCTAGAGAACCAATTAAAACAACTAGTAACAAGTGATTTCCCTCCCATCTCCAAGAGTTCGAGGAATAGGAACAACAAACGCTTCAAATATTTTACTCGCTTTAAAAAACTCCGATCGCATAAAACCAAATTTTACAAAGAAAATCAGATATACAACAAGTAACGAGTAAATTTCCTACTGCCTCTAAAGACCTAAGGGAATAGGAATATTCGTGTATACCTACTTTTCCTAGCCAAACACTTAATATATAGTAATCGCAACTAATCAAATTCACAGAAATAGCAAGAATCAGAAAAACCATCGAGTAACTAGTAAGTTCCTTACTACCTCTTAAGAGGTAGGAAACTCTTTTTTTTTTCAGCCAAGCTCTTAAAAAATCGTATTCGATTTATAACGATCCCATTCGAATTAAGACGAGATCACTGAAAAAAGTATCACAAAAATAACAAGTAGCGAGTTGTTTCCCTCTTATCTCTTCATAGCTCAGGGACATATTTTTCTAACAAAGCACTTGAAATATTGTAGGTACTCCACTCAAATAGATAAAAAAATATAAAATGATGTCCAAATCACAGAAACAGAGAGAATTAGAATTACAACGAGTAGCGATTAAATTCGCTCCGATCTTAAAAAAACCATAGCGAAAAAATTCGGGAACTTTTGTACCCAAGCACAAATAATATCGTTATCTGTTAGAAATAAAATGAGAGAATCAGAAAAACAGCGAGTAACGAGTAATTTGTCAATTGCTTCTTCTGAGCTTAGGGAATAGGTTATACATTTAAGTACTGAAAGTGAAATGCCATATATTAAAAAATTTCACAATTACAAGCATGACAAAATTACAAAACAGTGGAAACTTAAAATTTATGTTGAATTTTGAAAAAAAAGGTTTGATTTTAACAAATCTCTCCAAGCAGCGGAAACAAGTTGCGGGAGCTCAAAAGGAAGCTGCTTGTCACAGTTGTGTCTATTAATCTACTAAATCCGAACAACTGAAAAACAAAATTACTGAATTCGGAGGAGAAATCTACTCGTTACTCGTTACATTTATGAATAACATATATGAATGGAAATGGAATTGCAGGTCTATACACACTTTTCAAAGCCAACAACTAAGAATCTGTCAAATTCAAAAAATATACCGAAACCTTGCAAAGAAACAAGTTCAAAATGGCGCGTTTGATAGATATCCTTAATCCTATTAACCGAGAAATCCTTTAATATATATATTGTCTTTATGCATTTACCAAATTTAACAGCACATGCGGGAAAAATTCTTTTACCTGTTTTTAGATCCAAAAGTGAAACTACTCGTTACTCGTTATTTTAAAAATTGTCGCTTATTCAGCCATTTTTAATCAGAACGTGTGTCTTCGATTGCTATCGGTCAGCAATATGTGCTGGCATTCGGGCTTAAAGCAGGTACCACCAGCGATTGAATATCAGAAACATTTTTCCCACTGAATTCCTTCCGAAAATGTAACGAATATCAACCGAATTCAGCCTTATGTCACCATACTACTGTCCTACAATGTAGCAGTTGCCTTATAAGCTTAACTAACACCCGAAAAACAATCAATTTCCCACAATCTACAATCTCCTTCATAGTCCAGCTCCAGCTCAATCAATTTCTCTTATACGCTGCGCATGGCTACCTTGATGTGACAAAATCACTTAGGCCAGCGCCGAACATTGTAATGCAACACACAGCACAACGCCCACATCCGTTGCTATTACTATAACCCACTGAGTCGCAGCTTCGAGCTATGTTGACATAATAACCTGTCCACAGTCAATTACCTGGAATTGCACACTCTCTTCCTGGCGGAGATGTCCATACAGAGCCTGCTCCCGATTGCGGCGATCTGTGCCAAGAACGTATGCACGTAATTCCGGAAGCATTCTTCTTCTTCGCGCAATTTGCGGAAAAATGGTCGCGTTCATAAATAATGAAACAATCGATTAGCGCTCGATTAGAGGGCAACCTCACTGCGCGGACACAGTGGCCAACTGTCAGTTTTAATTGCGCCTGATAGTTCCGCAGCGATTAATCGGCGGCAGGGCCAGCTCCAGATGCGCTCCCACATTAGATTGCGTCCGTTCTTGGGCTGCTACGCTATACTTGTCGCATGTCGCCAATGTCGCGCAAGGGAACATTTCTCAAATTGTTTTCTTCATGGGTGGTAACCTGGCCTACCGTCTCCTTACGCACTGGAATTTAAAGTGCAACCGATCGGAATGAGGTATCCAGCTGATCGGAGCTGGTTCTTCGGCGTAAATATGCGCAGCAGCAGCCGGGGAAAAAAAATAACGACTTGCAGAAGGAGCTTCGCCAGCGTCGCTCTCTCAACAGTAGGCAAACCTAGGATGTTATGTCAATTGGGCGGGGAATTTATCTAATTAACCAAGTTATTTATGTGGCATGGCATAGAATGTGAATAAAAATGATTATTTGCGATTGTTTTCGAGTTTTTGTCTCCTCCTCAGTCGGTGAATGGGCAAATGCGAAAAATTCACACGCCAGACCAAAGGACTGGAAAGTTGGGAAAACTGCAATGGAAAAGTTTAAATGGACTCTCATGGACTGAATGTGACTGTCATAAGTCAGTTGATTTGCAGAAACGTTTCGAATTGGCAGACAAGGGTAGGCCATTTGCCATTGTGATGTTCAATTGAATTTGAAACTGGTGCCTATTTGAAAATTACAGTCCGCCAAGGGACGAATTTTTGATTCCCTTTCTCCAATAGATATAGGTAAAGCTTACAAAGAAAGGTGTGATCGCCGATCACCAGTTTCCACACAATTTTGACGGCATGAAAACTATACACAAATGGAATAGGTGAACATATCTCTTCACAGTGACTGAAGTGCAGGAAGTAGCTTAAAACGCTGCTGCTCCGAACGAATGATCCATAGAGCTCGGCGAGCACGTAGACATCCTACCTTCGGAACTTGAAGAGGACGAGTCTTCAGCTAGCCATGCAAAAAGTGGTTGTAAAACGTGAAATCCATTGAAGCAAACAGAAAAAAAGTCCCGGCGCACTTATCGAGCTCTACGTGTGCTCTACGAGCACGACAATGAGCACAGTACGTGCTTTGAAAGCAGTCCTTCTCCAGTATTTTTGGTGATAAAGGAGTCTTTTTTGAATGCAAAGTGGCGGCCTGTCTAAAAATTGTATTGGATCCTGCCCAAATATTTGTTTAACAAATAAGGAGCAAGGTACATCGTTGAAAGGAAGATTTGCATGCGTGCATATACCCACAACAAAATCACACCTGCTGTTGGCAAACACTTGCGCCCGTTCCTAATTGCAAATTTAAATAAAAACCTCGAGTACATAGCAAAGACCTCACATTAGAAAGAGAACCTTGAAATCTTCCGAAAAGGACAAACAAAGTTCCTTAACCCTTAAGTGACTTATCGCCGACGTTTTTTCCACCAACGCAATCAAAGATCAAACTGAACTTCATGTGCAAAGTTCACATAACATAAGTGGCTACCCACACACTGCACATCGACTTCCGTTCGGGAGATTTAACATATTTTAGCGACTGCAAAAAAAAAGAAAACAAGTACTTTCCAAAATAATAAATGGGTTAGCGGAACGCCGCGCCGCACTGTCAATATTGGTTTGTTTTGCATGGCAAAGTGTGAACTTTCAATACAAACATCGCCTACCTGAATAAATCACCTTCGCCAGACGAAAGTAAAATAAAAAAAAAAAAACAAATTCGACACCCAGGTCAAGAGACGTGGCGCGTCAATCTGGGCGATAAAAAATATTTAACAGCTTCGCCCTCACACACGGCTTGCGCTCATCAGTTGAACAGCGCCATATCAAGACTGTTCTGGCAAATACGTCCTTTGAACATAGCAAATCCATGCAAAAAATAAAACAAAAAAACAAACAGTCCTTTGTTGAAGGAAAGAATCGAAAAAGTCACATGGTGGTAATTTAATAACCAACCTACCTCAATGTGACATTCCATAATCATGATTATTTATTAAGGTGTTTTACACTGGTTATTAAATTAATTTTTCAACGGCCCCGACCACCGGCCGCCCGTTCCGATGCGCTGATGGTGCGAATGTTTAATTTTGTTTTAATTCTCTTTTTATTATCCTCGGTTGTGGTAGGGTGTGACAGGTTTGTTTCAAAGTTTCCGAGAGGGTAAACTGTATTATGAGAAATAATGTTAATTTGGGGCAAGCAAATCATATAAATCTAAGACAAGTGCTCGTTGGCTTAAGCTGGATTAATCATATAAAATTCAACTGTGGTTCTCCCTGAATTCTCCGTTTGAATTGGACTGTCGTTCTGCATTGTTTTGTGTCATTAATAGTTTTCACAAAATCATGGTAGATCTTTGTATCCACCGTCAACACTGTCAATTGTGACATATACGTATACCATGTGACAGAAACGTCAAAAGCAATAAATATAACAAAATCAATGATCACGTATAGCATAACATTTTTTGGCTTTCCACTTAAACTGCGGATGTCAAAAGGAGCCTTCGCCCGGGAACTGTCATTTAAAGTTTTAGCTGGAAATGTCATAGGTAACTGCCACATTATAATTTTAAGTGATCCTAAGTGACTGTGAATAGAACAAGTGTAGCATTGAGGTGATTATATCTATAATCGGCTTAGCGGACAATCTCTTAATGGCTATCAACAAATTTGATTCAGTTGACATAGCATTATGACAATCTGCCACTTGTCATGGCTGAAATAAGCTCAAAACTTCCATTTTACTGATGAAGGCAATCTACCATGGTTGTTAAAAATGCCACTCTTGCTCTCAGTCTCAGCTGACTTTCAGTTCTACAAACAATCTGTCATCTGTCACGGCTGCCAAAAATGCAAATGTTGATTCAGTTGACATAGAAATAGCCAGTTTATTGAATAATCTGTCATCTGCCACTTGTCATGGCTGAAATAAGTTCAATACTTCCTTTCTACCATCGATGCAAAAAATGCGAAACTTGCTCCCAGTTTATAACCAGTTTAATGACAATCTGTCATCTGTCATTCTAAGTGTCACAAGTTTTGAAACAGAGAAAACAATTTATATACGAGTATGCATATATAACTCGTCGTTTCTTCCTTCATGTCTGGCTCCAAAAAGTGTCGGAACTGCTGCTTGAATAGATCAATCTGTCACTCTAAAACAGAAAAAGCTGTCAGTTTGTCAGTTGATCGCGACAATAACCGTGCAATAACCGCTGCACCCGTGAACGAGCAATAAGTGACGGAATTTGTTTTTCTTTCCATGAGTGTATGATAATGCTATTCAACTTCAGTTCAACTCATCATCTGTCAGTTGCACGATGACATTTTGGCCCAAAATTATATTTGACAGTCAAACCCTATAGGGTACACCACACCTCCCTATGCAGTCGCCCAGTACTCCTTTTCAATTCACTCATTTCGAAAAGCCCAAACAAACGGATTGATATTCGTCAGGCAACACTTTACGCGACAGAAAGTGAGAGATACAAACACACACACACATGCGTGTACCCATCGAGCAGCAGTTAAGCTGACTGTGACGCGAGGTGGTGATGCAACCTGATATCCTCCGTTTGATCGGAGGACATTGATAGTTATATACCAGTCAGTGATCCATAGATGGATGCCGCCCGTTGTGAGAGATAACCAAACAGAGAGTGACTGAGGCCCAAGAATGAAGAATTCTTGTCCTCGAACTATGCCGCCGAACTCTGCGTCTCTTAGTAGGTATGATGTGACGGCTGATGTGGTAAAACGTAAAACTGTGAGAATGGTCTTGGCCGAGTGGAGGTGGTGCTGCCTACTATACTTAGTTGGAATGCAAATTGCGGTTTAGAATGACACCACACACATGTGATACTCAATTATCGTGTGTATTGCGAGGCTTTCGTGTGGCTTAGGGATGCTTGCGATCTCGCGATGTTTGCTTGTTTATAGAAATAGTGCCATTGAGAAATGAAATCGATTAGTGGAGCAGTGGGGGTAAAGGTACGAGTACATAGAGAAATTTGGGCCAGCGTAGCCTGAGGAGATCCAAAAAGACACAGAATCACCTGGGAAGGACTTGGTTATACTCGTTGGTTGGCCTTATCCTGAGAGTCGAAGTCTAGGAGCAGCTCTGTCAGGACCGATGGGGGAAAATTACATCACGGTAGTACCTAAGCAACACCTTGGGTGCAACGAACACCGCACCTAGTGACCCACTCAGTCACCAATAGTAGACAAACCACCGTCAGCACAACCCGCGATTGTTGCTTCTGGTTTTCTGACGCTTTTTTGGTCTACGTCCTGTTGCCATAGAGCTAAGACTGGAAAGAGCCCTAAAAATGATTGTCCGAACTTAACCCACTCCCCATACCTCTGCAAGGTTGCGCGCGCTCACCAACCAGCCCAAGGCTCCCGCGACCAAGTCCCATGAACCCGCAATCGGTGCCATCATAAATCCATACTGTCAACATTAACTATCGGCGCTTAAATAACATTTCGATATCACCGGGTGTGTCTCAATATAACCGCGAGCGGTGTGTAAACAGTTTATTATCGAAACGGTGCGCGCTCCACGAACTGATTTACGGTTCCCTTCAACTGGCACTGACAACAAAAGCCACATCAAAGAGCCCTCAATTGACATCGCGCTCACAAATTCACAATAAATCGTAAAGCAATAAACCCAACAGCAAGAGGCAACCTCCGCGCCAGTGATACAACATACAACGCAAAAGTCATAGCGCACCCTGTATAGCGGCTCGAATCGCAGCGATAACCCAGTTTTGGATATCTCGTCTTCGGTCTTCCCGAACAATATGACGCGGGCCAGAGCACTCCCATTACAGGCGTGTGAGTGTGCCTGTGCATCATCGCAGCACACCGCCGCAAAACTAATTAGCGTAGAGGTGCTAGACATGGCAGGATCGTCATCATGTCCATTGGCATTATCGCCAGCGAGCGACCGCATTCCAATGCGCCTAGGGTAACAATTAATTTCGCGCACACACACACAAACACAGCCAACAAGACCGCAGAGCACAGCAAGCAACCGCGCCAACCATTTGACATGTGATTAGGAGTCTTAAATGGTTTTCGAATTATTAAATTAGTAAAAGATACTCCACCGACACAGCCAGCGCCAGCGCACGCAACTGGAGAACCAGTTAAAAATCCATTAAAATCCCTGCGCCTGTTATATGCGCACGCACATGCAAGCGTTTGTTGGAGGATGGGGTTGTGTACCTGCAGTATGTGGTAATTACCCCACCTAATCGAATCTATCAATCTGTGAGATAAATCTTTGTTCTATCTGTAATCTAATTGTGATCATATTTGCTGGCCGGTGTGAGTGTGTGTGTGTTTGTGTCCTTTTCCCAATCCCCCCCATCTGATGGGATATGGGCGGAAATGCTGCATTAATGGATACCAACTCTGTTAGAGATGCCTATCAACCTCGTTTCATCTTTTTTTCTTTTTTTTTTTGAGGTGAATATCATCATAACTATCATAAAGCGGGAATCATTTTCATAGATTGTGTGCGGCGCGCTGGCTATCGGTCGCAGGCTCTCGCCGTCGGTTTCGACTTCAATTACCGCACACCGCCGACACATCGGCAAGTAGGCGATGTTTAAGCTTTTAATTTGCACCTGCAACGAGGTACAGGCAGCAAAACTTGAAGAAAAAAAATGAATTTCTGGAATGTTTCGTTGCACAGATGTTTAATTGCAATCGACACGACATAGCCGCACAGGACGAGTGTTCAAGGTCGCAAGCGATCGTTACTCTCGCAGCAAGTAGTGATATTTGCGTTTCCTGGAGCCAAAATAGAATATTGATGCGTGCGGTTGTGCGGCTGTCAAGTGGCATCGCATTCCAATGATGAAATCCACTTGTATATCTGTTGGATGCTGGTTAGCAAAGTTTTCCGCGTAAGTTTCGTTTGATCTGATCGCAGGCATGCGAAGGGGTCAATGGAATTATGGCGGACTCAAGTTGATGGGGTGTTTTATAAATACTTGAATGTACCGCGCAGTATTTGAATATGTATACTTTGAGTTGAAAGGCAGAGTTCTCGAGGTGCAGGGTCAGGGCGATGTTGCCACTCGACTTTGGGGGGGTTTTAACGGACTTGTCATGGGCCGTTTTCAAAGCATACGCAGACCGAGTGATTGTCAGTGTTTTAAAATGATTTTAACAGGTCCTCCATTCGGGTTGGAGATTTGGAAGGGTTGTTATTCACAGTCTTCTGTTAAGAGGAAGACTGTAGATAGATTATGAAGCGGGAGAGCCTTCAAAGGGCTCTGGTACTGCGGCTTCTTAAAGGAACCTATTGTTCCCTAGGAAGACTGTAAGGAAAAGTATTCTTTTGAGGGCTGATGATCCCCCAAGTTCATAAGGATGTACAAATCGATGCGTTAATATTTAAATATCTACGAAGCCCCTCGAAAGATATAGTCGAACAAACCTATCGTCATCGACTTTCAAAAAAAAGTTAAGTAGGACATGCTTAAATTAGTTTAGATCACTCACGTAGCATACTTAGTTCTTACCTAAGATTACCTTTGTCTTACCTCTGTCTAAGTCCCCAAACTTTCCATTTGCAGAACGTGCAAGCCTACACACGACCAATATCTATAAGCCCAATCAGCATTTCAATGTGACACTAACTTATTTAGCGAAGTATTTGATTGAGTGGTGTAAGGAAGGGTCGTGCCTCTGCACACGATAAAACTCACGTTCGATTTGTAGTGCTTATTAACATCGAAAGCTTACTTCTCTCTAATACTCCGATTTGCTTTTTTTGATACTCGAAAGTGGGCGACAAAGGTTCTAATCTTGGAAATAAATTCTAGGTAATACTAAAGTGGTAGCACTTGTTTTTGGGTACTCAGCAACACTGTAAGTACTGACATACTTTGTTTTGAAGCTATTTCGGTAGCTGTCACTTTTGAAGCTTTTATTCCTTGACACTTGACAAGTAGAAACTACGCCATTACTAAAAATGGAACGATACACGCTTCAACAACGCATTGAAATTATTAAAATTCACTACAAAAATGGTGAAAATCTTGCAGTCACAGTTCGCAAAACGAAAGCATTTTTTGGTCGTCGTGAAGCACATTGTCGGACCGCAATACAGAAATTGGTGGAAAAATTCGAGCTGTTGGGACAAGTTAGTGATGTGAGGAATGAAACCCGTGCACGTCGCTCAAGAACAACTGAGAATATTGCTGCTGTATCCCAAAGTGTTGAAGGAAACCCAGGTTTGTCCATTCCTCGTCGTTCCTTGGAATTGGGCATTTCACCAAACGTCATTACACCGTATTTTGCATAAAGACTTGGGTTTTGAGGCTTATAAAGTTCAATAAACACAAGAACTCAAGCCGGCCGATCATCAAGCAACGAAACCGTTGATCTTTTATGGTAAAAGTTTCCGGAAGGTGTTTTCTCTCGAAGAGGTGATCACAATTGGCCACCGAGATCTTGTGATTTAACACCTCGCGACTTCTTCCTTTGGGGCCACGTGAAAGATAAGGTCTACGCCAACAGCCGAGCGTCGATTCAAGACCTCTAAGATAAAATTCGTGAGGCTATGGAGGACATAGGGCAGCCACTTTGCGATTTGGTTATGGAAAATTTCATGAAAAGGATATGGTATGCGTGCTCGTGGTGGCCATTTGGCTGTTGTTGACTTCCATTATTAACGGCATACCTTCCTCTTTATTACGAAATAAACGTACGATCATTTATCCCAAAAAATGGCATTTTTCTTTGAATACCAAAATAACACCTCTTATTGGAAAAGCCTATAGTTCGATGAAAAGAAAACTGTATATGAAGTGACACTAGTGAAAATGTTTGCTACGAGTAAATAAGCTCATGTTGAGTTAAACTACAAGAACTGTCAGTAGTCTTAAAAAGTTGCCTTTAGTAAAAGCTATAATCATAAGGCCGCAAATTTGCATTAATTCAAATATGAAAACAAAGTCCTCAACATATCAACTTGAATCGTTCAACAAATCTCTTCCAAGTCCGGAATAAGAGTCTTAGGGGCTTACTAATAATCATTTTCTGCCTTCACTCTAAGTATTTTGTAGGTCACAATATGCAGTTTTGTACTGCCACTGTGAGTTTAAAAAATTTAGCTTCGGCACTGAAACTAATAATTGGGGGTAATTTCTTTTTCCAGTCACCATAAATTTCCCTCATATGTTATTAATTTGCCAGCTGACATTAAGGTTTCTGGTAAATATTTATTTATAAGTTTTCTTTATGAAAGTGATGTACACTACATATTTGATAATATGCAGAAAAACGTTTTTCAGATAAAGGGGTAATTTGCATTTATTTATCAGGGAAATTTTTAAACCTTACCTCAGACATTTAAAGTATCCATGTAAATTAAGCCCCCATACAAAAACGTGTCCAAAGATAAAATTAAGCAAAGCGGTTAAGCCTAGCAGTACGCAGTTCAAACTAAATTTGTTAGCCACTGTATAATAAAATCGAATCGAAGCTACTGCTTGCCAAAACCAAAAACTTTATGAGAAGTACTGATATTTTTTAAAAAGTTTACGTAGCATTAAATGTTAGTGAAAAATATCAAGACATTTCAAAATGAAGGAAGAAAGAAATTTAAAATTAACTGAAGACCGCATATAAATTTTGTTTTAAAGGGGAAACATCCTCGATTTGCTCTTACTGAAAATTTTAAATTTCAGGTTCTTCTCAAAGCCAAGAAGGGGCTTTTAGCTTTAAGAACTATACCAGTCCAGTATTAAATTGAAATTGCAACAACGGAAGTATGTTTATAAAAGATAATACATCTGCAGATAGGAAGGATATAAAGAAAGACTCATGAAATTATGGAAGGACAACTTGGGAAAATGTTCCATCACTTTCAGGAAAGTCGTTTTAGAAAGCTCTTACTTACTTTCTTACACAATTTAAGAAATATTATTGAATTCGCTAACAAGTAGCTTTAACCTTGATAGATTTTTCGTTAAATGATCCATTCCCTGTATTCTGTAAAGAATATATATAACTTTGGGTAGAAATACTTTCGGAAATAGATTCAAACATCACAAATAGCCATTTTAACCAAGTTTTGGGGACCATTTTAGAGGTTATAAAAGGTTAGACCTAACCTAACCTAGTGCACTGAACTATATAGAGCGAGTAGTTGCAAGTTTAACCCAAAAGGTACTACTATGCACTATTTCCATTTAGCACCCGAGAAACATTCGGCAGTATTACTGCCCAAAGAAAGCTTCACAATTCACGTTAATGCGCCATAAGATTATAGGTCCGTCCCATCCGGTATGAAAAGAAAAACTCTGTCAAACCAATAGTGGTGGGAAGCTATAGAAATATAAATCCCTTTATAAGACTGTTGCACCACGCGCTTAGTTATTTTTAATCGAAAAAAGTAATGAGGTCCACACTCAGCCTTGGAGTAGTTCATATTTATTTTTACAAGTCTGCTTTTAATTTTTTGGGGTCACAAATACGGACAATGTTTCGTAGGACTGCCTTAGTAATGCATCTTGTATTGTTTGTAACTGCAGCTATCCTGTATAAGTATCCCCTGCTGTCATTGTTGACGGATGGATGATTGTATAGCCCCCAATGGTTTAGAAAGCAGTAGAAATAGGCTGTGTGATCGAAGAAGTTCTCACTGTTATAGACAATAATGCTGGTTTCTCTTTCTGTTTCTCTGTATTTCGGTAGCGCCCCTACAAATCCATAGAATAATTTGCCAAAATTTAGCATTAGGACCTGCCATCTCCACTAAAACTCGCTCATATTCTAAACCCCGTCTTATACCCATTCAAAGATCAACCTAAAGATGCATCAAAAAAACGTCTGCTTTCCACGGAACTCGCACAGATCATCAAAAATACAACCGGATACCAGCATTCATCTCGAATTAACTTTACATACTTAATAGAAACACCTAATAAAGGTGAAAACAGTTTTCAATCAAAACAAATGTGTCATCCACACTCATGTCAGCAGTTATACCCCCCGTAAGGTGAGAACGTGTACAGCCTACAGCCCCATATCCACGAAACACAAGTATCTAGCGTCCCCTCGGTCTCTTGATTTATTGTTCAATGAAAATTCAATCGCAATCTAATGCAATCATCATCCTCAAATGAAAATCAATTTATGACATACTGCAATGCAATAAAACTAACACGTTACACCAGCCAGATAAACTCTTGTATGCCGCGCGTTGAATGAGTGTTGGCACAACACATGGTCCGGTTGCCCCCAACACAACAACAAGAGCATAAAACAAAATAACAACAAAATGTGGAAAACCTTTTAAGTGGATTTATGACATCTGAATGTGGTCACCCTTTGCGGTTAAATTAGAGAGAACCCCATATACGACCACAAAGTATAGATGCAGTCAATCGATTTATACTCGCACTCCCATGCTGCATGCTGCATGGTGCATGGAGATGACTATGAGTTTATAATATCGGAACGACTGTTTTTCTTTTTTTTTTGTTGACAGCTCGGGTCATAAATATTTCTGAATGTCAGCGAAAGTTTGTTGACGTACTCCTCAACGGACATGTTCACCTGAAGTCATTTTAGATACGACCAGCATCCGCACGTTATATGTAGGCATAGGCGCGGTAGTTGCTTGGATGGTTTCGAAAGATGTACAGGTTTCTTTAAACTCTGGCTAAGCGCCACCATGCAGTGTATAATGGAAGAGAGAATAATATTTTCCCATCATAACTTATAATGGTGTATAGCTCATCCTCTGACGTCCGACCTGCTGCTGCTCCTCCTACTCCTCCGCCAGCATGCGGAGATTGGAGAGTTTGTGTGCAGAGTGCGCGCTCAGTACAAAAGCATTTTTCTAGAGTCAAGTGCTTTGTTTGGATTCCATCACAGAGGGTCAAATATGAGAGTTCCCTTCGTAGGTATAGAGACTCGTAACATGTGAGCGATGTGAACCACGCATCACCGAGCACCATTGGGGACCTTGTGTTCCTGTACTTATTCTACTTTTTATTCACATCTTCTTCGTATTTTTAGTGGCATCAACAGGAGCGAATTTTTCGAAATTTTATGTAAGAAGGGCTTCAGAGTGCTTTCGGAACAACCAGCAATCAGAAGTAAGGACGGTAGTAGGAAGAAAAGTCCTGAAATCAGTTTAAGTGCATTTATTGGCCTCTTTGGTAATTTTTGGACATACCCTGTTGCAATTAAAATGTAAACGAAGCACAAACAAACCGAGCGGACTTGAGAAAACGTGTCAGAAACTGTCCCTTAGTATGGTAAGGTTCACTTTGGATGTTAGAAATCTGCAATCGGCCCGCCTTCACTCGGCAAACTTTAAGTCCAGAATTGATGAATGTTAACAATGAATGTCTGTCCAACAAGGACGAAGTTCGTTCAGTAAAAGTCAACCACTAATCGAGAAAAAGGAGATCACTGTCCTTTAACAAATTGATGAGAAAAATGTAACCTTTTGCGATGTCAATCGTAATTCGACAAATTGCCTAATAAGTTAGTTTGGTCCTTAACAAGGCACATTCCCCATTCGCATTTGTAACCTCTTCGATCACAACTAAAAAAGAAGGCTCTAACCACCCTCAATGCCAGCCCTGGCCGTCTAGTACCTTTGTTATTGCGCGCCCTTTCCTTTTTGCTCTTTTGTCTCAATTGTAAATAAATCAAACGCTAAAAACGTGTATGTAGATATATGTTACGATTTACGAATGCAAATGCTAAGTAGGTATACGAAGGATGATAGTCACTCGCCGACCGTGTACCGGACACTTCAGGATGGACTCCCGTCCCCCCATCACACACGAAACAGATAGAATGCCATCCAAGATTCAAGCGAACTGAATGAGACTGTCTCCCACTGTCTCTCTCTCTCTTTCTCACTCTTTGTATGCAACTCCAACGAAATAGAAGAAGCGCTGTAGAAAAGGAATCATCATCATTAGCCAAAGAAAAACAAGTGTCAATACGGTCGAAAGAGAATAGTATGGCACACCACACCACCACCACACATCTTCTTTCTTTTTTTCTTTTTTTTTCGTTCCCTCATGAAGACTCACTCATTAGAAAATTCCTCACGCAGTTGGAACCGTCATAAGTTCATGGTGTCTTTTAGTTTTTTGTTTTATGTTTTGAAGGTAGGATATTGCTCCATACAACAACAGGTAGAATTTTAGGATTAGCCAAGCTACGCTCAGACAAGTACACATAACACATATTTGCATATAAGATACTTTTGCGAGTGCAAATAGCTCAGATCTCCTCTCAGCTAGCTGCTGCTGGTCCAGGAAAGCGTACTGGGTGATTAGATGGGTAAATATTATGGTATGCGGTATGCAATCAATTAAAGTGAACAGAAAAAAACACAACAAACCAGGACTTGTGAAGAGATGCAGATGACTATTTGCATCAACTGTTTTGTTTGAACTTGCTTTAGTCGTACATAGAGGTGGAGAGGGGGCGCTGCTTAGGTCAGAGTGCTAATTTGAACTTTATGACAGGTGTAAGTGTATAAAGGCATGTGCAACAATGTTCTGTGCCACGCATTCCAACGGGGGACTTTTTTTTCGAAAAAGGGTTGACACGAGAAAATGGACTGGTGCTGCTGAGGCTTACTACTCATACTTCTACGGCGGAAATATGAAGGCCAATAAATATAAGCCAGCCTCAGCCTCGAAATCAGCCAGCCCATACTCCAACTCTCTGCCGTGAGTTGGGTTTCTTTATTAAAAGGACTTCGTTTGTCAGAAAAAAACAATTGTTTTCTAAATCTTCGGACTTATTTGTATATTAGCAAAGGGATGGACCAAGTAAGAACCCCTGAGGAACGACTCCTACAAAGATGGGCTGCTTTATTCCACTATTGTAGCCGTACAACAGAAACCTATTTTTCAAAATATTGCATCCGGCCGAAAACTTACTTTACTTAACGGGCTCCCGACCCGTGGAGAGTCTCTGCCTGAGACACTGCAGCCTTCCATCCTCTGCGATCCCGGGCACGCTGCTTCCAGTTATCCAGACCAAGCGCTCTGGCATCCGCGATGGCTTGATCTTTGAAACGGAGGTTCGGTCTTCCTTGTCGTCTCGAACCTGGCGGCTGGGATTCGAAGATACTCTTAGCTGGAGCATTATTGTCCATTTGCTCGATGTGGCCGAGCCAATGTAGTCGACGTATTTTGGCCTTTTGGACTACATCCACATCTTGGTACAGCTCATAGAGTTCGCGGTTGTATCTTCTCCTCCATTCGCCCTCCTCGCACACAGGACCAAAAATCCGCCGAAGAATTTTTCTTTCGAAGGAGCCCAGTATCAGCTCTCCCTTCCTGCTTGTCGTCCAGCACTCGGCGCCATAAAGCAGAACTGGCAGGATAAGGGTTCCGTAAAGCATACATTTTGTCCTTCGAGTTAGGAGTTTTGAACCCAATTGCTGTGCCAAACCGAAGTAGCAGCGGTTTCCTAGGCTAATTCTTCGCCGGATCTCCACTAGGATGTCATTTGTGGAGTTCATGTTTACTCCGAGGTAGATAAACTCCTTAACTACCTCGAAATTGTTGCTATCAATAGTGACGTTCTGTCCTAGGCGGTGGACAGATGCTTGTTTGTTTGTTGATAGCATGTACTTAGTCTTGTCCATATTTACTACAAGACCAACGAACTTCGCCTGTTCTTCAATCGCCGTAAAAGCCTCTATCACGGCACGCTGGGAGCGACCGATGATGTCAATATCGTCTGCATACCCCAGTAGCTGGACGGATTTGTTGAAGATAGTGCCTTCCGTGTTAACACCTGCCCTGCGCACTATCTGCTCTAGCACGAGATTGAAGAAGTCACATGATAATGCGTCTCCTTGCCGAAAATCCGGCCGGAAAACCCCTCAAAAATCTTTCGAAAATGCTGTGAATGGTGATCTGAAAAATTGCTTAAATATGCAAAAAAAACGTCCTGAAAAACAACTAAAAAAACACAACCTAAAATGCACTGAAAAAAGGCCAAAAATATGACGAATTATACCCCAAAAGTCGCTCCAAAAATTTTCTAAAAAGACAGCTAAAAATCATGTCAAAAGCGGTCCTGAAAACCCCCTAAAAAATTGTCCAACTAACACCCCAAAGATAAAAATACGACCCACAAATTTTAAAGACAGCGTTTTCAAAAGAAGACATCAGAACGCCCCCACTCATAACCCTACGAAAAACGACAGCAAAGTCAAAGTCAACGAAGCAGCAAGAACGTCCCAAGAAACAAACGACTCTGGCTCCGAAAATTGGCTAAAAAACACAGAAAAACTTATTGACTTACGTTCAAAAACACGCCCAAACATATTGACTGAAAGCCGCCCCTGAAGCAGTTAAAAAAATATCTTTTAAAACTTTTTAAAAAAGCCCTGGCTTACGCCCGAATTACGCCTTGAAAAACTTCCAAGCAAAAGACTTCCAAAAACCAACAAAACGCTCTGAAAAGAGGCCCAAAAAAACTTCACGAAACACGCCCGAAATATAGTCAAAATATCCGCTAAATCACTTTGAAAAACGTCTCAAAAAAATGCCTGGAAAAAATACCTAAAAAAACGCAAGTTTTAAAATCTTCTGTCATTCTCAGTCAGAATAAAGAAGATTCGTACAGTTTATTTCCATTGTATCCTACGTCTTTACCCATGAAATGACAAACGAAAGTCTACTGGCATTCAAATGGCAGCCCAAATTGACCACAATTTAGCTGTCAGATGTCAAATTGGTTGTCATAGGGAAAAGTACTGCCAAATCGAAAAAGAAAACCTCTAAAAGACAGCTCCCTTGATGCGGTTCTGTATTTTCGGCTAATTTTCGGGCAGCTGGTGAGTAGTGACGTATATCGTGGGATTAATCATGTCGAAATGTCAATGATCACTAATCAGTTGTCAAGTGTCAACTTTAGCTGGGAAATGCATTGCCAATTCCAATAACGAACCTCTAAACAACCTAAATTTTAGAGTTTGTGGGCCATTACATTTAACTGAATGCTTTAACTTTTGTCGCCTTTTTGACACTAGCTTAAGTCAACTTAATCCTTTAATATTTGAATCTCTATAACTGCCCAAAAATTAAGGTCTGATGGAAGTATTCGACACATTTCGCTGTCCTTTTAAATTTTGTTTTGGCTTAGTGGTCGGTAACCGTGTAGGTATCAAAATTTCACAGAGGCCGCTGCTACGCCCAGAAACCTTATAATGGATAGACGAGACGCGCCATCGAAAAGATACCGATGTTGGACTCCATTTATGAATGGAGCTGATAACCTTCAGTTGCAACTAGATTTCAATACAGACTTCGTGTTCGTATGACTTTTCCTAGATTATTCAATTTTTCAATTTGCCTTATCCTACCATTGAGATACTTGACCGCATACCTTCTAATCACGCGATTTCTAATCGAAAAGCCACCATCATTCCTCTGACGTATCCCATATATGTAATCAAATCTAAGTCAAACCTCTCAGGACCAATATCGACACATATAGTCCAGATCGAGATACCGATACGCTGATTTGTAATTAAATTTATTGTTATTACCGTTCGCATCGATAGACCCATAAATGCCAATAGAATACGGCCCGCAACTATCCTGTGAGAAAAGTGCACAAACCACGAGATGGCGAAGACTCACACCGCAGAGAGATCATCATAAATATGACGAAGTGTTCAATTACACCGACAAGTCGAAGGGGCGATGCAATAAATTGCACTTTCATACCCTAGGCACTGGTACTGGTGTACCATATACGACTCTACTTATATTTATGTGTAATTAATTACTCCGGAACTGCTGTAAGGTACGTTTAACGTCGGCTTAAGGTTTTTACGGTGCGCCGCCATAGAGCTATGAGTATGTTTCAAAAGAGTTACCGGTACCGCCACAACCTAAATTTTTTTTTTTTTGTAAATAGTATATTCTCTACTGTCAGACTGTCAGTTATCTGTGCCTGTGCCCCCTTTGTGTGTGAGGAAATGCACATGAATTTTGTGCATGTTGGCAATAAAAGAAGAGCAGGACTAAATTGCTATCTGTTTGGTGGAACAAAAGGACCGAGGCAGACTATAAATTTGAAATTTTTATTTGCCTAACAAAGTGACGTTTGGAATGTTGAGTCGTCCGTCGTCGCAGCGCGCCGTCACAAGTCATTATTCGTCAATGGGGGGTGCCCAATAATGGCACAGAACTTCTCTAGTCATTCAGACGCGGTTGTCTTTTTTTTTTGGGGCAATAATGACTTTTATGTGTCTTTTGTCCTCTATTCCCTCTGTCGCTGTCGGGGTTAAGTTTGGAAGAAACAGTCTCTCTCTCTCTCGCGCAATATTCATTCATAATTTCAACGCTTGATGGATGGCAGTAGGTAAACTCAATAATAACTGTTAAATTATCTATAGAATTTAACGTTCATAGCGGATATAAGATAGGAAATTGGAATTTATGGCGTTTTATATACCTTGGTATATCGGTTGAGGGAAAACGTGCGATAGCGTGAGGAACTGTCGACATATACCTACCTACCTTTTGAGAATGTGGGTTTTTTTACTTTTCTCCTCAATCAATAATATTGTTTTCGTATTTGTTTTGGGTTAGTTATCTTGCGACCTTGATGGGATTTTATTAAATTAGCCCGCAAAAAAAAAGAATGGTCGACTGAAATAGTCGCTGGCGATGTAGGGCAAAACCTGCGAAGATCATAAATTACAAGTAAAGGGCCAAGCTGAAGCGATAAGCTGGAAAGTAAGCCAAATCGACAGCCTTGGGTGGGAGTTTAAAATTATCAATACGAACCATAAATCCGTCTTCGATCGCAGGTGCTCGAGGGATAATACCTCACAAGGTAGCAAGATTGGGCACGACTCTTGAAGGGCGCCCTATAGTCGGTTGCCGTTCGGCACTTTCTTGCAAATGAAGCCATTACAAAAATGCCTTTCAGAACTGCCAACAGATGAGGGCGGGTTTGTGACCTATTATACTCGTATATTGAAAGCAGTTAAAAAAATAACCCCAACCCCCTCCCACCCAACTTCACCCGCCGATCAGCTTTGTTTTGGTCATTGAAGGCTGTCAAAAATCGGATTGTTATCGCATCACAAACAAACAACTGCACCAAATGGTATAAATATTTAAAAAAAAAAACATGGGGGCACTACCGTTTTTTGGGTCTGCACATATTCGCCTCACGCTCGAAAGTTTGCCTCGATATCGAATGACAATACAGTCCATTCAAATCAAATCGTAGTCAACTAGAGATTCGAACGTGCGCAATATCATTCAACTTCAGCTTCTACAACAACAAAAACGTGTAATAAGCACGCGTTTTATTGTTGTTTTAAGTGCGAACTAGTGTAATCGTGCGAGAACTCGCGTGCGATAAGTGTGTTTGCTTTGTAAGAAATTATTTACAAAACAAAATTATGTCTTCCCATTTATATCTTCTATTGAGCGCGTGCGATAATTCTCGTGATATCTTTTTTAAAAAGACTTAAATACATTTATTCAATAGGTACCGTTGTTATTGTGAGCTTTAGGAAATTTTCCATCTTTTGACTGTTCACTTGTCAGAATTTGATGCGTGACAGTCACGCAAAACTTATTCATACGGCAGAGATAAAAGCACCCGTGCTCAAAATTCTAATGAATTTTGTTTAGAAAAGGTTCATGTTGCATAAGCAAAATTGAATTTAACAAAAAACTAGGTATAACTCTCATTCTTTTAAGTCCTCATTTGGTGAGTTTGATGGGGTATGACTTATGAGAACCGCTAAAGGTAATTTACCCGTGCGAGAAGTTTCATGCGATTTTTAAATATTAAATAAATATTTTAATCAACTAATATAGTGTTGTAAGTTTGATCCTCGTCCTTCTGTAGAAAGGCTTAAAACCCGTTATAAACTATTTTTGTCGTAGTCTAAAAACTAAAAAAATAAACTGCCCTATTTTTATACCCTCCAGAGGAAGGTATATTCACTTTGCCAATACATTTGTAACGCCAAGAAGGAGTCACCGGAGACCTCATAAAGTATATATATTCTGAATCAGGATCACATTCTGAATCGATTTAGCCATGTCCGTCTGTCTGTCTGTCTGTCTGTCTGTCTGTCTGTTGAAAGCACGATAGCGCCCAAAGTAATTGACGTAGGTGAATGAAATTTGGTGAGAGAAATTCTTTTTATCGTCGTTAGGTTGGTATTGAAAATTTGCTATGTCGGTCAAGTAGTTCTGGTACCTCCCATACAAAACCAATATTGGACCCATGTGTCTCTCTGTCTGTTGAAGGCACGATAGCGCTCAAAGTAATTGACGTAGGTGAACGAAATTCGGTATAAGGACTTCTTTTTATCGGCGTCAGATTGGTATTTAAAAAAGTTCTAAACCTCTTAAAAAATCACCCTTTAGCTAGGTAGATGATTGAATGGAGACTGGAGCTGTCAGTGTCAAAATTGTACTGTATGAGAAACTAAAAAAAATTGTTAAACAAAAATAAATCTTGCGTTGAGAATTTGCAACCCAGGTCAGTCCTTTGACATTATTTTATTCTGTTCATTCCCTCGAGGGTTAAATTTCGAGATATCCCCTAACAACTCACCTGCCAAAGCAACTACATAGGTTGTCCTTTCAATGACATTATAAGACAAATCTTCCTACTGACCAAAAACATATAATTAGAACATCAGAGGCTTCCGCATGACTGTGATAAATCAACCAAGAAGTATAGAGATTTCCACCCTCTATTTAAACCATCACCCATTTAAATTCATACTGTTCGTTAAAAATGACTTTTTCAAAAATTCAAAACACAACAATTATTGTGAACAACATACCAGAGCACCCGCATCTGTTACCTGCTTGAGTGATTGTCTTTTCCCCATGTTGCAATGCCACCGATGCAACATGCAACAGCTTCCACACAACTCAGCAAACCTACTCAAAAGCCACTCAGACCAATGATCTTCAACCATCAGCATTGCAACACGTTTGACTGCACATTTAACTTTGCGGAAGCGATTGCGCAGAGGGCGATTTGAAAGATACAAAAATGTTTATCTCGCATGAAACATTTCAATGCGAGTATAATTTAGAGGTGGATGTTATGCAAGGAGTTACGTTATTTTCGGTGGAAAATGGGAGCAACCGTTTTCCTTAAAAATATTTTTGAATTGTTGTCGAATTTGATATGACACTTGCCTATGGGGTAACAGGTGGAGGTAGTCATTGTTATGGTTTTGAAATTTGTGACAGCAAACGCTCTCTTTGAATAGTCACCAGGGTCCACTCTTCAGCGAAACAGTTGTCATAAATTATTTGTATCAGCACACCAAACTGTCAAAACGGTGAAGGCATTTTCAAGAATTTTAATTGTCAAATCGTTCGCATACTTCCAAGCTGCTTCGTATCCGCTGGCATAATGAAACAATTGCACTGACGTTTACAAGTTTACAAGTTCCCACCCTTGAAAGTTGGAAAAAAAAATATTTAAACGTCAGTTCAATTGTTTCATTATGCAGAAGTACTTACAAACAGTTCGCATAATTTTATAACCCCTTTCACATCTGCCAAACGGAATAAATGAACTGACACTTAGTTGTGAACTTTGTGCTATTTTTGTCCAAAATGTTTGTGTATTTTTATGTAACCTGTCAAATGAAATAAAGAAACTGAGGTTTGTAATATTTCAAAAGAAATGAATTATATTTATATTTTTGCATTTTTCCGCCTTGAAAGCTGCACACTTTGTAAGATTGTTGTTTAAACCGTTTTCGGTGGTTTTAGTACGGTTGCTCGGTATCTGTCAAAATGAACTGTCAAATATGTAAATGTTTTGTATACATAGGTATCTATTGTTGCATTCTTACTGATCATATGGCTCTAACAAACTGACATTTATGTGCTCGTGTTGTTGCTCTCTATTCTTAGTATCAATGCATCGCAATCTGTCAAATGAAACGAATGAACTGACGTCTATAAAAATTGCATTTCCTTCTTTTTTCGTAACGTATTCTCGTCTACTCTTCTCTTATTTACATCTCAAGGCAAAGTCAAGAACTAACTACCTGTCAGCTGTCACTTTGCCTGCCACCTGACAGATTGATTTAACAAATGCCACCAAATTTGGATAGCTCTATAAACATGTCGAAGATATTGACAGCTCTTACTCAAATTGAAGTTTTTGTACCTCGCTCATTTCATTCTAAAAAAGCACTCTCCCCTTCAATCGATTGAAACACCCCAAAACCAACAGGAAACCACTCCAAATCGCACTCCGATGAACCCTTTATTCACGGTAGCAACAAGCCCCCATCCGATGCAGGCATTCTGCACTGCAGCGTGCAGCATACTCCCTCTCAGTGGATGGCATCCATCGACGTTGCACATCCGCCCGTTCCCCAAACACACACACACCCACTGCGCATTCTCACTCAGTATGAAGGGGTGTTTGGATCGGTTATGATGAGTTGTGTTCGACCACCGATGTGGGATCCACATTCCATCCGAGAGCAAAGGCAGGAAGACCCAAACCGACCAACTGGTGTATGGTGGAGCAGAGTCACAAGTCACAACACCGAAGGCCGCAACTGAACGGCACCAGCACTATACCATGGCAGCCTGTGCCTTACATCGCCTGCCAGTGGTGCATATTCCGACGAACACGTCGACGAAACGAGCCCCCGTTTTCGTGTAGTTTACGTTTTTAGTTGTTTTTGTGTTGTGGGTTTCCATCCAGTCCTCCTATAGTATCTAATCCATCCACCATCCGCCGTAGTCTTTTGTCGTTCTTCTTGTTGTTGTAGTTGTTGTTGTTGCTGTTGCCTAGTGGTTCGTTCTGTATGGTGCACGATACGGAGAAGTTTAGTTTCACGGTTTTCCTTCAGTTTCGTATCGCATTTAGTTGGGTTCACATCGTGTGTTTGTATTTTCCCACATGGACTTTGTGAAGGGATAAACCAGAGTAGAGTAAAAAAAAAACAAATTAAATGAAAAAAATATACAAATCGCGGCCGGGAGGCGGACAGTACTAATTTTCTTTTCGTTTATTTTTCCTTCGATTTCGTCTTGTAACAATTTTCGTTCTCCCGAGAAGAAGACGGCGACGGCAGTAGCAGCAGCAGCAAGAACAAAAAAAAAAGAAAATCAATGAGGACACAAGTAGGAAAAAAGTGATTCGGTTTTGAGTGGAAATCGGAATTCGAAATTAATGGTGGAACCAACCCCACACAGCTAAGGGTTGAATTCTGATAGTTTTTCGTTTTTTTTTGTTTTTTGTGTAAATCAATTTTCTTTTTCGCCCAAAGGATATATCGGCCAAGGGGTGGTGGGATATACAGTGATTACGAGTATGACTATGACTATGACACATAAACTATGCGGTACCGGTCCGCTGCTGCATTATTCGCAATGTTGGCCGGTTCTTGTCGGGGTTCGATCAAGGATTCTCAGTGGTGCTCGGTGTGTGCTGTGCTCATTAGGCTTTGTGGGTCAATTACGTGAATCGAATTGATTTGTTCCTCGTCACTGCGCTGCGACTGTGAACGGTGGTGAACGTGATAACCTCTCTCGTCGGGGTTGGTTTTTAATTTTTCGTGGACACTGTTTTTATTTTCTATAGAGTGCTGCATCAAAGTGACACAATTCGTATTTCGTGTAGTTCATCTAAAGTACATATTGACCGACACCCTACCACCCTCTGCTCACAGTCCACTACCATCAGTGTGCGTGTGTCCGTGTGAGGGGATGTGGATAGTTTTTCAAGCAAAAAAAAAAAAAAATACCTCGGTGCCTCTCGGTCTCGATGCATGTGCAGTATATGCCGCAACCTGTGTGTTTTTTCTTTGCCAGTTCCGTTTCGGGGTGAACTTGTCAATCGAATTTAGTTACTGTAACTCTTGTGTTTTTTTTTTTTTTCTTAAATTTCCCATTCCGTGTGTCGACTGTTAAATTTTTAACGAATTTTCTCCTTCTTTTCTATTTGTTCTCCAATCTTCAGGTGTCCGTGTGTGAGCTAGTGAATTGAAAAGTTTTCCTTTTTGTTTAAATTGTTTTAAAAAATTTCCAAGGAATACAAGAAATTAGCGCAGCTTTTGCAGTGAACCTTAAACTTGAGCAAAAAGAGTAAGATGCCAGTGGATTTGCATAACGGGGCCGGGAAAAACAAGTGCAATTATGTAAGAGGACGAAATTTCAGAGTTACACGTGGCGAACTTCGGCTTTTCTAGTCTGACATTGTCAGATGTCAGTCAAATATGTCATTAGTTTTATGTAGGTACCGTTGGCAACATTTTACAACCTAACGAGAAACTGTCCACACCAGCACTTCCCATCGTTCCGATATCGTAAATCTACATGCCAACGATGTAGCTGTCATAAAAATCCGTAGAGGAAGTGTAGTGGGAAAAAATAATCTTTTGATCGATAGGTGCCACCATTAACGGCTTTCAACAAAACTGTACATTAACCCATTTCCTTTTCTTGCATGGGAGAAAATGTAACGCTCTGAAAATAATGCCATAAAGCATGGTGTCACGCCAGATAGATATTAAGGATTGTCGTCCTTTGCGGTTGGTTCTAAATGTTGGTGGTTATAGGCAGTAGGTGTAGGTACCTGCGTAAATTTGTAGGAAAGCACAAATGTGTTCGGGAATACTTTTTGGACGTGCTCTTTAAAGTAAATTTTATTACAAACCAGAGTGAAGTGCGTAAGCTTGGTTGTTTCTCTGTATTTATGTTAGGATTCTCAATTACCCCATTTTCTGGGAAGAATAAATTATTTGTAGGCACCTATCTTTGCTAGGGTGACCAAACCTTTCCATTGATTGGTAGAACGGTTTTTTTTACCCTAAAAGACGGTCAAGTAGATCTTTCCTTACTAAAGCCATCTCCTTCCGATATGAATTTGTTTCGTATTGCAAAAGAGCGACTTTAAAACGTTTTATCGCATATCCTTCCAGCGAAAGTTCCTGTCAAAAATATTCGCTCAGAGATTACTATTTCAGTCAAATTTGTTTCGTCAAATATTTAAACGAGCTCATACTAATGCTCAAGCTTTTAAGGTTAACGAATTTAACTTCTAAAGTTTGTTGGAGAAGTCCTTTCTCAGATTATATGTTCCTAATGATTAAAAGAATCAAAATGGGTCTATAAGACGTTTTTGTATGCAGAGGTTCGTCTGGCTTTACGACAATAGTGACTTTCGGGACTTTTCACTTTGACTCGGATAATGTCTTATGAATTATGAAGCAAAAAAAGTAAAAAAGCTTGGTTATTGCTTTGCGAGCTACCTTCTTCAAACAAAATCTTTCGTAAGAAGGTTGTAACCTTAGACTTTTTGAGGCCGAAATACTTTTGTTTCTTTTCTAAGTTCGGAAAGCATTGCGGTCCTTATTTCATTATTCCCGAAAATACTGTTTATTTTCGCTGGAATTTAAAAGTTTCCTCTAGAAAGGCAAATCTTGAAAAATTTACACGTTTTGTCGTGGGATAGACAAAGACATACCTCGCAGGGTTTTTCGACCCTTTGATGGCCCGTAACAGCTTTGTAGGTGGACGTGTCGCTGTTGAAGATTCCCCCTGTTGAATGAAAGATTAAGTTCGGAGATGTACTGTGAAACGATTCGGTTATTTTAACAAAAGCAAAACGTCCAGCGGAAGCTTAGTAATAGGTACCTATCAAATGTTAACTTAAAAGAACAATTATTCAAAATGAATACAGGGGTGCGATTTTTTTTTAAAAACGAAAGAAAAATCACATTCGCATTTAAAAAAACGAAAGAAATCATTTAAAAGCCTAATTTCGCTTTCTTTTTGCAACCGTTTAGCAGTTTAGTTTGAGATTGATGAAAAGGCGAAACTCTTTTCGTTTTCCTAGATAATTGAAACGAAACTTTCGTGACAGGGAAAACGATCAAACGTTTTTATTTTACAGAATCCGATTCCTGACAAGTTTCGAATTTATTTCGTTAAGTGCTACGATCAATCCCCTCAAAATCAATAACAACACAAGAGGAGATAAGATACCCAGTACATCAACCTCTATCATAACTTTTTTTTTGTTTTATTAGCATGTACTTCAACCAAAGACATTTTTTAAAATGATTTTATAGGGAAAAAGCGAAAATTTATGGCTTCAAAAGCGCCGGTTGTAGAATGTAGATAGTGTTTTAAAAATATATTTTCTGACATACTGGCCAAACGAATATTTTCCTCTCGTTAAAAGCACTTGTCAAAATATCATATTTTTCAATAAAAAACTGCAACAAAGACTTGACAAACGTCTCCGCCATAACAGATTTTGATTCTATGTACTCAAAGGTAGCAATTATTGCTCTCGGTTTTTTCGTGATATGCCTCTACAAGGCTTTCATGAACAGCTGGCTTGTATCCTTGTTGCCATTTGTTTTTTTTTCCCTCATGGCTACATTCCAATTACAACTCCTACCTACATTTCATGTTTACTGCCACAAATATCAATGACCAACAGAAAATTGTAACCACACAAGTAACCCAACACCGACCGTGGCCTAGAATATATGATTTTGAATGGAGTCCCTTGGCCCAAAAATGGAGGCAACTCAACTCCCATTAAGCCCAAGGGCTGTCATATTTAAGGTATAGAACTCACTTCCTCAGTTCATAAATATTGGGGATATTCCATCGTAGAAGTGAGGAACTTTCTAGACACGAACCGCCATAACATCTATATCGAATTTGTAGGCATAAATAATTAAAGCAACGCATGGAATATATTTTTTACGCAGTCACCAATGAAACAAATTGTTGGGCATGATTTTTGTTTAATAACTTAAGCGAAGAAAATTGAAAAATCAATCAATAAAGTGGGTGATAAATAGGACAAAGCTTTCTGCCCCTCGAACTGGATTAGGTTACGCATTTGTGTACATATTTCGAAATTTTTACTGTCACACATTACCATTGTTCCAGGTTACTAACTCACTTACATAGGTGGCGCTACGGTCTGTGATGTACTTACGCCTCAACCATAATAGTTCGATTGCATTTGTTTTCTCCGTCACTCTAAAAGGAAAGCCCCTGTAAAAAATAAAAATGATTTATGATTCCTCCCCCCGTTAGTTCATAGTCCCAAACGCTTTCAAAAATATTGTTCTCCCAAGTGATTTGCAGTGAAACAAAAAATAAAAATTAGTTCGCTATGTACGACGTGTGCTTGTTTGCTTTCGGCTAAATGTGTTTTTCATTAAATCCAAATAATCGACATCCAAATGGCTAGTGGATTACTCCAGTCAATGGATATGTGAAAAGTTCTAAACGAAAAATCAATTTAAAATTGATATAACGAATCTCTGTAAATTCTATATCAACGCGTAAAATAGTAAAATAGTGTTCATTTAAATTAAAAAAAAAAAATATTCAACAAACAAACTTAAATAATATTATTCACACGAAATTAAGCAAATAATCTATTTAATCGAATTAAATCAAAATAATCTACACAAATAATAATCCATTTAAAATAATTCGACATTTTTTTGAGTATAAATGGACGCTTACGACACAGCGTAACCGAATGCGAATATATATGCAAAATAAATGGGTACAATGAGGCCAAATAAATACGATGTGAGTATTGAGCTATTTCTTTTACTATATTATTTTTATATATACATATTTTAATTTAATATTTAATTAGTCCACTGTACTGGAAATATGATTTTTTTTTAATTTATTGGTAAGACTGTTGCTTATATTTTATTTTTTGTTACCCAATGGTCGGGCATTGAAGAGCCTATTCCAATGTTTAATAGCTCTCGAAGTAGTTCGTTGAAACTACCGTCCTGAAAGACCGGAAAGCTGTTGTTAAGTTGTCGTCCTCCATTTAAGTGGTTCAGGTGTCTTAGATCATACTTAGATCATACCTTGTCTGTTGTCCATCTCATGATCCATGGATCGGAATAAAACGTTCATTGTTACACTAATCTTAAAAATTTTCCCGACTTGAGGAACTTTGTAGGTACCTTTCGTCATTCGGAGAGTTGATATTCATTTGTTATATTTAGTAACGAGTTCTGAAGGATTTTCCAGCTGTTTTCCATCTCCACTAGGGCATAGTATACTGATTTAAAAACAGACACCGTGGCATGATTGCAAAGATGAGGCTTTTGCTTGTAAGACCTTTTTCAGATCCCTGCTTTTCAAAAATAATTCTTTTAGATGACAGTCAATAATGGGTCCAATATATATCTGTCTATCAGCTAGACCGATGATAACACTTTTACTTGTTGAAGTTTATATTGTTTTGAGAAGGTAGGTTTCAGGTGTAGACTTCGGAAGTTCCGAACTTTATATTACATTAGCATATAATCATTCCCTCCATCAACGACCTGTCAGAAAAGGCGGAAGTAATGTTTTGGCTAAAAGTGAAAAGTAGCCCCTTTAAATGAAGACAATTGGACTTGGTTTTGATCTTTGCGCTCCACTTTTCTGTCACTTGAAATAACTCATCATAATGGGCCTCAACGGCGTCTGAGTTAAATTGAATATAATGCAAACTGCCCCTCTAACCTTACCAAACCTAAAACAATCTTAATCTTGACGCTAAATAGACTTTTTTAAATAAATTCCCGAAGCTAGTCACCCATTACTTAAATCAGATGCAGCGCTTCTAAAAGTTGGTGAATGACTTAAGTTGTCAAAAGCTTTACATACTGAGCGAATTGGACCTACTGTTGCTTATTTTGGCCCGCAACCCTAACCTAGATACTGAGCTCTATGAACAACTCTATAACCTGTTTTTGAGTCGCTCGTTGACACATTTTACGAATTCACTTAGCGTCGCTGATTTTCTAAAATCCGAACTAACTTTTTTTGGACACGAAAGTCTTTGTCAAAAATGCCCTGTAGTCTTTAAAAAAACACACCTTTTAAACACTTTTCTGATACCTGTACCTGCAGTAAAGATGTCGGTCAACAAGGGCTTTTAGCCTCCACCATTATTAAACGGCTTTGTCGCATTTTTAGCACCTTCTAAGCATCTATGTAAGGAGGTAACATTTTGGTACATGTACTTAGTAGTTTTTGAAACTACTGACCCTATTCCAAGAATATATTCATTCTTAGAAGGCTTTAGTATCCCTGACTGACATACGAGTGGTTATAATTTTTTTAAAAGTCTATGGGTTCTTGCATTTTATTCTCGAATAAGATTTGCTTAAAAAAAATTCCAGTCAACATTAGTTCATTTTCAGTACAAATTTAGCAATTGTGAGCTTCCGTAAATTTAAACGCGAGACTTAAATTTGTAATTATTGTAAGGTGCTTCTAACAAATGCATTTAGTTTCATATTTGGTTCATTTGGAACTATGACCCTATGAATCAAAGAGCTTTTCAAGGCCCATTCTGATGGTTTTCAACTGTCCTTATTTTTTTAGTACAAAAAAATTAAATAAATAAACAATTGATCAAATTGTTATAAAAACTTCTAAAACAGAGTTAGAAGTCCACAAAGTCTTGAAGACTTGGAGTCCTACGTTATATGACTCTTTTGTCCACAGTAGAGATCTACAAGCCAACAAGTCCTACGATTGCAACTGAAATTTCATCTACTTGTGGTAATAAGACTCAACAGCGTTGGTCTTGGTACTCTCCTAGTTTATCTGACTCTGCTTAAAATTTTTGGGCAATTTGACCATAGCTTTCTAGAACTACAGGAAAATTTTGTAAGCAGCCAAGGTACGATTTCAGTTTTCACTTAAATCTGTCTTTTTCCTCATCCAAAGATCCACAAACTTTGCTAAATGCTTGAAATGGAAACATGAACGTTCAAAGTACGCAACCCTGGGGTACTCCACTTCGGATTTTACGGACTTTTGTCATCTTTTCATTGTATTGTGAGTGATTTTTGACTCACTCTAGTGCTACCTCTCTTGTGCCAGGTGAATACTCTTCAAAATTTTATGAGAAGTAGACTCCACTCTACCTAAAAGATCCCACAAAACTATTTCCAGCCTACGATAGGAAATAAATCCTCAAACAGAATGTTCTGGAAAATTTTATTTCCTCACATTAAACGGCCGGGGCAGTACATTTTTCAAGAATTTCCCCTGTTAAATCCTTTCCACATGAACTTTCGGAACAACTCGCTCAAGGGAAAATAACATTCATTCTATGTAACAGCAATTAACTGAGCACTTAACCCCAACAAATGCTAACGACTTGAAAGAATTTCAGTCATTTACTCTAATGGGGCTTGGCACCGACATTTCTTCATAACAAAAGGCATCCTATCAACGGTACACACACACAATAGACGTACCTCTATATACGGCAAGCAACCGTAGGTCACGAAAAGTCCTTGTCGTGCAAAAAGGCTCATTTACCTCCTCATACTGGTTTATTGCGAAACAGTGTTGGTAACTATTTACAAAGTAATCTCGCAGTATACCGAGTAAGACCGTATTTAGTACACTTTCCGACTGTTGAGAGTTTTACTGGTGGCAGTTATCCTAGCGAAAGGAAGTTCTTGTTCGATTTTATATTTTCGGCGAACGTGCTGTAGTCTATTTATACGGTCCTTGGGTGCGGGTAACTTTGTGTAAATATTTTGAAAGTTTGTGTGAAATTG
Organism: Cheilosia impressa; assembly: GCA_948293265.1. NCBI lineage: Eukaryota > Metazoa > Arthropoda > Insecta > Diptera > Syrphidae > Cheilosia > Cheilosia impressa. The sequence goes on along the minus strand of OX411884.1, from coordinate 49,954,611 downwards.
GTGGCGGTTTTTAGGGTATGGGTTAAGGGCACTCATCCCTTTTTCTTGATGGTCTGCTACCACCAACTGCAAACCAGGAAAACTATTTAAAACTATTTCCAACTTTTAAGTACCTCAGGTTCGATCTCAATAATACAAACACACACTCCCCCCAGTTGCAGTTGCAGCAGGAAAATTTATTAACCCTTGGGGGTAATTTCCTGATGGAGTGCTCTCATTTTCCGAAAGCAAGACAACTAACATGACTGACTGCATGTTAACCAGCCAACGTGAAAATCTGTTTCTAATTAGCATCCTAATACGGTTTACACGCACACAATTGTTCATTTAACAAGTTTTGCACGAATTACCCGAGGCAGTTACGTGTACACTGTACACAAATTGAAATTGAATGCAAAAATCGCACAAATGCGAAATGTGCGGCAAAATTGTGTTTGCTAAGTAGATTAGTTGTGTGTCAACTTTTGGGTCCAAAAATGAAAACACTGCGTTGGGCACATACCCCCTAATAGATTATAGTGAGTGGAAATATTTAGTTATCGTTGATTTAATTAATTTACTAAAAGGTACTGACAGGTGGTAAGAGATTGCCAGTGATAAATCAACTGTGTTAACTAGGCCATTGGACATTGATTAGCGATTTCTTTTTTTTTTGTTTTGAATTTTATCTCTGAGCACTTCCCTATTGCTGTGGACACTGGACACGCGGCGAATTTGTTTTTTTTTTATTTATCTATACGTTGTGAGTGCTGAGGTCTTTGAGCTTTTGGCGATGGGTTGGGTTTTGCTTCATTTGGGATGACTGTATTCACATAAATCTTTGGACTGCACCTGCCTGAGGGACATTGATTTCGAGTTAACACGAACATGTGCAGCACCCTGATTTTTCCTCGGATAGATATGCAAGGCTTTATCCCTGATTTTAGCCAAGCAGACTAAGAGGCGCCGTTGTTTTTGTTCGTGTGACGCTCGTAAAAGGGATTGTCAGAGACAGTACTTAGTTTATTTGGAGATGGTTCGTTTGTTTGAAGGTTGAAGTTGGAACTTGCAGGGGCGCATTCAACTTTTAGGATCACTTTTTTTCAATTGCCATGTCTAAGGCCGAACGTACACTGAAGAGTAAGTGTACTACACTTTGTTTGGCTTATAGGGATGGTCGTAAAAGGGACTGCCAGTTCGTTTGTTGAAGTTGGAACTTGCAGGGGGTGCCTTCAACTTTTAGGGTAACTTTTTTTGCAATTGCCATGACTAAGGCCGAACGTACACTGAAGAGTAAGTTTACTTTGTTTGGTGATTTATCGCAACTAATGCAAGTCGTTGTTGGAAGACTTAGGTAGGCGTTGGTTCTTGTATTTTAATGGAGAGGTTTTGAACAAAAATGCTAACTCTACTAAAATTTCGAGTAGGGTTAGCATTTTTGTTCAACGATTTTAGTTAGCCACACTGTCACACACGGACATCTGATTGAATGAGGTAGAAGTGCTGTAACTCCACTCACCCACTCCACTCTGTTCTGAAACAATTTAAACCGCTTTTTGTGATGTGCTCCATCCTGTTTCTCAGATTTTTGTTGCCCTTATTATCGCCGCAAATATTTCGATTTCTAGCCTGATATGCATTTTTGGAGATGTCACACTTACTGTGTCCTCTGAAACTAGTCCGTACTTTAAGTGATGATTTTTGGAACGTTTTGAGAGATTATCGGTGCTGCCCGATGACTTATGCTCATGACTACTACCAGCTTTATTATTGAGTGCCTACATCTTTCAATATTTGGCACAAGTGTGGCAATAGCCCGATTAGCCTTCGAACTTGCCTGGTTTAGGTGTTCTTCAAAGTTCAGGCTTAGGCATGTATGGATGGCTTTAACTCAATGGTGCTTAAGTTCTACCTGTATATAGTTAACTTTATTCTAGCTGCTAATGAGGTAAAACCAGCGTTTCGTAATCCATTAGTTCTATAGCTTCAATTGGCCAAGTCAGCTCAGTTCTGGTAACTGTCTCTTTTCCGTCTGTTTTCAGATAATGCGTCCTCCATATCCCTTTTTTGGGATGAGTTCTGCTGCATTTGTTTATTAAACCATATTCTAAGTTAGAAAGTCCGTCGTTTTCTTTGGTCCACGGGTCAATCTTTTGCAGCATATTACCCTTCATGCACAGCAGATTTTATTAGGACGGTCCTTCTACTTTTTGTCTGTCTAAAAAGCATTTTCGAGTCCGTCGTTTTCTTTGGTCCACGGGTCAATCTTTTCCAGCTCATAACCCTGTACAGCAGATTTTAATAGGACGGTCCTTCTATTTTTTGTTCGTCTAAAAATCATTTTCGAGTCCGTCGTTTTCTTTGGTCCACGGGTCAATCTTTTCCAGCTCATAACCCTGTACAGCAGATTTTAATAGGACGGTCCTTCTATTTTTTGTTCGTCTAAAAATCATTTTCGAGCTTACTTATCATCCTCAAGACTTAGGCAAAGTACTGACTAAACGTCTTGAGCCTTTAAAATTTTTTGGAAGATACTGTAACACACGAGAGAAGGTCAATAAAGACAAACCAGTTTTAAAAATGCTTCCAAGATGATGTGGTACCTAGTGCAATGGGAGGCAGTTAGCCAAAGACGGAAATAATTGACGAATTTAAGGCCCACTCTGGACCTACCTACCTACTAATAATTAAAATTTTACTACGCTCCAAATAGAAAATGACTTCGATTAAAAAAAGTTAAGAATACCAAAATATTATTAATTTTAATAAATTGCTGGCAACCGCAAACATTTTACTTCGGTCCATAATTTTTAGCACTGAATAAGGTTACGTGTCTCCGTCTTCACTTTAGATGTCCTAGTTCCGAACCCAATACTCGTACTAATAGACATTTGTGGCTTTTAGAGCTGCCTTCTAGAGCTGGCTTCTAGAGCTGTCTTCTAGAGCTGTCTTCTAGAGTTGGCTTCTAGAGCTGACTTCTGTAGCTGGCTTCTAGAGCTGACTTCTGTAGCTGGCTTCTAGAGCTGGCTTGTAGAGGTGGCTAATTAATTAAATACAGAAATGGTTGTTGTCTGAACAATAAGCAGAAAGAATCGTACTAATACCTAAAGTTCACTTTATCCGTCATCAAAATTCACAGAATTTTTGTTTCATTCATTGATGTCTATGAGCTTTTAAGGTATAAGCTTAGTTGAGGTATTGGCAGCCTTTTTGTAACGTACATTATTTGCCAAACGTGTGCAAAAGTGTCTGAATGGCAGCTTCACTGAACTTCCTCCTTCGGACATATTTTCGCTCCTTTTGAGTATTTGATTTAAATTGAAAGGTGTGCAGTTTACATTCCCTGTGATTCCTTCAAGGATGCAAAAAAAAAAATAATTCCATCACTTCCCAATTCACTACCACCCCAACCACCACCTCACCACCTCACCACCTCACCACCTCATCTCCTCTGTTTGACATTTAAATTTAACCTTTAAAAGCAAGTTGCTATAATTAATCACCCACACCTGCCAAGCCTGCTCTATCTTTTCAATCTCTAAAGAGAAACTCCTGCAAAGAAAAACAACAATTCATCCATAAAAGCAAGCAACTGACTTAATTAAGCACACGACCAAAGACCGTACAAAGCATAAACCAACTACACATACATAGCCGTGGCATGATACGGAAAAAAATAAAAATAAAAACGATCCAACTACAATAAAAAAAGGACATTGTTTCGAACTCCGCCATGCGAGCTACCGATGCAGACAGACAGACAAAGTTGTGCGCGGTATATTATTCCAGTCGGCCTAGCACCCCGACTTCAATTTCACATTTAACCTCTTGGCGACCTTTTGACTAACTGAAAGACCGCACACAATGTACCTATACTCGTACACTATAAAAAAAATCGAGGACATGCTACGACAATAGATGACGTAACGCCATTCCACTCCTAGACAGGATAACAGGTGAACCGTGGTTGTACATTTATTTTTTCCCATTTTCTCCTGATCATCGTAGGTACTTTTTTTTCCTCCTACAATAAGAGTCCTTAGCTTCCTGTAATTTTATGCAAATATTGCAGAAAACTTCTGCGTTTTCTTTCTCGGAAATTCCTTCGCTAGAATGCAACTCTCGATGGGGCGCAGGAATTAATGTAAGGGCTGTTGGAAATTTCGCCCAATCATTACGGCAATGGTGATAATGATGGTTTTAAGGGCCATTAAGCGGTACGGTGTTAATTTTGTTCTACGCCGTGTGTGTGTGTGTGTAGGTATAGCAAACTCCAACCTATATATATAATATGCAAATAGCATGTGGCGGAAGGAAGAGAACCCCAACGGGGGTCGTGTTGAAGGAGGTGCTTTGCATAATTAAGTGCCCGCCGGCCGGCGAATGCCGCATACAGCTGCAATACATATCCTGTCATTAATAAAATCTCTCGATTTATGAGGTGGGTGGGTGGCAAAGGGACGATATGCTGTGTTTATCCTTGGGCGATGTCCTACATTTTCCATATGAAAGGGATTAATTTGGGCTCTCACAGAGTATACACAGAGGAGCTAATTATTAAGGTTGGCGGTTCAATTTATCTGCCATTATGTGGTCGGTGCGAGGCACTAATGGGTAAAGGATGAGTGTTTTATTAGGTCCTCCTAAGTGTATCATTTGTGTTGATAAAGGGAGACGCATTTGTGGTTAATTTGGATATCAGTTTTGGTATGGGGGATAGCACTTTGGAACAGTAGTGATCTAGAAGAATTTTACTGGTGTACCGCAAGGCGGTGGGTTAGGTTCCGTACTCTTTGTGATTTATTTGGGCGACCGAGAAGCTGGCATTTGGTAGAGAGTTTGACAGAAGGGGCATGTGGAGGAGCTGGATATAGTTTCCAAATGAATTTCAAACGCTTTTATCGGTGTTCCACAAGGCGGTGGTCTAGGTCCCACACTCTTTGCGATTTATTTGGGGCATGCGACTGAGGAGTTGGGATTTGCAGGTGGGATTGACTGCGCAAAAGTTAGGAGGGCTATGGTATCCATGACGATTGCCATTTGGTAGTGAGATAGGATGGATGTTGAGAGGTGTTATGGTTATTTATAACAATTCTCAACCGCTTTTGTTGGTGTTCCACAAGGCGATGGGCTAGGTCCCTTATTTGTTCCGGCTTTACTATTGCATAGTTGGCATTTGGCATAACGTTTGCTGATACAGAGGTTGGAAACGGAAGCTGCACATCGCTTACAGATGCACTTAGGACAGCAAACAATTTATGCAACTACTGCAGAACAGAAATGAGTGATATGACCTTTTGAAGGACTTGCCAAGGCTGAAAAAAATGCGATTTCACTTCTAATTTCGACACTACTCCATGATATCCATCTTAGAAATGATCAGATTCATTGCACTTCCCATTCGAGTGTATCTAAAGCGAATTTCAAACAGTTTTACTTGTGTTCCACAAGGCGGTGCTTTCGGACCCATACTATTCGGATTTTTTTAGCTATACGGCTTAAGAAGCTAGTTTGTTGATGCAGAGATTGTGAAAGTGTCATTCAACTGGACTATGGAGACAATTAGGATTGTGGGAAATGTGCGGAAAAAGAGAAATGGGCATCAGTTAACTGCTAATTGTCAAGAGGTGCGATTTTGGGTCTTCTTTCGATACTTCTCACCGATATCCAACTGAAAAATGAACGGATTGTCGAAAAGTGGTGCAGGAATTTATCCAAAGCGCGTTTCGGCTGGTGTTGCACAAGGCGGCGTTTTAGGTCCCTTACTCTTTTCGATTCTGTTCAGTCTGACAAATTGGCTTCTAAGCTCAGTGATAGAGACTTCCAAGATCCCCGACGATAGATATCGCCTTGCCTACTATTCTAGAACAAAGATTTTCGGTTTTATCGGTTCAATAAAACGTAAAGAGGTCCTTTCGTCAGGTGGACAGTATCCAACGGAGAACAAACTAAGTTAAATAAATTCACGAAAAATACAAAAGCATTAAAGAGAATTGGATTTGTCAAGGGAAGACGCCTGCGGATAAATCACAAAATATCCATCTTAGGACCTCCTTTGAGCAGCCTAAAATAAATACCCCACCATCGTTTAGATTTACAACAACATTAATAATTTCCCAACAGCAATTGTCACCGCTTCCTCCAGCAACACCGTTGTCTCCTCTTCCATTTCATGCTCCAATATCCATGGCAACCTTTTAACTCAAATCAACTCTGTACTTAACAGTTCATAAAAATGAATGGCCCCGTTGACAGGCACCAACATTATGTCGCTGTCCCCGCTCCTATTTAAACACAACTCGTTCGAAGTCGAACTACCCCTATCAACATTTGTAAACAAAGGATGCACTCTTGCTTCCTGCATTAACAACACACAATCCATCGCAATGAATGTATCCGTCGGTATCTATTTTTAGCGATCAACAGGATTCGGAACACAGCAGATTGTGACTCCTCCCCGCTCACTCGCCCTGATTAACTTCCGATTGTTCGACGATGCGTAACAAAAACAGTAGCAGGATACAATGGAGCCGATAGTATACGCGCAACTGATACAGTGTTCACTTACAATGCCACCATGTTTCTGTTTTGCATCGACGGGGCTAATAAATTTCGATTTCTATACTGAATTGGCAGTGTCCCTCAAGCGGCAGCAGAAATTAAGGTCACCGCGGAGATAAACCGCGAGCGAACCTCTTAATTACGCCATTGGACTGATGCAAAATTCAATTCCATTCGAAATAATCTGTGTCAGTGATATGTAAGGATAATAGGATTACGAGTGTAATTACGAACGAAAACCGAACTCGAAACGACAACGACATCGACAACAACTGTCATTGAAGAAGCGCAGATACGCGAGCAATGTGCATGCACAAGTATAATAACTTATCCTGGGTAGGTATGTGTGTTTGCGGATAACTTTGTCAGTTCTAATCCTGGGCCTGGCGGTAAGCCGTTTGTCATCATGATTATGGTTGTAAATTGGAAATTTTATGTGCGCGCATCGTTGACATTGTGTCATTTGGCCTCGTGGGAAGGGATTTGCATTGTGGGCTTGGTTATTTTTTTTTTAGTGTGTTGTTCTCCGTCTTGTTGTGTAATACTTTGTAAATATACAGAGGAGATTTGTTTTTAAATGGTTGCAGTCTCGCATCTACGTATTTGCATAAGGACATTTGAGTGGGAACGAGTGTTTGGGGATATTGGATTGACTCGGGGATAAGCATTAAGCTCGCTGCTTTAATCATTTAGGTGGTTGGTGGGGCTTTAGTTAGGATGCCACACACGACTTGAGCTTGAGGGAATCGATCCAGGGAGTTGCACGTCTCGATCTTGTGGGTATTTCACTATCATTTGATGTAGTGGACCTTCGTAAGGATAGAACTGTCAGTGAATAGTGGACGGCGTACGTTTTAACTCCATTTTTTTAGTTGGAGAGTATTCAAACCTGTCAACTGTCAAATTTGCGAAAACTGCGACTTGGCTTCCACTTTTGGCAGAACACTCCAGGATATCTAACCTAGCAATCATCAGATTCTAGTCCACTACCCATTCGAGTGTATTTAAAACGGCGGTGACTTCGGGCCCTTACTGGTTTCGCTTTTTTTGATCGACTTGTGCCTTTTGGTCAGTTGTTGGATTTTTAGTAAGCAAATGCGCAAAGTTGTGTTCCTATCTGTGGCGTACTTGCTCCTCACCATTGTCATCGATTTCGGGTGCAACATAAGCACGATTGATCTTTCTCTCTCTCTTCTAACTGCCGTGCAATTTCATGTGGCAGAACGTCCTGCTTTGGCATTGCCTCAACGAAAACTGACAAAGTGCTTCAACTTGCTGTAAATATCTGTTGTAATTTTTTCCAGCAAAGGTCTGTCATTGTTAGCTGACAGTTTCTGCTTTTTTTCTGACACTTTTCAAAGCGTGGCAGTAAATTCAACCGACATCAGCCAAACCTCGACTATTACCATGATCATCTTGCTGATCCCTTCGATTTTGTCCGCTCTTTTGGCCGGCAAGTCGTTTGATCTAAGAAAACCAACTCCAATGCTGACTTTCCAGTTACAGCGTCCTCAAAGTTTGGTTAAGAGTACTCCTGTCACGATCGGTGATCATCATTTGCATACACATACCGACTCTGCGGTTATGCTAATGGATTTTGACCAACCGGTCGGTCCATTTGATGGAAGATCACTCACCGAGCACATCTACAATTTCTAAGTATATTTTCAAAACCAAGTCCCAAGTCACAGCGTCCTGAAAATTTGTTAGCCAAAACTTCTGACGTGCTCGGTCATCTTCACTCTTATGCTGTCGAAAACAAGTCCCACATCATAGCGTCCTTAAATTTGTTAGCCAAAGCTTTTGACGTGCTCGGCCATCGCCACTCCTTTACTATCGAAACTTCTCACACAAAATTTACGACTGAGCCCATCCCGTCTTACTTCAATATTCCCAGCGCAGAGTCTAAAAATCAACACTGATCCTAAGACCTCTACTCCTAGTTCGAAACGCCATTGTCATTCATAGCCGCCAACGAATGTAGCACATTAAGGTGACAATGTAACACCTTCACTTGTAATACCATCCACTACGACTACGCACGTTCCTTAAACGGTTTCCAATCCCCATCACCCATTCAGTTCACCTTCACAGGTACCTACACTCACTCTCTGCACCCTGCCATTCGAGCGAACCTGTTCTCAAGGCGTCACATTGGTGTCCGCACGTCTAACCGAACTGACACAGTGAATAGCGAAATTACGCATCAAAGTCAAAATAGATTTGTTTTGCTGCGCGTCTCAATGACATTGCTGTGCGCAGGCGCCCATGTCTTCACGAGCACGGTTACCAATTGCTGTCAGAAAAAAAAGAATCAACGACATCACGTCGTTCATCTATTCTCACCTTGCGCGCAGTTCTCAAGTCTGTCGTCTACCAAAGGAATCCATTCTTCGGCTCTGCACAAACTACCCAGTGACCACGCAAAAAGTCATGATCAATGCAGTGCGCATGCGCGCCTACGTCTCAATTCTCCGCACGAACGTGCCTTGGATTCCTAACCATGTCCCGGCCGCAAAAGGAAGAAACACTCGAAGAATGTTCCTATATAGGTACTCGGTACTGCCACTGTCTGTCACTCGGAGCTGCGTTTCGGCAACTACCCGCGCCGCTCGCTCTCCAAAGCGCTCGAATTAAGTGTGAATTTGTTCGCCATTTGACGGGGCACTTTGTCAAAAAGCGCCTGAGGCGTGTTCAATGTCAATTAATTCTGCACTTTTCATCTGGTGCGTGCTGGCTTGTTTGTTTTTTTTTTTTTTGACCACTGATGTGGAGATGATGGCGATTGTGCGGCCGCCTGTCATGTCAGATGAATGTGATGTGACACAAATGTGACAGAACATGTACACAAGCTCGACTTAGATCGGACGGACGTAAAGAACCAGCGCAAGTCCGCTCGCATCGTGACTGAACGCATCCGAGTAGTGGCGGCTGATGGATGCAAAAAATACCCGCCTGACATACAAATTGGTGCGCCGAGTGATGGATTTGACAGAGTAGGACCGCATGACATGATTGCTGATTGCCGCGCGTAGAAAACGTTTGCTGATTTCTTGTTTGTCCGTGTGCGCGCGTCTTATCTAATTGAGATGTGACCAGCAGTTGTTTAGTTAGTACGCGGCACCACAAGTTGTATAACTGGTCAAATCTTTTGACGATGGTGGTCGATCGAGACGATTGCGCTGATGATGATGGTGGTGCGGTGCAGCATGACGATGACGCTGATGATAGTGTAATGCTGCTGCATCTAAGTAAAGCAAGTCCGCGATTCGATTGCGAAAAAGAGAAAGTTTGGCCATCGGCCAGATGCCAATTGAATATTTTAGATTTTAAGATTTTATTGGATGTACTTAACGGGACTCGGATATTTGACACGGTCCATTAGGTTAAGTAGGCGAGAAAGCTGCGACATTTATGGGCTGAAAAGGTGTCGCTCGGCACTTGGCGAATTGCCAGTCCGAGCGGTTGAGTTGCACTTTATTTTCCAGGTGCGGGCGATTTCGATAATGCATTTGAATCTATCGGTCCAATCTGGCGACAAAATAACGAGCGGTGCACTTACCTTTAGAGGTGTGCTCTACAACTGATTAGAGCTGGAACGCAATTCATGCGTCAATTGGGGTTCTTCGGGCCCAAACTGATTGGTTTGTTATTGCCATGGAGTTGTTTAGGTTTGATTTATGGTTTGGGGAGGTTTTCATAGCTTTGGTGGGTAGAAAATCTAGGCTTGGTTTGGGTAGGTACCATTTTTAATAGCCAACAGACTGTACCTAGTCAAATTGTTAAATTTCTGGTCCCTCTCTGTAAAAATATACAATGATTGTGAATTTTAGGAGGAGACTCCGACTGCTAAAGGCCTTAAAATGAACCCCTTAGCTCCGACCTCCGAGGAACGTGCTGGCAATAGTCTTCTTCTATCATATGAACAATTTAGGCACGCTTAACTCTTACTGATGAAACGTTGTACAAAATTCGAAACACATTATCCAGAAAAGTGTAGGCCAAATCGTGCCAGTACTAGGGACTGCAGATTTTTAGGTCTTATTCGATCAAGGCCCACTGACTTACAAATTGGATTTTTGTAAATTTCCGACAAAAGTCCTAAATTGTTGTAAAAAAAGTATTTCCATTGCTCCAAGTGTCAAGCAGGTCCCTCGAAAAACTTGGCAAAGTATTTGATTCTTTTTCGAAGGTCCAAAATCGTAATTCAAAACTTTGGCCGAAATTCTGAATTTTGCACAAAGCAAAAATGTCCAGAATCTTGTCGAATTTTATCTTCCTTTTAAAAACTGTTTAGTTGAGAAAAGATTTATCCAAACAGCCCTAAGTCCGGTTCTGGTTTGGAGGCATTTTGTACATGTCCAAATTTTTGAATGTTATTTCTGAATTTCTTAAAATTTTGACAATAGCCTTGAGGACTATTTGAAGAAATCCTCCAGATTGAGGAAAATATACTTATAGCTGTCGGAATCAATGAAATTCTGACTCGATTTGTTTTTAATTTAATCAAAATTGTTACATACAAATATACCATCTTTATCATTAGTAGCCGACTTTTCTAAGTAAGAGGTACAGCGGGAATGACTTTAAGGACTTTTAACATATCTTTTTACGTATTTGAGAGCAGTCCGATCAATCCACTAGTGACAGTTTTAATTGTGATCAAAAGTTCGCTTTGAAGTCAACTTTTGCTGATTTTCCTAACATTTTAGGACAAAAAACTGACCTCCAAATGGGGGTTTTATTTCTTCTCTGATTTATTGAGAATATTTAAAATATTATAGCTATTTCGTCAAGAGAGTCTTTTTGCCTCATGAAATTAAGATCAACTTGTGCTGAATTTTGGCGATTTTTTTGATCACGAAATGTAGTTCCAATTGAATTTTATGTCGTCAGTATTTATTGACCTTTTTTTGCCAAATTTTTAATTTTGGAACACGTGACAAGAACTCCAAATGGTGGGTTTTATTTTTGCCTGAATTGTCCCGAAATGTTTAAATTTGATACCAGCTGTTGTTAGGAGGTTGTCAATCGATATAAGGACAACTTCGAATAATTCTGTACAATTTTTTTAACTCGAACAAAAATTTCAAAAACAGTACATAAATATAAATTTTTTAGGAGATTTTGTTATCAATATTGACTGGCAAAGTTTAAGTCACCCTCCGCCGATTTAAGTCAAATTTTTGATCACAAAACTGAGCTCTTAATGTGCGTATTTTTATCGTAAGTTGTCGTGAATTGGTAACGTAGTTCGGGTTGTTAAAAAAAGCTACCAAGAAGGTGTGGTAAAAAATTGTACTCCATAAAATTTAGGCTAATACTTGTGAAATTTTTTAACACAAGAGAATTTCAAATATTAGTACCTACTTATTTTTTTGATAGAAAGTTACAAATCTATCGTCAATATTTTCTGGCACCTAGTGACAGCTAATTTTTACAAATTTTGAACACACATCATAGCTCGAAATGAAGTTGTCGTTCATATTTAAAATGCTTAAATTTCTTAGGAAATTTTCGCCGCCTTGTGGACAAAAAGAATTGAAATGCCCAACAGTGTGCTTTATTAACCCAATCACTTGGACAAACACTTGTTTTTGTTAATTTTCGAAATTGAAATGGCACGCTTCCTCGACATTCCTTTTAACTCATTTATCGATTATCGACTGATTGAAATCATGCTCACATTGCCTACTGAAAATTGCTGATGAGATAAAAATCTCGGTATTTCAAGTATGTACTTCCAGTTACCGTACTTGCTTTTGTAACTACCAGATATAATCACATGACAAGCGGTTGAATTCCTTAGATTGTTGGCGCGAGATATGCACATGACTACGTAGAAGTCTAAGTGACTTATTGTATATTTTTTTCGGTGCGCAGATGGATGTCGATGGACTTTGCTTCTATAAGAAACTATTTTAAGAACAAGTGATTTTTTGTGATTGGCTTTATAAAAGATAAGCCCTAAATTGTCACATCTCTTAAACGTCTTCAAATGAGTGACCCAGATATCTAGTTTCTGGTTTTTAACATGAATAAATGCGTTCAAAACTACAATCTGTCATACAACATTTTTATACGGCAGATAAGAATAAAATCCTGAAGTGTCGCAATTTTGTACTGTTAATAGCGACACATTGGTTTTTTCCCCACTTAAGTACAGAGCTATAGAGACTATGATACTACGTCAACGTCATATTTAAGTATGCAAGCCTTTGATAGAATCTTCCTGTCGACCTATAAGTTCCCTCCAAATTATGCAAAGCTCGTCAAAACAGAGGCTGCGCTATTAATCTCTGAATGACTCAGAATTCCAAACACCGGCTAACACAAGACAGGAAGTCGTGCTGAAAATAGTGGTAAGTCGAAAAGGTACTTTGGTAATCTCCTATAACTGCCTTTATCACATATCGACAATCGTTATCTTTTTCCGATGACAGATGACATCGGTATATGACAGGTAAGTCAATCTTATCAACCCAAATCTCAAGCAGTGTCATAACAAACGTGTGCTTCCCCCGCGTCTAAATATACACATAGTCAAACCAGTTTTGTCGGTGCTTTTCCCAAAGAGTCCACTCCCTTGTTAAAGGTAATAAATAGCTTTTGTTTTAATTGCGACTTCCTCCTCAGTGCGGCGCTTAATTACTATAAAGTTTTCTACCAAAGGTTGGTGCATTACAATGGAGGAAACGTGAAACGATTAGACACTGACGATCCATAATATTCCGACAGCACACCCACTCTACAATTTAGCTCCTAAAAAACCCAATCCACTCTCAGATAGAGAGAACATTTTCGAGTGACGTAGTTTAGTAGTACAAATTGCGCCACTTTGTTCTGCTGTCAGATGAGTATTCAAATTGTATTCTGAAATTAGACTTTCACTTCTAAAACTACCCGAAATTTAAGCAAATGTGTACATACTGAGAGGAAGTTGATGAATACCGATTTAAAGAAATGTTGCTCAGTAAAAATGACAAGTCGAATAGAGTGACAGATTGGTCACTGAATACGAGTGACGCAATCGAAGAAATGTCTCGAATATTAAACGTAATTGCAGGATGACGGATTGAAAATTTAAATCTTCTTTTCTGTAAAAAGGAAAATGCGACCCTCATTCGACAAGTGAGAATAGGTACCAAAAAAAATTGCAATGTCAGTCTGACATTTGAGTTCAGTCAATCAAATCAAACTCACTCTGAAAACTTATACCAAACGGTGAAACTGTCACTTGCCAGTGGAAACATTCAGTTGCCCCCAAACAAAACACCGTTACTACATTGTTTTGACGTCTTTTCGTTGATCGGATCCCTTTCGAGTGGAATTTTTAATTAATTCCCAAACAACCTCAACAGTCACTTGAGTCGCGCACTTCATTTCCCTATCCATATAGAAATGCGCTCCTATACAACACCGATGAAGTACTTTTACCCAACACAGTAAGAAGCACTCAATATCCCGTATTGTCCGATGCCTTATGCGCGGTCACTTTGCTCGTGTCACTACATCTCGTCGTGTTTGGCCTCTCGGGATCTCACGCTCAATTGTTTCACCAGAATCCGCATTCCGAACGCAAACACAAACGTCCCAACAATTAGTTAGAAACTTTCCATCAAAATCCGTATTGACACACTGTCACTGTAGCGCCTCATTAGGAACTTGTGTTTTCAAAACAGACCTCGTCACTAGTTGCCTCGCACTGGGTACTACTTGGAATTTTCCAATTTTATCTAAGAAGAGCGTTGAGATCTAGCGTCACCAGCTGTAAGTTCTGACATTGACCTTGTTGTGACAGTATTGTCGCGAAAATCTGCCCCGATAACTTGTAATTGTAACGTGTTTAACATGTATCTGTCAACAGGCAATCAATCAATTATTATGAATTAATTTCGAAAGAAGGGCGTGTCGCACTTGTCGTTGGCGATTTTTTCTTCTTCTTTTATCACCTCTGACATAAACGTTTAGTTGATTAGATTGCACATTGACGAGAGGTGAGTGTACCTATAGTAGGTACGTCTACCTTCTGTGATCTCGATTTCAGAAGAAACGAGTTCCAGATACAGTTGGTTGTGCGGGGTTTTTCCAGTTAATTTTCCGTCTCAGCTGTCACATGATTTCGGACTACCTACATTCTTTGATCGATTGACATTCTTTTGACGTGTATCAGATGGAGCTTGTGGCTATAAATTGTAATCTCCTTGTCGGCTGTGAGATAAGCCACAAAGTTTTGCCCAACAATTGGGTGGCTATGTTGGAAAATCCCCTCTGATTTTGGACGCAAAATCTGCGGTTTTGTTTTGACACGACAAAGGGGGATTGAAGGTAATTTTTTTTGACAATCGATGAAGCAACTCGGAAGAGCGAATTGCATTATTGGAGAAAAAACCACCGATGTCTATCGATGACAAGTTAAATGACTGATATAGGTGGCCTGCGTTCCATCAATCGTGTAGGAAGCTGGTAATAGGTTGTTTGCGTCTCTAGAAAAGAGCAGATGGAAGGTGGCATATGTGGTGTTGGTGTTGGCTAACTTCCTATAATACAAGTCACTTGTCAGTAGTTCGGCACGAACTTTGTTTTAAAGTGAAACTTTTTTTGAGCTAAGGATGTTTTGTTTGGCCAAAGGTCGGGCTTCCAAAAGCCTCCCATAAAACGTGCTTTTCAAGCTCAGATACAAATACCGTCTTAAGTATTTAGAAAGTTTTTGAGGTCCGTACACCAGTTTGCAAGAAGCTAAGCAGCTACTATCTATTGACCTATTTTTCATAGCATAGCACGTCGGCTTAAAGGACGAAATATACTTCTGGTTTCTGCCATTTTGGTAAAGGCTTCCACCGTTAACCCGATATGATTGGCTCTAGAGCCGTCTGTCAAAAATTCTATCGTTCCCCGATATCACTTTTGTTCGAAGGCGGTTCGGAAGTCAATGGAAGTCAATTCTCGTTGTTGAAGCAGAAGGTTTAGGTATATAATGAGGACGTGAAATATCTGTCGCGGATCGCGTCATTTAAATTCTCTTTTTAAGCCTCTAGGTGACAACCTGTAACATTTAGTGCAGACAGGCTTATCAGACCATTTGGACCTGGGTCCGCATTTCCGAAAGCCTTTTTCTCAACCGACAACGGATGCCTTGTAGCTCCAAGGAACCTTTTCCTCAATGAGCCCCATAATTTGTCAAAAGCACCATTGCACTGTCATAAGCCTGACAGATTTTTAAAGCTCTTTAACTAGTCAAGTTTAGATTTAAGACTCACAACAAAGCTGCTTACAAGCATTTTTGTAAGTTTTACGAAAGGCAGCTTACATTTTATACGGTGTTTGAGGTTTTTGATTTTCTTCTGTCCAAATGGTTTAAAATGAAGCTTTTCTCAGGACAGTTGTAGCCTGGATACCTATTTATCAGACGTTCAAAAGAGATAGGGAATCAGAAAAAAGCAGAACCTAAGACCCCTCACTTCTTCTCGCTTCTAAAATAGCTCCTCAATATCTTTGGCATATGGGACAGTATTTTTGACAACCTTTAGCCTTACGTACGTCGAACCTGTGAGCTTCCTTCTCCTTAAAAACGACGATGGCGAATGCCGTTCATAAGAAAAAGAAGCTAGTTCTTAACGAACCGCTCATCCGACCACAGACATCAGTAGCATTGCCAGTCCCATGGAAACCACTTGCCACTTTAAGGGAGACAAGACTCCACCTCGCAGGCAGCCTTTGCTAAAACCTTTCATAGGTAGGTGGGTAAGCCTCCAACTTTTTAAATAAGTTGCCACTATTTTAAATTAATTTCTCTTTCTACACCATGCCACAGCAACCTTCAGTGAGATTTTAAAAATTGGTGAGTCACCAATTCTCAAGCAGACTAACATAATTGAGTTTCACACTTTTGCGACTCCCGTTTTATGTAGAATTTCGTCAGCTAAGTCCTTGGATATAGTCGCCATTCACCGGTTTGGAAACAACAACGATTCTCTGGTGAGTGGTGACTCACACCTATCGCATCTTGTTTGAATTGGGTTTTTTCTGAATGAAACAAGGGCACCTACAACAACCCGAAACAGCTGTCAGTTCCACTTAAAGAATGGGCCACGTACAGCTTTAACAACCTACATGTGCCGTCCTTATGACACACGAACACGCACTGCTCAAGGTCTTTTCATGTCTGTCCTCAAAATATCAGACACACTACACCCAAAGTAGTAGATACCCCAGCACAATCGCAATTTAGCTCAAATCGATGGAAATGTGATTTCGAATTTAACTACCACTGAATCCTTCAAAGCCAGCCGGCCCAGTGCTTTGTCGAAAAGCCTGCCTCCAGAAGCTATCAACTAAATTGCCCACAAGCACTCGCTTGATTAGCAAAAACGCTACGATTGTGTTCGGTATACTCCAAAAGACCAAACTACCCATGCATGGATGTGTGTATATCCTGATTAATGACTCAAAGGATATATCTGCACGTACAAATTCCTAGAACGAAAACACGAAAGCATTAATTTCGCTGGAAATTTTATTTCCCGGCACGCAAGCACAACAATATACAAGAGCCTGGCAGGACATAAAAAAAAACGAAGCGAATTCCTCACTCATTCGCTTATCTTGAAATTTAATTAGGCACCGACAAGGCTCCATTTAGCCCAATTTATCACACACTGCGAAGGAACTCACTCACGAGTAGTACTCCTTGTCCGTATGTGTATCCAAATTCGGTATTTTTTTGCAGACAAAAACGTGCGCCACATTCACGTCCTGGCTTACATAACAAGGATACGTACACGACCCAGGTATTACCCCAGTTCACCCAGTTGGTGGTGTTGTATCTCCTTGTATCGAAATTTTTATTGTGAAACTGAAAATCCACCAACAAACAACAATTTACAGTAAATGCCTAACGTACCTACATAGAACTGTAGTTGTTTTTGTTTGTGTTTGAGAGAGAGCGAGCGAGAGAGACAGAGTCGGGGAAAATTAGGTGGCCTACTTTCGAAAGCATTTCGAAGCCCCCAAAAGCCGGAAGCAAACGAACCGCACACTCCGCACACCACGTGCTATAGTCACAGGATGGATGGCATGCGGTGCAGGACGAAATGAAACATACACCACAATTTCCGGCAGTTGCAGCTGCAGTAGCAACAGAAACAGCAACCGAGCGACAGAAGCAAATGCTGCAGTGCCTCCTTTTGTGTACGAACAAGAACAACTAAAACACTCGTGGATAAGGTGTATCGATTTTCCACTACATAATATTCAGTGGTGTTTGTGTGCGTGTGTGTGTGTGTGTGCTCTCGCTTGCTCCTTTGGTAAATGGGCCCCCGTCTTTTAGAGGTATCCTCGTATTTACATAAGTGTACTCTAAAATAAAAGTGGTCGACGATTTGAACCACAAGAGGATTTGCAATGAGTTAATGATTTTTATAACCCAAGGATTAGAGGAAAGAAAGGCAGGCTCTCAGGCCGCGAATGAATGACTTTTATACGATATACCTACTCGTAATGGTGGTGAAGGACTCGAATCAAATTAAGAACTTGAGCGCTAGATGCTCGATGATCCTCTTTTGGGTGGTAAGGACGTGTGTCGCATTGACTTTTCGATAATGGCACACGAAAAGACCTTGAGCTGTGCGTGTTCATGTGTCGTAAGGTCCTCTTCAGGTTCTGCCTCAACTTGACTGTGACAGTTGTCACAGTGAGTGTGCACTGTGCAAATAGTGGATCCTTGTTTTGTTTATACGAGTTTTATTGAAAGGAACACGAGTTACAGCGTTTGCTGATGACCTACATCAGGAGTCGCAGGATATATCAATCGATACCTAATCGCGGCTGCTGTGGGAGAAAAATTCTTCGTAATTAAGTTCGCTTGGGTTGACTGGTCTTTTAGAAGATGATTCAACGACGAGCTATATAGCGATCAGCGCATCGACTCAAAATCTGCGAGTGTACAGCGACGCACGATCCCGTCTACCTTTCTAACCCTCAGGATAGACGCATTTAAGCAAGCCCTCGTCTAAAGTGGCACTGATGTCAGAGAACTTGGGGTACATACGCGAATGGAGGCAGGGACCGGGCTTACTGACTTTTCTGTTAGTCCTGGGTTTACCTAAGTTTTCAGTCGAATCACTGCGCATCGCACCGCATCCGTCAACAGACTATTCCAATTCAATTTTAAGTCCGAAAGACGTACATAAAATCAATTCGCGTTCACGGAGTACGCGATTCGACTTTTTTTTTTCTATAAGGTGCTTATGGTGACAAATTTTTAAATTAACGCTGAAGACATATAAGATCTAGGTCCTTAGTTGTACCTGGCGTCGCTTTTACTGGGAAACCATGGCTTTTACTGCGAAACCATGGCGTTAACTGCAGCTTCTTGTGTCGAGTTTCATACGTCGACTTTGTTGAGGTCGCCCTATACTTAACTTCGCCATAGAAGCTGAGATTTTTCTCTTTGCTTAGTCACTTTGGGTTGGCTTTAAAGGCTCTTCTGCCTAAGGCCTTGCGATTAATCCGATTCATGTGACTAGTCCAGCTAAGGCGCTTCTCAGCAAGTTCGACGTCGCTGTACAACACCTTTAGAAACGCCAGCTACCTACTAGCTTTCACCTCATAGCAGATGTAGGTATAATAAAAACAGAAGCTACCTTGAGGGATGGCTTCAGAACAGCCAGTGGTACACATCAAACCGAAAATATTGTGCTGATTACTAAAGCAGATTGCACCCACCTTCAGCTAAAAATTTGTCCACAAGACACTGTTCTTCCAGCTCGTCAAAAGGTTCAGACGAAGTGTACCACCGCATTCGAAAAGAGACCATCTTTTTGCATCTTTTGCTACACCTGCCTACGAGTGCCTTTTTGTCATTTCTCTGCAATTTAAATTACGGTCCAATTTGCTGTTATAAGTCGGTCCCAGATATTTTGGACTCTCGGAAGGCTGACCGGTTGGACCCTTATGAGTCTGTGGTGGGTCCACAATTACCAATGGAACTATAGATGGTCAGTGAATTAATTCAGTTGGTAAGGTCGTTTAGTACCATCTTCTTAATTATTTCAAGAGAGCTTTCGTCAAATTTCTTATTAAACTAGCTATGCATCGTTTATAAGCCCTCCTATTAAAAACCTTGAATAAGTTTCTTAAGAAGTAGCAGTGCCAGAGCCCCATGAAGGCTCTCCCGACTAATAATCTAGCCCACCTTTTAAAGATCTCAAAGACTTCCCAGTTAAAGTACCACCATGAAACGAAATTCGTTAAGTATATACATTTAAAAACTTTAGGAAAGCAAAAGGTACTTAAAACCCGTCAACAGACATCCCTAAAGCTACCACTATCACTCTCACGGTATACATAACTCTTTGTGATGTATTTCTCGCACGATCTTTTCGCACTTCCGTTTTAAAATTAAAGCTGTCAGCTTCTGTTGGCTCAGTCCCTTCACACATCCCAGCCAATGATAAAGTCTACGAATTTATTAGTCGACACGCCGCTGTATATTTGACAAATTGACAAGGTTATGTGACCTACACGAACAAATTAATACCATTCGTAGCCAATGATGATTCCACTCAATCTGAGAAGTATTTCAGAACAGAGGACACATTCCACTGATGTTTTGTGGCTTTGCGGTTTTTAGATAAACAAACAAACAGCAACAAAACAATCGGCAGTGTTATTAGCAGAATGATTGTAATTATATCTACCTTCTCTTTTTTTTATACTTTTGCGGTTGTAAAGGGTGACATTTGCAAATACAACTCGCACAAACACAACATAATACGTAACAAACGTGAAGTAGAAGACTCGTGTCAAGTTAATCAATGACGATTGGCGCCAGTAGAGTTACTCACGTTTATAGACGTTTTGCGAATGCGTCTGAATTAGGTCTGAATGCGTCACGGAGTTTAGGAATATTTTTTTGGCAGCTTGTTGCTATTTTTGTACAAGTTGGTGACAGTCACTGTCAATGGCTGTTTATCCATTAAAAGGCTCGCAAGTGTAGGATGTTTGATGGTGAGCTCTTCATAGCTCTTAATCTTTTGCCGCCGACTCTATATCATCAAAGGCAAATCTCATTCCAGTGGAGGCGATATTTTAGTATCTCAAATAAATTTCATACCCAGTGAACCCAGCTTTGTTCCAACTGAACTATAGGACAACTCGTCCATGGACAATGACATTTCATCGAGGTTTTTATAGAAAAAGTTGTACGGAAAACATAAAAGACGCGATCGGAGCGAGCCATCCACCACGAAATATACTCGTGGATGAAACTTCCCATAGACGAGTTGGCCTTTAGTTCACCTGACTCATTGATGGATTTTAATGAGTATGAGTATGAGGTGGAGTTGAATGAAATTGATGGATACCCCAACCAAATGCTTAGTGCCAACAGTCATATATCGGATAGTTCTAAGTATACCCTGTCTGATATTTGTCCCATGTTCGCCTTCTGAAAATGAGTAGACTATTGAGCGAAGGGTTTTACGTTCAAAGCACAAATTACATCTCAGGTTTTCTTTTCACTGCACCATCTCTCACGAACTTCTGTTAAACATCCCAGAGTAGAACCGCCCTGAAAGAGCTTCCAAATTCAGCCATCGGAGTCGGTATACAATATTGTGGGTCCCTACCATTTGTCACACAAAATTAATGGTTTTGTGCCTGGATTCTTTTATTTGACCATCTGTAAGTTAAAATTGGTAAAGCATCCTCCAGAATAAGAGCTTGTTATGTCAAAATGTGACGCCACTAGGTGAAAGGGGAACATTTGAAGAACAGCGTTTACGAATATTTTAAACCCATCTTTCCAAAGCCAACTTCGTTTGATAGCCTTATCCCAGCAGTTGGGCCTAGATCGGGTGTAGAGGATGTAAAGATGCGGCTTATATTACTCAAAAGTCTCTGTTTGTTAAATATAAGGGCAACCCCTTTTACAACTCGCTATTTTTTCAAGCCAATGTACACCAGTTTCCACTTCAAATAAGCCCTTTGCACTTGTTTAGCGGATTTGTATCAAATGGAAACCATAACTCCTTGCGAATTTATGAATTATTCCGATTCTGAGCTTTTTTTTATAAAAGCAATTGTGACGTATTTGCGTGGTGTGGGAGTACCCACTTCGCAGTAGTGGCGTAGTTCTCAATACAAAACTGCGCCATTTCTTGGTGACTGCTTCCGTTGCTTATCCTGATAGATAAATGAAGAAAACGAAAACTGGTTTTGCATATCTTCGACATTATTGTGACGTATTTCCGAATTTGAAGAACAAGTGGCGCAATTCTCGATACAAAATTGCGCCATCCGCTTTCTTTACCTGATAGATAAATCTCTTCGACATTATTGTGACGCTATTGCGAATTTTAAGAACAAGTCGCGTAGTTCTCAATACAAAACTGCGCCATTTCTTGGTGACTGCTTCCGTTGCTTATCCTGATAGATAAAGGAAGAGAACGAAAAGTGGTTTTGCATATCTTCGACATTATTGTGACGTATTTCCGAATTTGGCGCAATTCTCGATACAAAATTGCGCCGTCCGCTTGCTGCTTGGATTGTGTTTCCTCAAAGATACATACGTGCGCATAAGTCATTAACGCAAATCTATCTGAAGGTCGTGTGACGGAAAAAATAATATGAGCTTAGAATATGGACCACTTCCAATCCTATAGCAAGGTGAACTCATTACGCTTCAACAGAGCCTCGATTAAGTTCGAAAAAGCTCTACACTCAAATCATTGTAAGTTGTAGTACGTAGCCTACTTGTCTATTTTGTTTGTCCTAAGGATGTTTTGGGAACCGCGATGTCGTCTCTGTCATGGATACTGATAGAAGACGCACACTGATTCTCTGTCGTGTAGGGATTTCTCAAAAGCCTCTGGTAAAAAGTATTCAAGTTTTCAAGTAGGTAGCTCAAAATCTAAAAACTTCTCATGAGCATTAGATAAATCTTCCCGCGCCTTACGCGGAAATGTGTGCTTGGAAAGAAAACTTTTCCTAAACCTTGCCAATGGATTTGTTAGATAGATTCCTCGGCATTCCATACTCACAAGCCCATCCATCGGCATGATGCTGACTGTGATTAATTGGACTTGATTTATCTGCGGTGTCAAGAACCTGCTTAAGCGCACACATTCGTTTTCTCTCACTCTCTTATTGTTTGTCATAATCAGTGATGCCAGATTACAAGATATATCTTTTTTTTCAAGATTTTTGAGCTCCAAAATAGGTTCAAGACTTTTTACCTTAAATTCATCACATTTCAAGATATTTGATATCAAGAATTTTCGATTTTTTTTTTACATTAAAACAACCTTTTCTATTGAATAAAACCGTTTTCTATTAACTCCATTATTTTGAGTAATGTGAGTCGAACAGAGCCCATGTACGAATTTGATAAAATAACCGATGTAATATGTTTTCGGAAAAAATTGTTTGTAAAAACAGCCGATGGAAACTTCACATATACAGTTTTTGAAGATTTTTATATAAAACAAAAAATTCGTAATCGTTTGAGTACTGAAACAGTTGAAAATTTAATCATTACAAAGGATTTGTTGCTCTTTAATGGAGCAAATTGCTATGATTCTAGTATAAGCAATGATGTTCTGTCATTTTTATTCAAATATGTTCCAAAATTTAAAAAAAAACAACGATATTATTAGCTATATGTATATAAATAGCTACCTACTAAAATTTTGTCGAAAAAATATATATAAAAGTAGTAAGTACTTTAAAATTGTATGTTATATTTCGTTCTTTTTCTATTTTGAAAAAATCTTGAAAAAAAGATTTTTAATATCGGAAAAACAAGATTTTTAGATTTTTCATCTGGCAACACTGGTCATAATCCCAAGACGAAACCAGTAATTAAGGATGTGCCACATTCGCACCGTAATTATGTCATCATTATTTCGAATTTCAATTTATTCGCACAGCTTCCCCTCGTGCCGCAGTCGCGTCGATAGGTATATGTAGTTATACTGAGTATAAGACATCGCAGTCATGGTTGGACTTGGAATTAGCATTTCAATTTTAAATATTTACACAAAAAATACCCACCCATACTCGTGCATAACTGCGGACAATCTATCATTTATCATTTTGGCACTCAATTAGTTTCGTCATCTGGCATCATTTTAGCAGGGTGTACAGTACGCCGCGTCGTATCGATTGTCATTGACATCTAGGATTTATTACAGTTTAATGACGGTCAAAGGTGATCTCGCCCTCGCCCTCTCTCTCTCTCTGTGTTTGGTGTGAGTCTGAAACTGAAATTGAAGTATCGGCGGCAACACACGAACAAAAATTTTATTGGAATTTTTGCAATTAGCATATTTTGCATTTCATTTCATTTAATTTTTTTCTTGTATTTATTTTTTATTGTTTATTGAGTTATATTGTCTCATCTCGTTTGGAATGCTGTTCTCTTTCACTTTGATTTATCGTACTTTGATTTTATGTCCATTGAACGCTGTCCTCTTTGATAGTCGTTTATGACGGTGGAATAATTAAAAGTTTTGTGTGATTTTTTTTGTTTGTTGCTCTTGGGTGTTTTATTTGTTGAAATCTCATCGATCAAAGTGGCAATGTGCGGATTAGTGTGTGTCTGAGATCAGCAGCTGATTATATTATTGATTTGATGGCGCAGATAAATTTGGCGAAAGCCGACCGGGCGGGCGAGATTTTAATGGGAAAATCCAGTCGAACTGAAGTACATAAGTAGGGAACGGAGGACAGCTGTGGAGTGCAATGTCTTGGGGGTGCACAGAACTGGTTCTTGTGCAAGGGGTGGAACATTTAGTCTGAGGTGCGGTTGATCTATACCTATAATCATCAAGAGGGTTAGTTCAGGTCTATTTTGAAACTGAAGGGATTTGAGGTCTTGGGTATACCGTCTTCTGAACGAAAATATACTCTTAGGGGTTTGTAAGATATACGCAAAAGGTAGGGTTAAGGAAAAATTTAAAGGAAGCTGTAATTTGTGTGTGTCCACCTCTGTAAATAAATTGTATATTGGAACAGTTGTTCGATCGGGATTGGGACCAGACAGTGAGACCTATGAGAACCCATCTTTGGTTGGCTTAAGAAAGTCTTGCATCACAGTATTTCAAAGCTATTAACCTTCGCGCATTTAACAGGCTAGATCTAGACTTTCCTCTTCCCAAACTTCAACCACAGGGTCAAAGTAGCATGTTGAATCAGTGGAAGACTCATTTTGAGCCATTTTAAGCTGTTTCACTTTCACTCTCCGCCTTTGAGTAGAGTCTTGTATGCAAAAGTGGTTGACGCATGAATACCGTGGAGCTCTGCCTCTCCTTGGTATTCGAAAATATTTTTTTACTGCTTTAGACCGTCTTTAGGCCGCTTTGAACACGGAATGAATCTTGTCCCTTCAAAAGATGTAGGTAGTCGGTGTAGCCATTTATTTTTTCTAAGTATGATACGACTTTTTAACCTCAGTAACTCCTTACATTCTTCTCAGTAAAAATTAATGCTAAGCTCATGGGACGGTAAGATTAAAGCTCTTCACGAGGTTCGCTGTCTTGTTTCCTGATGAAAAATTCTACTTTGACCTCCATTAAAGCCTGTGGTATGTTACCTCCGTTTGAAACTCAACCTATGCAAGGTTTTGGTAGAAGTCCACTCCCTTGCCTGTTGTGTGTTACCTCCGTTTGAAACTCAACCTATACAAGGTTTTGGTAGAAGTCCACTCCCTTGCCTGTGGTGTGTTACCTTCGTTTAAAACTGAACCTATACAAGGTTTTGGTAGAAGTCCACTCCCTTGCTGATTAGGACTTTCTTATGAACTCTTACTTACTTAACGGGCTCCCGACCCGTTGAGAGTCTCTGCCTGAGACACTGCAGCCTTGCAGCCTTCCATCCTCTTTCTTATGAAGGCTGCAATTTTTCAAAATGGGCAACTTAACAAATATATATTGGTTGATTGACATATTTCTCTCAATCCTTAAGTCAGCATCAAAACGAGACCCACTAGGTATTCCTTTTTTTTCACAAAACCCTTTATCTAAACCCCATTTCAACTCTAAGACCCCTCCAACCTCAGCCAATTGGGGTAAGTCGCGTGGCAAGTGCTCTGCAATCAGCCAAAGTTGCCAATTGGCCAGCCCCGATATGTCACCACTTTGTCTGGCTCTGCGGAAAAGTCAAACGAATTTCCGTCAGCGAACGCGAAGTGAATGATGAAATCATGGCAATTTGTTTGGACTGTTTTTATTTTTCGCATTGTATTCCTTTTGTTTAACTCGCCGCCAGCAGACAGCGGTATAATATTAAATAAAAAAGTAATGAATTTGCAATATTTATATTTTATTTCGTATTCAATGGATATAGGTGGGTCGGCGCGGCGGCTGCTCGTGTATGCAACGCTTGTCATTATTTTATGTTCCCGTGTCAGTACACCATGTCAATCGAATGTTTTATTGTTTTAAATGGTTTCCCATTGTTGCTGTAGCATGTCTGCTGGTAGTCAAATTACATTTTATTGCCGAATGGATATATTTTTTGTGAGTGTTTACAAGTAAAAGACGCCAAAGTATGCAATTTACCATAAAAGGCAAATAAATCAGACGGTTATGAGACACACAGTGCATAGGGAATTGGCAGTTGTTTTTGTTGTTGTGCATTTTAAAATATGACCCTCTTTTGCTGGATGAATGTTAATGGGTGCTTTTCGTATTTTGTTGGGGATTGGAGTTTTTTCTTGCATACATCTGCAAATGTGACATACCAGGGTTTGTGAGGTTTTGTGGACCTTGTTGGTCGGTAAAATGCAACAGGGGCGGTTAAAAATTCCGGCTTGTGACTTTCTTTTCACTCGTTTACTTAAAAACAAAAGCAGCTAAAAGGAGAACGTCTTCATGGTAGGTAGGTCCATGTATGTAGAAAGGTCTGTCGGCTCTGAAAATCTAGAGTAACACTTTTTGCGCAACCTCAACCAATTCAGCTTCAAGAATTAAATCAAATTAAAGTCGTTTCCTGATTGTTATGGAGCTGAAGGAACCGCAAAAGTCGGTAGATTTGGCGGTAGAGGTTTAAAAACACCCTTTAGCTTTAAAAGGCTTTAAGAACTTTAATTGTGTGTCGGGTCTAAGACAGGCCATAGTTGGAAAAATCCTAGCAGGTTATTTTACACCTCATCAAGGTGATTCCACGTAAATAAAATGTCTCTATAGACGACTCTATAGAGTGTCAGCTATGCCTTGAAGAAGACGCAACAGCTCAACACATAATAAGTCAATGTACAGCTTTTTGGGCAGTCACATAAGGAAGATCTTCTCTATAGGGAATAATAAGATCGGTCCAAGGAAATTACCTTCATTAAAACCCTACTAGACTCAATATCTTTCTGGTCCTCCTTTCTGGCTCCTAGGTCGACAAACCTTTTATAGCCTTTATGTGTCAGAAGTCTAAGAAAACCTGACTATAAGAACAGCTTAGGCTGCAAGAGTCAATAGGAGTTTTCGGGGCAAGTGCACAGAACGTCTGTCTTTTAAAAAGAGTGGCGGATATAGCCATCCTCCCTTTTTCTTTCGTCTTTCAAATACACCTTTGGGACTGAGGGTATCAGGCTTTAAAGAAATACTTTTCCCGTCAGATGATGCGGCCATTTTTGATATACTTTCCTGCTTTCATGTTCTGAATCTCTCAACTGTAGGTGCCATACATTGGGTTTTAATGAAACTTTTGTATGGAGGCTGCCACACACCTTTCCCAATCCAGCCCACATTTTTCGGAAAGCTTGGTACAGAAAGTGGCCTTAAATGAAACAAATTTTGCAATTCCGTCTGCAATAAGTTCAAAGATATAGCGTTTTAAGTGACTTAGTTGTTTGGAAGGCGCCACGCCCCCTAATCCGAAAACTTTGTCTTAAAATAGCCTCCACAAATTGGGAATGGTTGTAGGTCCATGAAGGAAAGAAAGGAAGATTTTCACCATTTTTGTAGTGAATTTTAATAATTTCAATGCGTCGTTGAAGCGTGTATCGTTCCATTTTTTAGTAATGGCGTAGTTTCTGCTTATCAAATGTCAAAGAATAAAAGCTTCAAAAGTGACAGCTACCGAAATAGCGGGTCATTCACAATAACACCTCTTATTGCAAAACCCTTTATAAGGGATATCTAGAGTGAGGGACAGGTAGAAGTTTTGCATTTGATTTTTTTTTGTAGCTGATTGATGTCTCAAGATCGGAGTAGATCTTTTTGGGTTTCCTCGTAACTGTGGGCAAAGGGAGTATTTCCAATCAATGGAAGGTTGATCCCACGCTCAATTATGCTTTATTTTCCAATCTGTTTGAGGACCCATCGTTCCTAAAAAAAATTGATAGATACAGTCCGGAGGTAAGATCGTTCTCTACCGTCTTGTCCCTCCAAAGGAAAGTGTCTTCAAACGGGCGGATTTTCTGCAAACTTCGGTTCTAACTGCCTTAAGTTTAAATCTCGAAGTGGGATTGGCATTTTGTATTTAAGCTTCTAAATTTATAAGACTTCCCAAGTAAATTCCAAGTTATCCAAGAGCAAGTTCCTTGCAACCCAGTCGTGCCCATATTTTTTTTATTTTTCGTTCTAAAGATTGCTAAATCTTTGTACACTTATTACACACGAAAACAGTCGATTGCAATAAAATTACGAATGCCTGCCAAATTCAACCTGCCACAGTCCCGCACAGCCTTTCTCATAAATCTGTTAAGCTCCATGGCACTGCCAACAACTTTGTACCACAATTTGTTGTTTCGCCTGACTTCTTCATTAGATCAGCACACACATGTTTACCATACATACCTTCCATGAGCTCAGATTGTAAAATCGTTTAGGCAATACCCATCGGAGTGAGAGAAAAACCTGTGCTAAACCCCCCCCTCCCTTCTAGATATCAATTCCCGCACACGGCGAAAATGTAATCAAAATTGCCTTCAAGATTGCTACCACTTGCTGGGCTCCACTTGCAAGATGTACCGAGTAGTTGCGCTTCTAATGCCATTTCAGTGGCACCACAGGTGGTGCATGCCCACTGCCCATGTATTGCCACCATGATGCCACTGTTTTTAATGGCTATTTCGCCTTAAGCACATCATCTCCTACCTCGGAAGTGGTATGGTGTTAAATTCCCAAGGCATTCGTCAGGCCTCATGGCGACGACTTGATGATCATGGTGATGGTGACGCCACTCTCTAATGACATAGAGTCCCCTAACTAGACGCGACCCGATTCCAAATGAACGCTCAAAGGATTCGCTTCAAGATCATGATCTTGTCAGTCAGTGGTTTAAAAAATCCCTTTAGTCACTGTAACCCGTAAGTAGTGGGACTTGAATGGTTTGTTTACCTTTTGATCGGGCAAAAGTCCATGTGTGTGCTCAATTAAGATGACCTACGACAAGGTTGAGTACACACATCAGACGCATCAGCTTCAGTCAAACATGATCAGGCAAAATGGCATTGACACTCATTTGTAAAGTGGCCGCGCTAAGGGTGTCAAGTTCAATATTTGCATTCGAATTATATGTCAAGCGGAATGAGGAATTGTATTTCATTTAATATATTTTCGGGGGGAATTCCGTTCAGTTAATTGAATTCGGCATAGGGAAATTGGAGGCTAGAAGTCTCGAGTGTATGCTCTTAGTCAGCAGAATGTCCTTAAGCGTAAAATTAACGCCAATCAATGTTGGGAAGTTGATTTTAGTTTGGGTCGGGGGGAATTGTGTCAGATTTAACCGAAAAAAAATATTTTTTTTTCGAGAGACATCGTTATGGAAAAATCCCCTCAGCATAAGTAACACGAAGGAAAGTCGACGGCATAATTGCTTCTTTTACGATTTTCTGGTTATGAGAGTCCAGTGTTAAATGGCATTAACAACTTGTAGCCGAGAGTCTCGATTTGATGGAGTATCCCGCACGGAAAGATAATTACACGCTCAGAATACCAGTAGCACCTGTTGTAGATTTTTTCAAATAATTTGTTAGTTTGTTTGGGGATCGCATTGGGACCCCTTCGTTGGTAAACCTTTTTAACCCAATCTAGCCTTCTCTGCATTGAATGCAATCAACTCTGCAAAAAAATACTGGACGGGACAAGAATTATTTTAATTAGTAGGTAAATAAGTAAGTAAAGGACTGAGCAGAAAAATGGAATTAAATTTTAAAAAACGTAGGGAAAATAATAAATAATAAATAAAAGAATATTGCTCCTTTAAAAGTCGCATTTTTTTAAGTACGATATTGTTATAACAATTTTATTATTTTTCCATTTGCAGGTTACCACAGCTTACGGTCTATGCCAAGATTATTTACCTCCTGATGGTGAGTGCATTTGTTATAAGAAAAAATCGTTAAAGTAAAAATTGCTATTTATGAACAAAGATAAGAGATAAACCCCCCAAGAGGATTCTTCAAACTCATCTTGTGGAGAGATTTTTCGAAACAACATTTTTGCCATCTTATTCATTAAAAAAAAAATAAGAGGGAGAAAATCAAATCCTGCGAAAATTCTTCTAAGAAAATCCACCTTTCGTTTGGTCCATATTTCAAAGAAATCGGTTTCGAAAGAGCTCCATAAGCGGTACGACAAAAAAAAGCTCTACCCTATTAATGAACAAACGAGAGATTTTATTTAACGAATCCTTTTTTATATGGAGAATATTTTATTAATTTTTAAGTGAACTTTAGCTAACAAGTAAGAAAAGAAAGTTAACTGCAACTAAAAAAGGGTCTTGCTTGGCTGACACAGAAATTAAAGCAAGGACCAGGCGAAATGTTATTAATTGCAGCCCCAGATGCCTTTACTTACTTACTTAGGGGGCGCTACAGTTCGGGGTGAACCTGGGCCTCAATCAACACGCCTCTTCTACTAGCCGGGTCCTTAGCCTCCAGTTGCCCTGATGCTTTACCAGCAAATCTAAATATTTATATTTGTTATACCTACTGTATGTAACTTACCATTCCTCACTACTCTCAGCTCGATTTTTATGCCATACCATGATCCTTGACTTTTTTATTTAAAAAACCCAAATGTCACAGATCACAGAATTGTTTTAGTTTGCTTATTGGAAACAGGGGAGTCAAGGGTTTTTCAAATAAAACAACCAAACATACTTTCATTTTCACGTCTTCATAGCGCACGCCACCTGGTGAGCAATCGTAAATATCATCTATGACAAGAGGAAGACAAAGAGAATTGGACTCACCAGGCAGCTTTGTGGTACACCAGTTTTTCACACCACAACAAGATGGTTTGTAGACTCTAGGGTGCTAATCTGGATTATGGAAGTGGATGTGTTCAGTTAACTTTTCTGATAACTCAAACTCACCCAACAAAGTTCGGTTGTCTATAAAAAAAAGAATACAGAAATAACGGACCGCTTAATTCTGCTGTCATTTCTCTGGGTCATTTTATAAAATGTCGAAACTTTCGTAAAAGTTGCTCGAAAACTAGTTGACATATAGATAAAGAGGTCTATGCCACCATATCATACTCAAACAGTAATGTCAAGGAGTTGTTGGTCTTATTGCCATGGTTTCTATGCCTCATTATAAAAGAGTGTACCTCTAAAAGAAAATTTCAAAATTCTGACATCAAAACGAGTCTTTGTTCTTATTTCCAATAGAATTGAAGTTTTGACAACAAAAATGAGTATTACCAAGATTCTTTCATCGGGATATGCTGACGATTTTTCCGACCTCAACATCGATGTTAGAAGCTCCGGCTGTGTTTGGGCTAATTAAATTTAAAAAAGTCTGTGAAGTGACGAAAAATAAAAGAAACCGCGTATCTATATAAAGAGTATGATCTTGTTTATCTCAAAATATTTAGTCTGTGCCCATGAAAAGCACCAGCAAAATTTTGCCCGTCTTCATCGCACTAAACTTTCTCCTGACATAGCAATAATCGCTATAGGCTCTTAATTTAAAAAAAGAAAAATACAAAATTACATTACCGTCTCGAGGTTTAAACCCAAGGCGTATAGAAAGAGAAGTTTTAAGCAAATCTTTACATCTACCTAGCAAATTGGGCGTCAGTCAAATGTGCGTACGGAATTTAAGCTATTTATAACAACCAAAGGTCGTATTGAGTCCTTGTTCATTTATTTATTTATTTTCAATGTCCCGAGCTAAAATAGTGAAGGGTCGCAGGAAGCTTAAGTAGGCTCTCTATGAGACCACAACTCACGGAACCGGAAGATAAATTGAGAGAAGGACGTAAAGGGAGCTCACAACCAGCCTGAGGAGTTGAGAAATTTTGCAATTTGTGTTTTGCCCTCGTCGGGAAACAGTCACTTAAAACAACCAAAGCTCTCTATATTTCTAAGACTTTCGCCTCTGAGTTTGAAACATAAAATTGGAATTCTTCATACGGGCAAGGGACCGATTTCGGACTTGATCTGGTTGTAGTTTGGGTGGGAGATTTGGCGGAACATTAAAAATGTTATCTATAGCATCAGAGGGAATTAGAATTGCCAGACTCCGAGACTGACATTTGCCGAAAAAACGAAACTTGCCCTCTTCGGAGCTATAAAAAAATCGATAAAAATACAGCCGCAGTTGGTAAAAAGAAACTCATTGCCAACTCGAATGGTATAGTTCTATGAAAACAGCGTTAATGGCAATAATAGTTACCAGCTGAATATTACACCTATTCAGCTGAAATTAGAAGCCTCTGTCGAAAATAGCAGCAGGAATAATATTTTTAGCTTTTATTTCTATATCCAAACGCGGGTACCTTTCGCTTTTCACTGGACAATGAATTTCCGAAGTGAGACTGCTGCGATATTTAATTTTAGTTCTTGTTGTGGGGTAGAACTTTTTTGAATTTTAATCCCGAGCTATGACGGGTGTTCAGCTAGCTGCACAATAAATATCAGAGTCTCCTCTTGCGAGGTTTTTTTTTTGATTTTTCTAGTAAGTTTTGAAAAAAAATACTTCAAGTTGAAACCTCTCTGTTTTTTTAAAGAAATCTCTCCTCAGCCCTAATTCTGCTTTTCACTCGAAAAATAGTTCTCTCAACACGAAAAGATGCACTGAGCATGGCACCTATAAAGAACTAACCTTATCACATCTTGAAAACACTAAACCGATTTATGGCCCCTCTTCCGGCAATCGCAAAAGTTATAGCGGCGCTTGTGCCACAAGCTGCACCTTGTTTTCCCTTTCAAAAAAAAAAGAACACCCCCAAAGGTACAGCAACTATTTCATTTCTAAACCAAGACACACCTTTCTCCTCTAATTGAACAGTAATTGAAACCACATTATTCCAGTTAAAAGATCGTTTCCACATTTGAGTCTTTATTGCCCGAAATAGGGTGTGACACTTCTACTACGCTATACCTCAAATTACAATCGTAGTGACGTTCCACATTGACACTCGTACAAACTAACACGTCAAATCAATTTTACAGCCCGCTTGGCATTGTTTTAGTGCACAGCGATTGCACAATTAAATTGTACAAAATGTTTCTATTTTTGGAATAATTTTGATTTTTTTTTCCAATAATTAGCTTGGCGCCGACAAAAGTTTCCATCCAACGATATATTGCTCAGTCATGGTGGTTTTGCGAGAAGTTCTGCCGTTACCATGTAGAGGCCACTAAAGTTGGCGACACTTTTAGAAATTCCTTTAAAATTCGTTCCTGTCGGTTGTCGTCGTCTAGCCTTATATTATCTACCGTGGATGTGGCGGATAAGTGTACGACACGTCGTGTTATCGGTTTACAATTGACCACACATCGTGAAGTGTTCACGACACACAATATAATTGATTGCGTGAATCAATCGCTTTGGAATGCCGATACTGGGTATATGAGGCGGATTGTTAGTCCAGATTTCTGGCTAATTGTGCTTTTGCATTGTAATTTTTATTGCGATTGAAATTATATGTCAAGATAGTCGAAAAGTCGTCGAAATCGTAAAGACAGGGCTTTCGATTCGTGTTAACCAAGTGATTTCACAATAGCGGCGCTGAATTTGCAAGAAAGAACATAAAAAAATGTGAGTGGACAGTGCGAAGCCTTTTGGTAGGAACTTGTAAGGGGTTTTGAGACTTATCCACTTAGGCATCGGCTTTTAGGACCATTTTCCTTGTGTCAGATTTTGCTTTTGGGAAGACTAAAAGGGACCATCATTTTTAGGGTATATTTCGAAGGCAAGGGGGAGAAGCTTTTTTAGACGTTCGAAAGAGGGAGCCCCTTAGAAAAGACCTTAAGGTGTAATTTATGGTTATCCGGTGGTTGAAGCAGAGATCTATATCTCTTAAAGGTACCGGTCTCCAAAGCCTGACAATGCAAATGAATATCACTTGAAAAATGTTTGCGTTTGACACGCCCAAAGATACCTTTATCCAGCTTCGCTAGCTACCATGCTTTCCAGACACAGAGCAGGACTGGGATGACTAGGGCCTAATATAGAGTCTTCTTCGTCTTTCTTGGCAAGGCCTTTGCTTCTTAATAGGCTCTTAAAGCCAAAGAAACAGCTATTGGCAAGCGATATACTTCGCTTAGTTTCTGGTGTCACTTTCAGAACCGAGGTGAATAAAGCTCGAAAACTATCTCAAAGGAAGAGCTGAGACGTTCCGTCCAAATCGTCGACATTACGGGTCCCTTGTACTGAACAACAGATACATTGTTGTGACCTTATACCCGACTAATCCTATTTTTGCTGCTTTTGTTAAAATATTTGCAACCGGGACAGGGATGTCCCAGTCAAAGACTTTTTAAAAATTGTGACCCTGGTGTTGGCTTGCAAGCTTCACACAATTTTTTTTTGGAGAAGTCACCTTTCTAAAAGCTTATTTGACATAAAAGGTCTTAGAAGGTTGTTAATCGAACTTAACAGAGGGGGGAGTTCATCATTAACATTCTGACGTGTCTAGGAGGGATGCCATGGCTCTGTGTATAGGCTCTATAAAATGGTTTTGAATTGAAATCGACAAACAGATGTTGCCCTTCGATCTGCACTTCTCTTATTTTTTAAGGAATCTGGCGTAGGGCGTTAATATTTATATGGTTGGTTGGATTTACTGGCCACTGTAGAGGGTTAAAGAGTTTTTCGACCTGCAATCATCTCCAGGATCTGTGAAAGCGTTTTAGGTTTGACAAGCATTTAAATAGAAGAAAGAAACCCAGGAATGTAAATAAGACTTGAGCCTTTTTAGCAGCCTAGAAGGAAGGTCTTCTTTTGGATCTAAGGTTCCATACAGTTTACCGATCCAATTTTGAAAATGAGTTGTCGTTGTGCTTCCCCACCTGAAAAACCTCTGCCCCAACAGCCTTGATAGACTTGAGTTTAGCTATTTGTTGTCTTCACTTCATCCCATCGTCCTAAGAGCGAAATTAGCATCTTTTTCGTATTTCAAAAATCTGCGGGAGTTATTTTCCTATTACAAGATTTCACGGCTCATATCTACAGGTTTCCCCTTGGACCTTGTTCGCTTGAAAGGCAGTTCCATTACGTGCAAAACTGGTACCCCTACCTGATGAGGGAGTTATATTTAACTGTCAAGCAAATCTTTGATCCAATTTAAGCATGCAATTAATTGTTCTCAACCAATAAGTCTCGTTAGATCTGTTTCAAGACAGTTCCCTTCCCTTGTAACCACCAAAATGTAGAATAGGTTGCTGTCTGTTTGAAACTGTGGTTGCCTTATAAAATAATCTAAAAATGTTCTTGGGGCTCAACCAACAGGCCTCTGAAGCTGTGTTTTAAGGCAGTTCCCTTCACTTTTAATCACCAGAATGTAGAAAAGATTGCTATCTGGTTCAAACTGTGTTTGCCTTATAAAATAATCTAAAAATGTTCTTGGGGCTCAACCAGCAGGCCTCTGAAGCTGTGTTTTAAGTCAGTTCCCTTCACTTTTAACCACCAGAATGTAGAAAAGATTGCTGCCTGGTTCAAACTGTGTTTGCCTTATAAAATAGTCTAAAAATGTTCTTGGGGCTCAACCAGCAGGCCTCTGAAGCTGTGTTTTAAGTCAGTTCCCTTCACTTTTAACCACCAGAATGTAGAAAAGATTGCTGTCTGTTTCAAACTGTGTTTGCCTTATAAAATAGTCTAAAAATGTTCTTGGCGCTCAACCAGCAGGCCTCTGAAGCTGTGTTTTAAGTCAGTCCCCTTCAGTTTTAACCACCAAAATGTAGAATAAGTTGCTGTCTGTTTCAAACTGTGTTTGCCTTATAAAATAATCTAAAAATGTTCTTGGGGCTCAACCAGCAGGCCTCTGAAGCTGTGTTTTAAGACAGTTCCCTTCACTTTTAATCACCAGAATGTAGAAAAGATTGCTGCCTGGTTCAAACTGTGTTTGTCTTATGAAATAATCTAAAAATGTTCTTGGGGCTCAACCAACAGGCCTCTGAAGCTGCGATTTTAGTCAGTCCCCTTCAGTTTTAACCACCAAAATGTAGAATAAGTTGCTGTCTGTTTCAAACTGTGTTTGCCTTATAAAATAATCTAAAAATGTTCTTGGGGCTCAACCAGCAGGCCTCTGAAGCTGTGTTTTAAGTCAGTTCCCTTCACTTTTAACCACCAGAATGTAGAAAAGATTGCTGCCTGGTTCAAACTGTGTTTGTCTTATGAAATAATCTAAAAATGTTCTTGGGGCTCAACCAACAGGCCTCTGAAGCTGTGTTTTAAGGCAGTCCCCTTCACTTTTAATCACCAGAATGTAGAAAAGATTGCTGCCTGGTTCAAACTGTGTTTGTCTTATGAAATAATCTAAAAATGTTCTTGGGGCTCAACCAACAGGCCTCTGAAGCTGTGTTTTAAGGCAGTCCCCTTCAGTTTTAACCACCAAAATGTAGAATAAGTAGCTGTCTGTTTCAAACTGTGTTTGCCTTATAAAA
Organism: Cheilosia impressa; assembly: GCA_948293265.1. Taxonomy (NCBI): domain Eukaryota; kingdom Metazoa; phylum Arthropoda; class Insecta; order Diptera; family Syrphidae; genus Cheilosia; species Cheilosia impressa. Next base: position 49,918,233 of record OX411884.1, on the reverse strand, counting down.
TAATCTAAAAATGTTCTTGGGGCTCAACCAGCAGGCCTCTGAAGCTGTGTTTTAAGTCAGTTCCCTTCACTTTTAACCACCAGAATGTAGAAAAGATTGCTGTCTGTTTGAAACTGTGTTTGTCTTATAAATTATTTCAGAAATATTTTGAGGGGCTCAACCAACAACTTCACTGTCTCAATTTTTAGCAAGTTCACCCTAATTTGACCACCGAGTTACAGATAAGGCTTATGTTCACTTTAGCAGTGTTTGCCTTATAAAATGTTCTAAAAATGTTTCTAGGGGTTCAACCAACAGCACTTAATGTTTTTTGTAGCCAGTTTTCTTCAGTTTTGACCGCCAAATAAGTGGTAGGCCGAAATCTGTCATCCAACTTCCATCCAATTCGAAGTCCCTTGGTCGTTGGCCCAGATAGGCCCCCATACTCCTACTGAAATCGAAAATACCCCTCCCTCTGCATTGTGTAAAATTACAAACTGAAATCGATACCCAGTATAGAATTCCCATCTCATAAAGATCCGAATCTTTCCACCCAACAAAATCTACATACAAAATTAGCTCGCGGCTATAAGAATAAAAAAAACTGTTTCGCCTGCCATCATCGAGGGTATCGAAAATCGTCTCTTCCCCGATCGATCGATTTTACCGATTAATTTGCATAAAATCAAATAAACTTCCCATAAACTCGGACGAAATTAAAATGACACTCCACACACTTGCAGGGTTTGGGTCGGGTTTGGGCTTTCTTTTGCGGCTGCCTTCTGTAATTTTCTACGGGTAATCTCGTTGACTTTTAAGTTCCGATCTTTGGATTTTGTTTAAACAAATAAATATCAATAGGTTTAGGTTGTAAATTTCCCGGCCTACTGTATGGTTTTTCTCATTTTATTGGAATTTAAATGGCCACCGATAGGTGGAGGTTTTTCTTCCCAAAAAGAATTATACAAGCCCAATGGATTATTGTAATTCCGTGCGACACAAATCATATCTAAAATTTCATATATAGGCGTACGAAAATTAATGGAATACGTGATTACCATCAGCCAAAGGAAGGCGACACTCGACAGCGTCCGAACCTTGCACCTGCCAGTCCAATCGAGGGTTTGAATGGCTGTTTTAATTGAATTTTCTTCCACGAAAGTGTTCCACTATTGTCGGAGGTCACGTTGTCGCCACTACACAACAGGTCCGTACAATAGTTTTTGAGTATTTCGAACTGCTCCAGCCAAAGTGGACTTGTTCTAAATTTGTACTGCCCCTCGCAAAAGCACTTAAGACCTTTCAGCTCGCCATGTACACGCGTATATAGACCAGCTCAAGTGGATCGATGAGAGACGAATGCAATTTAATTGAACCGTCCAGTCAGCGCATTCGATTTGGACTTTGTCCAATCGGCAGAAAGTTGTGCAATCGCTGTCCAAGTTTTAAGTCCGTCCATCCGGTTGTTTGTGTATACAGGGATTGGAATCGCTTGGCTGTAGCGAATGCAAAACTCTTTAGCGTCAAGTGGGCGGCTCATCGGTTGATAAGGAAATTCAAATCCTTCTGCCAGTCGGCCTCGGCCGTCTGAGTTTGGTCTTCGCTGCGTGTCGTCGTTATTTGTTTATTATTTCATTGTTTGGATTTGAATTTGAATTTTATGAACCATTTCGCTGAATCATTGTCGTCGTCAAGATGGAAATGTCACTGATGCGAGCGCGCACTGCATTCGGGTATCTGTGCCGCATGATGTTGTTCCAGACAAAGGTGGTGCTGGCGCGCGTGAATTTGCGCGAATTTCACTGCGACGGTGACTGTAGATCCATCAATGGGCATTGAGGAAGTGTGTGCTCATGTGCTGAGCTACTCGCAATGCCGTATACGCTGAAGAGGGCAACAACTCAATTAAAACTATTTATGAAGACATTAGGCGGGCAAATATTTGCCTCGGAAAGAAAACCTCTAAGCGCAGAACCTCAAGTGTTGGGTAAACTGGTCGACTTCTTACAGTGGCACATATTATGGTAGTTGGAAGAGCGAGGTGTTTGGACTCACTGCAGCTCGTCAGATGTTTGTCTACGAGTATGCGGTGCGCGCGTTTGCCCATATGAGAATCTGTCATAGGGGAATCTGTCAATGGCTATTTTCCAAATGTGGGCAATGTGTGGAAAGCTGTGCGTAGACGAAAGTTTAGAGGCTGCAGGTGGTGTAAGATGGCTTCCAGCAGTCAACCAGGTGAGTTTTTGTTTCTTTTCATCGAAGGAAAGGTTTAGGACTATACGTTTTTGTGGCCTAGAGGAAACACAGCTCTTTTGTAAAAGGATTTTTAGGGACAGGGCTTTGATGTGTGTATGCTGATTTGCCTTAGTTTTGCCGTGCAGTTTGAAGGATCCCCTTTCTTTAGGATTGAGTTTATAAGGCCTTAGATGTCATTCGTCGGAAATCCTTTTTTTGGGGCAAATTCAACTTCCTTGCCTCCTGCAAAGTTATTTCTAGAAGCTCTTAAAACCTCTTAGTCAGCTTTCCTCGCTTTATTTAAGTCAGGTTGACATTTTTTTTTTTTTGTCGGAGGTTGTTACTATCCGATGGAGCACTCAGACACAAACTACAGGTCCATTGTACTGCCAAACAGACACCTTACATTACTGTACTTAGTTTTCCCGTCTTTCGAAGAAAGATGAGAAGGAGCTTCAGTGATGAAGAGCTTAGATGTTCGGCACTCACCACATCAGCCCCAAAGATCCGCCACCTGATGCGAGCAAAGGCGGGACAGCTACAGAGGAAGTGTTCCGCTGTATCATCGTCCTCTCCACAAGCAGGACAGATAGTGGTGTTGCTCAAGCCCAACACATTTAAGTGTTTGGCAAAAGCTTGGTGGCCCGAAAGGACGCCCACAAGCAGTCTGCAGTCGATTCTCCTAAGAGATAGAAGGAAAGACGCGGACCTTTTGCAAATGTCCGGACGCAGTCGTTTGGCCTGCCTACACCCAGCACAGTCACGCCACCGACGCTCATGTTCACGAGAAACCCAAGTATCAATGGATGACCTAACCATAGAAGCAGGCAGACCCAACGCAGGTTCAGGTCCTGAGAAAGCCTCTTCTGAACCCCGTCTGGCAAGCTCATCAGCAATCTCATTTCCCTGGATACACCCAAAAAAAAAATTCGTTATATGCACGAAATAGTTGTTACATTTTACGAAACCGTTTGTACTTTTCAGCAGACGAACGCCTTTGTACAAATTACATGTGGCTGTTTGTACAATGTACGAACGAACAAAAGTATATATCAATATATTATTGGACAAAGATATTTGTACTATGTACCAATAAATATTTGTAAATATTACGAATGCATTCGTAAAATGTACAAATTCGTTCGTAAATTTTGTACGAATCCATTTATTTAATGGACAAATATATTTGTACTATGTACCAATAAATATTTGTAAATATTACGAACGCATTCGTAAAATGTACGAATTCGTTCGTAAATTTTGTACGAATCCATTTATTTATTGGACAAATATATTTGTACTATGTACCAATAAATATTTGTAAATATTACGAACGCATTCGTAAAATGTACGAATTCGTTCGTAAATTTTGTACGAATCCATTTATTTAATGGACAAATATATTTGTACTATGTACCAATAAATTTTTGTAAATATTACGAACGCATTCGTAAAATGTACGAATTCGTTCGTAAATTTTGTACGAATCCATTTATTTAATGGACAAATATATTTGTACTATGTACCAATAAATATTTGTAAATATTACGAACGCATTCGTAAAATGTACGAATTCGTTCGTAAATTTTGTACGAATCCATTTATTTATTGGACAAATATATTTGTACTATGTACCAATAAATATTTGTAAATATTACGAACGCATTCGTAAAATGTACGAATTCGTTCGTAAATTTTGTACGAATCCATTTATTTAATGGACAAATATATTTGTACTATGTACCAATAAATATTTGTAAATATTACGAATGCATTCGTAAAATGTACAAATTCGTTCGTAAATTTTGTACGAATCCATTTATTTGTTGGACAAATATATTTGTACTTCTACGAATAAATGTATTTTTACATTTAACAAAGGCATTGTAAAAAAAACAAATGCAATTGTAAAACATTTCATTCGAACAATACATGGAACTGGTACAAAGGTGTTCGTATGCTGGAAAGAAAAAAAAAATGATTTAGTGGCATGCAATAATTGTTTTGTACACATTACGAATTTTTTTGGATATTTGCTTTTTATATTCTACAATATGGCTAAAAGTAAAAGAGATTTTATAGAACGTAAGAATTATGTCGTACAAAATACGAATTTATTGGTGAATGGAAAATTTTGGTATAATATTATAATAAATAACTTGTTTGTTGGTATACGATGTTTGTAAACAGTCCCGTCAGGCATACGTCGGCTGAAAGTAAAAACGATTTTGTAGAATGTAATAATCTAATAATAAGTTATACGAACGAACATTTTGTGTATGAGAAGTTTATGTAAAATGTAGGTACAGTTTTTTTTAACAAATTTGTTCGTTTGTTTATTATTATGGAAATGCTACAGTTTTGTTCGGGCTGTTTGCAGTCAATCTGTTATATGGATGTGCTGTAAATAAATTCGTGCTATAAGCCTTCGTACCTCATCAGTCAGATAACTGACCTCGGCTTACCGGCAACCATTGAGGTATAATGTTATTCAGCAGGGGAACTATGCCATTAGCGTGAAACATTTTTAGTCCTCTGGAGCCGGCGCCAATTTATGAGTACCGAATCACCGAAATGAATTACAGCAAGCTGAATAAATTTCACGCAAACACAAATATGAAGTAACTATGTACAACCCAAGCAAAATGTTTTGCAATACTCCAAACCAATAACCACGCATTTTTTCACTACATTTTTTTTAATACTAATGTCGTTTGTAAATAAAAACACAGTTTTCCTCATACAAAAGGTTAAAAAAAATTCTATATCACTTCGCACACACAATAGTAACTAATAAATCAAATCGCTTACCTGCGGAATCGACTTACAATTCCATTTGGCGGCTGAATATTTATTTTTTATTTTTTAATTCCTGGCATCCTGGCACTAGTTGTGGAAACGTCTTTCCTCTCTGAAATATTTGGTCGAACTGAAGCAGAACAATCTAGTAGCTGCACGCTTGATTGAAGTTTTCAAAGAATGTTCATGAACATATTTCGACAATATTTTGTGAATCACAAACACGTTTGTATTATGCAGTAAAAATTTGTACATTCTACGAATACTTCGTTTATATTTCAGCCGACATTTTGTTTACGAATGACAATCGTACTATATAGCAATCATTTGTACATACTACGAATAATTTATTTTTTATAAATTCGGCTGCCATTTTGTATACGAATGACATTCGTAGTATGTAAAAAGCATTTGTACATTCTACGAATTGCTAAGGTTTCGTATTTTTACGAATATTTCACTTCTGTTCTCAAACTTTCCATCCTACCAATTAACAAAAGTACGAACGGCGTTCGTAGAATGTACAAAGGATTCGTAAATTTTACGAACGCTGATGTTTTGTATTTTTACGAATATTTAATTTCTTACAAATTAACAAAAGTACGAACGGCGTTCGTAAAATGTACAAAGGATTCGTAAATTTTACGAACGCTGATGTTTTGTATTTTTACGAATATTTAATTTCTTACAAATTAACAAAAGTACGAACGGCGTTCGTAAAATGTACAAAGGATTCGTAAATTTTACGAACGCTGAAGTTTTGTATTTTTACGAATATTTAATTTCTTACAAATTAACAAAAGTACGAACGGCGTTCGTAGAATGTACAAAGGATTCGTAAATTTTACGAACGCTGATGTTTTGTATTTTTACGAATATTTAATTTCTTACAAATTAACAAAAGTACGAACGGCGTTCGTAGAATGTACAAAGGATTCGTAAATTTTACGAACGCTGATGTTTTGTATTTTTACGAATATATTATTTGCGTTGTTAAAGCTACCATCTTACCAATTTTGACGTCATTTGTAAATTTACGAACGCCATTCGTACTTTTTACCAAGCCTTTGTACAATCTACGAACGGCTGTATATTCGTATTTCTACGAATATATTATTTGCGTTTTAAAGCTACCATCTTACAAATTTTGACGTCATTTGTAAATTTACGAACGCCATTCGTACTTTTTACCAAGCCTTTGTACAATCTACGAACGATGTTCGTACCTTCAACAATTTCGGCTTTGTACAATATTACAAAGGTGAATTCGTTAAATGTACAAAGTCTACGAATCCAATAATTTTTAGAATTTTCCCAAAACAACAAATATTTGTATTATGTACCAAATATTTGTGTATTCTACAAATTCTCTCTGTTCGTATTTTTACAAAGATTTCATTTGTATTTTTATACTAAATATTTTTTGAGTGTACCAGTGTGACCTGGGACCCAAACAAGATTCACGGTGTTGAGCCTTCCGACTAAGTTCAGAGAAAGCTTGAGTTCGAGCACTAACTTGGACGAGGTAAGAGGGTTAAGCAGCGCTTTTAAAGCAGCTTGGCTATCACTGCAAACGCATATGCTTCTAGCCCTCCACCTGTTTGTCACAATATAGCGCATAGCCATAAGGATAGCGAAAATCTCCGCTTGGAAGACAGACGCATGGTTACCTAAGGGGTAGTGTAGTCTAATGTTCTCGCTTTCCACAAAGACACCAGAACCAGACCCTTGTCCGGTTTTGGAGCCATCCGTGAATACACGATGGCATTCTTTCCCAGGCTCAGAGTCTGACCGAAGCCATTCCGTTTCCTGAGGAAAGTTGACATGGTAGTTTTGTCGCAGTAGGATTTCTGGGGTCATTGCGTCAGACGGCATGTCCATAAGACAGGGGTCAAAGGACAATTCTCGCACAAGTTCCTCAAAATTCCAATGCGCGTGGTACCAAAAGCCACCTCTCTTTAACCGAGAAATGGTTTTCAGCGTACACCCCATGATAAAAATATCAAGAGGGGGGAGGTTCATCATAGCATCTAGAGCAGAGCCCGGAGTGCTAGGGAAGGCCCCTGTGCATCCAAGACAAACCGTTCTTTGAAGTCTGGCAAGAGAGGCAGTAACACGTTTCCGCGAAAGCCTGTTCCACCATACAACCGATGCGTATGAGAGAAGTGGTCTTATCATTGCCGTATAGATCCAAAGACCCTTTTAGGAGATAAACCCCATGTCTTGCCAAAAGCGCCTTTGCACTGCCAGAAAGTTGACAGCGCCTTATCGGTTTTTGATTCGACATGCTTGGACCAAAGAAGCTTTCTATCGAGGATTACTCCCAGATATTTGACTTCATCGGATATCGGGATAGTGACGCCTTTTAGCACAATCTGAGTCAGACCAGTGATCTTCCTCCTTCTCGTGAAGAGAACAACCGTAGTTTTAAGAGGATTCACTGAAAGCCCATTTCTTCTGCACCAATCATCGATTAGGCCCAAAGATCTCTGCGCCCGAGAGCAGACGGTCTTTAGGTCTGAACCGACGGACAGAACGGCGACATCATCCGCATAGGCTTGTGTGTAGGTTCCAGGAAGATCGAGAGCCGTTAGCAGAGAGTCCACTACCATACACCATAAAAGGGGAGACAGAACACCACCTTGAGGGCAGCCCCTGTTTACCCCAGTCATGACGCATTTGCCACAATCCGCCTCGGCAACCAACGTCCTGTACATTAGCATTGCTTTAATCCACAAAACCAATGTTTCATCTACACCATGATGTCTGGCTGCATTGCACATGCTATCAAACGTCGCATTATCAAAAGCACCCTCGATATCGACGAAAATACCCAGCGCGTACTCCTTCCGATCAAGAGCACTTTCAATCCTACCAACAAGGTTTTGAAGCGCAGTTTCACAGGATTTTCCACGCTGATAGGCATGTTGCATCAAAGAAAGAGGATGCGATCGAAGAGCAACATTGCGCACGTGCAGCTCAACCAGTCTCTCCAAACTTTTCAGCAGGAAGGAAGACAGACTTATGGGTCTGAAACTTTTGGCGAGAGTGTAGTCGGTCTTACCTATCTTTGGTATAAACACGACTTTAACCATACGCCAAGGGGAAGGTATGTAGGCCAAGGCCAAGCTGGCGGTGAAAATTCTTTTCAGCGTCGGCATCAGCTGACTAAAACCTTTTTTCAGCATAGCCGGATAGATTCCATCCGGACCCGGTGACTTGAAACTCTCAAAAGATGAAATTGCATAATTGATAGCGTCATCCGTCACCACTCCGGATGCAATATACCAACTACGCCGCGTGGTGTTTGTTTGTTCAGAAGTGGCCACCATAGGCGGTACAACTGAAGAACACGTAGTGACCTGATTTCCCGGGAAGTGAGTCTCCAGCAGGAGACTAAAAGTCTCCGCCTTTGTCTCAGTGTAGGTACCATCAGATTTTTGGAGCGATTCCAGTTTACTTGGTCTGTCCCTTTTGAGGACTTTAACAAGCCTACTGGTTGCATTTAGTGAAGCGACCTCCTCACAAAATTTCCTATAAGAGTCACTTTTCGATTTACGAATTAGTCTCTTAAATTCTTTTTGTTTCGATCGATACAGATTCCAGTCTTTTTCTAAGTTGGTTTTTAAAGACCTATTTAGGAGCTTCCTGGTTTCTCTGCGAATACACTGCAGTTCGGTATTCCACCAAGGTACCGGTTTTCTACAGGAGTTTTTTGAAACTGGACACGCTAGTTCAAAACAACGGGTAATGACGCTGCTCAGATACTGAGCAGACTTCTCCACCCCCTGTATTGATCTCAGCTTGAGTGGTGCTTTAACAGAATTGCCAAGCTCCTCCTCAAACCGAGCCCAATTTGTTTTCCTCGGATTTCTCCTCTCCAGCGAAGGTGAAACTTCACAGCAGATTTGAAATTCGATGTATCTGTGATCTGACAAAGTGCTATCTGGCGATACTCTCCAATTTATGATAGTCTTGCAATGCCTGTTGGACAGGGTAACATCAATTACTTGCTGTCTCATGGCTGTAACAAATGTAGGTCGACAACCTACATTGTTGATGGTGATGTCAGACGATAGGATGAAGTCCAGAAGACGATCTCCCCGTATATTACACTTGCTGCTGCCCCAAACAGTGTTTTGAGCATTAGCATCGCAACATAAGATAAGACCTATCGCAGTACTCTACGAGCTCAACAACAGCCTTTGGTGGTGGAGGAGTTAAAGAGTCGTAGGGAAAGTAGGCCGATGCAATGACAAAGGTTTCCCAATTGCCGTTTGCATGGTAAGTAATAGTTGCAGCAACCAGATCCTGGCAACAGAACCGTTTGATTGTAACTGCCGTGAGGGATTTCGATACAACAAGACATGTCCTAGGTCTCTCGGACAGCTTATCGTAAAGAACGTTGTGCGAACCGCTTAACCCACCAAGGCCACAGATGCGATTTTTCCACACCCACGGTTCTTGGATGGATGTTATGCAGGTTGACATGATTTTTGTTTATTATTGTCAATGCCTGTCATACTGCCTGACAGGTGGCGAATCTTGGCCGTCATCGCCATTTAAATTTGTGCAGAAGTTGGTCTTTCTTAATTTTCATAAACAACTGCTGCAACTCCGGTGCAGTGAAGCCTTTTATTTTTTCGTCTTTAGAGGCTTTGGTTTAGGTTTTACTGCCTAGATGTGCTTTTAAGTTTTTGATAAAACTGTCGAGTGTCATTTCTTTATCCTATCGACTTAAATAGGCGTTTGACTTTCTTCTTTGACGCGAAGTACCTCAAGTAGATCTTTTCTCATGAGCTCACTAGTATAATTCTTCTCTTTTTTTTTTGTGGTCTTCTAGTGTCACCAAGCTTTTCAGAGGCTGATCTCTTCCAGAGTTATATCACTTCGTCATTCGTTCTTCGATTTATAGGGTACGGGACTTCTTGAAAAGTTCAGGAAAACTTGCAGGTAAATTTATCCGTAGTCTCTTGCGATCGCTGAATTTTTGTCTGCTAAATTGATCCAGTCATATGCGTTTGAAGCTTGGCTGCTATGATAAAAAAATAATAGTTTTGCGCAACGGTTCCGTACGGACCCTAGGTCACAATCAATTGTTTTGTGGGCGTTTTCATTTTTGGGACGAATGAAAGGGATCTATAATTTTATGGCGAGTCCAAACGGGTAATTGGCAAGCTCTTTCATGACATTTGTAGTCTCGAATGTTTGTCAGACGTTCGCAAAAGGTGGCGCAGTAAAAAATATACAATTTTACCTCGAAATGTAGAAAACCTTGAGATGCCGCAGTCTTCTTTCGCTTAATGTTCCCTTATCTGTTCGTGTTCGTGGGCTCATAAGAGGCAGAGGCTACTTCCAACTTTGATTCTTGGTATACGGATCGTTAGCATATTCGGTCCCATGTCTAAAGCCGAAGACTGTCAGCCTTAAGCTACTTTCAATGGAAAAGCCGCTTGTAAACAGTGACTGCCTTCACTCTCGGACTCTCTCTTGTTCAGCACAACGCCAATGGTGGCCTTTGTGGTCTAAGGCTTCTCCAGGACTGCAACAAAAAATTTTTGTTTGACGATTTTTCAGCACTGCACCAGTTGGAGTCCGAATTATTTCCAGCACTGCCTAGTCTGACGTTCTTGTAGCTCTGTACCTTTTGTTGTTTGAAGTTTTTGGAGTAATCACTCAGTTGCAGTCGGACATTTTTTCAGTACTACTCTAGCTGTGGTCTTGCGTTGAGAAATGCATTTATTTATATAGATCTTGATGCTCTTTGGTCCTTTGAATCCATATAACCAAAGGATGGTAAGGCCTCGCAATACCTAAACTAAAACCTCTGCAAAAAATTAAGCTACGAAGGCACTTTGGGCTCGAATAAAGATCGTCGAGAAAAATGAATGCGAAGAGGCAAAACATTTGCATAGATTTTAAGTTTTATCATCCTTTTCAGCTCTGAACCTCCTGCAGAAGTCGTCGAACGAAAAGTTTAACCTCTTGGCATGTTATAGTTCATGAGGCAGTGTTTCATCATGCTACAGGTCCTAATGCTAGATTTTTCGAGCGAAACTAAAATCCAATGTTGAACGTCGGTCCACTATGGAAATATCTACCCAGAGGGCGCCACCAGGAGGTGCGATTATACAAAACTTATACAATAGTTAAATGCAAACTCTTGGCAACAATCTGTAGCCCACCCAAACCTCTGGTCAAAAATGAAAAGAAAATTGTCTCGTACACCTTTTCAAGCCATCACACCTTATCCATGAACCAGCTGCATTTTTGCACAGTAACTGCATCCAGTTGATGAGTAGATACATGAACCACCACTTCTTTTTACATCGTCTCTGGCAATTACTGACAACTCGAACTGTTTTCAATAGCCGACCTCAATGGCGCTGGGTGGGCCTGAGATCCCTTTATAGCTACAGACTCGACGACCATCTTCCAAACTCCACCAAACCTATTCGCACCTAGAAAATACCTTTTGGTGAAAGACCTTTGATCGCACAATCACTGTCCGATCCACGTTCCCTCTATCTTCGATAAGTCCCATCGATATACGCATGTAGGGTCCAACAACCAAACCGTCGTTTCCATGCGCGAAATTCCTCCAAACAGCACTCACAAGTCACAATGTCCCGATAGAGTATACCTATCTCTTTGCAACAACAAGTGGCAGCCGCACATGTCATCGCACCAATTAGCCCTAATCTAGCAACAAAACATTCTTGTCACTGGCATGCCATGCCCCCCGGAAACGGAGCCTAATCTAATCATTATCCTAATCCGTCCTTAACGTTTGTCATATATGAGTAGTTAATTTTTTCCATGTGGCGAAATTCCTGTTCACACCAATATCCCAAAAGAAATTAATCGAAAACAACGACTTTATTATGTGCCTTGTTGTTTTTTTTTCTTTTCTTGCAAGTGTGCTGATTAAATTGACAGTCAGCGCCATACTCTTGACGCGCAGCGATAAGATTACAATGGACACACAATTAGATAAATCATTTAATTATTTTATTTCGCCAGCACACCGCCATTTTACAATTTTACGACTTGTCATGAGCACAACAAAAGGCAAACAAATATGCGCGCCTTTCGCTAAAGACTCCATCAGGCGTATACCCGTTTAGGTTAGGAACGCTCGAAGACGCCACATTCCATCGATCTTGTCGATGTCAAAAAGCCTTGCGTTTCCATGGCAAATTCGAAGCTGTCCCGCTTATCTGTCCATACAGTGGAACTGAATTTGTTTAAGGTTGTTGTCAAAGTAACAGCGCAGTTAATTTTTTAGATTGTGCGTCGAAAGTAATTCTGTGGGTGGTGCTGGTGTATGGCCTGCCATTATCCCCCGCACTGAAATAATAAATAGTTTGCTCGGCTAACGTCGTTTGTTATAAGTTTGTAGGTCTGTGAGGCCCGGTGCTACCGAGCACTTAAGTGTGATGTAACTTTCTCTGTCAAACGCTATCGAGGTTTAAAAGGGTTTTGGTGCCCGGTTTCGATTGGATTGAGGATTTAAATTTGAAGTGCGCCTGCCGACAGCAGCTGGCATTAGTTGCGGGTATCTGAGATTTCTCCATAACCTGTTGTGGGTGTATTTATCTATTTCTATTAGTGGTTATATCACATGTGATGTTACCACACTATTTCGAGTAAATCGCTCGTATTAGTTATAGGAGAGTGTGATATCAGTTGTTACGGAACGACTTGTACCTGTACTTGGGGTTATGCAAGGGCGGTCACTAGAAGTAGATAGTTGGCGTGCAAATGCACCGAACTGCCAATACCCTTTGTCTGTTTTGAATGGCAAAATCAGTGACTTCCCCCCCTTGTCGAAGGACCATCTCCCTCCAATTGAAACACAAAGTCCATGCCGATTAGCTTGCTTTGATTTACACCCAAGCAACGACGTGACTACTTAAACTGATCAAATAAAATGCGCACTTAATCGAATTTTCGGTGGAAACTTATTTTGATCGAGTTGAATCTCACATCGATATGCACTGAGATAGTAGATAGTGATTTACTAGCGATTTGCCGAGCCAACATTTTTTTTTTCACGCATAGCGGGGATGCCCTTATTCGCGACCAAGAAATTCGTTCACAAATATTTTAAAAAAATACACTTGCTAGATTTGACGTCGTAGATAGTCAACTTGCTAAAAGCCAATAACACCGTTATTAAGCTTTGATTTATCGACAACAAATTAAAGATGATATCTGTCTGGCAGATTATATAAACAAGATTGGCGCGATCGCACTGTTTGCCGACAGGGGCGGACTTGCGGTACAAATTTTAGGTAGGGAAGGAATTTTTGTTTCTAAAAAAGGTACAAACGGGGGAGAAGCATTAAGTCTGTATGAGACTAAGAGAGATGTATAGAACAAGGCCAAAGCCCGAGTTTTGAAGACCTCAAAAAGTTGCTGCAAATCTCTAAAATAACTGCAGCTAATTTATACGACGGGCTTAATTTTTACACGACCCCTAATCACGACTAAAAATACTCCATTGATTGCCCCGGGGAAATTCCCTTTTATAGCCCAAGTCCGTCTTTGCCAACTTTCGTCTAGAAATCTTCTAAAAACAGTTTGACACTGAACAATGAGTCACCTCTTAAATTTCAAGACCACCCCTGATTTTGACCGCAAAGCCCGCGGCCTAACCTTGTCCTTTAACAAAACTCTCTTTTCTGTCTACGGTATAACTTTGCCTAGGGATTGAAAGAAGACTCACTGGCGGGCTTCAGAATTGGGACTACTTGAAAACACTAACCAACTCGGGTTCTAGCTTCAAAATATTTGAGAGAGGTTATAGAAAATCCAAGCGGTCATCTTCTCTAATCTTTTGTGTCAAAATAGAAGAATTTTCGACGGCATCAAGGCTAAGGAAGTCCCTCTCAGCAAACCCAATCATGCTGAGCTGAGGCTTAAAATAAAATAATCCTCTTAAATTGAGCAATATGCTAAATTGGTCACGGACAAACATAGAGCTGTCTACACTTAAGTTTTAAAATCCATAGATTAAAACTAAGCGCTGTTGGTAAAGACGTTGCAGTTGCTAAAGATCAAGCCGAATATCAGTAAGGAATCACTGGCACTTGAAGCACCTTTTGGATTGTAATTTTAGTTTCGAAGTGAATCCAACTTCCTTGTCGAAGAGGGTCAATGTTTGACTGCAATAATATATGACCTACATCGAAGATGAAATAAATTTTGCAAAAATTGCTTGTTGCCAATTAGATGTCAAATGAGTCCCTCCTTCTTAAAAGTTGATGTAAAGTTCTTTTGTGCAGGGTTGTTGCCTTCCCGAATTTTTTCGTTCTGAACGGAGTCATCTGAAAAGGAAAGTTGCAGCGAAGATGTTTTTTAAATTTAAAAAAATAAGTTCGTAACTTAATAAAAAAAATAGCTTATATCACTCAGAGATAGTGTAGCTTTCCACTAGTGAGGAAATTTTTGGAATCGCCTCAGTAGTTGAGGAGCTTACCCGGTACAAACAAACTTTACCTATTTACAATTACGTTACTAGTGGCTTCTTTTTAAATCATAGGTTATTTTGACACTGACAGCTCTTTCCCGCTCTAAATCTTGACAGAAAGTCCGTATCATACCACAAAGCTACCTCCGCTGGACGAAATGAGTCGCTTTACGCTTGAACAACGTTGGAAAATATTGAAAACTTATTTCCAAAGTGAGTGCTGTGTAGCCCAAACAGAGCGTTTTTTGAAAAGTTGTTTTGACCAAAATTCAGCACCCACCGCGCCTGTTGTACGTAAGTTTGTGCAAAGAGTTCGTGAGACTAGCTAGTGGACAACAATCATGGTCCCCGTCGTCGTACGCTGCGCACAAACGAGTTTGATGCGGATTGTGTAATGGTGGCATCATTGGACCAATTTTCTTCGAAAATGAGGCTGGGATCAACGTTTCGATGAACGGTGGGCGTTACAGAGCCATGTTAACCACCTTTTTTTTCCGAAATTTTTTTGCGACCTCTGGTTCATGCATGATAACCCCACATGCTACACAACCCTTGCCACAATCGATCTTTTGGGCGCCAAATTCCCAAATCGTGTTATCAGCCGTCTTGGCGATGCCAGTTGGCCGCCTCGGAGCTGCGATCTGACCCGTTTGGACTATTTTTTTTATTCGGAACCGTGAAGGATCGGAAATGGTTCAAGCACTTAAGGCCAATATCATGCAAGCAATCCTTGAGCTACAGCCCGAAACCATCAACAAGGTCTTGGAAAATTGGAGTGACAAAATGCGCCACTGCGAAGCCAGCCGAGGCAGCCACTTGAACGACGTTGTGTTCCATATTCAATGGGAATCTTTGCTCTTACTAATTCAATTTAAAAATTCAATTTTGTTCATTTTATTGCATTTTAAGAAAGAAACTTGTATTTGGCACACCCTTTAAAATTTACAAAAGAAAGTAGGTACCCACCACAATGGCAGAGCACTTTGTTGCAAAACTTCTTTCGCCCAAAGGGTGGTTCACTCCACCCGCCCCTGTTGCAATCTACCTTCACCAAATGCACACCAAAAATAGCTCTCCCTATCTATTTCGACTACTAGCTAATATAAATTAAAAGGAAACAAAAAAGTCGCATAATCTAATATTTATTGATTCCAAAGTTTATTTCAAAAAAAAAATCAGAATTTATTAAACTGCTCCAGTCCTCACCGAGGAATGTCATGTGACACTAACCACCAACTTGTACTAACAACGAAATCGCATTCGAAAGCTATCTACGTATGGTCGGTTGTAGATTTTTATTTCGTTCCTATTCACACGCAACAATTTCGTCCATTGTAAGGTATCGCCGATACGAAAGACATGTCATGTGTAAAATATGTGAACGCGCACAGATGGCGGCTCCGATGATATTGTATAGAACGACAAGAAAGAAGCCAGATAACCCAAAAAATGGTTCAAATTAAAACAGTTTAATTTACGATTTTAAAAGAAAAGAGAGAGGGAGACAAAAAAGTAAGAAACCTTTGGACTGTTGTTTTGGCACACCTTTTCAATTATGAATTATGAAATTGTACCTACATCTATTACACGAGGCGGCTTAGTGCGGCTAAAATAAAATAATGAATTAGGAGGAAATTTCTAAACGACAGTAAATTTGATTGAACAGCAAATTCCAGCTGTAGTGAAAAAAATTCAATCGATGATCGATCTAAGCCGGTAGATTATGGCAATAGGGGTGATGCAAATATGATACCAATTGGGGGTCTATTCAAATATACGTACGCAGTAAGGAGGTCGTTTTTTTTTTTTGTTGATGTTGCTATCATTCAAGCTTTGATGTATTACGAGGGTACGTAATTGGAATTTAGAGAAAAAATTTGTTCACACACTGTAGGGTGGGTTAATGGGTTTGGACTCCAAACTTTGGAGTGTGGTCCAAAGGCGTGCTTCGATTACGTATGGGAGACTGTGATTGTGGGTTAAATTAAACATGTTTTTCAGGCCATCGGTGCGTGATCTTAGTCTACTAAATACAGCGGCCCATTGGGGTAGGAGTAAGTCTTTTCAGCTGCCACAGCTGGTGGTTGCAGGAGAATGGCTGATGTTTGACTAAAGTGTACAAATTGGGTTTCTTTTCAGGCCTCGTGGAAGTAGGCTTAAATGCTGGCAGGGTCTATCTTTGTTTATAATGTCATGGTATAGATGAGCATTTCTTCTGTGTAAAGCAATATTTGCCACTAGAAAGCTGTAGAAAAAGATTCTATGCTCAACTTTTAGTCTTTTCTTACAGCTTCACAACATTAATGTTCGCCTGTGACAGGATAGACTTTTAAGCCGACGAAGCTGATCAGTTGATATGTCAAAATTAAAGAGTCCATCTTCTGTTACAAGCTACATTAGAGTCCTTTGAAAAAGTCTGTTGGTGGCGCCTACAGTCCAGAGTCAGCCGCGGCCTCAACCAACAAGCCCCTTAGGTCAGCTCGATTTCTAGCTGTAGCTGCCTCCAGATTCGCAAACCAAGTTGGTTGTAGTCGCACTCAAATTGTGCGCGCCACCTTGGGGTCTTTCTCTACTTCTCAAACTCAGAACTCAAAAACGTGACCGAGGAACCTCAGCTGCTGTATCCTTCGCTTTTTGATCAGGTCAGCGACGCTGTATAGAGCACGTCGTTAAAACTTATCTCTTCCACACTTCATCAATACAAACTGGACCGAATATCGCCTGAAGAATATTTTTCTCAAAACATCCCAGGAGGTTTTTATCCGATTTGGACAGATTCCATGCTTCTGGCATCGTACAGCAGGACCGGGATTATTAGGGTCTTATATGGTATTTCATTAGGGGCTTTACTTCTAGATGCCTTCAAAGTCCGAAGAAACAGCGATAGGCGAGAGTTACTATTCGTTTGATCTGTTTGATAATGTAACTTTGCGAAGTGATAGTGTAGCCCAGGTATAAAAAGTCAACTACTTCGAAGCTGTATCTGTCCATCGCAAAGTTTTGTCCAAGTCGTCCATGCTAAGAGCCCTTTCTCGATGACAATACTTCGTTTTATCCTCACTATTCCAAAGTGAACGTGCTTTTAATATGCACCCACCACCCCAAAGCAGAACCCACGATCAAGAACAATCGTTGCTGGTAAATTCGCATTTTTCGATTAATTTAGTGGCATTCGACTTACGACTCTAGCTCAGCTTCAGGTTAAATCAGAAAGCTGACTTACAGCTTCAAAAATCTTAGGCTTCCTTTACTACTTTGCAATAATTTGGAATTACATGACTTATGCCACGTTAAAGTCCGAAAAAAGTGCATTTTGCACAAAAAACACCTCCAAAAAGTAGGCGTGGCAATGAGCGACACAAGTTCCACACCTTTCCGAGTTAAATTAAAAGTTTCATTGAAAACTTTAAAGTAGGTTCCACATCAACAGATCAAACAGAAACAATTTTCTTATTACGTAGATCAAGTACTTAAAGTTGGGCGATACATTTCCGCTCTCACCTCTGTGGTTTAGCAAAGACACTACCCACTACACCATGGACAGCCACCACACCTCAAAATTCCTATTTCGTTTCAAATAAAATTTCAGTCTACCTTCCACTCAAAGTTCCTGTCTATTTTTACCACTACAATTCTTCATAACAAGCAATCGTGTGCCCATCAAAACTGCTTACAGAAAACCGATAAAACTGTCAGTTTGACAGTGTTTCCTGAAAACATTGTTTTCGCTATAAATTGACATGACAGTTGGGTGCTTTCATGTTTTGTTTTCAATTTTTATGGAACGGAACAGTGTGCTTCGCATTTTTGGGGTTTTCCAACAGTTGTTTGTTTATGTCAATATTTTTTTTTTTGTTATCAAAAATATTGTGAACTGTCATTTATCCCCTGTCATGTTTTAGTAAAAGGTACTTAGGAGTTTGCTAAATTGTTGTTCGCGGATATCTTGTCGAGGTGGGTTTGGAACTGCCCCAAATTGTGTAGTACTTGGCAGTTTCAGAAACGATTGGGTCGATTTAGATAACGAACATGTGCTTTAGGAGCAATAAATTTATTTTATGTACAGCTTGGTGCTAATTAGTCTTGAATGAGCCATCGAAGGTCTAAAAAATTATGATCATCAATTAACTTGTAAAGAGAGTTTGACCACACCAGATAATTTGATCGTGAATGGGGCGCACAAGAATCCTTTAGAAAATCAGATGTGATTTGTCGTTCAAGGCGCATAAATGTTTGTGTGGTAGGTATTTCATTTTAAGGCTGCTAGCATAATTTTTGAGGACAAATTGAAGGAATATATGAAAATACTTTTGAATCTAATAAATATCCCAAACTTATCTATCTCTGAATAAAATTGTTGTCCAGCTCAACTCTTGACTTCACTGTGAATTTTTACATCGAAAAAATGCAAAACAGTGCTGCCAATTTAACAGAAATTTGTTCACCTTAATTGCACAAATTTTCTCTCAAGATTTCCATAACGGGTACCAAAACAAAAAATCCAAGTTAAGTAATACGCCACTACAAAAAAAAAAATCCACAACTATACTGCAAACTAAAACCACACATCCAACGTAAACGTGCCTTGAAACTTCAGCTTCGTTGATAAACGCGAATCTTCGACAAAATTATGATGACAAACTCAAAAGGTCTCTTGATCGATGTATAGCTACGGTTATTTACACATTTCATAAAACGACTACCACCACAGATGTAAGGCTTATCGTAGATCATCCTCATCGTCACCGCCGTCAATTAAAAACAAAAATGAAAAACAAGCGTGGAAAACTTCGCAGATGGCGGACTCCGGTGGTGCTTATGATGTGAAAATGAATGGGGGGAAGAAAACTAAAAGTCTTCTTCAAATTTCCACTTGAAATTACTGTTTAAATTATTAAATTGCCGTTGCGTTTAAAAACAAATAAAGTGATTGGCGGACAGGTTTTCTTTAAGTTTTTCTCTCCCCCCCGAGTCAATATACAGTGAGGTAGGTAACCCCTTTTAGTGACAGTGGCGGCAAAAAGTGCGATTATTTTTTAAATGGGTTGGCAATTTTTTTTAGTGGATATCTAAAATGCTATGTGCGTTTTTTCGTGTCTAAGTTCGTGTCTAAATGGTTAAAGAACTTTATAGCAGGTCAGATAAAAACGCCATTTTCCAAGCCCACTTCGGATGTAAGTTTTTTAACAACTGTCTTCTGTTCCAAGAGTCCTTCAACGACACTTACCCATCAGGTGCCGATTAAAGTCTTTCGTCCAGTTGAAACTCTTTTCAAGATTCGTTTGGGTGTACATTTGTTTTTATTTTTAGATAGGGTGACCCCCATTTGGAGGGGCACTTTTTGGTTTATGATTTAAATCAACAAAATTGTCTACTGAGTTTTGAAATGTGAGCTTGAGCTTCAAAAAGTCGCCAATTTACAGAACGAACCTTTTTTCGAATCAACAAATATTGAAAGCAGAGACGCAGAACTCCTGCCCACCACTGTCTCTCATGTGGAATGTCGCTTTCGAAGGAGTTTTCTTTCATAATTCTCAATAAAGTCGTACAAACAGTGTCGTCTGTCAACAACTACATATTGGCGCGCAGTTATCAGTAGGCAGAGATCGGCATTTTTGTGTCTTATGCTAATGAATATTATACAAACTACGTGTAGTATTTTGAAAAGCTTCACTCAACCGAACAACGGCAGGTATGTGCTGCTATATCTAATGAGAGGTTAGGTTCTGTTGCGGCCAGAGTATAAAAATTATAATTACACGTTAGCCGCATTACTAGTTGGATATTCTTCGATGATGAGTATTTTTTGTCTCTCTCGCACTCTTTTTAATTATTATTTAAATACAAATTGAATATGAATTTATGATACGAGTACTTAAGTGGTATTATTTATGTACAAACTTACTGCGATGTTTTTGTTTTTGTTGATAGTCGATTCTGGGTGTTATGTGCGGCGGTTAAAATTGTATGCTTGTTGTGGGCAAAGATGATCGTCCAAGGCGAACTGTGCGATCTGAACAAATATTGTGGGTTTTTGCGATGTGTAGATGAAAAGGAACCGCCAGCGAGCGGGGGGCAGTTTTTCGTTGGAAATCGTGTCTGAAATTGGGAAGATAGATAAGAAACAAAAGATACAAACAGAGTTGAGTGAATAATTCCCATCCAGATGTAACCCACTTTGGCTGTCAGACATTTCTGTCACGTAACCACTGCCACTAGCACTCGCTCGCTCAAAACGAAAGGATAAACCATTCCCAACAGAACACATTCATATTTGTAGTTGCAAAAGCAATTCCATTTGTTTCCCTATTTCGTGTGGTAAACCGAAATGCCAAAACCAACAGTTAATATCCCTGATGGCCTTCGGAAGTAACGCTCCATAAAATATTTCACAAAACCCTTCTACACCAACCCCAGATGCAATCTAACACCCATATCGCACGAAAATGTATGAACGACAAGAAGAGTCGTGGTGTTGAACTAGCTGCCCATGAGGGCGGATTTTATTTTCAGTTTATTAAAATGGGAAATTAATTGTGGAGGTGATTTATATGTTTTTTTTTTTGGGTTAATTTATCCCATGGAAATATCAACAAGGATCGATGAAGCGCGCTGGCCGCCACGGGCAATTTTTATCAAGCGACTCAAGGGAGTGCGTGTCGGGCCGACACCGAGAAGTATATGGGAGTTTCAACTTGGCGGAGGCCTCTATGACCAGCTTTTAGGGATGAGATTTAGTTGGCATTTGAAAAAAAATAATAAAATGGCAGCCGACTGACCGAAACCACTCTTGAAAGTTGGCACTCAAAAAAAAAAAATGGCAGCCGACTGACCGAAACCACCCTTGAAAATAACAAACGAAATGAAAATATTGATCGGATGACAATAAGCAAAAAAAAAAAACCAAAAAATACATGCAAAAAAAAACCTTCAAACGCGACTACCAATCATCAAAAAATGCCCGGAAAAACTAGTGAAAAACGCATAAAAGCGCGGGAAATAATCGTCAAAAAAACGCGTAAAAAAACGACCAAAAAAATGCGTCTAAAATCTCACAGAAAAACGCGCCAAAATTCACGGAAAAGGCGTTAAAAAACTACCGCAAAAACGTATAAAAAAAAAACTTTAAAAACGCGCGTATCAAAAATGACGTCGAAAAACGTGTAAAAAACGGCGTCGAAAAAAGAGCGAAAAAAACGCACCTAAAAAGTGTCAAAACACGCCTCAAAAACGGGCTGCAAAAAACTCCAAAAACGCGTCAAAAAATTCGTGAAAGAAACTCGTACAAAAATGCTTCAAAAACGAGTGAAGAAACGGGTCAAAAACCGTACGAAAAATCGCATATAAATGCGTCAATAAAACGTGTCAAGAACGTTCGAAAAAAAAGCTCGAAAAATGCTTTAATAACGTGGGGAAAAAAACGGTAGAAAATTCGTCTAAAAACTCACAGAAAAAAGCACCAAAAAAGCACGGAAAAAGCGTTAAAAAACGAGTGGAAAATACCTTCAAAAGGCGCGGAAAAAGTGCCCAAAGCGCGTCTAAAAAGGCGAAAAAAATGCGCCAAAAAAAACGAGTAAAAAACGCGTCCAAAATCGCACGAAAAACATATCAAAAACCGTACGATAAATGGATCAATAAAACGTGTCAAGAACGTACGAAATAAACGCTTCAATAACGCGGAAAAACACTTCAAAAAAGGTTTAAAAAAATCGCGAAAACTGCATCCAAAAACCCACAAAAAAAACGCACCAAAAAAACCCACGGAAAAAAACTGTGAAATTACAGAAAAATCAAAAATAGCACAAATGGTTTCCGTAAAGCAAAACTCTCAAAAACATCAAAGTCAATGAGAAATTTTGAAAAATATAATCTGACGGTATTTATACATAAAAAGCGACCTCTTTCGAACATTTTCCAAACCTATTTTTGATTGTTTGCAGAATTTTGAAAACAGAATTTCGAAAGCACAATTTTTACCCCAACTCATATGCCAACCATCACCATTTACCTTACAGTATTCCGAATTGTCTTACATAACCCCCCTTTGTGTGATATGGATGATGCTGCACTTGCATACCAGCACCGCCAAACCCAATTCCGATCGGAACTGGTAGCTCTTCAACCAGACTTGTGTCAATCTTGTGTCAAGTGGGGACAAAAAATTTCACACTCAGATGTAAAAACAAAATAATGGCCAACGCAAACACGAAAATGGAGAAAAGATTATCACTCGCGGCGTACTTAGTGGCGCCTAATGTTGCCTATGGCCAGGTTAACACCTGAAAGGTTCTCCATGCATCACCTCTCGCCATCTCGGATACTGCACCTAAAACATCCCAAACGCTGTGGCTGTTGTTGTGCAACGGACGCAAATTTGCATATTGAGCAATATGGTCTGTTGCTGTTCCCATGGACAACGACGACGACGCGACTTGTGGTGGACCTTCCTTAAGTCCGCCTCCAAAAAAAATAACAAAACCACGAGTCAGAGTCAGAGTCAACACCGCCGACGAGTGCAACACTTGTTAATTCACTGTCGGGGACACTGACTGCGGCTTTGTTGGTGTCACAAATCAAAGTGCAGTTTATGATCCGACATGTACTCCTCATGCCCGTGATAGACCAAATTGTTAAATACCCCACGGTATGACACAGTGCGCGCCAGATACCCAGCCAAAGAGTGCCTTTGGCTTGGCTCTTGTTAAATGCCACACCTTGGGTTAGTTTCGGTGGAAAAAATCAGATTTACGAGCCGCTTCAGGTGGAAAATGTGCGTGAGCGGACTGCGGGTGGAAAGACTTGTGAAATTTTCTAACACGTGTTACAAAATCGTTTATCGCGAATTATTTATGTAAATTTGAGAAACTGCTGCTGCAGGTTTTGTCGTCTGAAGTTGGGAGTTGTGATCTTTAGACCGCGACGGTGACGACGGACAGCGGCGATTAATTTGTCGTCAGTGTAAATTTGTTTAATTAATTGCATGTCACTTGTTGCAAAAACAAATGACTGCGTTGACATTCCTGTAACAAAAGTTGTTGCAATGTAAACCAGGTTGTGTTGAATAGGTAGGAAGTTGGCTGGGTCAAGGTTTAGTAGACTTTAGGTTTACTAGAGCGCGTTCAAAATGTCGGCGACGGTACCAGAGGGCGCTATAATATATATAACAGACCAGAACCGTTCAGCTTCTAGAAGGTAGTGTTACTCAGGGTAACACAGAGGGTTGTGAACACCTTTCAGCATAAATTGAAAAAAAAAAAACAAAAACCCTTAGAAGGAAGGTACGCTTATGAGAAGTCTAAAAGGTTTCCCTGCTGGCAACTGCACTCTTGGTAAAGCATACTAAAGATGGGTGTTCATCAAGAAGTCTTTGCTTGTAAGAAGACGAAACAGTGGAGCTATGTAAGAGATGTTTGTTCTCTGAAGGCCTTTCGCTCTTGAAGAACTACTCCAAACCTTCGACAAAAGGGTCTGAAATTGTTTACAAAGAGAATCGAACGTAGCTCTGTGGTTTTTAACACCTTTTGGGTCATATAAGGCCTCTGAAACTGCCGGTTTAGATTACCTAACAGGCGGGGTCCTCGCCATCGTACTCGAGTATTTATAACCTTCAGTTGTCCAGACGAATCGTATTTGCTTTAATTTTGCCGTTCTCTTTGAAACTTATATACGTAGGTTCAGTTTTCCATTATCATTTCGAATGGTTTAATCCTGGCTAAAGCTGTTCGCCTGTTTTTTGCCTCTTTTGGACTCCAGACACATTTCAAAGCAGCTTATAGGCTTTTTGGATGCATCTTCCCTCCTTTAGTCCTCCGTGCGCTCTAAACCAGTTTAGGCTTCCGATAGGTAACTTTAAAAGTAGGCAACCTTAAAGACTTGACTCTCGATTCACTTCAAGATTTTATCGCAGGTCAACGTAAAAATTAACAGAGCTATTTATCCGCGGACATTTCATTCCAACGCTGCACAGACAGGTTTTTAAAGAAGTCTTATCATTATCTTCCAGGATATTTCGTCAGAAAATGATGGACAAGTGCTAAAGCCTTTGCCTTAAGATTTTTGTTCGCTCCGATGTCTATAGCGCTCCGCTTTATCGAAACGTCAAACCCAATGAGGCGGTATAATAGAGGGTTTATCTAAAGGTAAATGAGACCCGCTAGCTATAAGTTCCACACCACCGCGAATGACAATAGGCAGAGGAAATTCAAGACTCCCCGATTCAAGATTCAACACTAGCCCCGAATACTTAAGTGTGTAGTCTGAAGCCTAATTGCTTCGTAGGTTGGAAGAAACGCTGCCCTGTATAGTTCGTACTGACGTTTTGCTTGGTTAGGTCTAGCAAAGCAGCGACATTGACTGCAGAGATTATGTGAAACCACAGATGCTGTCTAGCCCATCGTAGGGGGCCTTCAAGACCTCGTTTAAAGGTTGTCTTTATAGATTCATTGCTCTTATGTTAGAATGGTTGTCATGGTTGGGCAGCACCTACAAGGTGGATAGCATAAAGACAATAGAACGGCAACGGCTTACTTTCAATAATGGGCATCAAAATGGGTTCACAATTAGTTCAGGATGTTTAGTTTAGTTTAGCTTCCTTAGCTCGATCGGTGTTGTTTTTTCTGCTGAAATGTGGACCCATTTCCATAAATTTTAAGGGCTTATTCTGTTTGTCAAATTGTTCTTCTCAGCTTCTATAAGCTCTTCAGTTTAGAACTCTTTACAGATTTCGTCTTCTTTTTTGCGTAATCGGTCTCGGCCTTGTTTTAGGTACCCTAAAGCTGCTGTTGGGACTTTAAAACTGCATGGCATGGATTTTTCGACCTCTGTTACTTAGTCTACAGAAATCATCCAATTTTCTATACCAATGAAGTCTGCGGCAACGCTTGTCTTTGGACAAGGTCTGCTCTTGTCTCCGACCTTTATAGATGGGTAGCTTGCGCCGCTTCATGAACTCCAGCTTACGACTTTTGAAACATCTTTTAAGAATCATAAGGTTGATGATGTCTTTTACCACTGACCTTGTGCTATGATTATTTTCACTTTGACCTAATATTTGTCAAGCTTACAACCTCTGCTAGAATTTTAAGACAAAGCACACGGTATCTTTGGGCTCTTTTTTAACGACCCTTTGAAAACATGCGACTTTTTAGCCTGCGCCATAATGCTTTTGCCTCTGCTTTAAGAGGTGGTTTGGCTCACTAAAAATGTCCACAGATATTTATTTTACACTTAAACTTCAGTCTAAAAAAATGCCAAATTAACTACTTAAATATAAAATTTTTATTTATAAACATTATATTTTAAACCACTCCTAATAATATGATTCCTTCTTTTCTTTTCAGGTAAGTGCCTCTGTTTATATGGACAACTAACTATATTACTTTTAAATATAAGTTCGTAAGTTTTGTGATTTGTTTCGTCAGATAATTAAATTGTTATATCACGTCCTTTGAATTTAATATTAATATTGTTCAAATGTAAAAAAAAAACTCTTTGTCAACGATGGGACGACCCTGGCCCTAATATCTTCCCACCGCATCTAAGCCTGAGACTTCATTTCTACCCCATTCCCATGACAGTTCTCAGTACTTCCATTCGTCTTTAAAAATAAAATTTTATTTATTTATTAACCGTGTCGGAATTCCCCAGTCCGAAATACTCTGACGAAACAAAACAAACGCTTGACACTCTAAAGCCCGCAACGTTGCTTTTCGGATTTGAAAAACCCCAAAAAAACATTTCAACTCCTTTTTTTTTATCGCACAATACAGTCTCGCTCAAATCCTCTTGCGCAAAGTAATAAATTTGGCACAGAAAGTTGTGACGAAATTTGTCTTCTTTTCTATAAATTACTTATCATTGTTTGATTTACACAAACAAAATACTGAGGGGTTGTAAATTTTGCGTTTCATTGACAAAAAAAAGTGAAGAACGTCCTCTATCTTCTATTCCATGGCCATACGCTACACAGGTGTAGATAGCGGTAGATACATTGCGGGTCGATCTAAATCGGGGCTTCGTGTCAATAAATAAATTGTTATTTTTAATTTTTTTGTTTGATTTAATATTTTATGGATTTATTCGAGTGTTTGCATTCAATGAACTTGCGGGTGTGTTTTGCTTGCGGAATTTTTATTACTACGAGTATATTATTGCGGTGCGCTAAACTGATTTATGGCTCTAATTTTATTCGCAATCAGATTTAAAAAAGTTTCGATAAGGTGTCTGTCCAAAGGTTACTGGGCTTGCTTGGCTTGGGGACTTGAACTGCTCGTGTTTATAGGTGGGGTTCAATATTTACCGTGCAAGTGCGCGCTGTTGAGTAAGAAATGTTGTGCCGTAGGGCTCCGCGATGGGACCGGTTGTAGAGACTCTTTTCGCTGTGAGGGATTTGTCTATAGGCAGGGGGCAGATTCCGTATAACAATAATCGTCGGGACGTTGATGACCATAAGAAGTTATATTCTGCCCGAATTTGCCTCACTATCGCCAGCTTTCATTTCATTTGTGGAAAACGAACTGGATCAAGGTCTCAAACTCAAACTTAGTAGCTACTTTTGGAGGTCCATCGTTTCGACGATATTGATCTGAAAAATTACGGAGTGAGTCCTCAGAGCTCAATGCTGGCATGAGGTCTGGAGGTTGTCTATAATTGACAGTGGTCTTTATTTCACAGGGTTCTGCCATAGGTCCAGTTCTGTTTGCAGATTTTCTATTCTAACTAATCCATCGAATAGTTTTAAATAAAGTCAACGATGGTGGCATTTCATGTTTAAAAGGTTTTGCGAAAAGACTACTAAACCTTTGATAGTAATTTTAAGGTCGGTCTAGATTTAAGAAGGGCTATTATATTGGACCTGTCAGAAGCTAGACTGGTCCCAAGTGAACCTGTTGTCCCAACTATTGTCCATCTTTGAGACTTTGCGGCAGTGCTTTACTCTGCAGTCGAATACGAAGTAAGGTCTCTACACGCTACGACTTCAATCAAGTATAGGTTATATAAATACCGTTGCATTGAGGAAGACTTGAATTATTCAAAATTTAGCAAACCTCAATATTTCTAAGCTCTAACTACTTTACAGCAAACTTTGAGAAATGTAGAGAAGTTCTGTGCTTGTCATATCTACCATTACCTTCGTAACCGCTTTATCGATGACCATGTTTACGTAGTTTGTTGTACCTAAAATCATTTCTCATGGTATAGAGGTTAAGGTGCTTTGAAATAGAAGGCCAGTTTGCCGTATTTATGTGCAATTTTCAGCCATAAGCCATGAAGATGGGTTTAGCTTAGTGGGCGAGTTGTCTCACCCTCGATCATGATTAAGATAGAACCTTTTAAACAGATAAGAAGTCCTCCCAAACTTTTTGGTTTGAATGGGTCTTATCATATTTATACAAATAAGGTATCTAAAATGACAAATATCCACCAATTCAATGCCTTCTGCTGTTTCAGGGGGTTCTCAAAGCTCTAAGCCCCTTTTGAAAAACCACAACCGCCCTTCGCACTCCTCTCTAGCCATAACTTGCCCCATACACTGCCAGTAAGTATACACCGGCACGTGGCTATACTTCTGCTGGTAGGTATGTACGAACTTGGTAGTATTTTCTCCAAGTCGTAAAATTGACAACACAGATATCGGCTAATTAATTGCTTAACAAATGAATTTGTTTATAAACAGCACAATAAATAATGATTAGCAGAGATATAGTATACCTACTTAAGACCACATGGTGTAGGCGTGCGTCTTCTATACCTACTATTCCGCTGCAACTATGTAGTATTTGTTTTTGTTTTTTTTTTTTGTTGCCAAATGAGTGTATAAATCATCGGATTTTATTTGAAAGTTCTTGAAACAAGATGGCTCTCTTGCGGTTTGGGATAGGTGATGCTTTGGCGTTGGCGTTGGCGTCTGAAATCCGATCCGACCGATCAATGATAAATTCCAATAAAATGAAAAATATCAAACTGTACAAGGATACCATTACCATACCATATACCGGTGTCAAATATTTGCCAATTAGCGCCGCCGTCGCCATACGACGATGTGTGGGGCAAATGTCGCGCAGTTCGCGCTCCATGTTTATTGTGTGTGGCTTGTAATATTTTTTAAGCTTAATAATGCTTAAATGCTTTTAGAGTGGGTTAATTGGTTGAGCGGCGTACAACAGTGTGTACTGGGTACGGACAAGTGCGTGCGATTCCTCAGAGCAGCAGTTTTGTTTGCGAATGCATTAACACTTGTCATTTAGAGACAAAGACACTGGACGTGTTATTTGGTAGGGATGGATTGGTTTTTGGCGGATCTTGCTTATAGATTGTGCACAAGGTCCATCTGGGAATGGAGGGGCTGTTGCAATCATCATCATTTTTGGATAGAAAAGTGGGCAGTAAAAGATGCCGGGGTCCAATTGAAGACAGTGGAGAAAAGGAACTTAAAAGCTTCAAACGAAGAATGTTCATGACTTGCCAACTAATGTCTGATTCGTTATATTAAAAGAGGGGTTGAGTGAGAAGGTAGGTGAAGATTTCCAATAGCACAGTGGAGGTGCGTACTTAAGTCGGCCAAGAACGAAATTCAAGGTAAATCCGCTCACCCGTTTAGGCTGCAGATAGAAATGAGCTCAAAGCTGGCAAGAGCAAATATTTTGATAACTCGTTGTATGGGAAATAAGGTAGAACCAGTTGTCTGAATGTCTTCCCTAGGTGGCTCTGTACCAGACATGTCTCTGATAGGTCTCTCCTTGATATTTAAATATATTATGGCCCCAACTTTAAAGGTAATCGAGAAAGGTATCATTTTTGGCACAACTTCTTTTTTTTTGGTTGATGTGCCATCGCATACTTCGCCAACGATGTTTGGCTGCGACGTTTAACAAAAATTGTACAGAAGTTCTATGACATGTCCGTCCAGTGCTGACACTTGGACAATATCAGATCTCACTTAAATACGTCAGTTGTCGAACTAAAAACCCAGATAACTCTAAAGACTCCACCCTAGGTTGCGATGATCAGGTGAAGAGACAAGTGTCTGTGCCCATATAGTTACAAATAGCCACCCTTCCAACCGTTTAAATATTGCGCCAACTCAAGTACCTACTCTTGGGGTAACAACAAAATACGTTAGTGTAATCCAGCTTAAGCCAACGTGAGGCTACATTAAAATTGCATTCAGAGATCAATCGAACTAGTAGCTCATTTTAGAGTTCTACCGAACTGAAGTGGATATACGTCCACAATAGACGCTAGCTTAATCCAGCTTAATCTAATATTATGGTGCACTCCTCACATGGGACGTTTGGACAAAAGTTTTAAGCTGAGTGTCCAAATTGGAGATGGAATAAAAAGGTTTTAAATCGCCTTCCGCAGCGACAATCATGTGGTACCATATTTTCCCGACCAGTCGTGTAATTGACCAAGCAGGAGGTTGCTCAGTAAAGGTCGTCAGTCGTTTTTTACATATTGCAACATTGAATCGGTGATTTTGGAGAAAAAAAACCCTTGAAAGTATGCAGTCTAGATCAGAATGGGAGGAAAATGCTGTCGTAAACGAATTCGACATACCTATCTTCACAGACGGTTCCAAAATGAACTGTGGAGTGGGAGCGGGCATTTTCTCAACAGAACTAGACATCTCCAAATCTTTCCGCCTCCCCAACGCAGCCAGCGTCTTTCAAGCCGAAGTACTTGCAATCAAGGAGGCGTGTAGGCTGATCCTTAATATTACTACAACCAGAAAAAAAATAGGCATCTTCGTAGACAGTCAGGCCGCGATTAAGGCTGTCGGTTCTACTAAATCAACGTCAAAGCTTGTTGTGGATTGTAGGGAGATATTGACCAGGGCTTGCCATCGGTTTGAAATCACTCTCGTCTGGGTTCCCGGCCATAGGAACATAGGCGGGAATGAAAAAGCCGATGAACTTGCCAGACGTGGCTCTGCTCTATGTGTATCTCATGCGGAGGAAGTATTCCCTCCGCTGGGTTACGTTAAGAGAGAAATCCTCCTATACTGCACCTCAAGAGCGAAGACCAGATGGTTGAACCTGACGAGCTGTGTCATTTCAAAGAAGATCTGGCCAACCTACGATGATGCCAGAACAAACAACCTCTTAGCCAGAACGCGTGTAGATGTCGCCAGACTAACGGCAATTAGTACGGGTCATTGGCCTCTAGGAACCCACGCAGCCAAGCTCGGCATCCCCCATAACACCCACTGCCGTAGTTGCGCTGACACAAACAAAAGTGAAACCGTGTTTCATCTTCTTTGTGAGTGTCCGGCCCTAGCCAAAACCAGACGCAGTGCTCTAGGTCATCCCTTTTTTGATGACCTTTCGGCCATCCATAGTATCCATTTCAACAGGATAATCAAATTTCTTAACTCCTCAGGCTGGTTGTAAGTTTTCCTATCGTCCGTCTCCTCCATTATTTTTCAGGTTTTCAGCGAGTTGTGGTCTCAAAACGGCGCCCTATGCGTTATTTGTGTTTTTCCCTCGTTTCGGGAAATACAGCCACTTAAACCAACCAACCAACCATGCAGTCAATATAGAAAGTCGTGAAGGCGGTCGTGTGATTTTTGTAGTCTCAGACTTGAATTCTGTCTTCGATTGGAAATCGTCAATCCGACCATTCGATTTTAACTCACTTAGGTACCTACTTATGACCTCTGTAGTCCGTGCGGTCCTGGGATCTCAGAAAACGCGCCTTATGCGATAAATGATGGCAAGCATCGATCTAATCGATCAACCATCACAACCTCCACTCCCAAGTAAACTTATGTCAGCATAATTTGGTGACCATTTTAAACAACATCAGCAGTCGTTTTGAATTTCCTTTTCAAGAAAACGACTGCAGGAATTAAAGTGTCACCAGAACAAATTCAAAGTCGCCCTAACTGTCACAGACGAGTCCTCTCTCTATAACCGTGTCACACTTAAAAAACTTTCCCCCATATTTCTATCAGTTGTGTGTGGCGCTGCACAACAAACTAGTTACAAAGGAGGACCCTCCAACACTTCTATGCAAACTCGCATTTCCAGCGCACTCCCTCGTGTCGTGTCATCTCTTCTCAAGAGTGCTTGAGAAGCTCTCCTCCTGTATACACCCCCATCTGTTTATATGCTAATTCCCAAGCCTTGTGCGATAAATTCAATAGTTCCGACCCAGGAAATTATTAGGGGGCGTATTGTCTGGCAAAACAGTGTTTCCCCATCAGAGCGCAATAACCTCAAGATTCGGTTTATTGATATAAAAGTTCAAGAAAACCTAAAGTGTCACTTCCTGGCCCAGAGGCAGTCCAACATAAAACACCCTGCTCCACCATGAGACGTGTGGGGGTCTGACAACTTATGCAAATGAGTGCAAACGGCCTATTCTCCGGGTGTAAGGGTTGTTGGCCTTGTTTTGGCAGCCCTCGCCTCACAAACGAAGGAGGCGTATCTACTCTGATTTATTGGCTCCAAATGAATGGGACTACAAGAGCAGCGCCAAAACAATGCGGAACTACTCTGCTACCACTCATTGCTATGATTATCCCCGGCAATCATAGATCTCTCCCTCTCTCTCTCAAAACTTTGAAAGCAACCACATCGAATCGCAAGTAGTTTGCTGCCAATTAGCAACCCTGGCTGTAATGCGGTTAAATTTGCATGGCTACACTGGCCCGAAACGACGACGAGGACGACGGCCGACGGCGAGATAGCCGGCAATTTGGTTTGGCCCATAAGAACAGGTGTTAAGAGTGAGAGCCATTAATCAAGGCGCACTGGATGGCGGCCCCTGTTACACGATCAGTCAATCAAACACGACAGACGAGAGAGGGAGCGCTCGCTGAATTAAATGGACATCAATTCACATTGATGGTCCCGGCCCTCTCATCAGTGCAGATTCAATCAAAACAACTACTATACGCGGTGCAGTTGAGCCCCCGTATATGCCACTTATAAGATGGCAGCAGCAGCGACTGCGCGCCATGCTGCACATGGCCAAATTGTCTACGGGCGGCAGAAAGGTGTCGAAGCTACCAGGCAGCGGCCGACAACGGCCGTTGGTTCGATGGTCGTTTCTGTCTGTCGGCATCTCAAGTGCCCTCGATTATTGTTCTTATCGACGGCAATTGAGATTGTGGCGCTGCTGGTGCTGCTGCGGAGCGCAAGCGAAAAGGTGCTTTATGGCCATCCATTAGGGAGAAAATGTTTTTCTGCGATTTAAAGAGTGGAACAGTGCATATCCATCGCAGGATCTCCTATAGCTGCGGTGGAGGTGGACGCGCGGTGGCTTTATCGCGCTTCACTCTGCGTAAAGTAATTGGTATGAATGTTTTGTAATCTACTGATGGAAATTAGATACACGCTGACTGTCCCGGGACTCTGCGTAAATGGCGGCGATCTAGTTAATCGATGTAATTAGTTTGGCAAAACGATGGTGGCTATTTGTCGGTGTTTTCAGTCTCTTTTTTTGGTAAAAGTGTAACACTCCTTTTGAGCGCCACTGTTCGCTACGACGACCGTTGTGTCTGGGATGACAATGATGTTACAATTTTTGAAGGGCGATGCTGAGTAAATAAAAGCCAAAGTCAATGGGAAGCCATCTTCGCAGTTCACTTATCCAGTGACCATCTGTTCATCAAAATGGATTAAGTGGCATAATCCTGATGAAATATTTACTTCGCCATTACCTACTATTTCCCTTCCAATTATACAGTTGAAAGTCATGTTGGGGTTGATTTGACGGATTACCTTGTGGAAATCGCAACTTTTGATGGTAATCTCCGGTGACGGATTCACCTTAGATGGAGTGTAATACTTACGAAGACGTCCGAATTGTGTTCTTAGAAGTTGTGTGGATTCGCGCAGTAATCTCCCTTGATCATTGACACCGACTTTGCAGGGTGAGTTGTGGACGAAGTATGCAACAAATCGAACGACGACTGTGAAAGAGATTTGCAAGAAGAGCTTATCCTCGAGGTGGGATTGCCCTGCCTCTGATCTGAATACTTGTGATACGAAAAGAGCTTATGAGTCGTGGAAGGGGGCTGCAGAACTTCGGTCATTTGCAGCGTCTGGTGATAGGTAAAGCGGATCATAGAATGAGTGGTATCAAGAAAGGATGTTCTACCTTAAAAACCACAGGGCGGGTCAAATATCTGTGGCTAAAATGAAATACTATGTGGGGTCTATGTTTGCCAGAGACTGAACTCAAGTGCGAAAGCGTTTCACCAAACTTTCACTCGCTGTTTCCGCACTGCAGAATCATCAAAGATACATCCCGGGAGGTTATGGCCTTCACCAAAGCTTCTAAAAGATGCCTGTGGATGGATGGCTATTAAAAGTTGGCTCAATAGGTCCGTAAGGAAACCTAGCTTATACCAATTTTCGGGACAAATGAAGGGGACCTACAGTTTTATGCCGAGTCTATTCGAACGACTGAATTGAAAAGCTCTCTCAAAATAGCTCTTTGATATGTTTTTTGTTTTAGAAAAAAAAAACTGAAGATGTAACTTGTTTTTTCCTGGATCGAACTTGAAACTTCTCGCTTTCCCTTTTCCAGTATACACTTATCACTGATTCCTTGTGCTAAAAATATTGTTGCCCATAGTTAAGCAACACCAACACTTATCGTCCTTCAGCTACGGAAATACAAGGTTTTCCCTATCTTCTTGGTGAAAATTGTACGGATGAGCCCCCAATTTTACAAAATGCCTATTCTTCTACTCTATAACAATCAAAGCTCCATTCAATTCCCCTAAAATCAACAATATCAGGTTGGACTTGATTGCATTTCAGTCAAATTCCTGAGACTTAACTGTCAGTATGAAAATCGCGGTATACGAACCCGAGCTTACATAACCACTTTACACCATTTTGTCTAGCTAACCTCAAGCAAAAACCTCTTAAAACCTTTCTGAGGAAAAATTTATCATAAATGATTTGAATATTCCTTAACCAAGCTAAGCCAATCTTTTCGTCAAAGAAGAACTTCCCTTTCACTTAAATTTGTATCAAATATTTCAGAAACTGATTGAGATATAAATACACCTACGAAAAGGCTGCGAAAGGGACTCAAAATTTGGTTCTTTGGTTCTTAAAGTCGTCATTGAACAGGTACCAACCTTTGGAATACTAAAGGCAATCCATTTGCATCGACATTTACACCCAAATTATCATTACACTGCGGATCATAAAAATACTACTCCCTTGAGCCTTGAAAACCTCGTCAAGAACTGATGGTAAATGTAACGTATTTCTAAAATACTCACGAACGGGTCTGCCTACCTCGGCTTTGCCAACAAGATTTCCTTGCACAAAAATTAGAACGCATCTACAAATTTTGCCAGCTCTTTGGAAAAACAAACTTTTCAGACAGACGATTGCTGTCGAGAAAATATTTCTTTAACTCAGGGCTGAAGTTACAAGTTGTAAGCCACCACTTAGGCCCGTCTTGATAGCTCAAAGCAGACAAAAATGCCGATAAGAACGTAAATAAGAAAATAATTAGCACAACAGGTCCGCAAGCCGATAGGTAATTAAAATAAATCACCCAGAAAACAGCTAAAAGGTCGTTAACATTTTTCGAAAAATATTTTCGTCATATTCCCTCGATTGTAGGTCTAAATCCATAAGACCCTCATACAAAAATGTTTCACAAGTGTCTCCGACTACCTTTACTATCAAACTTGTCAAAATTTATGTACAAAATTGAGTTCTCTTTTATGCAAATTTTATCCTTCTGGAGGTTGTAAAAATAGACCTCTATCAACACGGGGTCTTGCATTTTCAAGCTCAGCAGTTCGTCTCAAAATTGCTATCTTCCTCCCAACATACGAGTACATATGCCTCCAATTTTACAAAATCAAAAGCTCAAACCATGAGATTCAAAAACTCAATCGAAAACATTGCTGCGCCCTCAATCGCCTTCAACAATCACAGAGCCCCATACAAACAGAATCTTTTCAAAGTAGGTACTCGTAGTTTCTGTTTCTTTTTGTTCGTTTTCAGTTCTTTTTTAAGAAAAGCAATAACAAACATTTCCCCAGGCACTACTATACTGCAACTATTTTATCGGATACTCGTAAATCATACAAAACGATTTTAAGTCATTCACCTCATCGGTTATAGTTTTCCTTCTCCCTTCCTCCACCTCTCGCTACGGCAAATTCTCTCCCTGTCTACATATTTTCTTATTTTTTATTTTTGCTGCGATCAGGGTTAAAACAGAACCACCTTATACCACGACAAACTTACTCGTACTCATATCTGTATCCATAAAAAAAAAGTATCAATTGAAACATTTCTTCGTCACTCCACCCGCTGGGGGTTCCTTATCAGCTTCGAGTTGAGTTTACCTAAGGATGGTTGATAAAAGAAAAAGTGCAACGACAACAACAACTTTTGATATGAAACTGAACTGAAACTATGTCCACACACAGAGTGAGAGATTGACGTACAGAACGTTATGCGTATAGGGAACTCGTTGTCGAAACCCTTTAAGTTGAACAGTGGAGGGGTGCTGATTAGGCACACTCAATTTTAGTCGACAGAATTTTTTTTTAGTGAACTTCAGCGAAAAAAAGGTTGTTGGTCTCATGAAGAGAGCTTAAAAAAAACTGGTCGACTTTTTCGTTCGAATGTGGATTAAAAATGTAGGTTCCTTTTCGTTACAAAAATGGAAAACTTTGACAATGACTGTGGATCGAACTTGAAACTCCTGGCTCCACCACACTTACTAAGACTAAAGATCTCTTTATGGTACAATATTGTGGGTCCCTTCCTTTCATTTTAAAGCTGACAATTCCATTGTAAGAACGAGTCGATATAAAAGGCTCTTTTTCAAACAGTTTAGTCTTCATAGTTGGCAGTATTGAAAGTGCAGATCTATATAAAATCCTTGTAGCATTTTTTTAAGTCCTTCATCCAGAAGCCCCATTTATACTTTCAAAGATAAATCCCCTTAAAAGACCCATCACTTGGACATGCAACTAAATTCGTCTTAATTCCAAGTGGAGCTACAATCCCGTCACTCACTGTGGAAGATACCACAATCCACCACCTCTAGATGTTATCTTCGAGTGAATTTGCATGCTGGGCACCATATCCAATCGAGTATAACTAAGGAATACGAAACAACGAGACGTCGAATTCCACCGGAACGTTCGTCTTCCAACTGGAAAGAGGGAACCGTGTGCGCTAGAGGTGACAATCATGAAACAACTCACTAACATTTGGTCGCAAGTAATCGATAAGAAAATCGATTTTCCCTCGCATACCAATGTGAGTACTGAGTTCATCATCATAGTACTAGTCGTCGTCGTTCTTGTGTCGGTTTTTGTTACGTAAGCTACATATATAGGGAGAAGCCGAAGATCCTCCACCATCGACAGCCGGCTGTGTCCAGTCTGTGTGTGGAAAGAGGGATTTTCTTTCCGTCAGGTTGTGCGCGCCATGTGCGTGACCTAATGTCGTCTGTGTGCTATGATGGGGGAGCTGATAAGGCTAGGGTGTACGATACACCTACCTACAAGGTGGTCGCATAGAAGCTGAACGAAGTGAATGTTTGTTGAATGCTATGCCGTGTCGATTGGTGGGGGCGCTGTAGTAGCACACTTTGAATGATTGATTCCCTTTCAGAGTTTACAACCGAATTTGACTTCTTGTGGCCTAATGCCCAGAGGCTATAACTTTCGCTATGAATATTAAATTTTAATATTTATCGAAGGCGGAGCATTTACTGGAATGGGGAATGAAATTGAAATGAATTAGAGTGAGTGAGTGAGAGTGGGGGTGCTGCAAATAAGCAGGTGGTTTGGTGTATAAAGTGAGCCGCTTTTCATGAGGGGTTTAAGTGTGCTTTTTGACGATTCTAGGGCTTGTTAAGTGGAAGGGAACTCATTATGGGAATGACTGTTTTACGGGTTTCTGAAACCGCATTCGTAACAAAAGACTGATAGGTTTGAGTTGTGGGGCCGCAGAGACATTCATTGGCCCTCTGTTTTTGTTGAATGTTTTCGTTATTAAACAGACTTAAGGAAAAGTCTTGACCCTTGACAGATGCGACTATGCTATAAGTATACTAAAATCGACTCAAAAATTAAAAAAAAAATTGGTTGGTAAATTTTTACTTTTTTGGAGGTCGAACCTGAAAACTTTCGCACCACCGCACTGTAAAACATAACTGAGGTGGGTCTATTAGAAGACTGAAAGTCAAAACTGCTCTCTGGGGTCACTTTTTATAATGAGACAGTGGAAATTCCATTTTTATACGTAATTTTTATATTTCCGGGGGTCGAACCTAGCACTCCCGGCTTCCCCAAACAAAGACATAACATCCGCAAGCATTCATTACTAGACAGAAAGTCTGAATCCGCCAAAGCCTCTGTCTGTACTCACTAGTATCACAGTTCTTTTTTTGGGGGTCAAACCTAGAATTCACACTTCACACCTTCGCCAAACTGAGAAATATCACCTAACATCGATTGCTAGACTGAAGGTCTAAATTCATCAAAACTTCTTTCTGCAGTCACTATTATGCTGGTGCAGTGGAAACTGGAAGCACCCCATTTTAAACCCGATTTGTATTTTTCCGGGGGTCGAACCTAGGATTTCTGAGTCATCCATACCGAGAGGAATCACTAACAAGCAGCGATTACTGAACTAAAGGTCGAAATTCTTCGAAACGTCTCTCTGTAGTCACTGCTACTACAGTTCTTCTTTGGGGGTCAAACCTAGCACTCACGGCTTCGCCACACTGAGAAATATTACCCGAAAGCATAAATTGCTAGGCTGAAGGTCTAAATTCATCAAAACTTCTTTCTATAGTTATTTTGCATGGGGCTCTCTAATTTGTATTCTTTTGGGAGTCGAACCAAGAACTTAAGGTACCACCACACTGAAAACGATCATCACTGGCAGGCAAACTACTAGATTGAAGGCCTGAAGTCGTCAAAACTTCACTTTATTATCAAAATTGTTTAGAACCCCTTTCTAGGCATCTTTTTTAATGATTTGGGGGTCGAACCTAGGGTTTTTGAGTCATCCATACCGAGATAAGCTTCACCCACAAGCAGCGATTACAGAACTGCTGTCGAACCGTCTCTCTGTAGTCACTTTTATCACAATTATTTTTTTTGGGGGTCGAACCCAGAACGAAAGTATAGATTGATTGAAAATCTCAATTCACCCACGCTGCGTAAATATTTTATGAGCCAACAAATTTCGTGCAAATTCTAAACTTATGTCGTCGTTTAGTCACCCTTACTTTTGCCCTCCACTGTATACGTAACGCATACGTCTATCATGCCTAGCTAAACAAACTACACTCTCCGTACCAATGTAAATATTTGACAAATTAATGCATTTTTCTTTTCGATTGAGCAGCGAGCCAGCAGCTCAAGAAACACACAAAAGCAAATTGCAATTCCTTCGGGGGGATTGTTATGAAGCCCTGTGTGTGTGTGTATGCTTCCTTCCGTGTAATACACTAGTATTCATTGTGAGTCACTATTATCCTGGCAATGTTCGTTTTCGTTTCCTGTATGTCGTGCAAAACTCATCCCCCTGGGGGATTCTGTGTGTGTTTGGTTGCGTTCTTTCAATCAATCTTTCCGTACAGCGTAGCAGTGGCTGTACACATTCATATCCGTTGACCGTTGACAGGAAGTGAGTCCCATGAAAACGAGGATTACATTTCAGCCAGTAAACAGTGTATTGCATGATTTCGTTAAAATATTCTGCACCGAAGAAGATTGACCGTAAAATTAAAGGTGGCCCTCACCCAAGGGGGGTGGTTGTCGATTAGAGAGCATTTTCAAAGTCATTTCCGCGACATTGTTTCTGCCTTTTTGATAAGGATTAAGCGGCGATGTTTGTTTATCGGAGGTCTTAGCCCTCCTCTTCCATTTAATGGGACAACTGCACGCAAACGTCGATTTGAAATGGCTTGCTGGCGGTGAAAGAACTGAAATTGTTATTGAAATTGAAGGATTTGCAGGACACTATTGCTGGGTGTTGCTGACAATTGTTGGACCTACTGGTTAGGGGGAAGGCGGCCTGATATATTGCCCGAATAATGAGGTGAAAAACGATCAGTATGGGTGCATGGCCGTCTTCAGGGATGTAATTAACGACCGACTGTAAATGCGCTAATATTCCCCAGCACCTTGTGTGACAAACAGCACGTTGGTGGCGACCCAATTTGAGACACTTGTGTGCATGCATGCACGTCTGCCTATATAAGTTTGCTGAGGTCCGCCCAAAACAGTTTTAATTACCGTAATTGGTTGTTTTCTTTTTAAGTGCGCCACGATTTTCCAGCGAATTTGACTCTGCAAAAGATCGCCGGAAATCGTACGCGAAGTAGCTGTGTGTTACGAAACAAGAGAATAAGTTTCGAAATTTTTCACACAAAAATTGTCCAATTCGTGTAAACAACTTCTTTATTTGAATATTTTCTTGGAAATAAAATACAACAGGCACTCGTATTCGTGTTTTGAGTTAACTGGGCGAATTGCGCAATCTAAGCGAAACTGTGGATGGGGGAGGTCATCAATTGCGTGGAATTTTGTGGCGAATTCTCGGAATATTGGCAAAAACGCTGATAGAGGGAGATACCTAAATGTATAGTTCAGTGACTTTGGGAGGTTTAAGCACCTACAGCTAATTACGACTTAAAATTATTTTAGATGCAGTCAGTCTTTTGTGGGATCGGCTTTGAGCGGGATTTGTGGGGATATGCACAGGGCTTCTGAGGTCGATTTCTACCACGGATCGTCACATCAGTCGGTGTTTTATATGGTGGAAGTTGAAGACTTTCATTCTAAATCCAGATAAGGGCTTTTAGCCTGAGTTCAGATAAAGACTTTCGACCAAATTGCAGCCCAAGTCCGGGTGAAGACTTTCAGCCTAAGTCAAGATGAAGACTTCCAGCTTAAGTTCAGATAAAGACTTTCATTCTAAGTCCTAATGAAGACTTTCAGCCCAAGTCCGGATAAAGTCTTTCAGGCTAAGTAAAGATGAAGACTTCCAAACTTAGTCGAGATGAAGACTTTCAGGCTAAGTCAAGATGATGACTTTCAACCCAAGTGCAGATAAAGACTTTCGACCAAATTGCAGCCCAAGTCCGGATGAAGACTTTCAGCCTAAGTTCAGATAAAAGACTTTCAGCCTAAGTCAAGATGAAGGCTTTCAGCCCAAGTTCAGATAAAGACTCTTATTCTAAGTCCTAATGAAGAATTTCAGCCCAATTCCGGATAAAGGCTTTCAGACTAAGTCAAGATGAAGACTTCCAAACTTAGTCGAGATGAAGACTTTCATTCTAAGTCTAGATGATGACTTTCAACCCAAGACCAGATGAAGACTTTTAGCCTAATTTCAGATTAAAACTTTCAGACTGTGGTGCCACAGTTAGATACTCGTTTTTCGAATACCCAATCAATCTTAATGCGCTTTCAGGAACAGCTGCTTTGTCCACTTTCTAGCTTTGCTTATTGAAAAACTATATTTCTATCAGAGGACGAAGAACCCCCAAGCAAATGCCCAAACTTGGTGTCTCTTTCACGTTCGCTGTATTCAAGAATACTTAAGTCCGCCTTTTAATAACAACTTGTTCAAATTCCATCATTTAAGCTTCTTCCTTTCGTGGACAATTTTTTGCGTTGCTCAAGTCTGTTTTGGATGATTTGTTAGACTTTACTGATCATAAATGTCAAAGAGGGAACTGAGTAAATGAAGCTACCTCCTTAACCTATAATGGGCTCCCATCTATACTGTTTTCCAACCATCAAAAACCTTTCAAATATTCCTTCAAACTTTCTAAAAAAAAAAAACTAGGTATGCCTTAAAAGGTCGACAAAGCCCGCCAATTCTTGCTCAAAAATCTTGTAAAAGGCTTCAAAAATAAACCAGTTTCTATCTGCATCTTTCAAAAAGATTTGTTTTCTCCATCGAAAGAGTTCCCTGCGACCCTGTCGGGCACAAAGTTAACAGCACGTTGCACTGCCACCACCACCACAGTACAACAAGACGGGAGATTATCCCACCTTATGAATATCCCAGCAATTTATTAGCTCGTTGACACCATTCAAAGCCAATGATGTAAATAAATCACCAAACTCTTTGACAGAACTGAAGAAATTCTAAAAATACGGCCCTCCACCAGACCACCTCCCATTCGAAAAGCTAATCTCCTTATCTGATATGATCCTCCTGATCGAAGACTCGAAAGTGTTGCAATATTCTCTTATTTTATTTATATTTTTGTCTACTTTTCTTTTATCTCAAAGGTTTCACTGTCCAAATCCGTTTGATTTATAGCCCCAACCGCTGATAGGCGGGCAACACAATTTTTACTAGGTCATTGCATGACCATGAACAGTGGGGCCTGCACCGACCTCGTGTGTCTGTTTTAGAACACGTTTCGAAGGTGTGTTCGACTATCCAAATCAGTTCTCAAAATGAAATTGATATTTTTTCGGGGGTAAAGTGCCTATAATTAGCCCGTCCGAAAGCTTTGCTATTTTTTGACAAAAAATAAAATAAAATAAATGCCACGCCAGTTAAACCTTTTCAAGATTGATTTGGAGCACACATTGTGATAATAGACACGCATGTTATCGGGTCTACATTATTTATACATTTTTCAGATGGATACGAAAAATATTTTGTCTGTTTGAGCTTTGTACCTCCGTGGCAGGGGTGCGAAACATTTTTTGGGGTCACAGAATAAACTGAGGGAGCTCTTTCTTTTTTAGTTTTTCAAAGTCGGATCATGAACGTTTAGGTGACCTAGATAATTTTCTTGACTTCCTAAAGATTTAT
The DNA here is from genome assembly GCA_948293265.1 of Cheilosia impressa. Taxonomy (NCBI): domain Eukaryota; kingdom Metazoa; phylum Arthropoda; class Insecta; order Diptera; family Syrphidae; genus Cheilosia; species Cheilosia impressa. The sequence goes on along the minus strand of OX411884.1, from coordinate 49,875,945 downwards.
TTTTTCTCGTAAGTAATAGATATGTACATTACACCTTAGGTTGTGTCAGAGATATGCATGCACCTTTAGGTTATAAGTAGCAGTTCAGTGTACCAATGTGTCAAATAAGAGAAGAGAAAAACTGACTTGTGAAAAAGGTTTAAAAATTGAACTCGTTTTTTTTTTTTTAATGGAACGCCGGCCCGTGGACATAGGAATGGTGCATCCCTGCCTAGGGCAATTATAAATTTCGCCAGGATTAATCATTTTTCGGTCTATTTATAGGCGCAGAGTCTGTATCTGCTGTGGCGAAAATTGTTTTATTTTGAAAATGGGTAAGCTCGATATATCATGTCAAAATAGAGCGGTCGCTATTTACAAAGAAATTCCACAGCTAATCGCGATTTAGGGGTAGTTACTTTTATTTTGTAAATAAATTCAGGTGGCCAGTGGGCACATGACATCATTCGTTTTGGGTTTAATTTTACTAGGCAAACGCTGGAAATGGCTGTGGACTATTTTCGGTGCAAGTTATTATTGGATTTAACCCAAAGTTGCTCGATTTGATTGGCGATTTTTGGTTTGGGTGTTTGAATCTATTTATGGGTAGGAGCCGTGATGTTTGGGTGGTTATTTCTGTAGAAAAACTCGGCTTAAAAAGGGGCGAAACGAAATGGGAGTTTTAGATGGAAATGCATGACCGAATGAAGTGGAATTCGACAGTAATATAAGGCGGAGACTAAGTTTGAATTTAATTAGGACATACTCCGAAAATTCAGAATCGTTCGGAATGATTTTTTAGTCCTTTTCTCTGAGAAAATTCAAGTGATTGACAAGAAACTTCACCACTCGACTTTTTCAGTCGCCTTTTTGTCATTCTCTAAGGTTCTCCCAGCTCTACCTACCCGTTTATCTAACCTAATCTAATCATCCTAACAAAGCCCCAACCTTAACTCCTAACAGCCTCTTAAAGAAATTTGTGCACGCAGCAGAAACCCTATGTAAAAAAAAGGCCGCAAACCTGATCGCATCTTTTCGTAACCAAACAAATTCAAGCTTAGACTAAATAATGTAACTTTTTTAGCTAGTCTAAGCTTGAATGTATTTGCCGGCAAAATATAGTTTTGGAACTACACTAAGTTCAGCTAAATAGAAGTAGTTGAGGGACGAGGGAAACAGCTTAAGTCGTTACTGAGCTAGGAGCTGTAAAAAAGGAAGCCTAGAAGAAGGCTTTACAAGCTTTGAAGACTCAAGCTACCATAATACGCCCACCGTAATCTCTAGGAAACGAATAAAAGATTTCAATTTAAGAGTCAAAAGAAAAGACTGAAGCCAAGTTCCCAGGATCGATCCCAGGAAAAGGATAATTTACATTTTGAGGTTTTTTTCACTACGCCCATTGTCTAACTAACTTACTTCTAACAATCATCCGAGCCTGTAACTAGGCCGAGGGTCCCTACCGAACTTTTGAGTCAATGTGTACCGCCAAATTAATCCTTGTTCCCCTGCAACTCTGTTTGTAAAAGTAAAGCCAGAGGAGGAAAGCCTGCTATCCAGAAATAGAGCTCTAGATTAACGACCTTCTTTTCCTTTTTCTTTTTTTTTAAACTACTGACCCGCCAAGGCAATGTAGAGGTACGTCGACCTGGGAATTGTTTTGAACCGAGACCTTCTGCTTATTTAAGGTGGTGCTATCCACAAACAACGTCTCGAGCCAGCTGTCTCTAGACTCACGCGCTAAGTTGGTTAAGGTCTCCTTCCTTGCATATTTTCCGCTCAAACTGCTGACGACTTAAGACCGCCATCTCAAGTTGTCTCTATAAAACCTCATTCATGTCAACTGCGAAATGTAACAGCTTAGTTTGAAGAAGGCGCACTTGTCCAAGCCCTTCAAACACTTCTGTCCACGTGTCAATGCCAGATATCTACCCTTCTTCAGACTGTCTCTTATAAAAACCTCAATCAGGATTAGCGACAATTTACCAGTTCCATTCCTAAATTCCTATGTCTAAGCCCCTGCAATGTCAAACTACAAAACGGCCGACTCGTTCCCGCCCTAATAGCCGATTATGGGGAAATTCCAAGACCCGTATCACCCAAACGGAAGTCGAGTCTTTCTCTTCCCGCATTAAGTGTGATTTTCCACCAAAGCCTGTCCCGTCACACATCCAACACCTAACTACGTGTACCTTTGGCACTTGTGTATTAAATTTAAACTTCCAAAGACACTTTATGGTCCTTGAGCCACATATGACAAGCAAAAACAAAAGCCACCTCCACATAAATTCACTTTCTGACAAAGATATCTAAGTCATCGTGAACAAAGTCCGTAACATCTTCGGGCAACGATACAAATGACAAATCCCAACAATAAATTAGCCCACTTCGCCCAAAGATATCGGCTCGGGCTAATACTGTCTATACAAAACAAGGTGAGGCGCTACCCAAACTTTTCTTCCCAAAGACGACTCTTTTAAACGTAACCAATGATAATTATAAAATTTACAACACGGCTCTGCGACGGTTGTGCCAAGACTATGCGATGGTTGTGCGATGGCTACGCGCCTCTGGCTAGGAGTCTAACCACAGTATACCCCGGGACGACCACCTCAAATAAATCACTCAAATTAGATAATAATTTCAAGAATCACAGGCACAATCGAAAAATCCAAAAATTTATTGCCGCTTAATTTTGACTCTCTGTCGATGTTTATCTTTCTGTGGAAAATGTGAATCAATCGTGCACAGCAGAGCTTGGTGTTCTCTCTGCCCTCCTAAGGCGCACGCAATTCTTCTCCAAAGTGTCAAAGCAGAAGATGCTTCTTCGACCCGATAGATACGACGCATCAAAAGCATCAATGGATGTGATGCACGCTCATTACCACCTGTTCCAGTCTGAATGCGCAATCCGTATCTCTCGCTGGGAAGATCGATTCCCGTCTCATTAAAAGTATCATGCTAATTAAATTACGTTACAATTCCAATTGACAACTGCGAGAGGGAGAGGGAGATACACTCACCCGGCCCGATGGGGACTATCATATTTTAATGCTAATCTGGAGCAGCGAGATACAGAATTGCATCCGAAATTTCGTTGGCATTTTCCCATGGATACGCGAAGAGGGGAATGGCCGATGGAATTGATGAGAAAAATGGGCACATTTTTGTCGGTTGATGTGAATTATTGAGGAATGCCGTGGCTGGAGTTTTTGGCCATTTTTCCCCCCTCTCTATTATTACTCGTATTTTCGATTAAACTTTGACTATAAATATTTATGAATTTCAAATGGAATTTTCGGATTTTTTATCGGTTCGTTGTTGTGTGCTATTTATATAAACAGAGTTGGGAATGATTGGGTTGGGGGTGAAGATTTGAGCAGGCGTACTTTTGGGAGGTGCTGAAAACTGCCGAATTATGGGGCCATTCCATTTTGAATGATGGCTATTTTTGCCTGTGTCAGGCAAACTCATACCCAAATGGTGGTCGTAAATGGAGAGTGATGGCAGTTAGTAAATTTTAAGAACTCCGGATAGAACTTGTATTGTAAAGTGATTTGAATCAATTTTTGCGGAGCCTCTTCAGTGAGCTGCGAGACGCTGTGACTGTCAGTGGATGGGTTGGTAAATTAAGTCGAAGACCCAAAACAGAATTTGTGTCGCAAAATGGTTTTAATAAGTTTTTGTCGCACTTGTTCACTTATTCAGCGACCTGCGAGACACTGACTATCAGTGGATGGGTTGGTAAACTAAGTCGAAGACCCAGAACAGAATTTTTATCGACAAAAGGCTTTTAAAAGTTTTTGTGCTGTCAACATGTAATGTCTTGAGTCAGCAGCTTACTTTTTTCGAAGCTAATGCTTTTGATTATTAAAAAAAGAAGCAAACAGTCTTCAAAGCCTGGAGACACGGAAACACCCTGCTCGCAACCATTCGTTCAGTGAGAGTGACACACAGAGAAAAGCTCAGAGTTTTTGGTGGTTCTTTTCTGCTTTTAGATAAAATGACAAACATTGAGAAAAATTCAGAAGGCTTTCGTCAACCGGACCCCGAAGAATTGATGGTAGTCTTTTCATATCTGAACCCAGGAGGTCTTAGACTGTAAATGAATAGAATCTCAGAAATATTCTGCCTGGTCCTGACGAATGACATTGAAGACCCCATGGAGGTATAAATCTCCACAACTAAAATTTTCTGTTTGAACTTGCTTTGTTTATCGAAAGAGTGTGGTTTCTTTGTTAGAAGTAGATAGAGGTCCACCGGAAACCGTAGTTTCAAGGTGGCTCAGCCACAAAGGCAGGTGACAGAGAAGCGGCCCATATCGACGAATGTCGATCCGAGCTGGCTAAATGACAACGCGTGGTTTCCAAGGGCCAGAGGGTATCTATCGGGACTGCTGAGAGTGCGAGCACACGAAAATCTAGTTCATGGGTATCGTTGTCGCTATAATATTCGAAAAATCGATCGAAAAGTCCAATTTGGTACAAGTTCGCTTGGATAGGATCTCCAGAGGGCATTCACATTCGCCTACTAGCGATATTCCCTACAAAAAGTGAGAATTCTATAAAGGAACGTTCAAAGACTTCTTTCAAAAACGTGTCAAGCTCTTATAAAAGCCTTTCATAGCCAACTACCAACTAGTAATTGCCGTCCGAAAACGCCCCTTTTATTTCTGTCCATTTCAACCTCACACATGTGCTCTTGTCAACACGAAATGCCAGTCCTTATCCCAATATTTCATCGCAACTTTATACCTTATATCGCAATTATACCCAATTCACAAAATTCTGGCCCACGATAAGAACATTATCGCCAAAAGTTAAACCCGGTAGCAAAACCGCACGCTTGTTAAAGCGAATGTCAATATCTAACCACTCCATGTCGAGATAAAAAAATAACTCAATTGACATTTCAACCTCCCCCCCCCCCACCCTAATTGGAAACAATTGACTGTGGATAATCGCTAATCTCGATATACGACTTTTTTAATTTCCTCTGACACAACTTTTGTTACCCTTCTAAGGTACTACTGGTTTCAGATAAACAAAACAATAAAATTTGCCAGATATCTGCGCGCCAATTGTGTTTGTAGATTAAAAAGTGTCGGTCGTCGGCGCTACTCCAAAAACACAAAAGACTCTCCCCCGCTGCGGAAGACCTTCAAATTTCTACCCAGCATTTTATTGCTCGTGTTCATAGACCTTTGCCTAATCAATTAAGCCTCCGAAATACCTACATTTGTTGCGAATGATTTAAATATTCGTTCTGTGTTGGCTGTAAAAGCTGTTAATCCGTGACGAATGGGTGGCGCCTCTACCTTGCGCAATCCAATAACCAATGTGCACCTACGTACACTTTGTTTCTAAGGTCTGTTGGCGAATAATGTTTGTCCCGTCTAAATTGAAGAATTAGCACCACACTGAGATGTGTTGCGAAAGCTGACAACTGCAGTAACAAGTCTGTGTTATACGAGAAACATTGCAACAGCGTTTGACAACGATTCACTTCGAAGGTCGATCAGAGATAGAGAGGTGTACAAATTGGGATTAAAGTTCGAAAATGTTTCCCCGAAAAGCGAAGTGTCAGCTGACGGCTGTGGGTTCGGATTCTAATCTAGTTCGGTGTTGGGAAATTTTCGACATAGCTTCCGACATGGAATGCTGCACTAATTGGGGGCTTCTGACAACGTTTTCGATATCAGTAGGAGTGTAGGTACATCGATTGAACTTTGGAGCACAGATGTCGACAGAAGCGAGTGACGGCATTGGATGGTGGTTTTTCGGGTTGTTTCTGGAAAATCGTCGAAGGTTCGAGTGGATGGAGGACAAAGTCTATAACGAGCTGTACGTGGCTTATCTAACAATTTTCTATGTGGCAATATATCGACGGTCTCTTAGAAAGTGTGACGAATTTGGAAGAATGAACCTCTTTATGGAAATCATTGGAGCGAAGTTTGCTCTTGGTTGGTGGACACAAGCCTGTCTCCTGTCTAATCTGTCCAAGTTTCCTTAATGCCCGCGCTGCGTATTTTTATAAGAGTGGTCACAACCTCTCTAGCGCGTGGTCAATACATATGAAAATAAGCGACTTAAACGTTCCAGATATAGAGAAAGTCCCGCTTGGGAATGATGGTCACCAGCCTTTTGACCAAGGCGAGCTTGATTCTGTTTAAAGTTGAAAAACGATGTCTCCTTGAAGTACATAATGCGATCTTAATTGGAAAAAGACTCACGTCCAGTGCTGGTTAGGACTATGGTTCTGCCTTTAGACCCCCTCAAAACAACTCCAAGAAAATCCAAAAAAAATCGCCAATGCCACCTTTGGTCACTTACATTTTCCCTGACTGATTTAACGGCAATTTATTTCGACATTCATCTTCGTTTCAAATCTACTATCCACATTCAAATGTAAATATCAGGAACACGTTTTTTTTTCATCGTTAAGCTCATAATTCTTTGGATAATGAAATCATAATTCTGGTGATTTACGATGGATAACAAGTTTTATAATCGCGGATAAAGATATTTTGGATAATTTTGTGAGGAATGTGACATTAATGGAAACAGCCCGTCTACGGAATGGCGACTGTAAGCTGTTGTTGTTGAGAAGCATCAAGCGGCTATTCAAATATTTTGTTAAAAGACTTAACAGATTGAGGAAGAAAAGAAAAACATTTCAAGGGTCCGAGGGTTTGACGTTTTACACCTACGATGATGATGAAGAGCTGCAACTTAAGCTTCCGGAATGGCTTTTCAGTTGAGGTATCTTTGTGTCTCTTTTAGCCAAACTAATGGTGGCAGGCAAAGCTAGAGCGTTTCATATAAAAGTGGTCAGTCAGAGGGCATCAACATTGGCACGTTATGTTGACTACTTATTAGGTAGGTTGACGCTAAAATTCTTATAAGGTTCAGCATAAGTCTCCGCTTTCTAAAAGGGTTGTCACATTTTCAAAAATATTGCTCTATATCCATTGAATTCTGTTTGCTTGATATAATTTAAAAATTCATGAACGACTTTCTTAAAACCATTGATCCACTTTGTTTACTACAAGTCCACTAACAATTGTTTTCTATAAACCCCGAAACGGCCTCGTAATTGGAGACTTGTAGCACATGAATTAAAGCCACTATTGACGACATAAATCGTTAAAAAAACATCGAAAACGGTCCTTAAAAGGCGACAAAATCGAATTGAAATAGGAAAAATCCGCTGACTAATAAAAGCCCCTAAGGCCGCTTTGTAACCAACAAATCAAACGATTTAAAGCTCGACGAAAGAGTAAAATTATACATTTTTCAAAATGACCCCTTCGCATGGGGGCAACCGGAATTCAAATATATTAAACTAGCGACAAAGGCGGTTCAAATTAAAACCAAATTGACAAACAAAAGGCGTTAAGACCGCTTTGTAATTTACAAATCAACGGATTTAAATCTCGACATAAAATTAGAGCAAATACGCTTTTGAAAATGACCCCTTCGCAAGGGGGCAACAGTGATTCAAATAAGTTAAAGTGGTGACAAAGGCGTTCAAATGAAGGAGAATTCAGTGATTGGTAAAAGGCGTTAAGGCCGCTTTGAAACTAAAAAAGCAAAGCACTTCAACCTCGACAAAAAAGAAAGCATTTTTCGAAATGACCCTTCCCCAAGGGGGCAACCGGGAATCAAATATATTAAACTGACGACAAAGGCGGGTTAAGTTAAGAAAAATCCGCTGACTGATAAAAGCCCCTAAGGCCGCTTTGTTACCAACGAATCAAATGATTTAAAGTTTGACAAAGGAGTAAAATAATCAATTTTTTCAAAACGACCCCTTCGCAAGGGGGCAACCGGTATTCATATAAGTTAAAGTGGTAACAAAGGCAGTTCAAATTAAGAAAAATTCACTGACAAATAAAAGGCGTCGAGGCTGCTTTGTATCTAACAAAGCAAATCACTTCAACCTCGACAAAAACGTAAAAGAAACCATTTTTCGAAACGACCCTTCCCCAAGAGGGCAACCGAGGTTCAAATAGATCTAACCATGAAATTTAGAAACTAAAAAAATAGTCTCTTCGCTGTAAGGATCACAGGAAACCGCCGTACAAATAGAATGGAGAAAATGTAATAAAAAGAGAAAAGAGTATCGAAATCGCTTGTCCTTAGCAATTTTTTAAAGTCAGAACGTTAGCCTATCAGCCCGATGTCAGATGTAGCGCCATCTATCAATGTTAGGTACCGACTACAAAAATACCGAACAAAAGTGGGAAAAATGGAAAACCCGTTGCCCAGTTAAAGAAGACACACCTGAAGCGACTGAAAAGCTACCTTTTGTGTTTATATTCCCACCTCCAATGCAGCTGGAGGCATTTTTCCTAAATTCCGTCTCAGTTATTTTTCTGGCAAAATTAACGTTAAACCAATTTTCCGCAAATACTATTCCCCTAACAATTTTAATAACGAGAGCTTCTGGCCACAATTTGTCTAAATGCCATAAACATCTTCCACCTACCCTCCAATTGCTGCTTGAGTACGAGTATATAAATAAATCACATCCTTAATGGGTACGGGCAGCCTCCTACTTTTATAGGCTCTACCATTCTTCTGCTCTCGCTCGACTTTATTGACATCCAAACTAATCAGATTACGTCGATTTAAGCGTAAGGACCTCTTACCCGAAAATTGACATATCCGTTTAACGAACATTGACAACGATTTTTCGTTACAGATAAACGGATTACGTACATTCTGGTCAGGTAGCGGGTGGGGGACTAATCGCCAGCAATTGTTACTAATCTCTATTGTGTGTGGCGCGCTGACAAAAGACGACACACTTCTCGCTCTCTCCAATATGTGTATGCACACACACTTTTCAGAACACTAAGTGCATTTTTATGGCATTACAAAGGACACGCTGCAGGCGAGGGAGAGAGCAGGATCGTCATAGAGCGGACTCTATATTATTGATCCTTTGTGTTGTAATTTTATGTATGCCAAGTGTCAATCAGACAAGTTTCACACTTCAGTTTAAGTACCCTGGTTGTAGTGTGTCAATGTAGTTTTAGCAGTCATGGAGACCCTCCTCTTAATCGATAGGGGTTGTCCATCCGTCGTCGTCGTTGTCGCACGTACGATCAATTGTCAGAACAAAGCACGTTTACCAAAACGCCAGGAAGGACATCCGGGGAGAAAGCAATATTCGGTAGTCGGTACGGCAATGCAGGTTGATTGTTGCTAAATATTTGTGGATTAGGGGGTGTGTCCCGAAATGTTGTCACGGTAAATTTGTTTTGTAAAAGGAACCTCAGGATTATAAATTACACAGGCTCTGTAATAAAAGTATTTAGAGCTAAGCGCAGATGTACGGCAATAAAAGTGAATTGCGGGGTGGATACGTGCCATTGAAATTGATTTGAAGTGAACGGAACACGTTCTTTGACAAAGGAGGAGGGTAGGGGCGTTCTTTTTTATTCCCAAATTCAATCAGCCAGCGGCCATTCGGCAAGCCTTTTTGAGTTGTCGTAGGCATTTTCTGACAGTTGTCAGAAATCGTGGTAATATCTCGAATAGCTATTGAAATTTGTATAATTGAACTCAATTGAGGCTGGCAAATGTAGCCCCCTTTTTGTTATATAGCTTTAAATCCTCGGTAGCTCGAAATGGTCATCTTTATATAGTGTTGGAAATTGGTGAAGCTCTTTTTAAAACAGGCTTATACAAAGCTCTATACTCATATCCCGCAGACTACTTGTATCTCCTTTACAAAGCCGACTTAATCAAAAACCATTAGGCTCAGGTCCCCCTGAAATGTGGCGCCATCTATGTAAACCACTACAACATAGAAACGAAATTTTCTATCCTGCAAGCAAAAGTTTTCCTACACAGGAAAAGAAATTCGATCTACGGTCTAAGGTATTTAGTTCCGATCTTTTAAATTTTTCGAAAAAGGTTCAAAAGTGAAAAAAGAAGAAACCAAAACAATTCTTAATTTAAGAAAACTGTTTTTAAATATGGCGCTTGACCTCAAGAACTTTATTTTCAATTAAAAGCCTTCCACTAAATATTTAGGCTTTTTTTAAATTGCTCCAAGAAATAATTTTTCACTTTGAATAGACTTCGTTGAACTTGCGATTATGTTCATAAATCTTAACCAGCAGAAGAAAAGCTTGGAAACGCTTTTAAAGCCAATATTTCTGCAAGTATTTTGAGCTATCACCCATCTTTCTGCACCTTTAAGAGGTTGAGCTAAAATAAATTCAAAACAAGTCTTTTTTGATCGAATGTTGAGAAAAGTGAAAACGTTTTCTTTTCGATTGAAGGTCCGCTTTTGGAAAGCATAAGACCGCACACCATTCATTTACATCGCCGCGTTCGTTGTCTAAATAATTTATGAAATAATTCCAGAACGTTTTTGTTTTTCAGTTTGACTACATAAAATCAGTTTCTTAGGTACGTTGAGAAATGTTTATGGTTGAACCAATTTTAAGCAATAAAATATAAGGCCCACGACTGGGTTGAACGAAACTCTCTCGTTAATCGAAAGATTTGCTGGTTGTTTTCTTGTTTTATTAAGTAGGTAGGTAAAAATCTTAGAACCGATGCTGAATAAAAGAAACGGTGCATGGAATATGGGAAAAGGAATATATACGGATTTATAAAATTGGGTTGGGTTATTCATCTGCTAGGCATTATATAAATAAATAAAAATGTGAGTTTTTGCTGTCAGTAACGGGCACTGTCCCAATTTATGGTTAAAGAGTTAAAAGCGTGTGCGGTACTATTTGAAAGGGTGTTTTTTTTAGAGGTATATAACTTCGAATTGAAATAAAACACAAGAAAATCGTTTTAATGTCCATCAATTTGGCTTTATTGGAAGGATAATTTTATGCCATTAATGTTTAAATATGATTTCGGGCATGTGGCCACCGCGGCTGGTTCGAATAAAGCCAAGTCTAGAGGTCCAATTTTCAACCACTTTTTCAAGCATTTGGGGCTGTATGTCGGCAATAACGCCACGAATGTTGGCTTCCAAGTCCCCTAACGTTTCTGGTTTGTTGGCGTAGGCGAGCGACTTCACATATCCCCAAAGAAAATAATCCAATGGTGTCAAGTCACACGACCTTGGTGGCCAATTGACAGGTCCATGCTGCGAAATTATGCGCTCATCGAATGTTTCCTTCAATAAATCTATTGTGACGTGCGCTGTGTGTTATGTAGCGCCGTCTTGATGGAACCACATCTCATGCCATCTAATTCGGGAACAAAATAGTCGGTTATCATGGCTCTATACCGGTCTCCATTAACGGTAACTGACTCTCCAGCATCATTTCGGAAGAAGTATGGCCCAAAAATTCTACCAGCCCCTAGAGCACACCAAACAGTCAGCTTTTGTGGATGTAATGGCGTCTCAAGGGTCTCATATGGATTCTCTTTACTCCAAATGCAGCAATTTTGCTTGTTGATAGCCATTTTACCAAAAATGAGCCTCATCACTGAACAAAATTTTGCGATGAAAATCAGCGGTAAATTTCGCGAACTGAACCATTTATTTGCACGATTCGCAAGCGTTGTTCATTTGTCAACCTGTTCATGATGAAATGGCAAACCAACCTGAACATTAGGGTTGCCAGATTTGACCACAAAATGTCAGTTTTATCTCTATTCGAAAAACCAACCTCTAAAAAAACACCCTTTACATGTAAGCTCTTACACTTTACAAGATTTTTGTGTACAAGCTTCTGTTTTCTGGTGTTTTTATTTTTGACTTGAATTATATTAGTAACGCTGGACAAAGGTGTCTATGATTGGAAGTAGGGTACGTTTTAGACCGATATCTTTACATAGTTTTTGGGTTTGTTTTTGAAAAATATAGCATTTACGTAAAAATAGATCGGAAAGTTTAAATAATTAAAAAAAAAATGATTTTTTCGAGTTTTTGAGAAAAACTTAGTACGGGATCTTATTTCGAATACTAATTTTATCTTTATATGTATTTTGATCAAAATCGTTAGAGCGGTTTTCGAAAAATTTGGCAGTCAAAACAGTACCAAATATTGCACAGCTTAGTTTGGAAAATACTATTGCTTAACTATTTAGCTGAAAACCGAGTAAAATTTGTTGTTTGGGATGTAAGCATTACTTAGCTTTTAAAGTATTATCGAAATCGAAAATGGGGTTTTCGAGATATGAGCAGTTCCTTAAATTAGCGTTTGGGTGATTAATATTGAAAAGTAAGGACGCAATAATTCTGAGAACATCAATTTTACTCTAAGTTTGCATTTTGGCCATAATCGTTATTGCCGTTTTCAGTTAAACTAAAAAGAACTAAATTAAAAAAAAAAATACTTTTTCCAAAAAACTAGTTTTAATAAAACTGAAAAAAACTGAGTTTGTCATTAAGTTTGTAGGTAATTTTTAAACAGTCGCATACTTTTGTAGCATACTGTACCTAACTATGTAAATAGAACCCGATATCTAATAGTGGCCTCATGATCGCATGATCCTCCCACTAATATATAGTATCCCGTATTGCACTTTGTGTTAAGAGACAGCTTTTGATTGCTGTTGAGTTCAGTTTTTAATAAACCATCGAAAAGTGAATATCACTGTCTCTTTGTTTTACTTAATAGTCTGTTTTCCTCCTACAAGTTATAAATAGTACCTTAAAAATCAATTTTTGTTACAATCGTATGGACCGTTTTCGAGATATGTCCAAATTTCAAAAGTACCGTTATTAAATTTTTCAGAGGAAAACTGAGTATGCAGTTATGTAAACCTCGCCAACTTAAGTTTAAATATCAATTTTGGTTGAAATCGTTAGAGCCGTTTTCGAACAAATAAAACTGGTAGGAAAATGAAAAAGCTCCCAAACTCTCAATCCAAAGTTTGAAAGAAATCCGGGTAGCCGTTTAGGCTGTAGGCCTCGGGATATACAGACAGACGGACAGTTCGCAATGTCAGAATTTATTAACATTTCGAGTTCGAAATTTTGCACGAATACAATATCTTTCTCTTACTATGTAAGAATTTGTCGACTGTCTGATTTTCTTAATTTAAAATTTCTTCTTGTTGAAAAAAGTTTTCTTTCCCTGAAGTGCAGCATTTAATAAATCTGTTGACGATATGCAAGATATGATTCGAGCTTTTAAAGGTGAACCGTGCGCAGAGAAAATTGGCCTACACCAGGGATGGAAAAGTCGATACAATTGTATCGAATTCAATACAAACGACTTTGCTCGAGTACAAAAGTACAATTTGCCTTGATTCGATACATTTAATTAGCTGTATCTGTCAATTTTTGTTTGTTGGTATGTATAGTTTCGTTAGAAAGTTATTAATGTTTATATATGTTTATTTATTTTTGTTTATGTTTTTGAAAATAAAATATTTTAAACACTTTTTTATACAAAAAAGATGATTTCAATACACTTGGCACCATTTAAGTACAATCTTACAACGGTTTTCAGTACAAATTGAAAATGGCATTTTCCATCCCTGGCCTACACCACAGATAAAGCCATTCATCGAAATGATCATTAATGCATCAAGACATCAAAAAACACGTAAAATCCAGCTTGTTTCACCCCATCATCCAGACCTTCCGCTTGTTATTTAAACTACCATCTCTAAATTATTTGAATATTGCAAAAAGGACGCCCTCATAATCAAATGCTAGAATTTGTAATCAAAACTCTCAAATCTGCATATTCCAGATTCACTTTCGAGCGACTTCTTCCGAATCTAAATCCAATCACAACCACCACATGCCATTTGCCAAAACCTTTCGCTGCCTTTTTAGGAACTTTCCCGACTTCCTGGTCCAATTTGTCTGCCCACGCCCATAATAATTATGCCTTGTGTAGGTGCGAAAGCCATAACACACAACAAAATAAAAATAAATGAAAAATAAAATATTATAAATTGCTAAATAAATGATGCTCGAAATATTTTAACACCAGTTTCGAGTTTCCAGTTTTAGTAGCTGCTGACCCACAAAAAATATTTGCTTAAACATTAAATTAACATAAAACATGACAACTGAAGAAAAATTATTAATAAAATTATCAAATAAATTACCCATGACCAATATTTGAATAGTTTTCATGCAAATTTCCCCAACCCGTGACAGTGATGTTTACGCACACGAGACCCATAAGTTACCTGGCCATTAAATTGTAAATTTAAATAACTATTTCGATTTAGTTTAAAATCGTATATGCAAATAAAACTATTTGATACAAATTTTAAATATCTGTAGGTATTTGCATTTGTGTAACGCCACCGCCTACAAGATATACACATTTTAAGCTCTATCTGCGTATGACATTTGCATAAGCATTTTTATGTAGCTTCTTTTTTATTTTTGCATAATACCTTTGATTGAGATTTGGAAAAGTGAAGGACGGTGCGCATTTTGAGTGGAAGCAAGTTTTGATGTGAGTCGATCGAGGGATTGGGGGCGTTGCACAACGCGAGGAAGAGTTTCTTTTGTTCGGATTAATTGCATTTTTGTGTTTGGCGGTTCTTGATCGATTTGGAGTGGTGTGCCACAGGGCTGGGTGCTGACAACATTACTTCTTTGTGAGGGGAATTTTTTAAATTGGCAGGGAGACAACCTTAACAAAAACGAACCAAATTGCCACACGCATGACTGTATTGGCCGACAATTTCTTGGACTGCGGAACAAGCTGGGTTATAATCAAATATTACAATCAGCTTTGTTAGGTTAGGTTGAGTGGGGTTGGGAAATCGTCGCAAAATACAACGAGGTCTTAATTGTCTTGCTTCTTTTAAGATATTGGGATGGTTTCGGGATGAAAAGTTAATAGCTCTGCCAATTTCAAAAAATACTCATTCAGACTTGTGTTTCAGGTTTAAATCTTTAAAAAATTGCCAACGAAAATTCCTACTATCCTTACCTTAGAATTCCTGTTTAAAATGTTCTTCTCTTAGAAATTCATCGGCCCATTTGTTACTGCGTGCAGAACTCGGAAATGCTGTCACCACGAAGAGGTGGCAACTTCTCGCAGATCCAACAGAGCGTTACAAAAGACAGGCAGAACTTTTAGCTACCTGGGAACTTAATCTTGAAAAAACATAGCATCAGTTGCACTTGTTACAAACTGTTTGAAGGTCTTGTCAAACTTCCCTAAAAATGCTCTATGAAGACCCTCATTATCCCACTCTATGGCGAGTGGCAAATAATCACGTTGGTGAAGATTGATGAGGATCTTGGTCGTTTTGAATGCCAAATTCTTAAAATTTTCTGTCCCGTTTGCGTTTAAAGGCTTTAAAGGTGGAGAAGTGACTGCGAAACGTTTACGAACGAGCTCTACAAAGAGCTTTCCCATCTGAGGCTAAACCTTCAAACGGCTGCCGTTATTGTAATGGGTCTTCTTATGCCAAATCTAATTCCAAAATCCATTACTCTCCGCGCCCCTTCAAGCCTAAATGAAGAACCCAACTAATTCGCCTCAACCGATAAACCACTCTAAAGCTTCAAGCGCAATAACTCTCAACATCTTCTATATCGCGCCCACAATTTAAAGTGCACAACTCTCGACGGCATGTCAAATCAATTTGATAAGCGTCGTTCCATTATCGATCGATAAATTCCAAATTTTACAGCCCTACACCTTAATGAGTAAGTCAGTCCAGTCAGTCAGTTCAGTCCGTTTCCGATTAGTTAAAGTTTATATGCCATTGCGGACGTCATGCAGGGCGTCGAATATAACAGATAGCCCTATCGTTAACGACCTCCCCACACACACTCGTCACATCTACCGTTTAATGTCTCTCTTAGGTCCGGGTTGTCCCTCTAACTAATTGAATAAATCAACGGCTGGCTGCTGCCCCCACCTGCTTTTACTTTGCAATTAAAATCGCCCAAGAAAAGCGGGCCGACTTAGGGGTGGTCCTGTTTTAGCTTTCAAAACAAATCGTATCCCTCGTCCACCGCAGCGTCCAATTAGAGAATGAACAGCTTTACATAAACCGTGGAGGAGCATTTTATGATGCCCCCATCCCCCGCAGACTATCAATATAGATACCCATATACCTACGTAGGCTTCTAATCCGTTTTTTTTGTTTGTACGGCGAGTATAATATGCCCCGTTTTATCACCGTTTTAGGACTTTACGATGGTCATCGATAATGGCCGCCAATTAAATGTTATCTCAAAGCGATGTTTATTCAAATTAAATGCTCTTTTATGTGGATGACTTTGGGAGTACGAAGAGTGATGACGGTATATGGCGGCGGTCCTGCCGCATCGACGATGAAACGCGCGAGCACACTTTGCTCGCTCTGTATTTAACGACCGGCCGCGAACTCTTGCAATGGACTTTATCGCACTTTTGCCTATGAATATGGATTACAATTTGAAATTTTTATCGCCGGGAATTATATCGGCTACCGCGGTTTCTACGAATTGGCACTAAAAAAAAAATTAACAGGCGGTGTGTTCCTGTGTACGACTGCTCGTACTTGTTGAAGTGAGATAAGCGCCAGTTTATGCCGATAAATTTATCCGAGAGGTCATCGGGTATATGTCCAGTAAATACCGGATAAGATCCAGAGTCTTGAGGTGTTCCGTGCTTACAAATCGAAGGTGCTTTGTGGTTGTCCCTTCCAGTGGTAGTTACACTTTTACAGTGCAAACTGTCGAAGGTGTCAGAGGGATTTTGAAAAGGCATGGAAGTGAATGCATATCGGCTGTGGTCAAAGGGTTCGTGTCCAAGCTGCTTACTGTCGAAAAGGTTCTTATATAGAATATGTCATAAAACGATCTTGTAGCTCGCTACTATACCTCCAACCGTTCGGACGTGTTTTTCTTTTGCTCCCGCTTCGCGAGTTAAAATAAATTGAATTCCAATTAAATAATTTGCATTCTTGCAATTTTTCCCCTGTTGCCTTTTGATTGCAAAATTTAATAGACCCAAATAAAAACTATGTCAAAGCAGTGCGGTAATACTGATTGTGTGTTAAATTCGCAAGACTTTTGTGCTGATTGGGTAAATTGTAATGGGCTATGCGGAAAATCATTTCACGCTCTCTGCATAGGGTTAAGTAAGCGTTCCATTACCTACCTAAATGATTTTAATAACAATTTCCTTTTCTTTTGCGACGAATGCAAGGGCATATCTCTTTCGCACGTTATGCTCGCTATAAAATGCATTAGTGACTCCCTTAACTCAAATTCCTCCGAAAACAAAATGTTGTACAAGCAAACCATGATACAATTTGCAAAGTATGATGAGTTGCTTAAAAGTGTCGAAGAAATATCCAACAGAATTGATGTCTCCACCACCTTTTGCAAATCTAAATTCAAAAACATTGACAAGCAGCTGGCTACCCTAAGTGAAATAACCAAAAAGTTACCCTCTGAGTTTATGTCGAAGTCCTTGTGTCCAAAAAGTGATCCGAAATCTGACATTAACTCAATTCTAAGCCCACACATATCAGCGATTAGTGACCATTTCAATTCATTTCGCACCTACCTGGATACCTACCTACAAAGCTCTTCAAAACCAATTGCCCCATCCCATCAACTCATCGATCCATTACTGCTTGATATAATAAACAAAATCAATGAGGTCAGCAATGATGTCGCAGCTTTTAGATTAGTTATGAGCGATATCGATGAAAACCTTAGACTAGCTTCAAGCAAAATTGATTTCATACCAGAGCTCATTCAGCCACAACCAAGCCCGGTCTACAACACGTCAATACTTACCGAATTCCTGGAATCAGCAGAATATCCAATCCCATTTAACTCTCAACCATCATCAACGACCACTTCAACAACACCTACAACCACCACAACTGCAATGCCCACACCCACCCCTACAACAACCTCAGCGACGACTACAACCACAACAACAACTACAACAACCGCAGCAATGCCCACACCCACCTCAACGTCAACGCCCTTAAACCGATATGGCACACTTTGGACACTCGCCGACTGGAATAAAAGACTTGAAAAATTACACAGAACTGCCTGCGAACATAATTCCTTTATAATAAATGGCGCTCCTCAGCATGCAGACATTTCTTGGATGAATAACTTTTTCCTGCAGAAATTTAGCATCTCCATCCGTAACTGCCAAATTATCTCTCCACCTAATACCAAAAATAACCGATTTAAGCTCGACTTACCTTCCAAATACTCCTGGCTCTTTTCGAACCCCTCAAACGATGTCTTCAGCTTGGGCAATATGACTATCAGCAAGTTGAACAATACAGAGAAGGTGAAGCTTAGTAATGACAATAAGCCTAGTAATAAGCCAAATAAAAGAAAACGTAATCATAGCTCTAAATCTAGTCCTATCCCTGACCCAAACTGGAGCCTTAAAGTTGGAACATTCCCTCTATTTTCCCCTCACGTCTTTCACCCTCTTACCTCTATAACACCCTCAATCACACACTCTTCTCAACCAACCACTACAGCACCTCCTCAAGGTACCCCTCATCATTCCATTGTAACTTCAAGCTCACCTGCCCCGTCTGCCTCCTATTCTGTTCCTCACTCAACAAACTCTTCTCAATCAACATCTTCTCCTCATTTGAACTTAGCACTCCCTCAAGGTAACCCTCATCACTCCACGGTAATTTCAAAGTTACCTAGGCCTCAACGTAATCGCGTATCGTTTAACTTAAATCCTGATCCTAGTCTCCCCTCTGACTATCCGCTAGCCCATGATAACTCACCATCGACTTCCAACTACCCGAACTTTATACATTCCCATGTTCTCAATCCTGCCCCGTCTACCTCTACTACCTCTAATTCTGTTCTTCCCAATTCATCTTCGCTTAATAAGATACCTACACAAATCTCTAAAGATTCTGCAATTTTTGATCCTTTACTCCCCCCAGCGGTTAAACTTACTTCCAAGTTTTTAAATAATATTTCCTCCCCCAACGACCTTGATGGCCGATATATTATGTCAAGGCTGAGAGACCACAGGCTTTTTGAAAATGTTCGACTTTACCTTGCTTACTTATTTGATAAGCCAGAATCCATTTGCATAGACGGTAAAACTAAAACAAACGTTGAGATATATATTCAAAAAGAAGGCCTTCCTATTGATCCGGCTGCTCTGCGAGAAATCTACAACCGTTATCACGATGGCTTTAACATTTCGTCGGCCACCGTGGACAAAGACCTGTCTGCCTTTGCTTCTCATATCAGCTCTAAACGTATCTCGCACCTTCAACGGAGCCGTGCTGACCATAACAAATTTTTTCGTCCCTAACTCAATACCAAGTTCACAGCCATCTTCCCAACATAGCATTCCTCTAACCTTTTACTATCAGAACGTAAGGGGTCTGCGTTCTAAAACCCAAGCTGTTCTGCGCCAATCTCATGCTCTTCCATTTGATATATACGCGATAACGGAAACCAATCTGATTCCCGATATAAAGAACCCGGAATTATTCCCACCCACATTTAACGTCTTTCGGGACGATATCAGCCGCCCAACGGATGACCCCCCCTGTCGAGGGGTTCTTCTTGCTATCCACAACGACCTGGACTCTTCTCCGATTGCTACTTTTTCGTCTTCAAAACTCGACTTTGTCGCAATCAAAATAACACTCCCCCACAAGTCCCTTTACGTAATGTGTTTTTACATCCTGCCGGCCCAACCTATCGAATCCTATCAACTTGCTGTAAATGCGATCGATCAAGTAATAGAGTTATCTGACTCTTCTGACGACATCATAATTTTCGGCGACTTCAATCTGCCACAACTGCATTGGGTTTCATCTGTTGAAGAATCGTTTTTTATTGCGTCAAATCCCAACTCAATCAAAGAATGTCTCTTCATTGATCGACTAACCGAATCAAATCTATGCCAAGTTAGCGGCATCTCTAACTATATGGATAGGCAGTTAGACCTTATTTTCACTACTGACCCGATCAACTCCTATGTCTCTCTTTCCCCCCTTCTTCTTTCGACTATTGACAACCTTCACCCTCCACTTCTTCTTTCGTTTTTTCACGACCATCCACTACAGCCCACACCGCCCGCTGGCCTCCCTTGTTATGATTTTCATAAAGCCAATTTCCGCAAAATAAATGAGCACCTCGGCAAAGTTTCATTTGAGTTTGCCAATCTCCCTGTAAATGATGCCCTCTCCATATTTTATAGAGAATTATTTATTTCTATCTCTCTTTTTGTTCCCATCTCTCGACCAAAACCCTTTTCTACATCCCCCCCATGGTATAATCGAAACCTCCGGTCGTTACGCAACAAGAGAAATAAATTATGGTCAGTTTTCCTTCGTAACAAGTCTTTTTCTGACTATTCCAACTATCTCGGCGTCTACCTTCAATTCACTCAGGCCTATAACTCCCTCTATCAACGATATGTCAACGATGCGCAAGCGAATCTTATAAGCGACCCTAAATCTTTTTTCCGATTTGTCAACTACAAGAAAAAATCCGACGGTTACCCTCCATCCCTCTCTTACGAAAATATAGCTTCAAGTGATCCACACACCATTGCTAATTTCTTTGTCACCTTTTTTAAACAATCGTTTGCCGACAATTCCTTTGCACCAGATCCTTCTTATTTCAAATACCTACTCAACTACTCCATTGGCCCCTTCCTCTCTCAAACTTTTGAACCTACTGTAATTGAAAGTAAATTACAAAAACTTAATGATGAATATTCACCTGGCCCGGATGGTATTCCAGCGATATTTCTCAAGAAGTGTTCCCTCGTTCTCTCCTATCCCCTTTCGCACCTCTTTAAGCTCTCGCTTTCACAAGGCGACTTTCCTCAGATTTGGAAGTCCTCTTTCATAACACCGATCCATAAAAAGGGATCAAAGAGCGAAGTTACTAATTATCGCCCCATAGCCAAACTTTCGCATATTCCCAAACTCCTCGAAAGTATTTTGTACGAATCCTTAAGCTTTCATTGCAAGTCTTTAATTTCCCCTAATCAACATGGCTTTCTTAAAGGCAGATCAACTACCACTAACCTCGTTGAATTCGTGTCCTCTGCACTTTCGGCCTTAGAAAGTGGAAAAGAAGTTGATGTTATTGCAACCGATTTTAGTAAAGCTTTTGATAAGATATCGCATAAATTAATTCTTTTCAAATTGTCTGCCCTCGGCTTTGAACCAATACTGCTGAAATGGATATCCTCATATGACTCATATGACTTTTTCAAGGTTCATTTCGCTACAGGTATACAAAGCTTGGACCTCGCTTTCCAAAAGACAGCAGCCAGCAACTTAGACCAATTTAAGTGCAAAACTAGTATCGATCTCAGGGAAGGTCCTTAGGGCCGTAAACTCCTTTTCAAGGCCTTTCGTTTCCAAGAGTTCCTATTTTTAAAGACTTGTGGTAGGAACCTCTATTTCTCTGCCGTTTTCATAGGGATTTTTAAGTTACTTACACTCTCGGATGTCTGCCAGACGTTCGCAAGAGGTGGAACAATTCAAAGACTCGTTTTATTCAGGTTTTGGGCGTTGAACCTGGCACTGTACGCGCCCCACAGCAGAAGACCAGTACTGGAAAAATGTTTCATCCTAATTGAAGAGCCTTTTTCTACTAGGAAGCTGTCGAGTTCATTTAAAATGCTGATGGTCGTTGAATATATCTTCACAGCAAATGCGTTAACTACACCAGAGTTGATGCCGTTCAATTTGTCACTCACGGAGAAGTTGGCAATTCTGTCTTCTTCTTATAACAGACGCCACAAACAAACACAATCTTCAACAAATGACTCACTTCGCCCGCCACAAGTCCCTGGTGCGGTGATTAGTTAAAATTCCACTGAAGCCAATTAATGTCCTTTATTCCCTTGAATCCACAGATAGATCGGTTTTTGCGGTTTTTACTGTTCACAGCAGTAAATATCGCAAATATGAAAGGCGGCAGGGAATGTATATATGCGTCGGTCGTCCACACGTGCTCTGCACACCGGAATATGGAGGCCATCGGTCGACCGCACTAACATCCGTCCATCTAGTGATATTAGCGACGAGCTTTGTTACTGTTCGTCAGCACCAACTAGACCTAGAAGGCGCGCGCACACACAGACAAAGGAAAATGTCATTCACAACTACGAGTAAGGTGACAGTGATACTACTGTCATCCTCATCATCATCTGTCTGTCTTTCAAGTTGGGGGCTGTCTGTGTGCAGGAAGGAAAGTGTACACCGCATAGAGAAGGGCACGCAAAAAAAAACCGCATACACACGGTCAAGGAAACTGCTGTCGGTGCAGATATTTCCACAGAATGAACACGAAAAAATACAAAAAAAAACACGTTTCCATCGCAGCGATTCACCCGCGCCATAGGGGAGAGACTACGTAAAACGTCTCAAATTTCCAGCAGTCGTCCGCTCGTCAAATGCGGCAAAATGAAGAAAAATTGCGTCGCTTTCTGTTGTGCCCGCAACTCCCACCGCAGACGAAACTGCCAC
This sequence comes from Cheilosia impressa, assembly GCA_948293265.1. NCBI lineage: Eukaryota > Metazoa > Arthropoda > Insecta > Diptera > Syrphidae > Cheilosia > Cheilosia impressa. Next base: position 49,853,548 of record OX411884.1, on the reverse strand, counting down.
AATACTCCTTGAAGTGTATCTAATACATGAGCAAACAACACACATCCGCTCTTGCTTCGCTATAACTCTGATTGAGTCGCGTAAAGATTTTCACTTCGGTAATTTGCAAGTGCGCACAGGAGGTGGGGGTGCGCACTCGTGCTATTTGAATTGGGAAGTGTCCGCCTGTCCAGTGACAATACCATGGAAATGGGTTTCAAATTTCATAACATAACTTCGACGAGTGGATTAGAAGCATTGGCCTCTGACGTGTAGCTAGACGCTGACTGATCCAGACTCGGGACAAGTTGCAAGTTTCCTCTTGATGTTTACAGTCCGTCGTCGGATTGATTTCCGCGAACAAATCAAAACCTTGAGGAGACTCCTCTTGAATTGAGTTGGTTTTTGGTGAGGCTTGGATGCGATGCACGTGTGTATGCCAAGATGTCCTAAAAGTGGTTGTTTGTTCGAGTTGGAATAGTAAATAGGTGTGGCAGCACTTGGTTACAGATCTTGGTTATTTTTGTAGCCAAATCAGTTGGTTTTTTCAGCTCAAAAGGCAATAATCCGCTGCGAATCTTCAATCTTGAGGTAACAGCTCCAAACTGCAAATCAGACAAATGCAAGTTCCATTCATTTGATGAAGAGTAGAATTTTCCAATCTCCTCTAGGAAAAACTTTGACCTTCGTATGCCTTTAGAAGAGCCCTAGAATGATTGCGGATAGGTACTACTTTTGCACTCACATTTTGGTCAGTTGTAATCCTCTAGAACCAACTAGGCCGCAGACGGTCCCACCCGATGCCCGTGAAAGGTCTGTTGTATCAGTATCCTGTCCTGGTAAGACGGCTCTGCCAGGATAACCCCTACCTAATCCTCTAGATATGCGTCTCCAAGAAGCGAGTTTGCAAGGTTGTTTCTACTGCAACCAAGTTATAGAACCACGAGGCCGCTTTGCCTGACGGTGTACCCGAGTAGCTTAATCTATCTGATTTGTTGAAGAGCACGCGACAGCTTTTATTTCTTAGATTTTGTCAGAGAAATTGATTTTCAGCATCGTTTCCCTGTGTCTCAAAAAAGCAAGACCCATTCAGCTGTGCCAACTGCAGGGACATCAGTCTCCCGAATTTCGTGTATAAGGTCCTAAAGATCTGCTTTTTTGTGTGAACACCTTAAGCTCGTTAGTCCCTGGTTTTACGGCAGAAAAGTCCCCAGTCGATCATACTTTGATAGAGCCTATAAAAATGCAAATCAATCTTATCGCCTACAACAACTTCCAAAGAGTTGGGCTGTATACTTTTTTTGTACAGAGCTATTTCTGCAAAACTCATCCGTCTCTATAGAACGGCGATGGATAAACCTCTCCGCTGCATCAAGTTCAGTAAAGTCCTAGATCTAAACCTTAGATTTAAAAAAAAGATCAAGACTAAACGTCTGTTATAAGACCTCCTTTACGAAAGCGTTGCACGAAACTCACAGCCAACATACAAAGCACTATCTTTCAAAAGCCTGTACAATAGTTGGTGGGCAGACAAGACGTCTGTTATAAGCCCTCCTTAGCAAGGGCTGTACAAAGTCTGTACACTAGTTAGCGGGCTTCGACGAACAGCTTTAGCTTTTAATGTAGAATAGTCAGCTTTCGAGGTAGTAAGGACCATGCTGCGGGCCTGTGGGCCTATTATATTGTGTGTTGTATGATGATCCGCAGACCTAACCTATAAGACCTCGTAAACACCTCAGCTCAGTAGCATTTTATTGAAAGAAAACGTTTTGAAACAATTGCTTTAACTTTACGGCATAAGAACTTGGAACAAGTTTAAGACTTTCGAAGAATTCTTAGTTTTTTACCCTGTGATCCTGGCACTTTGGAGGAGACGATTCGACAACGACCTATAACAAGTTTTTCACTGCAGGTCGTCAAAGAAATGCGCATTTTTCGTTTAGGGCAGGAGAAATCTAGAGCCTCTGGGTAAAAACGCAGAGCTTTTGCCTTTAGACTAAACTTCTTTAGTATAGAAGAACTAAGGTGGCGCAATCAGCTCAGAGTGGGCACTTAGAGGCAGTTGGCTAAGGGCTAAGCTACCTCCTTGTCTGGTTTTCAGCTGAGGCCAGCTTTATATGCCTAACAGGTAAGCTAAAGGACAGATTTGTTTCTTTAAAAGAAGCCCGGGCGTAGTCACTTTAGATACAAGCCCCAAACTCTAGAGGCTTCTTTAAGGTATTTGACTTAGTATAGGGACGCAAGACGTATAGGTACGTTGGCAAACAAATGCTTTTAATAAAACCCATGCAGAGAGTGCAACTCTTCGATATTTTTGAATTTGGATCAAAAGTTACTTCTTTATTAGCCAAGCTCGAAGACCCTTTCGTTGTAACAACCTCCGACAAAAAAAAAAAAAAAAAAAAAACCCTTTCGTTGCTATTTCTCTTTTAAAAGAGAAATTATGAATCCTAAATTATCCGCCTTAACTCTATTTGGGAGCTGCCTGGTTCGTTGCTCCATCAAGCTGATTTCCCCACAGTGATTGGAGCCGTTGAGGACGGATCTGTAAGACTTATGCTTCTGAACCCACCTTCTATCTCCAACAGTAAGTTATAGTCCTCAGAATTCCAAAATGTCCATGCTTCCTCTCCCGACTGTATATATGGGCAACTTCCACCCCCAGTCACCCCTAACAAAATACTATCCGAAGGGAAGCAACTCCCATGCGACTTTTCCGATTTGTAGCTCATCTACTATCCAAATATATCTACTTTGTTAAGCCACAAACAAATCGAAGCCATGTAGACAGGATACGTACGAGTCGAGTCGAAAAGCCATCCACACAATTCAGTGAATCTTTCATCTGTGCCTGTGTGTGACTGCTGCCTGATAAGAAAGAAAAGAAACCACGCAACCGCTCTCTCACTGGTTCGATTCAAACCGTCTCATCCACATATGCTCGATGCGACCACTTGCTGCACTGCACCGCTTCCAACTGCAACCGAATTGCCCATCAAACTTCGTACATGCTCGATGACAATGTGAACACTGAACAGTGGTGTGGGTATGGGTGGTATAGGCTATAAAGGTATCTCCATCTTCATAGCGAAACGAATGGAAAACGAGCAAGGTTACCCAACGTTTTGGGAAGCAGCTTCTTGTATTTGTCGCGTGCGAGAATCACCTGTGATCGCACGCACGTTTGACTGCAGCCAACAGAGAAGCAGACCAACCGACCGAAAAATAAATGTCATCGTCGGATTTGAAATTGAATGCGACCGAGTGGGGTGGCCTCTGGCGATGGTTGCGCCTTTCCGCATGGGTTTGCCCGTTCGCTGGTGGCACTTTTCCTTCTTCGCTTCGCTGTGTGGCAGCCACATAAAACATCATCAACAGCAGCAAAGCGACACACGGGCTACGGGTACGGGCATATAGCATATTACGGGCGACAACAAACTTCGTCGTCGCATAATAAACTCAAACTCAGTCTTAACAGTTCTATCGCAGCGACAAGACGTTTTTCCAGTGATTTTCCACGCCAACCAATCTGCATTTACCCACAATACACTCACTCATAGTCGTACACCGCAGTCACTCACACATACCATCATCTCTGGCCAATAGTTTTGTAGTAGTTTTTCTTCGATTTTTCCTCGCAAGTCGTGGTGCTTCCGTTAGATTGGTGTCGCTCTCGTCCAGTGATTTGTTTTCCTTTTTCTTTATTTTTCCCATCGATGTGAATGCAGCTTTGTAAATGTGTCGCGTGATAGATGTTTTTATTAAAAACAACAACACCAACTGAAAAAAGTCAAAATTTTCATTGCGAGGATTAAACGTTTTAAATTTTTTTGAATTCGGTACGGTTACGACTTTTGTGCGGTGATTAGACGTTGGAAAATGTCCAGACTTTTCCAAAATCGAAATTCCATAACGTACGACGAGCTTTGTGTCTCTGAATTTGAGTCGCGGTTTTATTGTGATTTGCAGTGAAAAATTAAGAAAAAAAAAATTCTATCTACCCCACAGTAGAAGAGAAAATTCGAATTGAAAAGAAAGATGCGTTAGTGTCCTTAATACGGACGACGAAAGGACGATCAGTGTTGAGAAGTGTTTATTGAAAAAAAAAAAAAATTGTCGCCCACTTAACGACACGAAAGAGTGAAAGCAATTGCCGTGGGATTACAAAAATTTACATGGTGACCCGCACAGGATTACACTCGCTTCGATTATAAGGAATAAATTATGTTAAATGATCATCGCCGAATGAATGTCGAATCAGCTGAGACTGCTTATTTTTATTGTAAGTTATTAACCTTTTTTACAATCGTTTTAGTTTTACTCGCAAAAGGGACGTTTTTCTTTTAAATCACCCATTGTGACCTAAAAAAAATATTTAAGGTGAGGATTACAAATTTTTATTAGATAAGCTCAATGGTTGTAAAGGGTTTCATTGCGAGAAGTAAGATTTACCAGGAACAGTGGGCCCTACCAATTCTAGTTTCGGCTTTAAAATTGAAGAGTTCACAATAGCTATAATTTTCCATGCAAATTTAGCAATTGCGAACTTTCGTAAACTGAAACTGTGCTACTAATAATCATTTTAGTGTCCAGGCTACTTTTTTTTTCAACTTACACTGGCGATTACAAATTTCCCATACAAAATTGCACATTGTGACCTACAAAATATTTAGTGTGAAGGTCTAAAATGATTATCAATAAGACTTTACTAATAAACGATTTTACTCTTCACACTTAATATTTTGTAGGTTACAATGGGTTAATATTTTGTAGGTCACAATGGGTAATTTTGTATGCAAAAATTAGCCATTGTGAGTTCGTATTACTGAGCATGGACAGATGGACACTAAATATGATTATTAGTATCGCCCAAAGTTGATACGGGAGTCCTTTTACTAGAACCAATGGCGCATTGTTAAGTTCCTTCGATTATCGAACGAATTCGGACTAGATGCAAGATTAAATTGACAAAATGTCTAAAAACTTTGCATTTTATTTTTAGACCTTTTATAGGGTTGTAGGTCCAGTGGAATAACTCACGCGGAATTAGAGCCCACGAGTCTTATTTCTTTTTGATAAGTAAAACTCGTGGGAGTAATTTCACTGCACCGTGATCGTATGTAAGAATCGCAACTGATTTCGCCTATTACCCTGCCTTAAAAACTTAGGAACTAATTTGGAAGGTTTGAGCTAGTGAGTTTGTAGAACTACAATTTTTCTGTGTCGCTTCGAATGCTTGTAGGTTTCATCTATAGCAGAAGTCGTCTCCCAGATATCTAAAACTATTCTGAAGCAAACTGCCCTCACAGCCCACTTTAGAGTCGGAGGTTTTGAAAAGCTTCGTCATTATCACGCTAAATTACTTGAATTATCTTATAAACCGAAAAACGGCTTCAAATCAAGGGGTCAGTAGAAAAATTAGCAAAACCAGTATTGAACTTATTTTTATGAACTCTTTTGCATGACATGATGCGCCGCCCGTAAAAATCAGAGACGGTCCAAGTTGTACTCTTGAGAAAGGCTTATCTGCGTTAGTTTTGAACCTAAGATTGGTAGTCTTATGGAATTATGTCTCAAACAAGCGATTTCAAAACCTGCTTCTTAGCGCCCTAAGGAGTTTTAGAAATGTGAGTTTTAGAAATATGACTGTCTATCGTGTAGATCGTTCAGACTTGATAAGTACTTTCAAACACCAGGTTATACCTATAGTCACAAGCCATCACCGACTGGTCTTTAGTGCTTTAGAGTTTAGAGGTTGCATGTTTATGCTAGTGGTCTCCGAACGGGGTTTGTCGAAGACAATCAATACCTCCAAATATCAACCAGCCTTGATTTCGATCTTGGCATTTTTCCTAGCAATAATAAGCGACTTGTGGAGTCCCTTTCGAGAAGCTGTTGACACAATTGAGTATTGTATCAAAAATAACGCAAATCCATTTTTTTAAATTCTTCCCAAAGTTGTCCGTGATATGCTCAGCTTTAATCAGCGCCACCTAGTTTTTGAAAAGATATTGTTTCACATATTTTGGAATTACAACAATTTCACTCTTTCACAATTTCATCTTTGTTGCAGTATACGTCCACAAAATTTTAGATATCGCTCAATAAAACTCGCAAACAGTGTTAATATGCCATTGGGATAATATTTTCCCATCGGCTGTTTATATATTTTCCCTTCGCATATTTTTAAAATTCCCATAGAGATGTTTTGGAAAAAGGGAAACAAATCATTTTAAAATGACTACCATTGAAAATAGACATCTTTCGATTCCACATCTCTAACAAAGGTCACTGTTGCCAACATTGTATACTTGCTGGGACAAAGTTTTTGTCTTTACCAATGTTTCTTTGTCCTTTGTCCTTCTCGACGATTTCTTTGTCCGAATCTTTACTTACAATTTTATTTTAATTCAGCAGAAACTGAAAAATAGAGAGAAGTACATTGCGAACGTACCTTAAGCCATGGGAATGCAAAAGAACTACTTTAAATTGGTTTCCCAACATGTTTTTGTTGTGTTGTTCATAAAAAAAATGTTTTTAAATTGAATTATGTGTGTAAAATTCGTAGTCACAGTTGGAAAACTAAATCTAATTCCCAATGGTGATTTCGGTATGTTTGTCCGAAGTAATGTTTAAAGTTGGCAACCGTGAGATTTTTTTTAAACCTATGGAGGGAGGTTGCCATCTATATTTTATGCGGCATTTTTTTTATTGCGGTATTTTTTTTATTGTAAAAAACGAGTTGGTTTGTGAACACACCCTTATATAGTGGAAACATTTTTTAAATATAGACAACTCTTTAATCTGCCAAGGTTGATATTTTTCCAAATTAAATATTTTTCTTCTCTCAAATATCCCCACGAAATAGATAAATTTCCCACGCGCTCACAACACTGCTCCCAGTAAATTGAAACGATCGTTACATTTCGCAGCTGGTTCCTCCTTTGCCAAATGGACAGTGTCAACTTCCAATGGGGATACAAAAACAGCATGAAGTTGACAAACTTACGAAAAGCAGGCTTAATATGCTCCCCACGATATTGCCCAATAAAAATGCAAATCTATGACAAATTGCTGCTATCGCGAATGCCGAAATTTTTAAATGAAAAATGACTCAAAGTACGGGCGCCATGCGGGTGGATTCGGGTGTCACATTAATTATAATCCAGACAGAAGACCATTCATCTGAGTCACGCTTGTCGATAAAATTCAAAGCTTTCGACCTAATTGAATGATCATCGTTACAATTTCATTGACCTGTCGATGGGCGGTAGCTTGTTTTTTTTTTCGGGAATTTCGCTAATCGCTTCAAATCGGTTTATTATTTCTGCGGAATTAATTTAGTGAAGGAAACGGCACCGGCCACTTGTTTGGCAATTCTCATCCATTCGCGAAATTTTACCCAAAATATTGTCTCATCCATTGTTTAATCTGTCTATAGTCGAATGGAGGGTGGAACTCTCTTATTCGGACAGAAAAATCCCATTTAGGTGTTAAAATTCAGTAAAATAAGAGAAGGCAAACAGCGGCATAGGGGATACTGGGGCAAACTCTCCTTTGCAACTTTGAATTTGAAAGTATGTATTCCATTTGCTTTGGCAAGAAGATCGAGGTCTCTTGATGAGGATCGTTTATGAGTAGATATTTGCAAATACAGAAGAAGCCACTTTGGTGTTTGGTTAATCGAACCCAACCCGACATGCCCCTACCTCTGGGATGACTTGTGCAAAGCGCCAGAAATAATCCAAACATAACACCGATAATGCCACGAACTTTGCTACTGGAACTTGTTAGTTTGTCGACACTTACGTACTTGCTAAAACGAATTTCCCCAAAAATTTGCCAAACTCCCTCACTAATCACATTCGTTGGAAAAAAAATTGCAAGAGAATATTTCATGCGCAGAAAAAAAAATTCTATTCAAATTGTAAACGCAAATAGAATTAAATAATTTTTCTTATTCAACAGAATTACAAAAAATGGCAGGGGAAAAAAATAGAGATTACATAGAAGTACAAGCTATTATTCAATAGGAAGTGTCAAGTTCTCGGGCTGAATCTGAGAACAGCGTACAAGGTCTCGCAGTGGATGGGTGATAAAAACCATTATGATATTGCAAGTGGATGAATTAACTGCTCATGAACAATAGAGGTTTATGGGTTACTCATGTTCGAACACGAATCTTATCTGGAAAAAGGCGCGAAGCTCCTACGTAACGATGTTGTGGCGATTTGCTTTGGGGAGGGGCGCTTTATCCAAATGTGAACATGACTTGGTTGTTTTCATATTTTCAAAGTCATCACTCTTGTTCATAGATAACCAGTGTTGGTCAGCTATAAGATATGGCCAAGCGCCGCGTTGGACTTAGTTATTCCATATCCCAATGGAGTTCACACAGAAGTTTTGGACTTTGAAGGTGATTGGTGAAGAATATTGATTGGTAGGAGAGTTTTTTGTGACTCAAGTTTGTTTGTTTGCTGCTTTTTAAAAGGTTGACGGACAGGCAGTTAGGATGGGATTAGAGTTATCCTTGAGCACCCTCAACTTAAGCTTTTTTAGTACCGCATCAGGGGCGTATAGGTACCCTAGGCCCGGCTTAGTACAACCATTAGGTTTGTTGAATTTTCAATTTTAGGGAAAATGAAAGGGACCAACAATTTTATGCCGAGTTGAGAAACTTTCCCAGGGTAGTTGTGCTCTTGGATGATTGTCAAACTTTTACAAGAGGTGGCGTAGAAAAAAAAACTGGTTAAGTTGCAATTTATGTCGTTTTGGAGACCCCTCGCTCAGTCTTCCAGACCACTAACAACTGAGCCACTGCGCCCACCTATAAAATACTTCGACGTATTTAAAACCGTGGAGAGTCTCTGCCTGAGACACTGCAGCCTTCCATCCTCTGCGATCCCGGGCACGCTGCTTCCAGTTATCCAGACCAAACGCTCTGGCATCCGCGATGGCTTGGTCTTTGAAACGGAGGTTCGGTCTTCCTTGTCGTCTCGAACCTGGCGGCTGGGATTCGAAGATCCTCTTAGCTGGAGCATTATTGTCCATTCGCTCGATGTGGCCGAGCCAATGTAGTCGACGTATTTTGGCCTTTTGGACTACATCCACATCTTGGTACAGCTCATAGAGTTCGCGGTTGTATCTTCTCCTCCATTCGCCCTCCTCGCACACAGGACCAAAAATCCGCCGAAGAATTTTTCTTTCGAAGGAGCCCAGTATCAGCTCTCCCTTCCTGCTTATCGTCCAGCACTCGGCGCCATAAAGCAGAACTGGCAGGATAAGGGTTCTGTAAAGCATACATTTTGTCCTTCGAGTTAGGAGTTTTGAACCCAATTGCTTTGCCAAACCGAAGTAGCAGCGGTTTCCTAGGGTAATTCTTCGCCGGATCTCCACTAGGATGTCATTTGTGGAGTTCATGTTTACTCCGAGGTAGATAAACTCCTTAACTACCTCGAAATTGCTGCTATCAATAGTGACGTTCTGTCCTAGGCGGTGGACAGATACTTGTTTGTTTGTTGATAGCATGTACTTAGTCTTGTCCTCATTTACTACAAGACCAACGAATTTCGCCTGTTCTTCAATCGCCGTAAAAGCCTCTATCACGGCACGCTGGGAGCGACCGATGATGTCAATATCGTCTGCATACCCCAGTAGCTGGACGGATTTGTTGAAGATAGTGCCTTCCGTGTTGACACCTGCCCTGCGCACTATCTGCTCTAGCACGAGATTGAAGAAGTCACATGATAGTGCGTCTCCTTGCCGAAATGCGGTGCATGTTTGGAATAGCTCGGAGGAACTACTTTCAAATTGCACGTTGCAGCGTGTGTTCTCCAGCGTCACGCTACATAGCTGGATCAGTTTTGCCGGGATCCCGAAATCGGCCATCGCCACATAAAGCTCCTGGCGATGAATGCTATCATATGCGGCTTTGAAGTCGATGAATAGGTGGTGAGTCTCGACTTGAAATTCATTGGTCTTTTCCATGATCTGCCTCAGTGTGAAAATTTGGTCTATAGTCGATCTGCCGGGCCGGAAGCCACACTGGTACGTGCCGATTAGTGTGTTGCAGAACGGTTTGAGAGGTTCACACAGTACATTGGATAGGATCTTGTATGCGACATTAAGCAAGACTACTAAGCTGTTGAAAAAAGACGACCTTTAAGAAGCCAACAGCAGCTCTAGCTTTTTAGATAACTTCTAACGCCAAAGGTTTAACCAGTCCCGGAACAGAAATTTCTTGCCCCAGAAAAGTCTACCCTTGCCGTTAAGTCGCTCTCTAACCCCCGAAAACTTAGATTGGTTGTACAGGACTTAATGGAAGCATTCTTGTCGTTGGACTGCTGTCGTTGGATTTCTGCCACGCCTACTTGTAGTTCCTTACGGAAGCATGATTCCACCTTATGGGCCACTTCTTGAAAACGCAGTATCTGTCGGCAAAGTCTACAATCTAAGAGTGTTAAACCGGCTTCCCTTCAAAATACATTTTCGAGACAACAGCGCTCCCCCTCCTCTTGCTCCCCCTTCGCACTTCCACTCCTAATTCATTCACAATTTCTTACTATCAAACTCGCAAACAATGTATGCTCCGTCGAATTCCGAACAAAACAACTGATAACAGTGTATCTCATATCGCAAACATACACTCGTCTAATTGCGAAAAAATAAAAACCTCACCAGTAGTAACCAGCCATGTCAATTCATTACGGCGAACATAGTCACAGTCACAAACAAGCGTGTGGAAACGTCATAACGATAAAAACAAAACAGCCAAAGATGACAGTCACAGAATTTACATGTTAATTAGCAACAAGATGTACTAAAAACAAAAAAAAAACTTACAAGACCTAGCTTCAAGAAACAGCGGAATGTCGCTGCGTACAACAAGTGCATACACCTTTGAGATACTCAATGAATCCGTACGTGAGATAAAGATTTCGTTCGTCTTCAGGTCCGAAACAAGTTTGCAGTTGTAAGCGAATTTTGTTTCTTTGCTTTTCAGCAAACGCATTAAAATTATAAAAATTAATTCCGATAATGGTTAAATATTAAGTCGGTTAAGCTAGGCTATAAGCTGGCGAGATCTCCTGCTGATGCGGCTAAGAGGATTTTGTTACTTTCGATTTCAAATCGCGCGCACGCACCACCATCCGCACCATCCGCACCATCACCTTGTCCCACCCGGTTCTGGGATGATTAAAATCGAGTTTTCAATGTTGGGTGTAATAAAGCGAAGAGCAGAGCTCTTTGCGGTTGTTGGCGATGTCGGCGAACAAGGTGAAACGAAACTGAAAATCAGCCGAAAACAGAGACGATCGTATGGGTAATTTTACTATCGATGTCCTTGGTTGCAGTGAGTTAGATAGGTTTGGCAGATAGACGACTTTTAATCAAGTGGAATGCGAACGACAACGGCGACGTTGATGTAACCCAGAAGAGTGTCTGTACTGTGATAAGAGGTTTTCTATTACACGTTAGAATTGTACTCGGTGTAGAGCTGTTTTGTTGTGTCGTCTTCTTTCTTTTTTGTATCAAGGTCGCTTGGTATACTGGGGAAGTATATACGACTATTTGTTGAAAGTTAGGTAGCATTGGGTGAGGAGTGTTACGTTGGTTTTTGGAGCTGAAAATTGCAAGGAGAAGATACAAAATAAAGGTCCTTAAGCAACACAGTTTACTCCCGTAGTCTAAATTTACTCTTCAATCGATTGATTTGCGTCAATTTTTGAATAGAACCTTTGCCATCAATTCTTCTCAAAATTTGTGACTTGCATATGAAGGAGGCTGAGCCTTAAGATTGCTCAATTCGCCTAAGTCCCTGAACAGGCTCTATATACTACAGAAAACCAGTCAGAAAGTCTATTTGACTAATTATTATGCAGACCTTGGCGAAAAAAACTTTACTCTTCCGAGGGTTGAACCTGATACCTCATGCTGTAAAGGCCCATTCTACAACACAAAATTAAAGAAAGATACGTACCCAAGTGCATCTTGACCGAGATAAACTTTTATTTTTCCCAACTTTCTAATAAAACGTTGAATCAGAGCTTCACAACCGACAGATTTGTCTTATTTAGCTCGGACTTCAACCATAAATATACCCAGAGACACTTTCGCTGTACAAGCCTTAACGACACAAAGTCCTACTTCCTTGTGATCCTAAATCCCAAACCTAAGAAAAAAAAACTTCCATAAATAACAGCCGAACGATAAATAACACCCAAACTACACGCAAGTTTTCAATTACCTTTGTGTAGTATAGATGTAAACATGTCCTCAAATGAAGTGTGTCCCCCTATTGTCAAATGTCATTTAAACTGTCACATTAGGTAATAAAGGCAAGGCCAGAACACTACAGTCAGCCGAACGTACAGCACGTGTTTTACTCCCTTGCGTTAATACCACACTTTGCTTATGCCTTTTATAGCCTACCCATGCAATCGTCTCATGCCTCTGGGTGGCAGATCATACATCATTTTCAGTACGTAGTTACTCATTAATGTGGACGTAAAAAGAAGACTCGAACGCCAACCGTTTTGACGCAGATCTATCTGTATGTCTGTTTGACTAGTCATAACTCAATAATTTTCAAATAATAGCACGTACTTCGTAGACGTTACAAAGTCATGTATATAGCTGCCCGTGCAGTCGAATGTGAGCTGTTAAACTACGTTAACTGCATAATGTTGTTGTAATGACTAACAACTAAGTTGTCTTATCTATTTCAAGTCAGGGGAATAGCATCTGGCATGGTTGGGAACAGAAATCTGCGGCGCATTTAAACACCTTTTAGAGGTGTAGATATACCTACTGAAAGGGGCTAGCCTCTGCTACTGGACTTTAGATTGTAAGACTGGAGAGCCTACCTAAAGCGTCGAATAAATATTTCGCCTTCTACTGGACTTTACCAAACTTGTCAATTAATTTTTGCATTTGAAGTCGATTCAGACAGAGCTGGCTTTGGAAAAACTGTCCCCTACCCTTTTCACAAAGCCTTGGATATCTCTTGAAGCAATAAGCCTCAAACTTAGCCCGTTGGACCACTAGAAAGTAAACTTCGCTCTACTGCGTTAATTTGTACGACTTTCAAAAAGGTTAAGGAGGTGCTTTTATGACTGACAAGCTTATACCTTCAGCAATTACCTCAAGGCGGGCATTAGAAGTGCTTCACAAGCATCACATATTTTTGTGTCTATGTGTGACTTGAACCCAACACAGTAGCTGTGGAGTGTCGCAAAATACTTTCAGCTAAGTCGCCTTCAGCCTTTTGACAGAAGTGTCAGCTGAACTGTTGCCGACATTTTTAGTACTTAGGACCAACATAAGGACTGAACTGAAACCCAATCAACAATAAAAACAAACAAGATCTACTCGTAGGTACTGCATTTAGGTTTTTGAAGGACTTTTTGACCTCTTGCAGTATCTCACAGCCTTTTGGAGATTGGGGTACTCTTTAAGTGTGCGCATAAATTTTTTCTTAAAAGCCTGTCAAATAATAAATTCCCTGATTGTCTGGACTGCCAAGCTCATAGACAGCAATCCTAGAGCTAATGACCCTTTTCTGTATTTTTTTTAATGAAACAAAACCTTTGCACGGTCAGAAAGCCACCAGCTCTTCAGATGTCTTCGTTTCAAGATTTCTGATCCAAAGAACTTTGTTATAACAAAACTGACAGTAAATATTCGGCCTTAGAGGTTCAAAAAGGACTCTCGATCTGATCACAAGGCATCTTCTGACAGTAGGTATCCTTTTCACTGCTCGGCTTTCATTGCTCGGCTTCGCTTTAAAATGTTTTAGAAACTCCATGTCGTCTAGCAGAACTTGACATGTTAGACCGTTCGACTAATTAGAGAGAACTCCCGGTTCGACCCCCAAAACAAAACTAAATGCGCCATTCCATTCGTCCCGCAAAATGAAAATGAATTATGGTAATACCTGTTTTACTAATTTAGCACTACTAGCCTCTTCAATCTTTTTAGCAGAAAATACGTTTTAAGCTAGGCTTATAAGCCTAAAGTTCTTGGCAAACCTATCCAGTGCAAGGGTCGTCGGGAAAGGCTGCTTAAATAGACATTCGTCACCAGATTCTTTGGATTTTTCGCCTGCGATAATTTAAGTATTTCCGATTCGAATATCGCAAGACGAAGACGTCTTCAAGTTTGTATGACCCTTGTACCTTAGAATCTGAAGGTTCAACTTAGTAAAATTGGGGCATAAATCTGAATAAAAATCTCTTGACTGCTATCCGACTGAAAATTCATTCATTTATGTTATTGGAATGAAAATTCGTGAATAGTCGAGTGTTATTCGAATTGATTCATAAATTTATTGCTTATTCACTCGGTCGTTCTGGAACAAATATCTGTGCGTCGATCTACGCCAAGTACCCTGACCAATTATCTAAAAAATATTTCAGTTAAAACTAAGAAAAAATGTTAAATTTATGTGGGAATTTCCCAATCAATCGCATGCTTTATCTAATCAGCAGTCAATATGATGTATCTTTTGTTTATATCTAACAAATAATATCCCATGAAAACAAAAAATTGTATACCCATAAAAAACACTACAACAACTCTGGGCTTTTACTATTCCTAGTTTATATGGTCTTCCGGTATTCGATGTTCGGTATTCGAGATGTGTTCACAGTTATGTCTCTCATTTGGCTTACTCAATTTTACCTAATGGCTCATTTGAATAAACACGGTTTTTTACTTTCGGCTGGTGTCGATTTTGATTTGTAGCCAAAACACAGGAGAAGGCGTTTGTTACAAACAAATGGCACAGTAGGGATATGGTTAATGAATACAGACAGTGACCATCATATGTCATCCGAAATGGATGATAATTGACAGATTTGCTTGTACGAGAACTCAGGTTTTGCATTTTATTAAGAGTGTGGTATTCATACACACAACACAGGAACTGTGTCGGCTCACTTATATGGATGGGGTCAATTTTGAAGGACGTGTAACTCGCTATTTTGTAAAAGTTACGAATAGTTACTAGCACTTGAAAGCCATTGCATTTGTACAAACCTGCTATGTGCAGGTAGGTTATCTGTGATTCTATTAGTTTCTTGTGGAGGACTTAGACCCGAAGCAAGAAAAAGTAACGAGTAGGTACTAGTAGATGAATGTAGTTGTAAGTATGTAAATATCGGTTGCTTTTTTCCGATCAGTTTTATTATCATTAAAAAAGGTGTTGGATGGCTCGATCTGGAAACTAGTAAAAAGTAACGAATAGCTGCCATCATATACTGAAAAATCATTGAAATTGTGTGTTTCAAAGACAAAATATTTATATTACGATTAATTAGTTAGTATGATAAAAACAAAGGTCCCGATGGCTTCAAAGTGACGAAGCAAAAGTAACGAATCAAATATTCGTACATGATTGTATATTATCTTACAAAAAAAGAAAACTAGTGCTTGAATGTAAAAGAAATGCTGGTAAATTTTTCATCACATAATGTTTTTTTGTTATTCAAAGAAAGGCCCTGAAAGATCACTCTCGATGCTTATAAAAGTAACGAAAGACAAAACTAGTTGGTACTGCAAATGCATTTTTATCGTGTCAATGGCGAAATATTTACATTGCCATTTTAGTTAGTTGGTATACGTTGCAAAAAAAAAGTCTGGTTGGCTTAAATCCGAAACTACCAAAAGTAACGAATAATCACTCTCAAAAAATCACTGTTATTTGTGGTTAGTTCCAAAATAATTTACCAAGCAGTTCCGTAGTTAAATTACAAAAAAAAATGTTTTTTCCAATAGACAGACGCTTAGGGCTTGGACATAAAGCAAGCTAGAGAATCGAGTGACTACTAGTAAATTGTAAATGAATATTGTACTAAATGCAAGATGCTTTGCCGAGCTTTTGGATATACTTGTTAATTGCTATATTTTCTTAGTAAATCCTTAAAAAAAATTAAGTCGTCGTGGGATGAGTACAAAACCCATCAAAAGTAACGAATAAATACTCGCAAAACTCATTGTAGTCGTGCTAAGAACACAAATTGTGTGTCAGGTAATTGGAAACACATGGATCACGCGAAATATGCGTCAAATGTCCACCTTGGACTGCAGCGCCACCTACAGGCAATTCGATAAACCCTTTGTTAATTTTGACTAGATGCCGAAAGATGCATCTTTTATTGTAAATAGAAATTTTTAAGGTGATTTATGGCACTCACAAATAGTAGTGAGTACTCACAAACAGCATGTACATCGATTACTTTCCCTACATCATTATAAGCACAAACAAAATCTTATCACTTACAACATAAAAAATTGTCTAATTTCCCACTTGGTTTCTTCTCATTTTCAGGTGGTGATTTCGGGTGCATTATGTACAGTACAAGATTATGTAATAATGTCACAGTGTGCACACAACAAAGCCATATACATAGCTCCAGAGGGAAAAGTTTCTGTCACCGACATTCCAATGACACGTAAGTAACAAGCATACAATAAATATCTCTTCTCCCATTCGTAACGCATATTTAAAGATACATTTAGGGTCTGGCCGTCTGGCCTTTCTTCCCATCACCAGAAGATGGTTTTTCTCTTTATCTCTCTCGCTCAAATCGCAGCATATGTACCTCCTCTCTAATATGCATACCTTAGAAACCATGGGAACAACAAATAGCTCATCATCATCGATGCCACTAGATATTTTTCACCCGAAACCCAAATAGTGAAATGCGAACTCTTTAACATCGCTCGCTCTCTGCGTGCAGCCTATTTGCGTCGCTTATTAACATCAACCTGTCCTCTTCAATAAGCAATTATGTGTATTACTAGTGTGTAGCTGCTGCTGCCGGTTGATCATCACCATGATGCACCAGTAGAAAGAATCTGGGCTGTGAGATACTGCCAAAAAGGAGCAGTATATTTGTGTACGAGTATCTCCGATATCGACCACAGTTCAAATGTCGATCGGTGGTGGAGCGCGGGAACGCATGTACTCTCATCTCCATTCAGTGTTAGCAAACACCTCAAAGATACGGCGCAAAACGCATTTAAATATGTATCTAGCGATGTTCTTCGGCTCTTGAGGTTACCGTATGATTACGCGGCATCGTTTGAAATAGCCATGTATCGGCACACATGAGTATCTATCTCTCTTTCTCTTTCTCTCTGTGTGTGTGTGGATTGTGTGTTTAGTAGGAAATCATTAGAAATTGATGAGGTTCAAATTTGAAGAAGTGACTCCGACCAGTGGACTGAATGACTTTTTATTTGTGTTGCAGTCAAAGAAATCCTACCTCGTTTAACATGAAAAACGGTGTTGTTCTCGGTCGACGATAGACACTCTCTCTCTATCGGTTTTCTATTTGAGGATTCAATTATCATGGTTGCATCTATGATCACCCTTTGATGCCATATACGTTAATCAAACACCCTTTGTGTTGTGTGATAAATTTTCCCTCCAATTAAGTGGAAATCCGAGGGTTGCAAACGAAAAATGACACAAAACTGCAACCGAATTCGAAGTAAACAGATATACCTTACCTACTCGTTGTCGCCGACGATTTATGTCCTAGGCGACAATTTGCCACACTTTCTGTGTCGCAAATCACTGGCAGATGTTTCGGTATCGTCGCATGGGGCGAAAATGGAAAATTATTATTCATTGTTAGGCGGAGGGATGGAAAATTGAATACTTTCTCATTGTGAGGCAAAAGGGTCCTGCGAGACAATGTTTCCAAATCGGTCCACAGCTCGTGCTAAATACACCGTGAACAAACAGGTGTAGAAATTGTGAAAACGACGGAACGCTGGTATTTCCCATTTCGCTATTGATTGTCGTTCCGAAACGAGGACAATAAGGAGTGGAATCGTGAACAGAGGATGAGGTTGCGGATGTTATTTTATGAGATATAGGTGTTTTATTGTTTTATTGTGGTAAACAGTAGAGATTTACATTCGAATTTGAGAATGAACGGACGAAGAAACGGATTTCGGGGAAAATTTCGTTTGATGTAGGTACCTCAGGGCGGTCAGCTACGGCCGATTATGGTTTCTTTATTGATATTCGTTTGCTATTATCGGCTTAGGGATTTGCGGATGGCAATGAGAGGTGATAGTTGTGGGAAGTAATTGCCATAGAGGTTTATCTCAGAGGGTCTACTGGACTTGGAAGTGAGTTTGTTATTCATAGATCGATAGGTTGTTTGTCTTCAGCAGGTCTTTAACGTCTGCACAATCTATAGAATCTTTGTATGGTATATTTCAATGAAATGTTGCAAGAGTGCCATGGAGTACGAGCCGTAATTTAGAGATCCCAGAAATAGTTCAAGTGACTGCCACTGAATATTTAAGATCGTTGGAGAAGGTCAAAGAGCTGGGTTTATTTAACATTTTTAGGCAAGGTTTAGCAGCTCCTCTCTTGACTACTGAATCTGATTAGTTTTTGTTGATTTTCTTTGTTGGCTGTTCGAAATTTTATGAATCGTTCTTCAAAATTTAGAAGAATGGAATAAAACCTCTGCAAGTGTGCTTTCCGACTCCTAGATGGCGCTCAAACGAGTAAAGATCAAGAGAGAGCTGGCTAAGTCGTTTTCACTCTTTATCTTCATTCAGGAATTCAGTTACTTCAGCTCAGTTCCAACTTTCTGACTAGTTTTGGGTATTCCAAAACTATGCTGACCAGATGTCATATAAAGGCTGTTAGAAAGGCCGACTCTATTCGGTCAGAGAAAGGAATAACTCTTAATCACTCCATCTGCATCGTGGTTGTTGTTTTAGTTTGCTTGCTACGATGATCTTCTCAATTCGTTAAAGCGGAGCAATTTTATTAAATCTGGAAGTGTTTTTTCTGACTCCAAGATGGCGCTGTGTACTTACAAAGTCATTCGATAGGGATAGGTACACACAGATGTAAAATTGGGTCAGGTGAAGCCCGTAAATTAATGGCTGCTCTATTGGCTTCAACTTTGCTTACTCTGTATAGTATTTGGGATTGCAATTTTTAAAATCGTAGGTAGATTCTTCGATTAGTATCTTTTACGACTCCAAGATGGCGCTGTTCATAATATGGCAGCGCTCTATGGAGTTGGGTGTTATCCATCAAAGTCATTTCCTACTCTAGACTCTCCGCAGAAAATCAGTTAATTCTCCGGCTTCCCATCTATAAACAGGTACTTTTAGGTTTTGTTAGGAAGTCTCAAAAGCAGCCTGGACTGCGTCTTGCGGTGCAATGTATCCTCAAAATAAACGTTTCGATCCCCCAATGCTCAGCTCAGTCTTTTCTTCTGTTTGTTTGCAAGCAATGATTTCTGTATATGCGCTTTAAAATTCGAAAACTACAGTACTGGATCTTCTCAGTTGTCAGCGCCATCTTGGAGTCAAATAGCACTGAGAAAAGTATAAAACCGCTCGCTAGATGCTCACCTCGTTTCCTCTTTAATATTTCAGCTATTTTACCAACTTTTTTTAACTACAAATAAAACCTCAAAAAATACAATAGAGCTCGTCCCCAATTTACCACGAACCAATGGCAGTCGCAGAACTATAACACCCGTCAAACCTTCAAATATTTGGGATAAATTATTTCTCGACCCTCCACAGCGACAGGCCTTCATCAACAAATTCCTACATGTTCCGAATTAAAATGGATAACGAAATAAAAACGGGAAAGGAACTTCAACTCGATCACGTTTACTAGATTTTCCTACCTCCGATAAGGCCTTTATTAGACCAACCACATGCCCCGCGGTTAGGTTCAATCTTGATTTTGCAACAAAAACCATCCTCTACCCGATTACAATATATTTATTAACCGATCTGCTGGTAATCACAAATGATCTTATCAGAACACCACCGCGTACGCCATTTAACCGAGAGGCCCATCCGTTCCAACACACAGACCATCAGCAAGCGGAGTCCCTTTTGAAGATTCAATCTTCTTCAACAACAAAAGGATAGAAAAAGTGGAAAAGATGATAATAGGGAAAGTACCCTGAAAATAGTGTCCCATCACTCGGCGTTTTCCGAAAGGCGGTACGCACTCATTTATTAGGGGAGTGATGAAAAGCCAACATCGTCCATTAGTGGATGATCAGCACCGATCGCGGCTGCTTTTCCATCATCGCACGGGTAATATCTACTCTTCGACAAGATGAAAGGCCGCCTGCCTATGATGATGATGAAGATGATGATCGTATGGCGATCAGGACGATCACTGATCATGCGGTGGATCATGTTCGAAAATGATAATGACGGGGGTGATCGGAATAGAACTTTCTTCTCATCGCAGTCGTTGTTATCGTCGCTGGCGATGACAACTCGCCGGGTTTTTATTACACCCGAAGATCACCAAGAGCAAGATCGGAATGAAAAAATTATACAGTCGCTTGGAGCATCCAGAGATACATATACATACTCTTGATAATGGTTTTCAAGTTTCCGAGAAATTCAACAGTTTACAAGAGGATCAATTGATCTCGAGGAGATAATTGCTGCCTGTCTCTGTGTGGCAATGGTCTCTGTGCTCTGTCTCGCTCGGTGCTATTGTTATTTGAGCGCTCACAAATTGGCGCTTAAATTTCGTCTGTGTGTTATTATTGTTGCCATGGGAAGCAAACATGCCACGAGTATCGACCAAAGGAAGCAAGAGTGTATACACGTTGAACCGAATCTGAAGGAGATAGATCCTTGACTCGATCACTTGTAGTGGCGGTTCGAGTATTTATTTATTTTTTTATTTGATCGGTATTTTGTTTTCGGTTGGTTATCGAATTGGTGGAAGTCGGTTCTATTTTTGGGTGTCTTTTGTGTATATACTGTTTGGAGATCGCTCTCCTCTCGTGGAAGCCTTAATGATGTCGATAGATGATTGAATCGTGTTTTGCCTCCATATATGTGGTAGGTTGAGCTGAATGCTTGTCATGTGTACTGTTGTTGTTGGGTTGGGGTGTTTGTTGATTTGTTTAAGTAGGAACGATAATTGATCATCAATGTCGCCACTTGCTTTGCTATTGTTGGCACGGTTGAGGTGAGTATAGTTTATGGAGAGGAGTGTTTGTTTTTGCTGGGTTTTTTTTTTCTTGTCTTGTTCGTTCGCTGGAAGTGTAACTGTTTGCTCGCACCTGTTAAAAGTGACACATTAATGAAGAGGTTGTCTGATTGGTATGGCTGCAAGTGGGTAGCTTTGGCGAAAATATAGTACTAATCGTAAGTACGCTCTCTTGCTCAGGAAATCAGTTCGAATGAGCAGAGATGCATTTCTAGTCGACCTCTAGGCTGAGGTTATTTGAATAAAATTAGTTAATAGATTGGAAGAGTAATTTCTTGTCAGCTTGCATGAGATAGATGATTTCCTGGTTTTGAATAAGCTGAGTGTTTGCCGAAGTAGATTTATAAGCTTCTAAGAGTCAAAAACAACCTCAAGAAATAAGTTGGTTAAAAACTTTACTTTTCCATGAATTGGGATCTTTTTAAGCTCATGGTTTGGCTTTTGTGTGCGGCCCTGGTTGCAATTTACTTCATTTTTCGCTCATACAGAAATAAGTGTGGGGTAATGCTTGAAATACCCGCTCAATGGTTTGGCTCCCTGTTTTTGAACGATTGTAAGTCACCAGCTTGTTGCTAAATGGGACTTCGTTAGATGAATGTTTTTCTATCATCAGGCGAAACATAGTCATGCAAGGTTTTTGGTATTTTTAATTTATATACTGGGAGGAAGAGTTAATTTTGGGCGCCAGTTAAAACAGTCTGAATGGCTTTTTTGTAAAAATATTCATTTAAAATTTTGACCTGACATTTCCGAGGAGATTCAAACTTTCAGCCAAGGTTTCTTTATTGAAAAACAACCCTCTGTAACTATTGTCAAACGAAGACCAATGCATTCGACATTTTAAAGGCGTTTGACAGATTTTTGGATCGAGGTCTTTTATCAAAAACTCGTGCTTATTACTACCTTTCTAAGTGGAAACCAAAGGCGTAGGTCTATCTATTCTCGGTGTTCCTAAAAACCTTTTGTTTCAATGAACTTGCCAATGTTGCCTCAAAGGGGTCGAGAAACGTTTTATTTTATTTTATTTGTCTTTTGTGGTTTCTGTGAGTCACCAGTCAGGAAACAGATTTTTGCGAGTTAGTTCTGTAGTTAGTGACAGCACTTCCCTGCATAGCTCATGCTACCTGATGGCTTTGGACTATAAAGTTGAATGTGGAATGGTCTGCAAAGCATCGAATTTTTTCAGTACTCACTAGTGAGATTGCGCATTCACTGTGGTCCACTGCGATATCAACAACATTTTTAAACAACTCCCCACTCTGATCGTCATTCTTAAAGCGGCTTGATTAAAGGTGGTTACACAATCTGCAGTCTTATTTAAAAATAAGCTCTAGTGCCATCACCTCTCATGACATTCTTCTGCTTCACTCCAAATTGAACAATTTTACCGTCTTCAAACCCCATTCCACCGAAACATACACCTCAGACACAACTCAATTCGAATTCGAACTCTTGAAATTCGTTTCACCGTCCTTCCAAAAGAATTCAAATAAAAATTTCCCACCCAACGAGTCAAAAGTCAATCCGCTATGTCAAAAGTGCCAATAGATCGTTCAACCGATAAATAAGAAGAAACAATTTATCCCATCCCAAGATCAACGACTAAGAATTTGCTGTCAAACAAAATGTGTTCTGTCATCCCATCGATACTTCACTTGGAGACCTTTATACGTTGTGTTCTTCGTCTTCTTCCGTTCCTATAAATGTTTATCATATAAATTGTTTTCTTCCATTAAACAAATCGTTCATGCGCATTTCCACCGCAGGCAAACGGAAAATTGTGTTCACACATTTTCGGTGACAGTGGGACGGTGGTGATTTTTATTGGGAGGAAAATGTGATACAAGTTTTGCGACTTGAAACCTCTTAACCAGTTTTGAATATCAGTTTTATGGGCGTTGTTTGCTGATCGGAAATGCTGTTGATCATATTACGATCGACAAATTTGCTACTCAAGCAAAGGGCGTTTGTCTTCAAGTTGTTCTTCTCTCAAAAATTAATTCAATGCAAGTCTTCTGCGATTTTCCAACAGAAATTGTCACGAGTGCTGCGAGCTCCGTCCGACATATTTGATCAGTTGATGAGTGGCCCAATATGGTTGATCAAGTTGTTTGATTTTGGCAAGCAAAATCTGTTGATCAATTAGGTGTAAGTGGATGACTCCAGAATCGCAATTCCTGCCAATTTATTCACACGTTTGTGGCGCTGGTTTTGGCAGAAATTATTCTGTTGATCAATAAGGTGTAGGAGGCTGAATGTGTTGATTTTTCTGAGAGTAGTGGGCTCAAAATAAACGCGAGTTGATCATAGCTGTATGGTATGAATTTGGTAAACAAAATCAGTTTATCAACTAGCTGCCCAACAATTGAATGAGTTGATCATCTTCGATCTATTACCCAACAATTGAATAAGTTGATCAATTGAATAAGTTGATCATCATCGATCAATTGATCCCGTTGATCATAAGTGTGGAGCATGATTTTAGTAAAGAAAATCAGTTGATCAACTAGATGCCCGGTGCTGCCCGGTGCTACCCAACAATTGAATGAGTTGATCATCTTCGATCTATGATCCCGCGAGTTGATCATAAGTGTGAAGGATGATTTTAGTATCAGTTGATCAACTAACTGCCCAACATTTGGAAAAGTTGATCATCTCTGATCTATAGTTCCGCGAGCTGATCATAAGTGTGGAGGATGCTACCCAACAATTGAATGAGTTGATCATCTCCGATCTATGATCCAGCAAGCTGATCATAAGTTTATGTAGCTGAGTCAGTTGATCAACTATGTGAACGAAGCTACTGAACAATTGAATAAGTTGATCACTTATACCGACACGGATCTTATGATTCCCGCGAGTTGATCAACTGAATTCTTGAAGTTGTTGAGCAACTTAATAACGCACAAAATTTTTCCTTCTCTCTTTTAATCTTGGTCCTTCCTTTTCTGCTGTTTAAAGCGCATAGTTAAAACAATTAACAACGAAAACTTTCCCGTCTCTCTGTCTGTATTTCGTTGGATGAAAAGTTCCCTTCTCCGATCTTTCTGATCCTGGAGTTCCTTCCGCAGTCTAATTCATCAGCTACAACCAAACGGTTTTTGTTTTAGAAAACCTTCCTTCAAATATTGATCCAGAAAATATCTTCCCCCACTGTACGTTGCGTGCGACAGCCCATGACCCATGACTCATGCACACCTAATCCCCAGAAAGACAGAAAAAAAATATAGCTCCAAATTGACTGATAGATACACAACCGAACATAAACAAACAGCATCTACATCTAGTAGAATGCGCAACAAATCAAATAGCTTTCATCACTTCCTCGCATAGATGTCGCCACATAGATGATCGTTAATTCCCGATGTCGATTCCCATCTCGTGGTTTATCTCCTTGGTGCTCGTCTTCTCCCTAGAGCACTGTTATTTACGATGGAAACGGATTTATGATGCCGCGTCGGTTTCTATTGGCTTTATGGGATCATGATCCCGCGCCGATCCTCAAAAGCGATCGACCGATGATTATCTATATCTGCTGCCCCCCGAAAGTGGATACTATTTTCGATCTGTGGCGGATCAATTAAAATTTAATAGAGTTATCCCGAAACATAATCGGTTCCGACCACAAAATTAGCAGAAAATTGTTCCTAATTGACGGAGCAGACCAACCGACCACAAGTCGATGCTGGATTTTGCGTCCGAATTATTTTCGGCTTTTTTTGCTTACCTTGGAGGCGTTGACTTGCGTCTGGGATGCTCCAACCGAAAGGGATCATGAGAAAGTGCCTTTGGATGAAGCGATTTTCGAACAAATATGAGATTTTTCGTAAAAAGATAGAGCTGGGCAACTGGAACAGTACGGTGTGCGAGTATCGGTGACTGTTTTATTATGATTACCGTCCACCCGCTGCGTTATGGACTATTTATATGGTAAATTCTAACACTTAGGCCTTGATTGAGGTTGATGTTGATATGGTGCCGTTTGCCGTACTGTCGTGGCTTACTTTTGTGACATCCGACACACTGGTCGTCATCAAAGTATCTGCGATTGTTTATTGACGGCGGAATAATCGAACAATTTAGATTCATCGAAAGACGTGTCTTGGCCTGTTGAAAGGGCACGCTAGTTAGGCACGGAATACTAAACATGGCCATTTGGAGTGACGGAAATGACTCCATAATTGATGCCATAAAAATTCCCAAACAAAAAATTATTATTTGTGAGTTTTTTAGAAAGCTTTCGGGTTTTTTTTTTTCTCTGCTGTGGAGAGCCCCTGCCTGGAGAAGGCCCATCACAATCAAGACGATGGTCATTACTATGATAATCATCCGCAGGTGGAATGTGTTTTTTTTTTGTGCGCCTGTGTGGGTATGCATGTCCCTAGCTCTGAAGAAGGTTCTCTGTGGCGCATGTGTCATCTAAACTGAATATAACTTTAGAATGCGTCGTCGGTCGTCGTCTTTCAGTAATTTTTAAGAGCTGGAACAGAGACTTGATTGTGTACTTTCACTGGAGCCCGGGCTGGACTGGGTTGCATTTTCTAGAGCATAATATTAGGTTCTCCTTTTGGGAGGCGAGGGGCGACGATCTTTCGGTCTGTGATTATGATGATGATAATTGTGCGCTTGTGCGCAGTAGTAGTGAAAGCTGTTGTTGTTGAGATAACAAATTAAACGTGGGCAGAACAAGTTGAAACGACCTGGTGCATAGACATGGGAAAATAAAACGTTTACTGGGATGTGATGTTCTTCGGAGATTAGCTGCAGGTTTTACGCTCTGCGATGCTTATTAAGTGATGTAAGACGGTGCTTACAAGCGGAGTTAGGCGGAGGATTATCTGTCAGAATGGTGATTGAAATGAAAGTAAGGGTCAGACTTAAGGGCGTTGACTGTTCACTGGGAGTGTGTTTGTATTTTTTTTTTGCATTTGCAGCCCTTTTCTGTACAAAGAAACAAAGTCCGGTCATCGCTTACACAACTTAGAGGCGATTTTTGTCTATACTTATATTGTAGTCAGCATTTCACAGTCACAGTTGCGGAATCTATTTTGCAGACCACTAGATGGCGTTAGTCCTTCTTTCCCATTTTAAATACCTCCCTCTGTATAAGAATTGCTTAATTGTGAGGGTGGACAAAATCGACCTAACACACCCTGACTATAATCTAAAATGCCTAGAAGCTTGTAGGCTCTTTCCGAATTCGCCATGGGCTGCACGGATACTGGTCCTTTTCTCAGTCTTTTTAGAGCCTCAAAGACAAGGCAATTGGTTCTCGATACAGTCCGCGACGGATATAAGAAATACGTTTAATTTTTCGCCCAACAAATCTGATTTTGTTTTAACAAAATCCTTTCACTAGTCCCTGATCTAGCAGGGGCAAAAGTCTGTAGATTTTGTGACGCCATCTGGAGAGTAAACTCAGTTTTATACGCAAACGTTTTGCAAGGTCTCATTAAATAAATTTGCCACTGAACCCTGCAGTCAATTCTGTTGTAAGGGCTTAACTTTCGTAGCGCCATCTGGCGAGTAAACATTCTTTTATCTTCAAGTTCTTTCCAAGATAATTCCGAATATATTTCACAATACCAAAACGTGTAGTAAAGCCATTCGGATCTAAGCGATTTTGAAGGTCCAAAGATCTATGCACTTTGTGGCTCCATCTGGCGAGTAAAGAAAATTGCACCTCAGAAGGCTTAGACTCCCGAAAAATGCGTCTACAACTGCTTTAAATGGAAAAAAATTCAGTCACATCAGCTCTAAGCATTTGCTGATTAAGAGGACAAAAAATACCTCTGAACTGGTGGCCCCATCTTGCTGGTAAGTTACAAAAAAAAAATTTACAAAATAGTGGGTGCCACAAATATGAGAAGGGTTCTATGCCGAACTAATATTTGTTGCTGTCTCTCTTTCTGATGAAAGAGTATGAGACCTTAAAATGCAGCTTATGTTTTGCCGGGAGTTATACCTGAAACCTCTTGCTTCGTAGCCCAGCAGTCTTTTTCATAAAAATTGTGTTTCCCCATCTGTGACTCACTTCAAACTAAGTGACACTAACGACTGTTTTAATTTGTTATTCAAAGCACAGAATTCTTTCTAACGCAACTTAGCTCATAGCTCAATATAAAACAATTTAGAAGTTTATGTTTGTGGCAGTTCTACGTCTAGAGGCGGGCAAAGGTCTTCACATTTATAACGCCATCTGGCGATAAATCTCTGTTTTGTCTTTAAACATGTTTAGAGCTCCAGTAGCACGTACCCAACATTCCTTTGTTTGAATCGAAGCAGTCACTTCGCTTTTAAACTTTTTTTTGAGTTTGAGAGGACAAAAGATCTATGCACTTGCAGCGCCATCTAGCGGTTGAACCTGATTCAATCTCTAAGAACCTCTAAAGTTTGACTAAAAACTTCTTTTGTTGCTCTGTTTGAAAACAATTCTAAATCTAGATGAAATTCAAAATCAATTATAAAAAAATCCCCCCCCCCCCCACGGCAGCGCCATCTGGTGAGTAAACTCTATTTTAACTCAGTAAAATCCAGAACTTTCTATATTATCTTCGGCCAAACTCACAACTTTCCCAACAAATTCGAAACCATCTCGTAACACGTGCTAAATATCCATGTAACGGACCAGGTGAGCGAACAGCTATTACTCTCACCTCAGGCAGACAACACCTACATCTCGCTTCAAGGACACTTTCAAGATATGCCCAGTTTTTGCAGTGTCTTTTGTTTCATTTGTTTTTCTGTTCACCCATCCGGCAGTTGTTTTAATTGTTCGTCCTTTTTGTTTGCATCTGTTTACTGGATTCTTGTTTCCTAGAATTGCCGCACACAACTTGTGTGATCCTTGCTGTGCGCGCTCACCTTTTGTTTCACGTCACCTTCTCTCGCCCGCACATCATCAATGTCAAAGTTGTAACAAACACACACGCACTCACACTCGACAGAAATGTGCAATGTTCTGTAATCAACCACCCCCTGGGGGCATAATGTCCTGGGTGAGCTGCTGGGATCGTTTTTTTTTCTATCGCTTGTTCTACTTTACTCGGTTCGCCTTCACCTTTTTATTCTTTATCTGTGCCCGCTGGTTTGGCCTTTTTTATTTGTAATTACCAGCAAAAGTTGCCAACAAAAAAAATACAAAAAGATGCAACACAGTTTCACAAGTGCCTAAGTGTTACTTTAACGCGCGGCTAATAGAGAGATCATATCCCAGCGCCGGGCTGGGGCTTGAGGAAGCACGCACACTTGGTGCGTTCTTTTTTGTACTTGTGCAAGAATTTATGCGCATACATGCGTGCGAGCTCACACCTGGAACATGGGTAGTGTAATTTTAGCCTTCCGGGGGTTCTTTGAGATACTTTTTTGTATTCTTCGTCGCCTCCTCTGGTTGGACCTTTTCAATCTTTCATGAGATTATTGCGTGCCAAATGAAGATATCGCACAATGTGTCTGCTGGCAGGCTGCGTGTGTAAAGGTGGCGCGCGGACTTAAACATACTTATTTGGTTCTGTCGATGATGCAGCAGCAGCAGCAGCAGCAGCATCAGCAGACATCTTGAGATGCTCTCTGTGGCTTCAATTCAATTTGCACTTCATTTGGAGTACGTGCGGTGGCATCTACCATTATTGTTGCGCTGCCACGGGAGGACATGTTAATTTGCAGACGCCACAGATTCCAACGTCGCGTTTGTGTCTGGCGTGTGTAGCTGTCTGACGTTGGGGGGTCGGTCGCAGTCTGATGCATAATTCGGGTGCGTGTTGCATTCGGGGGTGTTTGTTTTTTTTTATTATATTACTACAACATTTCACAATCAAAATCAATAGCTCTGCTGTAAGATCACGACTTTGAACGATTCAATTCCGGGCTTGTACCTGCGCCGCCTTATGTAAGTTTTTCACATGACATTTGTAAATCCTATTAGACGAAGAGGGGCCAATTGAACGTTGTAATGCTGTCGTACCACTCACAAATAGTTATGAGCAAGCCTTTTGATGACATCAATGAAAAAAAATGCAATAAAAGTGTATTTTTAGATTACACGAGTTGAATTTTTAATGCCAACCCTCACCCTCACGTATACAGGGAAATATGTAGCGCAATCGAATGATCATGATGTCAGATGTAGTTTGTGATGGCGTGAAATGGGAGGCGGAGATTTTTTTTTTAGTAAGTCACTGGGACCCACCAGGAGGTGGTGGTCCGTCCATTTCATAAGCTGATGAAGCTGCATATGTGGCGACTTGAAGGGTTAATAACATTGCAGTGGGTCTTAGAAATGCAACAACTTGTTTGCCAGAGGCTTGCTTCCGTTAATCTGTTACTGCGGCTGTCGTCGGGGCTTACTTAGACAATGGTTTTGGACCGGACCTCTGATTGGTAGGTGGTTGCCCCAAAATGCGGCTGCCGTCGGGGCTTACTAAGACGATTGGTTTGGACCTCTGATTGGTAGATGCTTGCCCCCAAAAAGCGGCTGCCGTAGGGGCTTACTAAGACGATTGGTTTGGACCTCTGATTGGTAGGTGGTTGCCCCAAAATGCGGCTGTCGTCGGGGCTTACTAAGACGATTGGTTTGGACCTCTGATTGGTAGGTGGTTGCCCCAAAATGCGGCTGTCGTCGGGGCTTACTAAGACGATTGGTTTGGACCTCTGATTGGTAGGTGGTTGCCCCAAAATGCGGCTGTCGTCGGGGCTTATTAAGACGATTGGTTTGGACCTCTGATTGGTAGATGGTTGCCCCAAAATGCGGCTGTCGTCGGGGCTTACTAAGACGATTGGTTTGGACCTCTGATTGGTAGGTGGTTGCCCCAAAATGCGGCTGCCGTCGGGGCTTACTAAGACGATTGGTTTTGACCTCTGATTGGTAGGTGGTTGCCCCAAAATGCGGCTGCCGTCGGGGCTTACTAAGACGATTGGTTTGGACCTCTGATTGGTAGGTGGTTGCCCCAAAATGCGGCTGCCGTCGGGGCTTACTAAGACGATGGTTTGGGACCTCTGAAAGGTAGATGGTTGCCCCAAATAGCGGCTGTCTTCGGGGCTTACTAAGAGAATTGGTTTGGACCTCTGATTGGTAGATGGTTGCCCCCAATAGCGGCTGTCGTCGGGGCTTACTAAGAAAATTGGTTTGGACCTGTGGTTGGTAGATGGTTGCCCCAAACAGAGGCAGCCGTCAGTTCTTACTAAGACGATTAGTTTGGGACCTTTGATTGATAGATGGTGGCCCCGAACCAAGGCTGTCATTGGGCTTACTTAGACTGTAGGTTTGGGACCATTTTCAATACCAAGGGGTCTGAAATTCGACATAAACTTGTGGCTACAATACGTCTTTCATTTTTAGAACCACCCGGATCTATATATATGCATACTGGGCCTCTTTGATGCGCTAAGTTGTCCAAAGACCCAATCACCTCATCCGTGAACGAGCAGTACGTGATGGAATTCGATTTTGTTTCGAGTGGTATATCTAGCATAACCTTATGAGCGAGTAGGAGTTAAGTCGGTTGAACGTGTAAGAAAAACAAATCCCGCCACGAAGGTATTGTTCGTTCAGGGAAAACGCGGTTTCAACTCAGGACATAAGAGTACATCCAGTGCGAGTTACCAATGATCGCTTCTATTTTGAACTTCGAAGTTGGTATCTAATCAGTCCACTCTTTGATGATCAATCCAAGAAAAGGTTTCAATAGGACGACATACCTTTGTGGCATCCATATCCTTCATAAGACGCAGCGGCACAGATGTATACCACTCACTCCTCTAAGCGTCGTTATCCAGCCTCATCGGAAAGCTTTGCAGCGTTCCGAAGGAAGCCTTAAAATAATAACACAAGTGCGTCTTTTTAGTGAGGACACTCACAATGGTTCGTGGATAATCTGTCACCAAGTAGATACACAAACCGACCGTACACAAACCTTTTACCCACATGAAGGAAGTGATTACTCAATGGCGTTACTCAAACTGCCAAATCGAGAAAATTCGTTCTGCCACATAAACCAGGACTCTACGGTGCACCTTTTCCATTATGCAATCGACATGAAAAAGTCGATTTTTCCACCTGCCAACGCGCATTGGGATTTGTCTCTAAAAGCAAACGACTCGTATTATCCTGCACCCAAGTCCGCATTATTTAAGTTTGTTTACCATCAAGTCGCAAACAAAAAGAAAAACAACTCGTTGCACTTACATTTATCGAATTCGCGATTACCATTCCCAATCTTGCATCTAAATCATAACAGCTGGCACTCCGGACAGACTTTTCGAAAATTCCTATCTAAATGAACCTGTTTGGGTATTTGAAATCCCACACATACGGCCGGCATCAGCTCAACGTCTCTTTCGCCAGGTCTTTAGCCAACCAATGCCTTCCTAATGCCCATGGCTAATAACTTCATTAACCAGCAACCGGAGTGCGCTCGCAGAGTTTCCCAGAAATCTCCAACTCGCGATTTTGACCCAAATCACCATCAGGGGCAATCAGCATTTAATACGTACGAGAATTGCGCGCAATTCCACCAAAACATACATTTATCGGTGCTCGGTGGATATGGAGAACCATACTCTAGGCCGTAATCCCGCGGCCACAAAATTTGTGTTGATGCATTCACCACCATCGATAACGCTGTAAATTAAGACACTTTAGATACGCATACGTTTTGATTAACTCTGACAGAGCGTATCGCCACCTACCAGTCCCATTTGCGCCAGAGACAGCGCGATGAGTGGGACTGTAAAAGTTTACTCCGAACGAATCAACTCTGACAGGGTACGAGGGGAATATTGTGAACGTCCCTCCTCCTTTAGTGTGAAATGGCAGCTCAACGCGTCGTAAAAGGGGTCGCAGACACTTCAATTGTGGATGGGGTCATGAGTGGTTTTAAACTATGGAGCGTGGTACTGCCGCCAGTGTCAGGGGGGTCAAAGCGTCGCACTTGATGCATTTGCGATGAGAATCGTTTATTGCTGGTGCATTTGGTTGTTGTCGGCGGACCAGAGATATCTTCAATTTATACGACAGCTTAAGTAGATTTGAATAAAATTTAATAAAGCAATTAAAATGGTAAACGATGTATCTGTGGCGCGATTGCATCATCTACAATTTGCAGCACGAACTGGGCTTGGAAGTCGCGTGCTGCAAAGGAATCTACTCACCGGAGAGAGGTGATGTGGAGTCCCACGTGGCTGGGGACTAGGGCCGATTCTTTTTTCTCTATGAGACAAAAACTTTCAATTTACAAAAATATTTTGTGCACATCTTTCTTAAGCAAGGGGACAGGATTTCCCTGCAAGACTGAGTGGCAAAGCACTCGCGCACATCCTTCTACCAAGAGCCCAAAAAAGGACGCGAATTTCTCACACCGCAGAGAGGTGATGTGGAGCCCCACGTGGCTGGGGACTAGGGCCGATTCTTTTTTTCTCTATGAGGCAAAAACTTTCAATTTACAAAAATATTTTGTGCACATCTTGCTTTAGCAAGGGGACAGGATTTCCCTGCAAGACTGAGTGGCAAAGCACTCGCGCACGTCCTTCTACCAAGAGCCCGACGAAAGGACGCGAATTTCTCACACCGCAGAGAGGTGATGTGGAGCCCCACGTGACTGGGGACTAGGGCCGATTCTATTTTCTCCATGAGGCAAAAACTTTCAATTTACAAAAATATTTTATGCACATCTTGCTTTAGCAAGGGGACAGGATTTCCCTGCAAGACTGAGTGGCAAAGCACTCGCGCACATCCTTCTACCAAGAGCCCGACGAAAGGACGCGAATTTCTCACAGCGCAGAGAGGTGATGTGGAGTCCCACGTGGCTGGGGACTAGGGCCGATTCTGTTTTTCTCTATGAGGCAAAAACTTTCAATTTACAAAAATATTTTGTGCACATCTTGCTTTAGCAAGGGGACAGGATTTCCCTGCAAGACTGAGTGGCAAAGCACTCGCGCACATCCTTCTACCAAGAGCCCGACGAAAGGACGCGAATTTCTCACACCGCAGAGAGGTGATGTGGAGTCCCACGTGGCTGGGGACTAGGGCCGATTCTTTTTTCTCTATGAGGCAAAAACTTTCAATTTACGAAAATATTTTGTGCACATCTTGCTTTAGCTAGGGGACAGGATTTCCCTGCAAGACTGAGTGGCAAAGCACTCGCGCACATCTTTATACCAAGAGCCCGACGAAAGGACGCGAATTTCTCACACCGCAGAGAGGTGATGTGGAGCCCCACGTGGCTGGGGACTAGGGCCGATTCTTTTTTCTCCATGAGGCAAAAACTTTCAATTTACAAAAATATTTTGTGCACATCTTGCTTTAGCAAGGGGACAGGATTTCCCTGCAAGCCTGAGTGGCAAGGCACTCGCGCTCATCCTTATACCAAGAGCCCGACGAAAGGACGCGAATTTCTCACACCGCAGAGAGGTGATGTGGAGTCCCACGTGGCTGGGGACTAGGGCCGATTCTTTTTTCTCCATGAGGCAAAAACTTTCAATTTACAAAAATATTTTGTGCACATCTTGCTTTAGCAAGGGGACAGGATTTCCCTGCAAGACTGAGTGGCAAAGCACTCGCGCTCATCCTTATACCAAGAGCCCGACGAAAGGACACGAATTCCTCACAACACTGAGTGCCATTACACTCTGAATAGAAACATGCAAATGATTCGATGAAAAGGGCCTCTGGTAAGAAATGAAAGGCGAATCCTTTTTCCAACCGCTTGAGTGGAAAATTTGATTTTCCATTGTCAAGAATACTGCACAATTGAACAGGGAATAGCTTCGGGGGGAGTTTGGCTTTCGCCCTCCAATGGAATCTAATTGCCAATTTTTTTTTATTCTCTCATTCGAATTTCAATTCCGATTGCTTTATTCAAATGAGCTTTGCGGTATGCTATTCCGGAATTTCGCTGAGGTTGTTGGTTGGTCTTTTTTTTCCTCTGTACTTGAGATTCATTGTCAAGTGGATCGATCTACGAGTTTCGATGGATTGTCAAGTTGTGGCCACTGAATGCGTCAGTAGTTTTTTGAGGGGTTTGCTTTGATTGGGTATTTTTTTGTTGATGGAATTTTATTTGCTGAATGAAGGAATTTGCGAAACAAATTTACCCCCATTTGTAAATAAGACATTATCAACAACAGCTAAATAAATTTGTCACCCCTTATCGATATATTCAAATGACCAACACGATATTTCTAAAAATATCTCTTACCTCGTTCCAGCATATCTAAAGGTCGCCTCAGTAAATTCCCGCAACTTTGTCGTCCAGTCCAATGGTTTATTATCGAAATGCCCGCGGTTTAAGTTTCGCTTTGCGGCGCACCACCCAGCAAATGTCCCGCAGTAATCCCTAAACACACGTTCTCAACGTGTCCAAATCGGTTTACACTCGCAGCCTATTTGTGCGCACTCTGATGGTGTAGGCCGTTCTCTGACTCTCAACAAATAATCCAATTGATTCTCTGATAATGATATTCAAAATTGGTTTTCCCTTCTGTTTTTAATGACAATTCACAGTTGACCGTGATCGATTGGCCCAGTTATCGATATCGGAAAGAGTGATAAAAAACAAAATACTTTGAATAAAAATTATTTTTAACCAAATACGAGTACATGTAGTCAGATTTTGAGTATATAAAACGAAAACAGTCGAGGAAATAGATTTACAAATAAAGAGGTTCTTCACCTGGCCCACATGCGTGATCGTGATTTTCCAATTAACTTTTGAACCAACAAAAAAAACCAAAACAAAAACAATAACAAACAATAATTAGTAGAGCACATATTTTATGGGATGGCGGAGGTGCACTATCGTTTCTTAGATCAGAATTTAATCGCTACACGGAACAAATTGAATTATGATTGATATTTCTTTTTTTTTTCTGCTCCAAAATTAAATGTCACAATGTGTATAGTTGTCTGTTTCCGTTGGAGATATGGTTGCAATTAAATTTTTGTAGCAGAAATTGACGAGAATTTTGTCTGATTATTTGCATGGTTTTGAGGCGTCCTTCACCTTTGTACTCAATTATTTGGGTGCGGTGCGATATAAATGAATAATCGGACGGCAACACTCCACCAAAACTTCGCCAGAATGTCGTCTAACTACTTTTTGTTGATTGGTTATCGAATTTGGGATAAAAGGTTATTCAAGACGAAAGAATGCAGTCTTACGCTGACCGCATGCAAGAGAAAAACTCACAAGATCATTGAAATATTCTTTCGACGGTACCCCAGGGTTACCGGTGGTCCACAATACGGTGCTTCAAAATGCCGAACGAAATTTTCGCCAAATGCAGATTGCTAATAGAAAAATTTAAATAAAATAAATAAATAGTTGGCGCAACATTTCCGTATTGACCCTGGTCCAAGCTTTTCACAACCTTGTTGTGTAAGTTTCATTTTCATTTTTGGGATGAATGGAAGGGATCTACAGTTTTATGCGAAAGGTGGTGCAGTGGAAAAGAGCCTTAAGTTGGAATAGAACAATTTACAGAGCTTTAGAACAGCGAACGGACTAATTTTGTCAAATAGTTGGCGCAGCGTCCAGTGTTGTGTTAGTAGACTGTGGGACTTTTTAATTGTAAAGGGTGTTTTTTTTAGAGGTTGGTTTTTCGAATAGAGATAAAACTGACATTTTGTGGTCAAATCTGGCAACTCTAATGTTCAGTTTGGTTTGCCATTTCATCATGAACAGGTTGACAAATGAACAACGCTTGCGAATCGTGCAAATAAATGGTTCAGTTCGCGAAATTTACCGCTGATTTTCATCGCAAAATTTTGTTCAGTGATGAGGTTCAGTTTTGGTTGAATGGCTACGTCAACCAGCAGAATTGCCGCATTTGGAGTAAAGAGAATCCACATTAGACCCTTGAGACGCCATTACATCCACAAAAGCTGACTGTTTGGTGTGCTCTAGGGGCTGGTAGAGTCATTGGGCCATACTTCTTCCGAAATGATGCTGGAGAGTCAGTTACCATTAATGGAGACCGGTATAGAGCCATGATAACCGACTATTTTGTTCCCGAATTAGATGGCATGAATGTGGATGAGATGTGGTTCCAACAAGACGGCGCTATATACCGCACAGCGCACGTAACAATCGATTCATTGAAGGAAACCTTCGATGAACGCATAACTTCGAGGAATGGACCTGTCAATTGGCCACCAAGATTGTGTGACTTGACACCATTGGATTATTTTCTTTGGGGATATGTGAAGTCGCTCGCCTACGCCAACAAACCAGAAACGTTAGGGGACTTGGAAGCCAACATTCGTGGCGTTATTGCCGACATACAGCCCCAAATGCTCGAAAAAGTGGTTGAAAATTGGACCTCTAGACTTGGCTTTATTCGAACCAGCCGCGGTGGCCACATGCCCGAAATCATATTTAAACATTAATGTCATAAAATTATCCTTCTAACAAAGCCAAATTGATGGACATTAAAACGATTTTCTTGTGTTTTATTTCAATTCGAAGTTCTATACCTCTAAAAAAACACACTTTTTTTTTAAAACTGTCTCCTTGGAATAAAAAAAAATCCGCTCCTCAATTTCGTCAGAAATTTACTCCTTAAATTCCCAGGCAAAGAGGGCACAATGGATCAGATTTTTATGAAAGAAAATAATTATTTGCTGATTCTTGAGGTTTTTGTGCTGATTTTTCAACTTATTCCATTGACCTTGGTGGTCAATACGGACTCCTAAAATATCCTCTATTAATAGCTTCCATTTTGCTAGCGATTTCTCTGTCTAAATACAGCAGCTACTCAAAAGATCTCTTCGTCAAGCTATGCAGTCTCGTTCACACGTCTTAAGTGTCCCATACACGTTGCAAAATGATTGGTTGTTGCAAATAAAATCTGCCAGGCGAATAAGGACGTTTCAGAAGGTCTACCATTTTATTAACTACCATCTGCTTATGGCTTTCTGTAGCCAAACAGAGCCATCTCCTCGGCCACGCTGGTTCACACTCTGAAGTGACCCATACACGTTGCAAAATAATTGCTTGTTACAAATAAAATCTGGCAGACAAAAAGAACTTTAAGAACATCTGTCAGTCTATAAGCTACCCATCTGGCCATAGATTACTGGAGCCATCTCCTTGGCCAGTTGCACACTCTAAAGTGACCCATACACGTTGCGAAAGTTTTGCCAGTCAACAATAAAGTCAGCGATAGACAAAAACGACCAAATGTTCATTTATTTTAGGACTCAAACTGAGTCCTGTAGATACATACCTATAAAAATTTTGTGCCAACTTTTCTGATTGCAAAAATGTTCAATAACTTATCCTGCCATTCAAGTTTTATTTTCTTTGCATTTTAATAACAACAGCTTCGACTCTAAAAAGTCAAAAAGAGTTTGATCCCATTTTTTGCACCGCAAATCGCTCCGCCTGTGGGTCTCCGACTATTTTGAAGTGCGGCAGCTGATACCACAACTTGATGACACGTGTATGGTCCCCTTTGTTTAAAAAAATAGTCCAACTAAATAGTTTCTTGATAAATGTTGTGATCTACCACTTAATAGAGCCACGTTCTAAAGTCAGAAGCTTAGGGACCGCATCTCTTTTCCATTGCCATAGTAAAACTGCCGAAAAATTGACAAACCGACAACAACATCCCACAAACACGCACCCTAATCATGTACAAACTGCGCGTCTAACAGGAAACGATCTTCACCTTTGCAATTAAAAGCCTCATCCATGCGCAATAGCAAAGCCATGACGATGACGTTACAACGTTAATAGGAAATTTCAAAACATTTACCCATGATACCTTCCAATTTATTTGCATATTACACAATTCAAACGTTTCGCATCTACTACATGTATGCCGCCCGTCCTCCTTCGATGCTATTGCTCATTCAAAATGTCAACAGCACTACACGCTCTCCGAAAAATATTTACACAAAAATCGTAGAAAAATAAAATAAAAAATAAAATGAGCGAAACAATATTGACTGACACATGCCAAGAAAAGGTATACTCAGAACAAGAAGCCTCATGGTAGCTCCAAAAGATTTGCACGTGCTCAGGTGTGTGTGTGTTGCTGCGGCACCCCCTTAACAATATGTTCTTCCTCCACCTCCGCCTCCGCATGTGTGCCATCGCTGTCGCTGTCGTCGTCGTTTCAAAATGAATCTATTACTTGATTTATTCAACTTCCAAATATGTTCC
This sequence comes from Cheilosia impressa, assembly GCA_948293265.1. Classification (NCBI taxonomy): domain Eukaryota; kingdom Metazoa; phylum Arthropoda; class Insecta; order Diptera; family Syrphidae; genus Cheilosia; species Cheilosia impressa. The sequence continues at coordinate 49,815,385 of OX411884.1, read as the reverse complement.
TAATGCAAAATCAATATAATCCTTTCACTTCTTCTTTTTTTGTATGTGGTACCCATACCTCACCGTGTTAATGGGTGGTTGTGGCGGCAGCCAACAAACCAAACCCATAGTCATGTGCTTGTAATTTGAGAACTCTGTGACATGCATATGCACAATAAACGAAAAAAAAATAGAAGAAGAATGAAATCAGAAATAGATCGCAAAAAGGTGGAGGAGCAGCATAGGAATAGTAAATCGGAAGGAAAAATCGATGAAACAGAAAATGAAACATGCAGAAGACCTCACAGTTGATTGAGGGTGGAAGGCAGCGCGCCCTGTCGGAAAGATGCAGTTTTAAATCAGCATTTGCATACAGATTACCGAGTGGGACTTCCTTTAGTTCGACAATATATGCAAAAAGAGAAGTCGATGGGCAAACATCCTTAAAATTGTGAGAGAATCTTTTGGAGCTGAGGGAAAACGTCAGAAAGATCAGAAAAATAGGTAGGAGCGACGTACTCTTTGAACTGAGATGGATAGACCATAACATTTAGAGCAAGCTTCTTCCAAGTCGAAAGTGGTTTAAAAACTTTGGGTCAACCTGCGAAGACATGGAGAACAATTTTGAACGGCCATCTTGAAGAGGTTCTTAGCAGGAGCATACAAAAGACGCCTTGGAAATTTAAAACGAGGTCATAAGAAAATCTTTAGCCGCATCAGTGACTTTGTGGTTATAGTGTATTGGGCGAGCAGCCCCGAAAACACAATTTCCATGTTCAGGTTTTTTTCCACTGCATCTGGCAATCGCCCGAGAGTATAACAGGGATGGAAAATTAATTTTGCGAACTGCAAGCAAATCTTAGTTCCGATTGTATTTTTTGCGGACGCCATTGTATTTTTTATTTTCGTACAAAATTTCGAATAATTTCGATGTGTTTATCAATTCCGTCTCTCAGCCAGCTTCTGAGGCCCACAGCTAGGCGGATTTACTTCAAACTTAGTTTTTAGAATTTTTGGGCTTAAAGTTTGGAGTCATTTTTGATTTTGAGCGGCAATTTCAAAATTGGGATTTTCTCGAAAATGATATCGAAAATGGAAAATATGTTCAACTCAATTCAATTTTATACGTTGGTTTTCTAAAGGATATCTACATAGAAATGCGTAAAACTACGATCCCCAAAAGGATAAGCGTTTCTCTGGAACCGTCAAGTTGAAGCACATCCCCCGCCCAAAGATGAAGGTGTGCGTCTTCGGCGACCAGCAGCATTCCGACGAAGCTAAGGCACAGAATATTGAGTGCATGGATGCTGAAGCTTAAGAACAAGAAACTCGTCAAGAAGCTAACCAAGTCTTATAACGCGTTCTTGGCATCAGAGTCGTTGATCAAGCAGATCCCACGTTTGTTGGGATCTGCTATGAACAAGGCTGGCAAGTTCCCTGGTCTACTTTCCCACCAGGAGTCTATGACTGGCAAGATCGATGAGGTCAAGGCCACCATCAAGTTCCAGATGAAGAAGGTGTTGTGCCTGTCCGTCGCTGTTGGTCACGTTGACATAAAGCCCGATGAGTTGGTCCAGAACATTCACTTGTCGATCAATTTCTTGGTTTCGCTGTTGAAGAAGCACTGGCAGAACGTTCGCTCCCTGCACATCATGTTTTATGTCTGATAGAGGTACCCCAGCCAAGTTGTCCAAACTTTCGATGAACCTTGCTCCCATACAGGATGAGCGGTGTTCTTGTAAAGCTGGGCAGTGGCATAGAAGATGTTCCACGGACTCAATTTCCTCTTCGTCTCTGCAGCTTCTGCAGAAGTCATTTGTAAGAACTCCCAGCCTTTTAGCCATGTTTCCTATGATGCAGTGTCCGGTTAGAACCCCGACAAGCATCCGGATTTGGCTTCTGTTAAAAGGGACCAGGAGCTTTGATCTTTTGGTATCAACCACAGGCCACAGACTACCGGTTATGACGCAACCGATGGTGTTGCTCCATTGTTCCTTAGCCAGTTGTGTGGTGACGCTGTCAATAAAAGTCTTAGCAGTGTTGAAAGGCGGTAGCACCTCTCCGTCCGCAAGTTGAGGTTTCATATCAGAGGGGCAGAAAATATTCTCTCCACCTATTTGAAAGGCAGAATTTTGTAAAAAGCATATTGACCCATCCAGAATATTGACCCCAACCCATCCAAAATGCATGAGCAATTTAAATCTTTAAAGATGTTAGCCACGCTCAACAATACGTTGCACTTTCTCAAATTTTAGCTTAACAGTTGAAGAAGTGTACGTTGTCAAACCAATTAAGTCCTACCACTTTATTTGCGATCACGTTCATGGTCACCATTTAATTCCAATTACTTTAGAAACATTTCCGAAAGGATCAACAATTTCACTCAAAATCTTGTAAGATGCAAAAGTTACAAAAATATCTACTTAATTACTTAAGCTGGCGCTACAGTCCGGGGTGGACCTGGGCCTCAACCAACAAGCGTCTCCAGCCAGCACGATCTTTGGCCAGCTGTCTCCAGTTTCGCACGCTAAGTTGGTTAAGGTCCCCTTCCACTTGCGCGCGCCACCTGAGTCGCGGTCTTCCTCTACTGCGCCGTCCCTCGGGTGTGGATTCGAAGATCTTCCGGGCCGGAGCATTGACGTCCATTCGCTCTACATGACCTAGCCACCTCAGTCGTTGGACCTTCACTCTTCTGGCTATGTCGATGTCGCTGTACAGCCCGTACAGTTCGTCGTTGTATCTCCTCCTCCATTCAGCGTTTATGCAGACGGGACCGAAATTTACTCGAAGAATTTTCCTCTCGAAGTAACCAAGAATAGCCGCATCCGCTTTTGATAGAGTCCATGCCTCTGCACCAGAAAGTAGGACTGGGATGATCAAGGTCTTATAAAGGGTCACTTTAGTTGTTCGAGAGAGGGCTTTGCTACTCAATTGCTTTCTTAGCCCAAAGAAACAGCGATTGGCAAGAGTTATTCTTCGTTTAATCTCAGCGCTGGTGTCATTGTCTAAAGTCATAGCGGGGCCTAGGTAGACAAAGTCCTTTACCACCTCAAAGCTATATCTGTCTATGATGACATTTCGTCCAAGACGTCGGTGTTGGGTGGCCTTTCTTGATGACAGCATATACTTTGTCTTGCCCTCGTTGACCGCCAAACTCATCTTTGCCGCTTCCGTCTCAATGCTCACGAGCGCGCCAGTGACATCACGTTGCGTTCTGCCGATTATGTCGATGTCGTCGGGTAAGCGAGTAGGTGGACGGACTTCTGGAAGATAGTGCCTCCGGTGTTAGCGTTTGAGTTTTGCACTATTCTTTCAAGAACGATGTTAAAGAAGTCACATGACAGCGCATCGCCTTGTGTAAATTCATTTTTGACATCGGAGGTCTCGGTAAGTTCTTTACCGACCTTAATGGAGCAGCGCGCATTCTCCATTGTCATCCTGCACAAACGGACGAGTTTGGCAGGGATGCCAAAACTAGACATTTCTCTGTATAGCTCGTCTCTATAAATGCTGTCATAGGCGGCCTTAAAATCGATAAAAAGGTGGTGGGTATCGTTCCTGGGTTTTCTCCAAGATCTGCCGCAGTGTGAATATTTGGTCAACGGTAGACTTTCCTGGCCTGAAGCCACACTGATAGGGACCAATCAGGTTGTTGACGAAAGGCTTCAGGCGTTCACACAACATGGCAGATAAGATCTTGTAGGCGATGCTAAGAAGACTTATAGCTCTGAAGTTGGCGCAGTTCAGAGGGTCTCCTTTCTGTACAAAAATATGTACCTACTCGTATAAATCTTTATCATTATATGAACAGAGCCTGTAAGCTCATATGTAATAAAAAGTATATTAAATAATATGCATTGGCCCTTAGAAATAGAAAAAGGAAATTGAATCTAAATTCCTAGTGAACTCTAAATCCCACCTAGCATTTCAATTAAAATAGATTTAACATAAGCCAACTTTTACGACTTTTCCTGTCACCCTGTTTTGTTGTTCCAACAGAGGTAAGCTTCAACCTTCAAGTTGTCGTTGATGTGAACGACTTATATGCACAAAAATTATTTAAATTTGCAATGAGAAATTTGAAGAAGTGGAAACATTTGTGATTTGTGTAACTTTTAGTTAAAACCCTACCGCTATTTGACTGCCCTAATAAATGACAGCGCCACACTTTAGCTTGTGAAAAGCTAGGCCGAAGGCCCCGACGGATCTTTTGCGCCAACTATTTATTTATTTTAATAAGAAAACAAGCGACTCCTTCAAAGCTGTAAGTGAAGCCCTCCATTACTATCCGTGGATAAGAAGTCCCTCGCGATGGGTCCTGGTGCCTAGTGTCATGTGACGGTTCTCCACACAACCCTGCTTCTAATCCGACTTAAGGAGTCCCACAGGGGTCAGTTCTCAGCCCTTATATACAAAAGAGCGCTACCTCTCTTATACAATTCCATGGCACATTTATCCGCGGATTCACTGCCATTAATTCCCTTGGGACACGGACCCAACCCAACTTTGATTTTTCAAAGCCAAGCAAACACCTTCAGAAGGGACCAGATATTTTCATCAAGCCCCTCCTAATGAATGTGTCCTAACTCCAGTCCGCCACCCATGCGACTAAGGACCACCTGTGGAAATTCCAGTCATGCCACAGAAGCACCTACCTTGCTACGTGCGCAGGCTTACATTGTCTCCGCTATGCCTCCCTTATTCCTGTCACCTAATGTCTATCTGCAATTGGAATGTCACATGACCACCAATACCACACGCTAATTAACCCATTAGGGCAAGTATGCGCGCTCCCAGACCACTGTCACCGCCGGCCGCCTCCATCGATCCGCATACAACACAGTCCAGCTCCAGTAGTTAGCATTCAAATGCAGTTCTCAAGCTTACAATCTATAGCGGGGGCAGTGACGGTGGTCTAGCGCACCATCTCACCCGCCGCCGGCACACACACACACAGCCATTACATGGAGATAGCCGCGTGATAATTACAACTGCGATCGTGCAGAACGGATTATTATGATCATTTGAATCGGACCACAGTGCGACAGAAGCAGAGGCACCCCTCACCCGGACGAGGGGGCTGCGTGTGTGTTGTGTCTGCACTTGACACTTGGTCGCATTCTTGAGCTTTTTTGCGCCTCGTCTTCCTCCCTCCGGTGGTGGAAGTGTCAACCGAGGATCACTCTGCAACAATGCAACACGACGCAGTCCAAGAAGTCATTTGGTGCAAACGAATCCAAGAAGCTGTATACATACTCGCCGTCGTCGGCGTGTCGTCGCATTGCTTGAGATTTCTTGTCTCTGTATTTGTTCAGATTGTTTGTTATAGGAATCTGAGAATTCTTGGAATCGTGACAAAACATTAATTCCACATGCAAAGCAATAGAGAGAGAGTGTGACCGTAGGCCAGCCTGATGGCATGCTAAATGGGACTGAATGGCGACATATTAAGTACAAAGTGTGCACACATTGATTGCGCTCTGGTGGCGCTCCATTTGCTCAATGAGTAGGTAGGTTCTGTGAGCGTTTTCTCCGATGTCAGTGGATGGTCAGTGATTTTCACTTGAGACTAGCGGAAATCCAATAATGGGTGTCTCGAAACGAAACCTCGGTGTGACAATTTTCTTTGGGACGGCGCGGCGTCTCTTTATATGCGTGGTATAGTGATGCGTCACTTTTTCGGGCGGCATTTTTCTTCAAATCGATCTTAGAGAAATATTTATTGGGATGAGAGGGAAAGTCTTATGGGTGGGCATGAGAGTGCTTTTGGGTTTTAAAAAAACTAAATTTATGGATTCTTGACCGTCTAATGGTGAGTTTCTCTTTACGGTTACCATTAAGCCCTTCAGACACCTGAGACAGTCCCGGCCATCTGGCACATTCCTCTCACATTCAATAGAAACTTCTCTGAAACAAGACAAAACGTCAAAAAGAAGTCCTATTTCAGTTGCGTTTTTGAATGAATGAATGAGCTCAATTTGATCAGGGACACTCGTAAAGCTCAAATAAATCTACCAATTTATACAGAACTATATGCCTGTCGTGTCATCGTTGGTTGAAATAGTTCTTGCTACCTTTTTAAGAACTCCATCGCCAGTTCTCTCCGTCCCATTAGCAACATCCCCTCAGCAAATGCCCGCATGCTGCTGCATTTTAATTTTCCATTTACGGATCAAAGGATTAAAAAACAAAATGTTGTTGCGAACTAACCACAAAAATATTGCGCCATCGGCAACAATTCACTATATAATCCTCAGGTGAATGCTTCGCATATTTATACGGTTGCTTTGCACCCCTATATCTCGAAGGGGGACTCTGCCTTGTACCTATAGATATTTCCAATTCAAAACGATATAATCGGGAAAAAATGTGTTCCCTCGCGGAAGCCGATTAAGAGGGCTTAAATATTCGATCCATCAGTGTCGCATTAAAATGAAAATCGCCCCAACCCTCCTGCTGTAGAAAGGGTTGCGAGATAATTCAAAAATATGCAATTTTTCATAAGCCCTACATCATGAGGTGGATTACTCAGTGAGATGCAGGTGGCATGCAGTTAATTTTTTACTTATTTTTTTATTTTTTTAATTTGTCGTCACAATTTCCGTGATTTAAATTATATTTAACGAATTTTATTGAATAAAAAGAGACACTTAGAATGCACTAGGGAGGTACCAAATGGGAAGAAACTAATTTTGCAGTCGTTATGTGCGTTAATTTTTGGGGGAGAATCCTCATTGAAAAATGGAGACTTTTATAAATGAAAAAATCTATTTAAATTAGGAAAAATAAATTAAATTAAATAGTCTTGTCACAGTATCTCCAAGAAGTTGATTTTCTTAAGCGAAGAGCCTCATTTTACCTGATTCTCCGTATATAAACATAAAATAAACAAAAATTCGAAAAATGCTGGCCCGAAAACTGAACTATGGGGTGTCCCAATTTTTATCACTAAATTTTCTGTCTGTCAAGTTGTTTCACTGATTTGGTTCTTCTTCAGCAATAGTTACCAAATTTATTATGAATTCATTAAGAGACCTACGAATCGCGAGTGTTTTAAAGGTTGGTAGCCTTGAAAGACTGAATTTTTAGTCAGCCCAACGAGCTATACTCTTAAAAGAGGTTCCATCGGTAAATCCTCTTAGATGAGTCACCTTAATTAGACACCTCTGTCGAAAAACTTGTGCACTGAGGTACCCCCAAAGGGGATGGAGCTTTCCGGATGAAAAGTCGTGGCTTACGCGAACGACGTCGCCTTGCTCACCTCAGGAAAGTATCCACAGACTCTTTCCGATATTCTGCAACTTGCTTTACGTAAACTAGTCGCCTGGACCGAAGGCTGTGGTCTAAGCGTCAATCCGACAAAAACGGAGCTAGTTCTATTTACTAGAAGGGTCAAGTTTCCTCTTATCATCCCACCTAATCTCAACGGCACTTCACTCGAGTTTGTCAAAAGTGCCAAATACTTGGGGCTCATATTAGACAGCAAACTCTTATGGAGGGAAAATATTGCCGAACGTTCTAGGAAATCCCTAGTGGCTCTATACTCCTGTAAGAGGGCTGTCGGCTCGAGATAGGGCCTCCAACCTAACATAATGCATTGGCTCTATACCGCGGTGATTAGGCCGATTATTCTCTACGGCATCGTTGTATGGTGGCCGGCCTTGGACAAGAATTCCAATCTGAAGGCCCTTGATAAGACTCAACGCCTGGCATGCATCAGCATCACGGGTGCACTGAGGACATCTCCTACCGCCGCTCTACAAGTAATGCTTAATCTTCTTCCTCTATACATCGTCAGCAAGGAATACGCCGCTAACGCGGCTGTCAGACTTAGGGAAGGTAAGCACTGGAGAGGGCAACCAACTGGACATGCCAGCATCCTCCTACATGTCCCTTACCCTCTACTACTGACTATCTGCCCACGAAAATCGATTTCAAAAACGGCTTCAAATACGAAATACCGGACAGATCCCGCTGGCACTCACGAAATGTCCTACACGAAGGAGCACTGTCAATTTTTACGGACGGTTCTAAGACTTTAGAGGGAGTCGGAGCAGGAGTATTCTCTGAAAAACTGAGCCTGAGCCTCTCCTTCTCTCTCCCGATACACTGTAGTGTCTTCCAAGCCGAAATCACAGCTAATCGTCAAGCCATGGCGTGGCTGTCGATTAATGCAATATCACACAAGGATATTGTAATACATATTGACAGTCAGTCCGCCATCAGATCCTTAGTATCCAGCGAAACAAGATCAAAAGCGGTGGAAGATTGCCGCGTATCTCTTAACGAGAGCTGGACAGTACGACCTCACCCTTTGCTGGGTTCCGGGACACTGTGATATCCCAGGGTGTGCAGCTGACGAACTTGCGAGATTAGGCTCCTCCGGCGTTGATAGTGTTAGTCTGCATAACGTGCAGGTACCGCTCTCATACGTTAAACAAATTATCAAGGCGGACGCAACAAGAAAAGCAAATCATAGGTGGAAACATCTAGGATATTGTGACGTTGCCAGGCTAACTGGGCCGACACTGGATACAAAAAGATCCAAAGAGCGTCTGCGTCTCAACAGACGCAGTCGCTAGTATCATCACCGGTCATTGTGTTCTGGGCAGACACGCTCAAAGACTTGGGCTTCCACATAATGACTTTGTAGAGGCTGTAGGGATGAAGAAGAGGACGAGTCCGTCACTCACCTCATCTGCAGCTGCCCTGCCCTTTCCAACTTAAGGATGGCGCATTTAGGAAAGTAATTTCCTCAATGATCTCAGCGATCTATGCTACCTCAGCGCTGCCAGCATTCTGGGCTTTATCAACTGAAGTAAATGGTTCACAACGAGTAACTAGTAATGGAGCCCCTAACGCCAGTGGTACGCACAATGGGCCGATTAACGGCCTAAGTGTTTCTCTCACCGAGAGCCACTTTAACATTCATAGACACTTCTTCCTGAAGTTGTCATCCTTTATATCGCCAGCTTGCTCAATACCCTTAACCACGGCCTCACTTAGATATGACTGCGCATAATGCCCCAGCCATTGTGAACTTGACTCGCTTGATACTAATTCTCTTGTGCAAATGTTGATACATGCTTTACCGCCCTAAGAAGAGGCAAAACTTTTGGTTATACGAACTGCCAGTGTCTGAAAGCCTTTTAGGATGACCCTCACTCCGACAAATTAAGTTAATAGATAGATACTATTAAAAAAATGTCCTAAGGTATCCGACAAGTTCAGAAAAAGAATTGTCAGAATTTTTAAAAAAATTCCCTCAATATTTAGACACTCGCCCCAAAAAAATTGCGCTGAATAAGGCTTCAAAACCATGCTGGACCAAAACCTAACCGATAGTTTTTAAGGAAACCTTTGGCACCCACTGAAATCAGTCTTTAAATGCGTTTTCACTACGGATTGCCGTACAGAAATTTCCTCATCGGGCCTATTCAAAATCGACCCAGTTGAACCGTAAGACAGTTCGAAGTCTGCGATTTGGGCACGCCAAAATTTGACCGCGGGAATTCACCTATCATTTGGTCTATGTTCCATAAAAATCGGCCTGAAAGTGACGCCGTAATTGGTACGACAAAAAAATGTGTAAACCTCTAATATACATAGCTACCTATATACAACTGGTCCGGGTTGCACCTGGGGCTCTACCAAGCAGCATGATTTTTAGCCAGCTTTCTCTATTTGGGTAAGGTACCTTTTTACTTGCATGCGCCACCTAAGTCACGGTCTGCCCCCCGTCTTTGGGAGTGGATTCAAAGATCTTCCCTTCCGGGCAGGAGCACTCGTTTTTATTCGATCTACGCTCAGTTTTTGGACCTTCACTCGTCTATGGCTATGTCGATTCCGCTGTACAGTCCGTCGTTGCATCTTCACCATGTATGCAGACGGGACTGAAATATTATAAAAATTATGATAGAATCCATTCTTCTGCGCCTTAGAGCGGGACTGGAACGATTAGGGTCTTAGAAAGGGTCACTTTAGGGCCTTGCGTCTCAATTTCCTTCTTAGCCCAAAGCGACGGCGGTTGGCAGGAGTTATTCTCCTTTAAATATCCGCCCTGGTGTCATTGTCTGAGTTCATAGCGGAGCCTAGGTTTGGACAAAGTTCCTTACCACCTCCTCAAAGTTATGTCTGTCTATGTCTATGGTTACGATCTCTCTGAGGCGCCTTTTCTTTAGGAAATATTGAGGCGTCAAAGCTCGGTTTGGCTGTTAATTTACCCTAATTGCCTCAATGTTTCCTAAAGTAAAGACGTCTCTGCCTTAAACTGACGAACTCATCATCTCCCGATTTTATCCAATGTCGGCGGCGTACTTGGTGTAATTGAAAGACCGTGACTTTCAATACAGCGATGATCAAAAATTAGTCAGCTTGAGACATTTTGAAGGTTATTTCCTGTCAGACAACTTCTTTTTTGCGTCGTTAGCAGTTCGTTCGTAAAAAAAATCGCCGGCAATGGTCCATAGACAGGCAACAAACTAAGTCACCTTTCACTGTTCGTAGTTGCTCTTAAACTGTGCATATTTAAACAGCATTCATTGCAGTTGCCTTAAGTGGCCACTTCAATGCTTAAAATTGTGCCCTACATCGAATAAGACCTCACCTGCCTTTGTCGAAGCTTCAATCGAATCTAAGCCTCTAAGTCTACGCCCCTAGGCCCTGCAGCTGTTACTTTTTTCTCTTCGATTCCACATCTCATTTCGGTTATCGATTGCCCACCCAGGCATAGAAAAAACCCAATTTCCACACTCAACTTGACCCAAATTGATGTCATTCATGACAAGCAACACAAGACTGCTCCCATGAGACAGCGCAGCACTCTTCAATTGGTGTCTATCGTAATCGTAGCGCTTTATCAAAGCAATTAAATTATTTTTGATTACCACGCTAGAAGCAGAGTGGAGTCCCGAAACGGTCCACAAAGCAGCAGACTGGATTTGTGTAAACAAAAACACCTTACACATCATAACAAACCTCCCCCTCCCATTCGTATGTGGCTGTTGTTCGCTTTAATTTCGCTCACAAGTGTGTGGGTACAGTGTACGTTTTGAGTCGACCGACGTTTATGCACGGTATGCATAAACTTAATTACCGGGCCAGTTCAATCACCCGATGTGCAGGCATCCATAGACTTTGGTGTCGTCGTAGTTGTCGCATGTGCATTGTACAGAGCTCTCTATACGAGCACCTACTTAGCACACTTCCAATCGCTTTCAGCTGCAGCCTCTGCTCAGCCTGCTGTGCCGTGGCCGGTGTCAGTGTGATTTTCAGTGCAAATATTCCATCATCTACCATCAAATCGAGATGATGTCGCCCCATACCCGACCAGTAGTAGATCCTTCGCGCATATATCCAACTACTGGCGAGTGCGGTTGCTGTTCGTCGCCTTCGTCTATAAATCAAGTGCAAATGCGAGTCTGCGAAGCGACAACAAAAATATGATGCGGCCATCAAGACGTATACAGTGTGCGGTTCCCAGAAGAGGGAGATGACGCACGGGGCTCCTCAAATTGGCACAAGAGTGCAAATGAAAACATCCATAGTTTCCTCTTCTGAAAAGCCTCCGTCAATCTCCGTGGTAGTGGTGGCGGGATGGTATAGTGCGCTGGTCAGTGGTCTTGGTCGTCTCCGTCTGGGCATCGCAATTGCGCGCACTGCTCACTGGAGATCAGTTTTAATGAAAAGCAAATATTGATACCTCAAGACGAATGTAAACATGACGTTTGTGCTTGCAGTTGCACCGGACCAAACGCGACGACGACGGTCCGGCATGTGGGCGGAGGGAGCCGTCGTCGCCCGAACTACTTGTGTGTGCATTTTTGTCGGCGACATCTACTGAAAATTACCGTGCACGATGAAAGGAACGAACAAAACGAGGAAAAGCATTTTTTTTCCCAAGAATGAAAACAAATTGTCCACCCCTCCCCTCTCGCTCTGGTCATTGTGTGGAGTTTGAATTCCAATCTATAGGAACTGTGCTACTTGTCCGATAAGTCACGGATCCGAATGGGACTGTGTTTTTTTTCCTGGACTTCCTTGGTTCATTATTTGATTTGATATCCTTGTGCGTAGGTGGCAGACGGCTGCTTGATTGACTGTTGTTTGCTATTGCTGATTGTGAATTTTATTGATTTGGGATTTTTCGTTCTTTTATTGCAGAAAATATAACGATAGCCGGCACAACAGACTTTTTGTCCACGCAAGTGTTCAAAATAACGCTGTACGCAAAAGAGACACAAATGTATCTATGTTTCAACAATCATTGGAAACTTGTTGGAATGGTGAGTAGAAAATTGAACAATTTTAATTAAAATATTTTCAGTCGCTTTTGCGGGGATTAGAATATAAGCCGAGAGAGACTCCATCTTAAGGGAGCCTATTGTGCCTTCCCTAGTGAGGTCCATCTATAATCTGCTTGGGCCTTTTTTTAAATTCCCTTCCAATTGAAATTTTGTTTTAAAAATCCCTTTCGATGCGGATTTGTGTGGCGATAGGTCACAATTGTCGGTAAGAAAGTGGGGGACAGTTGATTGCTGGTTTTTCGAAATACATCTGTCCCTTACCCATCCAACGACTGTTTAAAAAATATTGGAAAGCTTAGGTATGAGTATGTAGTCGAACTACTTGACCGCATTCTTGGGAAAGGTTAAAAGGGTTTTTTAAAGGTCCTGGAATTTTTTAAACTTTTAGAACCAAGAAAAGAAAACTTGACCGCATTCTGGGAAAACGTTTAAAAGGTTTTTTTTCAAAGGTCGGGGAATCTTTTAAAATTTTGGAACTAATCGAAGAAAACTTGATTCTGGGGAAAGGTTAAAAAGTTTTCTTCGAAGGTCAAGGAGTCTTGTGAACTTTAAAAACCAAAGAAAGATAACTTTACCGCATTCTAGGGAAAAGTTAAAAAGGTTTTTTTGAAAGGTCTTGGGATCTTTTGAGCTTTAAGAACCAAGGAAAGCTAACTTGACCGCATTCTCGGGAACAGTTACAAACAACTTTTTCAAAGGCATTTGCGTAGGATTCAGTTCCTAGAGGCTCATTAAACTTTGCCCTTTAGATCACAAAAGGATGTGCGTGGCTGATTAAGTCTGATTTAAAAGGTTGAGCGTCACATAACGAGCGCCACAAACTCATGGGACCAGCTTTTGTGACAAGACAATGGATGCGGGAATTTACCTACGAAGATTCGCCTTTCCTTTGGTATGTATTTCATAAAAATCGGTTTTGAAATAACCCCGTAATCGGTACGACAAAAAGCGGTTCAAAAAATGATTTTAACTGAATTCTACACTTCGAGGCGATAATTTAGCCGCAGCCCTGCAAGAGCAGGAGCGGAATTTACACTTTCCATGAGAGGTTTACTTTAGAGCCAGGGTATAGTTTATTTATTTTCTTCATCATCAATGGTATAGTGGCAATCGAAGTGAACACAGGAATGTGGGTCTGTAAAATTAATTTTCACCCGAAGAGGCACCCTGCGGACACTGGCTTAAGCTCGGCCTGAAAATCAACGATTTTTTTCACTCTTATGGCAGGCCCTTACTTATGCTATGGTATTTTAAAGGGGCTCTAGATGAGAGAAGCATCTAGGCCTTTAGTCGGACCACTGTGCGTACAACTGGTATTAAGTCGCTTACCTTAGTTTTGTCATTCCAAGTTTGTTTAACAGATGACGCTGTTCTAGTACAAATTTTGTTACATAAAACCAAGAGGGTCTTCTAATCCTGACCTGTAAGTTGTTTCGGCAAATGAGGCCTGCATAATTTTAACAAGTTCCCAAAGGTCCGTAAATCATAAGGCCGCTTGCTAGACTTCGGTCTTCCTCTCAGTTATACCCTCCGTCTTACACTTGAAGACGCAGTGGCTGAGTTTAAAGTGTGTTGCACTATGAAGCGATAGGTATCAGGTTCGATCCAGCGGACAAACACAAATTACCTTCATCTTAAAGTTTTTTTTAAACTGGCTCCACCTCTCACGAACGTCTGACAAACATTTGACGGTGTAACTGTCATGAAAGAGGTGATTACTTTGCGGTTTTGACTCGACATAAAATTGTAGATCCCTTTCATTCGTCCCAAAAATTAGAAACTCACAAAAAAACTAAAACGACAGGTTGAAGGAAGCCAGGCCTAGGGTCCCTACGGACCTGTTCGGCCAACTTATTTTTTTTTTTAAGTGTATAGCCTCATTATGAGCTTTAGAAACTATTGATATTAAATACAGCTGTCGATCTTCGGTACCAATTGTAAATCGGGCACATTTCCGTGAGTCCCTCCCGATGCGGGACTATAAACGGACGACAAATCGAGTTTCGATTGATATTTTCCACCTTTCTTTAGCCAACAAGAACCGAAGACTGCATCGAACTTCTCAGCTGTAAATATCGAATACTGATACCGCCCAGACAAATCGGGAAGCGTCCTTAATCGATTTTGCTTTTAACAGGGCTCTCGCTTCTCGGAGTGCATTGCCCGTAAGTTGGGCTTGCTATAGTCTTCGGTGTATCTAGTTCGGGAACGCGTTTAAATTCTTAGACCGGAGGTTGGCGATTTGAAAGGTTGGAGACCCACTCAGTAGGGCATTACCTAGATTTCCTAGTCCTAGTCCTTCATCGTGGCCTGACTGGCGAAGAAGCTTCTTCATCGATCGTATTCCATTTAGACCGCTTTTCCGATGAATAAAATACCAATCAATCAAAAGGCCTACGTGATGTGCAGTTCCCTCGCAACCTTAAATAACTTAAGTACCTATTAGACTGAGTCACCATGAATAATGTTTAATGCAATCTTGGACAGTGACAGTATACCTACAATCGATGGGTATAGATAGTACGATCGACCAGTGATTGGGTGGCGCCACTACATCAGGCCTAACCATCCGGAAACCAACATTTGAAAAAATCAAAAAAAAAAAAGAACCCTAAAAATTGATGGATGAGCCTTGCTAATGGGCAAGAGTGCTTCTCAAGAACGGAATTTCCGGACCATAGTTGATGGAGTAGTTGCGATCATATCAACTTCGCTATTGTGACCTTCAGCTATTCAAATCTGCACATTCAAAATGTTTCTGAGTAAATCTACCAAAACTAGAGCTCCCGGGAACCCCCAGATTAGACCCATCAATAAATACCTAGTACCCGAAAGCTATTTTCGCCCCACTTACGTCGACTTCTTCCGAAATACTTCAAATTAATTCACAGAATCTGCAGCAGCGATGTCTTTCCGCGATAAAAACAAGAACTACTTTTAATTCCAACCCCACTGTGACTCAGTCGGAAAAAAAAGGAACACAAATTCCATTTTCGACGGAATATCAACTGGTATTTCGAACTTCGCACCCAGCTATCGCCACGCACCTTATCACGGCGACAACGATGCATCGACATATCAGAGTTGGAGCGGGAAACAACTCAATTACCCAAAAGGTAATCTCTTAATTGCCGAAGACTCCTCAGGAATGTGTAAAGCTGCGGTCTTCCGACGGGTGAGGTCAATGTTCAAATTGGAAACTTTGGTGTCGGGTGTTTGTCAAAGCATGTTCAAACAATGTGCATCACTTTAAAGAGGTGTGTCAGCGGGCGTTCAACACTTTGATGTACTCGCACTTGCTGGTGATGGTCTTTGGTCTTTATGGAGCGAGATGGGAATTTTGTGGAGCCGCCCGGCCCAATGTCGTATCGGAAGAAAAACAAAAATTCGTATGGGAAAATGGGTGGGAATACGCGCTGTATAATATTTTGGGGCAAAACGGCAGCAAGGTGGAATTCCTCAAGCCTGCCATTGTTTGGGTGTTTTGTTGGTTGTGTTGTTATTGTGGATAGGCGGTTAAAGTGCAAATTTGTGTACGAAATTAAGGCGTCTCTGGAGAGCAGGAATTGTTGAAATTCTTGAAGAATTACTCGCGAGAATGTTTTTCTGCAAATTTTTGTCCGAAGCACACCCTTTTTCGGGGAGACGTGCATTCCTGGCGTACGCGCAGTTTTCAGGTTGTTCGCACTTGTTTTTCATGTTGACATGGAATGTAGTTTAGGGGAACCGAGTGCGAGGTGAAAGGTGAGACAAGACAAGTGAATTAGGGTGACACGAGGGGTATGTGTCTTGAAAAGGTGTAGGCGCTAGGGTGTGTTGAAAAGGAATTTCAAGACTGTACGTGGAATGAAGTGCGTAGTTGGATAAAGGTGATGCATCATGGAAAGGGTATGGAAGTGGGCCTTATTCGGGATCACAATATCGTAGTTTGGCAGTTTGTAATCTTGGCTGAAATGAGGTTTACCCGTATAGAGCTTCAGTCAACAACTTACTGTCTTACGAGACACAGTGAAATCTCGATTTAGCGGATAGTGATGGTGGTCAAACTTGTGTTCGCCAAAATAGGGCTGTCCGTCTAAGGGACAGATCTCACTGCAATTGCATCTATATAGCTTTCTCCCAATCTTTGGCCCCTTTGTTACAAGCTTTCCTCAGTTCTTCCTCTATCTTGAACGATAAATCGGTCCACTTCCTCCCAAATCAATCAAAAACCGTATACGGCGTTGTTTTTTCCTACAGTCTAAGTGTCAATTGATCCTCCCGTAGCAGGCGGAGATAATGGCGATGAAAGGAGTCTTTTCTTGGCTGAAAAACAATTTTGTGCCCTCTAATGGTATTCATATTGTTTGAAAATGATTGCAGAAGCTGTATGGGCTCTTTCTCAAAACCAAAAGTCCATCTAGGACCTTTCTACAACAACGACCTAATAAACACAAAGTCCACGTCTCTTACGCTTGGTTTGGAGCTCACTGCAACTGACTGGTGGTCCAAGTGCGTCGATAGCCACTTCCATCTTACCTATTCTATCCTCCTTGAAAGCTTTACAATCGTGGGTTAAGAGGAATGGAGTTTCGAGTATCGAGTTTTCGAGCTTAAGCTGACTTGAGGAACTTCAAGGCGAATTTGGTTTTAAACCGAGCAAGTTCCAGGATTTTTTTTCCTTTTATACAGGGCCCCTGTCTGAAACTTCCTGAGACTTCCGGATACTGCCAGTTTGTCACCGAATTAAACTGCGCACAAGCATATCCCCGATGGAAAAGATGCCCAAAGTCATTGACAGCAAAGCTCTTAAGGCTATTGCTTGAGTCAATATAGCCTCAAAATTAGAATGTCAAAACGAGGTGGCAAAGCTTGTGGAATTCAAGCCTTGATACCCTGAATTGGGTTCCAGGGGAAATCAGGTTTTATTTCATCGAACTAGCTAAGTTCAGCCCTCCACTGCTTACATACCGCTGGAAGCAGTAATGCAAAACTTTCTCGGAATTCCTAATGGAAGCGAACCTTAAATAAGGAAGCCTTATGAATTGTGTCATATCAAAAAAGATGTGGCCAATTTACGGAAAGGGAACAGAACCCACCTTCTCAAGAAAACACGAGTATATAACAGCGATCACCGCAGATCTCTACCTGAAGCAGATTTTAAGTTTCAACAGCTTTTTATGTGGTTGAGGAACTTTAACAAAACCAAGCAAATATTCAACTTTAACTCTGTTGCTCTCAAAAATTGAAATAAGTACTTGCGTTTAGATGACCGCCATTCGTCAACGACAACGTACGTAACAAAAGGCAGAGCAGACATGCATGTGACGTTATTTTGTATTACTATGTGCGCCACAAGTGCTCTACTCGTTTTCTGTGGAGATACGTCACAAATACAATTCGGTATCGATAACCTGTAACAATTTTGCAACAAAATAAGGAATCGTGCCAATTTCGCAATCTTTTATGTATTCTTCCTGCTGACTATGCTATACCCTGATTCCACATTTGTGCCTTAAAAAAAAAAACAGTAGTCCATATATGAAAATACGACATCAAATCATAAATCCACGTGGAAGCGGCTTCTGAATTTATGGAGTGGTTTGCCGCATCACAAGAATATCAATAATCCATCATAGATCTCATTTCAGCAAAATATCAGATTTTCATTTAAAATTCCCACTTAGTCAGCAACCGTGTTAGCTGTGAGTGAAAAGCAAGTGGCGCCACCTCACGCGTCTTAAGATTAAAACTGGCAAAAGGACCCACCAGTTTAGCTGTCACACTGGTGTTGCTATGATTAACTGAAAACTGTCAGATTAACGTACTTAAGTGATACGAAGTGTTTTGTTTAAAAAGCCCAAAGTGACTCGCAGTGATTTCCTTGCGCTTTTTTAAAATAGAACACGCGTGAAACATAACAGGGGTGATCTATATTTTTAATTTATAAAATACGTAGGGAAAACTCATGAGACTAATCTAGCTTAAGCCAGCTTGTGATGCATTCGAACTGTATGTGCCCAAGTACGAATAAGTTTTGGGGGCGTTTGACATGTTTAAGACCAAAGTTTATACAGATTTTTATACTGGACAAGTTCATGTCAGGTTCCTACTGCTTGCCTCATATACAAGCTTGAAAGATGGGAGCCTCCTGAGGAAACTCTGCTTTCTATTGATTTTAGACAATTATCCTCTAAGCGTCATGGAGGTTATAAAGGTTAGTTTTCAATACTAATGGTACGAGTAGCTATGTAACATCAGATTTCTAAGAAGCGATGTCTTTGAGTTGATTTACAGAACCGCGGCCACAGCAGCCCCAAAGTATAGCTTAATCAGAGAGCTTTGAACGTCTTTTGTACTCGATTATGCTCTGTGAGACATTTCGTGGATGTTATTCAGCCGGTTTAGGCTTACAGAATCTATGTTTCCGAGGTTTCAAGGCTGCTTCTTATATTTTATGTAGTACGTCCATCAAATTCAGCTACGAAGGATCTTAAAGGTCTGTTATTAAAATAGGTCCTAAGCAGCCTCGACGAGACAGCTCATATTTTTTTACAAACGTTTGTGCGCCCTAAGAGGTGGCTAAAATTCCTCAAAATTCCTCATCCACCTTTTCGTCTTAAACCCAAAGTCCACCTAAAGTTGTAAGCCCCTTCCCTAGATCGTACGCGGGGATTGCCCTTGATAAGTCTATCCAAATCAAGATCAATTTAAATACCCTGGTTCAAGCCTCTTTACCAACCTCTTTGTCAAGCTTTTTCCCATATTTGCTAGATCCGTCAAGTTGTAAGCCCATCAAGTCTTACGAAACAGTTGCATTCGCACACAAGCCGCCGCCCCGTGCAAATAAACAACGCATCTCATTTATTTTTAACTTATACCCAACTAAAGCTATATGCGGTATATATTTTCAGTTTTACCATAAATACCATACCGATTGCGAGTGGATTGCCTCTTATGTTAGTTAAACCTGAACTTTGTCCACCTTTAAGCCAAGCGCGTGCTTGACTTCAAGTTGTTGCTCTTCAAAATCACGTAGGTATGCCAATTTGAAGGTCTGCAAATAGCTTTAAGATATTTATACGTGTATTGAGCAATTTATGGCGGTGCGGACTGCGAACCGTAGAACCTTCCCTTGGAAGTTGTTTCGAGAGCTGTGATTATACGAGTCGTTGTTGTCTGTAATCGAGTTACACGAGTATCAAGTCAGAAGTCACCTCAATTGCCGCACTTGGCTTAGGGGGGATTTTTTTGGTCGATTAATCCCAAACACACGTACTATTTTTAAATTCAATTAGAACTTAATTTGAGTGTTTTTTGCACAACAAAAAATTTGTTTTCGTTGAAAGCACAGGAATTAGGTTAAGTGCTTGCGAAACCGAAAGAAATGCAATCGATTTTTAGCGGAAACTGACTGGAGTGCAAACTTTGATACAAAAGAGGTTGGAAGTCTGTTTTGTGTTTTATTTTTGTCGTCAGAGGTAGTGGCAGTAAATCCTTTGGTGGCGCCTTAGATGTGGAGTTTGTGATGGGTCCTCTTTTGTAAGGTTATGTAAAGGATTTTCCAATAAGAGGTGTTATTTTGGTATTCAAAGAAAAATGCCATTTTTTCAGGTAAATGATCGGATGTTTATTTCATAATAAAGAGGAAGGTATACCGTTAATAATGAAAAACAACATCAGCTAAATGGCCACCACGAGCACGCATACAGGACCATATCCATTTCATGAAATTTTCCATAACCAAATCGCAACGTGGCTGCCCTATGTCCTCGATAGCCTCACGAATCTTTGAGGTCTTGAATCGACGCTGGGCTGTTGGCGTAGACCTTATCTTTCACGTGACCCCAAAGGAAGAAGTCGCAAGGTGTTAAATCCCAAGATCTCGGTGGCCAATTGTGATCACCTCTTCGGGAGATAACACGGTCCGGAAACTTTTCCCGTAAAAGATCAATGGTTTCGTTGCTTGTGAAAGTTGCTTTTTGAAAGTAAACTTTGTCCAGATCAATACCATCCAACTCCGACCATAAAACGTTTGTGGAATGGCCAATTCCAAAGAACGACGAGGAATGGACAAACCTGGGTTTTCTTCAACACTTTGGGCTACAGCAGCAATATTCTCAATTGTTCTTGAGCGACGTGCACGGGTTTTATGCTTCATCACTACATCACTAACTTGTCCAAACAGCTCGAATTTTTCCACCAATTTCTTTATTGCGGTCCGACAAGGTGCTTCACGACGGCCAAAAAATGCTTTAGTTTTGCGAACTGTGACTGCAAGTTTTTCGCCATTTTTCTAGTGAATTTTAATAACTTCAATGCGTTGTTGAAGCGTGTATCGTTCCATTTTTAGTAATGGCGTAGTTTCTACTTGTCAAATGTCAAAGAATAAAAGCTTCAAAAGTGACACCTACCGAAATAGCGGGTCATTCACAATAACACCTCTTATTGGAAAACCCTTTACATGATGAAATGGCAAATTAAACTGAGCACAAATCGACTATCATCTCCCAGTTTGGCTGTCTCTGGAAAAAGTGCTGCCAATTCAACAGTCATAACAAATACGAAATACCCATTTTTGGTTACCAATTTTCGACAACCTTTCGAGCAGATTCGGCTGTGTTTCAGAAGTCTATTTATATTTGATGAAATGGAAATCAAACTGAGCACAAATCGACTGTCATTTCTCAGTTTGGCTGTCGCTGAGAAAAGTGCTGCCTATTAAAAAAGCGAACCTCCAAACACAGAAGATAAATTTTGTGGTTTACAATTTTCGACTCGTTTTTCGAGCAGATTCGGCCAAGTTCCGGAAGTTTATACATACATGTGTTGAAATGGCGAATCAAAATAAACACAAATCGCCTGTTAGCTGTCAGTTTGGTTATCGCTAGCAAAAGTGCTGCCAATTCAAAACAAACACATCTACACAAAACATAAATTTTTTTGCTGCCAATTTTCTACTAGTTTTTCGTGCAGCAGTGCAGTTCTTCGTAAGTCGATATATATGACGAAGTAGCAAACCAAACTGAGCATAAATTGACTGTCAAATTGATTGTCTCTGGAAAAAGTGCTGCCAATTCGAAAAACATACCTCTAATAATCAAGAAACCGTAGAGGAGTTTCACTTTAACACTTTTGATGGAACCCCTTTCCCACACTTTATGCGACTGCAATTAGTTCGTGACAAATAGACGGAATCGGTTTACTGGCTGAACGCCACCAAATCCATTCATAAATGTCACTGGCTTGCATTAAAGTTATCATTTTTAACAAAACCTTGTCTTATCGCTTATCCACTCAATCACTTTGAGTAAATCTCAATTCCTGTGGTATGTTCTTCCTGCAAGTCAGCTAAACTCTTGCCGAGATAGCAATGGAATTTTATCTTATCAATTCGATCCCGTACAAATTCGATGAGACGACACGCATAGCGAACGTCAATCGTTAAAATCGATCATCTTTCGCACACACACACACGTTATGTTCTATACCAGTTTTGATATATGTTTGTGTTTCTTTTTTCGTTACAGAAAAAACTACAAGAAACCTGCTACTTCAACGAGTCCATTGTACACGGTTATTTCGAATATCGGTCGGCTGTCGATCCAAACCGACGCGTCGGTTTCACGCATCGAGGTAAAGCAATCGGCCCTAAAAAGAATGTCACCGATGCCTGTTATTTCTTTACGAAAATTGAAGCCGATCGATTTTTCCATCAGTATACAGACGCCTTCAACCAGCACCAACACCAACACCACCATCAGCACACGTCATCATCCTCATCATCCTCATCGTCATTATCAGGGAATGGCGCCCAGAGACTGCCATCATCTGGCAAGGCTTCGGGTAAGCTGTCATCATTATCATCCCCATCATCATCGCCATCGTCGAAGGCTAGCAGTCTGATCGGTGGTGGTGGACAGTCAGCAGAGGGCAGTGGACAGTCAGCACGCGGCAGGAATCGCGGCAGCGGCAGCGGCAACGGTGCTGGAGCAGGAGGAGGTGCTGCGCGCAACCGTGGCAGTGCCACCGTCAATCGACAACCAAACGGCCATAATAGCAATCTAAGTAATAGCAGTACCAGTAATAGTCGTAGAGGAAATAATAATTTAAGTAGCACTAATATAAATCATAGAAATCATCATAACCACAACAACAGCCACAACAACAATGTACAGCAACAGCCAGCCACACAGTTACACAACATACATCAGCATCCACAATCGGCACAGCACCATCAAGTACGTCATCATCATAACGATCCTAATTTCATTGCTCGGCGTCAGCAATATCAGCGCGAGCACAAAATGCGACGGTTACGCAATCATCAACAGCAACACCAACAACAACAACAGCCATCAACGAAATCAGTGCAACGAATGACGTCTGAAGAGTTATTGCCAACGGCGCCAGCGTCGTCATCGCCGATGTCCGTATCCTCGATGTCACTATCGATGGCTGGGTCTTCGCCAATTGGTGCTTCGGTGTTGCCGCCACCAACGCTGGCCAGCAGCGACGAACTGATGCCTGGCCGTCGGAAGGGGAGACGGAGAAAAAATGGCGGCGCCAAGCATCGTCAATCAGCAAAAGATCCAAAAAATAGACGTGCCTCGAAACAGCAACAGAAGTTGTTTGCCAGCTCATCGACGACGTGGCCAGCATCGACGAGCATCGAAGATCATCTGTCTGTGTCATCGTCTTCATCTCCTCTTTCATTAGAATCGACAACGCTTGATGAAATGGTGTCGCCTTCAATGTCAACCGCTGATGCATTTGCATCATCATCGACAGTTCTGACGTCATCCACATCATTTGATGATAGCTCATCGAGTGAACCCTCACCATCAACGTCGCTGTTCGATTTGTCATTCATCTCCCCATCGATTGATCCATCACCGTCAACCCAATCCGAGTCCTTTGCATCTTCCTCCATAGATCCCTGGTCTACCACTGCACTAGGTGATGATGCATCATCATCATCGTTGTCGTCATCATTTGATAAACTTTCCCCTACCCCACAATTAGCGGACGATCTGATGATGATGATGGAGTTAATTGGCGGCAATGACAGAACTGACGGCGGCACTTCTACCTCGACCGATGACAACAACTACAGCAGTAGCAGTAGCACTTTCAGTACTGATTCAAGTGACAGCAGCAGCAGCAGCAGTAGTAGTAGTGACACTAGTGACAGCAGCAGTAGCAGCACAATCGATAGCACGGTTAGCTACCGCAATCATAACGACGAATACTCGAATGACGATGCAAGTGCAACAATGCCTGTCTTGCCAAACAATTTGGATAATAGTATGACTGAATACCTATATAGTACTAGTAGTAGTAATAGGCATAGAAATATAAACAATAGTAACTTTAAAAAGTATTACCACAACGCCGCCGCCGGCAACATGGGTAGTGAGAAGCTCAATCGAAGTAAAAAGCCACCAATTGTCAGTGTCAGCACTGCCGTCACTAACAGCAGTGTGGCATCAACAATTGCCACAGCAACAACAACAACAAATCATAGAAATAATATAAACAATTATAATATTAGTAGTTTTAGTAGTAGAAACAAAATTAGTACTAGCAGTGTTGATAGCATCAAAACAACAACAACATCAACAACCGAACGAACAACTACAACTAGCAGCAGCAGCAATTTTGATGAAAACGTTACTAGTAGTCAGCCTAGCAGTTACTATAGCACTAGCAGCACCAAAATCAATAAAAACTTACACAATAGCAATTTCTTGGATAGCGAAACGAAAAAGTATTATAATAAAAAATCTTCTACCACTATTACTTCTACTATAACATACCATCAACCGCAACAGCAGCAACAACTACCGACTACCGCTTCAACATCAACAACAACAACAGCAATAGTACCAAGTAAAACAACATCAATGGCAACACCATCATTCCAAGTGACATCCAGAAATAAAAACAATTTGATGAACAACTACTATCCGGGGGAAATTGTTGAGAGCACATACGATGAATTGGATGATGATTTCATTTCTGGCGGAGGAATGACATCCGGCGGCAAACTGATGGCAGTGGGCTATCTTCCAACAACGGCATCACTAGCCTCATTGCCAGAGTCGATTAGAATAGCTAAAATCAAAATTAATCGAGAGCGACGGAATCGATTGAGAAGAAAATTGCATATAGGTTCTTAAAATTAAATTTAATTGAATTTGTACAACACAAATACACATACTTGCATGAAAACTTAAGTAATTGTACAGAGAGAGGTTCAAGTGTGACAGAGGAATTTTTTTTTGTAACGAAATGGCAGTTAGATGAAAGGCAAATTTTTATTTTTAATCGCAAGGCGTATGAACATTTATTTAGATCTTATTTCGGGCTTAAAAGTTCAAGAATTTGGTGAAGCAGGCTTGGGTCGTTTTCAAAAAAAACATTTATTCCCAAAAAATCTGCAGTAAGTAGTTACAATGAACTGTTTTAAGAAATTGATGAAGAAACGCAGCAAATTGATGAACCACTCTGCCACATTTTTTTAGCAAAGCTTCGAAGTCTCTGTATTGCTACACTTAGTGCAATCCCCAAATAGCTAAAGGGAGTAGCTACAATGAGCGGTTTCGAGGACTCAATGAACAAACGTACTAAATTGATGAATCACGCTACAAGACGGTCGAGCAATAGCTTTTGGTCTCTGAATTGTTATTCTTGATTTATTCCAAAAATTGTTGAAGCCAACTGCTGTAATGAATCGCTTCATGAAATTAATGAACGATTGTACCCAATCAATGAATGAGTGCTAATATCTAATATAAGGGCATAGCTTGTTGGTTTTTCGATTTTATATTTTAATTTTGTCTTCACAGCGATGAAGAGAGAGGCTGCAATGAATCGGAATATTCAATGAACGAACGTACTAATTTAATGAACACGCAGATATTTTTTAACGGCAAAACACAGTTGAAAAATGGAAAGCATTCTAACTGCACGGCCGGCGACACAACCGAATTTTCTGCAGCAAGTAGTGTTCAAACTCTAACTGGGTGATGAGAGCCGTAAAGTATGCGACATTAAATGAATAAAATAACTTTGCACAACAATAGGTACAAAAATGCTGTACAATGCCTTATGGGCAAGCATAAATTACAGAAGAGATTGCCTCTCTTAGTCCATGGGTGTTCTAATTGATATTGTTGTCCCTTTTTTTATCGCTGTTTCACCAAATGCCTAAAATACTTTGCTATCGCTAAATGAAACAACAAAGATCGGTATGGTACCCCAGTAGCAGTTCCACAATCTATCCTTCTCAAGCACTTCTCGGTCCGTAGTTCCAAATTATTTTTTGCGCAGTCTTTTGTAACACTGTATCTTCGAATTTAAAAATAAAAATCTTCGTCTGAAATTCGTTAGGAACTCTTTAAAAAGATTTTCATCAACTCCCTTTCTGCCTTAAAAATCTATATCTTGCCAACCAAGTCAACCAAAACTATAGGTACATTTAGTAATATGAAATTATCCAACCGCCCTGCCCCGCCCACAGCCTCTAAATAGACAAAAGCCATTAATGACAATAACAAGGACGTGTTATGTAGTGTATATTATATTTAAAAACAAAACAAAACACATTGCGAATTAATTTATTATAAACATTTAAAAGAAAACACACCTTATAAAGAAAAGAAAAAAACTATATTCAAAAAATAAATGTAACATAAAACCCTTTAATTAAAAGCTTGAATTATATATATTTAAAACTAAAAGAAAAACTCCATTATGATGTAGGTATGTGTATTCCAATTGAAAAATAAAATAAACAATATTTTTACCTGTCAGTATATTAAACAAACAACAAAATAATAAATAAACGAATTTCGAAATAGCCGATTAATAAATAAAAACAACTACCTATATAAGATATATACCATAAACCAAAATTTGAAACCAATATCCGTTTATATTGTTGAAGCTACAAAAAAAAAAAAAAACCAACACAAAAAATACATCGCATCGTAAAGTATGTATATTACCAAAAGGAAAACTTAAAAGTTTATACACTATATTTAGAAAACTCCAGCGAATATTTTGGAATTCTAGTAATATTAATCAAAAAAGAAAACACACGTTCAAAAACTAAATAACGAATTAATAAGAACAATTTTCTATTCAACTGTTTCTCGAATATTTATATTTAACAACAAAACAAAAACAAAAAAAAGAACTATAATGGCATACAAAACGCAAAACCGCTTGTTTTGAGTTTTACATTTTTCCAAATTGAGTCGGCATTAAAATTAAAACAAACAAACTTAAAATTAAATGTATAAAAAGAAAGGAAAACCTAATAAGCACTATATACAATAAAACAAAAGTAAACTTGAAAATAAAACAAAATATATAAATATAGTACATATATTATATATATTAATTTTTAATGAATGTAAGCAATGCAACTAACTTATTTTTTATTTTTTAATTATTATTATTACATAACATATAAACACTGTTCAATGTTGAAGAAGAAAAGAAAACAAAAATATTCAATTAAATATAAATACGCTAAAATGGAAACAAATTAATTTTTTATTTCTGTTCAATTATGATGTATAATTTTCTCCAATAACAACAGAACGATATAATATATTTAAAAACAACAACAAAAAATAATATTTAAACAAATATATATAAATGTATGTATATTTAAAGCGAGACATAGAAAAACAAAATAACGAAACTTAAATACAAATAAACTTGAGTGCATGTGTAGGATCGTATCCTTTGTTCATAATGATTTTCGTTTTAATTTTTTTTTCTTGTTATATTTTGTTTTTCTTTTTTTATTAACACCTTCTGTATGCACGTTTGTATGAACTACTAATTTGTATACAAAAAACTAAACGAAAGAATATTACTATAAGAAACACGAAACAAACTGAAAATTTACATATTTAGCTTTCTTTTTAAATCGAACGAAATGTATATTTTATTTTGTAGATAAACGATTTACTTATCTTTTTTTTTCATTTCTTTCACTAGCATTTAGTTGAGATTGTTTTTCTATTTGGGTTAAAAAAAACAAAGAAACAGAAAGAACACTTTTTAATTATTAATATTTAATTTAAGATTATTTTGTGTCAAAAATAATAAAACAACAAAAAAAAAGAATTAATCCTCACTTTTAACAAAATAAAAAAAGAAGAAGAAACAACAAAAAATAATAAAAAAAAATTGAGAAATACTTTTGTTTTCAAATAAATTTTATTATTATGAAAATAAAGTACTCCACAATATATATAAAAAAATACTACAACTTGCCTTTTATTTACAATCAATGGTTGTTGTTTTGTTTTGGGTAGATTTGTTTTCATTTTCGAATTTGTTTGCAATTTTTCAGTATATTGTTAAGCCTAGAATGCTTCTCGCGCTTATAAATATTAAGCCCCCATACAAAAATGTCGCCAAAGATAAAATTAAAAAAAGCGGCTGCGCTAAGCAGTACGTGGTTGAAGCTAAATTTGTTAGCCACTGTACAAAAAATCTCTACAGAATTTAAGTAAGCGTATTAATGCAAAATAAATTTTTCCACAGCTAAATTTTGACAGATCAAAGAAAATATCGGTATTTGCAACGAAATTTCGAACGTTAGCAAATTAACAATAGCAAGTTAATCAGCTTTACCAACACAGTTTTTTTTTTTTTTTTACGGAACTCACACTGTCAAAATTCAGCGAACATTAAGCGAAGTGGTGTAGAGAAACATTGGAGAGGCGCTTAATTTCAGCTTTCCTGGAACAGCATACTAGTTTTTAGTTCATAATCTAAACTTTAATCATGTGTCAAAAATTAGATAGTCTGAACGCTGTAATATACCACGTCTACATTGGCCTGAACGTACTTCTTCTATTTGTCATGTTCAATTGTTCATGTCGCCACTTTTTATCTACTTCATAACTAATGAAATATCTAGAGAGATGTCTTCATCTGTCAAATGTATTTTTTACAAGTCACTTATTTAAAACTTTAAAATGGCCGAAATTAAAGATTGCTCATCAACTTAAATTTGTAGGTAGGAAGGTATAAAAACCAAAATTGTCAACTGAAATATTATTGTGAAGTGTACATTACAACAATATAGGTCAACAGAAACTCAAACACATCACATCAGCCAACTGTCAGACTAAGTAAACTAGTGGTTTTGATATCACGAATGATGCAAATCCCTCGTAGCACAAGACCACGAAAGAAAAAATTCCACTACCACTACCCCTGTCGTCTGTACAGACGTGCAGGCGTCAAAAAGAGACATTGGGGACGTTCAAGTATATAGTGTAGTAAGTCTGACAGCTCTCTGACTAGATCTATCTCGGTTTTGTTTGGCGGAAATCGGTCATATGAGCAGCTGTTTCAGTTGACGTTTATGGAGGGGTAGCCGACGAACGAAAATTCGTGACTGAGTACTAAGTTGACAGTTCGTATATGTAACTGGCGTAGAAAACGTGACGTTCCCGACCAATCTAGTGTTTGCGTTCAGGTTACATCTTATGCAGATCAATCTTGTCCACTTCAGATAACTAAATTCTTATACTAAGGCTAATGTTCACAGTGGCGAACTGCTAATGTATTTCCGAACGAAAAGCACAAGGCTTTTTCGACATTACAACTGCGGCTTCGAACATAACGAATAAAATACAAGAAGAACTACCCAAATCCATCGTCTGAATCGTGAGATGATCGCGAGTTCATACAAAAATTACATAAAAACCACTTGCAGTTTTCCAGAATTTTTCAAGTTTAAAATATTGATTAAATTTATTAAAAATATTAAGAAGCCGTTCCCAAGCGATTTACAGTCGCCACATCTGGCATTCCTGTTGGCAACACTTCCTCTCATTGCAGTTCAGTTTTCTGCTCGCGATTGTGCAAGTGCACTGTCGATTGGCTTATCTCCGCTGGAAAAATATCGAATTCGCATAGTTTCGGCTCAAAATCAAAATTTTTGTTGTTAATCAAAGTGTAAAGTTTGATTTTATATATGTCTTTGTCTTTTTTCATTCAAGTTTTTGTTGAATTCCTAAATTCCAATAACATAGTGTTTTTGTTTTGTTAATCGCCAGTATTGCATATTGTGACCTACAATTGAGTTTTTTATCAAACATTGGACATTTCGTATGCAGTTTCGAAGTCCATATCATACGTAGAAACAAACAAAAATACGTTCAATTTGATTACGAGTAGATTAAGAATTCGGGTTGAATTTTTGCCAAAAGTGGCCTCGAGTTTTATTGCTTAGGGTCCAGAGTTACAGTTGTGTTTGTGCCTTCTGAATACAAATCGCTGACTGCTCCGTCGTAAGCACACAATTTGGTTTAGAACCCACTTTCAATATCCGCATGATAAAACGGCTCAAAAACTATCCATCGTGAACTACAACTTATTGAAGGTGAAGTCCCAATGAGCGTTAAAGGTTTCAGGTGCCTTTGGAAGAGATTTCCGAAACTTGTTGTGAAACCCAATAACATCACCCCCATGTCGCTTCTTTTGTTTTATATAACTCCCCATCGTTTCCGGCTACAAATTGTCCGATCCGCGTTCCATTCCATTTGATCCCATAATTGTAGCACATAAATTCTCCCAACAAAATAAAAGACACACATGATCCCATTATGCACATCCAATCAGTGTGTGTTACAATGTCGAACAGCACCGTTAAAAGCGCATAAAACTTCTTTCCACTGAAGCTGTCACATCTGACAGACGTCCAGACGTTTTGTGGCTTTTTTGTTTCTTTAAGTGTCGCACGCATAAAATTTAATCGATCGTTGGCAATACAATCCAAAGGAGTGGGCTTCACAAGTTCCGAACACCCACCAACATGCGATGTGCATGTTAAAAATTTCGGACAAGTCCAAAATTTTGTACCCAATTGTTCGTGCATAAATTAATCTTTTAGGCCCGTCCTTTAAGACGTGAACAAAAAGGAACCACATTTACCGTTGGGCCGCTGGAACTAGGTCTTCAAAAACATCACATAATTCCTCAGCCCCATGTTCGTGTAGGTATGCTCATGCTCATCCCTCTGACGGCGGCGGCGCGTGATTACTTCTTCATTTAGGCCCTTAACACGGTCATTTGTTTTTGTTTTAAAATAAAATCGAAGACGAACAGACAAATCAATGTCCATGTCCACTTACAAAAGAACAAAAACACATTTCTTGTGGAATGCCGGTGCTGCGTCGGCGCAGTCTATAGATTTCGAAAAAAAGAAGACAACAACTGGCGGCGGCGTGTGTGGTCCTCTTCAAATTGTCCATTTGAAGATGATCCGTGATGCCGTTGTGGAATCTGCGCGCGCGCGCTTGCGCTTGCACACATTTTACACTGCCTCCGGTCAGCAAAATCTCTTAAAGCTACCTCCATTTGATGGCAATCTCTCTTGAGACATGGGTATCCGCAGCCTACCCACTGTGCCCGCGGGACAGTGACAGTGCGAATTCGCGCGCACAATCGGAGACAAACAAATGTCGCGCGAGAAGCCGGCACTTCTGAGTGACCGCTTGATTAAGAAGCCCTCGCCCGCCTCTTTCTGCGCGAAGATGGAGGTGGTGCACTTACATTTGTCACTTCTGTCACTTTTGACAGATGACAAAAAGGGGGAAGAAACTGTGTACGTTTTGTCAATTATTATTAACGTTTGGTTTTGCGTCCTTTTCGCTTTTTTGCGCCGATCAAATGACCAGAGAAAACAACCGCCGACGACGGACGACGACGATGATGTTGATGAGTTTTGATTGATGACATTTCGGGTGGTGACACTTCTTGACATAAGAGTAGCACGACTGTGGTGCGATACAGTACAGAAGTTGTTGCGGCGAAAGTCGCGGGTTTTATTCTCTTTTTTTTTTACCGTGGTTTATGTTCTTTTTGTTGCGCGTTCTTGTAGGCGGCCGGCTTGAAGAATTTCAGAAAAGATTGATGACCCGAATGAAAAAAATGTGTCTGGCGTGCGATTGCGGCGAGCGCGCGCGCGTCCCATTGGAATCTCGCAGCGGGAAATTACTTTGTCGTGTTGTGCCGTAAAAGATGACAAATATGCTGACAAGATTACTGATTAGACAACGAGATAACTACTGACCTTAAGGTGGGATGATGGAATGGACGGCTGTTGGTGCTGCGAGTGTGAATGAAGTGCTAAGAGTATGACCTTGTTTCGGCCCTGATGGGTATTGTGTATACGCATGGTGTGAACATGGGCAAAAGAAAGTCGTTGGCAGCAAACTTATGACTTGATTTGTTTTGAATAGGTGTTGCTGTTGGGTGTTAGAAGTGGATAATTCACGATAAGAAATCTTGATAGCCATCTGTGTTGTCCGGAATTAATAGGTTCACTTCGGTCGAGGAAAACTTTGAATAAATCGAAAATGTCTGACAATCATTGACGTGGAGAATGTAAACCGGGCTAAGGTTGTTGCATATATTTTTACAACTAAAGGGTGATTTTTTAGCTGGTTTGGTTTTGGCAACACTGGTTTTGACAGCTGACGTGTGTTTAGTACCTTGTGTCACTGTCAAAAAGCTTCAGTTTGGTTTGCAATTTGACCATGGATCGTCTTACAAATGAACAACGCTTGCAAATTATTGAATTTTACTATCAAAATTCGTGCTCGGTTCGAAATGTTCATCGCGCGCTTTTTTACCGAAAAATTGTGTTCAGCGATGAGGCTCATTTTTGGTTGAATGGGTACGTAAATAAGCAAAATTGCCGCATTTGGAGTGAAGATCAGCCAGAAGCATTGCAACAGCTACCAATGCATCCCGAAAAAGCCACTGTTTGGTGCGGTTTATGGGCCGGCGGCATTATTGGGCCATATTTCTTCAAAGATGATGCGAATCGCAGCGTTACTGTCAATGGTGAACGCTACCGAGCGATGATAACAAACTTTTTTTTGCTCGAAATGGAAGTTCTTGACTTGCATGATATGTGGTTTCAACAAGACGGTGCCACATGCCACACAGCACGCGAAACAATGGCGCAATTGCGAGGCGAGTTTGGTGAACAGTTAATTTCACGTTTCGGGCCGGTCAATTGGCCGCCTAGATCGTGCGATTTGACACCATTAGATTATTTTTTGTGGGGGTATGCCAAGGCTAATGTGTATAGGGACAAGCCCGCTTCGATTGACGCACTGGAAGCCAACATCCATGCATTCATTCGTGAGATACCGGCCGATATGTGTGAAAGAGTATGCCAAAATTGGGCTCAGCGGATGGGCTACCAGAGACGCAGCCGCGGTCAACATTTGCATGAGATTATCGTTAAACATTAAATTGCAAGGTTCAAACTATCGATTCAAAAAAATATTTCATTCATTTTTTCGAATTTTTTGTGTTTTTTTTTTAAAAAAGTTCTAAGCCTCTTAAAAAATTACCCTTTACTTAGATTCTCACTTTTCACTGTCACAACAGTTGAAGGGACAAGGCAAAGCCGAACAGAACTTCTTATTGTAAGGGCAGTAGGCAGAGTTACCGATGGGCGACATTAGTCGCCATTTGCCTTCGGGGACGACTTTTCTAAAATTCTGTGTTTTCGTTTTTCATATTCTGGGACACTTTTGTTGGCGACTTTATCATTTTGGCCATCGGTAACGCTGGCAGTATAAAAGCTATAAGCAATGTAGTCCAAAAGTTGCAACTCTATACACAAAGTTTCATAGAAAACCACTTTCAGTCATTAAGCCAACCATTTCACAAACCTCCCATCACAAAAAATAATTAAAACACACTCCCAAACGTCTGTGATCTGAACGCGCATCGGAATGTGAACTCGAAAAATTGCCCATTAAAATAATCAATTTATTTTCCCAGCTGAGAAATGCGCGTTTCCTTTTTTCCACTACTAATTTTTATTTGTAACGAATTTTTCAAAATCGAACGAAAAGAATTAAAAATTCGGCTCCATAAAAGCTGCCTCCGTTCCGCATACCATCTCTGCACTTTCATATAACTCTGGTAGGTATGCATAAAATTAAAACACGAAACACGATGGCGACCTCCCAAACGCACTTATTATACGCGTTCGCGCTCCCACGTATAGTTTACCCAACAACCTAACAGATCGTTACAGTGATCGAAACAAGATTAAGTGGCAAATAATGTTTAAATAAATAAAACATTTGAAATACCAAAACACCGCAATGAAAATCATTAGTTATAGCGATAACATTGATAGAGATATCGATCATTTTCAAAAGCTTGACGGCAGGCAATTCATTTCAGGTTGCGTGCATTGATTTCGTATATCAGCTGCAGTGACAGTGACAGTTGATCGAATAGGTTTTTTTTTGTTTTGTGTTGTGTTGCGTTAAGGTTGAACTAGAATAGAGAAATGGGTCTAGTCGTTTAAGGTGCAAAATCTATATTGTTCAGTAACGTCACTTTTATACGTCAAATGTAGATAGGGATCGAAATGTCAACCGAGATAAGTTCTCGAAATAAATATATGGAAATATTCTTAACCCTTTATATTTATGTCAAGTGATACAAGTTGTTTAAGTTATCAATCAAGAACTCAGACACCATGCTGTCACCTAGCTGTCAGACTACTTACTGCTTTGAATGTCCTTAAGAACGTCATTTTCACGCGAAGTTTCGTTAAGTTCTATTTTATTGCACTCACTTGAGAAAAATAAATATTATTCACACTTTTCCTAAGAAATTTCGACAGGCTTTTGACAGTCGGCTAGGTAGTGTTTTGACTTCTAAAAAAGAACTTTTATTCAATTGTCGCGTGCCTTCTATTGGCTACAGCACTGAAGAAAGCTACTGAGGAATTATGATATACCTAAGCTTCCGTTTGCTATTGACAACTATACAGGGTGTAGCGATTATTATTATTTTTAAATTAATGCAACGAGTATAATGCAACATGGTGCTTTCAAACTTAATAAGTAGATCGTGAGCTTCTCAATAAAAGTCATGGTTCATTTAAAGCTTTTTTTTTGTCACCTTTAAGTTTGATCTGGTCGCTCAGGCAGTTGGTGTAACCAACTTCGGAGTCATTTGAATACAAAATGGATTTAAAACTTTTATATTCATACAGAAAAACTAAACTTACTAGAATTTGCATATTTTTAGCTTTAAAATGCATTCCAAAGCGATATTCAGAAAGCCCCACAATCCTTTACTCGGAATTTTTCAATCTCTTCTCTCTAGCCACTGTGCAACGTTAGAACAAGGTTCTAGGAACATGTTAAAACCCCGGTCAGAGTTATAAAATCTGACCGAATCCTCTTATTTTTATTGATTCGCTATAATCGACAAACCCAAATCCTTAACTGAAAAACGATTTTAGCATAAATTCTGTTAATAGCCCGCGATCATCTGATGTATAAATCAATCCTCCGTTCTCGCACACAGCTCTGATCGTCATTCGGGAGTGACAAGATTTATCACCGAGGCGGTAAAAAAAAATTAACACTCCTCCAAGAAAGCCACAGGCAGAAATGCGACTTTAATTAACACCGAAACTCATCCGCAGGTCAGAGAGGTCCTTGAGGAAATACCAAAGAGATCGCTCTTAATGTGATATCATGTTTCAGCTTAATCCCCCAGTTAAGATGGCGGTGGCTACCCCCCAAACACATAACTCACATTCAACACTCATTTATCGATCGCAAATCGTAAATTTTGTCCAACGAACAAAAATAAAATAAAATCGCATTTGATCCGAATTCCTTTATATGGGGATACATGGGTCTTTTTCTGTGTTCGGATCTCTGTAGCAAAACCGTTTTTTTTAAACTGACATCTTCATTGATTCACAAAAAGGCAACAAAATGAAGACCTCTCAGCGGGTGTCGCGCGAAATCCGAAACGGATAGCTCTGCAGTAATACTGACGCTTGTATGGTATCCTCATTTTGGCACTCTGGTTAAGAAGCGTTTTTATGGACCCCAAAATGTATACCGCCGTGAGGTGGTTTGTTGTTTGGGTTGGCGGTGTCAATGGTAATGGCGACTAAAATTGCGAGATTTTGTTCCCTTTTTTCGTTTTGCGTGCACATAAATTAATGTCCGATTGGAGAGAATAAGAATGTTCGAACGGAATTGTTATTTATAATCATCACCCGTTTTGGTGGTATCCAATCGAGATTTCGCTCGCCTGATCGCCGCTCATTTATGCCAAATGAGCAGATTTTAAAGGTAGACTCAGTTTGAATGATAAATCTTAAGGGGTATGCCATAAAAAATGTCTACCAAACTTTATGTCGGACAATTTGACAGCAGGCAGCTGCAATTGACAATAACAGCTTTCCTATTCAGAGTCAACCATGAATGAATTTTTTGGGCTTTAGCTAGTGTCAATGTCAGATGTGAACAGAGATTCAACAAGATTCTGTCAGACAATTGAAATGGGCTACTATTCAAAATATGGTTTCGGAATCCAAAAGAAATCTTGTAGCTGATTGGCTTAAGCTGGGTTACTCGAATTTTGCTATAGTTCTGTCGTAATTAAAATAAGTCGTAGAATTGTCATCAAATGATGTGTCCTACCATGAGTTTTCTTGCCTAACGATAATGCATTCGAGCATATTAGTCAAATTTAGCCAAACTTTCTTCTCTTCTACCCAACTTTTATGTAAGGGAACGAAGTTTGAGTACTATGCTCGAATGCTTTATTCTTAGGAAACAGATCTACGGTTTTATACCAATATTATCACACGTATTGTCAAATTTAATAATACACCGTTCCACGCAAAAAGTGACAAAAAACTAACAAAAACCCTGCTCAAATAATAGGTTTGTTTGACGTGGGCCCTAGTGCGCACTGGGTTAACCCTAATGCGTTCGATATAGCACTGAACTCGCCCTGGTACTGAAAACCTTTGTTTGACATGGCTTCTAGGACACCCCAGTTGTGCCCTGACCCCAGTTAATTTGTGGGGGCAAGAATTCAGTGCTGAGTCACTGTCATTTCGCTTGAAGTTATTTATTTTCAATCTCGTCATCTACATTGCGAACACTTTTATCAACTATTTGCATTATGGCAGACCCAAATTCAGAATTTAGTTCAATAATTTTTAACAATAAACGGGAAGAAGTGTTACCAAAAGATAAATATTTGTCAATATCAACAGTTGACAGACTTCAGGGCAACATTTTGCTTTCGATATAGAAGTCGAATTTTCAGGGTTGTGCAGGGTTTTTCACAGGCGTGAAAATTAGCTGACGCTTCACAGTGCGCACTAGTAGGTACTAGTGCTAGCCACGTCAAACAAACCTAATTTTAATTTCTCCCATCGAATTGTAACCAAATTCCGATCGCACCTATCAAATGTGAAGTTGGATGCGATTTGCTTTTTTTCGCGCAAATAGAAAAACGTCTAATTAAA
Organism: Cheilosia impressa; assembly: GCA_948293265.1. Lineage (NCBI taxonomy): Eukaryota > Metazoa > Arthropoda > Insecta > Diptera > Syrphidae > Cheilosia > Cheilosia impressa. Next base: position 49,778,752 of record OX411884.1, on the reverse strand, counting down.
GCAAACGCTTAAAACATCAATAGTTCCAACGCAAATGATTGCAAATTCTGTTTCTTTTTTTTAGTGAGCGAATTTGACATGACCAATAAATGGAACGCAGCCAGTATTGGAAAATTTATCATAATCTGTCAAGTGGAACATAACATTGGCTTTAGTAAGTGCGTAATTTATATTTACTCATTAAATATCTATTCCTATTCCTTTTTGGAAAGCGACATTTGGAAAATATTTTTAAATGGATTTGACAGATGTCATAAGGTGGAAATGTAAAATTCTGGCCTCGATATTACTATCCCAGTATTACAACTTTACGGTTTCTGGTTATATTTTCTTCAATCTTACAGTGCGATTAAACCAAGAAATTGACTGACAGTTCTCACTGTAAAAATTTAATCATGACTTGACGCTATGTACCTTTTTGACGGGTACTTACTCGTATAAAAAGGGCTGTACGACAGCGTCAAGTTGCGTTAGACTCGATTTTAAGGTTTGTTAAACATTGGGGACGTTCGGATTTTTAGGTTGGTTGTAGTTTAGACTGACAGCTAACTGACTTGTTGTATTTCAGTTTTTAATGGGCTAAACTGGTTTTCAATTGACGTTTATTGAGGTGTAGGGGGCAAATATATTAAAGAAAATTCTGCCTGCATAATCAGTTGATATTTTTCAAGTGTCAAAATTCAAAAGAAACCGCGTAATTTCAAAAATAGTTCAAGTTGATTAGTCAACGCGTTCGTATAACTAGTCAAGAGAAATCTAGTTGACGTTTTACATGGACTCTGTTGAGATCAAGAAAAAACAAAGCGTGCGTAGTTAGTAAATTATCAAATGGCTGACATCTTTATTGAAGAAGCAAAAAGAAAGTAGAAGCCGGAAAAAGAAAGAGACAATACAAAAGGTATAAAAAGAGATAAACCAAGTTAATACCATAGTGTGCTAGGTTTACATCAGAGAGTCAGATTTATAGATTTCAACAAACTCCCCCATTTTCTGTCTCACTTTGACGTTTGTCAATGTCTCACTGGAGTAATCGATAGTTGGACTGTGTTAACTGATATAAAATAATGAGTTAGAGAACAAAAGAGGTTAACGTCGTTAAATACGCATCTAGCACATGATTTTTATGCTAAATTTTCACGAATTCAGGACGATAGAAGTGCAGGTAGGCTGCTAGCCTTTGGGTTCATTTGTGTCCACCGACAAGTCAAAAGCAACAACGTACTGTAGTCGATGGATTGTTTTTTTACCGGATTAAATCGACTGTTTAATTAGATTATTTAACCATAATTCACAATAAAAAAAGAAAACAGGTGACCCTTTAATGACCAACAGGGCAAATAGGATCATTTTCATCTAATCACTCTTCAAATTCGAGTCTTAAAAACAACGCTGATATTGCAGTCGTTTATGAAAGATAATCTGATCACTTACCTGCCGCAATTTTTGTCACACGGTGGCAAAACAGTCCTGTTTTTAGACCAAATAACCGATTTCAAATGTCCACCTCTCTCGCAGAGCCAATGTCATTTCAATTTCGCCCCAACGTCATTTTACTTACTCAATCAAGCCCACGTCCACGTTTATATGAACACAAGTGAATGAATACTTGAAACATTGGTAGGGTATTTGTTTTCCTTTTATGTCCTCGCCCTCTTGTGATTCACTTTTATCTTCGGCGGCGTGCCTTGTCGGTCATTTAAGTATCGAGTTGAATAACAAAAGGATCGTGGACTTCACAGTTAAGTGTGTTGTACCCACTAAACCCATGGTCAAAGGAACTGACCGATCAGTCTCGAAGACAGTTGACAAATATTTTTATTAATCTTCAACAGAAAATGGCAGTTGTTATTTTTCGGTTTCTTCTTTCGAAAACAGGATTCGAACAAAAGGTCACTTTTTCATTGAGAGAATTCCTCCTCTCCCATGGACTAGATTATACAACGACAACGAGTATCGCCCCCCTACCCCATATGTAAATTGAGTCACTACTTGATTACGATTGGGAAAATAAAAATCATAACGTTCCGCTATTTGTAATCCGATATTTCTTTGATTTTATTTCTCTGTTTTGTGCTGTGGAGCTGTGATGTGCCTTGCAACACTGCAACACTGATCATCTCTCTGGCGTACACAAATTAGATTGTCAAGCCAACAACGCATCCAATCTGAATGCGAAGCCCATTGATTATGGTGACTGCACTGATTGATCGAGATCGATATCGATACCGTTTCGAGAAGAATTAGGAACTATCTTCTCCTTGGGTTTTTTTTTTATGGATGGGGGAATTTTCAACTCGATCAGCTTTAGAGCTGAATGGTGGACGGCTGATGCAACCGTCTGCTGGACATGGAAAATTTATTGTGACTTCATGCAAGTATGTGTCTTTTCGGGTAATTTATTCAGTCTTAATAGCGTTTACATGCCCATATGCAGCATCACCTGTACGGCCGGTCACATTAGTCACATGTAATGGCGCTTCGTCCTCATCCGATGGTCGGGACGGTGGCCGGAGACACGGGGGTTGCTCGTATCTTTTCTATCTCCAGATAGATGGTGAATGAATGAGTGAGTGAGTGCTGCTGTTGATGCGGCTGCTGCTGCTTTGGAAATTGACTGCGGTCACTGTATAAATGCATATGGATGCTGTGCGTGTGTATGTATGTAAATTTTATGGAAAATAGATTGTTGTCCCATTACTGTGTTACTGTGACCGGGGATATCGTCTGTTGTTGCATATAGAAAAATCAACATTTCTGATGTGAAGATACACAGCACACACATATGCCTGCATATACCTGCGCATAGCTGGTGTTAATCACCTTGAGATTATGCGAGATAGTAACTATCGACAAAAAAGTTTGTCAGGTCGAACGAAGAAAAAAATCGTCTCGTCGTTGTATGATCATATATACAAAATGTTTGGTCGATGATTAATCACACAAAAAAAAATTAAGGAAGCGACTCAAAAGCGGAAACATGGACTAATCAAGTCCACTTGAGACGGAGTGTGTATGAAAATTATCAAATTTGAACCAAAAAGAGGTGCGCTGGGAAAAAGAAAACAGTGTCAACGACTGATGGTGGTGCCATCTGTTGGACAAGATTGTCCGCGATTTTGTTTCTTAAATTTGCATATCGGTCCCTAGAAAGTTTCCATAATCACTCTTTCTGCATTCGCTAAATCTTCCTCTAGATGATCGCATTATGTTCTTCCGCGGGGATTTTGGCGAATCGCAGCCGATTCTTCCAGCGAAATTTGTTATCCAGGTGATAAGTTAAGTCGCAATATGTAACTCCAAACTTTTTGGTAACACTTGGATGTGCTTAAGTTTGATTTTGTGTGGCCCCGATGGATAGATAAGCATGAGAGGTTTGAAAGTGGCTTTTAGAAATTCTCAGTTAATTTTTCGTAATTCCTGACGTATACTACCCCTGAGATCTTCGTTGAGTAAATTACATCCGAATGCAGTGCTAGATCTCAGAATTTCGTTGGGATCGCTGTGCTAACTTCAAGAACGCCTAGAAATATGCAGAAGATCTGTAGATCATTAGCTAGATCAAGCTTATTGTGCCAACGTTAAAATAAACTCAATCGGCGTTTATGAGAATTTTTTCATTCTTTGGAGCCTTCTAAGACTTTAAGAAGTCTTTTCTCACGTCTTGAAGACTTTTCATTGCCAGTTCTCGTTACAAAACATAATATTCGTTGGGATCTTTTCTGATGAAGACGACTTCGTCAAGTTGTCAAGTCCCCGATCTACTGCTTTTGACTGCTTCTTGCTATCAATCTAATACTGAAGCCAATGAAGAAGACTATGCAACTCTGTTTGTTATTTTCGCATCTATTGAATTGAAGCAAAATGTTTCTAGGTCTTCTACGAGAAAAGTTATGGCATGAGTCACAGAACTGGTTTGCCCAAGATAAAGGTCTCAGTAGGTCTAATTGAATTCTTCCAGCATGTGGAATGCGTGCTCTGCTGTTTTATCGATGCAACTATGGAAGTGGGCTTAAAGCAAAAGATTCAGAAGAAGCTTCTACGCGGATTCAATCAATTCGTTTTATAAAGGGTGGACTTGGAGTGTGCGTCTTCACTTTATTTCACTGAATCTGGGAGAATTCTTCAGGACTTTAATGGCAATATTTTTACCACAGTCTTGTGTCTTGACAGATAAAATTGATTTCTAGTAAGACTTTAGGCAACTGAATTGAAAGATGAATTGGTCTTCATCCCACATGATCGTCGCATTTTCTTGTTCAATATTGAACCGGCCTCGATTCTTTGATCCGTAGCCTTTCAAAACAACTGCGTCAATTTTTCAAAAGAACTTGTAAATTTTTTTATAATTTAAGGTTTTAAAGGAGCTTAAAACTTCATATCTCTGAATGTCTTGAGTGATTAGCAACACCTATCTTGGTGTTCGGACCCAAGACTTACTTACTTAACGGGCTCCCGACCCGTGGAGAGTCTCTGCCTGAGACACTGCAGCCTTCCATCCTCTGCGATCCCGGGCACGCTGCTTCCGGTTATCCAGACCAAACGCTCTGGCATCCGCGATGGCTTGATCTTTGAAACGGAGGTTCGGTCTTCCTTGTCGTCTCGAACCTGGCGGCTGGGATTCGAAGATCCTCTGAGCTGGAGCATTATTGCCCATTCGCTCGATGTGGCCGAGCCAATGTAGTCGACGTATTTTGGCCTTTTGGACTACATCCACACCTTGGTACAGCTCATAGAGTTCGCAGTTGTCACTTCTCCTCTATTCGCCCTCCTCGCACACAGAACCAAAAATCCGCCGAAGAATTTTTCTTTCGAAGGAGCCCAGTATCAGCTCTCCCTTCCTGCTTATCGTCCAGCACTCGGCGCCATAAAGCAGAACTGGCAGGATAAGGGTTCTGTAAAGCATACATTTAGTCCTTCGAGTTAGGAGTTTTGAACCCAATTGCTTTGCCAAACCGAAGTACCAGCGGTTTCCTAGGGTAATTCTTCGCCGGATCTCCACTAGGATGTCATTTGTGGAGTTCATGTTTACTCCGAGGTAGATAAACTCCTTAACTACCTCGAAATTGTTGCTATCAATAGTGACGTTCTGTCCTAGGCGGTGGACAGATGCTGGTTTGTTTGTTGATAGCATGTACTTAGTCTTGTCCTCATTTACTACAAGACCAACGAATTTTTTCCTGTTCTTCAATCGCCGTAAAAGCCTCTATCACGACACGCTGGGAGCGACCGATGATGTCAATATCGTCTGCATACCCCAGCAGCTGGACGGATCTGTTGAAGATAGTGCCTTCCGTGTTGACACCTGCCCTGCGCACTATCTGCTCTAGCACGAGATTGAAGAAGTCACATGATAATGCGTCTCCTTGCCGAAATCCGGTGCATGTTTCGAATAGCTCGGGGGAACTACTTCCAAATTGCACGTTGCAGCGTGTGTTCTCCAGCGTCACGCTACATAGCTGGATCAGTTTTGCCGGGATCCCGAATTCGGCCATCGCCACATAAAGCTCCTGACGATGAATGCTATCATATGCGGCTTTGAAGTCGATGAATAGGTGGTGAGTCTCGACTTGAAATTCATTGGTCTTTTCCAGGATTTGCCTCAGTAAGCAGGGATATGCCTCGATAGTTCTTGCAAGACATAGGATCGCCTTTTTGTAGATGGGGCATATGGAGCTGATAGTCCAGTCATCGGACATACTTTCTTCGGACCCAAGAGCTTCCACTAATAATCCAAGAAAGGCTTTGAGTAGGATACCTTTAAATCAATTTAGCTGGGTCGCGTTCCAAGTTCCAAGACAAATCCCTTCGCACTCGTCTAACTAAATGCGCCCTCTCATTTCAACTCGGGTGTCAATTTAGAGTAAAACGTAATAAATAACCACACCAGACAGTACTTAAACAAAATTGGATAAAAGTTCCAAGCGTTTTGTGTCCGCCTTCCTGAATATTTAATAATCCAATAAATATTCACTACCACTAAACGCGCACCCAAAACCGAAGTCGACTTCAGTTGAACAACAACACCATTAAAGCGTCTTCAAACTTACGTTTTTTTTTTCCATTTAAACATCTTAATCACATCAGATACAATTTGAGATTTTTTTCCCATTTTCATTCGACGCACTAATTAATGCACAAAGAAAAAGAAATTAAATTTAATTGAAAAAAAAAAAATACATATATATATATGGGAGAAGATCGAATGTCTTTATTGGGGCCGGCATCAAGGGGACCGTCACGCAGGATGATGGACCGAAATGTATGCAAAATTGAACCAAATAACGATCATGCTGTCAATTATTGATCGTCGCCAACGGCGATCCGTTTCATCCAAACGTATATAGATACGCAGCAGTGCGAGCATTCCCAAATGAATAACCCTTTAATGACATTAAAGGGCACTTAACGTAATGATTTACAACTTTAATTCACGCAATTAAAGCGGAATTCCTCGCGTATATGTTGGAAACGCCGAAATGGCGCGATCGTTTGTTGTCCGCATAGGGAATTGAGTAGTTTTTTTATCGACGAACCATTAATTTTTTTTTTTTTTTGGTTTTGGGTGGGGGGAGAACGCGGAGAACAGAAGGCGCAACAGCTTTGTTGGACAAGATATGGTTTAAAGTATCAGTTAACTGGGTAATGAAATCGATGTGGACATGTGTCCATCAGTGAGAGAGATAGCGACAGAGAGCGGCGCGTTTATTAAAATCTCATAAAAAAAGGAATTTCATTCACCAGTGACCTGGAATATGTGCTCTTGTGCATCTAAAATCAAGTAATTAACTCTGTCAGACGGGTGAGTGTCGGTCTGCGGCTGTAAAAGCTTTGGTAATCAAAAGGGCGTCAAATAAAATTTTGGTCTGGAACGGGTGCGGCGGGGAGATCGACTGATTTCAGTTGTTTCATAACTTTTATCAAAACAATTTTAAAGGGTTTTCCAATAAGTGGTGTCTTGTTGAAAGTAAACGTTGTCCAGATCAATACCATTCAACTGCTACCATAAAAAAAGTTTGTGGAATGCCCAATTCCAAAGAACGACGAGGAATGGTTGGACCTTGGTTTTCTTCAACACTTTGGGCTACAGCAGCAATATTCTCAGTTGTTCTTAAGCGACGTGCACGGGTTTTATTCTTCACATCACTAACTTGTCCCAACAGCTCGAATTTTTCCACCAATTTCTGTACTACGGTCCGACAAGGTCCTCACGACGACCAAAAAATTCTTTAGTTTTGCGAACTGTGACTGAAAGATTTTCACCATTTTTATAGTGAATTTTATTAATTTCAATGCGTCGTTGAAGCGTGTATCGTTCCATTTTTAGTAATGGCGTAGTTTCTACTTGTCAAATGTCAAAGAATAATAGCTTCAAACGTGACAGCTACCGAAATAGCGGGTCATTCAAAATAACACCTCTCATTGGAAAATCCTTAGAATGAAAAAATGTTCTGTTTTCGTGCATAAAAGGTACTCGCAAGATTCTGTTTGTATGTGGATTTTTTTAAAATACTTATCCATAAAATTGGATGAAATGTCCATGGATGAGTTGTCTGTAGATGAGCTGCGCGGGTTTCAAGTGGCCATGGATAAGTTGCTGATCGCTTTTATCATTCACTTTAAATTGCAGGAAGCCCTTGGCTTGATAAGTGTCCGCTTCTCTGCGTGAATGTTATCGGCTACACAATTCTTTGGAATGTCCCTTTGACTACGTAAGAAGTATAGGGGAATATTGATGGATGCTTTTAGTACACCCAAATAGCCATAATAAAATAAAAAACGTTCGTTAGAAAATTCGTTTCCGAACCTTAGAGGCAGTCACTGACTAAGCTTTCGATGCGCTATACGCAACTCCCTCGGCCTTTGATGTCCTCATTCAAGTACTCCTACCTAGGCTCTCTGGCCACAACCAGTCCTACCAACTTAGATCAGTCCTCAAATTATGCCCAATCAATAAAAATACCAACTTACTCGGAGATCGGTCCCCAAATTACGTCCAATCAATAAAACTAGGCCCGCAAGGACTGGTTGCTGCCCATAAAACTACCACGTCCTTCGAAACATAAAGCATCTTGTGTGTAGGTACATTTCACCTTGACATCGGTTTTTGTTTTCTCTTTTACCAACGCAATAGCAAAATGTATCCTTCATCCAAGGATATGAAAAATCCAAAGCACAGACTATCCGTTTGCTGTTGTATTCAGCTGCATATTGTGTTTGCCTTTGATCCTTTTCCTCTGTTTGTGAAAATTCATCTGCATATGCAGTATACCAGCAGAAGACACGTGCTACGCTATGAAGAATGCTCGCAGTGTTTTGTTCTCCATTTTGATTGATTTATAGAGTCATAACTCTCAGCCGACATGGTGGCTGTGTGACTGATGAACTGTCATGTCATGGCCAATGCCAACTGGTTTAAAGTGGGCGGCAAAGACTTGCGAATCAATGGAAAATGTGTGCGGCTTCATTCAGAAGGAAATTGCATCACATCCCATTTGGGCAACAACTTTGACAGGACATCGCTCATGAGGTGTTTTATGGGCTGCGGAATCGTCCTCCTCCTATAGGTACTGAACATGCACTTTGGATAAATGACATATCGAACATATTGAACATCTGCATTATGGAGTGGGATTGCATGTTCGAAAGGACATATGGTTGCCGTGTTCATTAGATGCTAATTGGATTACAATTACAGTCTGAACGTTGTCCTGTTTGTATGGTGTGTGTTTTTGGGATTACATGCGAGTTGCTTGCATTTGCAGTAAGAGGTCGAGAAGGGGATTGACAAATTGCATTTCGCCAGAGTGTTCATTGAATTTTCGAAATCAATTTGAATATGGGCGGAGTAGGCGGATCCTGATTTTAGTATTGCCCGGAAATGGACTTCATCGATGATTTAACTAAACCTTCCCTAAAGTGGTAGCCCCATTTTAAAGTCACTTTATGTAAATACCTATAGAAGTTTTTGTTGTAACTTCTCCAAGTTTGACAATCCATTTGACAAGTAAAAAAGTTGTGACAGGCAGGTATACAATTTCCAACTATTGTTTGAAATGGGCTCAGTTTTAATGTCAGAAAAATTTCCATTTTTAATTTAAGAAGTCATTTTAACTTGTATTCATTTTAAACTGAACCGAACTGTCAAAAAAATCGTGTTCCTTTTTAGCCACCTCAGAGCTCTAGATTTGAGTCACTTTTTTCGTTCAGAGCAAAATCTGAGCGCACTCTTCGAGTTCAGGATGAAATTGACAGAGCTGTCTGAGTGAAAATGTGAACACGGCATATTTTGACAGCTAACCGTGTGATTAATGGTAAGGAAAGTACGGAAAAGGTGCACATTGTAAAACCTAGTTATCTTAAGTCGACTAGATTGGTCTGAATAAGATGTAACTTAAACAAAAAAACTTGATTGATCGGGAACGTCACTTTTCCTACGTCAGCCACATATTTATAAGAACTGTCAACTTAGTACTCAGTCACGAAATTCTAGACAAGATTCGCCGGCTACCTCTCCATAAACGTCACCTGAAACAGCTGTTCATATGTCCGATCTTAGCCAATCAAAACTGACATACTTCAAGTCAGACAGCTGTCAGATTTACAAAACGAGATACTTGGACATCCCCAATCTAAATAAATTTCAACAAAAACTGCTTTCAGATTTTATTATGACAGCTTGTACTTAATTTTGTTTCATAAATAAATTAGATCGCTCTTAAAACGCTCAGTCCGGATCATGGTCGACTCACTCGAGCTCTGTTCAGTGATATACCTACTCTAAATGAGAAAAAAAAACGTCCAATAAATTCTGGAAGTTATTCACATGATCGTGTATAAGAAGTCACAAATTAAACGTCAAACGTTTTGCATTCGCATTGTATTGGTATTCGCAGATATCAAAAAAATCAATACCGCGGAAAAGTTATGATCTTAACCGTCGTAGCCTCGTTTTCATTAAGGCACGTTAAGCAAGATCACGGTGAAGAGTATAAAGATGATACACATTTAGTAAGATGGTCCGTTTTGATCGGTAAGCATTTTGGCGATCGTGATCTTTCCGGCAGAATAGTTTGTCGATTAATGTATAAATTCCATTAGGGAAATGTTTTTCTATTTTGAACGATAAGGACTTGTATATTTTATCAGTTAATAAGAAAATTCCGTTTAGGGACACATTTAGCCCTCCATCCACATGAAGAACGTTTGCCCAACATCCGATTCGACTTAAATGGCTTTAGAGATCAATTAGCATTCAAGTGATCGTGGCATTCATCAGAAAACAGAATTCCGCCTAAGCAGTTTACCACTTCTTAAACTTTTGTATAGGATCCGTTTTATATAAAAGAAGATCAATTTTTTTGATGGTGATCGTGTGAATTTTTAAATGAATTTAGTTCAATGGCGGTTAGCACTCCATCCGAATATAGATCTTACATTCCCTTTTCTCTAGACTCTAGAGGGACCTTGTAGATCAATGAAAATCTTGGTGATCGTATTAGTGATCAGAGAAAAAAATACTTTGGTGTCAATGATCAGTAGAGTTCCGTTTAAGGACAGGTTAAGTATGGCTTGCGAATGCAGAAAGTTTATGAAAAATCAGTGTTTTCCAAGTGGGCTTTGATGATCGATAAAGATCTGGGTGATCTTGGCAATAATCAGGAAAAACTGGTCGATCAGTCGATTTTAGAATGCGTCCAGTTTATACAGAATAATTTTTTTATTAAGGGACTTTTAAGACCAACGAAGATCTTGGTGATCGTCATCAGATCAACGAAGACCTGGGTGATCTTCATCATAACAAGTGATCATGGATTCAGTATCATAATGTATTTCAGTTCCGTGTAGAAAAATTTCTTCTCGATCAAGACTGTATTTCCAAATGTGCCTCGGTCTTTTTCAAAGGTGCAGGGTAGTAAAAATGTTCGTTGCATATTCCCACGACCCTGTGTCACATTTGTTATTTGTTTCTGGTCCTTCCCCAACACCATATCAGTATTTACGCACTATCAAACTGACCTACAAAAATTGTATTAGCTCTTTTATAGCATCCCAACGATTTATGGACACACCACCCTCCTCCGGAGATAAACTTCAAGGCGACGACCGCAACAGATGCTCGTGTTTCCCATTAGAAAGCCGCACGACACAGTTTGTTGTCACTGTTCCAAGCGCAACCAAACCGTTCCGTCATTCATACCACAAGCTTACATCAATTACAAGAGTGTTACGCAATACTCAAGAGATAATAAACTTTCAACGTCAAAGTTGCCAAATTGCCACAATTTATTGCTCCCAAAGGTGCGCCCACAAAGTGGCCACAGTTGTTTCAAATTACATGCGCGTTCAATTTATCCAAGTCAAGTCCTTGGGGAAAATTAAATTAAGTTCAAGAAAACTGAATTTAAAACCATAAAGCTCATGATAAGGCTCACCAAATTTGTTTAGTTTTTTTTTCCCGAAAATACCTTATCTTGTCCTCTCCGTTGTGCAGATAGTTCTTGTCGGCGACAGTACCCATGTATACATAAATAAGAGTGCCTCTTCAGGTAGACACTTATCAGACAGAAAGGCGGGCTTTCAAGGATATAAATGCTGACGTTGTTCCTCTCCTTTTGAAATGCAAATTGTTTGAACAATAAATTTGGTAAATGTGCGCCACAGACAAAGTCGCTCCCCATTGTGGATGTCCTTTTCTACCGTCGAAAGCTGCTGGAGTCTGCAGTGCCATGAAGGAGGTTCTGTTCTAATAGTGTTTTGTATTTTTTTTTTCCAGTCATAATGATGGTTCTCTCATAATGAGATTTTGTGTGTTGAGTTTGTTTTGCGTTTGCTATTTTAATTAAGGTTGACTCGAGGGGTTTGGCGGAGGCTGCAGTTATAGGTGGTTTGGAAATAGAATTCTAATGGATTCACGAAGGACTTTGATTTTTTTTAAATTTTATTTAAACATGGAGATGATGTGGGGACGAAAGCAAGCAGCAGAGTGGCGCAGTGGAAGCGTGCTGGGCCCATAACCCAGAGGTCCGTGGATCGAAACCATGCTCTGCTAGCAAGGAGATGGATTTTTTTTTACAAATAAGAAATGAAAATGAAGTCCTCTTGAACATTGTATTTGAAAGAACTTTTTGTCAGTTTGAAAAATAGCATTTGTGAATATATTTTGGGCTTAAGATGTACACCCGAATCGTCTGCAAAAGTCGCCAGTTTTAGCCAGATCGCTGGTGAAAAGAAGATACAAAACAGAGCCCAGTACAGTGCCTTGTAGTACACCAGCTTAAACGTATCTTAGTGTTGAGTATTAATCCGAAATGCCTAGTCAAAGACTCTTGAATTTCATAAAGTCGGCTTAGGAGTTTTTGCAGATCATGGATTTCTCATCCATGTCAATTTTTTTTTGGAAAGATTTTGCTGTGTGTAGTCAGAAAAATACTGTACGGGAGGTCTTTTCAAATACTTTTTCACTTGCGCGATTTAATACGGAATAGGCCCGGATGAGTATTTTTCTTCGAAAAGCGCCCTTGATAGTTGAAACCTTTTCTAGCTCTTTTCTGGAAAATTTCTCATATTTTTCAAGGTTAGGAATTTGTCGTTAGTCTTACTTTTGTCTTCTTTTGGGAGTTGCAGCCGTAAGCCATTACAACTTTTTTGCTATTCCACTTCGACTTCATACTCAGTAGGTTTTGGGAGCTGAATATCTCCTTTCAAAGACTATCGGAAGTAGTTCCCCTCAGGCGGTCTATTAACTAAAGGTTTTCCAATAACAGGTGTTATATTGGTTTTCAAAGTAAAATGCCATTTTTTGAGATAAATGATCAGAAGTTTATTTCATAATAAAGAGGAAGGTATGCCGTTAATAATGAAAAACAACATCAGTCAAATGGCTACCACGAGCACGCATACAGGACCATATCCTTTTCATGAAATTTTCCATAACCAAATCGCAAAGTGGCTGCCCTCGATAGCCTCATGAATTTTATCTTTGAGGTCTTGAATCGACGCTGGGCTATTGGCGTAGACCTTATCTTTCACGTTGCCCCAAAGGAAGAAGTCGCAAGGTGTTAAATCACAAGATCTCGGTGGCGAATTGTGACCACCTCTTCGAGAGATGACACGGTCCGGAAACTTTTCCCGTAAAAGATCAATGGTTTCGTTTCTTGTGTGGCACGTAGCGCCGTCTTTTTGAAAGTAATCGTTAGGACCCAAGTCTTTATGCAAAATACGGTGTAATGACGTTTGTGGAATGCCCAATTCCAAAGAACGACGAGGAATGGACAAACCTGGGTTTTCTTCAACACTTTGGGCTACAGCAGCAATATTCTCAGTTGTTCTTGAGCGGCGTGCACGGGTTTTATTCTTCACATCACTAACTTGTCCCAACGAATGAAAGCTTCAAAAGTGACAGCTACCGAAATAGCGGGTCATTCACAATAACACCTCTCATCGGACAATCCTTTACTTTAGGACTGTTCCCTTTCTTAGTTCACGGTTCCATTTTGCACTTAGTAAAAGTTTGGAATGGGTCATTGTTCGTTCAATGAACTGTTGAAACTTCTTCTATAAATTGAGAATAATACTGTCAAAAATAATTTAAGTGACTTCTCCATCTAACAAACAGAACTTGTCCCTATTACGGATGAGAAAATTTGGCCACTCCGACTCCGCCGATATTACAAACATAAGCTGTTGTAGATATAAAAAAAAACCCTGACGAGTTCATTTCCATTTATGCATCCCCACGAGTTATGTCCATAGGTGTACAATGTACATCAGTGTACACCAAGCAGATATATAAATTCCAAATCAATTTCTCAAAATTTATCAATTAAAATTGAATTCGATGTGCGTGATTGAATTTCGAGTTCAACCCATCAGTTCAGCGGGGAGTGAGTTCAATTTAATTGCATCCATAGTGACATTAATGTCTCTTTCGGTTTTATTTTTGTTTTATTTCTGTGTGGATGTCCGCCAGACGTCTCCATGGACATGGCTGTGTCTGCCTGCCAATAGGAAGGGTAATTGGATTATTTTTGCGAGGAAGACAACACAAAAAAAAATCAGAAGCAGAAGCAATCAATTGCCGCAATTTAATTGTCAGAAGATGTCATCATCGTGCTGTTATGATGGCTGTTTCCTATGCTGTTTTTTTGAATTGAATTTTTCAATAAAAGGCAATTGAACCCGTATGACCTATTTTGTTGTGGATTCTGGTTTCTGACAGGTGACGCGTCTGAGTGGAAGGGGATTTTTCTCTTTGTTATATTCGCTTTCGTCTGGCAATTGACTTTTATTACCAGTAGTGGGAGTGGCAATAATTTCGCAGCCAGGGTGGAAGTTCCTTATTTGATTTTATGGTGAATGGGTTATTTTTTTGTTAAATTTGTAAGGCCGTCAAATAAGTCACTTCACAGGTTGAATAAATTGATAAGTGATTTTTGAAACTGACACCCTATAGGAATGGAAAACATTGTTTTACTCAAATTTGCTATTGTGACCTGCAACCAATTTGAGGTAAAGAATGAAATGGATTATTACTAAGACACACTGGGCCGTATTAATAATCATTTTTAATCTTTATACTAAATATTTTGTGGGTCACAATGGGTAATTTTGTATGATATTTCGCCATTGTGAGTTCATAAAATCTATCCTGGGCACCAAATGAGCCTCACCATTAAACATTTTTACATTTTAAGTTTCGACTTGAAATTTTGGTAATTCGAAATACATATGTAGCTTTATTTTCTTTAAAAAAATTTGCAATTGTGAGCCTCCGGAAATCTAAAATCGAGACGAAAATTTGTTTCAATGTGCTGCGATGTGAATATTAGAATCGCGCTTGAGATGTGTTCATTTTTTAAACCCACCTTAAATATTTTTCTGGTCACAATAGATAATTTTGTATCGAAAATTTGTCCATTGTGAGTTCGTAAAAAATATAAGCGAGGTTCTTCAAAATGATTATTAATGGCGGACATTTTGCAACATTTTAAATAGGCATTAGAAACTCGTAATGGAAAACTTACAGATATGAAAATGACTATTGTGACCTTCAATGTGCTTGAGATGCGGGTTGAAAATGATTCTAAGAAAGGCCCGCTGTCATGTATTTTAGATAAATAGACTTTGATAAAACTTAAAACCGAATAAGTTCATCAAAAGTCATCACTGAAAAAAATGTTTGAAGACTTTTCGCAGCCCTGTGGGATACCACTTGAGTCTCATTTAACCTACTCAATGTTTCTTCTTCACACTAATATTCTCAAAAGGTCATACAGCTTATTTTCTTAAGTGACTTTCCATAAAAGATCTTTCAAGTGGGAGTCCTAAAAAGTCTACTCCACATTTTCACACCAAAAAAAATTCAAATTTCTTCTTCGATTTTAAATAAATCACTGTGGGAGTTTTACAGTCCCGATCTTCACAAACACACACTCGTTGGGAAACCCTATACTATAATAACGTCCAACAATCAACAGTTTAACCAAATGTTCGTCAATCATAAAATTTTACGACAATGGTTATTACGCAGAACTATTTGTAATAACAAGGTGGCGATGTCGATGCCAACTTGTAAGAAGGTCGTGTGCCCATTAATTCCAAGCGGGAGACAAAACTCGAGCAGAAAAATTGGAAATTAATTTCGGCCAGACCTTATGGGGCGGATCTGGAATTTTCGATTCGACGTGGTCATCCATATATAATTAAAAACATATCATAATCTAGGTTAAGGGTTAATTAATGAATTGACTTTTTATTCAAGACGATTAACGGAATCATTAGGCTGGAGGTTTAATTTGATGTCATGTAAGCTGTCAGCGTGAAGGAAGGCCTTGAGGATTGTTGTTAAATAATAAAAAAAAAAAAAGCGAAGAATGCATGTTAGTGATTTTGAAAGATGTCACATGGAGTGATGTACAAAAGAATCAGAGTTCTCATTTTGAAAGGTATGCGGCTGTTTTATGACATTTCTACAATGACACAAGGTGTGTTTAAGTAACACCTGCGAAGAGTTGGATGTTGGAGGGTTATTTGTTCGAAGTTAAGGAGGTCTTCATTATGCAGTAACTTCTTGATTGCCAGAGCCATTTTTTCACTGACAGAAGTCGTTCGAAAGACATTGAAAAATGCGGGAACAACTTTTTTAATGGCGGAGAAATGCATTTACTGTCAGTTGAATGAGATGATCTTCACTTTGAGCGTTGTGTTGTGGCCGTCATATTTGCTGCGGGAATCTGTTTCCAGCCTTAGAGGTGTCATGCACTGAGGGAATATACGTTGAGCGGGTACATTTTTATATGCTCATTGTTGTGCTTCCAAAAATTTAACGACGGACGAGTCGACAGAGGGCCTTACCAGAAATCATTCTTAACCGTCAAACTAAATATTTTTTAGGTCACAATAGGTAATTTTGTATGGAAAAATTCCACATTGTGAGTTCGTAAAATTAAGCCTGGGCACAAAATATGATTATTATTACAGCGCAGAAACTATATCTATCTCTTAAAATTTTGCAATTGTGAACCATCTTAGACTTTAAGTCCAGGCTAAAATTTTGTCGTTATTTCATTTAACCAAATACTGATTGTGTTTAAAATTCGTAAAAATATTCATAACTCTTTGGAGTTTTTATCATAAGCGAAAGTTTCATTTTGAAGTTAGGTGCGTGAAATGTTTGAATTGTCAAATCCATCTGACAGATGACAACATCCACAGATTTGTTCATATAATTTGACACTAATAGAGTCCACCATCAGCCTACTTAGACAGTTTTGACAGTTGCTCATATCCAGATCATAAAAAGTGCAACAAGGAACCCCAACCACTCTGTCAGCTTTCATCGCTGTCCACAGAACTGGCCATAACAAACTCAATGTTTACTTTCCAAACATAAGCCGACATCTGTTATGCGACAGCTTGGAAACTTCTTCGTCAAGTGTGAGCTTCTTATCTGTATGTTTGCTACTTTGTGGCCAATTCATTCATCTTGGCTTTATCGCCAAAAGTCAATAGGAAAAAACGCTCAACGGGATTAAGACAAATTGACGTGCAAACACACTCTCTACGGCTACACACGGCTGACTCGAGGTCGGTCCTCGGCAAACTGGTATATCCTTGCAGCCAGTCTCATTTCTCTTTTACAATCTGGAATTATTGCAGCCGCGCATCTGAAACCGCAATTGCATTCATCTAACTCACATTAATCAAGCCGCATGTCAATAACTGATCATGTGGTACTTGGGCCGTACCCAGAAATAAACGTATTGCCAATTTAATTAGCTTCATCGTATCGCGATTATATGCAAATCCATCCGCATAAACTAAGCCAGGCTTATGGTCTTAATTTATGACACATCGCACGCCGAGACCGAGACCGGGACGCGACCAGTCAGACAGAGATGGAGAGAAAACCCGCCGAACAAATATTTTTAATTTATTAATTCATATATGCAAATTGAATTGGCTGCACAGCCGCATATGTGCGCATACAAACGCGCGCTGCACAGATCATCGAATCGATCAAAATCTCGTAACTCGAAACACTGGTCGATATAGAAAAGCGATCGCGCGGACTTTTCCATCGGGAATCAATCGATCACCACGCGAGACACGAGAGTGGCGCAGATCAATATAATTGGGAGCACGCGTCAAATGCACTTGGAGCGCGGCTTGTAATTTAACCGCCCACATCGCGTGTATTGATTGCAGATTGTCGCGCTGCTGCAGCAGAGAAGAGAACCTGATTAATGGCGGCTGATTTGAACATAAGATATGTAAATCTGGACGCGGATCGTGCTTTGGCAGCTGATCTCATGCCGTAGGCTTTGTGCGCACTTATGGCCTATGCCGGGGAATTGGTAATTGCAACGATTAATGGTTAATGACGGCTGGATTCAATTGTCAGGTGTGGGCATACAAAATGCGAGATAAACGTCTGTGACGTTATCGATTAATGTCGATCGTTTTGCATTTGCTTGAGATCTGTACTCGTACTGTTGCTGACATGACAGTGTATATGCCATTTGTCCATTGTCACCTTCTTTTATTGTGCGAGGAGTAGGTAGGTGTTGATGGTTGGCTCATAAGCCATTATCGTGCGGTGAATGATAGGTGGATTGGGGGTCTGGTGACGGCGCCACAAATTGAATTATTGGGTTTTATTGTGTTATAAATTGCAGCCGATATCATTAAATGAGTGGAAACAGTGATATTTCTTTGATTTTCTATTGAAAGAATGTCGGCGCATGACAAATAGCTTCAGATTTACAAGTTAAGTGGATCGCAGACATGATGCAATTGCAGAGTTGCGTCAAATGTGTTATCGCTTAGCTTGCAATGTCGGTAGCTGGCTACTGTTTTATTCAATATAGGTTAGAGGTGATTATTTGACAGCTGCGATACTTATAATCATTTTCAGTGTTTTTTCGAACTCACTATGGCGAAATTTTCTATATAAAAGTACCCATTGTGACCTATAAAACATTTAGTGTAAAGGTTAAGAATGATTATCAGTGAGGCCCTCATAGTTTGAGGCTGTCAAAGGTATTTTGTACAAAGCGCCGTGATGTGCTTTTTCTCAGGCCGAGGTTTTGCTCGCCGGATCCAAGGTTCAACCAAAGAAACACCAAACTCTGGTTAAGAGGTACTCTTTATTGGCAGTACTTCACTTATTACTAATACAATGTGTTCATTACAATATTATCTTACAATATTCTCAATCTATATAAAGTAACAATGTTTCAATACATCTAATATATATATATATATCTAAACTACGTGGCCCAACGACGGCGTGGTTCCTTAACGGCCCAACGACAGCGTGGTTCCTAGTGGCCCGACGACGGCGTGGTTCCTTAGAGGCCCAACGACAGCGTGGTTCCAGGGGGAGGGGGAGTGGCCCAACGACGGCGTGGTTCCTTAACGGCCCAACGACAGCGTGGTTCCTAGTGGCCCGACGACGGCGTGGTTCCTTAGAGGCCCAACGACAGCGTGGTTCCAGTGGGAGGGGGAGTGGCCCAACGACGGCGTGGTTCCTTAACGGCCCAACGACAGCGTGGTTCCTAGTGGCCCGACGACGGCGTGGTTCCTTAGAGGCCCAACGACAGCGTGGTTCCAGGGGGGAGGGGGAGTGGCCCAACGACGGCGTGGTTCCTTAACGGCCCAACGACAGCGTGGTTCCTAGTGGCCCGACGACGGCGTGGTTCCTTAGAGGCCCAACGACAGCGTGGTTCCAGGGGGGGAGGGGGAGTGGCCCAACGACGGCGTGGTTCCTTAACGGCCCAACGACAGCGTGGTTCCTAGTGGCCCGACGACGGCGTGGTTCCTTAGAGGCCCAACGACAGCGTGGTTCCAGAGGAAGGGGAAAGGGGAAGCAATGTCAGCGGAGATTGCCGACGCTGCTAATTTACGGCCGATTCCCAGAAGGGATTCAGCCACCAAAAATTTAGAACAGGGACCGAAGTCACTTTCTATACGGGAGCCTTATCTGGTACGCAAGATTGGTACAAATCACTAGTAGACAAGTCTCCCCGAATGACACTTTCATTCGGGTATTCATGGTTTTTCATTCAATAAGAGAGTGTGACTCCTATGCGACGAATGAAAATTGTGACGAACGATGACGTTTCGTTACATTCCCCTCCCGTTTCGTCAGACGAGAACCTTCTCGTCTAAACCCTAAGCCTCTATAAAATTTTTTATTTATCTTTTTGTTTCACAAAATCTCTTATTTTTCTAAGTGTATAATCTAGTTTAGACTTAAGCTAGTTGTGGTCTCCAGCATCTGGTTTCGGTTCGGCAGGTACTCGTTTCAGGATATCCCAACAACCAAGCAGTGCAGCAATTTCCTTATAACTTCTCAGGAGTTCAGCTCTGTAGTAATTAAAACAAAACAAAAGCTTATTAGAGACTTCAAAATGAATGTTTACTAAAATATATATAAATTTATTTATATATATAATTTTTTTTTTTTTTTTTTTTTTTTTTTTTTTTTTTTTTTTTTAAATACATTAATAACTTAAATCTTCTTCATTACTTGTACTTGTTATTTTTTTTTTTTTTTTTTTTTTTTTTTTTTTTTTTTTTTTTTTTTACATGGGTATTCTTAACCTAGGTTAACAATATTCTTTACAACGGGTGCAGCTCTCTGGTTTGTCCCCGCACTTGTAGGATAGCTCTACCATCTCTGGCTACCGCCGCCCGCACTACTCCCCAGGGCTTCTGCACATATACTACCCGTCTTCCGGTGGCGACGAGGTCTGGCAATCGGATGCCCGCGAAGGAATCCTCCGGTAATGCCTTCGCTGCTCTCCCTCGGGCTCGTCGCTGGTTCCTCCGGGAGTTCCGGGCCCGCCGGGCGATGTGTTCTCCGGGGCTTCCGGTTGGCACGGACTCACTTTGGTCCGACGGCGAGGCGAGTGTTGTTGCTTCCGACACAATCTTCCGACGGACTGTCCTTTCTATTCTCCTACTGGCTACTGGCTGCCCGCTCTGACCGTGTTCGTTTGTGGTCTTGCGTGGGGCCGCCTTGGGTTGGGGTTTGGTTACTACTTTCTTAGTGAATACCGTCCCCGACGTTCGTCCTTCTCTTGTCTCCTCTTCCCAGACGGGTATCACCGGATGTCTGCGCCTCCACGTTTCTTCGGCCCTTTTCCGGGCCTCCCGTGCGATGACCATCCCCACCTGTTCGGTGGCCTTCGGTTTCACCGGTACTGCTTCCGCTCGGGCTGGTATTACCGTTTTGGCGGAGAGTATTACTGCCCTCTGGGACCGTGTTCTCCGGTGGCTGGTTGGTCCGACTGTCTCCTTAGGTGTACCGTCAATGGTTGTGTGTCCTTCGCTGGCTCCTACTGCGTTATCCCTTTCATAGGGCTTTAGGTCCTGTATATGGGCACGAGTCAATTTATTATGTTTCCTGTCCTTGAGGGCGCATGTTGTTGACCCCTGTATACGAGTGGTTTGATGCGACATTAGTTCTTGACCACCGATGGTCATTCGAAAGTCGGCCTTATCCAAAAAGTCAATTCCCAGAATTGCATCTTTGTTTAGTCCAGCGAGATAGGACACTTCCCCGGTGATTTGTTTATCCCCAACCCGTAAGGTTATGGAGTAGTCCTCAGTTGTACTGACTGAACTACCGTCGGCCAACTGGACCTGTCGGTGTTGGTACCGTAGGGGAGTATCTGCTTGTCGGAGTGCCCGTCGCATCGCAGAGCCGATGAATGATGAAGACGCGCCGCTGTCCACTAGTGCCCTAAACTCCTTACCGCCGATCTGTATGGGGAGGAAGTAGCGGTGGTCTGTCCATGTGGTCTCCGAGACCATGGCCGTTCGATTATGTTGACAGGGGCAGTCCCGTGTCTGGATACCATCCGTACCGCAGTAGATGCAGAATACCTGCACTGGTCGTCGGCATTCCCGTTTTTGATGACCCCGTTGTTTGCAGTTCCAGCAGTGAGTCCTTTGGTCATATGCCATCGAGCTCGGGAGTATTGCGGGCAGGCCCGGTGGACCTACCGTAAACGAGGTTCTGGGGGCGGGGACACCTCGGGTTAAAGTGGGGTGGGTTGGCGGTCGCATATTCCTTTCTTCGGATCGTACGAACTCGTACTCTTCTGCTACTGCCATTAGTTCCTCCACAGTGTCGAAATCTCTTCGACGGACGTAAAGTCGATATTCAGGTCTGAGACTATCGTAGAATCGTTCCAGGTGGTCCTCATTTCGCATTCGGGGATGTTGGCGGACGAGGTACTGGAGGGATCTTATGAACTCTTTGGCCTTCTCTCGAGGTCCCTGTCTTCTCCTTCTTATCTCGTCCTCTAGCTTGTTCACATACCGCGTGGGCAGGAAATGTTGTAGGAAGTAGGTCCGGTAAGAGTCCCACGCTTGGAACTTTTCTCGATTTATCCGGAGCCATTCAAGAGCCGACCCCCGAAATATCTCGGGCAGTGTCCGTACCATCAAATCGGGGGGAATGTCATAACACGACGCCAGTTCTTCCATTCGTTCAATGAATTCTAGTGGGTTCCCGGCCCCATCAAACCTTAGTCCCCACCTTCGGACTGTATTGGTTACCTCGGCTTCGTAGCTAAGGCCCGGGTGTGTCGTCTGCTGGGGTGGTTCCGGACTATTGTGGGTTTGGGCTTTGGGGGTCTCGCTCTCGTCAGTTGAGACGAGTGCCCTCTGATTGGCTCGGAGGGCGGTTATCGGAATTGGGACACTGATCTCGGTAAAAAGGGGAGATTTTTCCGATTTCTCCTCTCCAATCTGCTCCTCGGTGGTGTTAGCGTACTCGCGTTCTTCCACTTTTTCTTCCCATTCCTGACACAGGTTTTGGGTCGACTTTCGGGTTCGAGCCGTCTTGATATAGCCACTCAAACGTTTTCGCAACTGGCTAACGGCTCCCCTTGTGTCTAGGTTTTTCTCCCTCATCAATTGTATGAGTTCCTGTTTCTGCAGCAGGTATATCCAACCAAGATTGCGGGTAATATCCATATCTTCATTGGTGTCTTCGGTAGACAGGCCAATGGCGGCGTCCTTCGCCGGCCATTCATCATTGGGATCGGTCATGGTGACGAAACGCTTCTGATGTGGCTTAGTTCCTCTTGTTGAGGTCGGGATGCCTCTGGGGAGGTCTTATGAGTTCGTTCAGCGGGTCTCGCCCTCGCTGACGGTTTAACTGCTTCGGGTACCTCTATTCAAGTCCCTGCTCGGGCGCCATTTGTGATGTGCTTTTTCTCAGGCCGAGGTTTTGCTCGCCGGATCCAAGGTTCAACCAAAGAAACACCAAACTCTGGTTAAGAGGTACTCTTTATTGGCAGTACTTCACTTATTACTAATACAATGTGTTCATTACAATATTATCTTACAATATTCTCAATCTATATAAAGTAACAATGTTTCAATACATCTAATATATATATATATATCTAAACTACGTGGCCCAACGACGGCGTGGTTCCTTAACGGCCCAACGACAGCGTGGTTCCTAGTGGCCCGACGACGGCGTGGTTCCTTAGAGGCCCAACGACAGCGTGGTTCCAGGGGGAGGGGGAGTGGCCCAACGACGGCGTGGTTCCTTAACGGCCCAACGACAGCGTGGTTCCTAGTGGCCCGACGACGGCGTGGTTCCTTAGAGGCCCAACGACAGCGTGGTTCCAGTGGGAGGGGGAGTGGCCCAACGACGGCGTGGTTCCTTAACGGCCCAACGACAGCGTGGTTCCTAGTGGCCCGACGACGGCGTGGTTCCTTAGAGGCCCAACGACAGCGTGGTTCCAGGGGGGAGGGGGAGTGGCCCAACGACGGCGTGGTTCCTTAACGGCCCAACGACAGCGTGGTTCCTAGTGGCCCGACGACGGCGTGGTTCCTTAGAGGCCCAACGACAGCGTGGTTCCAGGGGGGAGGGGGAGTGGCCCAACGACGGCGTGGTTCCTTAACGGCCCAACGACAGCGTGGTTCCTAGTGGCCCGACGACGGCGTGGTTCCTTAGAGGCCCAACGACAGCGTGGTTCCAGAGGAAGGGGAAAGGGGAAGCAATGTCAGCGGAGATTGCCGACGCTGCTAATTTACGGCCGATTCCCAGAAGGGATTCAGCCACCAAAAATTTAGAACAGGGACCGAAGTCACTTTCTATACGGGAGCCTTATCTGGTACGCAAGATTGGTACAAATCACTAGTAGACAAGTCTCCCCGAATGACACTTTCATTCGGGTATTCATGGTTTTTCATTCAATAAGAGAGTGTGACTCCTATGCGACGAATGAAAATTGTGACGAACGATGACGTTTCGTTACAATAATAACAAATTTGAGTCTACTTTAAATTTACGGAAGTTCACAATTGCGAAATTTGTATAGCCACTGTGAACTACTAAATTTTAGAGTCGAAACTAAAAATATTTATTGAAGGCCCAAAATGATTAATATCTTCTTCTTTGTTGTTCTTTCTTTTTTCACAATGGAGAAATTTTTCATATAAAAGTACCCATTGTGACCTAGAAAATTTTCAGTTTGAAGGTTAAGAGCAATTCTTATATTGGGGCTCTTCAGATGCGCTTTCAGATTTCAGATTTCGTATGTCTAATCGAATATACTCGTAAAAACGTCACTTGCTCTTTTCTTGTTGATGTTTGTGCGATTGGAATAAGCGGACTTGTGTAGCATTGGACATATTTGTAAGCGCTTTCCATTCACTGCTTAAATTTTATATTAAAACATTCGAAAGTGATTTCAAAATATTAAAACATAAATAATTTACAAAAATAGATTCACCAGATGCAATGCTTATCTTTTTTTGCATTTGAAAAATTTCATGAACATAAACAAACTCCACTAGCTGTCAAACTTAAACGCACTCTTTTATTGGTAAATCTGAAGTAACTCTGAGAAAAAATCCAGATTCGCATTTGTGACAGATATACACTTCTTGCAATCAACTTACCCAATGATTATACTTTGTTAAGTCTAGTACGCAGTTCAAGTGAAATCATACAAACTTCATACAGATTTTTCACTGCGAAATGTCAACTTTTCACGTGTAAATTGCACTATGCAGTGCGCGTTTCGAGTGAAAAATAGCTCCTTGAAAAACGGAGTTGTACGTGGCAATAGCTAAATTTCTTCAAAACTATTTGACTTGGCATTTTGACATTTCAGCGTGAAAGCTGATTTATAGGGAAAGTGGTTTAGAAATTTATTTGGCATGGATGACCCTTTTTATAAGCGGGGTGCCTCAAGAATATTTTTCTACCCAGATGCTTAACAAAAACCAACAGATAAATTTACGGAACTTTAAAAACACTCGTATGTATAATTTCCATGCACTGTTGATTGTCTAAAATTTGACAGCTGTTCTTATACGTATTACAAATCACATTAGGTCTGTTCCTTTACTTTTGTAGTAAAATGGAAAAGACTGTCAAAATGGCAGTGGTGGGGATAAATTCTCTCACGGAGAGAGACACTTACGAAAAAGTTAGGGAACGCTTTTGTAGTAAAATACGAAAAATGACAGATACATAATTCAAAAATTCAAAAAAGTGCTACGAATAGTCGTTAAAATTTCGTATAAACTCAAAGAATTTGCTAATTTTCTGACAAAATTAGTTTATTTGTCTCCCTAGCGATGAAAGTGATTCGAAATTATTCGAACTTCTTCTTCATATACCTATTTGGAAGAGTTTGTACTGATTGAACTACAAGCATTCAAGAAGAGGAAAAAGCGACTCGGCATTAAAAATTTCGTGGAGACGATTGTCCTTTCTTACTCCTTACAGCAAGTAAGAAGTAAGAAAGGACAAGGATAACAATTAATTTTATTTTGCCTCCTGTTGATACCATTTTAATACGCAAGAAATCAAAACAAATGTATTCATATATATGTCAAATAGGACAACAAATTTCAAATCAGCTGTTCATTGAAAGGTGACTGACAGCTTTTTCAATTCTACACCAAGAAATTTGTTGAGTAAAAATTCGTAAGATTCTCAGTGGAGGGGTAATAGCTTGCTCTCTCGATGAAGCTCTCTTTTGCGAATTTTTCGAGTTAAGGAACGACTTTGAGTAAAATTCGTACGAATTAGTACAAATTCGTAAGATTTAAAAGTAAGGGAACAGACCTATTATCTCGGAAAGTCATCCAAAGACATTGCAAAGTACGCGAGAGATGCTTCTGCAAAAGTGAGGGACTTTAAACCGATCTAAAATATCTCATGGGGGCACTGACTTTTGGCTTTGCACTTAGCCGTTCGACTTATCGGCAGTCGGGCTTACTAATAATCATTCTTTACTTTCGAGCTCATAAATTATAGCTCCCATACAAAATGTTCTCCAAAATTTGGCTGAGCTTAATTGAAGCGAATCTTTAGCCGAGTGGTTCGCAGTTCGAGCTAAAAAATCAAACTTTTGTTTCAGAATGTGTTTCATGCATCTGTCAAAAGTTTGAGTGGCCGTTAAATGGGTCGGCGCATTTTCTCAAGCTAAATTGTGACAGATCGTTGTGTTCTGTTGCGGAAAAGGATACGAGGATAAGCTTTTTTAATTATTACAAGGACGAGCAGTAGGTACCTAGAATCTGACAGTTGAAATAAGAGAGAATTAAATTTTTGTAATGATCAGCTGTTTTTCTGTGACACTTTTCCACAGCGTACTTTACGTCAAATGTTTGGAGAGCAGCTAGATTGAAGTTTAGCTCAAGCTAAATATTTTCGTAGGTCACAATGGGTACTTTTATATGGAAAATTTCGAAAAATGTTGCCGGATATTTCCTTTTTAATTATTTCAAAAATTTTAAAAGAAAAATCCGTCATTTGTCGAATTTCTGGCCTTTTTTTGTAAGAAAATACAGCTAATCTGTGTAGATCTAGAGGTTCTTTCTGCCTGAATCTCCTGATTTCATTGTCTGTATTTGTTAATTCGGTTATATCTAAGCTGACGTGGTTGAGAAGTCTTTCTGTGGATTTGAGCCACTTTTTTAACTCCGTCTTCAACCATTTAAATATTAAGATCTCGATTTAGATCAGAGTTTTGTTTTTACCAAGGTGCATTGAATACGTTCGATTGTAATTTTATTTTGAAAGGTCTGCATTTTTTAGAAATTCGTTTGGTGTGGTTATGTCCACAACTGGGGCCTGTAGGTCCATACTGTTGGTTGTGTAGAAATAACTTGTTGTAGTTGGACAAGGATGAATATCTTTCAATAACCCAATCTAATCATCACATAATTCACAAAAGGTGAAGTTCCGAATTGGGTTCCTCCAGCTGTTTTCCGTTTAAGTCGAATAAGAGTGAGGAAGTTGAATATTGAAACATTTTTCATTTTATAGGTAGCCTAAGAAGTTCTACTTCCACAACAACAAAAAAAACCTTCAGCTCAGTCACCCTGCATAAATTGCTCCACGAAAATCTCCAAAGAAAAAATATTTCCCCTCCGATTTCACAGCACTTTTTGGAGAACAGTGAACATTTCTCTTTACTCGATCAGCGTACCAGCCTTAAGGTCTCATATTGTTCCCTTAAAAGAAAGGATTGTCTTCGCGTATGCATTCCCATAAGAATCTTCCTCTATATACTTGCATTTTGTTCTTCTACGTGGGTTTAGCGAAGATAGGCCAATTATTCGATCAGTAAGAAGTAAGATCACCGTAAGATGTATCGCCTGGGATTCTCAGATAAACTTGCCGGCGAACGAAGTCTTCTTCCAGAGAAATCCAAGCGGAAAAATGCAAATAAATGTGGAAATCATTGGGCTAAAAATGGAGTACTATTCTCTTAGGTGAAGTGTAGAGTTGAGTCTTTGAACTTTTTTAGGCTATTGCCAGAGGAGGGGCCACTAAAAAGTGGCTAAGTGGACCCTAGAATGACTATAAATCCATCAAACCAAACCCCATTAAGGGAAGAAGAGAGATGTGTGACTTGATTCATCCACTTCATGGTGCACTTACCCAGAAAAAGCTCTTGAAAACCGATTTCTAAACGTGCGTTTAGTGTGACCACCGAAGCATGGATCGCTCTTTTCGAAGAAGAGTTCTCTTTTTCAAAAAATTCGTTCTATGGAATAAAAGCAATGGTAGTCCTTCATACTAACTGCATTCGTTTCCCTCAACGAACTAAAATAGGACCCAATCTAACCTCAAAATCAGACTTCATATGAGTGTTGGAATTGCGAGGGCTTCTCACCGCAGGTACGACCCTAATTCGCTCTATTCGAGTCATTGTTCAAAGCAAATTCAAAGAATTGTCGAAACTGATAAAAACGAAGCAGTTATCGCCGCTAATTGCTTCACCTGCTCCGCGGCCTAGGCAAACAACGCCACGGGTCTTAAGAGTGAGTATTCAGCACTAACCATTCAAAACCGTGTGTCACCAGGCTAAATGCGTGCAATTCAATTAATAGCTCGATTAGGGGAGGCTAAACAGGCACGGGCGCATTACAAACACCTCTGTGACCTGTATCAGCGTTATCGCCAAAAGGAAGTGAGCGCTCTCCCTCTCAAGGGTGATTAATTAACATATCTCAGTCGTCGCACTGTAATCTTGTTTACTTATGCAAACTTTGTCCAAAGCCGCGTTGATGTGGCTTGTTTAAAGAATTTCAGTCTAATTCGCGTTATCACTGACTTTCGACATGTAAATAGAAGGGCTTACGAAAAGCTGACGAAAACTGATCCAGCTTTGGTCTGCTTTCCTGCCGTTGATGGATTGACTGTCAGGTCGGCTTTAGGGGATCTGCGACTTCGTTTCGCTGATTGTAACCAATTTTACTCGCAATTCTAAACAAACAATATTCCATTTAATATTGGTCAACAGATGGCGCCATATGGCGCTGTGACTTGCGAGTTTTATGCAAATCAACGTAACCATCTCGATTACCTTGCCACCTCCGAGGATGATGATAATTTGCGCAATCTAAGTGCCAGCCAAAAGATCATTGCAACCGGCGTCGCGTCGTGGCAACATCACTTTTCTTTCGCCACAGCACACACGTACGAAGGCGCTTGGCACGCGATCTTAGCGCGCCCGAGGACATCATTATATATTGAAACACAACATTAATGTATCACTAAAGCAATCTTCATCTATCTTGCCAGCATGTGTCGGAGGTAGGTATACCCTACCTTGAGAGCTATCAATTGCCAAGACCGGTAGCCGCCTAATGACGCCTATTCGTCCTTTCGTGTGAGTGGTCGTGTGTTTGGCAACACATCTCCGGCTTACAAAAACTGCTACCATTTGCATGCGGAAAATTGCTTAATTGAATTACGTACGGGTATGTTAGACCAACACCGAGAGTACGCGCGATGTAATACCCCTCGGGCTCTCACAATAAATCACTTTCAATGTCTTGAGAAATGTGGGACTCGGCACATTCCTCCTCTCTCGTATACCAAGGGCGAAATTTCTCCAATTAGCTGGCGTATTGTTCCATTGTTAAGGACTTTCCAGGTCGATCGTGCAATTTGCTTCAATCATCAATCAAATGTCAGTTACAGGCGCGATCGTCTTTTGTGGATCTTCAGCGAAGGCTTGGGGCGCAATTGGTGGTTCAAAGTCAAGCCTTACAGACGTGAACATTGATTTATTATTCGCACATTTTCCGAGGCGGAGTGATTGGCTACACATGTCCAAACGCGGTATGGTAGCTGTTTGGTTAGCTAATTTGTCATAATCGTGCCGTGTTTAGGAGTCGAGTTGTGTTTTCGACTTGGTTAGTCCGGCAGCTAGGAGTTAATTGAAGGTGCTACGACGGAAGGCAGCCGCGGAGAAATGTAATTGTGGGTTATGGGAAACTAAGTGGGCTTTGGCGAACTGAATGAGCTTCGGAATAAGCGGTCGCTTTTAGCTTCAGCGACAATGTCCGAATTGGGGGCTACTTTCCTATTACGAAGTGGTTGTTGGGTCCAGTTGGCAGTTATGTAGTTCGCTGATGTCAAATCGAAAGTTCTTTCAACAATTTTTGGGGCTGCCACTCGTTTGTTGTAGTGGCGATCGCTTTGTAAGGTGGGCGCTTGCACAGTAGAAGCAGAGCAACACCGAACAGCGGTTGCAGAACGACTACCGGTGGGCCGAACAAGTTGTGTCGTTCTTTTTACCCATAAACAGCCAAAGAAGCGTCAATTAGGTGGACATAGATCTCAGAGCCGCTCACCACCTTTCCCTTGTGTGCATACCGCCCATTGGCCTTTCCCCATGTACACTCCGTCGCTGGAGCCACTCCGACCGCACCAGCCAAATAAAAACCAAACTTTCTTGACAGATATTTAAAAAGAAGAAAAACCTATTTATTTATTTTGAGCCATAAAAAAGGAAAATACAAAACAAACAGTTTCCAAAAAAAATAAAACTCTTCCTGTTGGGACACATTCAGACGGTGAAAGTTGCCACCAACTGGATTGGTGTGCCCTCTGCAAGGGAACTTCCCTTTAATTCGTTTTCTTGCCTGCGTCCAGCTCCTTCAGTCTGTCCAGGCGCTGCAGCAGCGTCGGATGGGAATGGTTCCACGAGGAATACAGCCAGTCATAAACTGGGAAGCCCAGGTTGTCCAAATTGAGCTTGATCAAGGCAGCGCCCAGCTTCTCTGAGAATCCCATCTTCTGGGCGAATTCGTCGGCTTGGTACTCAAACTTCCGCGACAGTATGGTCATTGCGAAGTTAACCAAAGCGTTGTAGGGCGCCATGACATAGCTCAGGACCACGATCAGGCCGACGAGAATGGGTCGCTTTCCGGGGGCGAAGCCAACAGCTTCGTAGAACGGCTGATACTGGAAGAAGTAGCCAAACACGGCGAACATCAACAGCACGTGCACTTGCATGATGATGATGTTCTTGGTTACGTGTCCCAGTTTCCAGTGGCCCAGCTCATGGCCGAGGACGGCGACGACTTCGTCGTTTGTGCAGCCCTTGCCTCGCTCTTCCTCCTTCAAATCGGCCTCGTCTTTGCCCTTGTTCAGCAGCAGAGTGTCGAAGAGGACGATACGCTTCGAGCGCCACAGTCCATAGAAGTAGGCATTGCTATGAGCAGACCGTTTCGAGCCGTCGACCACATACAGCTTGGTCAGGGGGAACTTCAACGATGCAGCCAGTTGCTCGATGGCTTCCCTGAGGGGTCCGTCCTCCAGCGGGGTGTACGTATCGAACAGCGGCGCAATGAAGATCGGGTGGATGGTCAGCAACAGCAGCGATATGATGCCGGTGAACAACCACAGCCAAATGAAGAAATGTTCGCCACCGATCTGTACAATGTACACCACCACTGCCGTGATAGGGGTTGCCAAAGCCTGCGCCACTAAGAATTGCTTAATCTGATCCTTCACGAAGAACTTTCCCGTCTGTTTGTTAAACCCATGCTTCTCCTCGAGCACGAAGGTCTTGTACACCTTGAACGGCATACCCTTGACCAAACTAATGCAACTCACGATCAAAATAAAACAACAGCTGACGATTATCTCGTTTTCCGAATTGAGGTTCAACCGATCAGCCAGCAGCTCTGCCTTTTGCCAGATGTAGGCAAGAACTCCAAAGTACATCTCGAGAGCTAGAATGATCACGTCTATAAGAATCGACTGGAAGATTCCGAACTGTTCTCTGTCCAGGCCGTAGAGACGCGCCTTATGGAATGTTTCGTCATTCATCACATCTTTCAGTTCTTTGGGTACGTTTTTGGTGTTTTTATACACTTTAACCTGAAAGTGGCGAGGCGTTTGAGATTACGCAGTAAAATTTGGAATGGGATAAGGTTTACCTGGCGGCTGCTGATGTAAATTTCTAGACTGTTCTCAATCAATATCAAAGCAAGGATGCTGAATAGCACAACATCGGCTGTAATGAGCTCATCCATTGTGGCGAAGCGTAATTAAATGGAATTCAATAAATAGTTGGTCAGAAGTTTTTATTTTTTGTAAAAACTCGATGACACTTCATGAAACAAGCGCCGGCGGTGTCAAATTTAAGGGCTGTTGGATGGGTCACAATGGTCGAACAAGTGAAGATGATGTCAAATTGAATGCGTTTTAGGAAGGGGTTGGAAACTGATAATCAGAGGGAATGGTTGCCTTCAGGAAGGAAGCAAAACTACTTCTGAAAGAATCCACAAGAGTATTGGTGAAATGCAGATGATTTGTAATAAATACCTACATAATTTGCACTTGTGTGAGTGCTTCTTGAGTGGCTTATGACTTCAAATCGAGAAGCGAAATTATCTTCTCAAAATCACCAGAAGAGTATTTTTTGTGCAAATGGAACGGTTCCAAAAGTCTTTTTTTCAATTTCGGACTCTCCCGGACGCTTCTTTTTGTCCAATGGAAAACGACATTAGATTGTGCGAATTATAAAATTGGGGTAGGTATTTCAAAAGTTATTCCTTGAAGTTAATTTTCATGTACATTAAAAAAAGAAAAATGAAATAAAAAATACGTTACAACACGTAAAGTACGTAAAGTTATATTTTATTGCATTAGAAAGAGAAAAGAAAAATGACTGAACAGAACCAATTATAACAATTCCTATCCACCATTGTGAACTGTGCGAAAAAACCACAGCTGTGAATTTGTGCTGTCAAAAAACTCAATTGTTTGTGTTTTCTTCACTCCTGCTAGCTCAAAATCTTATTCTTGCGCAAATTTACGCGATTTTGTATAATACATCGCGGAAAAATATAACTTCCTTATAAATTTCCAAGATGCCCAACCATTCCACAAATAAAAAGAGTTCCACTTCAACAGAATCCACCCAGAAGAGCACTCCAAAATGCCGGAAAAGGTTTGTACCACCAACAAAAAGTATCAACGCCTCTTGAAAACCACCTGCCAAAACTTAAAAAAAAACTTTCAGAAAGCGGTCTATATCCAGCGATGATGAGAGTGGAATAGACACGGAGAGCGCAACGGCCATCGAAAAGAAACTCCGAAGCGTCGCCAAAATGAACAACCTATCCACGGTGGAAATGAAGAAGCTAATCAGGGTATGGGGGTTCTGTATCCTTTGGAGCTGGTTTTCAATGATTATTTTTGTGTGCTTTTAGAAACTGGTGGTGAACGACCATGTGCTGGCATTTATCACTCTGAAGGCCGAAGATGAGCTGGCGCGAGAGAAAGACGAGGCGGAGAGACTCCAAACGGCAGCGGTGATACTTAACGATGTTGATCCGTCAATTCCTAAACTGACCCGTGCTAAAGCCAGAGAACTGAACAAGCCGCCGATGATTGCCCTGCCGTCGCTAATGGAACCGCAGACATCGGAAATCGCCACGTTAATTCAGGAGGACTTCCACTCCGATGAAGATGACGAGGAATACACCTTCAAAGAGGACGATTTCATTGTGAGACATGAAGCGGACAATATTACCACCACTGTGCTAACATTTTCCATTTCAGTCGGATGAGGATCAAAACCTGACGGCGTCGGACATCGACTCGCAGCCAAGGACGCCGATGACGCCGTTCCAAGCGCAGGAGACGGAGTCGCCGCAGAAGTTCTCCGCAGATGGGGTGTTCAAGGTTCCCCAAGAAATCGAAGCCGATGGCATTGGGGAGGAACTTATAGCCACGCGGACTAGGTCAAAGTTCTGCCTGCAGGAGACCACGATCGAGGACATCCAATCGGAGTTTGTCCCGCCCGATGACCACCTCGATATGACTGACACTGAGGTCTACGGCAATGACCAGGACTGGATGGACTTCCTGAACACGTTCTCAAAGCCCCTGAGTGAGTTGACCGCCAGGCAGCCACCTTCTCCTGATTGCACACTCTTTTCTCTTGCAGATAACAACTTTGTCGGCGACGACGACGATCCAGTGGATGACCCCGAGTACGTGGCCGCAGAGAAGATTCCATGTAAGTCGTCACACCTGTCACCCCAAATCCATAGTTATTTGCGTCTCATTTTCCAGTTGACGCTGAAGAGTTGCGCGACGTGAACATCTCCAAGAAGGAGCTCACGGAGTTGGTGGCCGAGCTCTTCGAGGGCCTCCTCAACGAGGGCGTTTGCATGGAGAGCATTGAGCTGGAGACTCCAAAGAAATTCGTCGAAAACAACAAGTCCACCTCGCCCAAGGAGGTAGACCTCAGCATTTCTACGCATGACACCAGCCTGCTCAATGCAGCGGACAAACCGCAGGCGGCGCAGATCTCCGACGCCACGATTTCCTCGTCGAATTTCAACCAGAACGAGCTCTCCTTCTACCCGAATGTGATGTCCACCCCTCAGGCCTTGCCCAATCCTAGGCAAGGCATAGCTAACCATCTCTTTGTCGAAACTAAAGCACCGGAGCCCTGCCCGCAGAACGTGTCGGCCCCGTTCGAAGTCGCGTTTACCGATCCCTCCACGACCGACAGCCGCGTCATATACCTTCCGAATACAGCACCAGCCGAGGCGGAAAACACCCACCTGGAAATATGGAACAAGAGCTGCTACATTCCGACGCAGAGACTGGTCAGGGATGAGTACGCGAGTCGGTTTGATAGACTGCGGCACGCCACCGTGCCGGACATGGGCCTGAGTGAGGAGCCGACCGGCTTCACTCCGACCCAGTATCAAATTCTCCAGCAGCAGCTAAGGATCCACGTGCAGTTTTGTGCGCAGAATATCTTCCAAACCTACTGCCATCCGGATTTGTGGAAAATCGCACCCCGCCAGAAGCAAATGCTGCTGGAGTTGGAGGAGAAATCGCAGCAGAATGCCGCATTCGATGTGTGGAACCTAAAGCCGGCCCTGAAGCTGGTGAACGAGTGGGAAGTCGAGTTGCAAGACGACTCGGAGGAGAACACCCAGTTGGTGAGGTAAGTAGCTCTCACTTTACTATCGCCCAGAAAGAAGTATGCGATATCCCCCTCGGCAGGTACATCTTGAAAGAAATGAAACGGGCTTCCAAGGCCCGCAACCAGCTCTGCCGCTTCTCACCGCGAATTATGAAGAAACTACTCAGCAGTTCGGTGTTCATGTACCCCGAGTACCTGCCGCGGGTTCCGTTTTTCGCACATCACATAGCTTTCCACATGTTTGCACCGGCCGAGGCATTGTAGGTTTCGAAACTAGCCATCCTCTCCCATCTGACTTTGTTTCCCTTTTGACAGCCTCATTGCGATGGGTCTCGAGAAGCATTTAAACGAAATTCTCCAGCACGAGCAGCACTTTACCTACATGAAACGCAGAGCCCCGCTGACCCTGGCATGCGAGCGAATGACCAATACCATCGTTCATGGGAAATCGCCCAGACGTCTGAGGTGCTACATCAACGAGTTGCAGGCCGCGACCACTTATAATCCTATCAAGGTGGGTTCCGAATTGGGTTGCACCTCCGAATTGGATGCAGTTGTCTATTTGTTGTTTTTCCGCAGTTTTACTATGAGCATAAGAAGGCGCCGCCAGCCGAACACCGCCTGATTTATGTCGATTTCAACAATGTACTGCCACCGCAGCAGCGTATAGCGGAGCTGCCCACCTCGTGGCAGGAGTTTCTTCAAGTGGTGAGTGTTTGTTGGTCGTAGAGCTCTGAAATCGAATGAAAATTGTACTCGCTCGATTTTCGTTGTGTAGAAAATGTAGCTATTGTGAACTGCACAGGAAATGTAACAAAAATATTTCCTGAAGCAACATAAAACCAGATTTACCTGTTTCTAAATTATATTTATTAGCTAAAAACCGTGGCAAAGCGAAATCTTGAACTAAATTCGCTCTTCCATCATGTGGACGCCGCTTAAGAAACTGTTATACCAACACTTGACTATTGTGAACTGATTGCATTGCTTTGTTATGACATTTCAAAGAATCCTTTCCTACGGCCATCTCAAGTCGAATTTTCTTATACACATAATTTTTTCGTTTATTTCCGTTTAAATTTTCAGCTAAATGCTGGTGGTATCGTAAACAACACCTATCCCGAGAACTACACACGCTACATCAGAGAAATAACCGGCGAGCTGATTGATTTTCCATCGAACTCGTATCGGTCTGTGAAATGGGCACAGAAACACGCAGCCAAGGAGAAAGAGAATGAAAAACCATCCGTCACGATAAACATCAACTATCTGTTTGGACCAACGCCGGAGAAGTTGCCCGCATTTGAAGAAACTTGCCCCCGCTTATTAGAACTGTCCGAGACTCACCACAACACCCCCTTATCGGCAAGTGCGTCTCCGCTGAAAAGTACTACCACTCCATCGCCTGTGCGACCCGACGCCCAAAAGAAGTTGACCGACTACTTTGAGGTGCAGTCGACCGATACAGAGACTCTCAACAAGTCGAAGCCTGCCGAATGTGATCCACCTGTGAGGGCCCCAAGTAGACGCAACAAGTCCGCACTGCGGTTGAACAAGTACTCGAGCTCCTACCTGGGCAAGAAGCTAAAGTTGGCCGGGAAGAGATTCCGCTTGGCGAAGAACCTGCAGAGGCGCTATGAAAATCTGCTGTCGGCATATAGATTGAATTTGGAGAAGCAGTTTGCGAGGTACAAGCATCGCGGGTTGAGGTTTGTCTTTCGCCATTGCAAGGCGCTCCAGTTGTACACGTATTTGCTGGGCGATTTGAAGATGAACTGCAGGAAAGTGAAGCCTGCCGACGAGATGGTGTGCAAACGAAAGGTTGGCGACGAGCACGACGGTCCTAAGAGCCGCAAGGCCAACAGGCAAGAGGAACACCTGAGGCACATGCTGTTGCCAGACAGTGCAGAGGACGCAAATCGGAAGGACGCAAGTGAGTTGGTTGCGCATTCGCATTGGGAGTTGACACTAAATCTTTATTTTTGCACAGTTTACGCGTTCAATTTTTACGAGAAGGTTGAGGAGGTCCTCAAGCAGTCGAAGCGGCCCGAGGACTGCAAGAAATTCAACCACATTCTCAGGGCCTTCGATCCGAATAAGGACAAAGTGGCGGATTTGTATGGCGTAAGTAGCGCTGTCTCCTGCGGTGGACGCTTTTTGACTCATCTCCCCTTTAGAAACTGGAAAAGCTATTTCTACCCGACCACCCTGAGTTGGCGCATGTGTTCCTGACGTTTCTGCTGCCACCGGAGGCGGCAGAGGTTGGCAAATTTTTCGAGCACTTCATGTACACCAACGCCGGGACGTTCTTCAACAAACTGAATGTGTACTTCAGCAAGCAGCCAGCGCAGATCCGGAAGATTTTCAACTGCATCAGCGAGCTGTCGGAAGACGCGGACGTTACCGTGGACAAAATCAAATCCAAGATCTTTCCCCTGCTCAAGGGGAACACGTTTCTAATCGACTGGTTCACGCAGTTGTATGCGTCGGAACCACCGCCAGATAGGTAAGCGTTGTCCACCGTCTGCCACTTGCGCCCTCACAGGTTATTTATGTTGCAGGCTGTTCAGTTCGGCGGAAAACACCAACATGAAGGAGGTGCAGTCGAACCACACTGGCGAATATATCGAAACCCTGCACCCGAATGATCTCCTGGACTCGCCCACAGAGTCGCAGACTTGCCAGCTGAAGTACATCAACGGGAGAATCTTCTACGGCACGAAGATTCCGCTGCCCGCAAAGCTCTCGTTCATGGCGACAAGTTACCAGCCAGACGAGTTGAACGATTCCGAAGAGGAGGACAAGCGCACACCCACGGAAGGGGGATGTGTCCACGGCATCAGAGACTACGGAGAGAAGAGACTGTCTGCGTCGATCCACGACTGCAGTAGCGACGACAACGACAAGTCCGAGGAAGAGGACATCAAGGGTGAGTTCCCCCGACACTGGCCCGTGAGAGATGTAATTTAAAGTCTTCCATTTCAGCTGTCATATTGCCCACACCCGAGGACGAGCACTTTGAGACATGTGATGATGCAACACTCCGCGCCCATGCGATTCGCCTCAACCCGTCGTACTACTCGACCAGTTGCTACAGCTCCTCGCAGACGCACACTCCCAGCACTCTGCATCGCCCACCCAAGGTGGCCCTGTCCACCGTAGACGACGGAAAGGGCTCCCCGCGAAAGGCACTGTCCAAGGTCAACCCTCCGCCAGGCATCGCCGCCTGCGTGTCATCGGCATTCAAAGAGCGGCGGAAGTCGCCCAAAAAGAGCCTGATCAAGTCTCCACTGTCGGCGTGCAAACGCCCCCTGACAGACGGCGCAGGCAAGTCGAACGCCATAGCTGCAGCGAAGAAGCTGCGGAATCTCATTGACGAGGAGGCGAACTCTGAATCGGACGCAAGTAGAAGGAAGCTACCAAAGAAGAGGGACGCAGATGGTAAGCCGGTTGAGGAATCGACAGGCACCGACAGCAGCGAGGTTGGACTCTCGCCCAAGAAGGAGATCAAGCTGGAACCGGTGCAACCGTGGACGAGGGATGAGGACAAAATTATTCTCGAGGAAATAAAGTCTGGCTTCAGGGACCAGCACCTGTACGAGCGGATAAACTCGAAGCTAATGAATCGCACGCTCCCGGAGATCGCCGA
The DNA here is from genome assembly GCA_948293265.1 of Cheilosia impressa. Classification (NCBI taxonomy): domain Eukaryota; kingdom Metazoa; phylum Arthropoda; class Insecta; order Diptera; family Syrphidae; genus Cheilosia; species Cheilosia impressa. Next base: position 49,740,856 of record OX411884.1, on the reverse strand, counting down.
GCGCCACAAGTTTCTCATGGATTTCCTCTCGAAACTGCAGGGCAAGCAGTGAGCACAGAGGGTCGGGATCTTTATCTTTGTAATTATTTATGCATTTTAGTATTACCTGCTATGTTCTGTTACCGCTACTATTATCGTTGTCTAGCGTTACTCCTCGAGGGAGTACAATCGAATGACTATTAAAGACTACCAATTACTAAATATAAAGAAAAACTCAAGTTGTTGTTCTTTTGTTTTAAGGGAAATCGGAAAAATTCGCATATCCAGGGACACAAGTTCTTTCTAACCCCAAAATCGGGAAAACACGCCCTCTGGACGAAGGAAAGTACTAGTCGCGCAGAAACAACCGCAAGGTGCTGCCATTTGGTTTCTGCGCATTGCGCAATGGCACGAATTAAGCCCCGCCCAATAAGCAGGGCAACCTTTTAAAAGAAAAAAGAATCGTTGCAAGGCAGAGATGTTATGAGGTTGAAGAAATAAAGATCCAATATTTTGAAAGACATTGGGGACGTCCAAGTATCTAGTTTAGTAAGTCTGACAACTGTCCGACTAGATGTATGATTTGACAGTGACATTGACACTAGTAATTTGGTCATTATCTCTACAATATTTAACCGCATATGTGACAACACATGCAACTTTTAAAAAGCGTTTGCGGCATGGAGAAAATCGACGGCAGTTCCATCAAGCTTTGTTTTGGCATGATTTTCCTTGCTTTGGAATATGCAAACATGATTTCTGTTCACCCCTTTTAACTGAAACTCAAACCATGAACTCCTTTCAACAAGGTTTGAGACGTTTTACAGCGATTTAGAACAAAGCAAAGCTGTCTTCCGATGTCTTTTTCGATAGCTTTGTGATAAGCAATCCTGCAGCAAAAAAGGATAGCAAACACCAGACAAACAAAATAAATCAACAGTAAACAGTATGAGCACAAAAGAAGTAGGTGTACTTTCCCGAGCCAAACACTACAAACCTGTCAAACTCAGAAAAATTTAACAAAACTCTCTCAGAGAGCTGAAAATATACGCAAAAGTAGGTACCTACGTGGATAGACTTCGAGCTACTTTGAGCCACTTTCATCTTTGACATCTAATCCATATGGCAAATGAATATAACTCACCTTTTGCAACATATTAAGAGTTCTGGGAGAATATTCGACAACAGCCGAATTTATCCTTCTCGACCCCTTCTAGAGGAGAATTAAACAGACCGAATAGGCAGAGATCCCCAATACCTATCCTACTCAACTAAATTACAACAGAGGATTGAGCTGCCCCTGAGGAGTCTCCATTGATTTTCACGGATGGATCCATGATGGATGGCGGAGCGGGTGCCGGTATTTATTCAGAAGAGCTGGGACTTGCCCGTCACATTAGCCTCGGGAAATAGACTTCAGTATACCAGGCTGAGATGAATGCTTTGCTTCATGCGTTGGACTTCTTGCTTGAGAGTCAGGTGGAAGGAAGAAATATCCTTATAGCACTGGACAATCAGGCGGTGATCAGACCCATGGAACAAACAAACATCATTGGCACTGGAATGTGTACTTAAGCTCAATAAGTGTTCATCTAAAAATGAAGTGACACTGACTTGGGTACGAGGACACATCGGGATCGAAGGCAATGAAAAAGCAGACTCCCTTGCAAAACAGGGGTCAACTGAAAAGTTGCTGGGACCAAAACCATTCTCTTCAATTGGCAGAGGAATGGTAGGTAGAACAGCTGATTCACAAATGGATCACGGCAGAACACCTGAGAAGGTGGTCCGACCGTGGAACAATGCAGACAAGCTAAAATTGCAATAAAGTGGCCGACCTGCTCCACTCAAAGAAGGGTTCTAAGCATGAGTCGAGGAACATTGAAATGAGTGGTGGCTTTGTCTACAGGACGTGGTAATTTCGGGTATCACCTAAGGAAAATGGGCATTAGAGAGGATGATACTTGTAGGCTATGCCTGGAGGAAGCTGAGACAGCGCCACATATACTGTGTCAATGTCCGGCGTTGGCTAGCAGAAGAATGAGGATCTTGGGACATCATTGGGTCGATAAAACAGATCTCCCATAAACAGATGCTAGCCTTAACACTAGGAATCGAGCCCAGAGAAGAATCTCTCTGAGTAAGATTTACAGTGGTAGAGAGACGAAAAGAGACCCGACAATGGTGGTCTGATTCGAATATCTCTCGAAATCTTTATATAGATATATATAGACTTTGTGCGATTGCGATCGATTCAAAACGCGTACGCGAACGAACTTAGAAAGTTTTGTTTGTATTGCTTGATTGACTTGCAGATTATCGTAAGAGGAATAGGAAGAGCAGGTGATTCTCCGAAAGAAGCACAGTACATAGTTTGTTCCAACTCGGCAGAAAATTGTAAGTAGGAAAACTTACACCATCGGTTTGACGTGAGAAGCCAGGCTGAGAATTTAACTGCTGTGCCAACTACTTCTTTGGGACGTTCGGATTTCTGGTTTAATTAGTTTGACAGCTGACTGACTTGATGTATTCGAGTTTTTATTGAGCTACACTTATCACTTGACTAATTTTTTAGTTGACAATAGGAGGAGTTCCTGACAAGAAACATTCCGTTTGAATATTCAGTTGACATTTAGATTTGTGTCAAAATTTAAAATAAACCGAGAGGATACAAGAACAATTCAAGTTGACTAGGAAACGCGTTCGTTTACCTTTCCCAGACAAATTTACATGGCGTTTTACATGAACTATGCATCCGAAGGCCCAAATGTTGATGGAAATGACGCATAGCTAAGTCAAAACGTGTAGAAACAACACGAAGACATTTTTTGACAGTTCTTAATGACTTTCGTTCCTAAATCAACGGAAATTTAAAAAAACTTGTGCCCAACCATCTCTATATTAAATAAAACAAAGCAATTTGAACGTTGAGTTACCGTAACTGTCGAATAATTTAAACAAAACCCATGTCTCATTGGTATAATTATATCCTCACGTGTAAATTTCAGGTATAGACATCGCTTCTGTTATTTTTTCTCATTCTGTGAATGGCCTCATAACATTCCTGGACAGTGTTACGAATTGTGGCAAAATTACCGTTTCCTGGGGCGGAGTCAGAAATTTGTTTGTCAGCAGTAAATATGAGAAAGGAGCTTGCCTGCTGCCTTTTCTGAGTCCCTATTATCTTGAGCTTGACCGTCGACGTAATTTCACTTTGTAGCTACGGGACACGGCCGTATGACGTCACTCCCCGAAGGAAACCACAAAATTTCACTAATTTCTATATAATAACTTTATTTGCGGGTTAAATTTGGTATCGCTTAAGATTAGTCTCGTCAGGATTGCATTGAAATTTCGACTCTCGGCTTTTGAATGGAACTACACGTGGCTTCACTTGGTTATCCTTGACGCAAAGGAGTAGGAAATTCGCAGTAAAATCTGCCTCAGTCGCGATCATACACTGGAGCTGTTGTCGTGGAAAGTTGACACACTCAAGATCTCGTTGTCATCGCCCATGGACGGTGTCTTGATGCGATTGCGTATATTCTCGCGTTCCTGGTCCTGGTCTTGGATGTGGTGCTGCTGCAGGCCAAGTGTGAGATTGACCTTGGAATGATGTCCGCCGAGTTCACCACCCACGACAGGGGAGTTGGCATCTGCGTTCAATGGCGGTGGACGCAACCGCGAAGGGTCCAGCAGCGAGTGCATCTTTGTCTGTTTCTTGGGGGTTCGCGACGGCGATGTCTTGCGGCTGTTCGAAAACGATTTCAACTGTTTCGCACTGAAGGAGGACGGAGGTGAGAAAGCGCCTAGAAAAACTGGACAAAAACTTACGCATCAAGAAGCTTGAGCAATAGCCGGTGATAGGCTTCGTACTCCTCGCTGCCGAAATCATTCGGATCGTGTCGTGCGTGCTCGTACATATCGCAGAACTGATGAATCAGCCGCTGGCCGGAACCGTTCAACGAAGTCGATGCGAGGGTTGTCAGCAAGAATGCCCTCAGACTGTCGTAGGGATGGCGCACGCTTCCATCGCTTTTTGCGATTTCTTTCTCTAAACAGAGAGAGGCTGCATGATTTTAGAGATCGGTTTCGAGACGCACTGAACTTACCAAGAATCTTGATATCGTCGACAGCCTGCATGCGATAGTAGTACGGCGGTAGAGGTTGGTCTGGCTTCAGAATGTACTTGTCGTCTTCCCACAGCAGTTTTGGTTCATGGGCAATCTTTTGGATGCAGTCGATGCGACGTTCGATCTCTCGACGAATGCCCTAAGCAACAAGGAAGCTGTTACATGTCGTCAAGAACTGCTGCACAGCGCTTACCTTCTTGGCGTCATTGCCAACAGGAACATGTGGTCCACGCCTAGATCTCAGTGTGAAACGCATTATTTGCCGTTTGGCAAAGATGAACAGCATAACAAAGGTCAATACTCCGCCACCAATTATGATGATTATCATAACACCCGAGAGCTGCTCCATTTTTTTCTGATGTTGCTCAGTCGACGACAATTTGTTAACGCGAATCGCATCCATAGAATATGGGTATGACTTTGTTTTCCCTTTTTCGCGTTACTTACTTGATGATTTATTAATCATAAAGAACAATTGAGGTTTTTTTCCAACTAAATCGATTAAAGAAAGCACTCTTATCACACAACAAAAAACAAATGCATCCCAAGTGGCAGCAAATGTCACAATGGAAAGTGTTATACAGCTGCGAGATGTGAGTTCAATTCGTTCACAATGGAGAAACAACATATCCAATTTTGAATTCTGTCTAGTGTTTTATTCGTTTTTATATATTTTATAAGTTTTTCTGCAGAAAAATAATAATCCAACCCGTTATTTTATTAAATTTTATTTCCAATCACCAATTGCAATTATTAAAAGGACAGCGAATGCCTCTGCAGGATTCTACCGGTCTTTGACCAATCCTCATGGTCCAGCCTCAAGTCAAAGCATGATTTCCACGATCGATGCAAGTTCACAACCCGTATCTCACCCAAAGCCCTACACAAGTTGCACTCTCCCTCAATGCTAAACGTTTCATTGTAGTACGATATGGCAACCGGATGCTCAAAAATCCCAACGACACTGACTTCATCGATCGATTCCTGATGACGATACTTCTCTCTGATTTTCTTCCAACATCTTTGAATCAGAGTTACACCAATTACAATGCAAAATATGTCTGACGCTTCCTGCAGGAATATGAAAAATTCCGTCATAAACGCTGGATTCACGGCAGCGTATACCACGATATTGAAACTCAACTGAAGCGCGTTCAACGTCAGAAAGATCACCTCGAACTCCTCGATCTTTTGGAAGCTTATTTTTGTTGCGTCGCCACCGAAGAGTAGATTGACAGCGCTTTTCCTGGACGTTATATGAGCTGGAAGTTCACCGAACATGTAAAGGAAGACGACGAGTATAACTGTTATTGTTAGTTTCGTTTGGTGCTAAAAAGATAAGGAAACAAATTTGTAATAAGCGTGCTTAAGCAAACACACCCAATTTACAGGGAAACAATTCAACAAAATCAAACAAACTTGTTGTTTTTGTGTTGCATTGTGAATTAGGTGTGTTTGTTTGTTGAAATTGCAACTATTGCGAAAAGAATACACACCCGATGGCGATTGCGTTGCTCTGGGTTATTATTGACACGATTCTGAGAAGACCTGGCCCTGCTTTTCTTCACCCACCGACGGAATATGATAATCACAACTGCGTTTCCTCCCAATAGAAACAAGCCGGGAAGTATGCAAAGCACTGTGAACGTGAACCAGTTGTGCACTCTGTAGAATCTAAGAGGATAATAGATTAGGATGGATGTGGCTAAAAGGTTTTATATTTATAATAGACATTGAGTGGTTGCGTAAACTTTGTAATAAGACAGAAATTTAGAGGCGAATGTCAATGGAGTAATCACCAGGCGATTCGCCAAAAACCTCGCGGAAGAACAAACAGCAAACGTCTATGGCGTAAGCAAATTGGGAAGCGATACACAAGTTTCCAGGGGTGGTTCTGGTGGTTAAGAACAGTCTGCGCGTCGAATTTAGAATTTTAAATATTGGAACGGACCTGATCCTCGGATATGCTTCAATCTCTCTTCTTCTAAATACAAGTCGTTCTGGGAAGAGCTCTGTTTACAGGCAAACTAATTAACACAACAATATATTATCAGAGTCCAAAACATATCAGCATTCTACATCCGATAAGCTCTAGATTTACGACCCACTGCATAGCCATAGGTACTCACTTTGAACAGTAAAAGTTCGTTGTGTAGAAGGTCCCGTCTTCGCGGACAACGAATATGAAAAAGTACGGAGTATTCAGCAGCGCTGACATCAGCATTATCCCACAAACGTTTCTCTTGGCTACGCTGCGTTTGCAAAATGCCGGCGGATTCAGCGGCAACCCCTGACGCAGGTATATCATTCGATCCAACGTAATCGAAGCCAGTATCCAATTTGCACCTCCGGTAAGTATCCCAAAGAGCGGTGTCTGCCATTGAAAGTCAAAACTTATCCAACTGGGCGAGCTGTAGAAGACACTCCTCGACAGGGACGTCATTAGAATGATGAAGCAGCACAGACAGTCGGTCCAGGATAACGCGGTGAAATAAATGAACACAGATGGCGTCATTTTGGGACGCATAAAAACGAGTGCGTTCAGAAAATTCGCGAAGAAACCGAACATTGCCAAAACTGGGATGACCACCGCGTACATGAAGTATACCGTGGGATTCGGCTCGGATCGCTCCCAAACGCACTCATGCTCGCGGCTCTTCGTTAGGGACACACATTGCAGTTTGTTCTGTGCCTCCTTGCCGAGCAAACCTCCCGAATATGTAACCGTTTCCATTGGCCTAGTACAATCGACTGAATCTAAGCTCGTTGTCTGCCGCGAAAGGGTGTTATCACGAAAGGTACCCCTGCCATAATCGGTTTTGTTGTCTGATACGTTTATCTGAATGTGGTGCGATAAGGACGTGCGCGCTGTTGCTATCTATTGGTTGCTCCTGATGGGTTACATGTTTCGATCCAGTTACGAGTATTAGTGTCGATTCGATGTCAGAGTTGTAGGTATTAAGGACGACCTTTCCCTGCAAGGGTGAGAGTGTAAATTATACATGACGTGAACTCGAAGATAAGGGTAATTAATTCATTTGTCATAATATTTTTATATTGGGTGCGCTCGTGTTGATTTCCATAGAAAGGTAATCGCTGGTGTTTTCAGCGGAAGCCTGAGTGAAAACTCCGCAATGAGTAATCGTGTTTGCTACATGAATTGGCTGAGGACAGCTAATAGTTGGGTAATACGTATTTAACATTCTCGCCCACGCATGAGTTGTCGCACGCGTTTGTTTGTTTTGTGTTGCGGGTAAGCCATCAGGCCATCGCAGTCAGCCCGGTCCATAGCTTACTGTCTTAAGTTAAACAATTTCGTGAACGCACCCAGCAATTTGAGAGATTTGCTCTTCGTCCGCTTCGAGTTGCTCGGAAGAAGGTTTTGTTCGCCGGCGAGTTCATCTGCGAGTCCCATTAGAGACATTCCATAAAAAAAAGAGTTATCGGGTGTTTGTTTTGAATTTTGCAAGCTGAAATGTTCGACACTTGGTTAAAAAAGATTTCTCATCATTAGTTTGTTGTTGTGGTTGAGTTAACTGATGGCGACATCTACTGGTTTCCTCTAAGTTACTGAGACGGTCCCTTCGTATTCTCGTACATTGCGCACATTCAATAATCTAGTTATGTAGTTATCTTAAGTCGACTAGATTGGTCTGGACTAGATAAATATAACATGAACCGCTGAACGAAAAAATTAGACTGGTAGGGAACGTCGCTTTTACTACGTCATCCAAGTATGAGAACTGTCAACTGATGTGGTATTCGATTGGGCACTGTCAGAGTATTTTTGTTTGCCCTAGGTCACTTTTTATGTTCGATTGGTATGAATGAAACAAACTTGCGAATCTGGAATTTTTCTCTGAGTTGCTTTAGATTTACCAATACAAATGCGTTTGAGTTTGACAACTAGTGGGGTTTGCTTACGTTTTCGTGAAATTTTTCAACTGCAAAGCAACGCATTGCATCGCGTGGATCTAAGTTCGTTAATTAAAATGTTAAAAATGTTTAAAAAACAATGGGGGCACAAACTTGAAGTGATTTAAAGTTCAACCAGTAAATGGACAACGCTTTGAAAAGTGTCGAAGTCTACACATATTCAAATCGCACAAATAGCAACGAAAAACGAAGCAAGTGACGTTTACAAGTATATTCGATTAAAAACACGAAATCTAAGAGCGAATCTGAAGAAGCCCAATGCCAATCCACATTTTTACTAGGTTCTCAGTTACGAATTTCTTAACTAGATTCGTCCGCTACCCCTCCATAAACGTCAGCTGAAAATCAGCTGTTTATGTGACAGCTGTCAGGCTTACTAAATAAAAACTTCAACCCATTTGAAAGAGAAATAAGAGTTTATTTTTGTATATATATATATGTATATATATGCTCCTTGTTTTTTTGTTTTATTTATAATTATGTATATTTATTAAATAGATTTCCTACGAATAAGATGTCGTTTAGAAATAAGAACATTAATGTTAAATTTATTTCAGTATTTGTTTGTTACTATTATGTTTCCTATTCTTCTTTCTTAATCTGGTAGTTGTTGCTAGTTTAAGTTGCTTATTTTGTTTATACTTTATTTCTTCTTCTTATTATTTTTTTTTTTTTTGAAAATGTTGCTCGCATATTTTAGTTAAATAGATTTTCTTTTTGTAAATATTACATCGATCAATTTAAAAGAGATATAATCTAAAAAAGTACTCCTTTATAAATAGACTTTCTTCATATATAATATATATTTGTTTCTTAAATGTATTGTTATAATCTTATTAACTATTTTCTGTTTGTTCAAAAAGTCATAATAAATATTTTGAAATTCAAATCTTACTATCTCATAAAAATAACTATTCATAAGAAAACAAAAAAATATATACGTTCACAATGAAAATGTTAATATGATGGCTTAGGCGAATTTTTAAATATCATGAGTATATTTTTTTAAACAGTTTTTGTTTAATTTTTGTTTTGCGTTTAACTTTGGTATAGTTGCGGTTTTTGTAGTAGTACTTTTTAGGTTTTCTGTTCTTACAAGTATAAAGCTAAAGTCGAAACTAGTTTCTTCGAAATTAAGTGAAAGCTCTAACGAAGATCTGGATTGTAGTACAACTAAGATCCAAGAGTACTAAAATAGAGTTCTGCAAATATGTGTTGTTTTTGTTTGATTTAATAGTTTTAATGTTAACGTCTTAATTGTGTATATATATTTATCTAGGCTTATGTATTTTGAGTGTTAATTTATTTGTTTTAGTTGAATTTTGAATACGACTATTCGTTCTACATTATTTGTATTCTACCAATAAAACGATGCGAGTTATTTATTCATCGGAAAGTATTGTACACGCGGGTACTTTCTTAACGGATATTACAACGAAGAGGTTGGTTTTATTTTTATTAGTTGTCGTAGTTTTGTTTTGGAAAACCGGTAACAGTTGGCCTTTCGATTTGCTTAGTTTGTGAACACAGTCTTCATGTTCAAAAGCTACGTATGGCAATCTTGTCAAGTGATTTAATGGGAGAAGATAATATTGTCCAGTTGTAAAATTCCAAATAACATTTCGCTCTTTTAAGCTTAGTACGCTGCTCGAGCTAAATTTTCGCTCCCATACAAAATTCTTTCCAAAATTTAGCCGAGCTAAATCTAAGCAAACCCATTTAACTGAGTGGTATGCAGCTCGAGCTGAATAATCAAACTCTTGTTTCAGAATGTACTTTCTGTGTCTGTCAAAATTTAACGTGCCCATTTAATGGGGCGGCACATTTTCTCAAGCTAAATTGTGACAGATCGATGTGTTCTGTTGTGGAAAAGGATACAAGGATGAGCTTTTTTAATTATTACATAGAGAAGTAGGTACCTAGAATCAGAAATATAGTTGAAACGAGAGAGAATTAAATTTTTGAAGGAAGTTTTTTCAAAGAACAGCTGTTTTCTGTGGCACTTATCCACAGCGTGCTCTTTGTCAAAATTTAGCTACTACTTTAGCTGATGTTTGGAGAGAACAGTTGGAGACCAGATAAAATTTAGTTCAGCTCGAGCAGCGTACTACGCTTTACGTTTGACATCTTTGTTATGACACATTTTGTTCGCCGAACCCGAGTGGCTAAATTGAGAAGCTTTCTCAGTGTAGTTATACTCTTGAAAGTTTGTTGGACGTTTGTGTAAAGAGGGCAATGGAAGAATATTATTTTCTGTCTGCTCATAGTTCGGTAGGGGTTATAAAATAAAATCAATCTAATTTTTTATGTCAAAAATCAAACACCGCCTAATAGGCTGACTGCACTAAGACAGTGCTACAATTCCGATTTCGAACTTCGCCATCAAAACACCGCCAAAAGTTATCGACTTTCCAATACCCAATGAGTCCAAATTATTTCAAGCAGTTTTTGCTTAAAAGTTTAATTTTTACTAAATGTGAGGTTATAATCGCTTTCGCCTCTAAATTCTGCTTGTGTGTGAGACTATGGATTGCGCGGACCATCATTCTCATACAATAATGTTATTTAGGATAGATTGTCATCAATATAATTTTATTTAACCTTTTATATAATTTTTTTTACTAATTTTTAATTGGTTTACATTTTTCCTTGCACTTGAGATCGCAAAAAATGTTAAATTTTGTTTATAAATAAACAATATTTTATATATATGTATATTTTGTTCTATATTTTGTAAGCTAACGCGACACTTTACGCCAGCGGTTACTTTGAATATATACGGTACATTGAGACTCTGTTTTTCAAAATGCATTATACTATTTAATAATTAAAAGAAAAAAGAAAAAAAATTTAGCAAAACTTTTCATATAGCTAAACGTTCGATTTTGTAATGTAGGGGCTCCATTACTAGTCAATACGTCAAGTGTTTCTTTTTTTTTGTTTTATTTTCTAATCGTAAGAAATTGTTTAACTTTTATTTAGCTTCTTAAATAAATCGATTGTATTTACAAAAGTTGATGTCAATGTTAAATGCTGTGGGGTTTTTATAATTTTTCTTTTGAAAATCTATCCACATTTTTAGTAAGTTAAAATTAAATTAAATGTTCTTAAATATTATAGCGTTCATTTGATTTTTATTTTTAGCTATATTTAAATATAGCTTAGTTTACATATATTTCTGTTTAAGTATCACATAGTAGATCTTTGAAAAAAAGGACGTGATCAGAGGAAAAAAAATGTGGAGGAACAATTTTGGGGGAACATGTTGTGTCGAGGTGAAAAGTGCGATTTATCGGAGTCGGTGCGTTAAATATTTGAATGGAAAGGAAAACGGTACAGGAGATACGATTTTATTTGTGAGGTTTGTACTGAGTCAGAAAGGAGTTAAACAACGATGGAAAACAAAAACGGATGAGGAAATTGAATATTCTTGCGAATGATGAAATATTTACAGAGTTGCAGTTCACAATAGTTGATTTTTATGCCAAATTTTATCCATGTGAGCTTAATAAGTGAAAAACTGATGATAGAGACTATAGGTACTACTTACAATCATTTTTACATTTCACCTTAATTATTTGTAGTTCACAATAGACAATTTTATATAATAAAAATTTTTCCACTTGAAATGATCTTTATTAGTACTGTTCTATGAAAATGTTTATGTGGATTTAAATTAAGCGCAAGCGATAACAAATTGAAAATATCTAAAAACAACAATGAGTGTTTGAAGTCGCCCATTTGTCTTTAATAACAGACTAAAAATCAACACTGAACAGGAGTCGAGTTGGGACGACTTTTGACTTTGAAAATTCCAACAGAAGTCGAAAAAAGAAGCATCTGCAAGGGAGGGACTTCATAATGGCTTTTATGACCAAAATTTATAGACATAAATAGTGCTATTCGCATTCAAAGGGCATACCTTTAAAATGCTACCGTTTAGATAAGTCTTTGATTTCAATTCATGAAATCACCTGGTCTCTTGTTTTTTAAGGTCTGTGCGCAAGCAAATTCTTATTGAAAATCGTGAATGACATTTACCAGTTTCAGGCCCACAGCTGCTGAGGTTAGCAGCAAAGTTAACTGATATTCCTAACTTCGAGGAAAATGGCAGTTTTATGCCAAGAAACTCTGAACTTATTTCTTAAGTGCTCTTGGGTTGCGTTTTGAAAATCGGTTTACCCTGTTGAACCACGCGAATTGTACGGTTTTTTAAATGACATCCACGTAAAGGGACAAGGTTAAGAACTGCAACACAATTGCAATTTGCAAATTGCGGGTCTAAGCGTGACCTTTATTATTTGGAGAGAGACGTTTTTATCCCTGTTCGCTGTCATTTGCGTTCTTTAAAAGACCAGCTGCAACTTATGACTGTATTCAGAGGAATATAATGAAATTGTCTTAAGAGTACAAGATGCAAGTTCGCTCTTAACATATTTAGCGCAAAACAGTTGCAAAAAAGCGTTTAGGAAAGATCGAAGGTAAGATAAAGGGGAAAGGCCCTTTCATATACAGATCTATCGCTGAAAAGGATGTTCAATACTGATATGCATTACTAAATCGTCAATTACATGACGGCTTTCGACAACAGCCCGAAGGAAAAAGCATCTATTCTTTTGCGTGCAGTTTCCAAAGTGATTCAAAGTGAAGATTCCATCTTCACTCAATTTATTTCTTACAAAAGCTGCACCACGTGGCTTTCGCAGCGTTTATTCAAAATTTAACATATTTTTCTCACGACATATAGAAGAAAAATATAAGTTGTTATTTTAAAAATGTTTATTCTTCCAAAAAGATATTGGTAGCACATTTTTTTTCTTTAATTTTACCTTTTCCGTTCACAAACAATTTATATTCAGCTCAACAAAACAAATGTGTTATCCACTCAAGTAAGAAGACCCTTAGTCTTTTTAACAAATAATCATCTGTATATTGCTTAACCACTTCTTTCCAATTTAACGTATTTCGCCATGCATTTCGTTCGCTCATTTTAGTTATAATTTTTATGAATGTATGATTGTTTACATAAATTTAATATAATTAAATGCAATTTACTTTTTAAACAAATAGAAGGACAATTAAAAAATACTGTATACTACACCTCTTACCCTAAAAAAAAAAAAAAGAAAACATTTAATTTTTGTTTATGAGATTTGATAAAAAATGAGTGTCCATACATTACACATATATATATTTTTTTGTTTAATTTATTAATATCATTTGTTTGTTTTTAGTAAGTGTTTTGTTTTCCCATAAATATAGTTCATATATTTCTTATAACATTTAATAAAAAAAAAGAATTAAATAAACACTGTTAACACTTTTTTGTTTTTAATTTTAATTTTTCTTTATAAATAAAGTTTATTATCTATTTAATCAAAAGGAATGAATAGTTTTCTATTTTTTGCTGTGTTTTCTTTTCTTAAACAAAGACAATCCGCTTTTTGTTCTGGTCGTCCTAATTGTGAGATTCTCGTGCTCTAATTTGGAAACAATTATTTTTCAGATTTACTTGGCAATTTAATTTAACCAATAAAACAAATTATATACAATGTGGTGTTGCTGTTCTAGTTTTGTATAAAATTATTCAATGTAAAATCGAAACGAAACCACAGAAAAATATAATAAGTAAAATTAACTCTGTTTTAGTGTTGAATTTGTATAATATAAAATAAATGTTGTTGGTAAAGCTTTAGTATTGCTTACAGTGTTGCCACATATTCGGGATTCAGATATGAGAAACCAACAAATTCCGATTGATCCAGATTCATCATAAATACTTTGTCGGTTGGTGTTAAGTCTGTCTTCTCTGATGTAAATTGCTTATCGAAATTGGATACGTCTTTGCGATGTTTCTAAAACGGAAGAGAAATGTTATTCAAATTATAAAATTATGGTTGATTGATTTGGCTTACAATCTTTGGTTTGAATGGCGGTTGTACTTCACGATTTTCGATTTTCTCCCAATCGATACGCCGAAAGAAGGGGTGCAAGCGAACGTCCTCTTCGCCAGTTGATCCACATCCCAGCCGTTTTGATGGCTGCTTTGTAAGGAACTGCAGGAAGAGGGATTTTATTCGACATTTATTATTCTTAGCAACAAATTAAAAAGTTAAATGAAAAGTTAAGCAATGAGTTGAACTCTTTTTTTTTCTAAAGTTGAATTTTTTTGGGTCACAATAACCGCATTTTTATGAAGAATGTTGCCACTCAATAGAAAGAGAAGGTAAAAAGTACTGCGTTCAGTGATAAACTATTCAGTTTGTTAGCCCCTTAGTTTGCCAATACACAGCAGGAATAAATTCCCCTAACTTCTGACAGTTTTTTAATCATGCATGCCCAGAAAAGAACTGAACTGAACTGAACAGATGTCGAGCATTCTCTGAACTGAGCGTGTTCAGAGCGATTTGCTGGTGAAACACATCTGAGCATTTGCTGTCAAATGACACAATTTCTTCAGTCGATTTAGCCCTTTTTGTCAGTCTACTACACTTTTTTCCAATCTACTTTTTTGGGGACGTTCAGGTTTCTTGTTTAGCAAGTCTGACAGCTGGCTGACTTGATGTGTCTCAGTTTTGATTGACTTATATCGGTCACACGAACAGCTTCTTCAGTTGACATTTATGGCCGACGAATCAAGTCAATAAATTCGTGACTAAGTACCTACTAAGGTGACAGTTCGGATATGCGGCTGACGTGGGAAAAGTGACGTTACCGACCAATCAAGTTTATTTATTCAAGTTACATCTTATTCAGACCAATCAAGTCGACTTCAGATAACTAAATTTTTCAATGTACACCTTTTCCATACATTCCCAACCATTAATCACACTGTTAGCTGTCAAAATATGCCGCGCTCAGATTTTCATTCAGACAGCTCAGTCAATTTTATCCTGAACTCAAAGAGTGCTAAAAATGAATAAAGACACACAAACACAGAGCTCTGAAATGTCTGAGATAAAACAGAAACTCCAACTCCTTTCTGACACTTCAAACTCTGCTCTGAACCATAAAATGGACAGCTCCAACTGAAGAGGCGTTATGTTTAAGGCCTGAACTTTAGCGGCACCGAAGTAAGTAAGTTATCTATAGTAAATCAGCTGTCAGTTCATACAAATTCCTTTTTCGAATCTGAATTAAATTCAGAAAACCATCCCATACGAGACTTCCTCAGTGCTCAGTCACATCACGATTTATATTCAAAAATTTGGGTGAATACCGAACGGGGCATTTATCTTGGTAAACTGTCGCAGCTCCCACCACAGAAGCACAGCCCTCATGTGTCATGTCTGAATTCTGAAGGCGAACCTATCTCTCTCACGTAATTTATAATTTGCCAGCAACATTCCGTAAAACTCGTCTCCAATTTCATGAAACTCGTGGCATACCCACGCGTAATGATGTTAAAATTGATTCTTCCTTTTCTTAGCGGTTATATACATAATGTAACGCAACACTCACACACCCGCACATTGTACTTATCAAACCCCAGCCAATATGACTACGAGCTTCCCGCCCATTCACACCTTTGTTCGTCATGTTCACCTTAAGCACGACAGAACTGAATCATCTCAGAGCACATCATACACCATACACCATACACCATCATCACACAGCACGCCTCTCCAGCCACACAAGTGCAATGCGCCTCTTAATGAAATTTCATGAATTATCCCATACCCTCCCCCGCTCGCACAGTGGAAAAGAATTTCTATAATATAACAGCACACACTCACCCCTTTGCATGCTTCCTTGGCCTCTTTACTCAAGCTCTTCGGATACGACACATTATGGTCCGTAATTGCAGCAAACAATTCCTCTTCATCCTCGCCATCGAATGGAGGCTGCCCCACAAGCATCTCGTACAGCAAGACACCGTAAGCCCACCAATCCACCGATTTGCCATAGGGTTGGTAAAGGATTATCTACACGAGTGCAGAAATAAAGAAAAAATTAAAAATTTAAAACTCTGCAAATCAAAGCACACAATCCTTGTGAGGGATAAAATTAAATCAAGAAACGTAGCACACGTTATCCATACCTCTGGGGCTATATAATCCGGTGTACCGCAAAATGTCTTTGTAGTTTTGTCCCCGGCAATGCCCTCTTTGCACATACCGAAGTCAGCGATTTTGACATGTCCATCTGCGTCCAGCAGGACATTGTCCAACTTCAAATCACGATATAGTATCCCTTTGGTGTGTAAAAAGAACAATCCTGCGGCGATTTCAGCAGCATAGAATCTACAAGGATTATTGAAAATGAAAATGAAATACATATACCCAACCCAAGGCCGATAGAGGAGAGTTTGTCCAACGAGATATTTATTTTGTGTAACAAAATACACTATTAATGCCGAAGAGAGGGAGAGAGCGAAAGTGAGATAGCGCTGCAAAAAGAGGAGTACACTGCAGTGATGGGACTTCTACCACTTAAGTGGTATTTCTACCACTTTTTGCATTTTCGGAAATTCTACCAACCTGAACTCAAAATCTACCACCTTTTACTCATCGCTACTCGCTAATAATATTTCTTTTCCATCATTGCATTATATTGAAAATTGTTCCTATACCTACTCGCCTTATGTCGTTTTCCAATGGGACCACCAAAAATCTTTTTTAGATCTCAGATTTAACGCGGCTCATTTAACATGCAACGAAATTGTTCTGCTTTTTTAAATGGATTAGTGCGTTATTTGACAGCAATATCAGTTGTTTGAATTGCATTCGCTTTTGGAAAAATCAGCTATGGACATCGACTTGAAAAATGTTTCCCCTGTTGTGGGTACAAATGAAGTATTTTCGGTGATTCGTAGTTTCCAGATGATGAGGAAGACAATGAAGATAATAATTCCTCCAAAGTTATATCCATTGCTTTTTATGTATTTCTTTATTTTGGTTTTCACAAAACTTTGCGCATTTGTTTTGAAAGCAAACTTCTTAAAATGACGTAAAACAGCTGTGAGTATTTGTGTAAATCTGAAAAATTATCGAGATCTTAAAAAAGTGATCCGAATCGAAAAATAGATTGATTTTTTTGCCCAATGGAAAACCACATTAGTTTTACCCATACACACTCAGCTATCAGCATTTTTTTCAGAGAATTGCATTAGCAAAAACTTCCAGTCCAGTACACCATTTACTGCGCAAAAATTTCATTATTTGACTGTATTTGTGAGAGGGTGTTTTGCTATGTTTTGACATTTTGTGGTTAAAAATGAGTTGAATCTATGGCGTTTTTTCTGTTTGCTTTTACCTCAAAAACTTTTAATTTTTAAATAATATCAAGAACTATTGAAAGTGAAATTGCGTAAATTCTTGGTCCCTACAACAAGTTATTGTGCTTTCTCCAGTGTTTGCATTATTTTAGTGCAAGTGGACAATTTTATTTTCTACCACTTTTCTACCACCTTTTTTTAAGGCTATATACCACCGTTTCGCTTTTCTCAAGTCCCATCACTGGTACATTGGTTTGTTGGAGTTTGTTGATACGCGAATTAGAGACCTGCATTTTCTGTAGGTCACAATAGCCAGATTTAAATAGAAATGTCGCTCTTGCGAGGTTGTAAAGTTTAAGGCCGACTTTATCGCGCAATGACACATTGGGTCTTATTGAAAATAATTTTAAACCTTCACACTACATATTTTCTAAGTCACAATGGGTAATTTATAATTTTATAGCAAAAATTTCTCCATTGTGAGTTCTAGATTGGAAACAAAATATGATTACAAGTATCGCGCATTAAAAGTGTGCAGAACTGCATTAAAAGTGTTTCTAACTCTAAAAACTTAAGAAGATTGGTTTGCGCACACGAAATTGAGCTTATTAAGTGCGTAAGTCAATTGTTTCCATATATAAAGAAACATATTTACCCGTGAACGACAACGCACCAGATGAAGAACCTCTCTTAGGTGGTGCGCACAATTGAAGTGCGAAGTGGGCTATTGACGGAGCTGGATAAGGGAGTTTAATGCTTCGGCCTTGATTCACCGTCGACTTTAAACGTAGCCCAAAAAGGCAATCGCATTTAGTGAAACCCGATTTGTTAGCGCACTTTCGCACATTTGTTGACACTTGCTTAAGCCCACTTAATCCCTTTATGGGTAAAAGTTTGCAACATTTTATTACTTTCTCGGCAGCTCCTTTTTTATGACATTTTGCTAAGAAAATCCAAGTTTAAATATATTTCCCAACAGCTACACCAAAATATAAACTCTCCCCTCTCCAAGTGAGCGACAACTTTTAGTTCCCACTGTACCCACTGCCAATCATCCACATAAATACTTACACAGCAACGGGTTCTTTAAATTTTCCAAACTGCTGTATCTGAAACATCAAATCGCCACCATTCACATACTCCATGACAAAGAATAATCGATCCTGTTCGTGACCGGTCGTGTGTGTTTATGTGTGTGTGCACATTGGAAAGAACAAACATAATCATTTCAATTCAACGTTGCCAATCCAATCCATCATATATGTATACACTCGTTCAACTCACCATAGTTTGGAAGCACGAATGCAACTGGACAAGGAACGGTGGTTTCTCGCCCAATGCCAGGACCCTTTTTTCAATCATTGTACACTCCACATCGTCGTCCTGAATAATAACGTCTTTTTTCAAAATCTTAATAGCGTACAACTCTTCGGTGCCCTTTCGTTCGGCTAGCATGACCTGCAGATGGGCGGACAGAAAAATAAAAAAAAAAATGCTTGCGGCTTCTTTTCAATAAATTACCTTTCCAAAAGATCCTTTGCCGAGAACTTTGATGAAATTGAAATCAGTTGCTCGAATCATGTCGCGTTTTGACGCATTCTGCATGGTGTTGGTGTCACTACGCATAACGAGCGGCTTCTTTTGTGATGCTTTCTATACGGAGGCGGCAGAGAAGGATATCGATTTCAATTGAAATTGTTTTTTTTTTTTGTTTTTTTAATAATTACCCTCATTTGGCTTTTGAGCTTGATCAGGTCTTGGGTGGCATCAGCACAAGGAACATTATAAAATTCACCCTCCTCCTGTGTGAGTAGCTTGAACCAACCATTTGCAGGATTCTGCAAAAGAAAACGATTGTGGTTTAGAGGAGTCGAAATTAATAAGCAAATTTGTATGTGTACCTTAATAACTTCTGATATGCCGAAGGATAATGAACCCATAAAGTCATTTCTGGATGTCCGGTCCCAGTCCCATACTTCAATTAGCACCCGACGATCTTTGTCTTCTGGTTTCAGCTCACTGGAAGGGGAAATATTTGTAACAACCGATACGGGAAACGGTTTCACTTACTATGTGATAGTTTCGTGCCACACTGGATTCAAGCAGGCCTTTATGGTTCGTGTCTTCTTCTTGGACTTTTCATGTTCGTCTGGAATGAGTTTGACTTTGACGTACGGGTCACTTAAGCCGTTTGGGTCCATTGGGATGAGGTTAGCACCTTCGTTAACTGGAAAGGGATTTTTTTTTTTTACAGAGTTGTTAGGTTTGGTGTATTTGAGTGATGAATTTCAAGCAGATTGCACTAGCTGTCAAATTTTTAAACGGGGCCCCCTCCGGATAAATTATGTCTACGTTTTGTTATATTCCTGCAGCTACCCATTAAGGTCAGGACATCATTACTAACTTCAGCAAGTGCATAAGAAAATTCCCTCAAATATGTGCTCTCAAAAAGGCTTTCAAAAACAGGAGATTTCCTAGGCCCGTTGGTGGCAGAATTTTACATCAAATGCGGATTGGTGACAGTTCATATAATGGCAAAACTTCCCTTCGTATTCGGCGCCAAAAACTCTGTTTTTACGAATTGGGAACGCAAAAGACACACCGTCAAGGAACCACTTTTGGTCTAGGTGGAGATTTCTCAAAACGTGTCGGCTCTATAGAGCTACACCAGAGCTCCGCCAATTCAGCTGAACTATACATTCAGAAGGGAACTCTTGTCAAATCGAAGAAATCTGTCAAATGATCGCACTCTCCTCTTTCCTAAGCGAAAACAGAACGGAATTCACTCGAAACCAAGTCAAAATCTCATGTAGACTTAAGTAGGCTTAAGCAAGTGTCAGAAATGACCGAAAGATTAAGTTCAGTCAAACTTTTGGCACGCATAACTAACCTTCAAGATATACAGCTTCCAATTAACACCGGCTTAAGTTAGATTGCTGGCGAATTAGAATAATTTCCATCGCGCTGTCCAAAAGAAAAATCTGTGGCAGCAGATCATC
The DNA here is from genome assembly GCA_948293265.1 of Cheilosia impressa. Classification (NCBI taxonomy): domain Eukaryota; kingdom Metazoa; phylum Arthropoda; class Insecta; order Diptera; family Syrphidae; genus Cheilosia; species Cheilosia impressa. The sequence continues at coordinate 49,720,592 of OX411884.1, read as the reverse complement.
GCACATCGCTGTCAACTTGATCAGCTTTTACTTTCTAAATTAGGTGCACGAGTTTTTGGCTATTCAATAATTGCGAAGGCCGAAATAATTTACATTAAACGTAATAAATTTCCCCACAGGGGGCGCACAAAAATTTCATTGTACATCAGAATAGTTGTCATAAAATATTTCACAGAGAAATTTAAATTTGATTTCAACCAGTTTTGTTAGCATCAAAATAAAGAGAAGTACATTTGTGGCCAGCAAATACTCGGTCAGCCATTTTGGTTTCATAGCTCAAAGTTTTAATAATTTTAATATTTCTTTATCCGTAGCCAAGAATTTCATTCAAATCCGTTCAGTGCTACAGCAACTTTTTCTCTTTGACAGCGCGGTACAATTTATTCTAATTCGTCTGTAATTCAGCTTAAGCCAACACTAAATTAAAGCTGCATGTCGTGAATATACTAGGATTAGTGACGGATGTCTAAAAGTTCGACCGTACTTAAATTGTCGGTCATTTCTGACACAAACTTAAGCCTACTAAAGTCAACATAAGTTTTGCTTGGTTTCGATTTAGATAGAAGACATTGTGAGAGTAGCATCTAAGGCGCCTTTTACCAGCCCCAAAACTTTTTAGCGAGCAGGCAGATCTTCTCTTCTACCTGAGAGTCTTCTAGAAGAAGCAATAGTCCTCTCTGTCAGTCATCAACGAACTACATACAAAACTAAATGCAAAACCTATTCCAAAGAGTCCAAATATGTTACGAAACGTAGTCCATCTTTACGAGATTTCAGTTCACCAATGTCAAAGGCTTGAGTTAATTAAAACCGTATTGCGTATCCTTTGTGAACCCATCCCTAGAACACATTCCAACCTATACTGCTGCAGAACAATGAACATTAATATCTATCTACACGTACGGCTCTGTCCATCTACAAGTGTTCCATCTCTGTCAACAATAATCATCATCCGCATACGATGACAAGAGGTACACGAACCGGAGAAGCAAATGTCCTATTTCGCAAAAATCAATGCAATCCTGGCACTGGACATGACGGTGCTCTCGCAACGATCCACTCCAAACGAAATGAAGGATTGAACAATGTATATATGTACATCCTGCCTCTGTAAGGCGTGAGATTAGATGATTCATCTACACCAGGGAAAGTAGGACACAGCTCTCACTTCATTCATCTTAAATTTATTTATTTCGTCCTAATAGTTCGCCTTCCATTTCGAATGTATGCACGGATAAAATAGCAGCAGCATTGAAAGCAGCTTTTTGTCAGTTGTTTTTTTTTATCTGCCTTTGTTGATGTTTGCCCGCTGTAGTTGTCATCGTCGTCGTTGTCGATGTCGTCGGCACAAGGATGAAGGAGTCTGGCCTTTTGTTTCATAAATCGTATTGTTCTTTGAATAAATTCACCCATAGCACGAATGAATAGTGTACTGTATATCTATCAAACTTGAAAGGAGAGTATGCCTCTGCCGACTATAACCTTCGGCAAATAGGCATCGCACACAAAGCAACCAAAAGACTGTATGCGATGAGGGTGGCAGGAGATGGCGATTAAGGACACTTTCTAGTGCCTAATAATCCTATGATTGTGCAACGTGCTGTGTTGGGTGAGAAAAAGATGAAACGACGTTTCTGGATTTAATTAAGCGACAAACTGCGTGTTTCACACGACTCTAGTCCTGATATATAGTTGTGGCTTGCTTCGGGGGGACGACATCATTTCGAAAATAGGGGGCTGTTATGGTTAATTAAGGTTAACACTGTGATTATGAAAGTGAGAAGATAAACGAGAAACTTGACGATGGCTTTACACTGTGAGCATTAGTGTATACTTGAATATATCGCACGTGCATTTATAGTGTGTGTCTGCTCGGGCTTATCCTGATGACAAATTTTATAGTGCTGGTGAGTCGGAAGAGCCTGGATAATCAAACTGTGTCATGGCGAATGTGATCTGCTTCTGATATACGACCGAGGGTAAGACAGCAGCTCTAAAAATGGGTTTTAGGTGACTATGCCGAAAGTAAGGCGGTTTCAAAAGACTAGCAATAAACATTTTCAGTCTCGACCTTAAATTTACAAAAGCTCAGAATTGCAAAAATTTGTATGGAAAATATAGCCACTGTGATCTACGAAAATTTAGAGCCGGGACTAAAAATTTAACTATGACTCTAATGGAAGTTGACTGAGCTAAAGGGTTTTTCAATGAGAGGTGTTATTGTGAATGACCCGCTATTTCGGTAGTTGCCACTTTTGAAGCTTTTATTCTTTGACATTTGACAAGTAGAAACTACGCCATTTACTAAAAATGGAACGATACACGCTTCAACAATGCATCGAATTTATTAAAATTCACTACAAAAATGGTGAAAATCTTACAGTCACAGTTCGCAAAACTAAAGCAATTTTTGGTCGTCGTGAAGCACCTTGTCGGACCGCAACGCAGAAATTGATGGAAAAATTCGAGCTGTTGGGACAAGTTAGTGATGTGAAGAATAAAAGGCTTATAAAGTTCAGTTAACACAAGAACTCAAGCCGGCCGATCATCAAGCAACGAAACCATTGATCTTTTACGGGAAAAGTTTCCGGAAGGTGTTATCTCTCGAAGAGGTGATCACAATTGGCCACCGAGATCTTGTGATTTACCACCTTGCGACTTCTTTCTTTGGGGCCACGTGGAAGATAAGGTCTACGCCAACAGCCCAGCGTCGATTCAAGACCTCTAAGATAAAATTCGTGAGGCTATCGAGGACATAGGGCAGCCACTTTGCGATTTGGTTATGGAAAATTTCATGAAAAGGATATGGTCCTGTATGGGTGCTCGTGGTGGCCATTTGGCTGATATTGTTTTTCATTATTAACCGCATACCTTCCTCTTTATTATAAAATAAACATCCGATCATTTATCTCAAAAAATGGCATTTTTCTTTGAATACCAAAATAACACCTCTTACTGGAAAGCCCTTTACAACGATCTTTGGCAATTAAAGGCTTTGGAAACATTCCATCAGAGCTAAAGTAAAAATATCAATTGAAAATGCCAAGCTTCAAACCTCGTCGCACTTGAAAATATCCCAAGTGTTGAGGGTTAAAAAAAAAATACCAACTTCAATAACAAAAATGTGTGTACTTACTTTCAACGGTGAGTGTGTTCCCTTTGACGTGCAGCTCGAGAAATATTCTCCCTCGTCGCTCTGTGTGATCGCATCCGCATAAACTTGGCACGTTCTCCTTACACCTAGCATGTACATTCATGTCACATGCTGTACATAAAAAAATGAGATTAAAATCATTAATTCCCAGGAAAAAAGTCTCCAAATAGAAACTACAAACATTAAACGGGAAACAGGAAGCAGCCATTTAAAAGCACGCACATGACACTCTTGCATACACTCGCACGTCAACAATTAAACTTTATAACAGAAGCCTTATACTAACGCAAAACCACACGTACAACAATATAACGTCGGCGGGCACACACACCCCTCCTTCAGGTCCGATGGTAAAACTTTTCGTGGCCTTAAGGTTTAAGGTGAAATTTTCTAATTAATAGAAATCATCCATTCCCTATCTGCTATCCCCCCGCAAAGGCCAATGGACGTAAATAAGTGCAGCTATATAGAGTACGGTGATGGCCTTCGGGGGGGATGATGATAGTCCCGAAAATGATAGTGCAAAATGTCTGGTGGAATGTAGGTGTGGATATAATCCTTAGATAGAAAATAAATGAGTGTACATGTAAATTAGAGAAGCGCACAGAGTGTGGCCCCTCCTGGGCAACAGGATTTTCCAATTAGGAACTCAACGAAACTCGAGTAAAACGCTGGCGAATTTATGAGATTGAGGTTAAGGAGGATATAATTTGCGAGAGCCCTGTTAATCCTTAACAGAGTAGTTAAATTCAAGGTTCGCCCTTGGTACGGGCGACCGGTGGTGATATCTGAGACTGTGTGCGCATCGGAGCAGGGAATTTGATGAGTAAATGGTGTGCCAAACTGTGGCGGACCTACGGTGTAATTTGTTGTGTGAATTTCCATGGCGATATGCGAGGCGACTAGATTTAACTAGAATTGTTATTAGACGAAATATGATTAGGCGGCTAGTGGATGAGCCATTTGAGAGTTCATCACGAACAAAGGTTGTCGGGGACTTATACATTTTAATGCAGCGTTGAAGGATGGCGGCTGTAAGTAAGGTATAAAGCACTTTTTATGGCGCTAAATTTACGGCTTTTGAATAATTGTAGCCTCTGTCGAGGGTTTTTTTTTATCTAGATTGAGGTGAGAGTGGCGCCCACACTTTGTATTTTATTTAAGGGATGTTGCGTGATTTGTTTGGTTAGGAGAATGCATTGCAAACGTCACATGTTGAGGCCAAATTGAATTTTCTTCTAAGAAACCTCGAGCGGGCAACTCATCTCCCTTTTGCTCACTTGAAGGGTTCATCTTCTTGCAAGGAATGTTCTGAAAAGGCTTTCCCAGATAAATATGCTTAGGAAACTGGACCTTAAAACAGAACTTCAAATTGACTACGATTCCAAACAAGGTATTTACAAAGCTTTGTTGATCGCTCAATGCCTAATATTTCATTTCTAACCTCCACTTTAAATGTATTTTAGTTCACAATGGATAATTTTGTGTGAAAAAATCTGCTATTGTGAGTTTGAACATTGAAAACTAAAAATTTTCACCTTTTACGCGCTATAATTATTGTAAAATTTTGAGCTAGCTTACTCACAGTCATTGTAAGACTTTACCGTGAATTGTTTATAGATCACAATAGCTATTTTTGTATGAAAGGTATTGTCATTGTGGGGTTGTTAGGTTACGGCAAAATTTTGAGCTGGCTTACTCACAGTCATTGTAAGACCTTACCGTGAATTGTTTATAGGTCACAATAGCTATATTTGTATGAAAGGTATTGTCATTGTGGGGTTGTTAGGTTAGGGCAAAATTTTGAGCTAGCTTACTCACAGTCATTCTAAGACTTTACCGTGAATTTTTTATAGGTCACAATAGCCTTTTGTTGGGGCAAAATTGTTGAAAACGTCCTTCGATTTAAATTGTGTTTTGCGGAACATTTTGCCAATAACATTAACAAAATATTGTGTACAACAATCGTAGACGCAGAAAACTGGTAGCGTCGGGTAAGATTAAAGGTTAAGAAATACAGATTTTTGTTTAATTCTACTAAACAACCTACAGCCTTCCACATTGGCGCTAAAAATTTGGCACAGAGGTACGTTTTGTGCTGAAAAGCCCTCTAATATTTTTTTTTTAATTTTGCGTCTTTGTTTCATTGTCCCTGCCTTCATATTCGTCAACAGAAAAACGCGTTAGTTTGCAATACAAGTCTGTTTGTTTTTTGAACGTTCCCAAGCCTCTTATCCGATTTTATATTCATGCACCGAAAAACATCCACAGGTCTTCGGAGTGTATTCCTGCCACTGTAGGAAAAGTTTGAGCTTTGGGGCGTGGCACCTCCCATAAAACAAACACACTTGGTACACAACAAATCTAAAAACCCTACATCTTTGCACCAGCTGTCGTCAAAGAAGATAAAAATAAATTGGAGAAGTAAGCGTGGCACTCCCATATGACAAAAATGAAATACACAACAGTTAATATTGCCGACTTTTGGAGAACGACAGTAAAACTTAAGTTCATATATGTGGCACCTGCCAAAATTAAATAATCTGTGAAAACTGTCAAGAAAATTGATCGACTTTCAAGCCGAAAAGCTGTCCTTATGGCCTCTGGCTGTCACATCTCCAGTGCTCTTAGAATTCTGGCCCAAACTGCTCAACCAATCTTACAGAACTTGTATAAGGCCTTTGAAAAATTGATTACACATTCCCACCGACAGGAAAAAAAAACTCCCGTGGGACCTTCCATCATTAACAAATATTAAGCAAAGTCCCAGCTGCCATTAAACGGCATTAAATGCCAATTTCTCCCTTGTCTACACATTCATTCATCCTATAATCCATTTGCCCTGCCAAGAGGCAATCTTCATTCTCACCGCGCGCACCACTCCATCAAACCCTTATAATTAGCAAATTATATTCGAAGGAACAGATGTTATACCGCATCCATGTCGAATGTGGGAGCGACGGCGCCCATAAAACATTCCATGAATATGAGTATTCAACTTTAATTAGTCGCTCCTCGATAAATGGGATTTTTATTTGTTCAGCTCCCGATGCGCATCCATCATTCTAACAGCTTTTGTTCCGCACGAAGACGGACCAGACCGACAGATATGTTCAACATTTCGTAAATATCCTGTCCCGACATTGTTTCATAATCTACCCCACTCAGAGATGAGACGGAAGGTGATGGTGGTGCACCACCATCAGCACAAGGATACCGAGACATGGAGCAAACAAATTTGCTACAGCAAATATGTACGCAATGATGTGCTCGGTCGCAACAGACGACAAAGGACTGCATTTGAATTGCATATTAAGGACGCTACATTATCATTTGCAAGTCGCCGGAAAGTTTCAAAGTCCGTATATCGGTAATAAGGACGTAGTGTGTATTCGACTGCTGCGATTATGTATGCACACTGGGCTTAGCGGAAGGGAATGGTAATTTAAATTTGTGTCTGTGTGTCCTTGGCTGATATAATTAATGGCCCAAAGTAATTGGCACTTTTGCAGGCTTTAGGCGGATTTGTTCCGTCACAGTGTGGAGGACACTTTTGTTGATATGACACATCGCAGGTGGGACGTGCCGGGAATTTTGGGTAAGTGAAACCGCATGTAACAAAGTGGTGATGTTTGCAAAAATTTAATGAGCTTCATAAGTGGGGAGCCATTTTCAATAACGAAGAACCCACTCTTGGAGTAAGCAAAGTTGCTTAAAAGCGATTATGCCGTAGATATTTTTTCTGAGACGAATTTTATTTCTTGCTGATAGCCAACTTGTCACTGACAACAGCCCTCTTTAATTTTCCACATCATTAATCGGCTTTGACGAAAAGCTGCGGTCTTTGCTTGTTTTTTAAATACATCAAAGTCGAACCTTTAACGCTAGAAACAGCGCCCGATATGATTCCACTTTTGAATTGTTAAGCGTTTTGTTGACTTCTTAAAAGACCTTGAAATATTCTGGAAGGCAGAGGGGATAACCTGACATTAGGTCTTCAAAGAAACCCCTTGCGCAAGCTGTTTCAATCAGTTCGTCGCTTGTAAGTATTGTCTAGGGCATTCGATTGAAGTGGGCACTGTAAACCAATTGTCTAAGTCCTTTGAGTTTAAGTCCTCATTTGGCGGGGAAACCTCATTTTCAACAAGAGTTTATTCAGCCACCTAGATCGTTCGTCAATAGAAGCTTCTTAGCCTTAGTAGTGCTAGGTATTTTACGCTTTAAACGAACTTCTATGGATGCTTGGGAGACGAAAGCCGATAGAGGAACGCCGGACCGTGAGAAGCATATATTTTCAGTGGGGGCTCTCAAGGAATAAGAAGGCGATACGTTGAATCACTATTTCTATGGGAATGGAAATTTGCATAGATCTAAGTGAAGGTTTCAAAGCCTCATCGTCACATACTTAAGTTGGCTGAAGTTACCGCTGCAAATTGAGTTGGCATTGTGATCATAAAAAAATCGGCTTAAGCTGGATAACGCCATTAGATTCTCCCATATTTCTCCCATAGTTCCATTAGCAGTCACCTTTAGCTGGCATGTGATAGACAAATTGCGTGGCATTAAACGATACGGTAAACCAGAAAAAAAATCCGCCCTCCACCACATTACCGACATTAGTTGCCGAATCCTTCAACTTCCATTTTGAAGTGTATCACAATGGAAAACATGAAATTGTGGCACAATTCTCCCTGCCCCTCAGTGAAATTCAATCAAATTAAAATTTTGCAAGTTTTCTCCCATGCATTCGCTTGTTGCACACAACTTTGCGCCCCCTCCCCACCCCCCCGGAGAAACACATCTGCCAATCGATTTTCATAATTTCCGTTCGATGTAATCATTTAAATTGGATTCCCAATTCGGAATCACTCAAAACATTTGCAATGCACTAGACATTTGCAAAAGTAAAAATAACCCCTATACTAAGATATGTGCATCCATGGGATAAACAGGATATTAAAGAAATATAGACTGAAATTTCTCTCGGCGCGCCACGGGAGTACCAGTACTACCAGTGCAGCCATCTTCGATCCGAATCATAATGAATAAGCGGCAAACCAAATGCAGATGCACATTAATATTGCACATGCTCTGCTACTCAAAGAGCAGGACAAAGTGGGCATATGCGAGTGGGTGTATCTATATGTGTGCACCACTCGAGTTCTATGTAAATAGCAAATATTTTCCAGCTACACGAGCCGCTTGCTCATGCGATAAATTGGTTTCCTCAGTGTGGAGCATACGGCTCCATCAGCACTCCTCTAGTTCGGATAGTGGCGTGTGTGTCACAAATAGCCAGAGGATAATGGCCGAAGAGAGTGTAACGGCGTGTAAGAGCCACAAGGTAAAGCGCCAACTAACCGCACACCAAGAATATACTGCACCTACTCGTGTGTATGTGTATCGTAGATGCTTTTGTGCATTTCAACACGCGGTCGGTCGTGAGAGTGCATAAAAAGGATTTGCCAGCAGAATTCCCTTGCCATCTGCTTTCTGTGTGGACCGCACTTCAAGGCAGCCTCACTTAAAGCGCAACCACCATTGATGTGGCCATCTACAAGTACGAGTGGCACTCGAAGGTATTTATCCTGCTTGTCGAGTGGATGTTAATAATTATAAAAATTAAAAGGATCTCCTCTTTCACCATTTTTTTTTTGGGCTGAAAAGTTAATTTGTATAATACGAAACGAGTGGATCTTTGGCAGGGCTGTTTGAGTGCTTTTATGGAGGGGATACCGTCATGCACTTAAGGAGCCCTCGCTGTAAATGCTTTCTAATTCGATTACTAAACGCTTCTTGTTTGGCAGAAGGACTTTGCTAATAAAATCAAAACGAGAACACAAGTTTTCCATGAATCCGTTAAGGTTAGACTTTGCGGCGATATAATGTCCTCTGGTTAGAAACAAACCCAATACCAATAAAATTTATGTATGCCCGAAGAAGACCCGAGTACCTACAATGGCTGTATGCAAAGGAAACTTCTAAATGACTTAAAGCGAAATATGCAGATGGATGGTGAAAAGTTCGAATTGAATTTGAGTCATAAATATTTAAATCGAGGAGCTGCACAAGCTATCTACCTTGCTGTAGGCAGTTCCTGGATAATAACGCTTAAAATGGAATAAATTTGCATACAACAGTGAGTGTATTGGAGCATTTCAGATGTCTACGTACAGAGAGGTTGTTTTAGGCAAGTTATGCGGAGCTTCCCAGAGGCGGAAAATGTATATGAAAACATTGTGAGGAAAAACTGATAGTTCTTGAGGACCTTCTACGGAAAGAAGTATCCGCGGATGGTTTAGCCTGATCGCGCAGCTTTTTCAACAAGCGAAATAAACCAATTGACCAACCAACTCTTTCGAGACAAAACGGCACCTTAGATTGGACAGTGTTCGATTTTTTTAAGAATTTGTTTATCAGTAGCAAAAGGGACGCACGACGCTTGTTTACTTCACGCACAAATTTCGAAAAGATGCAACAAAGTGGTACCCAAGTTTTAACAGAGAGCAGAGAGTTCTGCGGTTTACAATGCTGGCTCCTAAGCCCCTCAAAGCTTTCCGGAGAATATTCCCCATATCGAGTTAAAGGCCTTCTTCTTTTTTTTTTTAAATTTTAAGCTCACTGTTAGCAGGTATTCAAAGTGGTCTATTATTTGATCCTAAGTTCGGGTTTAGAAAATATCGTTCAAAGGCGAATGTCATTAAACCGGACCGCGATAGAGGGAGCTAAAGATGCCAGTTCGGTGCAAAGGAATAGCTTCTGTGGCATTAAAGACGATAAAAAATGCAGACTGGTATTTCAAGCGACGAACTACCTTAGTGTGATCGGTGATGCTAGTCTAAAATCGAGCTAAGCTAAACCTTTTCAAGCAGCGTATAATAGGAAGTCACGATGTCATAGTTTTACATATTAAATCAGCCATTGTGACCTAGATATATTTTATTTTCACATTTGAATGGTCCTTACCATGAGAGAACGCAGTTGAGTTTAACGAAGGTCTTCGGTTTACGAATCATGATCATCTGGGACTAAGTTTAAAGATCAATTAAAAAGGGGCCAAAAGGTTGCGTATGCAATTGACAGATTTGTTGAGAACACATTTTAAGGCCAAGAAAGTAGAAAAGTGGTCTGTCACCACTAACACGTATAAACAATAATTTTTATTGCCCAGGTAAAATTTTGCGACATTTTTACAAAATTAACCATTTCATTCTGTTATACCCTCTCGCATTTAAAATATGAGGTAGATCACAATTGATTTTGAAGAATATTTTCAACGATTGCGCATTTATTCTATGTAACACAGCGCAAGACTTTTATCAGTTTTTAGTATCCACCTTACAAAAATCGTACGAAACCACAACTGTAATATATTTCATACAAAATTTTCTATTGTGACCTATAGAGAATTTATAGTAAAAATGATTACTAACAAATAAGCACAAAACATTTTTGTTGCTATTGCGCGACACTGGAAATCATTTTTAGCGTCTAATGTATAAAGTCACAATAATAACATTTTTCATTTAAAACTGTCCATTGTGAATTGCTATTAATTGAAGCTGAAAATTTCGAAAAATAGAAGGCGATAACCGATGGAAAGGCTACTAATAATTATTTTTAGCATTCACACTTAATATTTTGTAGGTCACAATGGCCAATTACATTTCCAAACATTTTGTGGAAAAAATTGTGGGTTCTTAAACTCCACCCTGGACATTGCGCCGTACTTATAACAAGTTTTAGTCCCGACTTTAAATTTAAGGAAGCTCACAATTAAAAAATCTGTATTCAAAATGTAGCCATTTTGAACTATAAAAATTTTAAGTCGACTCTAAAAATGTTTATTGGTAGAACTGGTTACTATCCCCACGGAAGACCTTAGTCCTTACAATTTAGCTTCAAAGGGCCTTACAAGTAATAATTTTTAACCTAAATTAATTGTAGGTCACAATATGCAGTTTTGTATTGAATGTTTCACCATTGTGAGTTCGAAAAATTTAGCCTGGACACTAAAAATGATTATTAGTATCACGATCAGTCACTATTGTCCACTAGCAGACCTCAACCACAGAAAAGGATTCAAAACTGCAACTGCAACTGCAACTAGCTTAATTTTCCCATAACAACTGCAAACAGTCCACTCTTACTTTCTCTATATAGAAAAAAAATAACGAGAACATTATTCAAAAGCACAGTGTCTCGCACAAAAGTGTACTAAACAGCACACAACAAAAACCAAGTCAAACTATACTAAATTTTCTAGCTAAACAAACAAACTCAAAGCCATTGACAGGTACACTTAAGAACAAAAACGATCACTCCACCAAAAATCAATTCACAATGGAGTGATAAAATAGGAAAACATTAAAAAAAAAATTAGACAAACTCAAACATAGAACATAACAAAACGAACGCATACTGCCACTGAACAGCTGAACATCCTCATACCTTTACACTTGAGACCCTTATGCGTGATACCATGCAACAGGGATCCACAATGATCGCAGAATATCGGCGACAGAAACGTACTCGTTTGCCATTTGTGAGGTATCTGATGAGCCTAATGTGAAAAACTGATGGAAAATTAACACGATCCGTTTCGTCCTCCTCGAAATCGAAATACAACACATAAACGAGGTGCTATCACTACGAGCGCTATTATTCTAATAATTTTGCTATAACTCTCCCCAATGACTTGTGCCTCACAATGATAAGTGCGCTTATACGAAACATAGTTTATTCATGGTATTTAAATTATTATGCAAAATAAACTGAAAGAAAAATAATCTTCATGGACTTTGGCTGAAGTCCCCTCGACAAAAACAAAAATCATATGTAACAAAAATTCAAACGAATGGCAAATGTGAGCTGTAATGGTATACGTATATAGAGAACATCATCATGGTCGGTGTACTTGTTCGAAAAAAAGAAAAAGAAATAAAGAGACGAGTATGTAATGTCCTTTGGCAGTTCAAAATTCACATAGAGAGATGGGGAGTTGTTGTTTTCTTTTTGTAAATTTGATTTCCATCACGCACCGGGGAGTGGAAAAATAACAACGCAAAAATCTAACATGCGCCGGCATAAAACGAATCTGTTGTGGAAGCAACATAGCTTTGGGGCAACATCGCGATGGATTTCTGTCGAAAGACTATGCTGCGTGATTTTGTGCTCCTTAAAAACAAATAAGACCGGGTACACAGCCGCCGAGGGGGACGGATTTATTAAATCAGCCGTGCACGAGGTATTATTCCGATATGGCACTGACACATGCGAGTATAGTTGATATCATCCTGCCAAGTCAGGCAATAAATTGTCGTAGAGGCATCTTAGGATGGTAGGGATATGTCGTCGCATTTGTCTACTTGTAAGCGAATGTTCGCCATATATGTTTGCCTCGGGTTAACGTCGAAACTATCGAATGGGGTAATTTTTCGATTTAGTGCACACTCAGTTTAAATGTCTGCAGAAAAACCCGGATCAGAGTAAGTCGAGTTTTAGTACTGGTTTTAGTACTAGTGGTTTGTCTTTGGATTGTCTTGATTTTTTCTAGAAAAACAAAAGGGCTCTTCTTGCCTTTTACATCTGAATTTGTAAGATCGAGCTAAGACACGATTTTTGTCAAACTTTTGAAATAAAAATGTCGGCGACATCGCTGTCCGTCAGTAAGGGAGAGTAGAAGGTATGAAATCTAAAAATGCCTTCCTTTGTTTGAGGGAAATGTCTAAAGAAAATTGGCTGCCTAATTGAGTTGTCCGTCTGAATAAACTGCCCCCCTTAGAGAACTACTTGCCTCCATCCTGCAATAGAAGATTTCAAAAAAAAACTTTTAAATTGGCAGCTGCTTAACGAGAGTCATTTCTTAATGGCAGCCATTTTGATTTTATACTCTGAGAGCTTCAAACTTTGTCCAAAAAATTGTGTCGCATCATATAAATAATTTGCAGCATTAAAATTGCCGCCATTTCAAGGAGCTTGGTTTTCTTAAAGGACTGCTTTTTGAAAAGCGGGTGTTTCGAAAAAATTGGACTCTTTGTGAATTTATGGGAAGTTATGGGACTCATTTTGAATTAAATGGCTGTAAGGCTAGGTAAGGTGGATGTCCAGACACACCTGGATTGATTTTGTATGTTGGAGAGGTTGGTTAAAAAAGTAAACCGGACCTGTTGGTGGCAGCCCTTTAGAGACAAATGCAAGTTAGTTCTCACGGTTTTTGAACTATCCTTTCCTTGTAAAACTGACTGTCCTGAGACTTCGTTCCAATGTCGAGGTGTCGACAGACTTGTCACCCATTTTAGAAATTTTACAAGGTTTAGGGTTAGTTTAGAGGAAGCTTACTTCCTACAGACAGTCTAAGACGACCATCGTAAAGTTGCTGATTTTTTTTGGAATTGCACACACAGAGTCAAAATACTGACCCAATTTCGTATTTTAGACAGCTATAAGCTCGGTCAACCTATCCACCTAGCTCAGAAATAAAGCGAAGAGTTGAACTTGCCAATAGCTGTGGAGAGTAAGCCCGAAATTCTTCTATATAAGACCTTCTACATAAGACCTTCATCATACCATCTTTGACCTATGAAAAGCTATGCTTACTTTTTATGAAAAGCTACGCTTACTTTCACTATAACTTTAGGGCTGTTAATAGAGGTACGTGTGGCAGACATTGAAGGTATCTCGTCAACTTTCTAAGATTTGAGAGTTTCTTATACCTACCATTGGATGAAGGTCTTTCAATATTTAAAGGTCGGCGAGCCTTTATATACGCTTTGCCAAAAAATTTTCGAAAGTCTTTTATTTTGTGTGGAGTTGTTTGGTCAAGGCGGGATTCCTGAAAGGTTTATGGGGTGTGAAACACTACCTCGGGAATTGTCTGAAATTTATTTGACAGAGATTTTCGTAAGTCAATCCCCTACCTAGGTGGAGAAGGGCTAATGTGCGTGGTGAACTGAGTTACAAGTTGTACTTGAGGAAAGCATAACTTTAGCTGTACAAGTTCATTTAAAAAGGTCAACAGCTTCAAACACTTTTTGCCAATAACTCAGTTCGCATTCCCAAACATTAAGACACACTTTTCAGTGACACAAACCACCGACAATCGAACACCGCCTAGGTGGCGCTCAGTTACCATAACTTTTGCTTGCATTTAAAAAACAACCAGTTGCGAACAATAATTCATGTATTTCAGATGCTCTGCTCTGCAGCCTTTCACCTTGCGCTTTAATTTTATTGAAATGGGTGAGAGACATATGCATCTACCCGAGATGCACGTGTACCATCGACAACCATACAACTATCGTCTCTTAAGTATTATTAAAAAGTTTCCACAAGGACATTTCCGACTCTGAATATTATATTCTCGAAAGTTTTTCTTTGGGGGGTTTCTTCTATGCAAAAGGCAAAAGAAAAAAATCTATAAGACAGGTAGCAATATTTATAAAGACGATAAGTGCGGCACTCGTCAAGAGGCTTTAGAAACTCGTTTGTCTGGGTCATGCGATTATATAAAAGAAACACCAGGCGATTTCACTTTGGCTGTGGAACAGCCCCTCCGACCTTGTAACTGTAGTCGTAACTCGTCGGCAAATTGAGTTCAAATGGAATACGGGAGGGCAGCAAGCCGCAGTTTTTCCAAAGTGGAGTGCATATAGATGAATATTTTGCATTGGGTATTGCAGAAAGACGTTGTAGCTTATTCCTTGATCCACTTCGAACCATCTCAGACAATTTTTTGCATTTATGTGAAAAGATTCAATATCTGGGAGCAACTTCTAGCTCTGACTGGAAAATCCCTTAATCCCTCTCGTCGCAGGTATGTTTGTCTAGATCGGTTAGAGAGTCGGGTTTACCTTATCGGTCAAATTGACGAACCGCTCAGACGGACTAATGTCATCCGTATATCTTTCAAAATAAAAAAATATCCACACAATTCTAATGTAATCGTTCACTAGCTTAAGCTGGATTACTTTCGCATGAATTACAAAAGAACGGATCCAAATAACCTGATGACACTCAAAGAGCCAACGACCACGCTAATTTTCGCATTTATTCCGACAGTAGTCAGGAGAGGATGGGAAGTTTTGAGTGGAAAAATTTATCCGCAGTTGGCTTCTGTGGGCCTAAGCTCATGTCAAGTATGAAGGAGTGACTACTGAAGGTCTATTAAATGCCTGATGTTCGCCATTAACTTTGCAATTTCATTGTAATCGTTCACTGGCTTAAGCTGGATTACTTTCCCATGAATTACAAAAGAACGGACCCAAATAAAATCAAAGAGCCAACGACCACACTTATTTCAAAAGTAGTCAGGCGAAGACATTAAGCTTTGAGTGGAAAAATTGTTCCGCAATTGGCTTCTGTGGGCTTAAGCTCGTGTCAAGTATGAAGGAAAGTCTACTAAAAATCTATTAAAGATGTTCGCCATTAACTTTGTTACAGCTACAACATGCAATTCCAATGTAATCGTACTCTGGCTTATGCTGGATTACTGTCAAATGCGTTATGTTAATAACAACTACGAGTCTGATTTTCACATAAATTATGACAAAAACCCAAGCTAACCCCGTCAATCCTCTAAATTATTTCCCAGCATTGCCGCTGTCAGCTGCACATGCCCCACAGATTTGAAACACTCTTTATAGAGACAAAACAGACCAATTGAGACACCCCCCTCCTCCTGGGCTACTAACAAAAACCATCGTGTTCGCTGTTCAGCAAAAGGCAGTTCATCTGTCTAACAATAAATTGATGAACCGTAAGGTCCTATTTTTTATCCATCCGTCTGATTAATATCTCTGAACGATGTATTCTTCGTCCAAATCGAAAATTTATCTACAAAGAACGAATCACCATAAAAACCACATTAAGTCCTGTTTCTTTCAAGGCAACTTTGCACGTTCCTGATGTCGATGGCTTTCGTGTGCACATATTGAACAAAGTGACACACTAGACAAACTCACGCATATCTCACAAAGGATCACGTTCATCAATTTCTACGATTTACATTATTATTGTGCCGCAAATGTTGCGTAATGATTTGAGTGGGAATTGTCCTTTGATGTGTGGCTGTCACTTAGCGTGTGTGGAGGAGAGCAATTTACGTACAACGGAATTATGATGTCCTTTGACAGAATTGATTTAACCAACAATTGTGCGGTGTTCCTGTCGACGTGATTTTCGGTTGGCAAGAAGCCACAATGTAAATCCACTCTGTTTGCCATTTTTATGTGTCGCCTATTTTCGTCCGCAAAAAGGATATACCTTCTAAGAGGATTACACTTTTGAATGTTTCCTCGAACCCATACACACACACACACAATATGCCACTTAAGTGAGCGCATTATATCCCATTCTGCCGGCTGACTATATACGTAGGACACAAAAGGCTTTGGCAAGGTCAAAGCCATTTCCCTTCGGTGTGGGCCAGGGGGTTGGTATGCCACACACCAGCGGATAAGAAAGAGCAAAGCAATGATAATGAAAGTCGGTGATGGTTGTTGATGACAGATTACATGTGATGTATGTACCTATGTCGACGTCGTGGGTATTAAGAAGATACATGGAAATTATGGTGCTCCTTCGGCCTTCTCCTTTGGCGCGCGTACAATATACATTTTTTTTATTGTTCGCAGGCGAAAGGGCAAAAGAAAAAGGAGCGAGAAACAAGAATAACAGAGACAATGGAGAGACTACAATAGGCGACCGACTGGTGAGTGGATGACAATTGACCTTCGAGATGTGTACGCTCACTGCAAAATAGGGGACAAAATTTAAGGATACATAATTAGCTTGACATTGTCCGACTGCTCGAGTGGATAAAAAGGACGTATTTCGTCGAGTGTAAGTATGAGACCTTCAAAATTCCATTCGACTTATAATATCCGAGAGAGTTGAAGGTAATTAGGCTCAAGTACTCGACTATCGTGGTTAATGGATTATAATCGATTCTGTAGGGACCACAGAGGCGAACAGAAACAGACGCAGACAACTGTGGGTCGTAAAGTTCCGTTTCCAAGCCATTTGACTTTGCGGCTTATGGACTTGGTGTCTGTTTATTAGAACACTTTGTGGCCATAATAGACGTAGTTGTCTGATTATTGAAGCCAAAGGTCGGACGCATAAGTTTCTTTAAATTAGGTCGAAGCAAATGTAAGGGTGGTCTCTACAGTGGGCGGCACTCGAACTTGGTTAGGGAGATACTCCTTAATATACTACGTTGCCCTACTGGTAGGGAGCTACATCTTTTTATACTACTATCAGTATCGAAGACTCTTCGGGCTGCAGCATTGGTTCGATTTCCATGTTCTAGCCCTCTTAAATGACTGAAGCATAATTTTAGTGATTTTGACGAATGTAGCAGTACAGCTTCTGCAAAGCTTGACAATGCAAGAAATAAACTGAACAATAATTGTCTGAGCTTGAGAAGCTCCAGGACTTCGTCTTTAATCAATTTTGGAGGTAAATTGTGGCGCATCGCCCCACAAGGCTCGAATACAATGCCCTACAAAAAAATAACACAGATGTGGTACTTAAATTTAGCCTTGTGGTAGTCCAGTTGTGACTTAAAATTATTTTGATAGTCTTAGATTGTAGTAGAAAGAAGGCGGTTGCTTTTTGCATTTTTGAATTTTTTCCTTATTTTTTTAAAGGTTTTTATTATTGACAAACAATTTTTTTTTAATAACACTAAAAACAGCAGTGGGACATACACAAAACCTTATGGTACCCCACTTTTCATTTAAGACTTCTACAAAATCTTATTATTAGGGCAATGTTCGTTGTCGGTTGCATACGACCTTCTGCCCTACAGAATCTCTAAAGAACACAACAAATGACGGTGCTAGTATCCAGCCTTGTGGCAGTCCACTTTTGACTCCAAATTATTGAGACAGTTTATAGAAATGCAAAGTAAGCGTTTTTTGAAGATAGCTTGAAACAGCAGTGATGGAAGCGCTCAACCTTGTGGTATCCCGCTTTTTATTTCTGATTTTTCTGATACCTTTTTATTATTGTAGGCTTTACAAGAAACATGTTAGGGATTGCTGAAAATAGCACAGGTGCTTGTATTCAACCTTGTGGTACCCAATTCATTGAGTTAAGCAATTCTCTCTTATGGTACAGAAGCATGGACCCTATCAAAGTCAGATGAAGAGCTTCTTGGTCGTTTCGAACGCAACATTTTTAGTGTGATTTTTGGTCCCGTTTGTGTTGACGGGCTCCGGAAGAGGAGATTTAACAGCGAACTCTACGAGCTGTACAGCGACATCGACCTAGTCAGAAAAGTACGTATCAGTCGTCTAAGATGGCTGGGACATGTAGAACGAATGGACACCAACGCTCCGGCCCGAAGAGTCTTCGATTCCAACCCAGAGGGACAACGCAGTAGAGGAAGACCTCGGCTTAGGTGGCGCGTGCAAGTGGAAGGGGACCTCAACCAACTCCAAGTTGGAGGCAGTTAGCCAAAGATCGCGCTAACTGGAGAGGCGTATTGGTTGAGGCCCAGGTCCACCTGTAGCACCACCTAAGTAAGCAGTAAGCAATTTGCTGACCAATAAAAATTGTGAATGACTTCTCTGATTAGCAGGGATCTAAGAACAGAGTCTCAATTTAAGCTGCTATATTTTTTTTTGATTTCCTTCGAAAGGGAAGATCTGGATCTTTATATTTCATATTTTGCAAGGCGAACATTGTCATCTAGCACAAAGTTCTAATAGTTGATAAACTGATCCCCAAATATTTATTTAATAAAAAAATTTCGACGAGGGTGATCTAGATTGAGACCAAAGACTGACACCCTATTGTATCAACAAAGCAGCCCCCCCACAAAGTCCATAGGGAACCTTCGAAGCTGTTTAATTAGACTAAAATTGTTTAAGCTGACGAGGAGGGATTGTGTAGGGTGCTACGCAGTGTGGAGCGGCTACTTCTGTCAACGGAACAGTGTGCTTCGATGACTTGATCACGTTGAAAGCATTTGCCTAACCCATCTTCAAGATGAATCCGTGTCAGACACAAGGATTCTCTACGTAAATAAATAAATAAATAATTGTCAAAATAGGTCCTTACAGGAACCCTAGATCTAGCTTCTTACAGCTGTGAGTTGTTAATTTTTTAGTACTAAGGGAAAGGGGCCTGCCGGGTCGGAACTGATTTATTTGAGAAGCTTTTTTAAAGACAGTTATGCTCTGAGATGTTTGCCAGACATTCGTAAAAGGTTCTGCAGTGTAATTTATGTTTTTCTGGGAATCGAACCAACAACCCCTAGCTCAGTAGTAGAGCACAGCAACCACTGACCCACTGTTTGTACCTCCTCCCTCTTACCTATTTCAGAAAGGTTGAATAGCCAAGCTTTCGGTTGACGCTGACGGAATGGCACCCACCACCCTACCCATTTAGACATTCCTACGTGTCAAAGTTTCTCCGAAATAATTTGTGGAACT
This sequence comes from Cheilosia impressa, assembly GCA_948293265.1. Lineage (NCBI taxonomy): Eukaryota > Metazoa > Arthropoda > Insecta > Diptera > Syrphidae > Cheilosia > Cheilosia impressa. The sequence goes on along the minus strand of OX411884.1, from coordinate 49,700,996 downwards.
TAAATAAATACCAATTGTGGCAGCAATTTTCACCAAGCAGAAGTCACTGCCATTTTATGTAAAAAAGGACATTCGCGGTACACACATAAACCACACTCCCTGCAGTAAGTGTGAACGAATGTTCCAATTATCATATCATATACCCAAGCATATCCTTCCACTTTTATGCAAATCGCCAATAGCCACGCGAAAGAGCAGTTTTCTTTTCTCTTCGAAACCCTGCCCCAGCCTGGCGGAACCCACCTTGGTCGACGGTTATAGGCAGCCCTAACAGGTTGTCGATTGTCGTCTCTGAGAAACACGCCAACAATATTGAGGCGGCAATTTCATTTGCAAATATTTGCATGTAATTTAGTGGGCTATGCGGCGCGGCGTGTCGCTGCCTTTCACTACAGTGAATGGGGCTTTTTTTCTGCGAATCAATGAGTGTACGGATTAATTTATTTACTAGGCACTCAATCAGTTTTAATCCTTTCACTGTGTAACCTCCTCAGCACAGCATAAAGGATGTGATTGCAAAGGTACGAGGCACTCGCATTTTGACAGATCGTGCTGGTTCTTTTCGGCTTGTGTTTGCGAATTTATATTGTTCACAAGTCGAGCGTGTAATTTATTCAGGTCAGGTTTGAATTCATTATTCAAACACAGCACAATATCGGAAGAAGGAGTCAAACAAAGGAAGCACAGCTCACTACTGCCTACCGAATTATTAATTGTTGAATTTGTTAGCAGCAGGTACATATTTCTTTTGAGTGTGTGTGCGGGTGAATGGAGTCCTTGTTGTGAATAATTTTGTTTTTTCTTCTGTTATGCTTGTCGCATGCATTAGCAGGCCGAGCGGAGACTTTGAAGTCTTTTCCACATGAATAAGAAAAAGAATGATAAAGAAACGAAATTTTTTTCTTTTTTTGAAACCAAGTGGCTGGGTGTAGTCCTAGGCAGTAATCTCGAAAGAGACTTCCTTTTTAAGTGAATCTTTCATAAGTGACAGGGCGGCCGGAGTTTGAGTTGTGGCCGCAATTTTTCCGGGAAAATCAATATTTTCTGGAAGAGATTTATGAGAAAGTTTCGGGGTGGGTGAGGTGACACTATACAAATTATTTATGGAGTCCTCTATGCGATATGACTACAGAGAGCGTCATTTATTTTCAATTTAGGTCGTTTGTTGAACATCAAAGTGTCTGAGATTTTGAGGGGGGGGATACTAGACAAACGATGGGAGTTTTTTTTTTAGGTTTTTGAAGGGAGCGAATATGTTCTGCGTTGGGTATTCAATTTTTATGGTTGACAGGGCACTTCCGTGGTTGGATTTGAATCGTTTTATGGGGTAGGTTAGAGAGTTGCTACTAAAAATGGTATTTCATCCAACTAGTAGCAAAAGGTGTGCTTTAAAAGCGACCAACCAAATCCGGGTCAGAAATTCTTATGTCGTGTCGTGTGTAAGAAACAGTTTTTATATCCGGGTATAAATTTTAAATTTATTTCTATCCTAGTCGGAAATGAACATTTGTTATGTCACTTCTTTTGTATTCAGAGCAAAACCGAAATTTTTTTTCCCCGTCAAAATTCAGATAATTTTTTATCCGGGTAGAAATTTCGAACTGATCTCTATTCTAGGCGGAAATAAATATTTTCGTGTCAGGGTCCACATTTGAAACTTCATGATCAAAAATAAAAATTTTTGGACCAGGGTTGAAATTCAGTTTTTTTTTAACCAGGTAGAAATTTCCAACTTTTCTCTTTTCTAGTCGGAAACGAATATTTTCGTGTCAGGGTCCACATTTGAAACTTCTTTTGAATCCCGATCATAAATAAAATTTTTTTTCCCCGGTCAAAATTCAGATTTTTTTTTATCCGGGTAGAAATTTCATACCTATATATTTTCTAGTCGGAAACGAATATTTTCATTCAGGGTCAACATTTCAAACTTTTTTTGTTTCCAAAAATATAAATATAAATTTTTTGACCCGGGTCAAAATTTCGATTTTTTTTATCCGTGTAAAAATTTGCAATTTATCTCTTTCCTAATCGGAGAAGTATATTTTCGTGTCAGGGTCCATATTCGGAACTTCTTTTGCATCCCGATCAAATATAATTTTTTTTACCCGGTCGAAATTAATTTTTTGTTTAACCAGGTAGAAATTTGAAACCTATTTGTTCTTTAGTCGGAAATGAATATTTTCGTGTCAGAGTCCACATTTAAGACTTCTTTTGCATCCCGATCAAGAATGAAACTTTTTTGGCCCATGTCAAAATTAAGATTTTTTTCTACCGGGGTAAAATATTTAATTATTTCTTATTCGGGTCACAAATGAAAATATTTCGTGTTCCGGTTAAAATTTAATCTATTTTATAGCGCGATTCAAAAAAAAACTTTTTTTAATCCCGGACAAAATTTCGAATTACTTTTTCTTAAAATTTCAAATTGTACGGGTCACAACTAAATTCATATCTTGTCCGTATCAATATTTAAATACTTCATCCGGATTGAAAATAAGAGTTTTGAAGTGTGAACGGTGTTAGAGCAGACACCGCACCATTAAAATGAAACGCGCTTCCCTTGGCTCAGAAGACTGTCCATATCGGATAATAGAGTCCTTGACATAATTCTAGGTACTATACCCTTGTTTCAAAAGGAAATCGAAGTTGTCCGTTGATCATCCGTTTACACTTTGGACAGAAATTCAAACATGTTTCTAATTTTAAATCGTACACGAGTATGGGACTGTGGGTTCTAAAAGTGTGACACGCAAACGTGATGCAAACAAATTCTAAACTAAAAATCACAATCACGCCAACCTCAGCCTGACACCCTGTAAACGCTGCTAAAAAAATTTGCTGCCCCTCGCAATGCAATAAACAGAAAACTTAAGATGATGAGACTTTGATATTTGCCGGGTATACATTTTCAATCAGCCTCTCCTCACATTTTGTGGTCCAAACTGACAAACTATATAAGGCATATACCCCACCCACAGTTGACGCCACAAATAATGCTGCCGACGATGCAACCCGCCGGCGACAAGAGCAGTATATTATTCTGACAACTCCTGCGTGGGATGTGAAACGAGTGTATAGTCAAACTAGAGGCAAAATATTTGCAAAAAAAAAGAAATCCTTCACCACCACTTTGCCTGTCGCCTTCATTTGCAGAGTCCTCCCTCGGCTGTTTCTGTTTTATGTTGGGAAAATAAGAAATTATGCTTGTGCCTTCCGAAAGGACATGTACATTTACGTACACGAGCACGTATTTACAATTTGCCTTCATTCTCTCCGACCAAATGAACGGTATTTACTTTTCGCCTTAATTTTGTATGAGGGTATTGGAAAACAGGAAAAAGACGCTCGCGACCCTCTAATAGAACATCTGGCTGTTCCCGATTAATTCCAATGGAATTATAGAATCAAAGATCAGTTTGATTTAAGGCTGATGGTACCAGGAATGCTGGCGCCACCGTCAGTGAAATTGCCCTGGAGGACACCTAAATGATATATCTATCATGTGTTTGTCTGTAATTTGTTTGATTGTATTTGAAATAAATCACAGGGTCTTTTGCACAAACAATCCGAAGATGATAGGGAAAAATGTTCTTGTCCTTGGGTATTTCCTTTGGATATTTCCCTTTGAAAGGATACAGTTTGCCGTTTGATGGGACAAAAGTTAGAAAGCACATAGAAGAGGTTGAGCGGTTCGATAATGGTGACAGTTGATAAGTTGGAGTAGGGGTCTGTTTTTTAGGCGTAACTGAATATGAATAATGTGAAAACTGAGAATGAATTCGTTACTGCTAAGGATATTTTTAGAAATTTCCTGAGCATTCGTAGCACTGAGAAGAATGTCGTCGAAAGATGGTTCAAATTGTTCCTTAAGCAAGACAGACTCCAAATAATAAATACTTTCGATCAATGTGGCTGACGGTTCAAGGACGCAAAGATACCAACGTACACAGGCGAGTCGCTGCATATCGAAAATGGTGCGCTTTGCAACCTTCTTCCTTCCTTCTGTACGATCCACGGCGATTGGGCTAACCAAGCTAGGCTTTTAGGATATTAATAGCGATGCCACAGATGTAATCATCTAGAGGATACTGGGGCATTGCTAGTTTAACCTGGGCAATTGTCGATACAAAAATATCAAAGAAACTTGTACGACTTGTAAAGACCCAACGCCTCCAAAGAGCTGTTAACATCATAAACTACTGCAGTACCTTAGGGAGACCTGTGCAGGAATTGAGTTTAACCAACAATGATTTTGGCAGAAGCTAGGAAGAGGAAGAGGAAACTACTAACAACTTTCTCTGTATGGTTCCCTTGCCAATCTTGAGAAGCTTGTCTGAGAAAGCTAAATTTTCACGGCCTTGATAACAGCCCCGGGTAACATTCACAGCTTTACAAAGAGAAGTAAATGGTTTGCATAAGGAGGCATCAAGGCAGCCCATACCCCACTTGCTATATTTCGACTGCTGTTGTATGTTAAACAAATAAAAATTTTATTCGTTGATACAGTTCACACTCGCTTTCTACAGACACTTTTTGTCTCCTGTCGGTTCTTAAATTTTTTGCGGCTCAATTTGCTTTTAGAGTGTTTATAACAACATATGAAGTATAAGTGGTCGTTGGGCCTTACGGAATCACGCGAGTCATTGTGTCGGTCTGCCAAGTTTCAACTGGTTTATTGAAACGAACCCAAAAATCATTAATTCAAACCTCAGTCTTGGTTAAAACGAACATCAAGGACTGTTGTTGTCAGCATTCAGATCTGTCTCTTTGTAAAATAAGTTCAGGGACAACCTTCACCTTCAGTGCGTCTGGCGGTATCGACCCAATTGATCCCACTACTCACACTCCCCCCTTTCGTTGACCCTTTCTTTGACCCTTACAAGGCTTTAGTGTATTCTTTTATGTAACACACACAGTCAAGGAATGAAAATCTCCATTTTGTTTAAGATTTATTACAAAAAAAAAACAAATATCGATCTATCCAGCGTCCCTCCGCAACACTCCAGCTGGCCCACTTCAATTTTTCCACCCCAAAAACAAAGCAAAGGACATCATTAGAGCACGTTCAACAGAATTTTTCCCCATCATGGACTTTAAAAAGTTAATAACAGCAAAAGTACCATAAAACAAACAGAAAATGTGTTACTCGGGCGTATACGTAACATTTGTTGCCATACAGCGAGTTTTTGTTTCTTCGGACAAAACTTTCGTGCTAAATTAAATTTAAAACAAAAAACACATCCAAGGACTGTTCGACTTTGAATACACAAGGACACTTGCCAACAAGCAAGTCCCTTTCAACATGTATGTAGGCACCTACAATCGTTAGCAGATCCTTAACGTGATTTCTTTTTTGGTGCTGCTGTTCTCCATCCAATTTGGGGCAGAAATGTTTTCGATTTTGTTCCTTCCCCCAAATGTAGGTGAGTCCTGTGAGGCATACGCACAAAATAACGAACGAACGAAGAATAACTTTGGAGTACGCGATTAAATGACCACACTCCGTGTTTGTACGGCCTTTCACAAATTCATTAAAAAAAAAATCAGAAAAAGAAACAGCCTCATCCTGAAGGGAATTTCAAGGAGAAATACAGCCCCGAGTGTCATTAAGCCAGTATTGGCGCAGACGGGTCATATAAACTACCGAACAGATTGATAAATGTCTTTTAATTACTTTGTAAGAATCCGCTCCTTTCCGTGGACGAGTAGGATAATTTAATCATCAGAAAAAGGATTAAAACTTAATTACACTTCAATTATGGTTGGTGTAAGACCAGAAAACCACCACGAACCGTCTTAAAAGGGTTCCGCTTTGGAATTTCGGGGCGCTCTTCATTCCTATATGCGCGCTTTGTTGCTTGCGGTTTATTTACACTAGATCCATACACACAAGGATTGTATAAGGGCGGGTGTCAGAGGAGTTTCAGGAAAATAGAAGCAGAAGCATTATCATAGAAATATAAAGATACAGTTGAGAGAAGTAGAAGTAGAAAGAGCGGGTTGTTGGGGGGGTTGAAAACGAGGGGTTACTTTTCAAAATTTACCTGAACATTTAAGCCCCTGATGGTAGATACCATACAGCAGCGAACCACAGTGATCGCAGAATGTGGGGCCTGCATAGGTGAATGGTTCGAAATGATGTACGGTTTTTGGTGAATCCTGTGGGAGTAATAAAAGCACAACAAAAAACAAAAGAAAAGAGAACAAAAAAACCAAAAACAAACCAAAAAATGTTCAAAAAGAAAATGAATACGTGAAAAATTAAAGGCACATATGATTATACAGAGATACATGTGTGTTTGTGTGTTTGTATGAGTGAAAGCTAAAAATGCGTGTCGAAGTTTGCTTAAAGGTTTCTGCAGTCTAGTGCATGCGGACTACTCTTGGACAAAGGATACGATTTACAATGTGCGAAATGGAATTTTTTTTTCGATGCGAAACCAATGAGAAAACTTCACAGGATGTTGCTGTATATGTGTGTATGAATTGATGTTGAAAATATGATCGCATAACTATAGTAAAACTTACGGAATCGATTCCTTTGTCTTTGCCCGGGCAAATGAAGGTGACATACTCATGGCAGCGTTTGTGGACAACAAATGAACAAACTGGAAAGAGACAACTCTAGTTAGTCGAAATCGGTGAGTTTCGGGGTTGAAAGTTACCTTGACATTGGAATCCTTGTTTGCCAAAACCCCTGAAACGAAGAGATGAAAGAGTATATAAATTATTGGAGAATTGCCGACGAATATAGAAATGATTTGAATGGGAAAAACCAACTGAATGAGTGTGACAACAAATACGAATGTAACAACTTCTACCACCACAATTAGCGTGTACCTCCGGAGAGTGTGTTGTCGCTGTTAATAGTAAAGCGCTCTGCTAAATGTCAGATAAAGCACGTACTCTCTTCATTTTTATTTGCCTGATAAGGTAATTTATTTATTTATTTTTTGCCAGCTAATTAGTTATTAAATCGTCACCCGTCACAATCGGTTTTTAGTGAAAAATGTTACAGGTGCGTTGGTCCGTTTAGTTGGCGCTCACAGACCCACCCCAAGCGCCACTCAATTCGGAATGGATTGGATTTATTTTTACAGCAGATAACGCGTTCGATACATTTTTGTTTTCAATAATTCACTGATGACCCGCTCAGCGCTCCGAGCGGTGCATCTTTTTCCACCAAGACAGAAATCCTATCAAGGACTCTTATATCGATTTCAAATCTAAATCGATCCCACAAATATTCGTGCCACCCAGCTGAATGTCCCATTCGAAATCAAAATGAGATCAAGTCCAAATAACTGAGCGATATTTTCCTTGTTCTTATTTAAATTCAAATCCCAATGAATACACATTGAAAAGAGTTCGCAGAGCCTCTTGCGACTCTAGCTCACCTGCACCATCAGATATGGAAAAATCACGTAGAACATTGACAATTTTGTTTTGCTCCTTCCGGGTCCAATAAACAGCATATCCTTGCACCTGAACGGCTCTGGATAAGGAAACAATATGCCGAGAATAAATATTTCATTCTGAAAAGTGATTTTCTTGTCGCTTCGAGATTTATTCTCGGGACGGTTCCTTTTCGAGTGCGAACGCCATCTGTCTGAATACGATATCACTCATGAGCATGTCCGGTATACGTATATTGGTACATCCTGTTCAACTCGAAATATAAATTGCGAATTAATGGCATGCCATCCTTAAAGGATACACGATTTTATTCGGCTCACTGTGGAAATGTTCGCTATCAGCAAGGGCACACTTGCGAGGACTTAGTGTTGTTTTTTTTTTACCTCCGTCGTACAACAAAAGTAGGTACCCAGTCATGTGTGAGAATTTGGCAACAAATGGCAGCCCATGTGGGATAGGAAGATACATATGTCCTGGTGCTGGCGGACTTTATGATTTCGGTATAAGTCGCTTTACTGAATTTGCCAGGCACAAAATGTAAATGAAACTGGCTCTTGCACAACCCAAGTCTGCATATGTTGGGAAATTTACAACAGCCATTTGTTCAATGTCTGGAGAGCTGCCAGGATAGGTAGCAATTACCCGGAAGCATACGACTGCAGTGTGTATTCGAAATGTTTGCAATCACAAAATGGTCTCGGGCTCAAGTGAAATTATATGCGTTCTTGCAACAATGCAGCTCCGCAGAAGTGGCATTTGGGGATAGGGGGGGATGCAAGTGGAAATTGGTGTTCGGTGACGAGAACACTTTCGGGATACATGCTGAAACAAAGGTAAACATCTAGAATCATCCTCGCACAGTGTGGACTTGCTTTTGAAAGGCAATTCAGCAGTTGACTGCAACGATTTTAGTGATGCACAGTGGGCTTGAGTGGGTTTTTAGTGAACCGAGGAATTTTTGTTAAAAATGCGGTGTGTTTCTTGGACCTCTTCGAACTCATTTACACGATTCTGTTGGATGCGTCAAAGTACCAAAGGTCACAAACTAGGAAAAAGTGTCGTCGGACGTGATTTTGCGCCTGAAAGTAGGTCAAAAACAATAACTGAGGTCGAACAATACGTTACACATTTAGAATTGTCCAATCCCACAAGTGTTCACCACTAAATATTTTATAGAGGAAGCCTTAAGAGAGTATTTCTCGTTTGGCATTTTCGTCTCACAAAAACACAACATTGGTCCACTGTGCGTGGTGGCAATGGATTCGTAATGCGCTTAGCAAACTATTTGTTACCACGTCCAGAGTAGCTTCGCGAGAGGATGTAGGTGAAGAGTTAATCTCTAGTGTTAGTTGCATATGCAGGCGATGAAGTGCTGCAAGGCACACTTGGAAAGTTTAATCCCTTTTGAAAGAGAATGGCCAAAATGGGATGACGCCTGTTAATGACTCGACTATGGAGTGTATGACAGATGGAGTGTTGACAAGTGAAGGAGATAAAACTTGGATTGTACTTTTTGCACACAAATTTGAAGGGACAGGCAAGTAAGGGTAGGTGGTAGGTGAGATAAATCTTTGAGCGACACATTGGGGGGATATTTAATAATTTTGTTACGATCGAGTTCAGAGTAGGGCAGCCTAGTTGATTTCTTGACAAACAAAAAGGAAAAAATGTTTCCAAGAGGAGTACAAAGACTCGACAGTCAATATTCCCAATGTTCAAATAGCCACATAAAGGAGTGTGAATAGACGAGTTTTTTGACAGCCTTTGGTGCGTTTTTCGACTAGTTTTTGGTAGTTTTTGTCGAAGCTTTTCTGTGGGTATGCATTTTGGATTACATTTTCGGCAGAATCCGGAGCAGTTTTGGGAGTTTTTCTTACGATTTCTTGGCAGGTTTAACGAAGCTTTTTGTTGACTGGTTTTGAAAAGGTTTCTGATAGGTTTTTCGACGCATTTTTAAATGCCTTTTGGATTGTTTTTGACGAGTTTTCTCACTCGTATATGGACCCGTTTTTGGCAGGCTTTTTGAAGCCTTTGTCGACCCGTTTTTGGCTAATTTTTTGGTGCCGTTTTCGCCCTATTTATGGATTCCATTTAAATGTTTTTTTGACTAGTTTTTGGAGGGTTTTCTGTCAAGTTTTTCGACAAATTTTTGTAGACTCGTTTTTGACAGGTTTCTCAATACGTTTTGTCACGAGTTTTTCAAGTTTTTCGAAGCACTTTTGGACAAGTTTGTAATAGGTTTTTAAAGGCATTTCTGTGTGAGTTTTTTGGCCAAGTTGTTGGCGGGTTTATCGACTCGTTTTTGGAGTGGTTTTTGTCAGGATTGCTTCTGACGAGTTTTCTTGCGTTTTTATAGATCGGTTTTGGCAGTTTTTTTGAAACTTTTTGTCGACTTTTCTG